>OW388258.2:12134620-14534620 GCA_936450705.2 Protodeltote pygarga | reverse complement strand
CTTACGATGTTTTTCTTCATCGTTAGTCAGTGATGTTTTAGATTAACTAAGAAAGCACATATGAAAAAGTCACATTGATACAAACCAGGTTTGAACCTTCACCCACGCGCTTGTAAAGCGGGTCAATAACTAATACACTTGCTCCGTGCCTCGGCGAACTCGTAAAGCCGTTGGTCCTGCACCTGATCTCTCTCCGGTCGTATAGGATTGCTGTCCCATCGGATTATGAGAGTGCACCTGTATTTGTACACACACTTGTGCACTATAATAATATCTCCTACATAGAGACGTATCGAAGACCTTGAATGGAGATTTGAATCGAAGCCCCGAACAACCAGAAACATCTTCTCCCTGGCGCTGCCCTAATTCTTATTTGCTCGTTGTGTCTGTCAGTGTCCAAAAAGTCTCTCTGTATAAAATTTTCTGCTTATTTATAAACAAAAGATTAGGTACCGGGTATTTACTTAAATCCTTTTACCAACTTACCTTTAAAAACTTAAAAAACAGCTTAAGATAAAGCTGTTGTTTTTTCAAGAAAGTAAATTAATCCATCTTTCGTAGATTAATTGGAAACTGTTGTTGAAACCCTTTTAGAACATCCTGCTATTGAAATTTTACGGGCAGAGTAATTGTAAAACTTCTAGAATAATAAAAATAATTTATCCTCAGAAAATATCCATTGAATTCTGTCTGTTCAGATGTAAATGAGTTCCAAAACTAAATTGATCAGAAATAATTTAAACGATCCAACCGTCCAACGGTCGGCGAATGTTTTTAAACAATTATAGGTACGTACTAACTCGTTAATTTGTTATATCTAAGTAGAAATGTTTAACTGATATTTAGGGCTTCAATTTCGATTTTTAAACGAATCAGATTTTTTTTGTAGTAAGAAAAAGTCTATTACAAGCAGGACACGAAACTGCGAAGAAAATTACTGTTTTAAATTGAAAACTACATATTGCGTTACTAAGATCTACAAATCTGTTATCTTTGACTTAGCAATCCAAATTTTTATAATTAGTTATAAGGTAAATAACAAAACACGTGTATAAATAATAACATTTATTACTATAAAATTATGACATAATCATACAATCTCTTCATAGACACAACTTTTCATCGTTATCTTGGGGGATAGGCTTGACCTGTGCAATGAAATCAGGCCAAGGCGAAAAGGGGCTCCTTTCATTACTCAAAGAGAATTATTTAACCTTTTAATTCCAGCTGTATTAAACGATGAAGAACCACTTGACGCCGCTTTTAACAAATTAACTAAGAAAATAATGAATGAAAATAAATTTGTATTGCCAACAGTAATTCTAAGATTCTGTAATTTGTGCTAAATTTCGTTGTGTGCTAATTCATTTATTTTATATGTATAATTATGATTAATAACAATGCACAATATAATCTTTTTTTCTTAAGATTGAGCATTTGTAATTGTGAACATTATTATTAAAAATTGTGAAATAAATAGTTTGAAATTTTAAATTTTTTTTTTAAAGGTTTTTGCGCCTTGGGACCGAACTCGACCTCCGATCCGACTCTTCAGTCGACGGTCATACCACTAGGCTATCAGTGCTACGATGCTGCTAATTTTAAATAGTAAGTAGTTACCAAATTTTCTCATAAAGTTTTTAGAGAAAGAAAAATTTAAAAGCTAAAAGCTAAAATGTAAATTAGACCAACACGGGAGCGAAGCCGCGGGGCAAAAGTTAGTAAAAATAAACGCTTGTTGTTTAGATTTTTCAAGAAGGCACGTGCCTGAGGCTCGACTTGTTTAAAAAAGTTATTTTTAAGAATTCAAAGACGAAACAAGTAATATTGTACTAAATATTATTTTAATTTGTTAATATTTCTTTGATTTATAAAGATAAAAGTCCTTTGACTTAATTAACAAGGTCTTTTAATTGTAAGTTTTCGTCCGACAGCGAAAGAAAAACAAAAAATCTGTCGGTATAAAATCTGCCTATAAAAACAGACCTCTGTTTAACCTTTCAGGGAATATGAAATACGTTATTAGCCAATGAGAACGTAGCCAACATAGATGGACCAAAATTCCGTTTCATTTGGTCGAAGTCCGGTACTCTAGTTTAGTACTATATTAAATGCAGAAATGTGTGTTTTAGTTTCTAGACGGTTAGGTTATGTTTTAAATTTATTCAATTAAACTAAAAAATTCACATAATATGGACAAAAAACTAAATAAAGTTGACGGTAGATCAAAAATAATTTTAAATAAATGTTCAGACGTTTGTCACCTCAGTCTGCCTGCGACCACGAGTGCTGCAAAGCACTCGAAATGTCAGGATTGTTTTCTCAAAACAAAAACGCGAGTTATATCCGTTAAAAAGTTGTTTCATTATGTTTCTAGACGGTTCTTGAGTTTGTTTTTATTACAATGTTATAATTAACTTGCAAGTATGTTTGTTAGGGTGGAATCTTGCAAGCTGAATTAGAACCACGTCCTCTTATCCTACAGAGTTGAATTTTTGCATGTTAGTTCAATAAGACAATGCATTTTTATGGTAAGCATGACCTGAATCGACATCCAGGACTAGCTCCAGATAAAGGAACTACTCTACAATTCGGTCTATGTTACCTTATACTTATTATCTTTTTCTTTTGTGCATCTGCCATGTTTCTATCTCTGCATCATCCTAAGGTCGACTGGTAGAGAATGCCTATGACATTAAGTCCGCCTGTGTACACTGTTTTTGCACATAAAGATTAAATAAATAAATAAACTCTTCAGTTAGATAAAATATATATAGTAGTTCGACTGTACCATATTTGATGCAATAAATGATATTGTATTCTTATTACAAAATCCCCTCCCTTCCCTCTTTCCACTCCTCAGAGGTTCGTAGATAGCTTAAAAGCTTAGGGAGCTTTTTAGCTTCTAATTACAAAAAGTTGCAAAAGATATACAATTAACTAGCTATTATTAAAGTAGGTAGGTAAAACAACAATTATAATTATCTACTTTTTTTAATAAACAACTTATATCAGTTTGACGTAAATGGTAATTTTTCACGGAACAATCTCACGACCTGTGAACTTTGAACGTATAAAAATAATTGATTCTTATAATTATAAACATATTTATAAAGAATTTATTAATGTATGTAAAATTTTTGTACCTACAATGAAAAAATTATTTGAAAAATGAATGATTTCGAGCAGGATTTGAACCTGCAACTTATTGGTTACAACCACCAGCCGATCTGCTAGTTCACTATCAAGTCATAAATAATAAAATAAATCAGCATGTAACTGTCCCACTGCAGGGCAAAGGCCTTTACTCATACACAGAAGGATTGAGCATTAATCACCACGCTAGCTTACTACGAGTTGGCGATTTCAGACTAATAAGTCCAGGTTTCCTTACGATGTTTTTCTTCATCGTTAGTCAGTGATGTTTTAGATTAACTAAGAAAGCACATATGAAAAAGTCACATTGATACAAACCAGGTTTGAACCTTCACCCACGCGCTTGTAAAGCGGGTCAATAACTAATACACTTGCTCCGTGCCTCGGCGAACTCGTAAAGCCGTTGGTCCTGCACCTGATCTCTCTCCGGTCGTATAGGATTGCTGTCCCATCGGATTATGAGAGTGCACCTGTATTTGTACACACACTTGTGCACTATAATAATATCTCCTACATAGAGACGTATCGAAGACCTTGAATGGAGATTTGAATCGAAGCCCCGAACAACCAGAAACATCTTCTCCCTGGCGCTGCCCTAATTCTTATTTGCTCGTTGTGTCTGTCAGTGTCCAAAAAGTCTCTCTGTATAAAATTTTCTGCTTATTTATAAACAAAAGATTAGGTACCGGGTATTTACTTAAATCCTTTTACCAACTTACCTTTAAAAACTTAAAAAACAGCTTAAGATAAAGCTGTTGTTTTTTCAAGAAAGTAAATTAATCCATCTTTCGTAGATTAATTGGAAACTGTTGTTGAAACCCTTTTAGAACATCCTGCTATTGAAATTTTACGGGCAGAGTAATTGTAAAACTTCTAGAATAATAAAAATAATTTATCCTCAGAAAATATCCATTGAATTCTGTCTGTTCAGATGTAAATGAGTTCCAAAACTAAATTGATCAGAAATAATTTAAACGATCCAACCGTCCAACGGTCGGCGAATGTTTTTAAACAATTATAGGTACGTACTAACTCGTTAATTTGTTATATCTAAGTAGAAATGTTTAACTGATATTTAGGGCTTCAATTTCGATTTTTAAACGAATCAGATTTTTTTTGTAGTAAGAAAAAGTCTATTACAAGCAGGACACGAAACTGCGAAGAAAATTACTGTTTTAAATTGAAAACTACATATTGCGTTACTAAGATCTACAAATCTGTTATCTTTGACTTAGCAATCCAAATTTTTATAATTAGTTATAAGGTAAATAACAAAACACGTGTATAAATAATAACATTTATTACTATAAAATTATGACATAATCATACAATCTCTTCATAGACACAACTTTTCATCGTTATCTTGGGGGATAGGCTTGACCTGTGCAATGAAATCAGGCCAAGGCGAGTTCCGCGAAGTCTTACGTAAACAATTGCAAATTAATCTTAATTCTAAATATATCACAGAGTTATCAATACTTAGATATAGACCTATACGCAAGCGGAAGTGTGTAATGAGTCTTCCTGATTGACCTTAAGTTGTAAACAGCATTCTACCGACCTCAGTAGAAGGCTGAATCGTGTTCTGCATAAACTAGACACTAAACGCCAACTTATCCTCATTTCTTAATGTTTTGTTGTATTCTGGACTTTCTTGATTTTTCGAAGCTTTTGTCCATATAACAGCTGTTTAATATTATAGTCTCTCCAAAAATCTTGGTATAATTTCAGATACTCGAGAGTAAATTTCGAGTTCTTTTAACAATTGCATTTTTCCTTTCAGCAGATGTCAATTCGTCATTTCAGGTGGTAGAGGACAATTATTTCTTGTTTAATAACTTGACAACAAAGTCCTGTTGTCATTCACATCATTCCAGGTCCTTCAGTTCTCTCTTTCAAAATTTAATTGAAAACAAATATTCATCTTTCATAGAATCCTGTAAGGAGTTCAGTATTTCATTGTTAAGTAATCTGGGAGTATCAATCGCCCAAAGATAGTCTAGATGATTGAACTTCTCGTCGGGGACTAAAAACATTTTGGGCTTCGAAGGCAGCTTGTTGTAAAGTTGCATTACATCTTTCTCACTTGACAATAAGTCGTTTTTAGACCAAAACAGTTTGATAGGCAGAGTAACTTTACTTAGATCGTACTCAGGAGCTGAAATTGACCCATAAGTCGCCATATTCTGGAAATATCCATAGTCAAATTGCTGGAATTTCCCCGAGAGTATTTCTTGAGAGAAGTGAACAGCCGTCTTCCAAGAAGTACCGGTACCCAAGTGCGCTAAAAATACTGGTAATAAAGTCTTATTGAATTGTTTCTCGTTGAAACCGCAGAGATAGAAAACTATATTCTTGCAAATTAAAGAATCCATGTTTTCACCTTTGCATGAACTCGACATTTTTCCCAACGCTGAATTCTTGGGAATAAACTCGTAAGTACCTTGCAACATGTCTATGTATGCCAAATTACTGGCGATGGGTGCCACTGACTTCAATGGTGACTTCATATCTGATAGGAATACTACAGGAGCTAAAGCGAATCCAGCTGTTAAAATATCGTTATATTCAGGTCTCAAAGCTAACATTGCGAAGAGAATAGTGGTTCCCATCGAGTGTCCAATGTAGACTATCTTAGTATTCGATCCTTTAATCGTTAATATGTAATCGATAATCTCTGGGACATCATACAGAGCTACATCGTGCCAAGAAAAGTCCCAATATGATTTTGAATCAGGTTTAAAACTAACGTGATCCTTGGAATACCTGTTTCCTCTTATGTTTGTCATCCAGACATCATAGCCAGCTTCCGCGAGGACATAAGCCAATCCTTTCCCAGGGCCGTTCATGATCCAATCAGCAGAACTAGCGAACAGACCATGCTGCAGAAGAACTGTTTTCGAGGGCTCATTTCTATTATGTCTAGAGTGTGGAATCCGGTGAATATTTAAGACATAACCTTGAGATATAACCGTGTGGGTCTCGCATATGTATCCATTCCTTGTGATTATTCCAGGCACTGACAGATATACATCTGGGCTATCGAAAGTATCAGCATCGGTGGCTTGAAAGTAAGGGTGTGCAACTTTTTTTTCAGTTTCATCTATATCTTCGACGTAATTGTTAAAGTCTTCAAAGTAGTTGTCGACAGAATCCTTAATTTTCACGGCATTTTCGTAACTGGTGGTGACTAAGGACTTCGTATTATCACTTTGTTCTTTGAAGAAGTCTTTGAATGATGGCACGAGCGACCAGGATTCTGGCGCAACGCAAGTTACACTTAGGAGGAAGACGATTGAGACGTACATGTTGACAAATTTTCAGTTGATACTGTGCGCGAGACTGAGCAACATCAATAATATACTAAGTGTACGGCTGACCCCGGAGATGAGGTTAAAACGTCACAGATAACATTTATATTGTCTCTGTTATTAAAAAATCCCGTGTCCAATTTATCTGGAGTTGGCATGGACGTAATTGCAATGTGCTAATTCCATAAGCATTAGTCACGGTAGTTACTACGGGTCATAGATACGAGAACTTAAGTGTTTATTTTCTTCAATGAGAATGTATCTAATGTTGTACCTAATTTACACATATTTAGGTTAATGACTTGTATTTTGAGCACACGAGAACTTAGAGCTGTAAGTTTGCGAACATAATTTAAATTTGTCGTTGTGTGTTTGACAATCGGCTGTTTAATAGTGTCTTTAGGAGATGGCGTGTGTTTACTTAATACATTATACTCAACTATTCTCCCTCCTTTAGGCATATTAAGTAAGTTCAAACCAACAAGGAAAATCAGACGCCAACCTTCATGAACAAAACAACGGGCTGACAATATTAATGATAGAAGCTAAGAAGCTAAAAAACCCAGAATAAGATGAAAAAAAAACAGCAAATCTTTATCTGTATTTAATTAACTTTTAACCTGACGAATTTATGTCAAACATGAGTTCTGGAAACGTCGCGTTTTTTTGCATACAGATCTTTATAATTTAGTTCCTTATCACGTGTGATAAGTACGGTTTAACGGTAATTAAATTGAAGTCGTTATTATATTACAATGTGGTAGAACTTTTTCAAACAGTGAATCTCTTAGAGTATATAAGAAAATATAGAGCAACCCTATAGAAGTATGAACTGTGAGCACGGGTATGAACAACGCGGCCGCGACACGAGCTCCGTTTGCAATCATACCTCGATCGTCTGCGGTTCAACTAGGCTCCACGAGCGAAAAAGTTACATTTTAGCTTATATCATGGTTAACTGCCGAGTTAAATTTTGAAAAACGTCTAGAAAACATAATGTGTAATTTTAACATTTCTATGGTGAGACCTGCTTTCGCTCCGCACAAGGCAATGTGGTTGACGTTATCAGTCTATATTTTCTTGAATACTCTATGGTTAGTCTCCATTAAGCCAGAAAGGGTATTTTGTGGATGCTGTATAGCATGGGCAGGTTCCTAAATGTTACAATATATAAAATTGACAATTCAAAAGAGTCATTGACTTAATTGAAATGATATTTTCTTCTTTTACTGCCTTGAAGTCGATTATCTGACGTAAATACAATGTAGTCAACACCACGTTGCTTTTTAATCATCATCTTCATCTTCCTGCCCTGTTCCCAATTTATTTGGGGTCGGCGCAGTATGTCTTCTTTTCCCACACATCTCTATCACCCACCCATCATCTCAGTAGTCACTTCCTTTCTTGCCATAATATCATCCTTCACACAATCCATCCATCTCTTCCTACACGTTGCTTTTTAATGTAAATAAAAATAACAAAATCCCCGATACAAACTGTGCTCTTTGCATGAACTAATTTCGTCACAATATTCTGCGTTACAATTTTAAGTCATAATTAATTTTCAATAAATCCACCCTTAGGACCGTAGTCAATATTATTAATAATAATGTGCTGTAATCATCTGAGGTTATGAAAACTCTTGAGGTGCTGTGGTTCCGCGGTGATTTTTATGATCTCTTAGGTTAAGCAGCGCTTGACGCGGTCTTTTCATGGATGGGTGACCATGCCTGAATGCCTCCATGGATTGTCAATTTTGTAGGGAACACTAAGAGCCTCTTCACAACTCACAACAGCGTTTCACCAGCCCAGCGTGCGTTCAGGCATTCGATAACCGTTTGCGCAGCACAGGTGCAAATTGTCGCGTTATCGCAGCGTCTACGCAGCGCTGCATAGGTACCAATGTTTATTCTAATGGGGCTCAACAACTCAGCCTTATCCTTTGGAAGTAGTAATAGGTATTACTCGGGTAAGTTATCAACCAGCTAACCTTTAGATACACGTTTTTCTTCAAAACAAATTATAGTATTCAAAGATAGTCTTATTTACAGTTCATTAACTTAAATCAATAACATTATAATCAGCAGTAATTACAAAATACATCGTAGGTATTATTAGTTAATGACGTAAATGGGGACTATTTTGCACGCAATTAGCTGCTAATTCGAGTCAGCGTAATTAACATATGGCTAGACGATCCATATCTTACTAGAACGCAGTATATTTTAATTAGTAGTAAATATTCTAATGTGGGTGTGTACCTAAGTACCTACTTTGGGCTGTAATCGTTTTTTTTTATTTTTACAAAAATAGAGTTAGCCTAGAGGCGTGATAGTCCGATAGCTAGTCAACGGTCACCACCACTAGGCTATCACGACTCTACGAACTCTCTCGACTAATTTATCTATTTTGTTTCGTTACTGAATTGACTTTAAGTTCGAGCCTAAGGAACGGAGGGGTGGAGAGAGGGAGAAGGTTTAGCTTAGTGCCACTTCGCAACTTTTTTTAAACTTGCACCGAAAAAAACAATCTTAGATGGTCCCTGGTTAAAAAAGGTACAGAACCACTGCTTTAGACAAATCTTTAGACATCCAAAGTCCTATGTCCTGTGTTGACGTAGAACATGATAACTGTAGGGACCTAGATAATAATATTATTAATACCCAGTTAGTTGTAAAACTTGACGGAAAATACCGCTCGTTTATTTTTTCTTGGAAGATTCTATCAGGCTTGTGTTTGCAATGTTCCAGGAATCTTGATAAATTATCTGTGACATAACAACACAATGGTAAAGTAGCTAATTAATTACTAACAGTGTTACCTACATAGTGATGGCCAATTTCAAAATTGATTGTCCATGAGCATGACTTTGAAATTAATGAGTAGGTAACTTTGCAGATTATATTATCAGTATGCTGTTGTATTATAGGTAGCTAGACATCACGTTTTAAAGTATTTTTAGAAAACTGATAGGTATTCCTTTAATCAGTTGTGTCAAAAAGAAAATTATAAGAAGCCAAAGTTTCTAAGTAATTATTTATGAATAAGATTTACAACATTCTCTCAAGTAACTGTTTATTAGATCCAGTACCTAGCTGTCCCGGATATCTACAAATATATTTTCAATCTTATCGACACATGTAAGTTTTGCGATCATTGATCTTGTATCTTGCTTGCAAGTATTGTATTTACAAACAACAGTCAATATTATTAATTAATAGCACCTAATTATGAAACTGAGTGATTCCTGGTATTGGCTTGCACGTCGTAACGCAGTTTATATCTTCGGTACTTATATGAAATGACTTAAAAAAATAAAAACAGATTCATGTATTTTATCTTAGGTAACGCGGCAGGCCTGGAAAATGATAGCGGAATGAACTGAACAAATTCTAAATAGGTACATTTACACATCGGTCTTCAAAGACTTTGTAAATTATATTTAAAAAAAAAACTAGGTAGGTATATTGGCTTATTTACTAACTTGCTATGTAAATAGATAAAAACAACCCTAATGAGCTAACTTAGAATTCCAAAATACCACTTCGGTCCATGAAAAATGTTTTACCTTTATAAAACTTTTGACAGTTACGATCGCTGATAAGAGAAACCATGACCGAAACTTTATGAAATTCGTACCTTTTCAAACTTTATAACAAGTTGCAAACACCGACCGCTTAAAGCTGCTAAATCTCTTTGTAATCTGTGGTCAACATTCCACAAACTGCCGGAACGACGAAGCTTAGAGTTCGCAACTTCGCGCCATAATCGTAAAATATGGCCGATATTATTATTACGGAACAGTTATTAAAGCATACAAGGTTGCAGACTTATTGCAATTTATCCAACAATAGCCGTTCTTGTGGTGAGCATTATTATACATATTATAACAGCTCTATCTAACCTGGGAGTCGAATCCAGAACCTCGTCTTCTTCTAATCGTTTCGAATAGCAAACTTTTTTTTATTAGGTATATTAAAGGGGCCCAGAAAGCAGCGACGCGCGACGCTGCGTTATCAGAAGCAGCCATTAAATCCTCCTGCGTGCAGGTTTTACGCAGGTCACGATGATAGGTGAGACATGGTTTGCGTTACCTCATCACATGAACAGCCCAGGTTAGTGCCGTCTGTGAATCACCACCTTTTTTTTAGGTTCCTGGACATCGTCCCAACACGCTCTAGGTATGGCCTTCGTCCGTACATTGTGAATCCCCACCTGGACATGTTTCTTTACTCCGGCCAACTTGAGACCGAAGTCTATTTAAAGATTTCCAGACCGGTCATAGCAATTTATGTCCAGGCGGAAGACAGCAAGGGATACATTTTTTTTTCCAAAGATCACACCTTGGTTTTAGTGGCTCTACCGTTAATGAAAGGACTTCGTTATCAGCAGCTCAGCCACTAGACAACGAAATAGTTATAAGTAAACGCGTACGTAGGTACTTTTTAAGTAGTTTGCAGAATACTAATCGTGATTAGTTTAATCAATAGATAGAAAAAAAACGTGTTATAATGACCGATGTCCTAGCAACATAGATAATTTTTTTGCAGTGGTCGTGTTATTTTGATACCTTCTAAGGTCCAATTTCACCATTCACTTTAATAACCGAGTTTAATAAAACTAAGTTCAGCCATACACAAATTGCAGTTCTGAATTCAGTTAAACGCTTGACCCTAGTTTAACTTGATTGATCGCGTTTAGTGTCAGTAGTGAAATTGGCTCTAAGATTTTGTTACGGTAGGCAACTAGGTAGCGTAGTACTTAGTTATCTGGTAGTTGCTAAAACGGTAAGGGAAAACATCGTGATGAAACCAGCACACCTGAGAGATTTTTCAATAGTGTCTAAAGCCAGGTGGTGTGCCACCAGTTTGTTCAAGGTTGTTCATCAACCATAAGATAGAAGAAAAGGATTGGATAAGGTAAAAGAGTAAAAAAATCTGACATAATAAGAAAATCTCCGTAACCACTGTTAGTATTCGCAGGATTTGCAAACACGTAGGTACTAGTACATAACTTATAATGTTACGGTCAAAACCCTTAACCGGTCAAAACTACTTTTGTCTGGCAAAATTAGTCAAAAGTACTTTTGACCATAGGCTTTCGTCAATAGTACTTTTGACTGAAATAACAGTCAAAAGTGCTATTGCCCAATGAAGCTGGTCAAAAGTACTTTTGACCAACTGATTCCGTCAAAAGTAGTTTTGACTGGTCGTGTCAGTCAGTCGTGTCAGTCGGTTATTTTATCATACAAAGTAATTCTAAAAATAATTGAGCAGTCCAATAACTGAATGAGCGGTAAAAATGATGGAATGAGCAGTTCGATAAATAGTTCGGCAGATTACAATTCTGTGTATGGACTTTAGGGCACCCCGAATCGGACAGGTTAGGCTAGAAGGGGATGGCGGGGTCGTGTGAGCGAGCGAAGCGAGCGAACAGACCTTGTTATTTTTTTTAAAACCACCCAGAAGTAGGAGCCCCGCGAAGCGGGGCTCCGTCAATTATATGATAAAGATTATTTTTATTATAATTATTTAATAAGAAAATTTGAAAAAACAACTGATACGGATGGGATTCGAACCCACGATCTTCGACATACCGTGTCGACGCTCTAGCTATCATGTGCTATAACATGTAAAAAATTCACAAAAAAAAATTATTTTTATTATTTTATTTATTTAGATTATTAGCAAATAAAATTAATTTTATAGCTTACCAAAATTATCGTTTAAATGATAGCCTATCAGAAAAACTATTTTACCACACGTAACTGCTCATTCAATATTTTGTACTGCCTCTTTAAATGAGTGCCCTTTAATTTCCACTCCTAACGATTAAAAGTAATTTTGACTGACTATCTAGCGGTTAAAAGTAGTTTTGACCATGAGCGTCAGTCAAATCCACTTTTGACCGCAAATTTACAGTTAAAAGCACTATTAACCAATAATTTACCGGCAAAACTACTATTGACCAACCTGTGCAGTCAAAAGTACTTTTGCCTGATTTTGCCAGTCAAAAGTACTTTTGACCGGCTAAGAGTTTTGACTGCAACATATATAAGTAATGCAGTAATAATACATTGAAATAAATAAAACAAACCGCCAAAGGAGATAAAATACGTTTATTTCTTAAAATTTCTCAATAAACCATACGCTGTCGTTACAACCGATATCCTTTACATCTCTCGTATGCATGTTCTTACTTAGTCAATATCAATATACACAACAATATGTACGTTTTCACTACATACATCGCAAGACAGAAAAGTGCAAAAGGTTCGTCCCAACTCATGATAAGAAACTAACAAAATGAGTGGTAATATGTACTAAAAAATCAATTATAGATGTTTATATTATTTCTGAATATAGATACTATTAACCCATATAAGAAATGCAATTCTTAGACAAAAAAATCCTTACTAATAATTCAAGCTTGAATTTTAATGGTCGTATTATGATTTACTAGTTTCTTTTGTGCAAGTTCAATACATTTGATGGAATGGACATTCTGCATCTTTATGTCTCACGCATACATTGTTTAGACAAGAAATATGTATAGCATTAAATGCCTTATATATATGCCTTATATACTCTAAGTTATAGCTAAAGTCTCCGGGACTTGTTCGGTTATGCTAACGCTCGGGGCTCAACGTAGGCAATTCACTTTAAGACGCCAATGGTAATATTTTAGTAGAATTGTACGGAATAGGGTTATTACTAAAACAGCCATCCTAAGGTGGTGTCCTGTCTTGGGTGGATAATCGGAATTTGTACATTATTTTACTTTCGAATTTTTCCCTCGTCAGCTGTGTACTGAGTGAAACATGATAGAATCGAGCTCAATATACTTAGTATAGGTACGTTATACTATTGTTTCTATTCTGGACTGTAGGTATACAGCCGAGGAAGAAAATCGGAAGACAAATTATATCCGAATTCCGATTAGGATGGATAACCGTCGAGGATGGATAAATTAACATACGTTTCCGAGTGTACACCCTAGAGTGGCGGTTTTAGGGTAGATTAAAGGAATAACCCGAATTAAAATAGCTTTTAGTAAATATTTTAAGGCGTACAAAATGTGAATTAACCTTATTTTGATGTAATTGTCAAGTATTTCATATATTTTTTTAATTATATGATTAGAAACAATGCTACTTTTTGTGTTGATGATATTACTAGTCTGTTTCATGGTATTTACAAATAAGTTTCAGAGCGTTTTTGGTTTCACAACAGCTTGCTTGTCTCACTATTATCCAGAAAAGTATAGTGTTTTAGCAGCTATATAAGTAATTACTGTGTATCTAAACAGCTGTTATTCTCGCCCCTATAGGACTTTTATAAAACATATATAAGACACTGGGCCTACAATTAGAAAGAACTACAATAAATATCATAATATTGTCGTAAATTATCACCGTTAACCAAATCTTTGGTTGCTAACCGCGGTTTGTAACCGCTTTGAACGGTGGTTGGCGTTAAGCCCCGAGTATAAAAATATTGTTTCAAATACTTACACGTTTGGAAAAGAATTGCGTTTTTATAAATTTTAGAGTTGATGTTGGTAGTCCTCAAACAATCAAACACAGTTTATATTGAATGAGGCGATACTGATATTCCTTTATTAGAAAGACTCAAATACAGTTTTATAGTAAGTCGAATTAAATAATTATAAATATTTATGTTTGTATCCAAATGTGTAATTATTCAAAAATAATATCATTAAATCAAGTTTCTATACATGTTTTTACAGTTAACCTCTATCATTTTCAATGTACGCCCACCATCTACCGGCGAGAAACCAAAAATAATTTACTTTTACTCCAACTTTTTATTTATAATTTCATTTTTGCCAATTTGTTTGCAAATGGCGTGTCATTTTTACTAGTTTTAAAAACATCGACGTTCGATAAATATTATTATGATATAGATATCATGTTGTCAGTTTTATCGACTACGTGAAATAGTCGGTTTAAGAAGGTATTAGTTAAGAAATAAAATTAGAATATTGAAACGTGTTTCGTTTGAAAACCGTATTTTTATCGAATTTCGATACGATAGGAGTACATAAGACGAAATACAAATTTGTTCCGTAACATAAGCCTCTTGCTAAACTATTCAATCCACATGTTTACGCATATTTAAATGCTAAATTATATCTAACTGTAGAATTTTTGCGGTCTTTACACTATCTATAATAATAACATATTACAAACTACTAGTGAATATTACTATACATATTCAATTACTATAATATTATTAATTTATAATAATTATATTTATACACCTAAACCGAGGGAGAAAATATTTTTTAAAAGAGAAAACGAAAGAATCTTGTTCATTCTAGACTAAATCACAAAATTATAGTAGGTACTTTTGCCGGCTTACAGAAAATGTCTTTAATTTTATATTTTTTAAATATTTTTATGCGATATATCGGATATACCTATAATACCATAGTGAATGTATACTTATTAATACAATATTATGTTTTCCGTGTAAGTAGCTAAATAAATAAAGCGATATATTCAATAGTACATTGCTTTGTATACATACTTAACTGTACATATTATAATGTAGATAATAATATTAAATATAATTATATACATAATATAAAATCATAGAAAATCGCACTTATGATTAAGTGAGGTGCAACGAGACGATTTTGTGTTTTTATAGTAATCAGAACCTAATTTGAACTTAATATTTTAAATTGTAATAATAAGAAGGGAGTTTATATTAATAACAAGTTAGTATGTATATAATATATTTCGAAATGAATTTAATATCGCTGTCAAACATTATTGATGCCCTACAAGGGCGGTAATAAACAAGTGTAAGATAGGTTCAGCTTGCACTTACATGACGAACCATAAAAGTTCCATAATAGATTAATAGGTTCCTAAAAATTACGGAACGATTGAAAATATTTATATTGATTGAAACATATGTATATTTTTCTATACAAAATTTAATTTTAATACAATTTTATATCTAGCCGTTGCACCTGTTTCAAAATTCATATGATTCCAGTAACATTGATTATATATCATTGCAAATTTCTTTTTATTAATGAACAGAGCTTCAAGTGTTTTACCATGAAACTTTGTTGTTCCCCATAAGAAAAAACACCGCGATTGTATATATAGTTCCCATTTATACACGCGATCAGACCTTAGTATTGAAGGTAAACCCACCAAAAAGGTATGTCGAATAATATTTTTATTTTCCTACCCCCTTTTCTTAACAAATTTAATTATTTTTTTATTAATTTAGTTATTAGATATTCACGGTGTTAGAGACATTGAATGATTCTAGACGTGAGCATTGAAATAATTCGTCAGGTTTTTCTTATTTTTTCGTCTTAACAGAGTCGTGGTATAGCATGAATCATATGTGATTCATTAACCCGGGAATGGGTTAATTACTAAAACATGTAGTAAAGCATTGCTACCTATCTCAATGATATTTTTAATAGAACAATAATCAATTATGAATAATTTCACCTGAAAATGCAATGTAAATAGAATTAAAAAGTGCTAGAAATCAGTTGTTTCGCGAATAAGTACGCGCAGAATCATACCCTTACAGCTCACAGCACTTGCGCAACGATTTTATTACTTTTCCCTTAGTCTTACCTAAAGAAACCTTGGTTCCTTTAAGTTCAAAAATAGCAACACAAAAAATTAAAGAAATTTTTCAACACTAGGGCATCTAGAATCATGAACTGAACCCATGGTTGAAGCTTTCGTTACCCATATACCTTGTATACTAACTCGCAGCGCGTTTGTTACTTTAAGTGCTAATATTATACCCACCTCAAATAGGACGCCACGCAAAATGGAGACGCATTAAATCTAGTCCAAGACATTTTCATACTAATGTAGCTATTTTATTTAAATTCTGCAAATGTTCTGCTAATAACTGACAGCTACATAAACGGTAAGTCTTTTGAAGTTGATAAAAGTTAGAATTTGGTGAATAGAAGCTTTCAAACTAGTATAAACATTAAAAATAGTATAGATACAATTAATATCGCGTGTATGCATTGAAAACCATGTACCTACATAGTCTAAATTATGTAAAAGAAGGTACAGCGATAACATACAGATAAGTTTTTAATTGTTTGACATTTTAGCAAATAAATAATCATACTTTGTATACATATTTTTTTCTCGTGGCGTTAAATAAGATTTAAATGTTGAAATTGTAAGTTTAGTAGTTATTATTTTATAGTAACCCTGAATGTCTCGGATTTTTAGCGCCTTTGGAGAAGGTCAATTGCTGTCAATTGAATAAAATAAAATTGTAAGATAGCGTAATTAGCTAAAGAAAATAAAATCTATTAATAAGCAAATGGATAATATAATGTTGAGTGCTCGGCCAAAATTCTTTTTAGCACTTTTCTTTTTGATAGTTGTTACGAATACTATCGCTTGTATTTACTTGAAATTTCAACCTTAATAATCTCATAGTATAGTCAGTAGGATAGTATAGTCAGTTACTAAATAAAATTGACGGTAGATCAACAATATTTTAAAAAATCTATTATGACGCTTGACATCTCAGTCTTCCTCCGACCACGAAGCTGCAAAGCTTTTGAAACGTAAAATAGTTCAAATAAAGACATGCGACATTATTCGTTTAAAAGTCGTTTCATACAATAAAAACAGCCTGAACTGTCCCACTACAGGGCCTGAGAAGGATCGAACACCACGCTACTTCACTGCGTGTTGGCGATTTTAGACTATTATAGTCCAGGTTTCCTCACGATGTTTTCCTTTACTGGTAAGTCAGTGGTGTCTTAGAATAACAAAGAAAGTTTATAATGAAAAAGTATCACCAGTACATGCAAGGTTCAAACCCACACCCGTGTTTGCAAAGCGGGTCCGTAACCAATACTCGTTGTCTCAACATTCGATAAGCAGAAATAGATATACAGATTATTAATTTTACATGCTTTGAGATTATTTTGCCGCACAAGATTCCATGCACCATTCATTAGCTTATAAAACAAGTATTTTCCATAGCTACACGCCATAAACTACTCATGTCATTTGACAGCGATTGCCAATCTCATAGATCAGACAAGTAATATTTATATTATATACATTTATCAATTGAATGGTTACTACAATACTACCATTGCACTCACCTTAGTTTTAAACGCCAGCCTCAAATTATTCTGCTATTTTTTTTTATTTGTCGAGATTCTAGGCTTGAATTTATGACCTTTGTAATTATAATTACAAGTCGGTGTACATTTTTCATATATATATATAATAATTATTTTACGGATAATATTTTTATACAGCATAATATTTATACACACATTTTTTTACAAAATATATTTAAGCATGGCAATACTTTTGAATATTCGAAGCTGGCAACACTGTGTGTGAAATTTACACAAGAAACACTCAAAGCGAGGTAACATTTCACTCGATGAGAAAACTCGCTAAAATGAGTTTTTATCGAGTGGAATAGTTTGTGTATGGGACCCCAAAAATGGCTTAACCCTTATCATTTCAAGATGGTTTGTTTGACGACTAAGTTACGTGAATTCCACTATTATTTATATTTGAGATGATTGTAAATTTATGAAATTAATTTTAATATGAAACAGGTAGACATTTTCAAGGTATCTGATTCTAACTGAATTTAGGACTCAGTTTGCGGTATTAACCACTTTGAGTTCAAGTCCTGTATATATTGCACAGATATATTTTAGGTAATTTGTGTACAGCACCCCGCTTGAGGGTTGAATGAAGCGCTACATATTAATATATAGTTTAAAATGATATATAACGGCGAAACGTTTCCATCTTACCTCACTCCTTATTCCTTCACCTTAAAGCTCGTTCGCATAATCAAAGTTTATAACTTAAAGAGTAGAACTTAACACTCTGACACTAATACTACATTGTCTTGTTCAACAACTGAATTGTTCATAGTCCCGTACCACTATTATTGCTAATCCTTAGTGCGTCGACCGATGAGGGAAGCAGTACCCGAACTAACTCTTCCTAAGCAATTTTCACCTGGCTATTCGATTTTTTTTAAAACAAGTAGCTCGAAGCGATCGTCCTTTGCGCTTGCGGTTCTAAATATGAAAGCAAACAGAGGAGTCTAGTTAAACTGTCATTTATTACGAATCACAGGTCTTCAAAAGACACATTATAGTACAATATTGCACCAGTTCTACAGATAGAAAACTACAGAATGTGTAAATCACTTGGTATAACTGGGACAGGTGTGGGCTCTGCTCGGTCTCGGCACGCTGCGGCGCCGCGTCAGTGCGGGGGGCGCGCGCGGGGGCGGGGCCGCGCCGGGGGGGCCCGCGGGGGCGCCCGGGGGGGGACCCGGGGGGGGCGGGGGCCGCGCCCGGGGGGGGCACGTCAATATGCGCGCCGCTCTTCCAACTCCGACATCTGGAAAACACACGGACTCTCAAAGAACGCGTACCTACAAGCGCTTCACCAGTCTTAAAGAATACATAGAAGTCAATAGGCCAAATACAAAGTGCGGGGTGCGGGGGTAGGTAGAAGTAAAGTTAGTTCCCCCGTACCCCGCATGTGCCACCATTGCCCAGGGTGGCAGAGCTACGTACATTGGAGTGGCGCGCCCGCTTGATGGGCGGGTCGGGCGGCGACTCAGAGATGACGAGCTCGCCGCCCACAGCTCCGCAATCGTCGCTACCCGTGGAACCACCATATCCGCCGCTACAATATGTAATACATTATACAGATTACTAATTATATTACATTCAAATATTAAATACAGTGTAAATCTCCATCAAGTGCACAAAAGAAATTAGGTGAAACTAGACATAAATTAATTATCGACGAGAAAAATGCTTAACTTAACTTTTTTTCATGACTTGGAAAGTAATAGCTGTAAGTTTCGACCCAAGTGGTCTATCGGGTTAAAACAAAAACAGTAATGATTGTAAATAACAGGCAATGACGATAAAATCAATATAATAAGCCGCGAACATAATCCAGTAATTAAAATAAAAGAGGTTAGATGAATACTGACCCATAATAAGGCGAGTGCTGGTGTATGACGACGTTGGCAGGCACGTCTTCCTCCTGGATGGAAACCAAGTTACCGCCCGTCGTGCCCACCACGTACTTCTCTGTAAACATCATAATTATCATAACATTATTTATTAGTTTCGCCATTCTTTACTACATTTTTTTTCATTTTTAAATACATAATTTATGCATGCAAACTGACTACTTCGATCTAAATTTTTGTAGAAAATAACACATGTGCAACTGGCATCGGGAACGAGTCCAAGCTATTAGTGGTTAGGAGTCTAGAAGGAGGATTTTTCTCACTATTGTGCTGTATTCGTAATACTACTTTATGCGCCAGGCGGCAACTGATTGCTCTTAACAGGAGCCTCTTTAGATATTGGTCGATGCACTTGGCATAAATTATATTATTTATTATACTATGTAATAATAATGGAAGTTTTGTAAACGAAAACATCTCGCATTGTACTGTGTTAAACAGCAGGATATTGGCCGTCTTGTCGCGTGTCATTTGTAACTGCACATATTGTAGTAGTGAGGAGTAGCCAATATTGTTGATGGAAGTATTACACGGTTTTGAATTGATTTAAACCGTTTTATATACACTACTATTGCAAAATACACACGATACAATCACATCAGCACTTTTTGATGTGAACTTTACTTAGGACTCAAGAAACAGAAAGCGTCATAGCGCTGTTAGCCGGCATGTCGTGTATCAGGCTGTACCTTCTCGCTCGCCGCCAGCTCCGTTGGTGACGACAGTGATCTGGTGGCCCGCCATCACCAGCGCGCCGCCCGCGCCGCTGTACGCCAGCCCAGCGCCTGCAAGCAGCACGGATACCAACCCAGCCCAGCCCAGCCCAGCGGAGCGGAGACATCATCACAAATACATAAGCTGACCATTCCGTCTCCCCACCGCACCGTACCGAAACGCAACTTATACATTCAATCAGTTCATTTTGTAGGAGACTACTACGTAGGACGCGCTTGGCTACGAATACCATTTACTAATAATGTTCCTACATACTTGAAAACACAATAAATTTAATGGCCAGTAATATTGTGAAGTAAGGTATTTCGTACTGTTTGTCAGGAATCATTTTTACACCTCAACAGCTGCATAAATGCAACAAATTACTTAACGAACCTGACCGCTCTAATTCCTGACCGCTCTAACTGAGTCAACTGGCTATTACCACTGCTCAGCCGCTTCTAAGTACAACAAATTACCTGGCGAGCCGGGTGCACTCTGGCTGACTCCGCTGCGCTGCGGGAACAGATACTGAGTGGATTGGCTGTTACCACTGCTCAGCCGCTGCTGACTCGCCTGAGAAAAATATAACAAATTACATGAATCTTTAGCATGATCATGTAGCCATTTTCTGGCTAAGTATAGACCTTCTCCAAATTTAATAAATACTTTCTATACATATAAAACGTCTATATCAATCGTCAGATTGTAGATATTAGTCATCTAGTTAGTGGATTTTAATAGAGTTGGATGTGATGATAAGATTTTTCGCTATATATTTACCTCTCTGGGCTGGTGGTCGTGGTCCTCGGGCGGGAACAGGTCCGGGGTCGGTTCCCGGGAAAGCTCCTCGGGCGTGACGAGCCCCGACACGCCCACCTGCGACGGAGACGTCGGCGCACTCCTGCAACACATAGCTCTGTCACATGTACGAGCACAGCCACAGGTTGCCTGCCTGAGGTACGCACGACGCGACCTGAGCTCCTACTTCGAAATCAAACCACGAAGCTTTGACAGACGGATCGGTGTTTCGTAACCTTAATTTTTTCATACAATCTATCGAATAATTCGATTGAAAAAATACAACGTACGATGTCAGTAGTTATTACGATCAAAACTTCGCCGCTCGATTCTGGCTGAGACCCCGGGAGACAAGTAAGTATTGCTTTTTGTAGCCACTTCAGAGAGACCTCTTAATGCCTCTTATTTACTAAACAACAATTGTCACGCAACAACAACAACACGCAACGCAATGTTGCTCACAAGCGCGCTTAATGTAGGTTTACACCACAAAAAATATTTTGACAAAATCTAATTTTACCGCAACATGACGATCTCTTTCAGATCATTATGAATGGACTGAAATGTTTAGAAATAACAAGAGGATATATTTGCGGTGCACTAACTCATACTGATTAGAAACCTGTATGTATAGTATCGGATTTCGAGACTGAAATTTTACATAAGTCATATCTAACTACCAATACACCTCTTCAGATTACTATTTTCTCCAATAAACATCTAGAGTCAGCTCAAATGTCATTGCCTCAACTGTCATCTAAAGTTCTATTTTTAAACTTTAGATAATATACCTAGTAATATGCAACAATCACTCTTTAGGTCCTCCTTTTAATTATATCCTTATAATGGCGCTGCGAACAACGCAACAAAAGCTACAGAACAAATGTTGCACGACAATTGTTGTTTAGTAAATACGAAACGTAAAATCAATTTTCAAATTTTCAACCCACACGTCTTTGAAGGCGAAGTCAACACCAAAGAGGGAACGAAGAATACACTCTCAAATTGTCGATTCCGCTTTTATTGAGACGTCTTCTGGCTTGACCAGGTGTACCATACATGTACTACCCGTACGGATAAAGAACGGGATTGAAAATGGCGTCCCCTTCTCATATAACCTGTAGGTGCGACTAGGAACGAGATACATCAAAGACAAAGTGTGCGAGCGAGAAGCAAATAGTTCTGGCGCCATTTTCAAGACAAAGTGTGCGAGCGAGAAGCAAATAGTTCTGGCGCCATTTTCAAGACAAAGTGTGCGAGCGAGAAGCAAATAGTTCTGGCGCCATTTTCAATCCCATTCTTTACCCGCACGGGTAGTACTAAACATTATTGTATTATTAAAGCTGGGTTTCAACGGCAGCGGCTTGGATCGACGACTCGCTAGCGATGTTGGTATGGCTGGCACTGAAAATTAGCGCTGAGGTCGTTTTCTGCTCAATTAAGAAAAAAATTTGTTATATCTTACTTTTGTTTTTTACTTGAATTTGTTGCGCCATGTTGTGGCAGAAATAAATTTATATTTTTCTTCTATGATATGTGGAATATGTGGAAGTGAATATTAGGAGCGATTTAATATCGCCGTCAACTTTAACATCGCCAGCGAATCGCTAAGTCGATGCCGTGCAGCAGCCCAACTTTACAATCACAAACTATCTTGAAATACGGGTACGGGTACACTATAGTGTTAGATGCGTTCCCGGCAATTGTACCCGAGAAATTGAAAAGTCAAATGGGGGTTAACTTTAAAAAAAATTGGGTACCAGAAAACGCCACAATAACTCACTTAACCTGTAATATTAGAATTCCGGCCTTTACCTCTATGTACCCATCTAGGGCTAGCCGTGATTGGTTTATACGTTCGTTCTGCTTAAAACTAAGCTCGATCCTGTCCGGATTCGGTTAGGCTTTTCTCTTGATTTTTGTTCTGGCAACTTTACTTGCAAAGCACCTGCCGACATTAGACTAATTCAGCAGTTTTTATATTTAACTACGAATGGCGTGAGGTTTATGGGGATGTAGGTCACCCTGACATGACCAAGACTGGCGTCAAGACATTTGGAAGGCAGCTGTGCAACGAAATGAGATGAAGAAAATGAATTTCTATATTCTATGACTGTTTTTTTACATGCTTTGCTTATTAAATGCAACTAGTGGTGCGGTCAGTGGAAATTCGACTGTATTTCGTTTTTTAAAACGGTTTTATTTAGCTTGACCTGTTTATTATTTGATTCAAATTTAGTAATCGATATTTCACCCCCTTCCTGTTGACAGATTGATCTGATATTTGGTACACAGCTTTAGTTTTGATGTCAAAATCGTTTTACGTGAAAATAAATTTTACTTATATTATTTTTATAAATTTTAGCTTTCTGCACTTTCTCCTTTTTATTATTTATTTATTCTGTCCATATCTTTTTCAATGTCGCGTAATTTGTGTGAAAAAGAGTACCTATGAAAAAATCAAAATTGCCGTCAATCTCGAAACGATATCTTTAGGCTTACCTACTCTCAGTTGAACGAAAGTTTAGTAGTAGTAGTAGATGACGAATATCTATAAATATTAATACTTCAATTAAGTAATTCCAAATTAAGTAAATCTATTATTATTGTTTGGAATTGTATTTGCCCACTAAGAGAGTTTATAAATGATGCATTTTGGTAAAATAATTAAAATTACTACGTTAAGACGTCATTTCTATCTACTGCCGTCTCTAGTAAACATGTCTAACCCTTGATAACTGTCACTTTTTTAATTTAGTCATCTACTCCTTTAGACGATGCGAAACCCGTTTAGAGAAAAGCTAATAGGAATGAATGATGAACCAAATGAGTACAACTCCCAAAGTACATGGCGTGGGTTTAGGTACTAGTGGCGTGCATGTGCGTGTGTACCTGGAGGACAGGCCGAAGGGCGCGCGGAACTGCACGCCGCGCGGGCGCCGCGGCCGGAACGCTAGCTCGATGAGCTTGCCCTCGCTCTGCGGGTCGATGCGCCAGAAGCTGCCCTTGCCCGGCTCCTCCTGGCTGCGGGGCACCTTGATGAAGTATCTGCAACACGACAAACTGCGATGTACAACGTGACCACTGCACCAATACAGAGACTTATTACACCCGTCTTTATCCTTTGTAGAGAGTGAAAGAAACGCTACTACAAGAAGGTTCAAAAACTGCAAAGCACACCTCAATGTAAGGCACAGACTACACTAATATTGGAATTATTCCGACTGTCAGACCTAATACAGCTCCTGAGAAAAATAGTGTCACAATAATTATGTATTTGACGACTAGAGGCATTTTTAGCTGCTGCGGTGGTCGGTGTCGGCACTTCTCATGTTGACAAACACATTAAAGCTGTGATACAGCCCTGAAATAAAAGTGAACTCACCTATTAAGCGACAAATTGTGACGTATAGAATTCTGCCAGCCCTTATCGGCGGTGCGGTAGTAGGGGTAGTGCTTGGTGATGTAGCTGTAGATGCCCGACAGCGTGAGCTGCTTGTCGGGCGCCGACGCCACGGCCTGCACGATGAGCTGCGCGTAGCTGTAGGGCGGCTTGGCGTCGTCGCGCGCATCGCGGGCGTCGCGAGCGTCGCGTACGTCACGCACGTCGCGTACGTCGCGCACATCGCGGACGTCGCGCGTACTGCCATAGCCGCTGTCCGAGTTCGATGATGCCTTTAAAAGTTATATTTTTATTACAAAAACTGATCCTTCACCATGACCTCTGATTCGAGAACCCAGCGTCACAAGGAGACTTTGAAGATACTATTCTATCTGATCTACATAAATGTTTGCATACTCACTGCAGTGCCATTCGAGTTGGGCCGCGCATGGTCGGCTAAAGCCGCGTAGTGCGCGACCAAGCCGAGGTCTGCGTGTCTCCGACCCGAGGATCCAGCGCCACGCGGCGACGTCGGACAACTATTCGCCGCACTTATTGTGCCTGTAACGTAAACAATATTACGTAAGTATAAAAGGACAAAAACCCTTTAATCAAGGACGATATAATATGATATTGAGAACTATGGATGACGATCAAAGCTCTCGACGAAAGAAATTATAATCCAAATGAATTCAGAAACAAATATGAACCTGTCAATCATCGATATTTTATTATCTATATCATTGGCTTGAGCTTATTTTAGATTTTCTTCACATATGTAGGTAATTGATGTTTCACACAGAAAACTTAGTTATAAGCCTTGTGAATGAAAGTCCAATTACAACGAGTAAATTCTCGCCCCAGTATTGCCGTGGATGCTAAAAGAACCAATAACGAAATGAAAAGCCCTTTTGATTCTCACTTTAAGGTAATTCTATTTTATCGATTCTATTAATTGTACCCGTAGCAAGTAAAGCTGCAATTACACCGCTGCTGCTGGGATTACACCAGAGCACCACACAGCCACATGATTCTGCCTCCAATCTAAGAGGTTATAACCTTGTTTTAACGACGTTTACGTCGTCGATAGACGTTGCCTAAGAAGATAGGAAAAACGGTTTCAAGTAAAGTTTAATATTTATGTTTTTTTTTTTAGTTTCTATGATTTAAAATTTAGTTACTTACACTTAGTTACTTATACTGATACTTTTAATTCTTTATGAATTTACCAATATTTCTAATTGATTCCGAAATCTTCCTTACTAAGCAGCTTAAGCTGTCAACTTGCAGACACAATAGAGATCTATGGCTATCTGCCTTTATGATTATTATTTCATTGTTAGAATAGTGTCATTGACGCAATTGGTAAATTTTTTGTAAATAATAATACCACTTTTTTATTGTGTTTGTAGCAGAGCTTTAGAAGCTTAATATAAATATATTGTTGTTACCTGTGGGCGATGGCGCAGGACTACGACCATCGCTATCCGTGGGTATGGTGATGCGGAGGGGCGGCATCTGAGCGGAACTGCCTCCAGCCCCACCACCGCTCTCCTCCACCAGCGACTGGAATTCCAGCCGGATGTTTGTAGAAGGGAAACGTAACGTACATCTGGAAGTTTAAGAAGAGATAAATTACTAAATGTTCTCTGAAACCATTTGAGTCCACTGAAAGGCTGAAACAGCCAAGCAATGGTAGAAATAGGGTTCCAAATTCTTAAACATAGGCATTGAGTTGCAAGCCTATTGATTTTCTATCAAGCGTGCTTCATATTTACGAAATAAAAAAAACAGAAACTGTCCTTTTTTAAAACCAGAGAATAAATAATTTCACAACTGCCACTATTCCTCGCAACTTGAACATGTGCCGAGAAGAAGAACTATTAAAAGAACTGGGAGTTAGTTTAGTTACTAACAATTTTAAGCAATTAATATTTGGCGCTCACCGTGGGGCTAATAAGTCCCAGTCTGGGCGCCAACATTGTCATGTCGCGAAACCTACATAATAGACTTCACTAATAGCCTAGAGCCGTGTTTAAAGCGATACATAGGACAGTATGCCGCTCATTGGCGCCCGCAGTGCAGTAAATTTAATAAGCGGACAGACGCGCTAGCGACGTAGGTAGTACCTAATGAACTGTTGGCATGACGACGACGCTCTGAGTGCGGTTTAACTGAACGCTGAGGGAGTTTGTTATGTCTGCGACACAGACGTTTTTAATTTGCACACAAATTGCTTTGGAGTACGCTGTAGCCTGTTGATTATATCAATAGACTCGCTTCCTAACGTACCCCTACATTAGGAAGAGGGTATATTTAGATTGTATGTGAATGAATATTTACTTTCGTTAAACTAGAAGATAATTTTTCATTTCGAGATATTCAAATCAATATTCTCTAAATACTCTCAAATCCCCTACAGCTCGTCTAAACAGAATAACAACTCAATACTGAACTTGGTTTCATATTTGTGATGATTGTTAGCGAGGAATATAATGGATGTACCCATGACCAAGTTTCAATCAATTCTAGAGTAGACGCACACTCTTAACATCGAATACACACTCACACAGGCGGCCATTCATATCCAGATGAATGCATCCGTCTACAACTCCAACCAGAATGTAGTACGGTACGTAACAATGGTTACTGAACTTAATACACTCCATTCAATATCTTTTCATACGTATTTTCTGATGCAAATAATGTAACTTTACAATAAGAACGTTTATTGCAACGTGATAGTCTAGTGGTATGACCGTTGGGCTGCTAAGTCAGAGGTCGTAGGTGCGAAATTTAGACCCACACCTCTGACTTTTCGAATTCATACGCGTAATTTGAAATTAATAATCACTTACTAAAACCGTGAAAGAAAACATCGCGAGGAAACCAGCACTACTAAAATAATTTTTAACGGTGTGTAAAGCCATATCAAAAGCCTATGGGCGGTTTAAACCAGGTTGTCCATCAACCATACGGTAACACGAGAATATTTTATTCCACTACTATTTTCTTTTTTTTTGTAGACCATACTAGTTTGAGATTACGTAGTACTCCCAATACATAGCTGCACATTCATGGTAATAATACTACAAATTCCACATAGCACGTTACGATTGAACGTAGTATTCCGTACTACAAATCCGAGTGTTTTCCACTGTTGAATCTATTTTGGTTCTCAGTTTTACGTTAGTGCCTCGGTCACATCCATTAGTAATTTAGTTTAGCATTCCGAATAGACTGTAGAAATATGCAAAGTGCAAGCCAGCTATTTTGGCACTAGAATATTCTATCGAGTTTCAAGACCGCTTTGGAAGTGTTGTATTGACCCTAAACTCTATTAGATAGTAGGGTAAATTAAAAAGTTGACCTTTTTGTCACATTGTGATAAAGATTTTTGTGCTGCTCAGAACGTTTTCAATTACGCTCAGAATTATGTCCCAAATAAATGGAATTCGGATTGTCTATTTTACATTTAGATTCGATATCGTTATCAGTGACGTTAAGTGTTTGACACTTATTTAAAGGGGTCCTTTTGAGAAGGTACTCTGCTACAAAAGGAACAATTACTTCGAAACTTAGAAGGTGAATGATTCACAGTCTATAATTATAGAGACACATCTATTGTTACATTACTTGACTGCCTCGTTGGTCTAGTAGTAGCAAGCGCGACTACTGAGCACGAGGTCCTGGATACAATTCCAGGGTCGGGCAAAGTGTTATTGGGTATTTCCATTAGGAAATTCTCAGTAGCAACATGTGTAATTATTAAATAAGAAATTTGAAAAAACAACTGATACGGATGGGATGTTGTTGAGTTGTTTTTTCAAATTTCTTATTTAATAATTATGTAAAACATGTAAAAAAATATCACAAAAATAGCAACATGTAGTCATGTGTAAGAATTGTGCCCGATTAATGGCAATAGGCTCGCTCCCTATTACATGGGACTTATAACGTAGCCGGCGAAACGTACCCACGTACTGCATTCACCTCTGCCAACCCCCTATGGGGAATACAGGCGTCTATGATATGTTATTACATCCATTACTTGAAGTAGGAATGTCCATTACGGAGGTGAGGACATGGTCCATTTAAATAAATAAATCTGCCGTCATTAAGCCGACTGCAGCTATAACGCCTACGCTAACATGCCCTGCATTCTCGCATAAGCGCTATTTTACGCCTGTCACAGAAAAGTTTGCGATCCTCTGTCATAAAAATACCCTAGGCTTAAATTCTAAAATCAAAATCAAAATATTTTTATTCATGTAGACCATTTTAGGCAACTATGAATAGTCATAATTCTAATATTATTATAGGATAGGATAGGATATTCTATATAGAGATTAAAAGTTAATATTGGTTATCTAAACGTATTAAAAACACAATTCTTTTTGTTTGACTCGACTAGCCACGTTAAAACACGTGCTATCTACCATTGGTGAACTATAATATTACATGACAAGATATAAATAATAAGTGCAAAAGCCTATTTGTTGGTTTGTCCTTCTTTCTGCCAGCAACCGAGCAACGGATCAACGTAACTGAATAGAGATAGCTTGAGAGCCGGAGAGTGACATAGGGTACTTTTTTATCACGGAAAAAGACGCGGAAAAAAGCTAGTAGACAAATAAAATAAAGCCAAATAACAAAGAATACGTAGAGTACTATTTCCTGACAATTTAAAAAGCGTCGATTAGTTGACTTTGACCATTGATTCGGGGAATAACAAATGCTTTTGAAGAGTAACAAAAATGCATTCGAAGAATACCAAAAATGCATTTGAACAATGACAAATGCTTTCGAAGAATGACACGAATGCGAATGAAATTAATTGAGAGTAAGTAAAATAGTGCCCCAAAAATTTATAGTTTAACAGATTCATTGCGCTGAAAATATTTAAAAACAGCATCTTAAAGTTATTCATACTTCTTCTAAACCTAAATATATCTAGTTAAAAAAAGCTCATACGAACAGTACGATATTATAGTATTTTCTTTCCAAGGCAACACAAAAACTACGAGCTTTAGAAATTCCACTAATAAAAAACATAACACGTTCGTCACAGTAATTCATGTTCAAACTTTATTGAATCCCACGTAGGAACACTAACTGCTATGTCGATAGTAAAATAAGTTTTTATATGTTTGACAGGTCGTACCGCTGGGAATAATAAAAAAGTCTACGTTATGTTACTCAGTGATACAAACCTTATTTACGAAAATAAAAAACTACTTTTATTTCTATTTAGCTGACCCCGGCGAACTTTTACTGGCTCTTCGTACACTACCGTTACCTACACTACCATACCTAACACTACACTACCGTACTCTACTCTACCCTAACCTATACAACACTACTTTACCCTACCCAAAACTATACCCTACCCCTACACTACACCACTCTACTCTACACTGCCTACGCTTCCGTTACTATACTACACTTTCTACCAAGTACCAACCCACAAAAGTTTTATGGTTATTTTTTCTTTTATAAGAACCATATTCTGGCAATCATAAGTACAAAAAAAAATTGCGAAATTGGTCCAACTGTTCACGCGTGATGCGATGACCAAGGGGAAAAGAGATTCAATTTTATACAATAGATAGATAATTTGTAAAACGATTGAGCACGTGATCTATACTAGATACTACTCTTTTTCATTTTCTTTTCAGTCGGTGCAAAGCAAAGTGGGATCCAACTATCAATAAATCAACTAACCATAAGCCTACATTGTCTTTAGACTCCTTGAAACTGTACTTTACAGGACGCATTTAATTGACATTGAAAAATCGTCCTGTAAATAACCTTATAAACTTGGTGGTGCATACTGTACCAAGAAAAACAAATTCGAATTAGGAACTTCCTTTAAAAGAAAAAGAATCGAGTCCTAGATGTGAGTAATAGTAAATACCTATCTCGAAGATGTTCCCACAACTTCATTTGAAATTCCCTACAGCTTTCATCCCACTCTGAATATACATAAAGCGCTCCACATTGCGATTCCTCAGCCAGTTCATATTAATTCAAAACATACATTCAATATTCTGATTAATTTCCTAGAATTTTCTCATTTGTATGGTATTTTTCTTAGATTTAGGGGACTTTTTTATGTTTAGAGGATTTTTTAGAGTACAGGATTTTGAATTTTTATTTTTTTATGAATCTTCGAATTTAAACTTCATTCAAAGGATGCTTTTCATGACTGCATTATGACAAACAAGACAGTTAAGTTTTTCCATTACGTCCATTCTAGACTCTAAACTATTTTACCCTAATAATTACTTTAGACCTTCTAAAGTACCTACTTATTAGGGAAAAATAGTCTAAAAGTGTCCAATTTAGAAGATTTCTACCAAGATCTAGGGAAAATCTAAAATAAGAGTAGCAACACTGGAAAGTGCTTTAGTTTTTTTATTAAGTTCAATACTGTTCATCGGTATTTCGAACGTTATTGGATCGCACGAGCTTCCATTAAACTTGTAGATTCCTGAGATACATAGTTGCTTGCTTCGAAATTCTTTTTAGTGTTGAACATAGCTCATCGATTTTATTTCATGTAAGCTCACGAGTTTGCGAAGAGGCTCTGATATACTTTAGTGCTTTTGATATTGTAAATTTATGTAGTGTTGTATTATTAAGACTATTTATTAGGGTTGCAATAGCAATGATAACCTAGTGGTATGACCTACGACTGACAAGTCTGAGGTCTCGAGTTCGATCCCAAGGCGCGCACCTCTGACTTTTCGTAAGTTAGTGGGTATTATAAATTGTATGGTTATGGTTATCGTATGATTGATGAACAACCTGGTGTCAGAGGTTAAACCGCTCGTAGGCCTTTGACATGGCTTTACTCTTTTGTCTTTGAAAAAATTCTTAGGTGTTCTGGTTTCCTCGCGATATTTTCCCTCACTGTTTAAGCAAATGATAATAAATTTTTTATAGGCGCATGAATTCGATAAATTAGAGGTGCCTGGGTTTTGGACTTTTAACTTTTGGACTTGACAGTTTAACGGTCATACTACAAGGCTATCAATGAGTGACAGAATGAAAAATATTCAATCAACTCGCTATTGAATGAATATTTTTCAATGGTGTGCCATTAAAGACTTCCAATCGGATAATAGCAAAATTCGGCTCTAAGAAGTACGTATAAATAAATACACAGCGAGTGTTACACTATTAGTAGTGAAATAAACTAAATAAAAATAAATGTACACCACTAGTGTACCTTTATTTTCTTCACGTAGGTACAAATAGGAAAACACGTAAACAACTCAAAGAAAACGACTAAGAGTAAGCGAAGTGTTAAAATTCTTGACCTCTTACTGTTGAATGCTAAGAAAATACCAACTACTATTTAGTATTAGTTGTATGTTGGTGTGTTGTGATAGCCAGAGGTCAGAAGTGTCAGGTTCGAAACTAAGGCACGCACAAACCCGAGGACAAACAGCAGCCGATCTAAATTATGTTTTTGACATGTAATAATTGTTATGAATAAATGAATTTCAATTTCAGCAGAGGATTTTTAGCACGTAAGTAGCCCGTAGCAAGTTAATGCAATTACAATGATCTAATCGAAAGCAAATTAGTTTTCAAGTCCGCTGGTGTGCGCTAGTCACCGGGCTGAGTTTGCACGAAGAAACGGAAAGGACAGTCGCGAATTCTAAAGGGTTTTTAACCCCCGACACAAGAAGAGGGGTGTTAGTTTGACGTATCTGCTTGTCTGTGACATTGTAGCGCCTAAAAGGGACCGGTTTTGATTTTTTTTTTATATTTGAAAGATGACTTAATCGAGATATCAGCTAAAAAAAAAGGGTTTTCAGTGTCAAGGGTTTTTATTTTTTTAAATTTATAGTTATTCATCAGGATTTTTTTCAACAAGTCATTGACACTAAAGAGGAACAATGTTTTCTACGATCCACGCGAACCAAGAACAAAGGATATTGTGATATTAGTTTATATTCAATGAACAACGAACGAAGCTTACAATTATTGGCAAACATGCGAAGTTGATAGTCACCTGTCAGAGGTTATTGGTAGTTCTACTGTTTTAACGACGATGTCAGCAGTAATTGGTACCGGTATTATGTTGGAATAATCAATATTCGACATTGCGGTATGATCAAATATATCTGGTTGCGCAGTAAATTGCGTTAATTTAGGTACTACATATTTACATAATTTCCGAGAACAATTTAAATTTTGGTGCATTTTCTTAATTTATTATTATGTATTATGTTACTGGGCTGGTCATATCTGCCGCATACCGGAAGAGATACAGGCAAAAATCACCACACAGTGAATCCTACACGGCAGAAAACGACAGACCCAGAAAAAGATGGCGATGACGAAGATTGGTCTGTTAAAGCTTTGAACAGAGTGTGAGTGGATCTGGGAAGGGAGGTATTTGCCCTGCAGGGAAATGTTTGGCTAATGATATTTACAACAATGTGTTAATTTTGGTATTAGTGGTTTAATTTAATTTGTAATATCTAATTATTTGCTATTTTTTTGAAAGGCGCTTAACATATATTTGACATTATTTTACTTTTAAGTTTAATATCAGTGTATCCATTGTCATAAATACTCAAAAATAAAGATCGCCACTAAAATAAGGTAAAAAACGATGTCGTTGATATTTTTATTACCCATATACTAGGTATTATTTTTAGTAGAAGCTACTAATACTGCGTCTCAGAGATACATGCTATAAACCTTAAGTCTTTTCTACAAGACAATTAGAAAACACCGCCATCTATCGTTAAAAACACGTACTTTTTAATAATAACTAGAAAGTTTGTCTTCTACACCGATAGATAGCACTACGTGTATCATTAAAGAGATGACGCAACAAAGTAAATAATAAACAAAGACTTCTATTACTATACAATATGAGTCTCATGTTAGCTAATAAAGATGGTCTTGTATTTTTGGATTTTAATTAATTCAGAACACGTGTACTCTAAAACAGAGGTTTACACACTTAAAAAACCATTAAGTAACCCTTTTCACACCACAAATAGATTCGCATACTTCGATTTATTTATCAAAAAACCTGAAAGTCAAAACAGGAAACAATTTAGCCATTTTTTTTTAAATTTAATTATAAAACTTAGCCAAAATATCCAATGTTTTATTAACATAATAAACACGCATATTACTCAGCAACTTTTCAATGCACTAACAACCCGGCCATCATCGACCATTGTGTGAACGATGGACGACGCATAAGGAAAAATGTCTCATTGTTTACATCGCCCATTCATTGATGTTCCGATAATGTTAATGATCATTTGATTGGGTAAAGGTCATTGTTTTTATTTACTACAGATACGTGTTTGGATGTTAGTGAATTACTGGTTTACTATGCGAAGTGTTTTTTAGAGATTTTATTGATATCCCACAAAAGCCTGACCTGACAGTCATTATTTAAATAAATTATCTAATATTAATACGTGAAGCGAAAACTGTGGATCCCTTTTTAAGAATGTTGCGAGTGTGAAACTACGGCTTAATGATCTCTCCGAGGTACGGAGCAAGTGATAATTAATTCACGATAAACACTTATCTTACAAAAAGTCAGAGGTGAACTTTGTGTGTGACATTTTCTAAGACCTCTGACTTGTCAGTCAACGGTCATACCACACATAACGTAGGTAACCATTTGCACTAAATGATAGTGACATTAAAACCAAAATACCAGGAAAATAATGAAAGAGCTGACCTGAGTAGGTATAATAGATTTTAATTAAAAACAAACTATTGGAAATAATTATTTCTGATCGGAATTGGTAGTAAGATGTGTCTTAACATAAAACGCAAAAATGCTATAGATGTAACAGTCGTTAAAATAATAGACAGCTTTTAAAAAAACTGAACAAACAAGCGGCTTCAAAGGTGTTCGCTCTCAAAGAATTTCGAATGCAGTTCAAAATAATACTTCGAAACATTGTAAAGCTTGTACCGCCTCCAACGTGTTGCAAAGCCTACAAAGTATAGTAAAATCTCAAATACAAGCAACTCGCTCCAACAAAGTGCAGCGCCCTACTTCTCTATTTGCAGGCGCCGTAGATAAACATACAAACGTATCGATTTTATAGCAACCCCCGGTGCAGGGTGCATGCCCGATGCTTCGGGGAAACGCCTGATCGCTATTTCATTGGTAGCTACGAAAATTGTTGGAAACCCCGATTCTTTGAACGGATAGGCGATTCGTTTTTAATGTTTCTGTGAAAATTAAGGAGGTTAGGTTTAAGTAGGTTTCAGCCTGTCGGTCGCCATGTATGTTTCCTCTTTGTACAATTGCTAAGAATAGCCCAAAAAGGCTTTTATTCATATATTTTTAAAGAAAAAAGAAACGTCTTTCATATAATGTTGAAGTTTCTTCCAAATGATGAGAAAAAGAAAAACACAAACCACTCCATTTGACCTCTAAAATTTCTAATAAATCTTTAGTATTTCCATATTGAATTCTGCTGCAATTGAAAACTGTCATTTTTAAAATACTCATTGAGTTAAATCCGGACGTAAATACTTTCTGTGTATAATACAAATCAATCCAATCATAAGCCTGATATCATTATCTACAACAAAAAGATATGAACAAACAAAATAGACGTATGCATTTGTAGAGCTTATCAGAAAGATATATAATCAGCAACTGACAACTGGTGGCTTTACCAGTAATAAAAAAACAAACATTGAGGTGCAAAGGGCGATTGCAATGATGAGTCATATGGGCTAGCTTGTAGTTGATTTCGTACTAATAACCTGGATCTTACAGCTGACTCGTCTAAAGACTGATGAACTAGATAATTCGCCAGGAATGTCGAATGTGATACCCACGAAAGGTTTTCATACAAAACTCCGGACAAAAAACACCTATCAGGGGAAAACAGTGGGCAGTAAACGACGCCGACGTTTGTTTGAACAAAATGATCGTTTGGCATGAATAATAAAACAAAACATACAATTAATACGGGTTTAAAACTCGCCCTTACGTCACAGGAAGGATTAAAAAGGGATGTGAAAATAGGCGGTCTAAGGACGTTATTAAACCAAAAACAAGTACATAAAAGTGTATATCTTCTTACTATCGCATAGATACAAAGAAAAACTGATAATGGTGCCTTTTATCTGCACAATAACACTGGCGCCGTCTGTATCCAAGTGACTACAATTTGTCCGTATAAGTGAATGAATTATGATGAATACATTATATAGGTAGTACCTACACAAACAGACTGGAGATATCAAATGGATTTATGAATGCAATTTTTTAAATGAAGCGTAAGCGAACTTCTAGATAAGATTAAGAAGATGATCAGGGAGCACAGTTTGCAGTCAGAGAGAGATTGTGATGTTTGAATCGCCAGGGCCCTTTTTTCCCTATTTTAGGTCCCGGGCACTTTAGGATAATGGGGGCCCTTATGACTATAATACATAATAGAGGTCGTTTTTAACCCTCGACGCAAAAAGAGGGGTGTTATAAGTTTGACGTGTCTGTGTGTCTCTCTGTGGCATCGTAGCTCCTAAACGAATGGTCATAATATTTGATAGTCTTGATAATATTTGATAATAAAGAGCAAAAGAAAGTTATTTTACCTTCTATGTTTTAAAGGAAGATTGTTTTTTAAAACTGGCATCTTGCACTTCCAAGCGATATCATCTGCCAAGCCTTTTCCCGATAGCGATAATGCTGCATAAAAATTTCAATTGTGAACAATACCTAGCCTGTCTCTCCTATCACAGTGCACAACAGAGGCATACACAAAAACACACAAAACTTACCTAACATAACAAACAAACAAGGCAATGTGTTTGCCGCAACGGACAGGTCGCAAAAAATCAATAACACGCGTTCAGTTGTTTACAACGCTGTAAGAGCCCGCGTTCACTTACAATACGGTAACTGACTAATGATAATGGTTTTGACATCACCTTTGAACCGAAACGTGCAGGGTTTGACTTCTGTTTTAATCTGGTACAGCTCAACATGAGCTTTGAACAAGAAATAATATTTTATTTTCTGTTATCGCCAAGTAAAGATCGCTAAGATTTATATTGAGTACATAATATTTTCAGACCTAATTTTTCTATTTTCATTATTACCCACAAGAAGGGTTAAATAATTATGAACATTAATTTAAATTAAGCTTAAACTATTTAAATAAATTTTGAATTTAAACTTAATCATTATAAAGAAACAAATATTTACTCATATAAATAAATTACAAAATTATTTATTTCAAAAATTACCCAATATTGCTGGGTAATTTAACGGTCTAGGGTAAGATTGTTGTCGTAGACATAAGAAGTAGACTGTGTAACAAAACATAGCTATGGGCTGTCACTGTTAGTATAACCGTTAAGGGGTAGGTTCGACCCCAAGGCACTTACCGAAACCTTTTCGGAGAAAACTGTGAATGAAAACATCGTGTGGAAACTAGCACATCTGAGAGATATTCTCAGTGAAAATCGATATTAAAAGCCTCCCACTAGAGATTTAAACTCCAACACTTATAAGTTGTTCATAAGTCATTAGTCAGTCAGAATTTATAATGACTAATAACGAGGATGCTCTAGTAAGATGATAATAAGGAATCCAATAAAAAAAAGTTAAGTAGAGCAACTTTACGATCAGCAAAGACATTAAAACTTGTGTTATATCGTGCGAGCTACGCTTCCTTGCATGTACGTTATACAGTCCGTACCGTAGACATGCTCAGAAAAAGCGAATTCGCCGCTCACTTGCTTTGGGGTACTAGATGCTATTACATGCCATTTACAGGTTAAAGCTACGCGCAAGTCTTGAATTTCACTCAATTTGCGCGTACTACGCGTGTAGCTTGCGCAAATCGAGATGCTGGACTCTTTGGTTGCTTCCAGTTTGTATCAAATGCACAATTTTTAATAAATAAAGAAGTTGCGCACCCGTAAATTTGCGCATTTTAAGGAATAGGTACCTTATAGTAGTGCTAATTCTCTTGCACACGCTTCAAACTAATTTAGACTCGAAATCTCTCTTTCTAACAGAGATCATTATAAGAGAATAGAAGATTTTAGAGCTGTCAAACTAGTCCATTTGCATGATATCAACGAGAATTTAGTCGGCATGTCATAGGGGTCTTGTCTAATTTACGTCAATTGCAATGATGTACTACTTTGACAGCTCTGATTTGATAGTTCAATTTGCTGTCCTTTTTTGATGATGTTTATTATAAAGAGATATTAGTTAGACTAAAATTAGTTTAGCGGGATGTACAAGAGAATCAGCTCCAATGCCTTAATATACATTGAAGAACTTCCTTATCCTCGTACACCTACAACAACGAACTTATTCATATTCATAGGACATCACGTCTTTTATAATAACAAACTAAACCCAATCAAGCTCCATAAATAGACAAATATATTTGGAACCTCCTACATCCCTTCTCCCACATATTATTACGTAACACCAGAATATAATTGTGTCAGAATTCTAGACGTTATTCCCGGTATATAATATGTTATTCGTAATATTGTACTGTGGTAAGAGATCCGACTTGAACTTTGATGACAGTTCATTATAACATGAGTTCCATAAAGATGGGTATATCTGTCTAAATAATTTAGTAGAAAGTAATACAAATAAACAGTGTAAGTTTTTCAAACATGAATATCTTTGAAACGAATCTATGACGTCACGATATATTTGCTTGGAGTGTACAAGATTGAAGATCAAGATTGGTGATGTCGTTTCGGTCCTTACAATTGCAATAATTGCGATTGGATCCTATTCCTTTTTAGCTTCCTCTAGTTTTTCTACGGCCATCTACGTAATACGTATTCGAAATCAATATTATATGAACTCTTTACCTTCAAAAGTAGCATAATAAACTACGTATAACTTATAGACATAAAACGCAATGCAGCAAAACATTGTTAGAATACAACCGAGCGCGACTTTCAACGTAAGCGCTTAACCTAATTCTCTTGACTGACTTTCAACAGCTGTTACTACGGCGCCAATAGTTGGACATACAGTGACAAACTTCTCCTGTACACCAGCCATTGGAACATTAATAGGGCCAAACCTATCCGCATCCCTTATTGTAGTATGCCTGTCATCGCCAACAAGTTGCCAAACATTTATAATAAGCACAGCCGCTCAAAATTGAAGCAGTTCGCAGTCGGAACACGTCCGCAACCAACAGGTCAACAGTTTACTATCGAAAAGGGAGTTTAAGCTCTAGATTGCTGAAAATAAGGTGGATTTTCGCGTGTAAGGTGCACAGACAGAGTATCGATCGCCAATTTCCCAGCATAACAGGCGTCCTTCACCCCGTGCCCTTTCAGTATAAACCGGCAGACTTACAGAGCAGTTTTGGAAGTAGGTAAATGAAACATATTGGATACCTCACTATTCGACTGGATTATGCAATATTTTTTTGGCGTTTAGGCGAATGTCTGGCGAAAATAGATGAGGAGTTTGGGCGTTTGTCTGGGTCAAACGAACTGTCAGCGGTACTTGTACCCGTCAATATCTATTATGAGGAGTGATTTAAGTTCTCCAAGAATGTCGCAACCGCGTAAATAAACTTATTGTTTTGTCTGGTGTCGTTGTTCACTAAATATGAGGAAGTAAACATTCTGAATGATGATTCATAGGCTGGAAAGTAAATTCTGCTTAACAGTAGGCTTTTGAATCAATACTAGTAACACCTGATCGATATCGACTCGATAAACCATCTGATCGTAAACCTTGGCACCGACGCCAAATCTTAGCTAATAGTTTGTTTTGTGCACATCTACGGCACAAAATACCTTTCGAATTGATTTTTGAATACTCTTCTTTATTCATTAATTAATGAAAGGTCGAGAAATGAGACAACAGGAAATCCATTAGTACGTACCGTTAAAAAACGTATCGTCTTAAGTATATATTTTCGATGATCACGTATTAATAAAATGGTTGATTACTTAATTGAGTACCTAAACTACGAAACCCGTACAGCTTCATTGGCAATCGGCATGCAATAATGCAAGTAATACCAATTGGACGAGCAAATTGAATTTCGCAATAATTCAACCATTTCAACTATTCATTTTCATTCACTCGCTCCATATTTCTACCAGCAGATAAAAGTGAGCAGAAAGTATCGTATAAGTTGTCAAAACTAACTATTCCATCTACTTAATACAGTTTATACGGGTATAATACACGTAATAAGTAGCTGCAGTATACGGGGCAGACAAGTAAGAAGTATTGGCAGTAATACTCATGTTTCATAAGCAATTTGGTACAGCCAATTCACCTTATTTTATTGTTAAAGTAAAGAAAATTCTAAGATGATGTCTGGATGGATGTCTCTAAAAGGTTATTAATATATTTTAAAAATTAAAAACCATGCCAAAAGTATAGAGCCTTAGTACATAGCCGGTAGGCGGTAGCACTAACGGACCTCGACCGGGGTAGTACCACCTCCTCACAGAATATCGGCGTGAAATAAAAATATTTGAACTGTTGTGCATCATGCGTTCGATGAAGTGAGCTAGAGTCCCAACTTATCGCTCCTCCCCCTATGACAATAGGCGGAGGTGATCACTAACCATCAGACGACCCACCTGTTCGTTTGCCCTCTTTTCCATTTTCCATCAGCTATTGTGTGATAGACATCTTACAGCAGACTATTTGATTTTGAGACAGCAACAATTAAAATATGAAGTTTTTGTCCAATCAGCCTTTCGCAAACCAGTTTTTTTACTCCTACATTATTAGTATGTAGAAAATAATTCGTAGCTTCAGAAGGGTAGAAGAAAATGTCTTGATACAGAATTCTACCAATATTTTTCAGCCCTGATAACCACATCACGTAAAGCCCTCATCAATCAATAGAAAGTATATTACTCTTCCTTGCGACTCAATCGGATCAGTCGGGAATCAATATCGGCAAGAGATCACGCAACATTACACAAACACAGGCCCAGATCTATAAAGTAAAACGTAATGATCTGGATTCCAATTTCGCCAAAATTTTGCGATTTTGGTAATTGAATCTTTGGAGACACTTACGCAAATAGATGAGTCTTTTAAGATGTTGAGTATGGTATCAAAAGTATAAGTGGCTAACACAGACAATGCAGATTATTAAGCAGGTCACCTCATTGTGAAGAAACATTGCAGCCCTTGAAACCGCAAAACCACGGCTGACGTCGATGCGTTGCCGACCTTTTAGGGGTTGACGGGAGCGCCTTGAATACAACTTGAGTCCTTCGAGAGGTCAGTCAAGAAATAATACCTCATCACCACCCCTGAAGGTAGGTAATGTGCACAAAGAAAGGGCTCCATTCAGTTTATTTTTTTGGCAATGATATCGTATCGAGAAAAACGATTCATGAATTCAGTGTTAAAATTAAAGCACTTTATTTCATTCACTTATCAACATTTTTTATCTCGATAACTTAAATAAGAGGATACTGTGTCTATAATGGACTATTTAACAACCCAACCAAAGTGAACTCAAGATAAGCTTATTTATGAATAATTCCTGTTTATTACAATCCCCGGTACAATTAACTGCATAGCTAAGTATTACCGTAAGTTGTTTACCAACATCAAGGTGCTGAACCTGGTATTACTGTTAATGTTTTTGCCAGGAAACAAAATATTTAGAGGTTACTGACAAATTAACAGGAACTATTAGACACAAAAAAAATAAGAAAAGCTTCTCATTTTCCTGTCGTGGATGTGATAAAAGATCTGGACATCGGACGGGTCGACGTCCCTCCGAGAGCTACAAAGCATGTTAATGTCTGTGCGTGACGATCATGGATCAAATCCTCCTATCCTCGTTATTCCCAAACGCAGTATATGGTAGTCGTAGGTGTCTAATTTACCTGCCCGTAACCCAAAATATACTGACTTTTTATACATTTATAGACTGTCAAAGATCTTGATGACAAGCTCAGACAGTCATGACTTGACAATCGACTGACAAGATAGACTATCTAGTCTCAAACTTTCGCGAATACTCAACATAATGAAACAACTTTTCAACGGATATATCAGTCTGCCTGCGACCACGAGTGCTGCAAAGTACTCGAAACGTCAGGATTGTATTATCAAAATAAAAAACGCGAATTATAATCGTTGAAAAGTTGTTTCATCATTAAGATAGACTATCGCTTGACTTACTGCCATGGATAAAATATGAAATAAAAAGATTCTCATTGAGTTTCAAAATGACACACAACCAACATTAGAATATAACGGACCCCAAGTTTCGTCAGTTCACTACCGGAACGAGGGTGGCTCACAATTCGCTAGTAGGTACCAAACAGCCTGAGTCACCCATGACCCGACTTACACAAATATGAAAGGGTAAAATGACAATATATTCTAGGGAGAGCTTTTGACAAACGAGGTGTTATTCTTCGCGCAAAAGTGGCTGCGATGAAGTAGGTATTGTATATGATAAGTGTACGATGTTGTATATTTGTGTCAACCTATCAGAAAAATAAATAGCTTGCATGGCACAGATCGAGTTATGCTGAAATTAGTGTATGAATGAATGGGTTGCTGGGGGTTAATTTAGGTAATCGGTGCGTAGAAGCATGGTTTTATAGTATCTTATCGCAAACGGCTTGTACTAAATGTTTTTTTCTTTCTTGACTACTATTTGCTTGGTTTTTTTTTTGTTTGTGTTTTATCTTCATGTTTGTATTTCAAGTTTCTTTGACTTTCGAGATGTTCCATGTTTGTCTGTTGTTTGTTGTGTATGTTTCCTTTTATTTATCTCTCTCTCTCTCTAGTATCGCATCAGCAATGCCTTCCTTCCATTTGTCTTTCTCTAGGAACGTGCCAATTAAAATGGCAGTCCAGGTCATCCCGCCACCATTTCGCGGCATGCTTCGCTGCATTTTTCTGCGCTTTGGTAACCACTGTATGGTGATTCTTGGTCATATTTGTTTGAGGAGCTTTTAGCTTTTAACCGATTTAAAAAAGGAGGAGGTTATCAATTTAGATGTTTATATTTTTTTTTGTAATCAATTCTGGCTTGGCTGCAAGTCAAGTCAAGCTGCATTTAGGATGTCAGAAATCATTTGAAAATACAAAAATAAGATTAAAGTGTCGATTGGATACAGGTAATCTTTTATCTTACCTAATGTTTACTTCTGGTCTGTTATCAAAGTTTCGTGAAACCAATAAAAAACGTGATTACAAAAAGGTTTGGGTAAACAAAATACAGATGTAGCAATTACCTACGTATTGTTTCGGTATTTTAAGACTGCTAAACTTTTTATTTCTGTTTGAGAGGAAAGTTTAGCATTTTCCTTTCCAAGTTTATTGTTTTCTTTTGTAAATTAAGCTCTTTTTGTCAACGACTCGAAGTTCGACCTGTATAACAATAATTTTGATATGTTAAAACATTTTGTGCCGTGTGGTTTCCGGCCCAAGAATAGAACCACCCCTACTCGTCCCGCGGGTGTCGTAAGAAGCGACAAAGGGAAAGATCCGGAGGATGGACAGCAGCATCCTTCTATGTAACAGCAATCATCTGCTACTTCGATCGCCAACCCGCTTGCCCAGTGTGGCGATTATGGGCTAATACCTCCAATGAGCGCACAATAGTGACGCGCATTGGGAGAGGCTTATGTTCAGCAGTGGACTAATACAGGCTGATGATGAAAACATTTTCTTCTTTCTAATGACGAAGTTATTGTTGAATTCCCAGCGGCCAAACGACCTCTGTCATATCCAAATACTTTTGCCACAAGTACTTAAGTGCTATCTTTGTATGTGACATAAAATACTACAAAAAGGTTTCCAGCACGTTAGCGTTTCACTTCCGCCATTGCACCCCTGCAACACCTTCGTAACGCATATCGCGTGCGAGCTTATCAAACGTGTATCAAACAAACGAACGGCATGTTCATGTGGACACACCCTTAAACTTTTATTAGAATTCTAATAAATATTTTCAACCTACGAGAACACATAGAATACAATATATATAATTTAGTGACATACGTAGAAACACGTGGAGCTCACAAGTGGGAGCTTTCATCAGCATAATCTTTGTGAATATGTAAAGGAAAATATTATTTATTATTAGTCTATTGAGGCTAAATTTTTTTTTAATGTCGTTTCGAGAAATATAAATATGTTTTTCTTTTCGTTGGCTGTCTGGTTTAGCCCCTAGAGCCGTACATTTTTGTACACATAATAAACCTATCGCTTTCCAGGTTGTTTGAATACAAACTAAAGTCGGGCACTCACTAGCGAACCGTAATAGTAATCCCTTATGATTTCTTTAACAGTAACATGCATCGGTTACAACACTTACAACTTAATATCTAACCAAGTAAACAAATCTACTCACTATTGAGTGCATTACGCACTATTGCCAACCGGGTCGAGCTAAATGAGTAACAAAAACATATAGCACGCACAACTAAAATCGCACATCGTTGAGAAAACGTAAATTGAGAGATTGATAAAATCATTGAGCCACTGAGTTATAATTAGCAAATCAATGAAGCTTATAGAAAATAAACAAAGCATAATAATTTTACCCCAACGAACACCCCTGAGGGGGATTAGTAGAAATGGGTCATACGTTTCATTGCTTCATACTGTGGTAAACATAAACATTAAACAATATACATTTACCCTATACCTATAACAGTATGGATATATTTACACCAACAGTTATTAAAGCGTAATGTACTCTTATTGTGAATAGCAGAGTAGAAAGGCATATATTTTTACAAACCCAAAACACACGAATGTAGGTAATTTAATTGCTCCAAAACATAGTGGTATCCCTTTACGCAATAGGTATAAATATGTCTGACATGGACAGAGAATGTACAGAGAATCTACTGATGCATTTACTAGGATATCTTGATACATACACTTAAATTGTTAGGCTAAACTTGGGTGGATTCCAGTAGCACTGTGAATCTCCAGCTCCAAATATATGGAGATTATATGAAGCATATTTTTATATTCTTTTTTTTTAATTTGTGTGAATATAAACTTTTTAGTAAAATATTAGTAAAATTTGAGCAGGGTCTTGACTCGATAAGAAGAAGTAAAATATTTACAGTAAAATTGTGTGTCCTAACCTTAACTTCAAAAGTAAAGTCCCTATTGTTAGAATTTATTTCTATCAAATCTGATAGGCGGAATGGAAACTAAGAGAAACTGTCTGAAAGCTTTGACTCAGTCTTATCATACTAAATTATGAGTCCTACTTCTATCGAACCGATAACTTGTAATTCTAAACACAATTGTGTGGGACTTCGAGCTGGTTTTTAGATTCTGGCTTCGAGATTTATGTGGATATAGGAGGTCAGAACCCTCACAATCGGGTTTGCTAACTCTCCGGGAATTCTGAGATTCTCCCGGAAAAAAGCTCTTAGTTAAGTTTGTTTTCCTGGATCAAGGAATGCATTTTGCTTTCGCTAAATCGTTGTGAATCACAACTGCATGAATCACTAGTCTCGCCTTAGAATTAAAGAAAGAAAATACTTATTTTAGCGACAAAAGATGAGACAGTACTACAAGAAAACTATTCATTTGGAGTGCAGATGCAATTGCCACAGTCACTTTATTTTAATAATAATTATTGTTCAATGGATGTTGAACTGATGGACAGCGATTGATGAGATCCACGATGAAACTAGCGTTCCCAGATTTACGCTTTTTTACGCTTGCCTTAAATGTTGACGGGTTATAAGTAGCAGGGAATTCCACAACTTAGCTGTGGCTTCATTATAAATGTTGAAGAGTAGCGTTGGGTGCAACTTGTGGTGATAACATCAAGTGCAAATGTTATCCTGCACTACGTTTGGAAGTTCGGTGAAAAAAAGGGAGATGGTGCGATTAGGGTTATATAGAAAAACCGTTGTTCAGTTTTATTAGAGTTACATTAAAAACCAACTTGGTAAATAAAGAAGATAAGCTTTGAAGCTAGCTACTAGTATTATTTTATAAATCACTTAGTGGGAGTTCTAAAAGTGTAACCAGATTTAGTTTCTGAATATCTAGATCACGAATGGCTACATTTTTGTTTGAATATTTTTTAATGTTGTCAGAAAACTGTTATTTTAAAGAATAAAATCTTTGACCATTGATAAAACCTAGCACTTCTAACCCGTTTAATAGCAAAAGAAACTTAGTTTATTGTGACAGCGTTTTTTGCTACGTAGTTAAGTCTTCATCTCTTGAAAAAATCTAGGCAAAAACTGGCTGAATGACTCGTCTGTACTATGTCTAGCCATTTAAGGCTTTTTCTTGGTCTTTTTTTAAACAAAACCGACTAGGTGTGAAGATCTTGGTCGGACTTAGAACTTTGCTATGAGCGTTCTCAGATCCAGATAATTATTAAACATTTGTATAAAATTTATAATTCGAAGAGTCGTGATAGCCTAGTGGTGGTGACCGTTGACTGGCAAGTCAGAGGTCTCGGGTTCGAACCCAAGGCGCGCATCTATGACTTTTCGTGAGTTATGTGCGATTTATAAATTAATTATCACTCTCCGTGCCTCGGATAGCACGTTAAGCTGTTGGCCCCGGCTGTCAATTGTAGATCTTTGACAGTCGTTACGGGTAGTCAGAAACCCGAAAGTCTGACAACCAGTCTTGCCAAGGGGTATCGTGTAACCCAGTAACTGGGTTGTGGAGGTCTGATAGGCAGTCGCTCCATGTAAAACACTGGTATTCAGCTGCATCCGGTAAGACTGGAAGCCGACCCCAACATAGTTGGGAAAAAGGCTAGGCAGATGATGATAAAATTTATATATCAAAAGAACCTTTAAGGAATAAGGCTTTTGGAAACGAGGATTGTGACAGCATAACAGTGGCGAAGGATATATTTTTATAAGAGGAAACCAAACCAAACTGAAGAAAACCCAATTAGTAACACAGTTAGTACACACAATTGACAGTGTCACTATTTAATGAAAAGCCAGTAGGAATAGAGTTAAATCGAGCCTTCGCTACTGCAGCATAATAATTATGTGTAACAAGCTGAAAAAACATTAGATCGTTAAAATTACCTTTCCCATGCCGCCATATGGATTGGTTCTTTATGCTAATAACATTTGCATCCAATTACTTTTAGCACTAGGAGCCAATTTCAAACAGTAAAGTTTATGGTGAAGTTACCATTAAGCTGGACACTTAATAGATCAAGTACCTTGGAACTAATGTTTCTGCTTACCCACCGACGTAATTTACTGTCGTTAACTTGTTTTACATCAACGTACCTGAAATAAAAAAGTATATATTACAACGTGACCCTTGTTTAAAACACCCTACAAAAAGCTCCCCAAGTAACCTATAAACGAAATATTCGCATGCCACGCCAGTTGGCAACAGGAAGCCGAAGGGTGCGGGGGGAGTGACGTCAGCGGTCGTCGCCCTCCAAGGTCACGCCTCCCGAAGACACCACCCCCAGACTGTACCCACGCACAACTCTGTCTCTTTGTATCTTTACATATTTTAGTCTATTCGCGTCGGTTTATTATGGACGAAAATAAGAAACTAGGTACTAACTTTTAACGAATATGGTGTGTAAAAACTTATTTTGTACAACAAAAATGTTGCCTGAAATTCATTAAGTAGACGTAGTTAGTAAAAACTTGCGGTAAATTTACGAATCGTCAGAAATTTATAGAACCTTCAGATGTTTATCTAATTCTTTACAAGGTTTTTATTTTTACAAGCAAAATTATACATATTTGACTTGCTAGGTATGTTTTATGTTTGGGTCAAATCTAGCAAGCTGACTTAGAACAACTTCCTCTTATACTACGGAGTTGAATTTTTATGGTTCAGTTCCGATGACAATGCATTTTTATGGTAAGCATAACATGAATAGACATCTAGGATTAGCTCCAGATACAGGATCTCTTCAACGGTCAACAGCACAGACACAACATTTTGCATAGCATTACGTTTAGTTTGATATTCCATTATAAAAACTTGTTAAAAACGTTGTTTACGTTGTAACGTTGTTTGAAAAACTTATTTCTTATACTGTTATATTATTTTCAAGCTAGTACCTGAATGAGATGGTGCGTCGTGCGAAATAATTAAACGGAATTTTTCAACATGAGTGAAACAGCTTCAAGACAAGTAACCTATTATTAGATACGATACGTTTTGTTTATAAGAAGTGAACGATTCTTTTACATTAATCCTTCGATGACCATTTGTTAATCGAAGCATTAAAGCTGTAATATAGAACTAAATATCGTATACAACATACGTTACATTACGCTTGTATTCCCCAAAGGGATACACAGAGGTGTAAGTAATAGACACCCACGTATCAACAGTTACCTATGTTACATCGTAACTGAACAATTCTCACCAAGGAACATAGATCTGAAAATATAAAGTTTTCAATTATCATTTTCAATTTTCTAGTTTCAGATTTCGACTTATGTTCCTTGGGGAAAGTAGTTCAGTTTCATGGACCTTTTTACCTTCTAAAATTTGGCAGGTCTTTAAAGCAACAGGGTGTATGTGCCATCTACGTCTAACAAAGAATGTTCAAACATTGAAATTAAATCTTTTTGCACTGATTATTTTACTTTTTTGAGAAGATTTAGGTAGGTAATAACTTTAAAAAAATATAGTCGACATTCCTATTTAGATAGAAATTAGATAAGTTAGGGCTTAAACCTTCAAATACCGAGAAATGAGACACAAAAGGAAATCAATTGTTACTGGACGCCAGCGTCCTTGCGGGAGTCAAAGGTTAGTAACATCAAAATGACGCATAATACCAAAAATCACTTCCAAGTAAACAAACTTATTGATTTGGTACAACTTTCATCGCATTGTCCAATAAAGAAGTTTGTATTGAAGAAATTTATGGTTTTCCGATGTAAATGTCGCTCGATACGATCCTGGCCCTGAAATACACGCACTTGAAATTATAGTACCTACATTACGTAAAAATGCGGAACTCGAATTATGGTGTAAGTATAGGTACCGTATAAAGTTGGTTCAAGCAGGGTTTAGTCTAATGGTTTGATGTTAGACTGCCAAGTAAAAAGCGTAGGTTCGAAATCGCACCTCTGAGTTTTCAGATTCATGTGAGTTTTAGAAATTAAATAGTAGGTATCTACTTTCTAAAATGGTAAGGGAAAACATTCGTGAGGAAACCGAGTTTAAACCGCCTGGGCGGGAGCACCCGTAGGGGTAGGAGTCTTTGACTTCTAACATGGCTTTACATACCTACCGTTAAAAAAATTCTATGATAAACGTGTGCTGCTTTCCTCACGATGCTTTCCCTGACCATTTTAGCAAATAATAATTATTCTAAAAAGCAAATGAAAAGTCAAAAGTCAGAGTTGCATGCAAAGGTTTCGAACCTTTGACTTGTCAGTCCAACGGTCCCTATCACTAAGCTATCACTGCTGCTAGGAACTAAAAACAACGTTTTAAAGCCTAAAAATTTAAATCTACCAATCCTAGTCTCTTCTAGTACCAGAAAATATTATTACAGCTTGCTATATCAAAGATTTCCCGGTGCCAGGCAATCGCTTTATATATCGGACATGACCCACCCTTTGAATCCAACATTTCTCTACAAATTTCAATCGCGATAGAATGTCTGGGATATATCAAAACAAGCTTACTCTATGTTTGCTAGTATGTACCTAACTTATATTGTAGATAGGTACAGCTTTAGATTGCCGCATATACCTAATGCTAGCTAAGGGTTGTCGGGTCTGGAATTTTAGTTTTTTTTTTCTATTCTTTGTCACTGTCAGTTGGTTGTTGTTATAAAGTAATGCGAAAAGCATTTTTTCTACAAATATGGATACATTTTCTCCAAAACAAATGAGAGATATTTAACATGGTATTTTATAAACTAGCAACACCATGTGTAGATCAACATTTACTTTTAATTTGGATAGCAACTGTATTTAGCAGAAAAATTAATTACATGTAAATTTTTGGCAAATGTGACGACCCTAATTTCTATTTACAGAGCCAACGTGTTTGTCCATCTCCGTCCCTTAGCCTGTATAAATTGAATCCTGTTTGCCTTGCTTACCTAAACATTTGATTTTAAATCCTAATGCTGTTTGCATAAAGTTCACTTTTTGAATAGTGAGGCAAACATTTATGTTGAATTCTGGATTTTATTCAAGTTTATGGATTAGAGAGATCTTGTGAAGCTCTATTTTGTTAAACAAATATTGCAGGAATATTCTTAATTTTATTGAAAGTAGGTTAGGTATAGATCATTAATTAAAATTAGCGTCCTTCGTAGTGGCAGAGGCTAATTTTTTCCAAGCCAAGCCAAGGAGAAAAACCATTGTGCCATTTCCCAATAAATAAATAAACCAGCCTGTAACTATACCACTGCAGAGCAGAAGCCTCTTCTCATACAGAGGGATTAATCGAGCAGTAATCACCATGCTAGCTCACTGCATGTTGGCGATTTCAATGATTAAGTCCAGGTTCCCTCACGTTTTCCTTCACATATAATATTGAGAAAGTACATATTATGACATTGAAAAAGGCACATTGGTATATGTCAGGTTCGAACCCACAGCCACGTTCATACGAAGCGGGTACGCTAATACATTTGATACACAATAGTGTTATTCTACTTCTATTCATAAATGCAGAACGGTACCTAAGTTTACAAAATTAGTCCAACCGGGTACCTCGTTCATCTGGAACTGTGAACATTTGCCTTATCTATAATCTTGCATAAAGTAAATTAATCCTACCCTTAACTAAATAATACAAGTTGTACTGTGGACTCTCTAATTCTGCTAAATAGTACGATTCAGCTTAATTCATGTTCATGTAATAAATGAAAATCGAATTGGAGATAAACTTGGTCTGAATATTCTGAATATTAAGAACTGGCTTTTGGTTCCGGGTCGCCGGAAAATTTTTAATTCTTCAGCAATAAAAATTACCTTATGTCACCTATTGTATAATATCCTGACCGAATTTCGGTCACAGCGGCCAATCTCAACGCAGATTAGCCAAATACGCAGGAGATAATATTATAGTGCAGAAGTGTGTGCACTCTCTATTCCCTCACTCTCATAGTCCGATGGGACGGCAATCTGACACGACCGGAAAGAGATCAAGCGCAGGGCCAACGGCTTATGCTTTCCTCCGGGGCACGAAGTAAGTGATAATATTAATTTGTAATACGCAAATAACTTACGAAAAGACAGGTGCGTGCCTTGGGTTCGATCCTGAGAACTCTGATGTATCAGTCGACGGTCATACCACTAGGTTATCACGACTCAAAACGTAAACGTATGTAATAAATCATGTCGATCCGGTGCTTCGTAAAAGGTGCCCAACACACTTTCGATTTTATAATATTAATGGGATTAAGAATTCCGAAGTAGCTTTTAGTAAAATTCCTGCTATCCAGGGCGAGAGGGTTAAAGAGGAAAATATTGAAGGTCAGAATTCAATTATGATTAACTTTTAGTATGGGACGAAACTAAAATCGCTAAAAGAAGTCTGTCAATTTATAAAAAATACCCACATCACTCTAGAAAATCGAGAAAATGTTTCTTGATCATCAAATAGAACCTTCACCCATAGAAAATTGACTTTGACCTATTTTAAGGTCACGACAACACAACAAAACAACTCCAAACATATTATTTAATCACAATTGTCTAAACTACGTCACATTTATTACTGGAGCCGGTCACTATGGGTGGGCTTGTGTTCGTATATGATGACGTCATGGTTGTGCCCACGTCACTAATAGTGTAAATATTTCAATGCTAGCAAGAATCTTAGACTGCAAATTTGAATTCAGAGAAAAAGTGAGAGGAATGTTTAGTAAGGAAGATTTTTAGTTAGGCAAAAGAAAAAATCAATAAGTAGAACTTAAACTATATTTAAAAAACATCATACTTATTTGGTTATTTATTCCGAACAGGCAAACAAACATACAGACAATAAAGATAAGAAGAAAACATAAAAAGAAAAGAAAATTTAGAATTTTAGAATGTTAACAATAATATTGTTTACTGGAAACCCGACGACCATTATTCAGTTAAAATTTTACCAATTGTCCAATTTCATTATTGAAAAAAAAAACCATTTTTCGAATTGTCCATTTTTCGAAACACCTTATCCAACTTTTTTCCCCCAAAAATTTTTTTTTAACAATTATGAACATAACAAAAAAAATGCCAAGTCGTTCCAGCCGTTCTCAAGTGATGCTAACAAACACAGCGTTCAATTTTTATTTCACAGATAAACTTTACAATCCATTAAAGAACAAAATAAAAGCAAAAATTGAAATCCAACCTCATTTCTCGAACACACTTCAAGCTGGCAAGCGCTTTCAATCGTCTATAGACACCCAAGAGAGGTTGCGTACAAAGAAACGTCTACCATCTTGCTAACAAGAATCCCAAAGGCTAGAAACATCCAATTAGCTCCACATCACTGCAGCAGACGTAAAATGGAAAAACCTTTCATTTCTTCAATGCGCATCGATGGGAACTGAACTGCAGACGACATTATTGATTATGAAAATATAGAAAAGGAAATACAAAGCCTGTAGCCAAGGCTACTACTTATATTTATATCTGTTGTGCTTAATTAGGAAAGTTCTGAGATAAGTCTCAGAGACTTAGTGTGGTTTCCTTGGGGATGACGGGGCTTCATTAAGAGGACGGCGGAACTTAGCTACGGTTGACAGCAAAAACGTCAGGACCGTATTTTTTAATAAAATAAAAGCTACAGATACGTCCCTATGGAAAAAGTTAATTGGGTATTGATAAAACGTGCTATTTTAATAAGACCTTATTTTGAATTTCTTAACTTTATCATTAAACTATCGAATAGGATAATTTATCAGTTATTCATTGTTATACTGAAGATGAATGTCTATAAACTAACTCGTAAGAGATCTATAGCTCTAACAAGGTGTAAAACTTTTATTCTTAGAAATATAATTCAGCTGTTATCGTGATCTGTAAAATGCTTTCTACTTGGTAACTTTTGTATTTCAGAAAATCCAATTATGAAATTAGAAGTTAAGGAAGAAGTAACTAATAAATTAACTAAATTATGTTTTAAGAAGTACATTTGAGTACATTATGGCGTTTTCAGCAGTTATTATGTTATTTTCAACACGCTTACATAATTAAATAGTTCAGAATAAGTAATCCAGGTTTTTGAGGGTCATGATTCGAAGTCCTTTCTCCCAATGATTTGTATAAATATAAAAAAAATGCTATACGATAATTCGTAGTAGCAGTAATCTTGAGTAAAATATATGCGTCATTGTTGCTAAATTAAAAATTTTAAGAAAAATGACGCATAGACTACTCAAACTCTACTGACCCAAAATGGTGAAGCAGCGTGCAGATATTTACAAAACAAAGTTATTTCAGTAGCGGACAAAATTAAACCGAGTAATATTCCCAAAATAGAGAGCATTTACGTAGACATCAAACGTAAACAATGACGCGGTGTGTGACGAATAATATTTGATTTGCATACATAAACTATCGAGCGATTTCGTGGCTAAATTGCTGCAGTGGATCGAGATTGAGGACTGCTGAAGTGGGCAGGGCATAGACCATTTGCAACGAGAATTCATGCCTCAAAGAGCTCGTTAAGCGTTTGATCTCTGGCCGAGAAATGTGTTGCGTGTTGATGGCAGTTTTTTATATACTGTAACACTTGTATTTCTTCCATTAATCATGTCATGGACTGCCTAAAATACTGATAGTGAGAACACATTGAACTCTAAAGACTTACATGTCAAAGTTTTAAGTCCTAACTACACAGGGCATGCTCACATAACTACATACTACACAATACACAAACAAATGGGGCATTGGGGCATGCAATGGCACAAGGAAGAAATTCTAGTCGACAAAAGACGAGTTCGGGATATCACGTTACTTTGTAAACTCACTAAGCTGTGGAAAAGCGTCATTAAATCTTTCGACGCATTATGTATTAAGAGATTTGGTTACAGCGCCATCTCTCGAAATGTTTACGAACTTTATCGATTGCTGGCAGAATTTTCAAACAGGACTTTTACCAATTTGCACCTACAGACACCACCAAGTTGTCAAGCAATTTGCACACAATAAGCACCGCACGACCCATACCATTGACGTATGAATGGACGGATAGCTGACCAAAAAAATACTATAGAGTATTCTATATCCTATTTATACCGCCTGACGTCAGTTGTGAGTCAACCGGCACGTGGGGCCCATGTCCTGTCGTAAGGACCTTGGCGCATAATACTGCTAAATTAAATTGAATCATTATATGGCATGGCAGTGCCGAAAATTTCCAAGCTATTATCTCGTCTCGTCTGAAATTTATTTACATAAGCTTCTTTAACTGGAGACAGTTCACACGACACGGAATTTACGAGCGCCGAGATGTTTCGCCATTTTCCAAGATGAGATTGTGCGATATTGTAGGATTACCTCAGAATAGCAACTACGGTTACATCCCAGTCGTGTCAATAATACGATTGACCATTCCGAGAATACTCGATTTGCAAGAATCGTTATGAATATTTATGAATAACGCTCATCTCCTCACATTCTATAACCGTAAACGCGTACCCCATAAAGTCGTCAACCGGCAACCATTAAAAGGCACAAAAAACTTAAGTGTCCGCCAAAAGACTGAGCAAACTTCACCGACAGTCATATGCTCCCAGACAGACAAAGATTGATAATGGGATCTGTTGCTATCCAAACTGCAAGCAATCCAAAAACAACTTTAACACCTTGATCATAAAATCGCAGAGCTCCAAGAGCTCTCGCGTGTGTATTTCTTCAGATCAGTTCTGTGGTTAAAGTAATTTCGACTATGAGCCAAGAGTTTTTGGGCTCGAATTTAGTTTGGCAAATGGATGCTCCACTTTGCCTGAGCATGCGGCTTGATTGTACATCAACGCCGCGGGACTCGTTACAAACATTATGTTAAATGTTTGTGTAAATAACGTGCGAATAGTTAGGTGCTGTGTCATATTGATTTCTATATTCTCACGTTTGAAATAAATGATCAGGATTGACATCATCAAGATAGATTCACTTATCTTCATTGGATAAATGCTGAGAGTAATAAATAATAAGGATATAATAACATCGTGAATAAAGGGTCCATTAAACATGTTTGTGTGGAAATGTCAACTCTAAATGTTCTGAGAAGAAAAAATAAAGGAACTGACAACAAAATCCCACGCAGAACAAATTCTACTTTACCTAAGAAAATCTGGGTCATAAATCTATTCTTTTAGAACCTTATCAGGACGATCTTGAAGACAAAAACCATTTGAAACAGCATGATAATTCGTAGTTAAGAGAAAATAAAATGCGTTCGCAAACCCCATATAAAATTAGACAGGGTTTATAGCCACCGCGTGGCGTCATGTCGTCTGTGGGAGCAGTGACCTTAGTCGCGAAAGCCATGGAAAGAATGCGTATATGCTTGGAAGCCAGGCTTGGGAAGCTTTACTTGTTATTACAAAATGCAATTAAACCAGATGTTTAATCTGCAATAATAAAAGTACCTACACTATACTAATAGATGTAACAATAATAATTTAATGATAAGTCCTTTTTTTATATAACCTTGTTGGTTTAAAAGGGATACATATAAAAATATTAGACGTTAATGAAACAGCTTATAATATTATATTATATTATATTATAATAATTCTACCAATATTTTCACCGACCTTTACTTTTATAATAAAATTGTTTCCGAACTTGAAATCTGAGCCTTAAAAATTAAGGATAGATTACTAGATGATGTCCAGATATATTGCCAGACCAAGTATTAATAATTGTAATTAATAAACGTAGTGTAGGACACCCTCAGGTAAGATGGAGTGACGATCTTTGCAAGGTGGCTGGCACGAGCTGGATGAGAATAGCCAAAAATCGTGCTCAATGGCGTGCAATATAGGAGAGACCTATGTCCAGCAGTGGACTGCTATAGGTTGATGCTGACGTATTGATAGAACATGAGTCATGTTCACTTCTCTAAACTGACTAAACATCCAACTGATTAATACTATCTTGTATGCAATAATGTGACGTAAAGGTAAAACCTGACTTAAATGCGGTTTTTACACTCCATAATGCTGCATCATGTTCGTAAACACTAAAAAATTACTCATCTAATCTAATTATCACTAACATCCTTACGTAATAATAATTCATCAACTGCAACGGGATGCTTTGAGAGCTACGACACTCAAATTCCTTGTGACACGACTCCCTTTCATGCGCTCAATTTGATCCCAACGCCAGAAGTAGACAGTTTCGACACAAATCATACAAAACGTACACAAATGTCAATAAAGACATTCCTTTGTAGCGGGCCCTTTGTAAACAAATCATATGGGGAGGGGACAAAAATAGGTCGACCCGTCGACGCGCTCCGCAAGCGTCCGTCACAGACGGTACGTATTTTTGGACGTGCACAGTTGCCAGTGACACGAGTCACGACACTAGATCCAAAAAGAATACATTCGTACATTTTATGCAGTGACAAGAGATTTTGAAACAGTATTTTGGTACGGGAAACTGAATTTGCTGTTCAAACAATGGAACTAAGAGTAGGTCTCTCTTAGTTCTATTGGAACGAGAACAAATTTGGAAGCTTGCAGTTTGTTTTTGATGACCTGGATTGGTGTGTGATTGTTGCAGTTATGTGTTAGTGTGCAGATTCGAAGCCATTGTAATCTTTATCTAACAAACTTAATGTCTGATTATATGTGTTAATTGACTTAAGTTTACTGAACTTGAAATTAGCATTCCATTAATTTCAAACATTTCCCTAACCCCGTAAACAAAAATTATACTATTATGAACACTTTAATTTATTTTATTTATTTACAAGTACATTAACAAACATACATTATTGCCGTACCAAAATGGAAGTTAATTTTAATTAAAAATAAACAAGAAACTATTACAATAACATAACAATTTGCTCTAATTACAAACCGCATAACAACATGAAACATTTTTCGCTTACTCTACCGTTTCATGCCGCTAAACGGCCTATTTTATTCGCGCAGCCGTCAAAAGGCATTAGTATGCAGCCTAGATCGTGTCGTCGCTGAAAATGTACGTAAATAAACACTAGCAATACTGTGCCGTTGCATTTTGTCTCGCATGCAATCGTTATGGCGATGATTTTGGCATAGATCAACGAAGAAAGTCTGTAGGTGCGAACTTTGCCGATCTGGTAAAAAATAAAAAACATTCAAATAATAAATAAATATTGACGAACTTAATACAATTTTAGGAAATTGATTGACACAAGTTACAAAAAATATAGAAACTAACAACAGCAAAAATCTTTTAAAAGTCACCTTACCGAGATGAAAATAAGGGACAAAAACCTCATCACAGAAAAACTTGTTACATTTCCATAAAAATCGACATCGATTCTACTAATAACACGATCGAGGCGACGACAAATCGAAGGCATTGCCATAAATAGTTGAATTATTACTAAAAAGTAATAATGACGTGTCTGGCGACCTTGTGTAATTACCACCTGCTCAGTCATCGAACTTATGTTACCTACCAGGCCAGATAGCAACAAAACTCAGAAATTACTTTTATGAATAGAGAACATGGATCTTGAGTAGGTATTGAAGCTGTGATAGCCTAGTGGTGTGACCGGAACTGTCAAATCAAAGGTCGTAGGCATTGAGGTATTATGTTTCGAAACCTGGCACCTCTGAATTTTCGGATTCAAGTTCGTTTTAGAATTAATCATCACTTGCTAAAATTGTGAGGGAAAACATCGAGAAGAAACCAGCACACCTGAGAGATTTTTCAACGTGTTTAAATAAAGCCGTGTCAGAGGTCAACAGGCGGCTTAAAACTATGACACCAGGTTGTCCATCAACCATAGGATAAAGAAATAAGGAAGATGAGTAGGTATTCACTTCAATAAGTCAATCGCGATTGACTTTCTAATCAAGTTGGTGAATAATATCCATTTCGTTATTTTTAAGCGGAGGATAGAAAGAGGTGGCGATTGCTCCATCGATAAGAGCCTAGCTCTTAAATATAAGAAGAAGAAGATTGGCACAAGAGCAAGGATACAGAATACAGAACAGATATACTATAAAAAAAGTACATTATAAATAATATAGGTAATATTTATCTCTGGGTCTGGTCTCTCCGTCCGTTACTTAGCGTTGGAGTGTCAACACATGGCGTGTATTCGGTGCCTGCTGTTTCATTGTTCTATGTTTTATACAATCGCCATCGGTCACGTTATTACGTTTCCTTTCACAATGCTACACGCTACACATTATTTACTTACAGTTTAACGTTTTTATGTAATGTATAATATATAACCTTTGAACGATACATTGCATCCTAGCCGCGGCGCGGTGACACGAAACATGGATTTTTGTCTCATCAATCATGTTTGATCTCAAACATTTGATGAAATAAACTCTAGTCGCAAACAGTTTTGGACATAAGTATTTGTAAGTAGATTAGCTCCATCCGTTGTTATTTATATTATATTTGTTAATATTTCCATGGTTAGACACCATATGGAGTGAGATCTCAAAACCAGCGCTGGACGTTTTGGCGTCCAGCATAAAGCTGAGATTGCTAGTCGCGAGTGTGCGACCCATTCAGAATGGTCATTTGAGTTTTAGTTTTCTTTAAATTCGAGTTTCATTTTGTTAAGAAATTTAATGGGTGTTCATACTGTTCATGCCCATATAAACATCATGCTTCACGCTTAATTTTTCTGTTAGTTATATGTTTTTGTTCAAGAAAACTTAATTGTTTCGCCCACTCTGACCAATCCCTGCAAGCCCAACTATAGGAACACAATCGTAAGTTTTAGATTATCTAACCCACGCAGAGCCGCGAGCTGACGAACAGAGAATACTTTGTCCATACTAACTTAACACTCAGTAAGTTGGGTGTTGGTTTTACCTCTTTATTGCCATAAAGAGAGAAATATCCATACAAGGTACCATAAACTGTTATTTGCATACTGTTTTGTGTACAAAATATGCATATTCCCAGCTAGTTTGTTGTTGACTTGAGACTAAGCTAATTTTGTCGCCGAGCTGAATTTAAACAGTGTTTGAAATACTAAAAATATTTGTATTTTGAAAGAGAATATGTATACCTTTAATTAACTTTGAAAGACCAAATTTGAATACGAAATTACCGTCGTTTGTACAAAGGGCTAATTAAATATTACTTACAATTTTACATTCTGCTTTTTGTTATTAAAGTAATGCTTAATTTCAACAATGAAAGCTTAAGCACACAACGAACTCGTACACCGTCAAAAACCGTGATATATCGTTATAACCAACACACTTGGCAAAGAAATTAATTATATCATAGAGCTATAGACTATTTTTCATTGTGAATACAAATACTAATCATAAATCTAGAGTTATTAGAAGGTAAATAATAGACTTTCACCCAGTCGGCAACAAAACGATATTTTGAAAGGCTTCTATTAAAAGCTAATTATGTTTGGTATAGAATCCTGAACCATATCGATCGTGGCCATGATAAGCCAAATCCAGTCGAGAAGCACTTCCACCCTAATATTATGAGGTTTAATCATTTCCCTTTAGATGTTTAGACTTATCGGAATGAAAGGCGTATTATAGCCTATTATCAAGATTTTAATTTCTGTGCCTCGTTGATCTAGTGGTAGCAAGCGCGACTGCTGAGCATGAGGTCCCGGGTTCGATCACCGGGTCGGGCAAAGTGTTACTTATTGGGTTTTTCCTTTAGGAAATTCTCAGTAGCAGCACGGAGTCTGGAATTGTGCCCGGTTAGTGGCAATAGGCCCCCTATTACATGGGACTTATAACATAGCCGGCGAAACGTGGGTGTACTGCATACACCTCTGCTTACCCCCTCTGGGGAATACAGATTACAGGCGTGAGTCTATAAAAAAATAATTTAAAAAAATTCGGTGTAATACCTACTTCGATTTTCATTATCTTTGATTGAATGAATTAATCTAAAACTTTGAATTCACAATGATTCACGTAAGAGTTTAGGTCAAATAGCATTGCAGATAAAGATATCCATTATGGAACCTGTACAGCAGAATTAACAAGCTACTAAACACGAAAAACTGACGTTATTATCAACTCAAACTGTAATATGTCTCATTTTAGGGTTTGGAACTTCCTTATAAGCAAAGGTTGGCTTGTATATGAGGATTCCGCTCTTTCAAGATTATGTTGAGGTAATTGTACAAAAGTTTTTGTAATTAATTATAAGGACAAAAGAGAAACATGCTAATTATCTTAATGATGTGTATTGTGGCTGTCTGTGAGTCTGAATAAGGATATTATGTGTTTTGTGTACTAATTTAAAAATTAAATAAATCAGCCTGTAACTCTGTCTGGACTTTATGTACTCCGAAATCTTACACGCCGTGAGCTAGCGTGGTGATTAATGCTCGATCCTTCTGTATCAGAATAGGCTTTTGCCCTGTAGTGGGATAGTTACAGACCAGACTGATTTATTTCAAATTTTTTGAGCTCATACCTAGCATATCTAGTATTTAGTAAATTAGAAGTTATTTTGACAAAAGAATGATAAACGTCAGGCATAAATGACATAAAGCCTGTAGGTAATCCTCTAGGCTGTAATCCCCAAATGACTTGCACCCTATATGCTGTAATCCCCAAATGACTTGCACCCTGTATGCTGTAATCCCCAAATGACTTGTACCCTGTAGGCTGTATTCCCCAAATGACTTGCACCCTGTACGCTGTAATCCCCACTTTCTCACACTCAAGCAAGAAACAATTACATCAACAAAGTACAAGCAGATCGCGTTATCAGGAACACAAATATCGGATTGTTTATCAACGGTAGATTAGGCTCCTAGATGTAGGGTGTGATAACAAGCGGCATGGTGACATGCTAACAGTCCACGGCTGTTGGGCTTTCATCACCATTATTTATTTAATAATACTACGTGATGGATTACTCTAGAATTTAAAAGTATGAATTTTCTCTGCCAGGTAGATTTATAACAATGTTATACATACATTTTTATCTTTATATGAATTTACATGTGTAGGCTGCTAAAGTGCATGGAATAAGAAAAACAATATTTGGTCTATTTGTCTGCCTTTGGTTTAATAAATATGTACATAATAAAGTCGCATTTTTTTGTGTATTTATACCAAGATACTAAATACATTATTTTCAACTGTCTTTTGCAGCCGACTGCATGTTGCTAAAATCTGAATATGTAATGGCAATAAAATTAGACATAGGTACTGAAAGCCTGAAAGGAATATAAGCTAAGAACTCTGATGAATTACCGGACTTATTGATAATCTACAAAATAACTCTATCCAGATAAGTATCCGTATGTTTTTGTCTAAAGCAATGATTGATAAATAATTATATTGTATTCACGACACTAAGAAATCATTGTCAATACTCTACCAATAATTACAACACATTGACCTTAACAACTTAACTCGTGTTTTATTACAATGTAGTAGAATATAAAATTGCACTTTTGTAAAAAGATTTTTCTTCGAATAGATGTGTCGGCTAAAAATCCTACATTTTCTTCAGAAACGTCACCTTGGCAATGAATCTATGAATATCGCATGATATAAATAATGTAATTTGACGTTTTCCGAGCTCGAAAACACTGAATTAAGTATACCAGTAAAAGCTTTTCGGTGTTATTTCTTAGTAGGACCATATTACGGTACGACTAAGTGCTATGAAAGTAGTTGAGCGAAGATTACCGATAATTAATAGCGAATCCTAAAAAATATAAACAGAACGATAATTTGATGGTAAGTACCACCGCGGTTGCCGGCTTCCTACTTCCGGTTTCCTATAAAATGATCTAAACGCGACGTCTGGAAGAATTTAATAAGCGGTCCAGAAACCTCAAGGGAAAACAAGAAAATATCAATAAGGCGCCATAAAAACTCAAAGCATAGAATCGCGAGACATCTCTGCGTCTTCAAGAATTTAATAAGCGTTCTTGAATCCCGCGGAGATATTAATTTAAAGAAAAATCACCAACCATTTTGAAGAACGTGGCAATTCTCGAACTACCCTCTGTTAGTAGGTGTTCAGACAAATCTATATCATCAAGAGTATTATTTCATCTTATCGTATGGTTAATGTGTTGATGTTTAACAAGTTGAACGCCCCTTTCAGTGCTTTGCACATCTTAAACATCTTTCAGGTGTATTTTAAGTTTTATTTTCAATGAGATTTTAATGTTCAATGTGCCAGCGAGATAGAGCTTTAGCGAGTCTGGCACCTTAAGACGCACATGGCACATAATTTTTAAAAGTCAGTGGTTGTAACGTTGTCGCCTTGGAGTTCGAACTAGCAACTTTTGATATCTACACCATTATACTTTAGCAGAACTTTCCTTCAAAATACAGGCACTCAGACATTACCTACATCATAAACCCTCCTGATCCTACTAATAGGTAGGCAAATAAAGCACAAATTCCAACGCAACTCTTTAAAGCTTTACAACTGGACGACCGAAGCTCTGGACCGGTAGAATTCCTTTGCCTATTTTCTCGTGTCAGGGAAAATACGACCGTAACTATTCAAGGATACATTACGTATGTATAACGGATAATATAACCCTTTGTTTGGGACAGAATTGGCAGAACTCACGCCAGTTATTTTTAACCAAACATAAGTCGAACGAAGCTTTTGAAATATTATCCTACTAATATTATAAAGGCGAAAGTTTGTAAGTATGGATGTATGGATGTATGGATGTTTGTTACTCTTTCACGTAAAAACTACTGAATGGATTTGAATGAAACTTCACCACAATATAGCTTATACATCAGAATAACACATAGGCTACAATTTATCAACATATCATGCGGGCGAAGCCGCGGGCGGAAGCTAGTATTTTCTATTTGTAATTTAGAGTCTTATTATTTAAATTAAGCCCTCTCCCTTTAGTTGGAAGGCTTTTAGCGCTAATGAACTCCAAAACCTTAATTTCGGTTTGAGCAAAGATCTTCTTGTTGTAGGGTTTCTACTAAATTCTACTAGAGTTAGGGCGTTTCTTCACTACTCCGATCCGATTTCGGATGTCGGAAGTTGCCCTGGGAAACCGATTTGAATACCTTAGTTTTCTTTCATATAAGATATCGGAAAAGTGAACAAGAGCATTATAAATATAAACACGATCGTTATTGGTCTGATGTAATTATTTATTACATCAGTTCAGCAAGTTGATTACATTACAACAGTACACAGAGTGCACAGATAGGAATTGCAATATGTCAATAAAGTATACTTTCAGTTCACTCAAATGGATTTCAGTTACCTATATTTCGATTTGACAGATGGGTATCGCTAATTAATGAGGTTCAAAATGATCTCCATTCGTCTATTGCCATTTCCATCCATGTACCGTTATCAGCCAGCAGATCGAAGTAGTGCAGAAACACCCTTATTCGTAGCATACCGAGTGCGACGGACGCACGCACCGAACTAGTAGAATGTCGTTGTGTATTTGCTTGGCGCACGCTTCGCGTTTGCGCGGTCGTTGCGTGGGCGCAGATCGACGCATGCAGTTAAACAAATATTTTGAAAATTGAATTTGAGTGGTTGGTTTAAAGATTACGAAAAAAAGGTATATTATGGACTATTTTTACATAGTACTTAAATATTTTTTATTTGCAGTTTTAGGTGATATTTTTTTATTGTTGTGTATGAAAATAGTATTATATTAGTAAGTATACTGCAGTTCGTCCCACACCCATATGGTAGTAATATTATTATCTCTTTAATTTGTAGCAGAATATATGCTCGCTATGTTCAGTTGTACATAAACTCTGTACAACTGAACATTTTATCAAAACAAATAAATCCTAGACTAAAAACCTAGTAAACTGACTGAAATTCACACTAAATTACCCCTTGACAGCCTGATAACCTGGTTTTAGACATTATCTTTCTGAAGTACCCTCAAAATGAAAACTGGGACACTATGTTGAGTTTAATAGAGGTGACAGCCCTGTATTTAGGGATGGCACGTAACGTGATTTATATTCTTTATGTTAACACATATAAAATGCTTTCGTTACGTTCGATTAGATTAATTAATTAGGACAGTCGAAATTAACAATTTTATTGATAACTAAAAGTATTATTAATTATTTCGTAAACTTATTTATTAAGTATTCAGCAATGTTTTGTAAATAAGATCTTGAGACTAAAATCTGTCAGGATTTTTATTATAAGTAATATAAATTTATAATGAGACTTGTACTAAAAATAGTCAGAATAACCGATAATGAATTAGATGAGACTTAAAACGCGTGGGAGCGAGACAGAAATAGTAAAGATAGAGACAGAAAATACAACTAATGGAGTAGCGCCAAAAGATCATCGTACACTTGTATTTATTTACACATATTGCTCGCGTGATACGCGTATTGACGATGCGCGACGTTATCAGGTTGTTAACTATTAATGGTACTGTTGGGCTCGGAATCCGGAGATTAATTTAATAGAAAGCAGTGACGTGCTTAATACCTAGCAACAGTCAAGCCCAACCTTTTCAATGGTTACACTGAATTTTAAAAAAAGGTATTACGTAATATTATTTTCTTAATGGGCTTCGGAAAAATGTAATATGGTAGGCATAGGGGTGTGCTTAAGTTAGTGTTAGGAACTGCTGAATAAAATGAACACATATTTAATATCACCTTTAAAAAGGCTTAAAATGTATTTAATATCTAGAAAACATTAATATTCGTCAATTTACATCAAAGTTATAAACTTTCGAACTTTCTGGAAGGTATTTTTTCCATCGTTTATGATCTGGTCTACCCAAGATGAGTAACTCTGGATAAGAATCTCGGGAAAATAATTGTTTTCTGAGCAAGAAAAAAATCCTCATTTCCTCATTAGTTGAAAACTAAATTAAAATGTAACATTCGCGAGATATCATAATCAGTACAAATAATATCGCGGTACAAACGATCACACAAGCGTAAAACATTATCTATGTGACGTTTCACTAGGTCGCCAAACCTGTATTTAATGATAAATAGTACGCACTACACTGCTACAGTACTGTCAACTCTATATTAATTCTGATAAAGATCAAAATAGTATTGGAAATGAATATAGTAACCTTCAAAAGTTATGCTACTTGAAGCGATTAGCAGTCATCAAAACAAATACATAATAGGATTTTAAAAGGTGTTCATAGAATGACATAATATGGAGTTAATTAGATGATACAATTTGTGTATAAAACAGACATTTACAAACATCTATAGACACTGAAATTATTTTTTTTTAAGTATATGTATGGAGTAATCTTGGAAACTACTGAACCGATTCTAAAAATTCTTTAAATAGTAGAAAGTAACAAAATCTTTGAGTAATATGGTAAATAGCTGAGTGAACCTACGCGGACGACTTTATGCAAACCGCCAGTATTGATAAAAATAATATAATTTCTACACGAATACAAAAATAAACAAATCCTTTGCTGATTTTTACAAAAGAGACATGACGGCTGCCGTGTACAGCATGTTTTTATAATATTTAAATTCCCAAATTCTTAAATTTTGGCGTCAAACTGTTTCTACGTAAATTTTTACTCGTGTTCAGTGTATTCTTGGAACGCACACTAACTTGGCGCGTCTTCAGTAATCAGTGCAATGAAAAAAATGTTCACGAACTTCATTTGCTGTGGGGTAAGTGAAATGAGTCATTGATCTAGTCTATTTACGTGCTTTGACGATAAAATGACAACACTCACTTATATCAGTAAATTATCTTTACAGGAAATTAAAATTTGTCATCCATTAATACTTCGTCATAAATACTTCAATATTTGTTGTCGGAAGCCACTCCTTTATAATAAAATTGAAAGAATCAATAAAATAAAGGTATTTCGGATAGATATCAACTTTGAAATCAACTCGAGATAAGCTCAAAATAGAATTTTTACAACAAACACCATTGTCTATTATAAACCAATTCCATTTCACCAACACATTTATTTAGAATTAATCACCAAGATTGGCTTCTCATTTGACGAGCAAAGATTCTAGATTATAAATGTATTTGTTTACCAACAAGCCGTGTCACTGCCACACTGTGCTTGCCCCCCCTCCCCCCCCTCTACTCGATATAGTACAGACCGTGTCGCTCGGTATAATAATTATTCGCAACATCCCCCCTCTACTACATATCATCAAAGTAGATTAGTAAAGATTTCCATCCCACTTGTTTACCAACCGACACATACTATGTCATTGGTGATTGCCTGATTGGCCATTGCGCAACGCAACGTTTGGCGATGCAGCCGCGCGTGCGTGCTCTGCTGAATATACGGGAGCTAAATGCGCGTGGCAATGCTGCGCGCGCCGCTATTACAATATCATTACTGCCTTGTTAATTTACTTATTTGGAAAATTAAGGGCATAGAAAATTCCAATCACGTCTTTTTTTCAACAATTTCTTTCTTCAACTTCATAAACTACAATAAACAAGAGTGTATTAGTACCCTAATTAAAACTTATCCAATACAAAAGTAACAATTAAGTTGCTAGAATAAAACTTCGAGAGTTTGCGACTGATAAATATTTATAAAGTAATCGCGAAGCGAACACGTGTGATAAGTTGTGTGATTAACTATTCCATAGTTATTTCTGTATTTTAATTTAATATTCATAACAAAAACGTGATTTTATGTATGTTGTTTAGAATATTAGTTGCCGCTTTTGGATGAGTTTCAAATAATATAAAATCCAATGAATTCTTTTGCGTTTGAGTTGCCCGTTCCTCTGGGCATTTTTGCTCGTTCGATGAACATGGATAGTGATGTAATTAGCATCCTAGCAACAATCTTTTCAACCTTAGGACACAAGCTACTGCGAATAGTTACATGGGTGAAAAATTCGTAGCTTAAAGATTCGCGAAACACAGTAGGCAAAAAGTTCAGACAAAAATTAATATCGGTGAATCGTATAACAAACAATTCACAACACAACCAAAGATTACACAAGTCAACACGAATTTTGAGTCTGAGTTCTGTACCTCTGATTTTGATTACTTATGCCTAACTAATTAAAGAAAAAATATTTTTATCTAATAAAGTTTGCTTTTGTAGTTACTAAAACGAAATTTTAATTTATATGAAAAAGCTCTATTTTTTAATTTCAATTATATGTAAAAGGAAAACAGTTTTGAATTCACATATTTTTATTGACTTTAATTATACAAGACGGCATAAATAAACGCTCAAATACAAAAAGAATACACAAAAGACTTTAAAAATGAACAGATTTGGTATTTCTTCTGTGTAAGTTGGGACTTTTTCGTATGAGCCCCCAAATGTAGTCACCCATCATGTTTTCATTATATTGTCCTTGATAACGCTTTTCAAAGTTCATTACATCTTGGTGGAAACGTTCCCCTTGCTCTTCTGAATATGCACCTAAGTTGTCTTTAAATTTATCCAAATGAGCATGAAGCATGTGGACTTTCAAAGACATTCTGCAACGAAATGAAATGAGGTGCCCATACTTTATCTTGACTTCGTACGGGTAAATTAAAATAAGCTTCATAGGCTTCACAAAGTCTCGTATTTGACGACAAACAAATTTTTTTGGCTCTCACTTTAATGAATTCGCCGCAAATATAACAAAAAGAGTCCACGGGATTTTTGCAATTTTTGGAAGACATTTTAGGCTTCACGACACATAAAATACGTTATTCCTTTGCAAAGCGCACGCGCACACTGCCGTTGACAGTTTGTCACTCCCGCTTCACACCTACAGCCCCCCCTGCCCCTCTCCTGTATCTTATATGCAACGGCTCCTAAAAAAAACTGCTAAAACACTATAATATTCGTTTTACATTGTGTAAAGGTACAAAAGCAAACTTTATTTATTATAAATGGAGTTTCTGCTTATTTTTCGATGTATACAATCAGAAAATATTTACTAAATAACAGACTCAAAGAAAAATATTTTTTTTGTTGACTTGTGTTATCTTAATTTATTTTTTTTATTTGAAATAAAATCTAATTTCTTGAAGGAATTGTTGATATAACAATGAAATCTGGACCATGATTACATAATTCAGAAACAAATACTTTAGCATTACTTATCTTAAACTAAAACTAGTTTGACGTCATTCACCCATCACCTTCGTGAATTTATCAATGACTTAATTAAAAAAATATAAACCGTCGATATTGCCACAATCAATCCGTATGAATTGGTAATAAAAACATATATAAAGCATTGTGTTGTACACGCTCGTGAGATATTGATGTTATGTAACTGTCCAGATTGGTGCAATTTAAAAACATTATAGTACATATTTATTTACTAGACCCTTATGCAGCTTCGCAACCGAGGATCTAGTTTAACCCGATCGCGCCATCTACCGGGTACAATTGTTAATATAAACTATCCAGGGACACTTTCCAGTGATGGGCGGAGAAAAATTTTTGGAAATTGATTTTTAAAAGATCCTTTATCCTTCGTTTACAAAATAAATACTAATACACATGAGGTAGTAACAAAATTAAAAATAATGATAGCTACTTGAATTTTGAAAGCATATTAATATAAAATATATATTATTCAGATCGAAACCTGAAATCCTCAGACGAGTCCTCAAATATATGTAAATTAACGCAGAGAAAATTAAACTACTTTATTCAAGCATATTACAGGCGGTAAAATCTGATCATTCCTAAAAGGAAATGATCCCAAAAATTTAATGAGCCATATTAGAAAATATCACTTTTATCAGATCATGTTCTTGCTTTTTTATGGATTTTGGTAGCACTCCAGAAACCAATAATAATTATTGTCTCTTTATTTTAAATAAAGCAGCTATGAAGTCTCCGTCCAGTATTCTTAAGGACCTAAATGGTCCACATTAATAAAAATAAAATAGTCCATATACTGGGCTACTATATTTATATTGTATTTATAAATGTAGGTATATTGATATTTTTATTAACATATGAAAATATATGTGTTACCTATGCTTTTATTTTTTTTAAAAGGGAATAAAATTAGATACCTACCTAATTATTTTTGTTTGCCATAGGTATTTGGGATATCGTTTATTGCCGTAGATGTAATGCTAAATCTTTATAAGCCGGATATAACAATTTGAACGATTAATCTTCATTTTACAATCGCACTCAGCCGTCAAAACAAATAAAACGAGTAGCATACTCTCTAAACAAACGAAAGTCGAGATGACGCCGACGTACACATCAAGCAATACATTTCCAGTATAAGCTGACACCTTCTTAAACGAAGAGCCTATACAATGCAAGGTCAGTTAATACTGGTAATGTACAGCTTGATTTGTAGCCGTGTGTACTATAAGCCTTAGTATTTTTGGTGTTCTTAGTTCTGAAAAAACTGTAAGACGCAGTGATAAGCAGTTACTGTAACCTATGGACGCTGGACATTCCATGGTTATATCACTATCGCGTTGCTGACCCTGAGATCCAGGGGTATCTTTGAAGCGTTGAAAATCAGACTCAGAGAGATGGAAAATCAGGAGAGCATGAAGCAGGCAAGCAACATACGACGGCTTATAATTCAGCTCTACCACAGAAAACTTGTCTTTGAATACTCAAAATCTCTCTGCCCTCCGCCAGACTTAAACAGAAAGAAAACGATCGATGTTACGTCTAGAATAGAAAGGAGATTAGAAAGAGGTGATGAAATTATAAAAACTGCGACAATCCCAAATAAAATCAGCAAATGGACGGAAAATATTAGAAAGATATAGCCTTCATATTAGCCTTCACAAAGAACTGTTTTACCCAAAGTAATTAAATTAAAAGCATAATTCCGATTAGACACGATACAAGTGCAAGGCGTCAAAACAAACAACCGTTGCACGGTGCGCGCACGCTCACAACAATAACCCATGTAGGTATCACATTATTCACATCTCACTCGGCGTTAGAGCATGCAGCGCGAGCGCAGCGTACTATCAAGGTGCATAACCAGTATAACTCGCAGACTAAAAAAAATGCACAATAAATTAATGCAATTTAGCATGCATCTAACACATCACACCTACAATTTCTCTTAGAATGAAAGTATAAGGCTATTTACCGCCATCGATATGGTCCCATACATAAGAGACGAGATCTTATGATAAATAAAAATCTAATCTTGTAAATTAACTCGATATCGACTAGACCTACAAGGCAGTCAAATTTAACATGCACGTGCGACAGTAGATCGAATGAGTGCAACTTCTATTCGTACCTTGGTAGTGTTATTGTTATGTACTCTGTGTTACGTAAGCGCAGACGCACAAACAGTTCGTCACGCCGCGACGTAAACACGTGTACAAGGATACATTTGTTTAGCACCGCGGTTGTTAGTTTACTAGGTAAGCAGAAGTGTCATTTTCATGGACGAAGGGGAAATTTATGAAGTATCATGGGATTGAGCAAGTCACGTCAGCTGTATGGGTGACGACAGCTGGCAGGAGTAACACTAGGAGTGCCTGAGGACGGAAGTGAAGCAGAGGCCGGCGCAAAAAGAAGCGGGATGTCCTGGACGCCTACCGCGAGGGTCTGTTCCAGGTGGCGCAGGAATGGAAGTACCTGAAAGGGCTAGAGGGAAGCTACCTTTGCTCAAAAGGACACAGAATTTAAAACAAACAAGCCTGCGACCGCGCAGTTTCAAAGGATCTGAATCGGCAGAATAAAAACTGTATACACAAAAATTATCCCGTTATAAAAGTAGTATATACAGTGGTCGTAGAATAAGATATTATAAAACATATAAACAGTCAACAGATACATTTGTTTTAAGTTTCCAATAAGATTAGTTGTTTGGCAGGCCAGGCAGTTGTTTGCCGTCGAATCAGGATAAAAGCCTATGTCATCACAACCCAGCTCGTAGTCCAGTTTCCCAATAAATATTATCCAAATCCATTCAGCCGTTACGGCACAAGTTACGGCGTCATTGAGTAACGAACATTTGATCATTTTTACACACTTTCGCATTTATATTATTAGTAACAATTAAGATTATTAAATTAAATAAGTCATTTGAAAGAAAAAAATTACTGTTAAGTAATTAATATTTTTAAGGAATCTTTTCTTTTTCTTTATGGCCAGCTGCTAACTTCAGCAATTTTTGCCAGTGTCGTGTAGTGACCACACATGAAGGAATCTTAATTCTGATTAGATATAGAATTTCTTGCGTCAATGAATTTTGGACAGTGATAAGACAAAATTGACGTCTTTAAAAGTTAAAACATCTCTCATCAATAACAATAATATCTTATCATTGCGAAAATTTGTGAGAATTTATGAATAGATATTTGTTACTCAGTCAAACGCGAAAACTATAAAACGTATTCGATACTGAACCAAATCGGTTCTTAAAAAAAGGGCATGGATTACTATTTATAGTAGTTATTCGGAAATAATGTAAACGAAATCGCAGGCAGAAGATAATACTATACATATTTGAAAGTTTGAGTGTCTGTTACTCAATAACACAAAAACGACTGAACGAATACGAACGAAATTTGGCAAGAGCTCAAAAACATTCCGGAAAAGGCCATACAATACTTTTTATCGACTGCGACGTACCATGCAAGCACAGCCGCCGCGCTGTAGTCATCACAAAGTTCATTATAGGTAATTGACGGAAAGCGTATCCGTTACCAGACGCTAATAAATTGAATTCTAGGGAAATTATTGTGAAAATTATTTTAATAATTATGAATATAATTTTAATTACTTATTGTGAACATAATTTTAATTATTGTGAATATAATTTTAATTATTATGAATATAATTTTAATTAGGTACAATGGCCATAATATTAATTACTTATATATTTTAACTCTCACTAAGTTCAGAAACATTTTAAAACTGCGTTTTTGCGTTATATCCATCCACACGGCTGCGTTTTGCGTTACTGCGTAAAATCTGCGTATAAACACGTGGCGTTTGCGTGTGTTATTTTGCGTTGCGACTTCGCACCGCTTTTATGTATGACGACTCTATATGCCTATTTAACATTGAAACCTATTGCTACTTGCTATCAAGATATCGAACGACCTAGTTCTTGTACTATCAGCAACAAAACTTTAACAAATAAATCCTTCTAATTTCACTCACAGCGACCAATCTTAACGAGGACTAGCAAACTACGCAGGAGATATTGAAGAGTACAAGTATGTTCCTTCCCGTTAGGACAACAACCCAACATGATCGGAAATCAATCAGGCCCACGACAGCATTTCGTGCTCTCCGTGGCAAGGAACAGGTGATAGTAAGCGGTTACTGCAACCTATAGACACTAGCAACAGCAGTTGCCGATCTGCTCAGAATCATGGAAAGGAACTCATTAAAATAACAGTACGAATACTGTTATTTCACACCGATATTCTACGAGATGGTAGACTGCTCCGGTCAAGCCGAACCATTCTTGACGATGGCTCTTTCTAGAGCAACTTCTGTCTACTTTAGTCCAATAATTTTAGTGTTGACAATATGTTAATTAACTTTCGTTGTCGACCGTACTATAATTGAGCTAAGCAGCAACGCAGAATGACATTAGTAGACACATAGGTGTACAATAAACAAAGATCTACATGTTCATCATGAGTAGTTTTCCATTACTGTTGCGTGCATGCAAAATGTTTGTTGTCGTCTCAATTATTGTGGTAATTAAGATGTTTAGTACAGCGGATCATCTATACATCTTAGATAATTGGTATTACAGACAGTGATGCTAAATGTCCCGGTTTTTTATTCCTCTCAGGACACGTCCCGCCAACACCCTGAGCCTTAAGTCGCGCTTTTTCATCTAAGCAGACAATTTGGCGAGATGGGTAACACTTCAAAAAAATAACCATCCCTAATTGAGTATTAAGATGGATCTTAATAAAATCTGTCATTTTGAAAAGAAGTATTGTTTACGTATTAATTATTTAGTACTTAATCTGTGGTATTGTGTTATGTTATACATTTTCTTGATTTATCCCTCTCTGTCCCGCTTTTTAAAAAATTTAACAGTAGATATAATTTAAGAGTAAGATATATGGAAAAACGGATCTGGCGACATTAATCACAATCACAGGGGACCTAGGACAGAATAGCAGTGCTAACCTGTATTTTTTTTAAGGCTTAGCTGTCTAAACCTAATTACGGTAAAAACGGTAGAACAAGTGGACACGTGGGCTGACCATAACATCCTTTTAAAGCAGTAGATTGCAGCAGTAATATAATCCGTAATTGCAGGACTTGCAGGCCTTGAAAATTGTGTCAGTAAGGTCAACTAGTGTACCTTCTAATAGAAAAACAGGGAAAATAATTACAAAACTGTGTGACTCACTGCGAATGCATGTGGAGAATGCAAGGCTTTCACTTTTATCTGATTATGAACTCGTCATGTTTTCCTGTTACACTTACAACGCAAGTTCATTGAAAGTTTACGGATTTAAGTGAATTTAAATGACGAAACGTCAAACGAGGAAGTAAAGGAGATCCAGAGATTTAAAACTTATAAATATGAATGGAAATGGTCCACGAGATGAATGGATGTGGTAGAAAGCTACGGGTCTGGGTTCCAATAAAGGGCTATAAGATGAATTTCTAATTTCTATAAGGCGATTTCGAACTCCTATTTTCTTGAGAAAAGAGTTTTTTGATGAACATGAACTGAACACCAAAACCCTGGATCGATTGATCCTGGCAACCCTAATGCTACTTTAAAAATAATCACGCAGAGTTCAAGGCAAAGCATGTGTACAGTACAGAGACAAAAGTCCATTAGCACGCTGTGTTTTTATGGCTTTGCTCGACTAACACGCACACTAATTCCTGTGCGTGTTAGCATGTGCATAGGAATATGAACATAGCGTGCTAATGGATTATGTCGCTGACTGTACACACTGTCTCTCCCGTTCCACATGACATCATAGCCTTCTTAGACAGTCTAGAGTGATAGCCATGTGCAACCAAGGCCGGACACATGTGGCACACATACTTTACCTACATGGTATTGCTTAGCTAACAGCATTTTGTGGCCGGTATACAAGGTACGGCGACCATTTGTGATTGATAGGAGTTTATTTTATAAATGTGTATACCTTCAGGGGCCCGATTCATGTAACGACAAAACGTCTTAATAGAGTGGCAGTGTAATGACAATGGCATTATTTTACGTCTTATGGTATTCCGCATGTACTTTTTTAGCAAATGGCAATAGCATGGTATCAGAATGGTCATTTTTGGTAAAATAGTGGATAAAATAGTCATTGTAAAACTAACGGCAGACCTAGACGGAGATGACGCGCCATGGCGGGATGAACTGGAACTTTTCTGAAGAACTGGGCCCCATTGCACTCGACAGAGAGGTGAAAATAGAGGCCTTTGACAAGCAATGCGACCTTTAAGCTGATAAAACACTTTGCCAGTGAGATTGTAGTGTTAAAAAAGCTTTGGTTAGAATTCAAGAAGGATTTTGAGAAGTCCAGCCTAACCCTCCGTATGAATCAAACGAAGAAAAACTAATATTGACTCATTATTATTTTAGCAACACGGATCAAATGAAGGGGAAATAGATCCCATAGACCTTTAATATAAACGATCCCATAGCGTACGGGGAGTCTGAAGTACAAGGATCACAACTCAGACCGTGTTTACATAATAAAGTACCACGATAGTCTTGACCCAGGACATTTATAGACTGGGAAAACGGGTTCTTATGAAGCAAATAGATTAAGTTCAGTAATGCAGTGGGTAATATGCTATAAAATATCGATTTGTAAGGTATGTGGACTTACAATCTTAATTGAAATACATCCTACTTGCCTACAGACTTCTTGACAAACTATTTTAATTTTATTTACTCAATCGCGCAATAGCTAAAAGGAATTGAAGAAATCCTAATACTAATCGTAACTATAATATTATAAATGCAAAAGTAAGTTTGGTTGTTACTTTTTAAACGCCTTAACCACTGGAATCGATCATTCTGAAATTTTGCATAGGGTTGTCAGGTGTACAGAAAAGGACTCAAGGTACCTCTCATCCTGAAGAAAAGAAAAACAACAATAACATTCTTATGAAAATAGATGGCGCCACGTGTCTTCTGAATCATGATTGAATTTTAAATTCTAAAGCTCCGGGCATAAACTAATTTGTTACCTATATGTAATACCTAGTTCTGTTTTGTAAATATTTTGATCAGATATTTGCTGGCGGAAAGCGGCTGTAATTATTGATAACGAAATCTAAAGCTACCTTTGAACTGGCCATAAAACCTTAAATATTTTTGGTTACAACAATCAATAGGTAATAATAATTCTGTCTCCAAAAATGAATCAGCGGCGAGACAATGACGTCAGCGCCCACATCACATACGAGTATCAGCATCGATCAACTATGTGCTTGCTTAGTCACCGTTACTCGATACTATAACTTAGTAGCCAGAATCATGATTTGCAAGTCAGGGAAATGTTGCCAAATTATTTTTTTAAAAAATTTTGTTTAGGGCAACACTGCCATTATGGGATATATATACCAGTACGGGAATAACTGACATTTTTGTTAAATATGAGATATACTTTTTATATTCCGAATCGGCAAAAAATAACCGTTTCCTCATTGTATGGCAAAATAACATAACTTATTTTCTGGTATTTTTAAGACGGAAAGCTATATAAATAGGTACAAAATTAATGCCTTTCGAAAATGACATACCGATATAAAAATAGAAAGCTTTTAAAGGTACTTTCAGTCATTTTAATTGGCAAAGACCCGACAATATAGGTACCAGGCAAAAGTCTTATTTTCTCGGAATCAACTTTAATTTAATTACGCCCTTTGAAGTTATGGGGCAGTACATTAAAAGCTGTACTAAACGAGTAGGACCAAGAGCAGTGTCAAATAGCGTCACCTTCTGTAATTCCGTGGTTGTCTTAAATTGGTGGTATTAACTTTGAGGCCTACAGTAAATTTCCGTATATGGAATACAGGAAGAAAGCAAGTATTATACTTACCTACTTCTATAAAAATCTTTCGACCCACCTGTGTTATATTAAAGCAACCAAAATCAAAAAAATCTAATCGGTGAAGCTTTTTTTGAGTTTAAGCAAGACTAACGAATAGCAATTGATTTTATAGAATACTAGCGACCCGCCCCGGCTTCGCACGGGTGCAATATACATATAAACCTTCTTTAAGAATCACTCTATCTATTAAAAAAACCGCATCAAAATCCGTTGCGTAGTTTTAAAGATCTAAGCATACATAGGGACAGACAGACGGCGGACAGCGACTTTGTTTTATACTATGTAATGAAGAAGATTTTACTATTTTTTTAAATTAGGTACTATTATTTTTATTCTTTAGGTGGTAAGATACTTAATTTTTGCTTTAAACATGAGAGAAGAAGTTAAGATGTAAGATTCTCTAAAATGCTGCGAGAACACATGGATGTTCATTGGTGTACAGCGCCAGAAGGGTAGTGATAGTAGACAGTATCACTTATCAACGTCGACCTAAGTTAGTTATAATAGGCGTAAACTTACTTAGCCTGTCTGAAGTTAGACACAAACAGCGTCGCAGTAAGAACACATTATATAGGCCCTAAATGGCGACAAGAAGCGATGTGGGTGTAAACTGAGCTAGTAAGAAGGAACGAGATGCAAATATGCATATTGCGCGCACAATCAGAGAGCCTAACTTCAGCCTGGCCAAGTTTGCGCGTACTGAACAAGTGAATTGAGTAACCCGCGTTATTATTGTGCTATGTAGGCGATGGACCAACACGCTTCTAACTACTCTAACTGGGTACATTTGCGCAATCTTTAAACCTTTACATTGTAAATCGCAATGCGCAGTTTATATTACTAATCACTGGTATCAAATACCTAGGGCTGCCATCCGCCGTAGTTTGTCGTCCGAGGGACGACCGGATGTGGTTTTTAAAGTATAACCAGCATTCACTCAAAAGCCATTCACTCAAAAGGTGATAATTGAGAAAAAATCTCAATTTCACCCATGTCCGGGGTTTTTAATGTTTTTGTCCGGCGTCGGCAATACGGGTAAAGGCAACCCTACAAATACCTATTGCCTGAATTCGTAAATATGTATCATGTCCGCAAAGTAAGAGTACGACCCCCTCTCGAAGTTTTTGAAGTACTAATCAGTGATAAGTTATCAAAATTTTCGTTACAATACACTGCATTATTTTCATCTCATTCATAGACTAGGGTTGCCACATTAACGCTATTATTGAAAGGATGAGGATGTCCTCCTCGGTCCTGACGGCGACCCTTAACACGGATGTGAGAAGCCAAACTAAGTCCAGCCGCACACCGAAACTACAAATGTTGTGCATCGAACATTTTGCCTACATTTGCGCTTCATTCGCGCCACAATTGTAGACGAAAAGTGCTATGCACAACATTTGTAGTTTTGGTGTGCGGCCGGACTTAGTCTTGAAAATGAGGCTTTCATTATAAAGTACCAAATATAATGTATGAAAGTAATAAAGCACTCTAAAATACAAGACACTCAACTCAATCATGGATGGCGTCTGAGGACAATCCTACTAATAGCACACATCAAGTTTGTTAATCAATCAAGCGGTATTTAAATCCACCAGCCGTTAAGCTGACGGATTTAAATAACGCGGACAAAGCTAGTTGATGGTAAAACTATCATCTAAACTTTTGCAACAGGTCTACGCCATCCCATAGTTTTTTTGGAACAAAATGTCAATCAAACTAAATGTAATCTTATCAAAGTATGTTAAACTGTGCAAATATTTACATTCTAGAAGCCAGAAATAACCTTGGAGTTGGTACCTAGGTATACAAAATCTATAATTAGTACGAAAATGTTTATATTATTCCTAAATTGCATCATCTTTTGTAATTTAAAGATCATTATAAACATAATATGTAAAATGAGTATTAACCTAAGTATTAATATGAGTACTTAATACATGAGAAACAGATAAATCTATGATAAGAACAGTTAAATAGTAAGGTTGAATGACCCACAATGACAAAATGGTGAATTAAATTAAAACTTGTTTACATTGAAGTTAATCAATTGTTTACCATTTACTAGGTCATAGTGTTACTCTGGTACTTTACGTCCACACATACTATGTCAGATTTGTTTGTTGGTAAAATTTAACTGGGACACTGTTCTTTAACAATAGATCTGGACAGATACTAAAATTAAAATGGTATACAAAATTATATACAGTCCAACTCACTATGCCAGAAATGGTTTGAAGATTAAAGAGACAGAGATCAGACAAAGATCAGAGATTAGAGAGACATGATATACTGTGTGTGTAAAGTGAGATATAAGCCTTTGAAAGATATGTTTTGAAAGTGCACAAAATGACATAAGACACTAGTAATTTATATACTTACTTACCCAAAAAAACACACATATGAATTATATTTGTATTAACTTAATAATTACCTAATATGTGTAATTAAGAGGAACCAACATATAATAATTAATAAGCTTCTATTTTATCTTATTTTTGCATATATTATGTATAGGTACATCCTGTTCATATTTTCCTTCCCCATAAAACTGATTGAAGACAATATTTTTGCATTCTAAATATATCAGAGACTATTTTGTGCAATTTAATATTAAGTACAACATATTTCTTAGGAAATAAATTGTAAAATAAAATTTTGGTTTAATTTTTTCATACAGTCGCTTCGCTTCAACTTTAAGATTGCTTCACATGTGTAAATGCATTTTAAAAATGTTAATTGGTTATTATTTTACTAGCCCTTGTATTCCCACTGCAGGGCCAAGGATTGTCAACACTCCCTCCATCTCTCCCTATCTAGTGCTAAGTGGTTATATACTTAACTCTACACTCACTAATTAATTTTCTAACCTTATATTATTCTAATTCTAATTCTAATTATATTATTCTATTTATAATTCTCTAATAGATGAAATGGTTATTGAATGATTAAATCTGTTCAACAGTGGACAAGACATAGGATAAGAATTTTCTTCAACATTATTCTATGCTGCACAAGTTTATCTAGAATAATTCCACTTATTCAGTCAACATTTTGACTAATTATAAACATTTATTTAACTATCTAGATAAAAAACACATCATGAATGTGCATTATATATTTGTGAATGAATCACCTTGTGTTAGTTATTTTCTTAAGACAAGTGGCGCCACCTATTGTAATCTTTCAGTAAGTGCATGATCAAAATCTTTAGCTGTTGTATTTCTAAATTATATTGATGGTTCTATAATGTAAGATAGAGAGGCCTATCCTAAAAATGGATAGATTCAGGCTGTGTGATGATGAAAATTAAATACATCTAAGGACATTACATACAATATCCAATAAGAGTGATGCCAGGATGCAAAAGATCTTTTGTTTTACAAGGTAAAATAAATCTCTTCTATAAATTCTTTCTGATTATTATGACTTATTGACAAAGTTTTTTTTTATTTTTATTATTATGAAAATGGCATTTGGCATCTAATGGCCTATTTAATGTCAATTCTAGAATTGTAACGTTCTAAAAATATACATAGATGGATGGTTCTTCATCTCTTGAGCTGTGCGCATAAGGTTGGTACAGAGCTTAGGTAAGCACAGCGTGACAGTGTTCATTGCCAAAATAGGGTACCTACTTAAATAAGTTACACGAGCGCACACAACGATAACCCACACCATCAAATTCAATCAGAAATGTTCACAATTGCCAAAATTGGCAAGGGAATAATAATATAAACAAAACATAACATTTGGTCTTGAGTACAATAATCATGAATGAATACAATTATGTAAAGGTTAGTAATCATGCCATTTACACATGCTAGTGTCACAATGTGAGATTAAGAACATTTGTAAAATGATATATCTGTACATGACTATATGAACTTTGCTTGTATTTATTCCAATTTAAGTTTTCTATTAATATCTATAATTTACTGTTATATGCCTCATCATCATCTTCCTGCCGTTTTCCTAATTTTATTTAGGGTCAACGTATTTTTTTTTCTTCCATTCATATCTATCACTTCTTATTCCGTTTCTATCCATGAAGTTTTTGATACAATCTATCCATCTTTCTTTGGTCTACCTCTACCTTTATAACCACAGAATAGTTATATCACTGTAGTACCTATTTAGCTAAGGGAATAGCTCTTCTTTTATTTAAAAAAAAAAATCAATGTGTAAATAACTCTCCTCAAGGAAGCCTAACTCATTTTCAATGGTCTCGATCGTTATCATTCATTATTACAAAAAAACCTTGTTAAATGACATTTACCAAAGTAGATTGACCGAAATCAATATTCAAATTTATTGTTAAGTTTATATTTAAATGAATATAGGTAGCTGACTGTGACTGTTGATGGCCTAGTGATTAAAAACATTTTGGATTGAGAGAGAATTATGCAACGTCTATGCAGTAACGCAATGTCAATATCTTATTGGCATCAGTTTTAGTTGGTTTATTATTATTAAGTAATTGTAATATTTTATAATTATGATGTTGTAGGTAATCATTTGATTATCACTCTCTATATTTTTGAATCATCAATAAAAATAATAATATTATACGCTGAATGTAAGTTACAATCCCGTAGCGAGACAGGCGTTACGCTGGTGTTATTTAATATAAATTTTTGATGATACAGAGAATTAATTTTAAATTTAAATGTATAATGATTTAAAATCTGATGACAGTAAAACTTCTATTGTGTTAATGGTCTAACAACAATGACTTGCGAAATATCACCAAAACAACAATCACATTTCTGTATTATTGCATCATTCTATCAGCATACAAAGTTATTGTATATGTATCTTATCTGCCAATTAGGCTCAAAATAAATAGTAACAAGTGATTATCATTATCAAACTATTCATTACGCTGGACATGAATGTAAAATTGCAAGATTCTGTTTTTGTTTACCGCAGTATGATAACATTTCATGGAGTGCTTCAAAAATATTATTGAAGATATTTTCCTAATTAAACCTGTGACTAATGGTCAATATAATAATACCACTATTTATGAATCTAATAGTTTAGCAAACGGGAAATAATAGAAGTTTGCATGCACAACAAATTATAATAATAGATGTTGAGTTTCTTTGCACTATAATATAAGCAGTCTCACACTGGTAGCTAATTATAAACAGTGTTTCATAATTTCAAGTCTAGGAACATGATTAACATAAGCCACATGTGTCAACAAACATTATGAACACTACCAATTTTTTTAAACAAAAATACAACAGGTGGGTTGAACATAAACAATATGATTTGTTTACAAACAAAAGCTAGAGAGTGCACGTAAATATATGTGTAGGGCGCCGGCGAGGCGCAAGCGTGCGTCGCAGCGACGCGGGACTTACCTCTTGGGCAGCAGCATGGCGGCGGAGCCCTTCCGTTGGAACACGCCGTCCACCAGCACGCCATTCTTGCTATTGCACGTCAAGTAGAATTCCGGGTGATCGTAGAACAGTTCGAGATGTCTACGCGATATGAAACTAGAGTGTCCCATGTTAACGTCCACTTGTCCCCTACTAGAGTTGCGGCCAATGACGACGCGCTTCTGCCGGATGAGGTACTCGAAGTCGCGGCCGTCGAGCCTCGCGATCGCGATGGGGGCCGGCTCCTGGGCCCACTGCACCTTGGAAGGCGACGGGGGCGCCGACTTAAGCGAAAGCAGCGCCCACGCGTCGCTCTCCGAGCTCCGCGTAAACTGAGCCTGGGCCATGGCAGGCGCGCACGGACCGATATCACCAACGCTGTCCACACGCGGGGCGCGAACGCCTTGCACGAGGGCACATCACAATACCGCCGCGAGAACCGCCGCCGCCGCGTCGCGACCCGGATATCCGGAACCTGCCGAACCCGTGCCTTTACAATTTGAGGTTACTGACGGGACGCACATGCGCAAAGTTTCTACTTGTGCGGTAAACAAGAATTATATAAACCACCACACCACCACGTGATAATAATGTATACATATACCTAGTCCGGAAGAGCGGATCGATACTATAAACTACGGAAATGTCTTATATGAACGAAATATTAACCTTTTGGTTGTTGCACAACTGAATTTTCGCAATTGGACCGAAATTAGACACTAAAGTAAACACGAGGCGAGAACAAAAATAACCAAAAACGTCAGTTCGGCATACGCAGTTTACAAGTTCGCCGCGCCATCTATGCAACATACACTACAAATTGTAAATTAATAAGTCCGTTCTACGCATATAATAAAGATGATCATGATGAACCTTCGTCTATTGTAAAAAAACTCGACTTGTATAACGATGCCGACGATTTCAAGAATAACTTTGATAATGATTTGATTATGATGTCAGTTTATTTTTAAGCTCTATACTTTATTTCTGATATTTCGTGATATGTCGTGAAAATTCTTGAGTGAAATGGAATAATACTAGTGATACTCGACGCACATCTATTCTTTTGAATATCGATTAAATTAACGGTGAGATATGGATGCCAAGAATCGAATATTGTTTATAAATATTTATAATTATTATAATTCCAAAAAACATAATTACTCGATTATTTTTATACATCATTTAGTTTTTGTCGTGGGTCAATGTGATTTTATACAGAAACATTATTGTTGGAATATATATGGAAAAATCATTGTCGTGGCCATCAAAACAAGGCAAAAAACCAAAATACTTATGAAAATATCAGTGCTATATTGTCTCAATCGAGTCTGGACGGTACCGTCCAACTTCTGCCCTCTGCCTACAACATCCTGAGACGTACCCAGGTTTTGGCTTAGGCCCATGGCCCTGGGCAAATCAGATACCATTGTTTGTTACCTTTTCATGCCTAAACCACTAAACCGATCACCCTGAAATTTTGCACATAACTTGTCAGATATACATAAACAGACATAGGGTACCTTTCATTCCAAAACAAAGTTCTATTCCCGAGGAAAACAACAATAACGTTATTATGATAATATGTAGATGGCGCCACGTGTTCTAAATTAACGCGAGCAAAGTCGCGGGTAAAAGATAATCTAATAATATTCGAAGTGACAGGTAAATACAATCTGAGTGAACAGTGTAATAATGTTTTGGAACTATTATACCTATTAACAATAATTTAATTTTATATTTTATAGCCTTATTAACAAAATCTACTATTTTCTTTGGTTTGTTGATTGTATTGCTTGAGCTTGAACCAAGGCTTGAGCTATCAATATAACAAAAAAATTGTTTTCCTAGCTTATCGGGGACTGACTGTTATCTAGATAAGAGAATTAATCGATTTATTTATCTATGGTAAAGTAATAAAGTTCAACAGTAGTACATCGTACAACTCTACTGGAAAATACGCTGTTGACGTCATCTATAAATTTTAGTTGTCTATGTACTTTGTTGACATTATTTTAATAATACAAATTGTGTAGTGTTTTACTGAATTTTGCGATGAAAACGATAACATACAATAACAAGTAATAAATAAGGGGGCAGTTTATAGTTTCAATTAATTGCAGTCTCAATTGCAGACATATAGGTAAGTAGTCTTTGTCACAGCCGGGAAATTTAAAATTTTATATATTTTCTGATTTGATACAGAAATTTTGAAATAATAACTCGTGTGATTTTACATTTATCGTAATAAAAATATTCGAAAAAACATCATTACAGTCGTACCCGATAGTCATTGAAAATAATAAATTATTGTTGTCAGTAATAAAATAACATTTTATGAAAACAGGTCAAATTATGTTTCCATTAGCTACCTAATACATAAATATATTCGTGTCGCACAGTTTTGGCAATGATCACTGTTCCTACTTACAAAATAACATATCTTTGCAGTCTATAGGTATACATACAAAATTTTATTCTTAAAGTATATAAGTGCATGAATTAAATATTTTGGAGTTTGGCCAAAGAAATGTATTTACTCTAAGTTGTAGTCTTTGTCGTTATTGAAATTTACTTTAATGTTTATGCACAGTCCTGTATAAAAAAGTTCCAACTAATTTTGATGTAGCTTTTTGTTATGAAAAAGACATTAATAAAAACATCTAATAGTAAAATATGGTGTTGTGGTTTATGGGGGAGCGCTATCCCACCTATAAGTTTCCTATTTGCTTGAAAATAATAGTAGGTATATGTAGCTAAAAATGTATGTATTAAATGATGTATGCAGCTGCAAATTTAACACATTTAAACCGAATGATTAAACTTACATAATATCTATGTAATATTTTCCAATTATTTTATAGCTTTTGTAAGATACTCAGAAATACATTATTGTTGTCATTCATGAATCTATCATAAACTTTTAAGCAGCGGAAACGAGACACAATTTATAATTTATTAATTGTTTGATGCCACCCGCCATCTTGCATTGTTTTAAATGGTATATGTAGGTTTGTCTGATATTTCATATGTTGTATATTGTATGATGTAAGAAAACAGCTGTCATTGTAATAATGTTCTACATTTTATTGGGTCATAAAAAATTGAGATAAAAATCTATCTAAGTCACACACAAATTTAGCTAATGTTAACTGTATCATATCAGCCGTTGCCCTGTAACTGAACTAGGCTGAACTAAAAGGCATACTCCATATTTCTTATTGCTCATAATAATGTTTGTTAATTAAAGCACTGTAGAGTCATGTTGGTGCCCATTCATTATGTGTGAGAGTTGAATTGTTTTTATGCGATTTCTTAGCTGTGAGAACCTAGTAGAAAGTACCTATATAATATATCTTGCTGCTCACCCAATACAGTAATAAAGCAAAAATGAAGCAATTACTGTGTTTTATAGATACTGCCAAACATCTTATAGGTACGTAGTTAATTTTTAGGTGTCTGGTGGAGGAAATTTATACCGCGCGGACACACGCGATCGGTGTCAGTCGTTAACTGCACCAATTTTCTGCCATTTTGCCGCTTCTTTTTCAAAATATTTGCTGGATATCAGGCAGGCGCAGATCCGATTGCGTTTAGAATACCTACCTACTGTTGTGAACGCCTTGGAATTGGTAGAAAGTCGAGCAATGTTGCTAATGCCGAATTGACGAGATTTCATTCAGAATCTTGATTAATGTTACCAGTCTTTCCGTTCTGACTAAGAACCCAAGTAGGCCCTTGCATAACCAAATCTGGCAAAATGGGGCTTTATCGACCCATCTAACACCCAGTGTCAGCAGTAGGTACCGGTTTTAGAGGGGGCGCGGTTGGGAGACCGCCCAGGGCGCCAAATTTGCGGGGGCGCCGAGATCTCGAGTCTTTTACCCCCCGTGCTCCATACCCTCAATACTGTGTTACGCCAGCTAAAAATTAACACTTGTATGTGGGCACCAAAATTATATGTAGGTATTTTTGCCCGGGCCGTCAGTGGCCCTAAAGAGCCCGTCCAGAAAGCGCGATTTACGCGCGTATCCACTCGCGCGTAGGCACTCGCGCGTAGGCACTCGCGCGTTCTCGAGATACTAGAGCTACATACATCCCAACCAAATGCTCTCGCGCGTTACCTCACACGATAGTAACAATACGCGCGAGTGGACACGCGCGTAAATCGCGCTTTCTGGACGGGCTCTAACGCTGGCGCTGAGTGTCAGCATTCCACGTTTCGCAACTTTCAACTTTCTTGTTTGGCTAGTTATAAAGCGGACTACCCTTCCGACGTATACCTACAGACCCTCTGCTTTTTTTTGTTCACAGACAATCATGACGGAGAAAGTATTGGACGAGAATACCTGGCCAAATGAGGCGGAAGCTGCCATCAATGACATCCGGAAGCACGTCAAAAAGGCCTCCACATCTCCCATCCTCCACAGCAATAACCAACGCATCTTCATCAACCTCACAACTTTGGAGAATTCCGACTACTGCATTGAAATGTCAGCGAACGGCTTCAGAGTCGTCGGCAGAAAGTACGACGACAATTCTCTGTCAACTATTGAGAATATGAACTATGAAACTCCTTACGCTTTACTGAATAATATCAGTCAGAAGTACAGGGAGTCGTTCGGAGGAGAGCTCATGAACAAACTTCTGGACCTCGCGGCTCGGAACTCGGAAGGCTGAGTCAATTTTGTAGTTCTGTGTTAAACGTAGGCCTATCCCAAGCCCCACGGCAATGTTTGCTTGAGCAAGAGTGCTTTGGTAAATGTTATCTGAAATATTACTAACTTTATTTCTCACGGAAATGTAATCGTTTGTATAAAAAGTTTTTTTGTGTAATCTTTAACTATAAAGTTAGTTGTATTTATATGTTAAAATTCACTAAAATATCAAAAATATATAAGTGAGAAGATATCTTTAACAAAATCAGGGTTTTAAAAAGTCGATTTCATAAAAATATATCGGCAACTTAGTCGGATTTTGGATTGTTGAATTTTACGATAAAATAGTAATGTGTCAAAATATTAACTGTCAGTATTCACATGTGCTATAATATAATAAATGTTTATATAATTATGTTTTAAATAACTGTGTAGAACTTTAGTATTACTAATATGTCTAATGGAAGCGATTATCTTCTTGATATGAAACTATGTACCTATGCGTCATTTGTATTAAAAAAATACTTAACGCGAACCCTAATTAAAATATAATTTGTTGACTAATCGTCTTGATTTTCAAGTATTTAATGCTTGCTCTGATAAGAACCAGTGTAAAACTTCATAGGTTATTTGAATGTGTATATCAAATCCGCTTAGCATAGAATACAGTAAGGACATGGCATATCCACCGACAAAATGAATGCTTACAAATGACTCTCTTCCTGTGACATCATTCAGAATGCCGAGCTCCTCAAGTCTAGAGCAATGTAAAGTTCGACTCACATACAAAAATAATGTTAAATAATCACACCTATTTTTCTTAGAAGAATAAGCAGAATGTTAAACAATATAATTTTCCGAGTAATTTCTATGCCCCATTGAATGTCTTAGGCCCCATGTAACAACATGGTCGTAAAATTGTACGATAGGTGAGTAAGGCCGTAGATTTCGCCACTTTGTAACATAGAGTAACATAGACGCTTCTATGTTACGGTAGGTAACGTAAAAGTAACTCAAAAGTAACACATAATTTTGTAACGGTGATTTCATATCGCATATTTTGACTCTCTTCAAGAAAAAATTAACGAATTTCTGACTGAACCAAATCATTTAACAGATGAGTCACGATTGCGAAGGATCGCTCGGATTTAGAAAATACCTAATCGATTATTTAATAATCGTGTATGGAAATTTGTTTGAAAAGCTAAAATCACGCGTGTACACTTAATTAAATTATTAATTTGGATTAATTTAAGCGTTAAATAACTTAGAGTTGTGAATATGTGAGTATCTATGAATCTTAATCATTGGATAAGCCCGGGTTATCTTATCCCACTGTGTTGTGCCCCCTATACCTATACCCCTATACCATAGTAGCTACTATAGACTACAACGCTGACACAAGTGTTAAATGGTTATTTAGATAACAAAATTTTTATATTCCTGCAGTTACATGAATAAATTCGATGAATATTTTATGACCTTACCTACTAAGTAATGATTTTATACATATTGTTCAAAAGATCATAAATGGAGGACATAAACTACACAAATTTTTTTGTTATTTTCCCATTTTTTTTGGAACAAGACAAAATAAGGACATTTTCATTACATGTTAAATCAAAAATATAAATAACAGAATTGTGACTGTGATGCACAGTTTTGTTGGTAAGAGTCTCGCTTACATTGATGTGCAAATAGCTTTACACAGCATTTAACTAGTACAATCGTCGACAGACTGAGTACAAATTTGTGTACCTCCGGAGTTTGGGTACGAGTGGGGTACTGAGAATAAGAATGCGTTTCCACTGAGCAAGGAAGAGCGTGCTAGAATATATTGAGCAAAGACGTGATATCAATTTCAAACCGACTTCGTCGAACGCACCCTTATAATGATGGTGGGTACCGTAAGATTGGCTTTACATGGCAAATAAACCGCACGTTTTTTTCAAGATTTTTATACGTATATGGCCAGTATTTATTCAAGTTTTTTCCGCAAAAAAAATAAGGTGTTTTGTCGTAAAAAGCTGTTGTTCTCACCTTTTTTTATTAAGTACTAGATACTTCGCAAATCATAATATATTACTATGGTGTTATCTATTATTAATTAGTAATGGTGCCCTAACATTGATTGTATGTTCAAAAAATGTGAGTAGGCCTAAAAGTTGAAAGTAGTAATAGTTACCGACACTTGTACCCAAACTCACATCTCTTTAGACGTAATATACACGACATAGATAGAGTAGTGAACTTGTTTGTGATAGTAAAATAAATTGATATACCTGTAACATACGTGTGTTTCATTTATAATTGGCTTTTCTACAATGATAAAAGAAAATCTCTAATAGAGTACGACTGCGTCATTAATTTTGTCCATATGTTTTTAAATTTCTAACAGTTGCTTGCATATAATATATCTATCGTTCACTGTTATTGATGAGTTGATGACTCTGTCATGGAGTGTAAATGTGGTGCTGTCCCACGAACGATGGGGCACTTAATATCGTGCCCTGCATGCCCTGTCGTTTGCTCTTTACAGGAACTGATGGACGCTACTGGAGGCGCCAATCTCGTAGCCCAGTTCTGGGCTGACACAATATAGATTGTCATCGACACGCTAAGAAGAAGAATTCACTGTTTTAATAATAATAAAAAAGCGAGTCGGATTCGCAGATAAAGGGTTAAGAAATGGCGAAAAAAACACGTTTCTTGGTACCCCCTTTGTTATTAACTTTTTTAATACTATTATTTATTTATTGTTAAAGCATCCTTCTATGTAACAGCAATCATCTGCTACTGCGATCAACCCGCTTTCCCAGCGTGGCGATTATCGGCAAATACCTCCGCACAATAGTGGCACACATTGGTAGAGGCCTGTGTCCAGCTGTGGACTAATTGATGATGATGATGTTGTTATGGCTGCCATTGTAGTACCTACACACTCTATATCTTACTGCTGTATCAAGTGAGCGTGCAATACGGTGTAAGGAAAATGCAAATTGATGTATTTTTTTGTGGACCGACGGGCAAGATTTCAATTACTTACCAGTTACCTTTCAATTCTTGTCTCACATTGCGCACGCTTAATAAGAAACTGACCTATCTCTACCAATGCCATCTATGATTTTTATTATAATTTTATATAATAACTATGTACTGCTACTAATAATAATGTTATAATACTCGAGACATTTGCTAAGAACTAGACCAGACCCTAATTACAGATAAATATTTATCGCGGTTCCCCAAAAATCTACGCCTTTGAGATAGGCCAATGTATTATTAAGCGTGCGATTGCCGATGGAAGAAATAAGGGCTCTGTTTAACAGGCTACGGATAAGCACTAACTTTGAGATTAAAAAAATGAAAATTTCTGTCAGGTTCATCATTGCGTATGGCATTCATCCTGCGTGGATCAGATCAGATTCTGTAAGATAAGGTATCAGGATCTTACCAATAAGCTGTGAATTAAATAGGTCATAAGTACCTACGTATCTTAGAAAACGCATTAATCTTTTATCTATTACAAGGATAAACTTTGAACTCTTATTATCTGAATATATCAACTAAGTAGGTACTTACCTATTACATAATCAATATGAGAGAATTGCTACGTTTCGCTTATTCTTAGTTTTAAAACTTACCACATTAACATCTCCCTCCTCTCCTACCCCCTAACCTAACTACACTACACATCATAGAAAATAACTCACCGACCGCAAAAAGGCCTAGAGTACATTTTATTGAGCCCTGTATTTCATATTGTATAGAGCCCTCGACTTCATCATATAGAGCACTATATTTCATTATATAAAGCACTCTATTTCATTATAAATATAGAGCCCCTACTTAATTTTATAGAGCACTCTTTTTCATTATAAAGAGCCCTCTATTCATTAGATAAAGCCCTCTATTTCATTAGATACAGCCCTCTATTTTTTAGATAAAGCCCTCTATTTCATTAGATACAGCCCTCTATTTTTTAGATAAAGCTCTCTATTTCATTATATTGAGTCCTCTATTTCATTATAGGTACAGAGACTACGTAAAAACCGTGAAAGAGTACATTGACCTAAACCTTCAACATTTTTCCTCCATGCGTATTAACCTTTTTTCTGTGTATCTTGACACTGGGCGAAATTTCTTCAGCTGGTTGTCACGGATAGCGTATCCTCGAGTTGCTATAGCAACGCGTCCTTAGAAACACTGTTTGTTTCTTCAGTCACAAACTTCAAAAATAAAAAGAATTTAGTTTTACTGAATTAATTTTATTTATTTATTAATTTTAGTGTTACATGTTATTTTATAGTGTAAAGGTAAGGTTATTATTTACATAGGTAGTAGTTTTAAAAGAAGTAATTTTTCTAAAGCATTTATTTGCTGAGAAACTGCGCGAAAATTGTCCCGATAACCGATGTAGATGGACTGTAACTCTTACGACGAGGCCTACCACCTTATCGGTAATATTTAAAAAAGTTTCCATCAGAAAAATAAGTGCCTATAATAAATAAATGTTTGTTGTTGATTGCTTCCATGTTCAATTGCTCAAGTTTGGTTGCAGTACACAAGTTCTCGTGGTTCCCAGGTCGGGAAATGTATTATTGGGTTACTCATAAGGAAATTTTGGTAGAATCGTGGTCATACACGTGGCCTTTAAATAATAAAAAAGCGAAACAAATCAAGTTACACAGAATCTGAAAATATGCCCAGTAGGTACTTGATCCTGTTACTTGGGTTAAAACTGGTTAAACGGGAATGTAAAACATCTCTGCCTACCTACCTAACCCATCAGGGTACCTATACCAGATTATTGACAGGTCAGTTCCTCCCACTGCTGCACTGCTGGGCAGAAGACTCTTTTCTTCTGCTCCTACCATCTGTATTCCATGTCTTGGTCAGCCATTTCTCCTGCAGTTTTCTTAACATCTATTGATCCTAGGCCCAAGTCTGATTATCTATTAACAAACGCTTTATTGGAATGCCAATAATGGGTCTATGGAATAGTTTTCACCATTTTACGTAGTAGCAAAAACCTACGAAATTAATAAATAAATCATTAATTACGATAATGTAGTTAGTCTGTAATGATACGATACGATACTTTATTCATAAAAAGTATCGTAAGCCTTCTTAAAATCAATAAAATAAATAAAAATAAAAAATAATTATATTATAACGTTTTGTATAATTTAATCTTAGATACTTTAGCCGATTCTCTTCCAGAATGGCGAGCGGCAGCGGTGATAGCGGCCGCAAAAAGACTAAAAAGCGCCCCCGTTCTCCCCTGAAGGGAGAACCATGCCCTCCTCGGTTCATACCCAAGGAAAGAAGGGCGCGGGAACTGCCGTGGTTGCCACGCGCCGGATACGATCCAGAGTTGGAGAGGGATAGCACTCTTGTGAGAGCTGCTAACAATATGTATCCTGACGGTAATTACTAAATAATGACCTAAATAAAATACCATAAATGGGTACCCATCCATAGAAGTGTCAAGCGCTGCTTAACCTTAATGACTACTAGAACCACCAAGATATCTCATCGCATCGTGTGATTGTATGATCCACATATATTTACTATGTTTATTTGATAAGACACGTCCTGTAAAGCGTCGGTATCCTCGATACAGGAGTGAGTGAGGTACCTACAGCAACAATTCTGTGTACGATTTCAGGTGAAAGTGTGGGTGCATGTGGCGAGTACCCGGTGCTGATGCAAGGCAAATCGTGGACGAAGGGTGTGCCTTTCCGGGATTCTTATGAACATTGCTTCCCTTCTGATTCAATTGGTAAGTTTTAAATATAGAATTAATCACTAGCCAATCAATAGTCATTTGTACGTTCGCCAAGTCCGTCATGGCGTAGGTATCTGCCAAGTTTTGGGATAAAACTACCAAAATTCGGCCTGCCTGTTAAATAAGTCAATAACACTAATCTGAGTGATATTTGGCTACACATAGACTAGACCGTTTCCTTACGATGTTTTCCTTTACCGTTTAAGCAAGTGACATAATTTCTGAATTCGAAAAGGAGTCTGAGACCTGCCCAGGCACTACAACGGTCATACACAAAGATATTGGAAGATAGGTCATACCACTTTAGACGATATTATTTCTTAGCATATAGGTACTTCGAGTAGGTACCTAATTTACAAGCTTTTATTTACTTTCACCTGTCCCGTTGTATGTAATCAAATCTTGCAAGTTAAATTTGACCCACTTCCCGGTTTCCGATTGAGCTGAAATTTGGCATGCATAGGTATGTATATTGCGTGACAATGCAATATTATAAGGAGCTGATCTGATGCTGGAGCTGAAAGGTGGCCATAGGACCTCTCCAATAATACGACACAACCCCATCGAATTTGGGCTCGTTTGATTTGTCTTGAGGAGTACCTTTTTGCATATATTACGTTTAGTTTTTATACTCCAATATAAAAGCTTGGTAAAAAACGTTGTTTTTATAAAAACTTATTACTAAGATATCTCCGCGCTTGATAAAGATTTCATCAGGGTTTATTCTTGTACAAATTCAGGTAATTGCTACACCACTCCTACAAAGACAATGCGTTTAGTTAACATGCCACCCAAGCGTCGCCCTCCGCCCAACCTGTTCGGACCTTTAGGACCTAACGGCGAGCTTCAGTTTCCTCCACTCAGACCCTGGGCGGAGAGGGAGAAAGAAAGACTGAAGGCCGAGGAGAAAAGGATAAAATCGAAAAAATTGCAGAAAGGTGAGAATTGTTGATGACTTTTATACAGTGGAAAGCACAAACATTTAACAAACATACTTAATGAAAATATTTATTGGGGAGGTCTTAGTTACTAATCTATTTAAATAACAGAGTTAGTGGACCAATTTAGTGTACTCATAGACATGACATACATTTTATTATTTTTATCTAAATTATATATCAATTTCTTGGAAATTTCAAAAGATTATAGGTACATATTATTTTGTGCTCGAGACTATTCACTCATGTATACCGAAGGTCCGAAACCCACACAAACATTTCTATTTCCATAATACACATTTTTACTATGGACTAGATTTTTTTTCCCTTTGAAAACTTTTGTCTATTTTAATTAACTAATATTTTTTTCACTTTGTTTATGTGTAAATTTATTAATAGATTACTTACAATAAGTTGTAAAATTCTGTATATATTTAAAATTCTACAATTTTATAATCTAATATACCTACTCTTGGTTGATATTTTAATTCTTGCATTTGTTTTTATAAAATTGTATTCTATTATTGAAGATTTTATAATTTTTGTGTGTGTGTAGTTGAATGAAGGTGTGAATAAATTAATAATATCATTATGTAACTGTATTTGTCTTTATTTTATTAGTTTATTAACTGTTCAACTCGACTTATAACAAAGCCAACGAAACATAGGTGCCCTGCATACACCTCTGTCAACTCCCTCTAGGAAATACAGGCGTGAGGGTATGTTATGTAACTGCTCAAATACGATTCCAACTTTAGAATTTAACTAAACCAGAAACTGGTGAAGAATAAATAATACTTCTTCTCCTGACGAATAGCTTATACTAATAATTCCCTGAAACAGTTAGAAATTATATAGGGGATTAAAAGAAGATCCTTGTATAAATTCATGCCATGAGCAAATGCTAAGAACCATGCAAAGTAATAAATTGTATGGCGATTTAATAATCACCTGCAGCATTATAGATAGGTACTTATTAAGTCAATCGCCCCCCACTAGTATAATACTCTGCAGCGGACGGACGGACTTCAGAGTAATATCTTTACATAATTGTATGCTATAAAAAAGTACCAAATAGAAAAGTATTATTTTTTTATTTATTTCTGAACAGTTTTTTTTTATGGGTTGGGGTGTATAGACGGGCAAGAAAGTGGTCTTATAAGTCCCGTTTTCAGTTTTCAGTTTGAACTACTAAACCTTATAAAAAATATAAAAATATCTGAAAATTTTCTGTAGCAATACGGATGTGGAAAAGGGACCTCTGCAAAAAAAAATCGAGGAAATTACTTATGAAGTAACTCAAGTAACTAATGTTTTTTTAATATACCAGGTTTGGTTCTACTCGAAGATCTAGTTTCTGGTGAGTATGAAAGAAAGAAAGCTTCCGAAGCAGAAGCTAGGAAGAAACGAATAGAAATGAGAAAACAGGCGAAGATAGCCGCAGAAATAGCTAAACAAGAAGAACATAAAAGGTACTAAGGGCATGAGCCCGAGAACAATTAGCTTAGTTGTCAGTGCGGCTAGTAGCTCTAACCAGTGCCAGGTTTAAATCTTGCTTGTAATAATTATAATTTTTATACAAAAAATTAACCTTAGTTTTCGCTTCAAATGCTTTATAAAAATGTTTATACAGGGTGTATTTGTTGCTTTAAAGACCTGCCAAATTATACCAGGATTACCTAATAAAATTTGGTCCATGGTCCAAGGTCCATGAAACTGAACAACTTTCCCCAAGAAACATAGGTCGAAGTCTAAAAAATTAACTTCTCATACAAAAGAGTCACGTGACCTGTCACTTTGTATGAAAATTCAATTTTCGACCTATGTTCCTGGGGGAAAGTTGTTCAGTTTCATGAACCTTATTACCTCCTAAATTTGGCAGGTCTTCAAAGCAACAGGGTGAATATCACTGTTTAAGTAAAGTAAAAGACTTATGTTAACATTTTGCCACCAGTCGATTGCCAACTGAATTATTAGTTATTCCTGTCTGTCCTATCGTTATTCTCTTCTGCATTCAACCATTTCAGTAGTTCCAATTTTACCTCTTTTATAAAAACTGGCAAACAGCTCGACAAATGCGCAATAGGGGATTTTTCGGTCACCTTGGTGAAGAAATTTCTACCATGCCATCTCTTCATTCTTTATTTATTGTACCAGACACTTGAAAAAGTTGGAGTTCGAGCTGCCTCGCGACCCTGATGAGCAGAAGTATCAGATGCTGAAGGTCACTGAGGAGGAGCACTACCGATACATACACCCATCGGACCTCGCACGAATCGACTATTACTTGTCTACCGTGAGAAATATTACGTTGAGCTAACATCATGCACTCTTTTTTCGGCCTGTCACTCAACGCAGAAATATTATTTTAGGGTAAAGAATTTAGACACATATTTTATATAGATAAAGGTCTGGCCACAATCCACCCGTAATCCCAAAGTGAAAGGTTGAGACCATAATCTAGGTCAACATATAAATTGATACAGGACCTATTCAATTTTTGTCTTTTGTGTCCTATAGTGACGTCACAGACTTTTTCCAGGTTATATCTCAACATAAAAAACGTCTTAGAATAATAACTTTCGTGAGACATACTAATATATTAATATTGATACGGCTTTACTCACGTATTGTATTCGCTCTTGATAATGGACTCCGTTTGAGTTCGAAACTAGTCGGGCCTTCCCCGAATACAATACGTGAGTAAAGCCGTATCAATATTAATATATAAAAAACGTCATCAGCTAACTGTAGTGTCCTTAAACTTTTAACAATCACAGAGACGCTGGCGTCGCATAACAATTGATTTCCTTGTGAATGATGTCTTTTTGACGGATTAATGATACCTGCAAGAAAAATTTAACTAACGACAACAACAACTAAAAATTTTAATGCATTATTAATAACAGAAATTACTTTAATTAGTCGTTTTTTTCCATTAGTCGCTAGAGAAACATCTCCCTGACTTCCCCATGGACCTTTACAAGCGAGCCAACACAGCCGTCACCAAACAGACCGCGGCCATTAAGAAACGTCTGCTCATACACACTTACAACGCCACCGTCAGGCAGAGCGAGGCTGATATTAGGGAGTTCTTCGTTATGGCTATGAAGAGGTATGAATATATATGAGAGAGAGATAGGTAGGAGAGAGGTATAAATACAGGGTGTAAATACAGGTACCCTAAATTGCAAAAAAAAATCAGCTGTTCCATACATTTTGTTGAGTCATGTGAACATAAATGTATGGAACAGCTGTCCCATAGTAAAGGTTGTTCATAATGATGTCATAGGTCATAATGACGACGTACTGTTATGTGTCATGATAAATTACTCTCTGGTATCTGGTGTCATATAAACCTGCACGAACTCGATCAGTGTGGTGCAGTATAGACATATTTTGTTTGAACTGTGAAGGTTGCTTCAAGCTTCATAATTTTATTCTAAATGTTTTGACGGAGTGATCGTGACCTTATTTTTATTAACCATAGATGCATCCTGTTCTACATTCTCAACGACCCGGTAGAGCGTGAACGTCTCCAAATAGCTTTCCTTCCCCCTCTGTGGCCGGCGCATGTGGTGCGGGCGCCCATGCCGTGGCACACTCGCATGGTGAAAGCCAAGGAGTTCATGTACTACCGGTACTATGAGGGGAACCCGGTGCTCATCGAGCTGAGACGGATGTGGCAAGAAAGGTAAAACAATCAACGATGCCCATTAGCTTGCTGAGAAAAAGTGGCAATTTAGGAATGGCTACTAAAACGTAAACCTTTTAAACACTGCTGTCTCTTTCCGTCGTTAGTCATTAGCAAAGGAAATAACTATTTAGGATTTTGTAAAAGATAATGTAGGTGCTTTAGAATCTAGATCTAGATCAATAATGGTTTATTGGTTATCATGGTTATTTAGAACCTCAAAAACGTGTGTCACCAAATGTTTATAAAAAATAAAACATTTCTTTCGGGTAATTTACAACCTTCTTACGTACCCAAGCAACAATAGATCTACATAAGATTAAGATTAAACCACTTTACCGGGCAGTACAGTAACATGTTTGTCCCAGCAATGGTGAACAAAGAGGGAATCTACTCTAGACGCGAACGAGAGGCGCTTTCATGCTCTGACTTGACCAACCAAGTCTGATTAGTTTGGTATCAACCAATTGACTACAATAGGAAAGTGTTCACCATCAGGAAGCGATTCTAAGAGTAATGTTTACGGTAGCAAGGATTTTAATTATAAGTCCTCTGTTAAATGTTTATATTATGCGTAGTTTTTGTGAATATATCTTAATTGATATATTTTTTACTTATCCAAATGATAGGATTTTTGATTTATTTCTGAGTTCCCAAATATCTTTTTTAAACAAACATTCACTTACTTTATCCATATAATACGTACAAGTACATACGTAAAACCCCTAGTATTTTGCTTCCGACAACATAATAATTCAAAATAATTTCTAGATACCAAAACATGTACATATGCGACATGAACAAAATGCAGGCAGAAGTCCCTTTCCCTCAATACACACAGGAATTCACTGACAACTTGACCCGACTCTGCGCGGAGACCAGGTCTGAACTGGTGGACAACTGGCTAATAGATGTGGCTGATACCATGATCAAGATGCGGAAGCACTGGGCAATATATGTGGCTAAGAAGAAGATGGAGTCTACCTTCCAAGTGGAGAAGTTCTTTGGGTAAGATTTGAATTAAATTAAGAAGACAAGATAGAAGTTTTTTAAAAGATCTGGATAAGAGAGGAAAATTGCATGAGACGCTTTAACTATTGAAGGCCCTGGGCGCTTAAAGATAACGTGACCCTTATGAGTATGATAAATATAATATTACCTACGGTATATTAAATATCATTATCAGCCTTTATAATTATATAATTATTTATAAAGGAGTGGACTAACTCCTGAACATATAATCTCCACATGCGCGCCTCTATCCATCCTTCGGATCTTTCCCTTTGTCGCTTCTTACGACACCCGCGGGACGAGTAGGAGAGGTTCTATCCTTAGGCTGGAAACCACACGGCACAATTTTTATAATTAACAACATGCAAAAGGGTATTTTTTGTTTTATTTTTGAAAATTAGGTACGGGGCCCCAAAGATCTCGGACCCTGGGCTCTTGCCTACAATGGCCAATGAAAAATAAGGGGTCCAAACAATATAATGGTCCCGCTAACAACCAGCGCTATTGTTATAGCAGCACAATGTTGAGTAAATCCATATTTTATTATATTGAGTGCTATGTTACAGATGTATTCGCGGCCTGATGTCGAAACAAATTCGAGACTTGGTTGAAAGAAGCATCGAACATTTTACTGAAAAGTTTCATTATTATATAGTAAGTATTTGTTAGTAGTAGAGTGCCTGTACACACGGCTACACAAAACTATACAAAACCATATGAACTAACCTCGCATTGCATAGGCTATTCGTACAACAAGATGTCAGCTTAAACTGGAAATTATATCTTAGCTTGATATGCAGCCGTGTGTACGAGCCCTGCCTAAGTGCGAGTAAAACTCCAAATAGTTTGGCAGATCGGCTGGTGTAAGCAAAAAGGTTGTAGATTCGAAACCTACTTGCAAAAGATTTTACACACACACAACAAAACAATGACGAAAAATACTAATAAAAAAATAGATAAAAGAAAAAAAAGGTTAATTAAAAAAGAAGAAACTATCTATATTCCTTAGAATAATAACATTATTATTAGTTTAAGTATGATAAACAAATCTCTTTTTAATTTCGATTCTAGGACGGGAACTTTTACGACGGTCCATATCGCGACTACTTGTTCATCAAGAACCCACTCCTGCGCATCAAAGTGATCGGTCACCCCGGCTCCAACAACATCACCTTCGACCCTACCCTGGAGGCGGTGAAGGAGAAGATCGTGAAGTGGTGCCATATTATTATCAATGTCAATCATCTGCTTCCCAGCCTGGATCGTATTATGTATCCTGGTTAGTTGACTTGCTATAACTAGCGAAATGCTAGTTTTAATCATAATATCTGCATCTCTTATGGAGAATTAACATAATAATGTCAATTATTTGTTAATAAAGTGCCTCTTATTGCACGCTGTTTTGTCATTACATTACAAAAGCTACATTCAGCTTATTAAACGCGAGTTTTTAGTTAACTTTACGTTGCGTTACTAGTGTTTTTATACCAAATAAACCAAACCTAATAAAAAAAAACTTCTAAGAGTGTTTATGTCTAAAAGTAAACATTTTTGTGAATAAATAAATTGTGTAACGAAATTCTCGTGTATCACAAATTCATAAATGTTTTGATTAATTCGTGTTATAAAAACAATATTCATTGTATGATATTGATAAGTACTTATTAGGCCGTTTGGCGGTTTCGTTAGTAGGTACCTCTCCTTTCGCTTGTGGACGCATATAGTCGCGGAATTGATGGCATAAGCTAACAAGTCGCAAAAGTAGAAATTCGCTCGCCATTTTGCACAAATATTCGTACAAACCATATACAAACATAGTAATGTTTTTTCTTGCAAGTGTGTATATAAGAAAACATCCTGAAACGCGTTACCTTTCCTTTTGCGTCTAGTTTGTCTTGAAAACCTTCGTCAAAAAACTCTGATTTCACAGACACTGCTGTTCAACATCCGTACCTGCTCGAAGTGTACCCAGACGAGCGCTACATGTTAGATATAGTCAGCAAAACATTGCGCGTATTCAGCATCAACAAGCCTGGCCCGCGCAGCTTCCTCAGCAGCTTCGAAGAGTACTTCTACATCCTCAATGGAGAAGCCAACCAGGATCTCTTGTACTTCTTTGGACAGGAGCCAGCGCCGTATTTGCATGTAAGCATTGCGTTTGTTGCATTGCGTATTTCGTTTACAAAATTCGTTTGTTTTGCTTTTATCTGGTACTTTATCGTAATTGGTTCCAGTAGACTAGACGGCTGGGGTAGTTTTAATGCTGAAGGTAAATCGATGTTGAGCCGGGCGTAAATTATGTTGCTTTCGGGTGGTAGATGTTGTAGTGCAAACGAGATTGGCTAAGTTAAGTGGGAGTCTCAGTCTAATGAAGTTTTGTGCGTAAATTGAACCATATAATATTTTCATAACTAAAACAGTTCTGGTAGCTTTTGCTGACGTTTTTTCAATTGTATAAGACATGACAATATGACCTTCTCCAGGAATACTCAGCTCGCATCTACATGTACGAGAAGCTCCGAGACGAGGTCTTGTTCCTCCGTCGTAACATACCGCTGAACATGATAATGTTGGACTGTGGCCCCATTAATGACACGCTGTGGGAAATCGTCAACGGCTTGCGGCAGTACATCGTCGACCACTTCATCAATGTCAACAGGAAGTGGAATAGAAAGTAAGTTGTTATAAGGTTTTTGGCGAATGAGAATGGCGAATAGCTACTATGATGCTTTTGCCTAACTGTGTTACTATATAGTGGATCGTAATCTTTGTTTCTATTCAGCATATGCAACATCTACGAAGAGATGGCAGCTCGAGCATCGGAGACTCCGGAGACAACTGCCCAGCTGGTGGAACTCATCAACTACATCCAGGACTGCCGTGACTGCGCCATGTTTGACTTGAGGGAAAAAGCTAGGACCACGGCGGAACATGTGCTGTTCCTGATGCAGCATGCTCATTTACATTGTGAGTGGCAAAGTAGATAGAGGATTCGTAAAGAAAAAAAGCCTTGTTGAATAAAAAGCTCTTGCCAAAAATGAATGTCCGCGCATCACTATAAATCGGCTAGACCGATTTTAATCATGTATTTCTTTAAAAACTGCTTATAGGTTAGATTGTCGTGGCTGTAATCTAAGCTCAACCTTTAGCTTGAAACTAAATTTAGATTTTTAATTATTAATCTTCATTCCAGTTGAAGACATAAACCTAAACACTCGAGTATTCCTCTGGCCATTGGACATGGAAGAAACAATAGACTTGACTCTGAAAACCCTGAACACCAAGAAGAACATGGCAGAAGACAAACTTAGGAGTCGAAAGACGATCTTCGAGGATAAACTGAAGAAACACGAGAAAGATTTGGAGTTGTTCAGGAGGTTTGACCCACCGCTGTTGAATCTGGATCTCTTGAAAGAAGTCGTGGATAGAGTGGATAATATATTTAAGAGTTTGATGGTAAGTGGATAAAAAACTGGTAAGGCTACGATACGTTATGCAAGCCACTGTTCTTAGCTTTTTTAGAAAAAGACATACATGCGGACTCTATAGTGTTGATAAGCTAACCGCAGCGGATGGTCTTAGTTGAAAATTTAGGGACTTTCACCGACCTGCGCGCATTGTTGTGGATGGGACGGCAGCCGACCGCGTCGGAACCCAATCGACTCCTTGGACAATCCATGACGTCCTACTGGCTCCGCGGTCGCGTAATCCGCATTTACTTCCCTCCGCACTGGGATGCTAGCAGTATGCCGTTAGTCCGGCGGCCGGGGTTTGCTGCCAAAGCATCCACGTCAATGTAAGACGTGGAGCCGGCTGAACGAGATTGTCCAAGGAGACGACTGGGTTCCAAGATGTAGGTATAGGTTTCTTGCAAATATGAACTTTAACTGTATAACACTTAAATTTCTTATACCGCATTGTATTTGCCGTGCCTCACCGCACGCCCATCAGCGTAAATCATCCCTAAGTGTCCAATAACTTGATTAACAATTAATAGGAAGACAAACACGAGGCTGAGGACATTATAAACGAAGAAACGTTACTAGACCAAGAAGTATCGGTCTACTACAGTCTGCAGACTATGCTGGCAGGCATTGAGCCCTTCCACAAGCTCTGGCATACTGCACACGACTTCTACGATGGATATGAGAAATGGTAACATAGCATTTGCTTACTGTTAAAATAATATGTAAAAAAAATATAAATATTCAGTCGCTTAATGCCGAATGCTTCATCAAATTCCGGAGGGGGTTATTGCTATCCTCTTCCTGGAAAATACATAGAACTCATAGAACAGACGTCATCTATTAAAGGGCCGAATTTGTTTAACAAAGTATGTATATTCAAAATACTATGTATGGATGAAAACATACAAATTCTAATAGATATTGCTTTTCCAAACATTATGAACCATATCATCAATCTGCATTATCTTTCAATTATTCCTTCAGGTACCACGGCCCATTCCTCGGTCTGGATGCGGAGAAGATAGCAGAAGACGTGGAAGCCTGGTGGAAGCTCCTGTACAAGTTAGGCAAGCAGTTGTATGAGTACCCTGGAGCCAAGCGCATCGCAGACATGGTCAGGAACAAAGTGGAGAAGTTCAAAGTCTTGCTGCCAGTGCTTTGTGCTATTTGTAATAAGGTTAGTAAACTACGAAATGTGTTAGGAGACTATCAGGAAGGATATTCATCATCTGCCTAGCCTTTTCCCAACTATGTTGGGGTCGGCTTCCAGTCTTACCGGATACAGCTGAATACCAGTGTTTTACATGGAGCGAGTGCCTATCAGACCTCCACAACCCAGATACTGGGTTACACGATACCCCTTGGTAAAACTGGTTGTCAGACTTTCGGGCTTCTGACTACCCGTAACGACTGTCAAAGATCTACAATTGACAGCCGGACCAGGAAGGATATTCTGATCAGATTATTGATGATCTTTAAAAGAGGTGCGTATGCGTAATCTGCAGCGGCGGCGCATGTAAGACGAAATGCGTGAATGGCGTGATCTTATGTACTTAAACCTTTTGTAATTATTTAAATAGTCTTTTAGGATTAACTCTGTAATGTTAATAGAGAGATGAACTATTTCGGATTCGGGGTGTCCATCTTCTGACTTTTGAACATCATGAACAACCTATCGCTGTCAAAAAATAAAAATTATACTACTTACTTTTATAGGGCATGCGCGAGCGCCACTGGGCTCGTATCAGTGAATTGATCGGACAAGAAGTGGTGCACGAGCCGGAGACAACCCTGGCTGACATGGTGGAGCAAGGGGTACACGTGTTCGCTTCCCAGTTGGAGGAGATCGAGCAGTACGCGTCTAAGGAGTATGCGTTAGAGAAGGCTCTCAACAAGATGAAGGAGGAATGGATCGGCGTCAAGTTTGAAATTGTACCTTATAGGTAAGATTTTCCGTAGAACCTGGTTAGTTACCTGGTTTTAGTAATTCTACCAACCAAATGTTAAAAACAGCAACCAAAATGTTAATTTTCTTTGGAGTCATCATCATCACCATCATTAGCCTGTTTCTAACTACTGCTAGCTTTATATATGCCGTCTCGCACTTGTCAATTTAGAAAACTTTTTATTAATTAATATATCGGTTACCAGAACGGTAAGCGAAATTCAGTACTGCTGAAAAACTCTCAAGAAGTTACTGATAGTTTGCTTTGGCATTTTTCTTGAGTTTAAAGATTTTTTTTTTGGTCTAATTTGATAGGTAAGTACCTAGTGTCTATAATTCAAGAGCGTTTTGGTTTCAGACATTCTGATATTTGTGCAATCATTATTACTATTTAGCCTATATTGTGTGGTCAAGGATGGGAAAGCTGGAAGCAGCTGCATTAATAAAAGCCTGCCTGTCAATTGATGATGATTCCATACCTCCTTCCATGTCGGTCTAATGCTATCTGGGACCAGTCGTTCAGATGTGAGGCCGGTTCACTCTACTATTTCATCCTGGGCCGGCTGCGAAGCCATTTAGAGATTATTATAATACATAATAGATTATATATTCCTAAGAAAGTCCATCCAAGTTTTTGGATGAAATGGATGATGGATCTTCATACTAATATTTACCTTCTATTCCTAGGGACACTGGCGTGGGTATTCTGACAGGATTAGACGACATCCAGCAGCTACTAGATGACCACATCCTCAAGTCTCAGACGATGCGCGGCTCGCCATACGTCAAGGCATTTGAGTCGGACATGGTTGCCTGGGAGGAGAAGCTTATCAGCATGCAGGATATTCTTGACCAATGGCTTACGGTGAGATCTAGACCTTTTAATATTGCCAAATAATGGTCTTTGCTTTCGAGATAGGGGTTTTATTGCTAGGAACGAAAGTTGGGAAGCCTTGAATTAGGTCATAATTTTGTCTCATTATGGAAATTACTTAAGCGATTACAAAATTTGTAGCGAACCGACAGACAGACAGGTCTGGACATTATAGATCTTAATAATCCTCCTGATTATGGTTTTACGACGGTGTTTCAGTTTTTGTGAGTTATACAAACTGTCTGGTTTTTAAATCCTGCTAAGAAAAAAGACAAGTAAATGGTCGTAGTCGTCGTTATCTAATAGACTCTCAGGAGTTTAAGAAGTTTTCTAGAGGTTGCTGTTTACTTAAAAAAATTGCCCCAGTGTCAAGCCACCTGGATGTACTTGGAACCCATCTTCTCATCTGAGGACATAATGCGTCAAATGCCGACGGAAGCGCGTAATTTCCGCGATGTGGACAAGGAGTGGAGGACCATAATGACTGCCACGCAAAAGGATCCCATGGTCTTGGAGGCTACTGACTTCCCAGGGTTGCTGAAAAAGCTGAAGTACAGCAATGCTCTCCTTGAAGACATTCAGAGAGGACTTAATGATTATCTGGAGAAGAAGAGGTTGTTCTTCCCAAGGTTTGTTTCGTTTGTTTGAAAGTTATAAAGTATAATGGTGGGAGGAGTTTTATGAATATTTTATGGGGGTTAATAGGTAGGCAAATCATATTCGCATAGAATACTGTTTCTAGGGACAGCTAATGGGTCATGTAGTTGAATTCCATGTGTTGCGGTGTATACCTTGAAGGGGTGCATTCGCCGGTATAGGTATCTACTATCTAGCTGCTCCGACATCTGGTTTGTCACCGCTTTGAGCTAAATCCTCTTGGTCTTTTGCTTTCCGTTTTCTGCCTTTTCTAGGATAGTAATTTATAATTCGATAAACAGAGGGAGGTGTAACATTATGTCCATTAGAGAGTGTTATATAAATAAAGATCAGAAAACATATTGTATAATTGGTCACCTGGCAGCCTCTCAATTTTTTAATTTGCTTCCAGATTCTTCTTCCTATCCAACGACGAATTACTTGAAATTCTATCAGAAACCAAAGACCCGATGCGTGTGCAACCCCACCTCAAGAAGTGCTTCGAAGGCATCTACACGCTGGAATTCAACTACGCCAAGGAGATCGTTGGCATGGCGTCTTCTGAAGGCGAGGTCGTGAAGCTGTCGTCTACTATACAACCTGCTGATGCCAAGGTATATAATATACATTACATGAAACGAAGTCTATTTTGAAAACGCTCTACTTACTACTACGTTCAACGTTCGTAAATGGCATAAACTCTGATTCATTATATTATGTCTGTAGATAGTCAGCTCAAAGTAAATCTTACAAAGAACCTCTTCTCTAGGGTATGGTTGAACGTTGGCTGCAGCAGCTGGAGCACCAGATGATCGTGAGCCTCCGCGATGTGGCGAACGAGGCCATCACTGCTTACCCCATTACCAAAAGAGAAGATTGGGTGCTCATCTGGCCGGGACAGATCGTTCAATCTGGAGCGTGTGTCCTGTGGACTGTTGAGGTATGAGATAATACTGGTCAGGTCAGCCAGAAACATTATTTGCTTGAAATCGGGAGTGGGAGTCACTATTGCGACATTGTGGTCCGTTGCTTGTTCGTTTTTAGGGATCCTTACCCAAATTGTGCCAACATGGACCCTATCCGCTCCGCTATGCCGTTCGTCTGTTCCAGGGCTGTATCTTTTGAACCGACTTAGACACTTGAAATTCACAGAGTGTGTATTACTATGGCCTCTATAACAACAAATAATAACAATAAAATCAATTTACATGGGATCCCCAAAAAAGAAACGTGTTTTTTTCGGCGTTTTTGTACGGAACACTTTGCGTGCGTGTCCAACTTGCACTTGGCGAGTTTTTTCTAGTGTAAATACAATCTCAAAATATTTATTCCATTTTCCAGACAAAAGAAGCCATAGAAACCCAAAGTCTACCCCAACTAGTGGATCGTAGTACAGACCAGATCAACGGTCTAGTATACTTGGTGCAAGGAGACCTGAGTCCAGGGAACAGGATCACTGTGGAGGCGCTCATCGTGTTGGATGTGCATGGTAATATAGCTCTTACGAGCTCATGTAGAATGCTTGCTTTAACAAATTAAACGGAAGACCTCTCTTGGGGTGTCTCAGCCCACAAAAGTAACCAACCTGTGTTCGAAGTTTCGTAATTCGCAAATGTCATATAATTATCTCTATATTATAACAAGCTTCCCGGCGCGACTTCGTACGCGTGATTATCCTACTTTAATGCCTATTCTACCCCTACCCTAATCTACCCCTACCCAGATTTTCACTTAAATTTCAAAACCAAAATTATCCAAATTGGCCAAGCGTTTTCGAGTTTTAGCGAGACTAACGAACAGCAATTCATTGATGTCAAATGACAGCGATCAATTGACGAATGTGTACAGGAAGTCTATTTCTTTTGCGAATTATAAAGACATTGTGGAATAAATAAAGGATGTCAAAATTCGTTTTTGTAGGACGTTCGATCCAAGAGGAGTTGCGAGATCGCAACGTTGCCGACATCTCTGACTTCAACTGGATCTCTCAGCTGCGGTACTACTGGCGCGGAGACCACATGGTGTGCTCCATGATCACTACCGACGTGGAGTACGGGTTCGAGTACCTGGGGAACATTGGGAGACTGGTCGCTACTCCGCTCACTGATAGATGTTTTAGGTCAGTTTTGTATACCATGGTGTTCTTCTCAACTATTTTTTCTCAATTCTTTATAGCAGTGGTTCCCAACCTCTTATTAACCAGGGTAGGTTGGCCGCCCACCTGACCCCTAGGTTTAAAAAAAAGTTTGCTAAATGGCGCGAGATGATTAATGCTCGATCCTTCTCTGTATGAGAAGATGCCTTTGCCCTGCAGTGGGAACTGTCCCAGCTAGCCTGTAACTGTACAGGCTAATTTATTTATCATTTATTATAAGTGGCGCGAGCTGCGAACTTTACCTTTATCCACCGTTGTGTTCCTTTTTAATCATGTGATTCGAGGACCTTGATTATATTCTTGCGGACCAAAATTGGCATCATCAAATACTGTTACGTTCAGTAGAACAATTTTTTTAACTTATTGTGTAATTAAAAATAAATTAATTGTCTTTATCAGGACCTTAATGAGTGCGTTAAAATTGAACTTGGGCGGAGCGCCCGAGGGTCCAGCAGGTACAGGCAAGACGGAGACCACCAAGGACCTCGCCAAGGCTGTCGCCAAGAAGTGCGTCGTCTTCAACTGTTCCGATGGACTGGATTATAAGGCTCTTGGGAAATTCTTTAAGGTAATTATTAACTTTTGAGATTATTTGCTTATCAAACATCCCAAACATTAGCCGATATCACACCGTGACACACCTGCGTATCATACAAAACTATTACCAGCTATCGTCGAGAAGAAATAATAAGTTATCTATAACTTATCAATAACTTACCCCAGGGCCTAGCTCAATCGGGTGCGTGGGCGTGCTTCGACGAGTTTAACCGGATCGAGCTGGAGGTGCTGTCGGTGGTGGCGCAACAGATCCTGTCCATCCAACTCGCCATCCTCAGGAGAGAGAAACGCTTTGTGTTTGAGGGCACCGAGATCAGCCTCAACCCCAGCTGCTCTGTCTTTATTACTATGAATCCTGGGTAAGTAAGATCGTACATAATGTGGCAGGCATAAGTATTAAGATAAGGAACATTAGGATATAATGGTAATGTTAGAAGAAAGGAATGACAACACTTAGTGAACGAGAGAGCATGAGACAAGAGCGAGAAAGACGACAATTGGAATAATACTATCATTTCTGAATGAATGATATGAATAGTTGGGTTGTACGATAGGCCGCAAAAGTGCTGATGATAATATGCGATTCAACTAGCTTATCTCTATCGCATATCATTGATTTTATATGATGTGTTTGTTGTACAGTTATGCCGGACGAACAGAACTGCCAGATAACTTGAAGGTGCTGTTCAGAACAGTAGCCATGATGGTGCCAGACTACGCCATGATCGGAGAGATCACGCTCTATTCCAACGGATTCGTTCAAGCTGGACCGTGAGTATTAGAGTTACGATTAAATCAAATCATCGTCATATTGCCATCAGTATCCTTCTCTCAATGCTTGTGTTGCAGCAAGAATGGCTTAGTATTATACCTCTGGACTGCTAAATGAAAGGCAGACAGGCGTACCACAATTTCTTTTCAAAGCGGTATGTACACATTTACTATCAAGGGGACATTCAAAGCCCGAGCTGCAAGTAAGGGATATAATGCCGACCACGACGTTAGTAATTTTGTCATACCGCTCGAGTGACTTACAATGTTTTTCATCATAATCTCAAGAAAATAAAACAATGTACAGACGCCAGCACATAAAGTTACTACAATCTGTCAAATTTCTTTAATAGATTTCCAACTTTCTCGATAAAGCATTAGGTTCAAAGTTGATTGGGAATATTTGACAGTTTCGGGTAAAAACAATGCAATAAAATTTTCTCCTCCAGTCTAGCTCGTAAGATAGTGCAAGCCTACAAACTATGTTCGGAGCAGCTGTCTTCGCAGAACCACTACGACTACGGCATGAGAGCCGTCAAGTCAGTGCTGTTGGCCTCTGGAGCTCTGAAGAAGAACTACCCGGACAAAGACGAGGCTCAGCTCGTGTTGAGGGCTATTATCGACGTTAATATGCCCAAGTTCCTGTCACAGGTGACTTTATTTACTTCAACCCTGATATAGGCAGAATCATTGATAAAATTATGGTACCATTACCTTAAAATTGGAATTGGAACTCTGTTTTTGGTTAAAAGGCACAAAAAATTATTAAATTATTTTGACTAATTCTTTAGAAATCTAAAAAGTCTTAACTTAAATAGTTAATAAATAAGATGGAATACTTTCTGACCAAATTTTGCAATACTATGCAAGGTATCATACTGCATATATAAATTCTCTATTCCCTCACTCTTATAATTTATTTCTAATTGCTATAAAACGTTTTGACCCCAAGTAAGCCCAGCCACGGGACAAGCATTGGAAGCTTAAAGACAACGTCTACACTGGCGAAAAAGTGGACAATCTCGATATTTTTTAAATATTCCTATAATTAATATTCCCTTCATCACTCAGGACGTACCTCTCTTCGCTGGTATCTACTCGGACTTGTTCCCTGGAGTTGATATCCCTCAGCCGGACCGAAATGAACTGCTGAAATGTATATATAAGGACCTGGAGAAGAGAAACCTTCAGGCTACAGATTGGTACATCGAAAAGATTATACAGGTGAATTTAGAATGTCCGATGAAAAAACAAAAATAATTATAAAGAAATTTTTATTTAAAGCTTTTGTAGAATGAAAACATTGATTATGAGGACACCGCTCTGCCCGCTAAGCTATTCGTAACCCTGCCCTTGTTATATTATATATTATATAACCCTTAGGCTTGAACGATACTTTAGAAGCTTAATTGGCAGAGGGGATGGTAGCTTCAGCAGTAGGTCGAATTCAATTCCTTCATGTAATCAATTTATTCTTTCCACAAAAAAATTGAATGTTTTAGACTTCCTTGCGATTTGGGCTTCCCCGTTAAGTGACGTAAAATAATAAATTGGAACACTATAATATCTGATTTCTTTCAAGATTTATGAGATGATGTTAGTTCGCCACGGGTTCATGGTGGTAGGTCCACCGATGGGAGGCAAGACTCAGGCCTACCAGTCCCTCGCAGAATCCTTACGAGCGTTACAGCTGATGAAGCCTCCTCCTCGGCACAAGGAGTTTGGCGCTATCTACCGCATTATCAACCCAAAAGCCATCACTATGGGGCAGCTGTATGGGTGCTTCGATCCCGCATCTCATGAGTGGTAAATATTTATTTTTTTTACTTTACTTCATACATACTTAATTACTATGCTATACTTTCTATTTACAAATATCATGCACAAAGTGGGCACTATAGTTAAGTAAGAATGCCGAAGAAAAAATAAATTGCCCAGGTGCGAGTCGGAATTGCTTACGAAGGGTTAAGTTGTAAAACACTGGTAAAAGCAAATTTCTTGTTTGGGGAGTGGGGACCCATTTAATTAATATCTTTATTTTATTTTTATTATTTGTTGTTATAGCGACTATAGTGTGAAACTTGAAACAGTTACACACTGTGAAAAATTAAAGTAGTAGGTACCAATTACGGTTCTAAAAATACAGGCCTGGGATAGACCGTTGGACGGACAGCGAAACCTTAGTAATACGATCCCGTTGGCACCCTTCGGGAACGGAACCCCTAAAAAATTAACTTTTCGTCGTGATTTAGAGCACTCAAACAAACTCTGATATACTATTGTAATGTATGTGTGTTTGTCAGTATGCTGGCTGGTTTGTTGGTTTGTTTTTAATTCACGCAGTAACGGAGTTTCGTATGACGTAATTTTTAGCATAAAGATTTTAAGAGCCGGAGATAAATATTGACACAACCTGAAGTAATGCAGACGAAGTCGCGAGCACAAGTTTATAATATTAATTAAATAAACAGATGTTTACGCATTTACTTTCTTGTAGGTCAGACGGTGTGTTAGCGATAGCATTCCGAGAGTATGCGATGTCTATAACGAGGGATCGTAAATGGATCTTATTCGACGGACCAGTAGACGCTGTGTGGATAGAAAACATGAACACCGCGCTCGATGACAACAAGAAACTTTGCCTTATGAGTGGAGAAATTATTCAGGTATCAAAAATAGTTTTTTGCAATATAATTATCATACAGTCGGCTATCGAATCAATCGTGCGGTGCGGTGCGGAATGGTGCGGTGTGGGAAGGTTGGCGCGCCCGACTAGACGGGAAACTGTCCAGTATTTTCCACTCGCGTCGCGCCACTCATAGCACTAATATTCGGTTCTTTATACCGACTTGATGATATTTGGACTGTGGTTTTGTACAATCACTGGACAAAATGTAGGGGACGCATAATATTTTAGTTCAATTTCACATCAATATACGTATGTAACAATTTTTTGTTGTTGTTATTGCAGATGACAAACAAAATGAATTTGATGTTCGAGCCAGCGGACTTGGAGTTTGCTTCCCCGGCGACCGTGTCACGCTGCGGCATGATTTACATGGAGCCGGAACAGTTGGGTAAGAATAAAGTAATAAGAAAGACGTGCAAAGCTGAGTGCGAGGTGCTTGCCGCCCCGGGCCCTAGGGTAAATAAGTACAACGTCCCTGTTAGCATGGAAGTCGGTAACCGAATTGTTCAGAATAATATTCTCCTTCCTCCACACCCCTAGGTTGGCGAGCTTACCTGAAGTCCTACAACGTTTACTTGACCGCAAAGCTAATTCCTGAGCAGTTTGAACTGATTCAGGAGCTCATTGATTGGCTGGTGCCGTCCATGTTGGAGTTTATGCAACACAGGTGCCATGCGTTCGTCTCTGTGGGAGAAATACATCAATTCCACGTGAGTTCCAATTTCATATTTTGAAGCACATCAGTGGTAACACTGCTGGTCGCAGGTTTAAGACCTGCCCATAGTCCTGCCTTTTTATATATCTTCAAATTATTACCTGGAATACAAAAGAGACTAATTTTATGTTTATTAAGATTAATAATGTGTAATTGCGTATACTAAAGATGTGTTCAATACTACCGATGTGTATAACACTAATTTTAATGATGTGATGTATGTGTATGTGTATAGTACTACTGATGTATATAATAATAATACCTACTAATGATGTTTCCCTGTCAGTCGTTCACTCGGCTGTTCACGTGTCTTCTGGATGCGGAGACTCAGTTCAGCACACTGTGGCTGCAGTGCACCTTCGTGTTCGCGCTGCTGTGGGGACTATGTGCCACTCTCAATGGTATGTATTGTTCGTTTATTCAATGAGACGCCGCAAGGGTCTCTTCTACTGTTCAGTTTGCGCATGAGCAAACTTGATGCGAACCGTTTGATATGAACTAGGTGAGGATAATAAATTGCTAGTCGGACGATTTGATGTCCGGTGGAAGAATGAAGATTTGTCAATCTTAGCCCTACAGAGTAGGTAACAAATATTAATTAGCAGACCTCATTAGTCATCGTTTTCCTGGCCGATCGATCCTTTTGCAAGAAGCCGTTTATGGCTGATAAACTTACTTAACCAGGTGAAAGTCGGAAGACCTTCGACTCCTTCTTCCGGAAGCTGCTGGACGGTGCCAATGCCATCTACCCGAAGCCAAAGTCGTTCAAGCTGACGAAGAACCAGCTGTTCCAGGACAAAGACACAGTGTTCGACTATGTTTACGATAAGAGAAATAATGGGACCTGGATACCTTGGATGGAGTTGGAGAAGGAAGTCCCTTTGCCAGCTAACGCGAAGGTATGACAAGGATAGGAAGGATAGGTCGTGTTCCATTCAGTTTTCTACCAACATTGTGTTTTCGACATCCGGATCCCAAATTCGGAAAATTCAATCATGATTCGCAAGACACGTGGTGCTTTTTAGGTACCTACTACACCTGACAACATAATTATAATTATGCTAAATTTCAGGATGATTGGTTCAGTGTTTTAGGCGTGAAATGGTAATAAACTACTTTCGCATGTATATTGTATAATATTAGTTAGGACAAGCTTGAATTATTGCCACTTAGAGGTACAACAATTTTCATATTGACACAGGTCCATATATGCGTATAACCATAGGTCCTTTTTTTATTATTAAAATGGTAAAGTAAGTCTTTGACCACGACCTATCCTGTAAGTGGCGTACAAAAAAACAAGGAGGACGGAAGTAGGGCGATATTGACCAAACTTATCTCCCAGATAACTATAGAGGTAAATTACCCGGCGCTGTAATGAATATAGTTTTTTTAAACGGTTCGTTCAAAGGCCTCTGATTCAAACCAACCGAAATCTAACAGATAATCGAATGAAACCATTTTAGGTAAACGATCTGATTATCCTGACAAACGAGAACGCTTGCCTTCGTTACTTCGTTACCAAGATGGTGAGGTCGAAGATTCCGATCTTGATAGTGGGACCCACAGGCACCGGAAAGTCTTCCCTCATCCTCAACTTCCTGCTGTCGTTGCCCAAGGAAAGATACATCACTAACACCATCAACTTCTCGGCCAGGACTACAGCTAATCAGGTGATTTTTTTATTTAACAGTCTAGAGAGCTCGAGGTAAGAAAATTTCAAATTATACGAAAAAAAAAGTAACTTTGCAAGGTCAAAAATGGCCCCTATCTCATCAAATACTGCAGCAATTTATTACAACGAACCATTGATATAATTATAGGTAAAAATTAAGAATCTTCAATTGGCAAGTTGACAATCAATATAAAAAGTATATTGGACTGCCATCTTATTTGTATTGTTAAGGTTTATGGCCTAGCCTATCTATGGCTAGGCCATAAACCTTAAAAAATAAATAATAAAATATTGTTTCAGACTCAAGACATTATAATGTCCAAAGTGGATAGACGGCGTAAAGGCGTGTTTGGTCCTTCCATGGGCAAAAAGGTAATAATTATCTAAATCTTCTATTCTTAATGAAGAAGAAGAATGATCTAAATGTGATTTCCCTTCTATTGCGCTTGCGAGGGTTCGATGTCCACACGGGACAAATATCTGTGTGATAACACAGGGAAAATGACTACCTGATTGATAAAATTAATACATATTTGACATCACTTTCAAATATCCTTAAAATTAATACAACAATTTGCAAACCCTTTTAATTTCGTCATTAATTGACCAATTTAAATGATTTTAATCTTTTTTTTTGCCGATTTTCAAAGAATTGCCTATGTAGTGCATTTTCATTACTATTTGTAGTGTGTTCTCTTCGTGGACGACTTGAGCATGCCCCAGAAGGAGACATATGGCGCGCAACCTCCGCTGGAGCTGCTGCGGCAGTGGATCGACCACGGACACTGGTACGACCTTAAAGATATGGTCAAGCAGGAGGTGGTGGATGTGGTACGTTAACCCTTGCAAACTCATACATTTTTACTTAATCAATAAATCATTTAATTCCGGCCGGCTCGACCGGGGTAGTATTACGATTTTTTTTTCTGAGGAGGGTTCCTCAGAATATCAGTGCGAAAAAATCGTGTCCTATTGTTATGTTTCGGACGGTCAGTGTTAGCAATCCCCTTTGCTCCCTCCCACCGCACCATTTTCCTTCCATCTCTACCATCTGAAAAGCCAAAAACTCGCTTGTAATTTTCCTGGTGCCTTTCGGAGTAATCAATTCTAGCAAGCTATCAAAGAAATACCAAAATAATGATAGGTAACACGTTTCAACAGCTCTTTGTATCAGCAATGCTGCCTCCCGGTGGGGGGTCCAACCTAATCTCCTCCCGCCTCACCCGCCACATGGTCCTCATAACCCTGGACTCCTTCGAAGACAACACCCTCAACAAGATCTTCGTCACCATTGTGGACTGGCACTTCGCTAAAGGGTTCCAAGAGGCCGTTCAGAGACAGGCTAAGGTATGTGTCTTCCAATGGCAACACGAAGCGGTTAAGTGATTCATTTTCTGCGATTGGTATCGTGAGAAATAACCGGATTTAGTGTGATCGAGATACGGTTTGGCGGTTTATTCACCAACGGCATTATAGGAGGTATATCAGCCCACGATACTAGATAAGTAGACACTAGACATACTGTATACCCGAATCAATAAAAAAAGTACATAGGTACCTTAATTTTTCACCAAAATATCAATATCAATCCTAACAGAGTGCCCGAGTTTTGACCTCATGCGCCGATCAAGCTTTGGATTCAATAAGGGACAAATTGTCCCGTAAGATGATGCGCTACTCAGATTACGCGACGTGGCAACGTTGCGCACTGTTTCACAACATCGCGCGCATGTTGGGTCGACACTTGCACATATTAGTCATCCTGCGTCAAATGTTAACAATTGTAGAAGTTTCTGCTAGTGCCGCTGAATGATAATGATGGATTTTTAAAATAATTTAAAACACAATTTGTCCAGGCTGTAGTCTCAGCAACGATGGAAGTCTACAAAACAGTAACCCTCCAGTTCCTCCCGACGCCCAGCAAATGCCATTACCTGTTCAACTTGCGCGACTTCGCGAGGGTTATCAAGGGCGTCCTGCTCGTACCTGGCAGTCACATGAAGGATGTCAACAAACTCGTCATACTGTGGATCCATGAAGCTTACAGGGTGTTCTATGATAGACTGATAGATGATAGTGATAGGTAAGCATGAGCATGACCATTTGATTAAGTTCGTTAAAATGATTCCCTCTGATCGGATCAAACAGTTCGCTTCTACGCTTGCTGCAAATTTTGCAATCTTTAATTTAAATTATTCCTTCGAGGGTTTTATTTCTAGTTTCAACAGTGATTATTTATATATCAAGCACCATGCTATCTAGTTTTTAATTTAATATATAGCTTTAACGTTCATAAAACAATATATTCGATAAAACAATTCACAGGAAACTTTGTGCCATATTTACGAAATGTGCAGAAGTGTCTCAGACCGTCCGCGTCCGCATAACCGCGGCGCACTCGCGATTATTGTGTGTACCGACGATGTACTGAGAATTTAGAGAGTGAGAGAGAGTTTCGGCTGTTTGTATGAAGACGCACTACTGATACTTTATTACACCGTGGTGGTGACGTGGTAGTCTATTATCCGTCCGGTAGATAGTTGGCACCTAATGCACAAGTATTCTTCTTCTTCTCATAGTGCCTATCCATTACCGGAGGTTGGCCGTTAACTTTTGTACTCTTCCCGGTTCAGCGCCAAACGAAGGAGTTCTCCTGCTCCATGTCCATTATCGGATGTTCCTTAGTACTTTTCTTCTTCCAACGCGCCTTTTTCCTTCAATTTTGCCCATCATGACCAATTGTAATAACTGATATAGCTCTTACCGAAACACGTGACCTAATATAATATGTTTTCTAATTATTTTTATACAGACAGAAGTTGTTTGAGGTGGTATACAAGGCGGTGTACAACAACTACCGCGTGCACATGGACCAGGTGCTGACAGAGTTGGGCTACGTGCCCGATGGAGACAAGTGCGCCAACAGACACGCGTGTAACATATTCTTCGGAAACTACATGGAGCCTGATGCTGATCCTAAGATATATGATCAGGTGATATTTGTTCAATTATAGAGCGAACACTTAAAATATATTTACAAAAATATAATAATTTATCCCATGCTGCTGCCCATCCTCCGGATCTTTCCCTTTGTCGCTTCTTACGACACCATTGGGACGAGTAGGGTTGGTTCTATTCTTGGGCCGGAAACCACACGTCATGATGTCACCTACCCTACTCACCGAATAATATTAATAACGATTTCTAGGTCCAAGACCTTGAAGACATGAGCAAAAAGATGGAGTACTACTTAGAGGAGTACAACGTGGTGTCGTCATCACCCATGTCGCTGGTGATGTTCAGATACGCACTTGACCACATATCAAGATGCACTCGAGTATTGTTGCAGGATAACGGTAAGTTTGCTCAAGTATTTTAGACCTTATAAAAGATTTTTTAAAGCCGATTTTACTGAGTAAGTAACACCTATGTTGCTGGTCATATTTAAGACCTCATTATTGATGCTTTTTTTTGCCGGTGTTGGTGTTAGATATGGTCAGTCTTCAGTATTTGTTCATTGATAAACAGGAAACTTGTTGCTGGTCGGCGTTGGTGGAAGCGGCAGAAGTAGCGCCGTCAAACTGGCAGCCAGCATCCTGGAGATGAATGTCATTCAGGTCAGAATCTTATTTTTAATGTGCCACTCCAATTAGTGAAGGTTTCACTCATGTTTCCCGTCCATTTCTGGATTATCTGCAATAATGCAAGAAGTCATATTTATGTGTAACTCCAACTAATGAAGGTTCGGAGTCAGCTCTGTATACTCCATCAAGACAACCTTTTGGCAGCACTCGTTATTCCCGTTCATTACTGGAAGTTTCATAAAAAGGCCTGGCCTTTTTCTATGACAGATCTCCTTTTTCCATCAATTTTTCCGATCATTGTCAGTAGCAAGAGGTCGTATTTGTATTGCCTAAGTATGTGATAAACTATTCGACTCTAGGCGCGACAAGACAATTCCTTGTTTACTAGTAAAGAATCATTTATTTAGAGAGCAATCGATTACAGATTGAAATATCTCGAGTGTATGGTCAAAATGAGTGGCGCGACGATATTCGCAAGATGTTGATGAAGGCCGGAATAATTGGTAGACCGTTAGTGTTCCTCTTCGCTGACAACCAGGTAACATATAAAATATTCTCTTAATTAGCTTGTCACGTTCATAATTCGCTTACTCTTATAATTCACCACCTCCATCTCCATCCATCACCTTGTCGTACTCATTATTAGCTCGTCGTATTCATGAGAAGCTTGTCTTGCTCATCATTAGGTTGTCATATACAATAAGCTTATCATACTCATAGTTAGCTTCTTATGTAGTTGATGAACATTCTTGTGTCAGTTCGTTTTAACAGCCCTCGGGCTTTTAAAACGGCTTTCCTTAGAACGCCTTGCGGGAATTAGTTTTGTAATATAAAACACATTATTTTGAATTCAGTGCATAGTGATGCGTGCCTTTGATTTGTTTACCATTTGTTTTTATTTGTATACCTAGCTCTCTATTCCAAAAGTAATTCTAGCTCTTGTCTAATAAAAAATGACTATAAAGCTCCAAAATTATAAGTACATCCTTAACGTTTTCTAAAAGATAATGTACGAGGGTATGGTGGAAGATATCAACATGCTGCTCAATACGGGAGACATCCCCAACTTGTACGGCATGGATGAGAAGGTCGAGATCCTGGATAAGATGGGGACAGCTGTCAGGGAGTCCGTAAGTATTCAAAAAGACCGTAAGTTGTTAAAAAAACTCGCCAAGTGCGAGTCGGACTAGTACACGAAGGATTCCGTACAAAAATGGAAAAAATCTGATTTTTTGTATGAACCCCCTTTTTATTTTATTTTTATTATTTGTTGGAATAGCGGCAACAGAAATACATCATCTGAATGAAAATTTCAACTTGTCTCAAGTCTAGCTATCACGATTAATGAGATACAGCCTGATTACAGACGGACAGACGGACGGACAAGTGGACTCTTAATAATAGAGGGTCTCGTTTTACCCTTTCTTGTTTTACCCTATAAAACGTCTCTTCTCTGTTTCTTCGCGGAATTTTTTATAAATGATGATAAAATATTTCTATCATCATCATCAATTATTTAAGAGCTACGCTCTTGTCGATGCAGCTTCTTCCAGCTCTCCCTATCAAGAGCCAATTCCTTGACCTCCTTATACGTCTCGTCTCGACCTTTAAAATATTTCCAGGGCAGGAAAATTGAGACAACTCCGCTAGCTATGTTTGGTTTCTACGTGGAGCGTGTGAAGGCAAACCTTCGCATCGTGATGGCCATGTCACCTATAGGAGACTCGTTCAGGAACCGACTGCGGATGTTCCCTTCACTCATCAACTGTGCCACTATCGATTGGTGAGTTTGTTTTACAGAGCTATCTAGCTAATCTAAGCAGAGATTAGCCAACTTCTCAAAAGATATTAATTAGATCGTCTGTGCCGCAAACACAGCACTCTTATAGTCGGCCGACTGGTCGATAGGACGGCAATCCGACACGGGGGGAGATCAGGCGCAGGATCGCGCGTAGAATTGTCAACTTTACGTATTTTCTGAAGCTTCATGCTTTACATGCAAGTGTAGGTAATCTGAATAATATTCCTTTGCAAAAGTAGGACTTCTGCATTACTAGAATATGGATGTGATATGTATAAAAAATACATTAAATATTGAGAGTAGCTCCACTAATTTTAATTAAAGAAAGCTTGTAACCACTTTTGCCGGTATGGTGGAGGGATGGACTCGTATTTTCTCTCACATAATTTGAGAGTAGGTAGGTACGTTTTAGGAGCTGATTTTTATTATACGCTCCCAGGTTTACAGCATGGCCAGCTGAAGCTCTGGAAAAAGTGGCGACCATGTTCATCTACCAGATGCCGAACGTAGAGGATGATCTGAGAGTGTCCTGCGTGGAGATGTGCCAGCTGTTCCACATGAGCGTGGTGCAGCTCAGCGACAGGTATCGAACCGAAGCCTTCCGTATTACTGCCCGGTTCTAATTAACGGACATATCATATAATACATATCATAGAATAACAGCGCTGCAGTTTTTGACAAAAACGATGTTGTTGCAGCATCATGCTAAGAATATCATGAATAATATGGTACCAAATGTCTTTTAACGTTTTTGATATCGAATTTGTTTTAACTTTTTTTAATATCGCACATTTTTTTTCTCTTTCACTTTTTTAGTTAATCTATAACACCACTGACAAACGGTGAAGGAAAACATTGCGGGTAAACTTGACGTAATAGTCTGAAATTGCGAACACGCAGTGAGCTAGCGTGGTGATTAATGCTCGATCCTTCTCTGTATAAGAATAGGCCTTTGCCCTGCAGTGGTTACAGGCTCGTTAATTGATATAATATTACAATTTCGTTTTCTTTAAAATAATTAAAACTTAATAATATATCACAGATTTTACCGAGAACAAAACAGAATGGTGTACGTAACTCCAACTAGCTACTTGGAGTTAATCAAGGCCTTCCAGAACTTGTATGCTGTCAAAGTGGACCAGATTACCAAAGCCAGGATCAGGTAAGAGATGCATCTGATATCTGCCACTTTTGAAACAGCGTTTAGAGATGTTATTATTTCGTCTGAGACGATTAAATATAGAAGATAACGTACTGTAGGAGCGGTCGGTGTATCTAACAAGAGAGTCTTAGGTTCAATCCTGCGCGAAATCATTTTTTTTCTTACCACAGTTACGACATATTATTGTAACATGATTATTTGCCTCACCACTCTCTCTTTCTTCCTGATTCTCCTGCTCTTTTCCATTTTAATATCGACGTCATAATATGTCTTTTTTTCTCTGTTCGGGCCTCTGACTACCCGTAACGATTGTCAAAGATCTACAATTGACAGCCGTGGCCAAAAGCTTAACGTGCTATACTAGGCACGGAGATTTATAATTCAGCTGCTTCTGATTAGAAATAATAGGGCTAAGAGGATGATGGCAACTGTATTATAAAACAAGTTAATTTGTGTTCTCTCTTCTCCCTTAGATACGAGACTGGATTAGAACAGCTAGATTTTGCAGCAGGTCAAGTGGCAGTGATGCAACAGAACCTCAGAGACCTCCAGCCACAGCTCGTGGAGACCTCCGACAAGACTGAGAAACTCATGATCAAGATCGAACAGGATACCGTCGTTGTGGAGAAACAGAAAGAGGTATCATCATCTTTATACATTTTATAAAGTGTTACTCTCGTTTTGGTGTGACAGTGAACAGTTCGTACACAGGAACCAATATGGTTGTATGGGTGTAATTGGTTTAATGAAACAAAATCATAACTGTTCATTTGCCTTCCAGATAGTTGGAGCTGATGAAGCTCTGGCCAACGAAGCAGCCGCAGCAGCGCAGGCCATAAAAGATGACTGCGAATCAGACTTGGCTGAGGCTGTACCAGCTCTGGAAGCCGCACTTAACGCCCTCAACACCCTGAAGCCGGCAGACATCACACTTGTCAAATCCATGAAGAATCCCCCCGCTGGAGTCAAACTGGTCATGGAGGCTGTATGTGTCATGAAAGGGATTAAGGGGGACAGGAAGGTTGATGCTAATGGTTTGTTGATGCTCAGTTTATTTAGAAAGCTGTTGTGAGATGAGTTCTAAGACAAAAATAATTGCGTGTAGGATTAGAAACTGCGTCTTTTTGGTGCAGCCAATGTCTAAAAAGCCATTTTTTAAATTTATTTCTTCGTTGTTGTAATCATTAAAAGTTTGAAATCTGTTGCAAAAAGGTAAACCTTTCGAGGACTACTGGGGTCCTTCGCAGAAGATGCTCGGTGACATGAAGTTCCTGGAGAGCTTAAAGAATTACGACAAGGACAATATACCGGTACCCGTCATGAAGAAAATCAGGGCTGTGTAAGATACTTTGCATTGTATTTTAATTCTTAATATCTAATGAAATGGAAAACGTAGCGTAGAGCCCAGCCTGGTAGCCCAATGTCCTGAAGACAGCAGCTGCGTTAGACTAGACGCAGGAAAGCTAGGAACCAGGTATTGTAGAGCAATTTAAGAAAGTACACTTCAGCAGTGGACTGCTACAGATAGATAGAAGTTCTAAACTCAAGCCAAGATTTTTCTTTTGAAAATTTTATCAGCAACCTCTAACAGTTTTATCGGGTAAAATCACTGCTATAAGAGAGTCTCCTCGTCTTTTTATACATATGAAACTTTTATCTGCTCCAAAATCTGTTTCAATACATTGAACTGCCAATTTAGAGAATAAATTTAAAATCTTTTTTTGGCCAATCTGACTCTTATGTGAGTCAGCTACAGTCTATAAGCAGTAACCTCTAAAGGGATTAGACATGTCGCATCATATGATACGTGGCCACAGATACATCCCGGACCGCGAGTTCGACCCGGCAGTAATCGCGAAGGTGTCGTCGGCGTGCGAGGGCCTATGCCGCTGGGTGCGAGCCATGGATGTCTACGATAGAGTCATCAGGGTCAGTACCACTTTATGCACAAAATGTGTTCATATTTGTCTGACCAATAAACGTAATAATTAATAATAATTTTTTGTGTAATAAATATCATAATTTCCTCCGATCTCTATTTGCTAAATCTGATGGGACGGCAGTCCGTAAGAGAGAGAGATCAGGCGCCGGACAGCTGACTAAAGTGACAGGTTCGAAGGTTTTAAACTGAGACCACTAACTTGCCAGTCGACGGTCACATCACCAGGCTATCACTACTCATAAACTCTAATGTTTAACTGGCATTGTCACTCAGACTATACTTGAAGATTTTATTAAGTACAGTATCATCCATAGAAATATCAATATCTTTGATATCATCAATGCTTATTATATTCATGAAAACCGGCGCATAGCACGAAACAAGTGACATTTATGCCAAGTGACAATTAATTTATTTATATTTCAGACATGCATCCGTACTACAGAGATGCATCCGTACTTCTGAGAGAAATCTTACAGCTACCAGATTTTGGTCTAACTGTAATTTAAATTGGCATTGATTGCTTATACGATTGCCAACAGGTGGTAGCGCCGAAGAAAGCGGCGTTGTTCGAAGCTGAGTCCGAGCTACAAGCGCAGATGACCACACTCAATGCTAAGAGAGCACAGTTGCAGGGTGTCCTCGACAAATTGCAGGTAAAACTTACTTTTTTGGGTTCCTTAAAAGGAAAAACCATTATAGGGATAATTGAATTTCATGCATTTGTCCGTCACAGCCTATTTTATCCGAAACTATTATTTATAAAGAATTAAGTGACCCATCCACGGAGGTTATAGGTATAGCGAATGAATTCTGAACTTGGAGTGCTTAACATTAGAATAAAAAAAAACTTATCAAGTGTTATGAGAAATACAAATAAATATTTTTTTAAATTAAAAATACAGAATATATAACGAAAATAGAAAATACTCACCCGCTACTCCATTTCATCTAACTATTGAGCCTAACATTTTTAAAATAATAGGCCCTGAATGACGAATTCGCGGAGATGACCCGCAAGAAGAAAGGCCTAGAAGACGAGATAGACCTGTGTTCTACCAAGCTGTCTCGCGCTGAACAGCTGATTGGAGGCCTCGGCGGAGAGAAGGCGAGGTGGACTGAACTGGCACAGGAATTGCAAGAGTTACTTTCTAATATTATTGGTAAGGTTCCTAAAACATCTATACTTGTAATAAAATCGTAACAAAGTAAAAACTGTACATTGAATATTTGTGGAAAAAAAGTAAGTAAGTACAGTACAGACACTGAACTACAAAAATAGCCTTTACTGCTACGTAATAAGGGTGCTGTCAATGTCAAATTGTTACCACTGCGCGCTTGACTGTACTACATATTCGATGAACGATACTGACTGAAGTCAAATAATTATGTAGTTTTTAGAAACTTTATTTGTCCGTTTGTCTGTCAGAGATTGTGAGTGAGAGATTGTCGGATGAGCAACACTGTAATAAGTAGGGTTACCGAAATCCACGCAGACGTAGTCGCGGGTGGAAGCTAAGCTAGTTATACATATAATTTATTTACGTTTTTGCGAGTTTCTTATTAAATATCTTCTTATGAGTTTCTTCATACATAAGATCAAATACCAGGTAAGTATTTGTGGAATGTTCACAAAAGTATAAATTTTCTAAAATAAATAATAATTTCCTTCACAAGAAGACAACCCTACACGTGCCGCCTGAAAAAGATAAGGGTTGTTACGCGACAGAAAAAGAAGGGCTTTGCAGAATAATTGTAACTTATACAGCGCTGTGCGTGGTCGCTGGTGGTCGAAGAGGAATCGCTCTTCTGTACTTGTTATTTTATTCTGTGGTATTAGTATTGTAACATTTATTTAATTATGTATTTCAGGTGACGTGCTTCTGTCGGCCGGGTGTATCGCGTACCTCGGTCCGTTCATAGTCAACTACAGACGTGAAGTTATCCAAGTATGGAACGCACGAGCCAGAGAACTGAGTGAGTCATCATATTTTATGATAAAGGATAAAAAAAAAATTAGTAAAAAAAAAAACAAAAAAATACATACAGCTGAACATAGAACCTCCTCCTTTTTGAAGTCGGTTAAAAATTAATTTAAAGTGGTCGCCTATTGGTTGAAATTCGCCCGTATTTTTTTTTCTCTATTTTTTTTTAATCGATAACAACTAAAGCTCGTCAATGGCAACTAAAAAGGAATATTTTGAAATTCGATTTACAAACAGAAGAGAAAATGTTACTGACCTATTTTAAAATGGTACTCCTATTTTAAAATGGTACTGACCTATTTTGTGTTTGCCTATTTATTTATAATAGGAGATATAATTTTTTAAGTAGTTAAATGCCGTAAGGATTTCAGTTTTCTCGCAGTTAGTAGGTATTTAATATTTTGGTGAATTTTTTTACATGTTATACGCACATGTTAGCTTATTAATTATTTAAGTATATAAAATTTATATAATTATTTTAATAAGAAATTTAAAAAACAAATGATACGGATGGGATTCGTTTGATTTGATCGTTTCGATTTGATGGGATCGTGGTTTCGCCACGATCTTCGGCGTACCGTGCCGACGCTCTAACCGCTGAGCCACCGTATCATCAGAATCAGTCGAAATTTCAAATCTCTTTCTACACCTAGGGCGTATGGTATTTAATTTTTTCATTCAGATTTTTCCTTTCAGAAATTCCATGTTCAGAAACGTTCTCCCTAATTACGACCTTGGGTGAGCCGGTGGTGATTCGCGTGTGGAACATAGCAGGTCTGCCTGTCGACAACTACTCCATAGAGAACGGCATCATCGTTGAGAAGTCACGCCGGTGGGCGCTCATGATCGATCCTCAAGGTTAGTTCAATAACAGTTTTTTAGCGTCACTCATTCATCATTCGCAGAGAAGAAGAAGAAGAAAGAAGAAGGGTTTCCGTATCTCAAAGGTGAAACCTTAGAGTATATAAGAAAAAATAGAGCAACCCTATAAAAGTATGAACCGTGAGCACGGGTATGAACAACGCGGCCGCGACACGAGCTCCGTTTGCGATCATACCTCGATCGACTGCGGTTCAACTAGGCTCCACGAGCGAAAAAGTTACATTTTAGCTTATATCATGGTTAACTGCTGAGTAAAATTTTGAAAAACGTCTAGAAAACTTTATTTGAAAAAATGACATTTTAACATTTCTATGGCGAGACCTGCTTTCGCTCCGCACAAGGCAATGTGGTTGGCAACGTTATCACTCTATATTTTCTTGAATACTCTATGGGTGAAACATAACCCTATATAATCTCAATTTAGCATCAAAGTTTCAAAAAAAAGACAATTTCTCGAAAACGAATATACCTTTTTAGTTAAGTTAAGAGATGTAGCTAGAAATATTTTCCCGAAAAACTTAAGAAATGAGAGTGAATTTAAAAAATGAAGGTGTAATTTTGAGGGTATGAACATTATTTATTAAATAGAGGCGGCATCGATACCTACTAACAAAAATTGACGGAGTTTAGCTTTTGTGGTAGCAGAGATTCTCCCTACGAATTTTTTTAGTAGGTACAGTAAAAAAGTTTACAACTTACGTTTAGCTATATCGACCATCCCACTGCAAGGCAAAGGTTTTCCTATCTCCTCCTTCAATTCCTCCCAGTTCTGCGCTTTCTGCTGCCAATCCTCCCAATAAGAATCTAGCTCGTCCCGCCATCTCCTTCTGAACCTGTCGCGACGTCTCGTCTAATGTTGTGTGGGTTACACTCGGTAAAGAATTGTGTCCTCAGCTCGTCCGACATGCGACAGATGTGACTAGCCCAGTTCCACTTCAAGCTTGCGACTTTCTGACCAACTTAAAAACTTCCAAAGGTGTTTTTACCGTGACTATAACTTAAATATATATCATGATGGGCAAAATTGCAGGCAAAAGAATGGTAGATAAAAATTTCAAAAAACTGACTGCCGAGGCCGACCTTCAGTAATGGAGAGGTATATCAAAAAGAAGTAAGTAGGTAACTTAAATAATTTCTTGATCCAGAACAAGCGAACAAATGGGTAAAGAACATGGAACGCGAGAACCAGCTAAAAGTAATCAAGCTAACTGACAGCAATTACGTGAGAGTACTGGAGAACTCCATCCAGATGGGCTTCCCTGTCATCATGGAGAACATTCGAGAAACACTTGACGCGGTTATCGAACCGGTATTGCTGAGGAATATATTCAGGTTAGTTTAAAAGGAAAAGTTATAATATTCAGCTGGTGAGATCCATTAGAACTTCCTCGACATTTATCATCCTAAGTAATAAGCCCAGTAATAAGCTACTTCTAAGTTCTAATGGGATAGCAAAATCTGGATTTTCCTCAAATCCGGATTTTAAAATTATCATCGCGCATAATTCTTACAAGTTTTCTATCTGAGTTTTTATTCTTTCAAATCTTACTACTTAGATCCGGCGGTGTAGATTGCCTAAAGCTAGGCGACAACATCTTGGAGTACAACTACAACTTCCGCTTCTACATCACCACCAGGCTCAGTAACCCACATTACTTGCCCGAAGTGGCTGTCAAGGTAAGTACGCGCGGTCTCTGCTTACCTAGCTGCTCTATGACATGGTACTTATGACCTAACTGGCGAAATATGCAGTCTGTCTGTCCTTCTTGAAACATAATAACGGTTAAATGTTACCTTAAAGTTTGAATACTTTTGACTAGGGCTATTGTTTTTTAAACTGGGCGTAAATCAGACATGGATACTGTCACTGACATGATTATGAAGACGCAACTGTGGCCCTTGAAAAACATGGAAGACATGGTCTGTTTCTGTGTTAGCTGGTTTCGATTAAAGACAGTATTTTCTCAACAGGTAACCCTGCTAAACTTCATGATAACTCCTCAAGGGTTACAAGACCAGCTTTTAGGAATCGTGGTAGCGCAGGACAGGCCCGAACTTGAGCTGAAGAAGAACCAGCTCATTGTAGAGGGCGCCACCAATAAGAGGACTCTCAAAGAAATTGAGGATAAGATTCTAGAAGTAAGTAGTACTAATATAACTTCAGAATATCCTCCTCCGCAACCCAAAGGTATACCTTTGGGTTACGTACCAGTAGGTATTTCAAAGAAGTCCCTTTAAAATCCGATGGTGACATATATAACTATTAGTTGTAAGCGATTTTGTGAACATTTATTTTTACAAGAACACTTCATTATTAGCAAATTTTTGATCTAAAGATTAAACGAAACCTCCAATCACCAGGTACTATCCTCAGCCGGGAATATCTTAGAAGATGAATCGGCAAATCAGATCCTGTCATCATCCAAGGTCCTCTCAATAGAGATCCAAGCCAAACAGGCGGCTGCGGCTATCACTGAGAAAGAGATAGATGAAGCGAGGCTACTGTACGTGCCCGTTTCGAAGCATAGCTCTGTACTCTTCTTCTGCATCTCCGACTTAGCGAATATCGACCCTATGTACCAGTACTCTTTAGTGTGGTAAGTTAGAAAGAGTGTTGTGTTATATGATGCAGCGCACCTGCCCTTGAAGCTGGAAAACGGAAGTTTTATTGCATCGTCTAAATCGCAGCTGGTTGTAACTGCTTCTAGCTTGGATATTGATTGCTATTAGTTTATGACCCTTATTCCATTTCTTTCGATTTTAATTACCATAGACATATACCTATACATACATAGGCTCTCCCCCTTGCGTTTCTTGGTGCTATTCTTCTCCGACAAAACACAGAGGAAATGTCAAATTTTTCTGATAATTATATTAGTTTTGTTGTTTCTAAGATAGATACTTAAGCTTCTATGTCCAGGTTCATTAACCTGTACAACCAGGCGATACTCAACTCTCCAAAGAGCTCAGTACTGGACGAACGACTGGAAGGTCTCAACGCCTACTTCACTATGAGCATCTACGAGAACGTCTGCAGGAGTCTGTTCGAGAAAGACAAGTTGATCTTCTCTCTGGTGCTTACGCTTGGAATCCTGAGAGCGAGGGTAACAATCGTTTGGTCTTTTATTGTAAATGTTTCTCTAAATGCATTTTATAATATTTTTCTTTCGCTACAATGATGCTTAAAATATCAAACTGAGTCTATCAGCATTAAGAAAAATAGTCAATTTTATTCAGATTCATAAACAATTCACGCTTAAAAAAAAATTGTTTTGATGATGGTTGATGGTTCTTAAGATATTCATCCTCACATATGGCTTCGGATTTCCCCACGGTTTCTCAGAAAAAAACATACTGTAGGTACATCAGGGGCAACAACACCGCACAAGTAACAAACTGTAATTCCGACTAGGCCTTCACTATTTCTCTATGCCGATGAAACAAACAATAATCTAGGTACTTGTTCCAGGGCCAATTGGACGACGACCTGGTGGCCTTCCTGCTAACCGGTGGCGGTGGACTGGACAACCCTTTCGAGAACCCCGCACCCTCCTGGCTCACTGAGAAGTCTTGGAACGAGATCGTTCGAGCTAATCATTTGGAGCCGTTAGTATACCACTTCTGCCTCTGCTCCACCCAGCCGGATCTTAAATTTTTCCGAAAACCGAAAAATGCCCAAATTATAGAGAACAGTAAAATAAAGTAAAATTAGAAGTAGTAGTAGAATAAATAGTGTTGTGTTTACGTAGTAAGGTATAGTGAGTAGTAAAATCAAGAAACCCTTATTGTCAACAGATTGCGTGGCCTCCAAAAGCACTTTGAAGCTAACGTGTCGAAGTGGAAGGATTTCTACGACCTATCAGCTCCCCACGAGAGCTCATTACCTGAACCGTTCGACAAGATCACCGGGGTTGCCAAACTTATACTTCTCAGGTATTGAATTAAATATAAATTACTTATGTTTTGCGACACCCATAATTTTATTCAGATTTCTACCAAACCTAACCTAACGTAATAATATAAAAAAATAAAGTAAGTATAAGCAAAAGTAAGGTTGTGTGTTACCTTTTCACGCCTAAAACCGATCATCCTGAAATATTGCATTATATACGTTATCAGGTGTACAGAAACGGACATTGGGTAGATACCATCCCGGTGTCATCCTGAAAAAAATAACTTTTCCCGAAGTAAACAACAATTACGTTCATAAGATAATAGATGGCGCCACGTGTCTTTCGAACCTACGACCTTTGACATGGCAGTCCAATCATACCACTAAGCTATCATTGCTTATACTTCAGTGGTGGCACGGTACGCCAGGGATCGCGGGTTCAAGTCCCGCTTCAATCAGTTGTTTTTGCGAGTTTCTTATTAAATAGTTTCCGTGATGACAATTTAGTAAGTTGTTTGATCTAAAATAAGCTTTCTACATAATGATACATTCTCACAGATGTATCCGTCCCGACAAGTTGATACCCTTAGTGCAACAATACGTGGTACAAGAGATGGGCAAGCCGTACATCGAACCCCCACCCTTCGACCTGGAGCGGTCATACAACGACAGCAACTGTTGCTCCCCGCTGATATTCATCTTGTCACCCGGCTCGGATCCCATGTCGGGGCTGGTCAAGTTCTCGATGGAGAAGAAGGTTGTCAGCTTCGAGACTATCTCGTTAGGGCAAGGACAGGTAAGACAAGACAACCATCAATCATATTTGATATTAAAGGTAGTTAAAATGTTAAATGTGCCAAATGTTACAAAAGTAGGTACCTATACATATAAGTCCCGCAAGTTGATATTACGATAGAACCTTGTCACAATAACAGCTGTGTGACGTCTTCCACCGCTAAGTGGCTAACGAACGATACTGACAGTTCGTACGTCACTAAGATGGCCGCCAATCGCAATATCAGTAGCGTGCCTAGTACCTAACTTAATAGTGCAAGCCCATAGACCTTTGTTTTAAAGTACCTACCTACGTAGTAGTACTAAATACGTGATATTGTTTTATTACTACATTCGTAAGGCGGGCAGCAAATAAATTATGACAGGCACGCCCCTGCATATTTGATATCCCCATAAAGGTTTAGAAATAACACCACATGTGATAAACAAGTTACAATTAGCCTCTAAAAAAATAGTGAAAAACATTGAATTTTATTGATACGACCTTAATTCCGAAGTTTAAAGCTTTCTAAAATTCTGAAGGCTTTCTAAATTCTTAAAACTTTGTATTCCTTTTCCCGCAAAATACTGGGATATGTATGACGTGACAGTTTTTTAACATTTGGAGACATGACGTCATCTATTCGAAGTGCTGTCTCTGTCTAAATGTTGAGCAATGTAGGTACAAACCTTCCAAACTTTGTCATTTGAAATATTTAAATAATTTATTACCTATATCTTTTCACCAGGGTCCTATAGCTGCTAACATGATCAGCCAGGCGATCATAACCGGCGGTTGGGTGGTGCTGCAGAACTGTCACGTGATGGAGTCGTGGATGGGTGAGCTGGAGCGCATCTGCGCGGAGGTGATCATCCCGCAGGCCACCAATCACAACTTCCGCTGCTGGTTGACTTCCTACCCCAGCAGGTCGTTCCCGGTCACCGTGCTGCAGAATGGTCAGTGATTGCATAGAGTGGGGACGAGGAAACTACGACGCTAGCTCACTGCGGGTTGGCGTTTTAAGACATTTAAGTCCTGGTTTCCTTACGATATTTTCCTTCACCGTTAGTCAGTGGTGACTTAGGTGCAAGCCACACTGAAGAGACATAAGGCTAGGATACGACGCAGACGCGTGTTTCTTAATACATTTCCAATTGCCGACGCGTCAGACTCTTTAGAAATATATGGACAAATTCGCGTCTGCGCTTTATCCTCGCCTTACGTCTCTTCAGGCCTTAGATTAACTACGCGCATTTCTCCATACATTTCTGAACAGTCGGATGCGGCCGCCATTGGAAATGTATGGAGAAACATTCGTCCTCGTCTTACGTCTTTTCTGTGTCTGCTCCCTAAGAAAGAAAAAGCCACATTGGTACAAACCAGGTTCGAATCCAAACTTAAGCACTTGCAAAGCGGGTCCACCAATGCGCCACCACGAAAAGTTAAAAGACAAAATGTTGTAAAAAAGAACTTTAAATAACTAAAAAATTATAATTAAGTATTGTGTACTCACTCACTAAATTATTATACAGGTGTTAAAATGACAAACGAAGCACCAAAAGGCTTAAAGAACAACATCTACCGATCCTACATATCGGATCCGATCTCCGACCCGGAGTTCTACATCTCCTGCCCACGCACTGAAGATTGGCGCCGACTCCTATTCGCTCTGTGCTTCTTCCACGCGATCGTACAAGAGAGGAGGGCATTCGGACCTCTCGGTTGGAATATACAGTACGAGTTCAATGAGAGCGATTTGAAAATTTGCGTGATGCAACTACAGGTATTTGTTTATTTATTAGAACATAAAACAACAAATACACAGTAATTTGTGTCTATTAATAACTGCAAACTGTCACAACCATTACCGTCGCCGACCTCAAAGTCCGGAGACTACGTTTCAAGTAATAGAAAATCATCTAAAGCTACAAACTCGCTAACAATTCGCGAGTTGTACGCGGTTTGTAGCTTTAGATGATTTTCAAGACTCAAATGCTTATGAAATTCAGCGGAAACATCGGGATACTAAAATATTTAGAAAATTACAGATTGACTGCTGCTAAACCTGCTAAAAAATAATACGTCATCGTCAGTGAATTTCGGAATCAAATCCTGGTCATAAAGGCCGAATTCACCACCTCCTGATTAACTGGAAATTAATTTCATTCCATTCTACGTGGATTTTATTGTATTATTATACCTTTTTGTATTATTACCTACTTGCAGTGTTATTCAAATTTAAAATGTACTTGACGTTTATAACTCTTTACATAATCTAACTCTCAACCGTCGCATGATCGACAGATAATTAAAATACTTTCACCTGACAATTTAAACCTTGTAGATGTTTTTAACGGATTATTCGGAGACACCGTTCGACGCGCTCAACTATTTGGCTGGCGAGTGTAATTACGGAGGAAGAGTGACCGACGACAAGGATAGAAGACTCCTCATGTCACTACTCTCGATTTTCTACAATGATCAAGTCACTAATTCCCCTGAGTACGTATTTTATATCTAGGTACTTATAATAACCTAATTGGGGCCCTGGCCAAAGTGTCCATCTCTACTCAAAGCTGACCCAGTACTTTTTGAAGGGGTTTTGTAATACGAATTTTGCGTTACTGTTAGATTTTTCAAAAGGCATTTTTACCCCATTCGCTTAAGGATCTATAAATAATTTAGTATAGAGACAACATTCTCTCAGTATGTGGCAACAGATTATGAAACTTATAAATATGTAGCTACTTATTATGACAACTGGTCGTTACCCGTATTTTTTACAACCTTACTAAATGTTAACTTGTAATGTTGCAAACAATGAAATATCTGCTTCCCTCAGCTACTCATTTTCACCGAGCGGCGACTACCGCATGCCTCCGAGTATGGAGTATAACTCAGTTCTGGAGCACATCAGGGCACTGCCTATGATAGCCAAGCCTGAAGTCTTCGGGCTGCATGAGAACGCAGACATCACCAAAGACAATAAGGAGGCTGGTGCGGTTAGTATCACGATTAAAGAAAATAAAAATACATTGTATTTGGTTGTTACAAAAATAAAGTACTAATGTTATTCCTTTTTTTTTCGTAAATTATATTAAACTAGCGACCCGCCCCGGCTTCGCACGGTTACGCTAATATGCATGTATTATACATATAAACCTTCCTCTTGAATCACTCTATCTATTAAAAAAACCGCATCAAAATCCGTTGCGTAGTTTTAAAGATCTAAGCATACATAGGGACAGACAGACGCGGGAAGCGACTATGTAGTGATTCGAAAACTTAACATAGTTTTTCAATGTTATGATTCAATGTTATTGTCAATGTTACATAGATTAAGTATAGGTCCTCTTACTCAATATTCAAATACACGCTTATACATATAGACTTCTGAAGAATGCTATCAGTAGTCAGTACCTACCTATAATACATCTAAGTCATTGTTGCGATTAAAAAGTGACTATTTATTGGCTCTTAGCTCCTGTTCGGCACCCTGCTGACTCAGACCCACATCGTGGCGGGGGGCGGCGCGGCCGAGGGCGGCGAGGGGGGCGGCGTGGTCGACATGACCAAGGACATGCTGGCCCGACTGCCAGAACTGTATGACGTCCTGTACGTGTCAGAGAAATACCCCGTGCAGTACTACAACAGCATGAATACTGTCCTCAAACAGGTAGGTAACATGTAGGTAAACGCCTTTTGGACAAAGGGTACAATTAATCAGTAGTATAGCACTGATAGCCTAGTGGTATGACCGTCGACTGACAAGTCAGAGGTCTCGAGTTCGAGATTGAACTCGAGACCTCTGACTTCTGACCTCTGCTTTTCGTAAATTATGTGCGTATTATAATTTCATTACCAGTTGCTAAAACGGTGAAGGAAAACATCGTGATGAAACCAGTACACCTAAGTGATTTTTCAATGGTGTGTAAAGCCATGTCCACGAAGCTTAGTATTTGCTTCGTGGCCATGTCTCAAGCCTACGGGCGGTTTAAACTCTGACACCAGGTTATTCATCAACCATACGATTAGAAAAAAAAACCAGTAGTAGTGGTATAGTAAAATTAATCAGCTATTAAGGCAAAGAGGTTGCCTACATTAACTGTTAACTAAAGCTGTTTAGAGATGTGGAATAGTTCATTGTTAGGCCTTATTATTTTGACAGTAGGTATTAAGGTTGTATGTATTTTATACCCGACCCTTTCCCAGCTCTACATCAACGATCTCTACCAATTTTTTCTCCCAAACACTAATATTTTCACTTACGCATACGATATTACCATTTTTGTGTACAGTCAACAGTGTCAACACTACTATAACCTTCTTCCACGCTTCGGCCCCAGCTGATGTCAATTTTTTCTGAAGAAAGTTGTATATTATATTGTGTGGATTGAGATTAACTGCATTTATTCATGTTTCACAGGAACTGATTCGTTACAACCGCCTCGTAGCAGTGGTGAAGCGAACCCTTTACGGTGTGCACATGGCGGCCCAAGGACTGGCCATCATGAGCGCCGAACTTGAGGAATGCAACAATGCCTTCACCAAGGGTATCGTGCCTGCAGCGTGGATATCCAAATCCTACCCCTCTATGAAGCCGTTAGGATCTTATGTTAATGATTTACTTGCTCGGTAAGTTTTCTTCTTAACACATAGCGTAGACTCACGCCTTTATTCCCCAGGGGGGTTAGGCAAAGGTGTAGGTATGCATGCAGTACACCCACGTTTCGCCAGCTATGTTTTAAGTCCCAAGTAACCGGGCACAATTCCAGACACCGTGCTGCTACTGAAAATTTTCTAATGTAAAAACCCAATAACACTTTTTCCGACCCGGTGATCGACCCCAGGCCCTCGTGCTCAACAGTCGCGCTTGTTACCACTACACCAACGAGGCAGTTAAACATATTTTTAACGCATGATTGATAGACACTCTAGTTAGTTTAAACCGTAGGCTTCTGACATAAAACGAAAGTAAACTTCTTCTATTAGATTGAAGTGGACATTCTTGGTTTTTCTTGACGTTAAAGGCGATGGAAACTGTTCATCCATCCCACTAATAATTTCAGTGGGACGATCGCAAATAAATTTTAAATATTTTGTTGCGTTCCCCTTCGTCCTACCAGTGGGACAACCAGTGTAGAGACGAGCTGGAGTACTCGTTCAAGACTCCATGTATCTAGGTATCTATACCAGTGGTGTTCATAATACCTAACATTAGAACAAACCTAACAACCTTTATAGGTTACATTGGAGTCATTATCATCTGCCTAGCCTTTTCCCAACTATGTTGGGGTCGGCTTGTAACAAAAAAAAATTACTTACTTATTGTTTTATGACATTTGTATGATGGGCTTCGGCCTGGCTTCAGAAAAGGTATGGTAGACAAGCGTCTAGTTGCTACTGAGAATTTCGATTCCAATAACATTTTTATTCTAAGACCTTCTGGCATTTCTCTCAAATAACCTTCGAAATTTGTCTCAATACCCATTTTTCTCCTCAGCCTAAGATTTCTTCAAGACTGGATTGAGAACGGTCCTCCAATCGTGTTCTGGATATCTGGCTTCTACTTCACGCAGTCGTTCTTGACGGGGGTACTGCAGAACTACTCCAGACACAACAAGATACCCATCGATCAGGTCCACTTCGAGTTTACCATCACCAAGATGGAGGCTGAATGTGATCAGCAACCCAGTTTTGGCGTCTATTGCATGGTAATATACAACTTTTGGAGTTTTATATTTATGATTGGGAATAAAATTAAAACATTTCTTAGTTGATATATATTAAGGTACCAAATTACATGATGAGTATATTTTAAATACAATACAAGATGAAGCAAGCAATTTATTTAATTAATTATATTTTGAGAAATTATGGAAAATAGAATGGAAAATAGAATCTTCAAAACATATTTATATTTTGACAATTTGAATCACAAGCAACAAAAGTTCGAAGTGGATAAACCGGAGGACCACAGTATGTATATATGGGTGAGTTACAGGACTGCTTGTGGTTGGCAGAGATACAACGAAGCTTGGTTTTATTTTAATATCAAATTTTATGCTTGAATTACACATTGTTTTTACACAGATTTATTTTGCATGGCACTTTATAATGCGTAGGTAGGTAGGTACTTATGCATCCCCAGTTGAAGAATTGTGAACATTTTTTAGGCATTATTGTGTAATATCTTGTAAGTATAGCCTATAGGTGAAGCTTACGTCGATAAATGCATGTGTAGTTGATATTATGCATGGTTTTTGATCTGCAGGATCTATTCATAATTATCTATATATCTTTATAATAACGAAAGTTTTTATAACAATTTCATTGAAGTCTAGCAGAAACTAGATTTAATCGGCCGCAATTCGACAACCTATTGTTTCTATACTAAATAATACTAACACATTTTTTCCACAGGGCCTATACCTGGAAGGCGCGAGATGGAATCGAAATGTAATGCGCCTCGACGAATCCTATCCCAAGATTTTATTCGACACTATACCTGTAATTTGGTTCCAGCCAGCACTAATATCCAATTTCAAACCCCCTCCCTGTTATTTCTGTCCTATTTATAAGACGAGCGAGAGGAAGGGAGTGCTGGCTACCACTGGACACTCCAGTAACTTTGTAATGTATATCACTTTGGCGTCCGATGTGCCAGAAAAACATTGGATTAATAGGGGAGTCGCGAGCTTGACGCAATTAGATGATTAGACGTCTCATGGTGTATATTTCCATGAGAAAGGGTAAAAGATACGCTGTTTAAGTTGTATCTTATCCACAAAGCAAATACAAAGTGACACTAGTAGCTTTTTTTTTTTTTTTTTTTTTCTACGTGGTCTCTCTCAGTTATAGCTCTAGGGAGCTCAGACTGATTAACCGGACTTCTAGCGAGACCTAAAGGCCTCCAGCTAAAACAATTAAACTAAACCTAAAGCAACTGCAGCTAAGGGCGCCCCCTAATGGGACTCGGGCCTCGGCTTAGGGCGTTGCTTGGGGGCATGCTAGGGACTAGCTGGATCTGATTTTGATTATTTAGGGACATGTTTATGGCTACAGGCTCAGCCCGGGCTGGCATAAGCAAGGGTCGGGGAGGACAATTACTGGGTCTTCGCGACGGGCCTCGTCGGCGAGGACGGAAAATCGGGCGGTTTTGTGCAGTGTTTAGAGCTTTTGCTCGTTCGGCGGTCTGTACCTGACAAATGGTGATATCATCGTCGGGGTAGGTGAGCGCGTGCCTCGGACGGCGGATCTTGGAGATACGAGAGGGAGCGTAACTAACGGCCGAAACTAACAGAGGGTTAGGATGGCGGACGGCAGACTCAAAGTATCGTTTAGACGTACGTTTCATAAACTGCTTGATGGTCGGCAGTTTCAAATCAACGTGTAGTTGTTTGTTGCGCAAATAAAAGGGGGCACTGGTGGCCTTGCGCATGAAACGGTTTTGGAGGGTTTGGAGGCGGTTGAACCTAAGGTCGGGCACGTGGGCAAATACGACACTAGCGTAGGTCATAATGGGCCGAATGCAAGTTACGTAAAGTCTCACCTTATTTCTAAGGGATAATTTACTGCTCGCATTGAGGAGATAGTGTAGACGTCCGAGAGCGAAGGCGGCGCGGGCCCGCACCGCTTTCAAATGCTCACGGAATGATAGGCGGTGATCGAGGATTACTCCTAGATATTTGGCCTTGAGTTCCCAAGGGATTTCTTGGCCAAACATAGAAATGGGACGTATGTGCTCAGGCTTAGGGACACCTGGCCTTGCGAATAGGACGGCTGCGCTCTTATCGGGGTTAACCTCGATCCTCCATTTCCGAAACCATGCGCCGAGGGCGTTAGCTGCGGTTTGGAGGGAGCGACTGATCATGTCACAGCTTCTACCGGTATAGTAGATAGCCGTGTCGTCGGCAAAAAGAGCCAGTTTGGTCTTTTTGTTCTTAGGGATATCGCTGGTGTACAGCGTGAAAAGGAGGGGTGATAGCACAGAGCCCTGAGGGACTCCGGCACGGATAGGACGAGGCGATGAGAGAGCGCCTTCGATGCGATAGCGGAAGCTACGGTTCGACAAAAAGTCTCGAATGATGAGCACGAGACGATCTGGCACACCGAGTTGGTATAGCTTATAAATTAAGCCATTGTGCCAGACTTTGTCGAACGCTTTCGCTACATCGAAAAATAGCATACCCGTCATCATCTTGGTTTGGAAACCAACACTAATGTGTTCGACAATGCGGTGGACTTGGTGGACACAAGAATGCTTAGCACGAAATCCGAACTGCTCATCCGGCAGAAGACTCTTGGATTCGGCATAATCCTTGAGTCTCTTATAGATGATGCGTTCGTATATCTTGCCAAGAATATTGAGGAGGCTAATAGGTCGGTAACTGGATGGCTCAGAGGCAGGCTTGCCGGGCTTGGGGATGCCGATCACGGTAGCATCTTTCCACGCTTGTGGAAAGAGATTGTGACTTAATGACGCATTAAAAATGGCAGTCATTAGGATGATGAGCGGGGCGGAAAAGAGCTTGATCACCTTATTGGTGATGCCGTCTGAGCCAGGGGCTTTCCTGGGTTTGAGATTCCTAACGATCATTCGCACCTCGTCTACGGTGACAGGGGGCAGAGGGTCATCCGGATCCTCGGTGGGAGGGAGAGCAGCTTTACGTTCGACGGTGGCGTCCACCATGTCGAGGTGGGCCTTGTTTACTGGTAAAGTGCTGGGCGAACATTGGGCTTCTAGACTGTCGGCTAGGCATTCGGACTTCTCATCGTCATCGAAGGCTGGGCTACGATTAGGACGGTTGAGAGGGGGCATGGGTGATTCCTGCTTGGACTTGAGCTTACGTTGGAGTTGCCAAAAGGCCTGGTGAGTCGGCTCGAGACTACCCGTGAGCTGACCCCAATGCTCGTCTCGCATCTCTTGCACGCGGTTCCCCACTTTACGTTGTAGAGAACGCGCGAAGGCGCGATTCGCTTCAGTGGGGTAAGCTCTAAGGGCTCGGATAGCCGCATTCTTCTCCGTCATCAGTTCACGCACATCATCCGGCAGTTTCCCCCGGTCGATATCGACCGCCGGAACCTGTCGTGAACAGTCGTTCACTAAGGATTGTACGTGACATGTGAGAGAGTCGATTGCGCCCACCGTGTCGTCGATCGATACTATGTCATCGGGAATAGAATCTAGGTGGGCGGACGAAGTAGACTGGAGGCGTTCCTCTAGTTTCCTCCAATCCGTTACCACCTTGGTAGGGACGGGCAGCCCTGGATCTGGGGGGCCTACGCGCGGAGCTAAATCTAAGATCACAGGGCGGTGATCGGAATTGAGCTCGTCTAACGCCTCCAACGAGCGTATACGTAAGTTTACGTTCTTTAGAAGCGCTATGTCGAGCACATCCGGACGAAGGCCTAGTGTCTTTGGAAAATGCGTGGGGTGCATTGGAGCTACAACATCAAAGTTGAGAAAGCTACTCAAGGATTCTAGGTTCTTACCCCTCGTGTTGTTCGAGTGGGAGTTCCAGGATATGTGTTTCGCGTTGAAGTCCCCTGCTATAAGGACAGAGTCGCTTAAGGCAAAGAGGGATTGAAGATCGGACTGGATAGGAACGTTACGTCCAGGAGGAATGTATGCCGACACGAGTGTGATCGGGCTATGTCCGGTCATGCCTATCCGACAAGCAGAAGTCTCAATGTGAGAGAGGGTCGGGGGCTCGATAGGTATGCAGTGCAGGGACCTTTTGTAATAAATAAGGGTGCCGCCTTTGGCAGAGCGGGTCCTGTCGTTTCGAACTAACTGGTAGTTAGCGATACGAGGATTCCGCTGTGCGGGTTTTAAGAATGTCTCCTGTAAGAGGAAGACATCAAGGTGATGGTCGCGGAGGAACATGGCTATCTCATCCCGTTGATTCGATAAGCCATCGGCGTTAAAGAAGCCTATTTTAAGGGATCGCGGTTTGAGTCTGCAATTAATTGTAGAATTCATGATTAATTAAGGGTTGTTAGCGATGCGGAATTTGGCCACGGCCTCGGATATGTCCGTGTAAGTGGCCAAGACTTTGAAGTACTCCTCGTCAGAGGTAGCACGGGCGATGGCCTCGTAGGCATCGTTGATCCTGTTCCGTTGGAACATGGGCACTAGTAGCAAATAGCTAAAACATTTTATAGTTTAGAGCGACATTTGCTAAAACTGTTAGTTCAGTTATTTACCGCTAGGTGTTCGGGAGCATGGTGGGTGGAGTCAGAACGTCCCCCTCGCCCCGCAAACTGTCACGCATTGTATCGTTGCAAAATGCCCCTATTTCTGTTATAGATGTTAATATTTGATTTATGTATATAATTTATTGTAATTAACATTATGTATTTCGGAATACATGACACACTAACATACAGGGACGGTTTAAACACTTATGGATGGTAGGTGAAATTATTGTTTCAATCTAATACTATTCCAACTCCATTCGATCGGGATTATTTCAAGTGTGTAGTATTTATTTTTTTATTATGTTTAGTGTGAACTGTGATACATGTCTAGTCTTAATCAAGTTTGCCAAATAAAGTCTTTTTTTACAACAGTTGTTTTTATGTCCTAACTTTGCTAGTTGTCATTCCTTGCTATAGTATTTTATCGACATTTCGTGGCGTAATCATATGTTCGAGTCGCGAAAGTTTGAAAAACATTATTATCTGATGTCGATGCGATTGATCGAGTCGCCTAAACAAAGAGTCCAAATCTATACATTTGTAATAACACGTAAATCAACGAGAAGGAGACGAAACAGTGGCTTATGAGCGTACGGTCCGTCCAGCGTTCTTGCTGTTGTCCCGCACCCTACATAACAAATCACAATAATTCGCAGACTCAGATTAGATGTTGATTGTCGATTTTGCGTCCTTCACTCTTAGATTATGCCTGTGACATGTTTCAATGAATAATTAATTTCTGAACTTCGCCGAAGCGAAGCTATCAAAAAATAATACAGACTCATTTGAGTGTTCCCCTCCACGGAAATCTTTAGTAAAAGGCGAAAGATTTATACGTGTTGAAGGGAAACCAGAGTTAATAACAACTGTGAACCGCGCCGACCCAACCAAACGACGGAGAATCTTAACACCGCCATTCAGGAAATGACCGGTAATGTACAGCGACATCTATTGGGTAAATTTGGTACTAACGAATTAGGGTGTACTATGCTATTTCTCCTTATCTATTATAGTTGAATAACAATGGGAACAAAAAATGGGGAATGTTTTGTTCATTTTTCAATTTTAGTAACTATCAAAATGGAATTTGGTGTGGATAAATTTGTGCGCATAACAGCCATTCGGCCCACAATGCGTTAGTTGCGAGACACTTGTAAGGACCTATTCATACTAAACCCATATAAAATCGAATGAAACAACGTTTACGAATACTTTAATTTTATTATAAATAATTTTATTAAAACATACAATCTTAGTATAATAATCTTAAATGCATAATAAATTCTTACAAAATATAAATTGACGTAGTTAATTGATAAATTGTTTATAGCCAAGTTCATTACTTACCAATTAGTATGTCATATAATATCTATTTGATATTGTTAATGTACTTTATTCTTCACATACTTATTAATTTATGTTGCACAACGTCCCGCTCTAATAAAAATATTGTCCGTTCAGTTATTTTAATCATTTTGTAAAGCTTCTAATAATTATATTCTTCATAATGCAAGTAGGTAATCATACAACATTTTTGTTATCAAATATAAAACTCGTCAATTCTAAAAATAAGCTTGGAAGACAAAATTTCGTTTCTCTCACTTTGTTAGAAGCCTTAGTAAAGGCTGATATATAAACATTTATAAAAAGCTATGTAAATTACAGAATAAAACGTAATTTTAATGATTGACTTAAATAAAATTAGGAACAAAGAAATATCTTCCTATTGTAATTGTAACGGTTTATAAAACAAGACTGATCAATTCTTCAAAAATATTGTTTACTGGTATTGAGTTTTGGTTTTCCATCAAATTTTAAACAAAATGCATTACATGCAACAAATGCACATGAAATTAAGCGCAATTTAGGACACATGGTATATCGAAGCTCAGACGTGGTTATAAAGCACCATTTCGACGTAACGTGTGTTCTAAATTGACCTTTATTTCCATGCATTTTATATGAAAAAATGGAATAGAAAGCCGTCCGTACCGTAACCGCGCCCGACGCCATTTATATGACCTGCGCCTCAGAGGTACTTATGTTTTCCTTTACAATTATTTAAAAAAGGTATATTTCTAGTATACACATTATTTCGATATAAATGAAATGGTCACTACTACGTATCACTACATCAATCTATGATATTCGTAGCCGATTTCCAATTTCTATCTGGTCTATCATCACCTTTTATTTATCTTACTGGAGATATTCTCTTGAAACCGGCTGTAAATGAATTCTAAATACACATAAAAATAAATTCAATTGAAATTACATCATACTGTAAAATGTTTCTCGTTTAAATTTGGCACCTGAGCAGTATGAACAATTATTGTTCACTGTACTGAATTTTTATAAAATTTATTATCCATATTATTATCACAAAGTATATGCGTTATAGCACCAGTTATTTTTATACTTATTTTATAGATTATTATACAACAGATAAATATTATGCTTATCTAATATACTACTAGACCTAGATTTTTCTTATTGCATAAACTTGGTTTAGGTAATTAACTAAAAGTAGACTGACTTGACATTCTGACATTTTTAACTTAATATACAGGGTTATTTGTAAAACACCAGCATCCTTAAACTCCTTAAACTCATAATTATGAACAACTTTTACTATGGGACCAACCCTGAAATCGCAAAAAAAACTGCTGTTCCATACATTTTGTTGAATCATGTGAACTTAAATGTATGGAACAGCTGATTTTTTTTTACAAATAACCCTGTGATTAAAAATTCTGAGTAACAAAATTAATTATTACCTACTTACTCAAAATGTATAGTCGACTATAAAATTGCTTTACCACTTTTGACAAAACCTCCATCAAAAACTTGCCAGTAACCTCATCAATGTGAACAACTAAAAAATACAATAAATTAATCGGTAAATAAAAATAAAAGACAAGTTGTTTATTTTTAGCAAATTATCTAAACCGACATAGATAAAAATATGTAGGCCCAATATTTAAATGCGTATAGGAATCAAGAAAATTTTTTACTCGGCAAGAATCTAGCATATAATCACTCTTGCTTAAATCGATTGAAATTTTACTTTATATTATATAAGAGGAAGGTTAAAGTACCTACATAATTTCCTGAGAGAGGCCTACGAGCGGTTTAAACTCTGATACCAGATTGTTCAATAAGAAAATTTGAAAAAAACAACTGTGTACGTAATATGTTCCGATAGATATTACCACACGCCCCTAGACATAGAAAAAGATTTGAAATTTCAACTGGTTCGGGTAGGACACGGTGGCTTAGCGGTCAGAGCGACAACACGGTACGTCGAAGATCGTGCATTCGAATCCCATCCGTATCAGTTGGTTTTTTCAAATTTTCTTATTAAATAATTATATTTAATAAGCTAACATGTAAAAAAATCACAAAATAAAAACCAGGTTGTTTTGAACCATAGAAAAATGAAAGAAGAAATCTATTTTACTAGGACATGTTATATAGTTTCTAAAATACTGAAATAGGTAATTCCTCAGTGCCTTTCCCTATCATTATCATTACTAGTATTCAAATAGTTATTGGACCCTTGCCAGCTAAAAGAGCTGTCTGTATCACCATCATCATTCTTCTTCTCATAGTGCGAGGACCTGTTCTCTTTGGCATAGGATCTAGGACGGCCTTCGACCATGGAGTGGCTTAGACGAGAGGCGTCGAAGTGGAAGCCGGAATTGGAAGGCTTGCGGACCTCGCGGAGATACTTCCACGTATGGCTGTCGGGACCCTCCTCGGGCTTTGGACTGTACAGCCATTCTGGAAGGAGTAAATAAAATAAATAAATCAGCCTGTAACTGTCCCACTGCAGAGCAAAGGACACTACTTCCACCCGCAGCTTCAACCGCATATTATTTTGATAAATTGTAGCCTATTTGTTATTCTGATGTATAAGCTATAATACTGTAAAGTTTAATCAAAATCTGTGAAGTAGTTTTTGCGTGAAAGAGTAATAAATACCCATCCATCCATATATCCTCCCAAACTTTCACATTTATAATATTAGTAGGATTAGTTAACTATATAAAGTAACTATCAAACGAACAGACAGACACATTTTTGAAACTATTTTATTAGTATGGACATTGATTTACATATTAATAAGTAATTCAGCAGCTTTTCAAATGTCTTCTTGATAATGGCTGAGAGACTGACCTCCATTGGACACATTGGAGATGGCGTTGAGCAGGAATTCTTTGTCCTTAGCTTGCAGCACCAGCATCTGCCGCAAGATGTCCACCATGGAGCGCTGGGCGAGGGCCTTGGCACGCATGTAGTATACCGCCACGCTGGAAACAACACAACGTCATCTACCTGTATGCACCACTGGTGAATATAGGCCTCTCCCAATGTGCGCCACTATTGTGCGCTCATTGGAGGTTTTGCCCATAATCGCCACGCTGGGTAAGCTGGTTGGCTACGATTACTGGTACACAGAAGGATGCTGCTGCCCATCCTCCGGCTCTTTCCCTTTGTTGCTTTTTACGACACCCGCGGGACGAGTAGGGGTGGTTCTATTCTTAGGTCGGAAACCACACGGAATTAACAATTAAGAAAAACATCGTGAGGAAACCAGCAAACCTGAGAGATTTTTCAACGGCGTGCATAGCCATGTCAGAAGCCTAGGAGCGGTTCAAACTCTGACACCCGGTTGTTCATCAACCATACGATGAAGAACAAGAAGTTCTTTATATTGAAATCATCATCATCATCATCAACTTCATAGGTCATAGGTCTCTCCTATTGCACGCCATTGAGCAAGTTTTTTAGCAATTCTCATCCAGTTCTTATATTAGAATATCAGAACTAAACGTTTATGCTAAAATTTGTATCTGTGCTGTTGTCTGTTGTAGAGTTCCTTTATCTGGAGCTAATCTTGGATGTCAATAGTAGAAACAAGCACTGATAGCCTAGTGGTATGACCGTTGACTTACAAGTCTCGGTAAAGGTCTCGAGTACGATCCCAAGGTGCGCACCTCTGACTTTTCGTAAGTTAGTGTGTATTAAAAATTAATTATCAGTTGCTAAAACGGTAAACATCGTGATGAAACCAGCACACCTGAGAGATTTTTCAATGGTGTGTCAGCCATGTCAGTGGCCTACGGCGGTTTAAACTCTGACACCAGGTTGTTTATCAACCATACGATAAGAAGAAGAAGAAATAACATTGCAAGTTAATAAAGAAATAGTAAGATTATTCATTATTACCCTAGGAACAGCATCACGAAGCCGATGACTCCAGGGCGCACGATGAACTCCAGGATATTCCTGGCGGTGTCGCGATATTTCAACTTCAGAACTCCTTCACTTAGCACGCTGTACACGAAATCGTACCCACGGAATGGCCCGCACGCGTGCGATGACGTTCTATAAACAACATAAAATAATGTCCCCCTGACTGAATTTCGGTCATAGCGGCCAATCACAATGGAGATAAGCTATCGGTGTAGGAGATGTTATAGGGCACAGGTGTGCGAAAACACAGGTGCACTCTCTATTCCCTCACTCTTATAGTCCAATGGGACGGCAATCCGACACGATCGGAGAGAGATCAGGCACAGGATCAACGGCTTTACGTGCTTTCCGAGGCACAGAGTAAGTATTAAATTATAAAACAAATGTGACACAAATTTCATATTTTAAATGACACCAAATGTCATATAAAATAAAAATCAAGTAAATAAAAATGTCATAAAAAATATGACATAGGTACCATATAAAATATGACATTTAGGTGTTGAATTGTATCATGTATGTCTCACCTGATAAAAAGACTTCCAATAGCGAAGAGTGTAGTGAACATTGAGAGTGTCACGAACATGTACAGCACCGTCTGCGTCTGCGCAGCTCGCCACACCTGAATAACGTCACATTTATTAAAAGGGGGTGAATATTTTAACTACAAATAAACAAATGAATATTGTTGTATTGTAGAAATTCGATTCATTGCACGATATTTTATCGGCTTTTTGACAGAAAAATCTTAAGAAACGTTAGAATTTATTGAAAAACCTGGTAGATATTCCCTCTACCCAAGTTAGCATCTACATTCCCCATGTGAACAGCTAAAGAATGGAATCATTCAGAGTTTCGGACATCTTAATTTACAAAAAGACGACATGCCATGATGGAGCACAACACTGCCTTTAAGTTACCTATACTCACAGGCAACTTAAAGGGAAGGTGTGCTTAATCATAAACGACAATATATCTTACCATCAGCTGGGTTTTGATCAACCCCACCACAGCACCGCCTGGTTGTAGATCAGAGAGTAGTATCTAACCTTGCTAGCCGGCTGACAGGCCCTCAAGGCGCACTCCTTCTTGATATAAAAGAGCAGCAGGAACTTGAAAGTGACGCACACGACCAGCAGCGGAGAGAACATCATGCCGAACCACAGCACCGCCTGGTTGTAGATCAGCGTCAGGGAGTTGTACGCTATGTTGAACTCTGGGGCGCTTTCAGATTTACTCCACCTGTAATTGTAGTAAGTGAATATACAGAGTGCAACATAATATTAAATACAAGACCTTTTTAGGTAAGTTAGCCTATGAAACTAAAGAAATAATTCTACAAGTTTTCGACATTCGCAAAAAAATTGACTTTTATTATATACTAGGGACCCGCCCCGGCTTCGCACGGGTGCGATATCTACATATAAACCTTCCTTAAGAATCACTCTATCTATTAAAAAAACCGCATCAAAATCCGTTGTGTAGTTTTAAAGATCTAAGCATACATAGGGACAGACAGACGCGGGAAGCGACTTTGTTTTATACTATGTAGTGATAATACCAATGAATGATCAGCGATCATCTGATAAATTTGTTTGAGAAGTCAATTTTTTGCGTATTCGGGACACTCATAAAACTTCCTCACTTTGCTCACTTTTCGCGTAACGATATATCGTTACAATTCAGATATGCAAATAGATCTTCGTGAATTACATGGATGGTCTGTATGAAAAATTACTGCATTTTTTTAGCTTGTTTTCTTCTTGTTGATTTTTTTTTAACGATTTATCGTTATATGGAGAGCATTGGGATCAGAATGTTATATACTCAGTACTAAGAAATTTCCGGAGCAGACAGAAAAACGCGTATTTTAAAACATTTTAAATAAAACTTTAACTTAAATTGTATGACAAAACCAAATTATCAAAAATATGTACAAAATAATAGTTAAGCGAACTCACTTATAAACGAAGCCCCTAGTAAACTCAAAGAGTGGCAACACAAACAAAGAGATGGCTGAGTCTAGCAACACCAGCCGGTAAGCTTCCTGACCGAACGACGTTTCCCAACACTGGAATACAAACATGGAGGCAACATAAAATAAAATGGAAACAAAAAACGGAACCTATTTTTATTCTAAATCGTATAATTTTATTAAATTCTTATGCCTACTACACACGTAATGATATTATACAATCTGTTGTTTTAAAGACCGCCAAAATTTAAGAGGTAATAAGGTCTTTGAAAATAAACAACTTTCCCCTAACTTACCTATGTTAGGTCGAAATCTGAAAATCGAGAATTGACTTTTCATACAGAGACTGGTCACGTGACTCACTTTTGTTTGAAGAGTCAATTTGGATTCTAGATTTCGACATACGTTTCTTGGGGAGTTGTTCAGTTTCAATGACTTTATTACCTCCTAAAATTTGTCAGGACTTTAAACCAATCTGTGCGGACTACATCAATCATCTGTAAAAATTAGCAATTTTCTGGTTTAAATAATAAATTAATCAGCGCTTTGTAACAATTTATCGGTTCGTGTGTAGCGGCCATTATGTTTACTTTTTTTTTATTGTGTTTGAATTATCTGTTCTTCTTTCTTACAATAAATATACGTCACCTTTTCCTTGGTGGACTGCGTCCAGTACACAAACAGCAGCATGAGCGTGCCGACGTCCAGCAAGCAGGTGCGCGCTAACGTTACGTACAGCGACGTACGCGGGTTATAGAACTCTAGTCTGCAATACAATAAAACCTTATTTTTTTAACTATCGTCGCCGATACTGCAACACCGCGTAACTAACAACAGACGATAAGGCTTAAGTTAGAATCTAATTTAAAATTTGCTAAATCTAAGTCCTAGATGTAGCAGATTTTACAGGAAAATAAAATAAAAAAACAAGTAATAACACAATAAGGTTCATTTTGGAGTCAGTGTCAAGGCGTAGGATGAGGTTAAATCTGGAAATACTGTCTTCCTGACCGAATTTCGGTCACAGCGGCCAATCTCAACGAAAATTGGCCAGCGATGCAGGAGATATTAAAGTGCACAAATGTGTGCGCAAACATAGGTGCACTCTCTCTATTTCCTCACTTTCATAGTCCGATGGGACGGCAATCCGACACAAGGAGAGAGATCAGGCGCAGGTCCAACGTCTTTACGTGCTTTCCGAGCACAGAGCAAGTGATAATTAATTTATATACTCACTTGACGAGCAAGTGGAACATTAGCGGGCACACAGTGACGCACACCGTCACCACGAACGACACGAACAGCTCCCAGTGCTGCAGCGACGTGCGCCAGCCCAGCAGCAGCCACAGGCCCCACTCGATGCCCACTATCAGGGCTACGGCGAATATACTGACGATCACGTTCGTCGTATACTGGCCCACCTTTGTGCACCAAGATATGGTGGTTTTTGAGCGGGTTTGCTCGTTTAAAAGTTCCTGCAATTATAACATTCAGCACTGGAAGGCTATTGGCTAACTTTTTGGTACCTAGACAAACGGCCAGAAAATTACATTGATATCAAGTATAAAGTACAGTCAGGAACCAAATTATAGCAGCAGAAGCAGAATTCGATTGATTCTTTTCTTTAATACATATCCTAATGGTTGAGTTTATAAATAAATATACAACTCAAATGTTACTCAATCTGTTACCATAAATACAATAATGTATACATTTGACATTTATCAGTTCAGCTATTAAATTAGTTTTAGAAAAATTATTACAAGTTATTTTATTTATTAATCAAATAAGTTTACAACAAGGTAATTTAACTCGGTTTACTTGGTTTGGTTTGGGATCTAGTCTCCGTACAATATGAGGCAAGTATTACCTAGATACAGCTTGGCAAAAAAGAGTCTAAGGCGGTGACAGCTGGAACTAAAAATAAAAATCTTAAAAATTAAGTTTTTGACTACTAAAATAACATAAAAATGAGTCATTTGATTATAATTAATGACAAAAAACTCGTCATAGAAATATGTAAGCACTAAATAACTTGTAATTTTGAATTGTAGTGTGAAAAGTGCGACAGCGGCGCCCCCAATTTTTCCAGACTCTTTTTTGCCAAGCTGTAAGTATATACCTACCATATCATATCAAAACATGTCCCCATATTTTTGCTTATAACACATTTGCACATATAAGAATCTGATGGTTGGACGGATATACAAATTCATTAGAATGTGATAGGATAATAAGACGAATATTTCGGGTCAGTTTTGGATGCCAAAATGGAGATAGGTTAACTTTTTGGATATACAGAAACCTGCTTCAGGTTCGGGTCTACGTAAGATCGTAAAATCGAGCTTAAGAACTTACCTTAAACTCATTGTACAGACTCCTGGCGTTAAGTTCAGCCGCCTGTTGCGTGACCACGCCGAAGTCCCACCCACAGAATACCTTGTTAGCGAACACGTGGCTCAGACCTCCCGATGTCTCTATGAAGTTCAGGCGGTACGAGTATGCTGTCCTGGTGATAAATATACGGCTTTTATAAAACTAATATGTCTCTTAGGAAGATATATATACATTTATATATTGCAAAGCTTTGAAGCATAATAAAAACTAAGTTTATGTTTAAAATTTTACCAAAATCGAAACTATTATAATATAAAGAGAAATTATACATTTTATTTTATGTTTGTAATGAATACTTAAACCCAAAAACTACTTAACCGATTTTTTAAATTCTTTCACAGATTAAATATACGGGATTCAGGGGCGTGTCTACTACTTATACATTTTTCCGAAGCCCGCCATAATATGTAGTAATAAAAAAATATTACGTATACATTTTTTTTACTTCAATGTAACTTTACAAAGTTGTTGGGCTTGTACTGGCTAGGCACGCCACTGTACAAAATATACAAGAAAATTCAGTTTTACTCGAGCAAAATCGCGGTCGACATCTAGTATTGTATAGAATTTTATCTTAATTCAAATTAATTGGACTATCCTTAATAATTTTTAATTAATTCCGATAAGATTGCAAGCAGTGACTATCTACAATGTTCGTTTTTCATTGGTGTTATTAATATAACTTACCTATTACACAGTACCGCGAAGAACATGAGGTACAGACAGACCATGGTGAAGAAGTAAGCGAACGCCATGTTGTAGCTGAGAGGCGTGCGCGTTGATATGTTGTCATCATGGTAATGGCCGTAGAAAAGAAGGGAGTTGGTTAGACCACCCTGGAATGGACAGAATACACGTGCTAAATTATTTTGCACACCTCAGAGAAGAAAAGCCAATTACATACGAGATATTATCCTCCTAACATTATAAATATAAAAGTTAGTGAGGATATATGGATTTTTTTTTCAAGCAAACACAACGGTTTTTTTTTAAACCTTACTCGGATGAACTCAGAATCGGTTATTCGGATATATAAGCAACATATAGGCTATATAACAAACAACATATATTAAATTTATTAAACACCACGCGGGCAAAGCCGCAGCCGGAAGCTAGTTTTGTTATACATTAATACTTTTTTTCTTTCTTTTTAACGTCTGAAGTTGTCAACAAATTATTTTGTACAATCAGAATGTCACAAAAAAATGTTCAAAGTTTCAAATATCTCACCATGCCAGTAACAAAATCCAAGACGGTCAGCTGAGGTTTATCAGCTACCTCCTCATCATGCAGAGCTTGAGGGATCACCACAAAAGCTATCACCAGGGTCGCTAACAGCAGGTCTAACGCGAACAGCCAGCGTAAGAAGTAGAAGTAGGAGCCAACCGCTGAACCAAAGTGACCCTCTATCTTACGGATAGCTTCGTACCAGAACTCGAAGGAGAAGATTACGTCCCGACAGCGATCTCTAATCTGAAAAGTTCGATAGTTAAAAGGGTTTGAACCTTTGTAGTATAGCCGCCCGTAGCCATTTTGTTATTTTTTTCAAAGTAGCAGCGCAGGAACTTAAATAAACAAAAAATGTTAACAATATAAAGTCCTAAGGTGTGTCACATTTCCGAGATATTTGGAGTTACAACATGTTGCTTACATTTTTCGTTTATATCGTGTGCTCTATCCATACATACTAGTGTCATCCTGTGCCGCCACTTTGATAAAAAATGAAAAAGGCGACAGGCAAATATGCCAGCTTCCATACAAAAATAATCTAACCCCTTTATTTGTTTTTTACTGATTGACTTTGCTAAGCCAAAAGAAGGTAAACATTCGTTTGGCATTGATTGAATGAGTTGTTGCGCAAGCGTTGGGTGTTGGCGATTCCAACTGCAGATGATTGCTGTTGCACAGAAGTATGCTGCTGCCTATTCTTTCGGATCTTTCCCTTTGTCGCTTCTTAGACACCCACGGGACGAGTAGGGGTGGTTCTATTCTTAGGCCGGAAACCGCACGGTAATTCACTCATCACTTACCCTTTTCCACGTAAAACTGATTCTATACTTCATCCGTTTCATCACCGATATGGGTCGTCTTTTGGACCGGAGACTGACTGATGCCGACAACTTGGCGCGAACATTCCTCTTCATCGTTAGACATTGGGGAAGGTCTCGAAGTGCTTCTCTGTAATGCGAGATTAACTTATGTCAATTAAAACAGCAGTGGTAGTCTAGGTTTGACCATTGGACTGTCAAGTCTAAGGCCACAAGTTTGAAACCTAGGCACGTACTGACTTTTCGGATTTATGTGCGTATTACAATTAGAAATTACTTATCGGTGAAGGAAAACATGGTGAGGAAACCAGCACATCCTAAGAATTTTCAACGGTGTGGTTTAAACTCTGACACCAGGTTGTTCATCAACCATACGATACAACGAAAAAAGGAAAGAATTATTTATTTGGTGGACTAACTCCTGCGCACGTTAGGTACCTACTTGGATGAATTTTGTCCCGAGTGTATATTATTTTATTGGTTTAAAGTTTGAGGTATAGCAACCATAGCTCGCGCAAAATATTGTCATTCCAGTATAAGGACCCACCTCCTCATCTCCTCAGCTTCTGGATCGTCTTCCATCAGCCGTTTATGTTGCTCCATCTCCCTAACAATGATATCCGCTTGCTTGTCTGCGTCATCAGGCGCAATTGTTCCCCCCGCATCAATCTCTTCGAGCAACGCATTCTGCTCGGAGTTATTGCGGCGAAGACGTAGTGTATCTGTAAATAAAGCGCCTTATGTTCGAACTTGAGACCTCTGACTTGCCAGTCAACGGTCCTACTCCTAGGCTAATTATAACTATATGAGACACCTGAATACCAAAGTAGATATTATCGGGTACCGGTCTGTGTTATGACCTGGATTTGTTTGCGGAACGGGCATTGCATGAAATTGAAAAAAATAGGGAAGACTATAAAAAAATATTATAATAACAACTTTACCTGTACTAAGCTCAAAAACTTCAGTATCACCAGAAAACACAGACATATTTCACACAAAACACTTCCTCAATCACTCCTCATAATTTATATAACAAAACCGTTATTTTAAATTAAACTAAATAAATATTGCTGTAAGCTGTAAGTATTACGTAGCACAAGGTATATTAGACTGCACTCCGCTGTCTGAATCCAGCTAATTGTTATTGACGTTAGGGTGCGCATACACTGGTGTATAATCATAGTATAATAAATATACCTACAGTATTTTATCTCGGCTGTTTCCTGGATTTCGTTACCTACGGCTGTTGGATGGATCACGCGCTAGGGCCGCCAACTTACTTTTGGGTATCATATTTGATAATGAGATTATCATAACATTATTCATTAAATAGTAATAATTTATTTACAAATTTATCATAAAAAAACGTATTTAAAAAGATTTCCTACGTAAAAAAATGTGCTTATTTCAAGCCGGTAGGTACTACTTAATATGACACAAAGAAAATAAATACTCAAGTTACAATTTACATTAGTTGGAGACCACTAGTAGTAGTAGACCTCAAAAGTGCGACCGAATACGGCCAAATTAAAAAATGAAAATTATGTAAGTCATTAGTGAGGTGGGTTTACACTCCAGTCGACCGCAACCTTTATCATAATTAGCTGTTATTAACAACGTGCATCGTTTGTAACGTGTATCCGAGCAATAAACCCTATTAAATGATAATTGAGTGAACGTCCAGCACATGGATGACCCAGCTTTAAATATGTGAAGGTAAATCAGAAATATCCTGTTCGTAAATAAGGGTCAAGGGTTGGTAGGGCAGGCAAAAAGGGAGGGGCAAATTTGGTCATGCAAACAAGGCACCTCCCATTGGCAGCTCACGTCAGGTCACTTCACGTAACTCAGGACTACTCAGGAGTGATACAAACGTTAAACAAAGGACCTCTTTCTAAAAATCCAGGTCATTGATAATTAAATCTACCTACAAACCGATGCGTGTTTCAGAGGCAGGATTCTAACTACCTACCTACCTATTTATTATTATAAGCCAACATTTTCCCACTGCAGGGTATAGGAGTAAAAGAGAGGAAAAGAGAAAGAGGAAAAGGAGACCTTTTCCTCTTTCTATTCCTCTCTGTTCGTAGCTGCCTATTATTACGGCTTTACTCACGTATTCATTTCGGGAATGCCCGACAAGAACTCAAAACGGAGTCCATTTTCAAGAGTGAGTGTAGTTACGCGACGGCGCGGCGTCGCGGCGTCGCGGAACTCACACTAGAGAAAAAATTCCCACTAAAGATATTGGTAATCAGATTTAAAACTATTAACTATTACTTACTGTACGGCAGCTGTCGTGAAGGCATGAAGTTCACGGCGACCTGGCGAGCCGCATTGTTTCGCATCGTGAAGTTACGCCGACTGCTCGCTGGCCTCGATCCCATCTCTTGTATTTCTTCCTCCATTTGGCACTAATCTAAAACAAATTGTAAATCTCCACTAAGATATTTAAAATTTCTAAACAAGTGTTGGTGCTTGATGTAAATACTTTATGATAATATGAAACTTGATTATAATAAATTGTTGATAATAGAAATCAAGATACTATGATAAGATATAGATAGTATTTAGGAGTTATTAGTCATTAACACACATATACACCATAGACAATTATTATGGTAATATTAATGAAGAATAGGTAATTGCCAGTCTTTCCCAGAAATCTGACTTAGGTAATTATCAGCTAAATTAAATTTAGATTTCCAAGTAAGTAATAAATCAATATTATAATATAACTACTACTACTTAATTATTTAATCAAATACAACACACCATGGAACTTTATGGTTAATACATTCACCTATAGTAAGGGGTGTGTGCCGACTGGATATTTTTTCGGAAGCTCAGCCAAAACCCGTAATACAAATGTAGTAATAAAAGCATATTGAGCTGACAATTTGCAGGCCCAATAAATATTTTGTAACATACACTATAAAGATAAATTTGATTATGAACAGGATTTGAACCTGCAACTTTCCCAGGAGTTAAGAGTTTACTCTGTGCAAGAGAATTAGCACTATTATCTATGTTTCTTATGTCTTACACATTTTGAAAATAAAATAACAAGTACCTAAGTATTCACTTTTGTCACTCACAAAGTTGAAAGATACATTTTTTATTACAAGCTTTTATTTACTTGCGGTGTACTGTTTGTTTGGGTGGAACTCTCTAGCAGTCAACAGCACAGATACAAATTTTTGCATATACATTTAGTTTTGATATTCCAATATAATCAATATAAAAGCTTGGTTAAAAACGATGTTTTTATAAAAACTTTTACATAATGAGTCATGGACAAAATTTTATTATTCTTTGATAACCGATAGAACTAATTGATAAACAACAAACCTGATCTTTAGATGATTGATCGCTTTCTCAATTTCTAAGGGGTGTGTATTCTTAAAGTTATTAATTATGATCAAAAAAGATAAACGTGTAGATTCACGATGCAAGAAAATAATATTCACAAAACAAATATATTGAAGGAGGAAGTACACCAGCCTGAAATGAAGTTTATACTAATAGTACTGAAATTAACTTCGCGATATTTGGGGTCACAAACTCAAAAACAATAGTATTTATCACAATAAATTGTAAATAAACCATAACTTTTGCATCAACAAGAACATGAAACAAACAAATTAAAATAATGTCAGATTGTCAGCTGTCTCTGTCTGTCAACTCACCACAGACTTACTAGGGATACTAACGCACAACTCACTGTCAGAATGTACAGTATGTAAAACCGTAAACACTAGCGTTTTATGATCTGTGGACTCACATAATTCTTCAAAGTTGAATTTGAATTTAAAATTAATTTTAAGAACCTTTCCCTAAATAACTGCTGCAATGCCACAGAACCACCATTTTAACCTTGATTGCAAAACAACTTTTGGACTGTTTCGTATCGCGGATACTAGCTAATTCTTAGAGTATTTATAGAATAAATACTCTAAATCACACAATATTTCACACATTGAAGATGAAGAAGCAATAGGAAAAACCGAGACAAACCAATTACAAATAGAACAACATTGCAGTTTCAGCAAAAATTTCAAATTGATTGGAACAAGTTTTCATACTTAAAAATGCCATAAATAAAAATTCTTGTAAAGCTATTTTTATGCATGAAAACTTATTCCGATCAATTTGAAATTTTAAATAATTAATAATTTTAAATTTCTGATATTTTGCTGAACCTTTGAAATAACGTTCTCATTATTTTGGTTTGTTGTGATTTTACATACTATATTCATTGAAAATATTTAACTTAAACTAATAACATATAGACAGTAAGTTCCTTGTAAAGTGACGTTGTAAAAGTGTCTCAATCACGCACACATTGAAACAGCGTTGACGTTTCGGTGACGTATAGGTAGTGTTGCAACAGTAGGAATTTTTCCCCAAATTTCAATTTATATTTACTTGGAAAAATAAAATAGCAAGGGTTTTTATTGTAAATATTAGTATGATGCTAATCTTTTTATATGAATAATTTTATTTTTAAATGTTTTTTTATGCAAAAACATGCAATACATGTGCTTTAGCCATTTGGTTTTACTTTACATTTTTTACAATATTATTATGCAAGTTTGCTATATTTTAGAATACCTACTCATATTAATGTTGTATACATACTAAAACTAATATTATGTAATTAGTTTCAAAAATTACCACAATTATTGGGTAATAATTTTGGTAAACTATTTTTCCCTACTTGGCAACACTACGACATCATGGCGTCTTTTTAAATTGTGTTTGAAATAATTTGTTTTGATTAAAGATTTAAGTACAAACATTTTAGTAAAACGTAACACTTACCTGTGGTATGATACATTATCACATTTTTTAATATTTTTTGATTCGTTTGGGCAAAATTTCACTGCGCAAGGCGGCATTTTTTTTTTTTTTTGCGGAGCTGTGTTCTGAAACTAACGTCACCAAGCACTGAGACGGCGTCACCGCGCGGAGCGGTCCTCCACCAGTACTCCACCAATTGAAGTGCTACATTTTCGGTGCGCGGATTGCACTTCTATATGTTATTATTCTAAGATATTTAATAAGAAACTCGAAGAAAACAACTGACTCGGGTGAGACGTGCTGTCTTTCCTCAGTCTTTTCCTTTTCATACATTTAAAAAAAAACCTATTTTTAAGATAAAATTGTGGTTACGTTATAAACAAGGACATCGTTGATTTTAAGTAGTTCTCTTTCGAGACTGATATTCTGGCCGTAACTTCATGATGAGCTGTCAAGCAAACTTCTGACTCCAGTTTGACACTTGACAAGTTGACAGTGATATTGACAAATGACACTTGACAGTTCCTCCCTTTGGACTGGAGTGGGGGTGGCGTTACCACGCCGCCAGCTGATTAAATTTTATTATTTAAAAGGTTTTTGTAACTCGTTATAAGGTTTTTGACATAATTCTGAATCCACATTCTTCCATGTCTTGTGTTTAATTGTTGCTGTTAAACAGTAGCAATATAATTTGAGTGTAGTATTAATATTTCCCGAGGTAAGTTTTACGTTTACTTTTATTTTTAAATCCTTGTTACCTTTTCAAGAGATAGTGATACGAATGAGTCATTACTCATTCACTGTGCTTTCCTTATTACCCTATCCATAGTTCTTTATTGAATAACTACCCAAGTATGACTGTAACTACGTTTTGTCTTCACTTTGTGTATGGACTTTATTTGGTTTCTTATTAGACAAACTTGATCAGTGTCATTACAAAGGTGATGTTATTCTCATAGATTTGAAATTAGGTAAAGGGTACTAAAATTCTAAAATAACTATGGTAAGTCTAAACTAAAGGGGCAGGATTACGGGGGAATCTAATCTTGCGCCTAATTTTAGATTACACAAGGTTGAGTATGGTATAAAGATGGGAATAGCAATACTAGGTACTTCTGAGTATACATTTTCATTCCTTAAATGGCTTAGGTACTGGTCTGAGAGTTGACGGATAACTGTTTGTGGGTCTGAGTCTATCACCAATATTTAAGTAAATTTTTGACTATTACTCAGCTTTGAGGGATGGGTCTCGCTAACAAATAGGTTTCAGCTATCAAAATTCTATTCTATTCAAATTCTATTCTATTCACATAATGTAATCAGCCTGTTTAGAGTGAGTCAGATTAATAGCATCAGTGAACTGGGCTCACAAAGCACACTGCATAGGTAACTACATGTTTACGCACGCATATATTATACATGAATGTGAAAAGTCAGATATGACCTTTCACTTGGCAGTCCAACGGTCATACCACTAGGTCTTCATATCACTGCCAACTTCTTCTGCTTAGAGTAATCATGAAAACCTAAGACACTATTATGCATTACTTGTATGCAAAAATAAATTAAAAAATATAAAACAATCTATATCACTTAATCCGCAAGTATTTCTAGTATGTTTAACTATTATAAAAATGCACATTACTTTTACGGAATGCTTTGTGATAAAAACAAGGTCAACATTTACTACAAGTGGTGAACAAGTTTAATGCTTCCCAGCCAGTTGATTGGCTTGATTGCAACTGGCATCATTTCTCTATTGTCGAAATTAGGATGAGTGAATAAAGTGAATAAAATGTTGCTATAGCAGCCTGGGCCATAATAAGCAAAAATAATGGTTAAATTGAGATGCAGCAGGCCGCCCGTATAAATCTACTATTATGTGGGTACCTAGATGCATTCTTGGTGCAAATATATTATTATGGATCGTAGATTTTTTAAAAAAATAAGGTTTATGTTGTTTGTGTTGTAATTGTATAATAATTATTGCATATTCTTTGTTCCGTGTTTAATAAATGTTCTTTCTTTCTTTCTTGTATTTATTTATTTCTCTTTGGGAAAAGACAGCTTATATTTTTTCTAATAGCTAAAAACAAGTTCAAGTTGATACATTGTTTTATTGGCACAAGGAGACTTCTCATTTTCAATTCATATCATTAGTTAAAATTTGATAAGGTTTGTGGTCAAACACTGGCCTTTTTCATTAAATAAAATCTCTGCACTCTATGGGCTAATTGTAATCCCCTAGCAATAATAATAAAAATCATCAGGCATAATTGCATAAATAGTGAAATATATTTTATATAGATATTATTTATATGTATATTTTAAAATTATAACCTAAAGTTCAATTTAAATGACTTAAAATGACATCCATGGAATTTCCAGTTTCTATTTTTGTGAATTTTTTACATGTTATAGCACATGATAGCTTATTAAATATAATTATTTAATAAGAAAATTTGAAAAAACAACTGTTCAGTCTGTGTCCCATCCGTATCAGTTGTTTTTTCAAATTTTCTTATTAAATAATTATATTTCCAGTTTCTATTAAATTATCTACATTACAGTAATCATATGATTGTTACAGATTTTAAATGCTTGGTAAATCAGGATGGCTTCGCCACAAAATATCTCCGTGGACCAAATGAGGCTTATCCTGAGCGAAGTGATCGACGCCCTAGAGTCTCCCGACTACGCCTGCAAGCTGGACGAAGCTAAGGAAGCTGCTGGCAATGAGATGTTGAAAATGATGCAGATTGTCTTTCCTATGGTTGTTCAAATTGAAATGGAGACGATCAAGCATCATGGATTCAGTAATTCTAGAGAAGGTAGGTTTTTATATACTTATGATATTTATGTCATACGACTCACAAGTCGTGATAGCCTAGTGGTGGTGACCGTTGACTGGCAAGTCAGAGGTCTCGGGTTCGAACCCAAGGCGCTCTGACTTTTCGAAAGTTATGTGCGTTTTATAAATTAATTATCACTCTCCGTACCTCGGATAGCACGTTAAGCTGTTGGCCCTGACTGTCAATTGTAGATCTTTGACAATCGTTACAGGTAGTCAGAAGCCCGAAAGTCTGACAACCAGTCTTACCAAGGGGTATTGTGTAATCCAGTATCTGGATTGTGGAGGTCAGATAGGCAGTCGCTCCATGTAAAACACTGGTATTCAGCTGCATCCGGTAAGACTGGAAGCCGACCCCAACATAGTTGGGAAAAGGCTAGGCAGATGATGATTATGATATTTATGTGATAATTAATTTCTAAAACGCGCTTAAGTCCAAAAAGCCAGAGGTGCGTGCCTAGGTTTTGGAACCTACGACCATGACCACTTGGCAGTCCAATGATCATACCACTAGGCTATCACTGGTTTTTTAAAATCCAATTAGAAGTAAACTTTGGATGACGTCATTGGTTTCTTTATTATTATTTTCTTAGGCTTTGTAACCTATAAGGTATAGTATAACTTTTAGTATTTTTTTAATAGGAAGCTTCAAATTCCAGGCATAGTGCAATTCACGCAGCTGGTTCGTGAGATGGAGACCTTGGACGGAGAGGTGGCTCGTCTCCATACCCAGATCCGCAGCCACTACCTTCCCCCCGTATCCATCAGCTCGACGGTCGATACTTCGCTGTGAATTAGTAAGTTAATATTGCTTTTTTTTTCCGAAGCTTGTTTTGTCTTTGAGAGATAACATCGTCCAGTTACGACGCGGACAATCTGCTATTTCGCTCACACATTGAAGATATAAAATCGTCGTCGATATAAAGAGTCGTGATAGCCTAGTGGTGGTGACCGTTGACTGGCAAGTCAGTGGTCTTGGGTTCGAACCCAAGGCGCGCGCCTCTGACTTTTCGTAAGTTATGTGCGTTTTATAAATTAATTATCACTCTCCGTGCCTCGGATAGCACGTTAGTTAGCTGTTGGCCCCGGCTGTCAATTGTAGATCTTTGACAGTCGTTACGGGTAGTCAGAAGCCCGAAAGTCTGACAACAGACTTGTGACTGGGTTGTGGAGGTCTGATAGGCAGTCGCTCCATGTAAAACAGTGGTATTCAGCTGCATCCGGTAAGACTGGAAGCCGACCCTAACATAGCTGGAAAAAGGCTAGGCAGATGATTGAAGATATAAAATCTTCAATGTGCAAGCGAGATAGCAGATTAACCAGTATCAGTTATTAAGAAGCCCAAAGAGTGATGGCACAGTGGCTGGTGTATCTAAACAAAAAGTGGCAAATTCTATTCCTACTTGTAGACGATTCTTTTTATCTATATAATTTTTGTTACAATCAATCTGTTAGATTTTCTATGTGCTTTTGATTGAGATTTCTTTATTTTATTTTCAATGTTTCAACAACAATTTTAGTACTAATAAATTAATTTGTAAATATTGCTAAGTAGTATAAAGCTAAGTCGCTATTTTCGTCTGTCGGTATCTCCGCTTACTTCTTTTAAATTACGGAACGGATTAGACGAAATACATGCACATTTAACCTTGTACAATTTTTAAAAATCCTGACAAATACAAACATACTATCATAACTGCGAATATAAAAAAAACAACTTCATCACTCAAAACTCATATTTAAGAAAATTTTAAATTTTAACGATATTCTTAAAAATACATTCTGATTAAAAATAATATGTTTTAGGTACCTATCCGGTATCTGGCGCAGGCGTCTATCAGCTACCTCGAAAGCACATAGAAAATGGCTGACATATTATAGATTAAATAAAAGTACCCTAATTTAATTTTACTATTAGATTATTAAATACATACCTAATGAATGCATTTATATTTAAAATAAATAATAATAAGTATCATTTTTTTTATTGTAATTGTAAGCTCATCATTCATTCTTTCCCGTCTCTTCATACAAGCTTGTCATCAATATTTATGCGCCCATTAATAATCATTAAAAGATTATTATATAATGATCTCATTCTTAGGCAATGCAGGAGTAACTTACCGAACTGATAACAGATTCACTGTTATCAACTACAGTCTTAGTAAATATTTACTAGACTCGAGAAGTCTGAGATAAGAATCTTGCGAGAAAATTTAACATTGCATAAAAACCAGTGACAAAATTAAAAAAGTTACAAAAAAAAATATAAATGACGACCTGGCTTTTTTTCGAAGGCCTCTTTCTCTTTTACGAAGGCCTTCCTAAAGTGTGTCAACCTTAGTTTTCAGATCACAACAGCCCACATGAATCTCAAACAAATCTCAAGTAACAATAAAAACAAAATGAAACGACGAAACTTTAAATACTTTGTGTGCGCGTGTGTTCTAGTGTACGTGTTATATTTCCTCGGTGTTAGTGACTATATCTACTCTAAAGACTTCGAAGACAACTTCGACTACCCTCTAAACATCGATATAAGAAGCATTGTAGAAGATGTCTTAGAAGGCAAGAAGATCACAGTGACACCTATCAATTATTACCACTACAGATTTCTAACTAACTCAGGAAAATGTTCTACTATAGACAAATTGGATTTGTTCATCACTGTCAAGTCAGCAATGGATCACTTCAAACATAGAGAAGCTATAAGACAGACATTCGGACGAGAAAATTATTCAGGTATCACAGTTAGAACTTTATTCTTTTTAGGAATCGATCGTAAACCTAGATCGGATTTACAGAAACAGATAGATCAAGAAATGGCAGAATTTAAAGATATAATTCAGGTGGATTTTATTGATGATTATTATAATAACACAATTAAAACTATGATGTCTTTCCGTTGGGTGTATGAGCACTGTTCTACAGCAGATTATTATCTGTTTACTGATGATGATATGTATATTTCTGTTAATAATCTGTTAGATTATGTGCATGGGATCGAAGCAACACGGAAATCGAAATTAGATCCAACTGAAACATCAAATAACGCAGTAACGAGTGCCGATTGGGACAAAGATGAATTATTCGCTGGATACGTTTTTAAATCTGCTCCCCAAAGATTTAGGTCCAGTAAATGGAGGGTATCTCTTGACGAATACAGTTGGAATCGATGGCCTGCGTACGTCACTGCGGGGGCTTACGTTTTATCAAACAAAACTATGAAAGTTATGTACATAGCCAGTCTTTTTGTGAAACATTTTCGCTTTGATGATATTTATTTAGGTATAGTTGCGAAGAAAGTTGGTGTGACTCCAACACACTGTCCGAATTTTCATTTTTATAAGAAAAAGTACAATATGGAAGCGTATAAGGATGTTATAGCGTCTCATGGCTACGCGAACCATGAGGAGTTGATCAGAGTGTGGAATGAGCAAAATAGTATAATGTAAGATATTAGTGAACTAAATCGCATTCCACAAATAGATGTTCGCTTATTGCCCTGTCCGAAAAAGAAAAAAAAGAGGAACAATTACAAGGTTTTAATGCCCAAAGTTTTTTTTATTGCAACTTGAAATGCATAGTTACAGGACGTAGCCCATAACTACACCTAAAGCTGATATACTAGGCAACTTTACATCGTTTTAAACTAATTACTCTACGTGATTATTAACAACTGTCAACGTCCTTATTATCTAGCTGATAAGCTGCGTCTATAAGTCTGTAGTTTCTGCCTACCCTCATGGGAAAAAAGCGTGAATTTATGTATGTAGGCATGTATAAATGCATCATATTAAATTTTCCGATATCTTTATTATAATATAGATTGTGTAGTGCAAGTTATTCTATTGAGTACTATCGTGGACAAAGCCGGTGCACCACTCTTAAGGTTAGAATCCCTTGCACCCGGCGCGCGTCCGACCGTAGCGCTAGCCGCGCCCCTACGCACGTAGCATCGTTCAAAGCATTTTGATGGCAAAATGGTGCACCGTTCGTGTCCGCGATAGTACTTCGATATACCTATGAATTTGCTCTTATAGGTATACTTAAAAAAAAGTACGTAAAAAAAAGGGGGAGGCCTTTGCTCAGCAGTGGGACATCACTTAGGCTATTAAAAAAAAAAAAAAAGGTATACTTGGTGAAAATCACTTTTTTTTTTCAATTTATATGTTTGTGTAAAAAACTTCGTAGTTCTTAGTACGAGTGCAGAAGCAAGTAAGATAAGCATGTCTATGTGTTAATTAATAATTAGTTTAGTTACAAAAATCTCAAATCACATAAATATTATGTAAATAAGATAAATATTGTGTGTAAAGTCTGTTTCAATAATATATTTAAAAAATATGATCGAAAATGGCGACACTTGCACACTTCGACTAAAAACTATTTATTTATCATTTCAATTAATTAATAGCTGTACGTATTATCAAGCCTACAACAATAATACTATAGCTGCAGATGAAATAAACCTTTATTTTGTACGCAGTTAAGTTCATTTTCATCAATTAATCAAAAATATTAAATTATATTGAAAAAGACTTCAGACAATGATCCTGCGAATGTACTTTAGAATAAGTAGTTTATAAGTTAATATTACTCGTTAAACGCCATTGATTGGCAGTAATTACCCCATAAAACGCAGTATTGTGAAAAAGACACCAATTTGTCTTTTTCAAAATATAAGTCTAGTTTTGAAAAAGACAAACGGGGTCTTTGCGAAGCGATAGAATGGAAATCAGTTTAAAAAGTTTTTTAGTTTATTTCTTCTTACCGTTAAACTACATTTTGTAACAATACGGAATATTAACACTAATTTACATAAAATCATGATTTAAATATATTATTTTCTGGTAGAAATGTTAACCAACTGCTTAAATCTCTATACGTTGACCATCCGGCCGGGCCACGGGAAACAATCCTTCAAACTGGGATATATCCTGGTGTACCGCAACGTATGGCAGCCCTAGTAACATGGGAACTAGATCGAAAACTAAATAATGGTGCTAATTCTCTCGCACACGCTCTAAATTAATTTAGACTCGCCATCTCTCCTTCTAACAGAGATCATTAGAAAAGGATAGACGATTTTTAGAGCTGTTAAACTAGTCCATTTGCGTGATATCAAGGAGAGTTTAGTCGGCATGTCTTTCGACGACCTCTCATCGCGTCTAATTTCACTTCCATTGCAAGATCGTAGACTAATTTGACAGCTCTAATTTGATAGTGATCTTTTCTCTTTTTCGATTTTGTTTATTAGAAAGAGATATAGTTAGATTCAAATTAAAATTAGTTTAGCGAAATGTACAAGAGAATCAGCACCAGTATTGTTGTAAATTAATTTATAGATTATTTTATATCATGCATCAATATGCTCAATGCTGTGTGAAGACTGATCGCGAATTAAAACCTAACAAACATATTTTAGTTACTAATATAAAAAATCTCAAATACTTACCTATGTTAGGTATATTTTTTGTCAGCATGAAAAAAAAAAGTATTTCAGCGATATCCAAATAAGGCACATTGAATATTCTTAATTCATTCAATGCCCACACATTTTAGGGTAACAGTTCCCACACACCGACCAAAATGTGTATGTGTGTGTAGGAACTGTTATCCTCCTTGTGGTAACAGTTCCTACACAGCGACCATATCTGTTTTTAGTATATTTTGTGTGGGGACGCTTGTACGGCGTCATCAGAAGTTGGCTGCGAATCGCTGATGCTGCTATATAAAACGCGAAACGTGCTTGACTTAGCTTTTATGATTTATTTTCTTTTATTTTTTGTAATCTTTCAACTCTGATTGTACTATATATTATATTTTGTTACATACAAGGAAATCAAAAAAACCTATAAATAATATATTATTTATAGGTCTTTGTCACACTTTTAATAAAATAGTTGTTAAATTTTCCTTATAATATATTTACGACGTTCTTTCAAAAGAATATTACCTTTTCTTTATTAAAAATACAGTTTTAAAAAAATAAAACAACTCGAATTCAAACATTGTATTATTTATTTAAGTAACAGTTTATCATCATAAATATAAGGCAATAAAGAGAGCTTATAATTAAGTAAATATCCATCCGTTTAGATTAATAATTTACGTATTCCGTTATATTACGTAACGTAAATCAGGAAGTCTTATCTATAAGGTCGTATCTATAAAAATGTACATTTCTAATGTACATACATGTTCAATATAATTCGTAATATATAACAATATAATTAATACTTAAACTATCTGCTACTAAGCACCTCTAGTGCAATATATGCGTTTATGATTCTTACATTGTACATTTGAATAGAAAGAAGAATTATTTCATAAAAAAACATTGGTAAAAAGTTAAAAACTTGGAGAAATGAAAGGTACATAAATGTAGGCAGTTAATATTGTTCTTAAGAAAATTATTCCATCCAATAATTGGAACGATAATAAATATGTTCCATGAGACCATGAATACTAACAAGTTTTAGTAACATGATATGACGACACAACCCAAAATTTCACAGTTTAACAGAAATTATAATAGGTACTTTTCATATATTTACAGGATACAATACAGCGTATTTTCCCATTCCGTGTTTGCACTACATGTACAAGTACATCCTACCATAAAACGCTGCAACTTTGCCAACCAAGCCCAACTTTACCTATTTAGTTTCAATTACGATAGGGTACTTTATTTCTACCATAATCACCAGGCCACATTTAGGCATTTGCAAGGGTTAACACAGATCTTATTTAGGTATCTACAAGGGTTAACTTTGCTAGATAGACGGATGAAAATCCCCCTTAATCACATTCCCAATGATGGCTCTATTCTGATTAAGCTAGTCCATTTTCCAGCTCCCGGAAAACAAACGTGATCTTCATAATGGCAAGCCATAGGTCTTCGTCAGTGATCTCCCGGTGGATCGTGAATCGGATCGTTCTGCTGTCGAAGTATATCGCTTTTACAATCACGCCCTCGTCGCTAGTTGTTTTGCAGTCACCCTATGGATGAGAATTCTGATTAAAGTCGGATGTAGACATGTGTTCGGGATATCTTTATTTGTAGCTCTCTTTTGGAGCTCAGCGATCTCAGAAACTGTGGTTATATACACCTTGCGGTCCGACGATATCACGTTAGCAAAGCTAGACATACTGAAAGAGTACTAAACCTAATATTGGTTTGGACGGTAGGTATGGAGTTGGAGTATGATCTAAAACATTATGACATACCTGTGTCTCAGCGAGGCTGACCTGCGCGAGTCTTGCGACAACCTGCTGCGCAGTAACTGTGCTGTGTTCTGGAATCTTCACCAGAACTATGTTGCTGTGTTGACCTTCCACGTCCACTTTGAACGACTTCAGTAGAAGACCCTCGATTACTAAATAAGGAACAAAAAAATGATCTAATTTTAAGAGTGCTTCCTTCCAATTTTGAGGTACGCCTGCCTAAAAATACGTTATGTCAGCTGAATAGAAATCCTCTGTAAAGTGAATTAAACCACACCAAAATGCTACTAACCCTTAGCCAGTCTGAAAGCTCGCTTGTGGTCCAACGATAGCAACGGCACGACCTCGTCTAAAGCTACGATAGCTGCCGCAGCTAAGACGCCCGCCTGCCGCATACCACCGCCCAATATCTTACGCATTCGACGAGCTCTGGAAAATTGTAGGTTTATAATTAGCATTTTTGATGACCACCAGGTACACACTGGTAACACCAGACATTATATGTCTATGCTAAGAATTTCGGAAGAGCCTAGGAGTCGTGATAGCCTAGTGGTGGTGACCGTTGACTGGCAAGTCAGAGGTCTCGGGTTCGAACCCAAGGCGCGCACCTCTGACTTTTCGTAAGTTATGTGCGTTTTATAAATTAATTATCACTCTCCGTGCCTCGGATAGCACTTTAAGCTGTTGGCCCCGGCTGTCAATTGTAGATCTTTGACAGTCGTTACGGGTAGTCAGAAGCCCGAAAGTCTGACAACCAGTCTTACCAAGGGGTATTGTGTAACCCAGTATGTGGGTTGTGGAGGTCTGATAGGCAGTCGCTCCATGTAAAATACTGGTATTCAGCTGCATCCGGTAAGACTGGAAGCCGACCCCAACCTAGTTGGGAAAAGGCTAGGCAGATGATGCTAAGAATTTCGGAAGAAAGGTAAAGCAGTTTCTGCTTAACCGTTCTTCCCGGCAATCACAAAACGATAATGAGGGTTGATGATGATATACTTAATAATAATGACACGAAAGCCGTAATAATATACTTACTGATCAATAAAATGACAAGAGCCGACGAGTGCCGATCCGACAGGGGCCGAGAGTCCCTTACTAAAGCAAATGGAGATGCTGTCACAGCCGCGGACTACTCTGATCGGGTCCTCCTTCAAGTATTCACAGGCATTAAACAATCGCGCTCCATCCATGTGAAGGGGTAGATTGTGACGCTTGCACAGCGCTGAGAGGTCATCCAGGAACTTTAGGGGAAGAGCCTGAAATGAGTGGAGGTAATAATGTTATGAGTGTTTAACTAACTGTAACTCTTACTAGGGTCACTGTATTCATAGGTATTCTAATCGCTAAAGTGGAATTATATAATGTCGATAATAGTTAGGTATACTACAAGATAAAGACTCGATAACTAACAATAATTTACTAAATAATTAGGTACAAACTGTTAGGCTGATCAAAATAGTTGGACAGAGGTTATCAGCTCTCAATAAATTACAATAATAATACACATAATCGTTTGTTATTTTCACATGTGGCGCTGAACAATTACCATTATATTATTAACAATTAGGCTATTGATGATTAGATCTTTGTAGACATTATATTCCGACCTTCGTGTTTCAGCAGTACAGATACCGAAAGGTATTTAAGATTTTAAAAGTTTTATGCAAAAAAGTGTCAAACATAGAGCATGTAGACGAAAAGAAAAAAGCAATAAGGACTCGGGTTTACCCTCTGTTAAATGGGGATTAATGCGAACTCAAATTAAAGACCTAAACCTGTCGTTCCAGGCTTCTGTGTAAGCGTTCTAGTTTTCTGTGTCTAAGCTCAGGTTTGTGGCACACTGACCTTACCGCCACAGACGTTGTGAGTGCTCTCCACAGCCACAAGTGACGTGAGGGGGTCGTGGTCCCTCGGCCGCCTGCCCTAGACCAAATATCTCATTTACCCCTTTAGAAGTAAAAATAACTTCTGTCCACTTGCAGCTAACCGATCCAATTATACAATAGGGAAGATGCACTATTTTTATTTTTGTTTTCATTTTAAAGAATTCCATGTAGAATAGACCACAAATATATTAAAACAATTAAAATATTGTAATTTATCGGAAAAAATACTGTTTTAAATTGACAGTTTGACAGTTCGCGCGAAAACGGACCTATGGTACTGATGACGTCACTCTTGTCTGTCAACAACTTTCAATTTACATTTACTTTTCATTTTAACTTTTGCTTTTTCGAGATTATTTGTAAAAAATTAAAATGGACTATCCATCGACGTCAGGTGATTGTAACAATACCATTAATATTCAGATAAAAAGCCGTGTTGACTCATGTTTTGTGCCAATGTGTCCATCTACCTCAACAAAGTTTGCTTATTTTTGAGTGGACCTTCTGACCCAAAGCTGAGAAAAAAGTGGTTTCAAGCTGTGAAGACAAATGGTGCACACCCTTTGCTACACTCCGACCAAGCTTTGCGTTTCATTAATAATGGCTGTAACCCGATAACCTTCTTTACGTACTTTGTGCTCCGGAGTAACTCTACTTTTTATTGTACATAATTCTCCTCCATCTCTTTTAATTTGGACATGGCCGATTGCGTTATCGCCGTAAGATTCTCTTGTCGAGCTGAAATAACTGCTATATGTAGAAGCCGCTGAATAAAATACAAAGTTTAACAACTATGAATGACTATGATGTATACATACCGTAGTAATTTAGCCCCTTTCATTTCTACACCTGAAAACTCTGCACTTTCGATAAAAAAAAGTTACAACCATGTCAACACTAACTTTCGGTAAATTCCTGGAGTCTGCTTTTATAAATCCAACTTCCATTTTTATTTAAAAAACTATAGCAACCCAGTCACATACTCGTCCGGTTCGATCGTCCCGCGGTCGGTTGCCGCCGCGTTACATGGATGGTGCGTCTCTATCGCACATATAATGTTCCCGGTCGCGCGCGCCTTCTAGTGGTGGTGACTGGCGCATGATTCATTCCCGGCGCCCCGCTCCGCAGTCCGCTACACGCGTCGTCTGAGTGCTCACGTATCACGCGCCATCCACGTACCGCGCCGCGCTCCCGCGCCACGACCTATGTGCTCTTTATATGCCCTATTTGCTGTATTTTAGTTGTTACACGAGTGTTTCTAGTTCTACGAACCTACTGTGTTTATGTGGAATATATACTTTACTGTTTTATACCGTAGTTTGGTTTAAAGACTCCCTGAAATCATCTCTCATATGTGGCGCTCCAACGTTTGTTTCGTGTGACAATTTAAGAACAGTACAGTGGTGAATATAGTGATAATGTCAGTGACAAGAAGCAGAGCGGCTAGTTTAATTCGCAGGGATGATGCTGACGTTGCATTTGCCGACCCCTCGCAATCAAACGCGCCAAACGCGCCGTCCGCCCATGTTCAACAAGATGGCGGCGACGCGCCCTCTTCGCCATGCCCCGACGCCGACGCTAACGCTACGTTTTCCAACGAACACGTGGCTTCTATTATAGCATCGCTCCAACGCTCACAGACAGAAGCGTTCAGAGAGCTGCTTGACTCGGTGGCGCGGGCGAATGCATCAACTCCGCAGTCACTTACATTACAAGGTCATAGTACCCTTGCCCGCTGCAAAGCCACCTTCTCCGGCAAACCGAAGGAATCGGTAGAAGCATTTATCGATGCCGTCGAAGCGTACAGCGAGTGCGCGCAGGTGGCGGACTCAAACATTCTACGTGGGCTAGCTTATTTGTTCAAGGATGAAGCAGCTACGTGGTGGCAGGGAATAAAACATTCCATAACATCGTGGCGCCAGGCGAAAGAAAACCTAACTAGTGCTTACGGTGACCGCCGGCCGCCTCATCGTATTTATATAGAAATATTTTCGACGCCACAGCAAACTGAAAATACAGATATTTTCGTGGCGCGCATCCGTGCTCTCATGGCGAGATTACCGAAAGGTGATGTAACAGAGTCTGCACAAGTCGATATGACGTACGGCCTCCTCCACAGTAGAATAAGGAAAAGGCTACGGAGAGAGGAATGCAAGAACTTCTCTGATCTACTCCGCCTCGCACGTAATATCGAAGACTCGTTCGACGAGAAAAATAAAACTACGACGCCGACGAGTGAACGCCGAGATCTAGCTACGCGCCCACCAACGTCAACGTCGCATACCCAACGCGCATATCGCGCGCCGACCTCGACATCAAACGAAAACACGACGACACGCGCGAAAGCCGTCGCCGGCGCCGCTGAGGCTCCAGCCGCCGCGGCGCCGCGCCCTCGGTCGCCGGTCGCCGCCTCGGCGCGGCGCCCGCGGTCGCCGCCCGCGCAGTCGCCGCCGACTCAAGAACTCACTGCGAACGCAAAGAAGCAACGACCTGTATGTGCTTACTGCAAACGATTTGGACACACTAGGGACCAGTGTCGTAAGTTACAGAACCAAGGTGAGTCCCAATCTAATAACTATGTTGAAGTGCGCGCTATAAATGACAATTCGAGTGATCAGTCATCGTTTTATTGTGTCGAAAATGTCGAATCTTGTAACAATATAAAGTGTAAACAAGCCACCTGTCAAAATGGTGACAACTCAGAAATTTCAAAAAATGATTTTAATGTTTGTTTGCATATAGGGGACAACCCAAAAATGTTAAAAAATTGCACATGTTCTAAAAATGATACTAATTCTATTTTTTTTCAAATAAATGATTGTGTATGTGCTAAAAAATTTTGTAATAATATTATAAATTGTAAACAAGCCGCCTGGCAAACGGGTAACAACCCAAATTTTTTTAAATTTGCACATGTTCAAAAAAATTGTTGTGAAGATGTATATTATAATAATGTATGTAGTTTAGCACGCGGCAACGATCTTGCGGGACCTTCCTTACGCTGTTTACGACCTATTTTTAATATAAAAATTTTAGGATTTAACGGTACAGCACTAATAGATACTGCGGCTAAACACTGCATTGCGGGTCACAAGCTATATACTCTCCTGCAAAGTCAAGGAGTTCGCTTTACCTCATCTCACAGGCAAATTAAACTGGCTGATGGGTTAATCCGCACCATGGAGTGCAAACATACTACTTTGGAAGTCGGCTTAGAAACGAAAATTATTAAAATTCAATTTATAATTTTTCCGGACTCAACCAATAATGAAACACTATTGGGTATAGATTTTATTACTGCAGCTGGAGTAGTTATTGATTTTAATAAAGGAGAATGGCACTTTAGTAACAAAAATTCAGTAACTTATAACTTGTGTTTTGAACCTATTTCACGTACCGTGTCCTGCGCCTCTACGGATGTACTTAGGGATGATGAAGGCGCTCACCTTAAACCAGTTGAGCGACAGGCGCTCGCTGACGTCCTTACCAGGCACGCGCACATCTTTAAGGCAGGGGGAGGCCCAACGCCGTATGCGGAGCACCGCATAGAAACAGGTGAGCACCCGCCCATTGCAGTACCACCCTATCGCCTTAATCCTTCAAAAAAACAACTTATGAAAGCTGAAATAGATAAGATGCTACAAAGTGATGTAATAGAAGAATGTGAATCGGCTTGGTGTTCACCAGCGCTGATGGTGCCAAAGTCAAACGGTGACATCCGTTTCTGCGTCGACTACAGGCGCCTGAATGCAGTCACCAAGGCCGACACATATCCGATGCCACACATCGACGAGCTGTTACAGAGCACGAAACGAGACTGCTACATGAGTACACTAGACCTGCGATCCTCATACTGGCAAGTCATGGTAAGGGAAGCGGACAGAGATAAAACTGCTTTTATTTGTCCTCTAGGTACTTATCGGTTCAAACGGATGCCGTTTGGGCTCCGGAACGCGCCGGCGACATTCCAGCGTCTTATTGACCGTTTCCGCTCCTGCTCTGCGTTACAAGAGGTAACCATACTAGCTTATTTGGATGATTTATTGGTTATTTCTCAGGGTTACCAGCAACATCTGCAAGACCTCGAAGCAGTTTTTAGACGTCTGGCTGAGTTCAACCTCCATGTGAACAGGGAGAAGTGCGCTTTTGCAAGAGAAAGCGTAAAATACCTCGGCCACGTCATCACACAAAATGGTGTCTCCACCGACCCGGGGAAGGTGAGTGCTGTCCTCGAGATGAAGGAACCTGGTAACCTAAAACACCTAAGAACCTTTCTACAAACGTGTTCCTGGTTCAGAAAATTTGTACCAAATTTTTCAAAGGTTGCTGAACCATTAACACGTTTGACAAGGAAGAGCCAAGTCTGGTCTTGGGGACCGGAGCAAACCCAAGCATTTAATGAGCTGAAGCGTCTTTTGACCACAGCTCCAATACTGGTGCAAGCCGATTTTAGTCGTCCCTTCATTCTGCGTACAGACGCAAGTAACTACGCCATTGGTGCAGTTTTATTACAGGGCGACGGCAATCAAGAAAGGCCAATTGAATATGCCAGCCGACTCCTCATTGCAGCCGAGCGCAATTACTCCACAACGGAGCGCGAAGCGCTTGCTGTAGTGTGGGCGGTGGAGCGATTCCGACCTTACCTGGACGGCCAACCAGTCGTAATCGGCAGCGATCATCAACCTCTCCGCTGGTTGCTATCTCTTAAATCACCAGCAGGCAGGTTAGTCCGTTGGGCTCTCAAGCTTCAATCCTTTGATATCCAATTCCAATACACTCCTGGGAAGGCGAACGTCGTGGCAGACACGTTAAGCAGGCCAATTTGTTCCAGCGATTCTCGCGACAATTGCGGTATTTGCTCCGTCATCTGCGATCTGCCCTCAAAAACACCAAGTCAGCTTCGCCTGGAACAGACTTCAGACCCTGAAGTAGAGAAGATTATCAAGGAGCTTGAAGGACCTGATGATCTCGCAGCCCGAAGATGGTTAGAAAGGGGTTACCTCATGGATCAAGGAGTCCTGTACCGATTTAATCCAGACTCTGAGAGCGAATCCCCTCAGCTTATAATTCCTGCTGGCCAAGTTGCGGACATTTTGAAAGAGTTACACGACTCTCCAACAGCTGGCCACCCAGGAATCGACAGAACGTACCAGAAGGTAGCACAACTGTATTATTTCACAGGGATGCGCCGCATAATCAGCGATTATGTCAAAGCCTGCATCCACTGCCAACGTTATAAGGCCAATAACGCCAAACCCCCAGGTTTACTCCAGACACCAGTTATGAACCAGCGTAACGAGGTGTTGGCCATTGACTTATTTGGCCCACTTCCGGAGGGAGACCAGGGGGAGCGATGGATCTTGCTTGTTGAAGATACAGCTACCCGATGGACGGAACTGTACGCTCTAAAGGAAGCCACAGCAGAAGCCTGTGCTCATGTCCTTATCGAGGAATTTTTTATGCGCTTCGGTTTGCCTCGCAGGATCATTTCAGACAATGGAGTCCAGTTTGTTTCCGCAGTAATGCGCCAAGCTATGTCAGTCTTAGGCATCAAACAAAACTTTATACCATTGTATCATCCGGAAGCGAATCCTGCGGAGCGAAAGAACCGCGATCTTAAATCAATGTTAGCACATCTCGTGGAAGGCGACCACAATTCATGGCCCAAGAAGTTGCCGGTGATTCGTTTTGCCTTGAATAGTGCAAAATGTCGCACAACGGGCAAGTCACCTGCTTATCTATCCTTCGGCAGAGAAATGCGCTCCCCCACAGAGGTCGTACATGACCTTCGTGTTATTAACGACAAAGATAACTTTGTCCCTCAAATTTCCCCTTATCTTAGTAAATTTTTAAACTCATTATCAGCTGTTCGAGAACGTGTGGAAATCCAACAGGATAAGACAAAGCAGTACGCCGACGCATCACGCCGACCTTCTGAATCATTCGAGGTAGGTGACTTGGTTCTGCTGAAGTCGCACTTGTTGAGCAAAGGCTCCAAAGACCTTACTGCTAAATTCTACCCACGCCGCGACGGACCGTACCAGATTATGAAAAAGGTTAGTCCCACAACTTATACAATTGCAAGCACAGAGCAGCCTGATATCATTTTAGGGAAATATCATACCCAAGATCTTACCCGTTACCAAGGTAATGAGGAGTCTATACCGAAACCCGTTGTTCCCAAACGAAAACGCGGGCGTCCAGCTAATGCTGCTAATTCACCAGTCCAGGAACGGGGGCGTTCTCCAGGACTGGAGGGGGAGTATATAGCAACCCAGTCACATACTCGTCCGGTTCGATCGTCCCGCGGTCGGTTGCCGCCGCGTTACATGGATGGTGCGTCTCTATCGCACATATAATGTTCCCGGTCGCGCGCGCCTTCTAGTGGTGGTGACTGGCGCATGATTCATTCCCGGCGCCCCGCTCCGCAGTCCGCTACACGCGTCGTCTGAGTGCTCACGTATCACGCGCCATCCACGTACCGCGCCGCGCTCCCGCGCCACGACCTATGTGCTCTTTATATGCCCTATTTGCTGTATTTTAGTTGTTACACGAGTGTTTCTAGTTCTACGAACCTACTGTGTTTATGTGGAATATATACTTTACTGTTTTATACCGTAGTTTGGTTTAAAGACTCCCTGAAATCATCTCTCATAAAACGCAATTAATATTCCCATAAAATAATATTCACCTTTACAACCATAACGTCAAATAAGTTGTCAAAACAAGTGTGACGTCACGAAACTCTAATTCGTGTTTTAAAATACGTATTGTTTCAAGTCATTTTTAAATCGTAATTATTGTAAAAAAACAACAATATGTAAAATAAAAACGTTGCAGTGGCCTTTCTTTTATATTTTTTTAACGTTTTAATCATACAAATTCCATAAATATTACATCTGCATCTTCCCTAAAGGGTTAATATTATCATATCCTGATCCTCACTATCTTATGGGCTAACAGGCAAGGCAAGTTATGTATTTACACTAAAGAGTCCAGTTGAAAGAGGTGCGTTGGTTCCCAGTACTACTTAAATTGTAGACTATTGCTGTTGGTTATGACGTCACAAAATTTCATCATTTTCATCAATTTATTTGAATCAATTCTATTTGAATTTTAATTTTATTGATTAATTATTTTTATTTGAATTGTAGATAGATACCTTGCCACCGTTCACGTTATGAGTATTCTCAACTGTGACCAAGGAAGAGATAGGTTCGTGGACATCAGTTCCGCGAATTCTGCTCTCCAGTTCATCAAGATCAAAGGTCCCGTCGGGTTTGTTTGTGAGGGTCGATAGCAGAACACCTGCGACGTGAGCGGCTCCTCCTGCACAATTTGTAGTGGTTATAGCACAAACTATACATAATTTTGCTAGAATTGAAGCCAGCGCAGAGCGTAGGTACACAATTGTATTTTTTTTCTGTTTTTTTGTTTCACCACGAACCCACATGGTAGTAAGTGGTGTTGTGATCTAAGGTAGAGCAATGTGCCTTTAAATCAGGAGGAGTATGCGCCAGACCCATCCCCGAGATAGGTTTCACCGATCATCATGCCGGAATACGACAAAGTCGCTTGGCGCCAAGGCTTTGTACGTTCGGTAGATATCTACCTTATATATACTAAATAGCCAAGGCCAAAGCCTTCCGTCAAATAGGCAGCGTAGGTATTGATCACTGCTAAATTGTGACCTTTATTCTTATTAGTCGACTTTTACTACACGCAGGAGCTAAACTGTTGTTGCTAAATTACCCCGAGTCCCGACACCACACGTGAAAAGATTTGTCATTTGCAGTAGTTACCTATTTAATTAATATCTCGTCGACACGTTACCTTGTTCGTATTTGTATATGTGCGTTTGGTTGCCGACGAACGCTTCCGACCCTCGCTTGTTACAATGCACCATTACTGAAACAATCCATTAGGTATCTCGTTCAGTGGAGATCATTTACATTAATAAATTGTATGTCTGTTCCCAATCAACCAGCGTACATTTTATGTGTAGGAACTGTTACCTAGTTGTGGTAACGGTTCCTACACAGTGACCAAAATTATTGTATGGGTTGGATTAATTATAGAACTCAGGTTCAAAATCATGGGTTGGACTTTCTAGTCTATGTCAGTTTCGAAATTATCAAAGGCCAAAGCCATCTTTGAGTTTTTGTAATAAAATTGTAGGTACGTATTAAAAATTATTGATCTCTTATTTAAACCGTAAAGGAAAACATCGTCTTCATTTTTTCTAGATAATTATAATAAAATAGGTAGGTTTTTCCCGCGAGCGGAAAAAGTGGTTTTTGAGATTGGACCAGGTTAAAAGCCCTAAAGAATCGTAGATACGTGTTAATCCAGCTCATTGACAATAGATCTACACCTGTGGCAAGTATAATCCAAATCCATATTTAAGTAAGTATCAATTTAAGAACCTTAGAATAATAACATATGTTATTATTAGTCTAAGTTAAGAACCTACAAACATCTTCACAAACTTTCAGTTATAGGTTAGGTAAAAAAGGTTAATAGGACTTTGCTTCCGCAATACCTATTGGCAATATGTGAGGTAGACCCTGTTTTCTGTGAAGATTTCTGACACAAAGTTCAGCAAGGAAAGCAAAAAATTGTTAAAAAAACTTATTAAACAAATGTGTACGAAGTTCGCTGTACTTAGGCTACTTATTTATTCTGTGGTCTTATTTAATATTAGAAATCCGGTTATTAAAGGCTCCATATTCTGTGGAATGTTATACCAACTTGAAGGTCATTTCAGTGAACATAATTATGTGGCTTTCGGATAACGACAGACAACGCGTGTTTCGCGTGTTTTTTAGCGATATTGTTCAATGAAGTGTTTCGCGTTTTTGTCAATAATACATAAAAACACAACTTTTACAAGATATTTTATTGATTGTGGGTTTTTTCTATCCATACTTTGTGACGACAAACCATTATGTAGGTACCTATACAGTGACGAGCACAGAGTATATGTCATACACTTGCGTTTATTAAATCGCTAATAAATAATTGTTATCCGGGAACAATTGTTACTTGGAAAGTTTCCCAGGAGTTTTGAAAATTGGTATTTTGATGCGCTCTTTCCGAATTTCAACTTTGCCGCTCGCGTTGCCATATTGGAAAACATAACACTCCTTCTGGCGCAGTCGGGTAAAAAATGGCCCTAATAGCAGTTTTCGATATCTCCTGTCCAACTCTTTTTATGATAAAAACCAAGGGGGACGCCAGCCGATGATCAAGGGGAGGCTAGTAGAGGATGGGAAAAGTATGATAAAACTCGTAAACATAGTAATTCATAAAATGTATCCAAGATTCCAAGTATTAAGAAATAAAAAGTATTTTTTTCGATTCTTTAGGCAGAGGCAGAAGCAGAATATATTTGCTCCAACCGTGGCTTGAGGCTGACTTGATTGATTGATGACAAAGACATTTTATAATAAAATGAATTTATTCACGAATGATACGAGTAGGTACTAGTAGTACCTAGTAATTTAATGATATAATTTAATATCTACGTGACATAATTTTTATTAGGTATACAATAAGTTTTTATTACAATTATCTAAGTATATTTTAATGCTATAATGATTACAATGCACAAAACACCCCGACAAAAAAATGTCTGTGGCTCACAAATATTTGTCCCGCGCGGGAATCGAACCTGCGACACCAAGAGCAGAACGCGAATCGCTTAACCACTACGCCAATCATATCGTCCAAATATCGAACTTTTATCTCATTTTAGCTAAGTATAAATAAAGATTGATAAATAATAATATTATCGTAAAATACTAGGTCATCATAACTTTGAGGGAGTCTAAAATCAATCGCAAAGACAAAATAGAGCTGTGCTAAAATAGAACTTATTCACACAGCAACAGCTTGTAGTTAAAAAATACTCACTTGCAATTAGATTGCTCATAGTTCCGGAAGGCACGAACAAGGCTGCCTGCTTCCCCAGCATAGCGGCTATCTTGCTCTCAAGAGCTATCACTGTAGGGTCTTCACCATAAACATCATCACCTATAGCTGAATTAACCATAGCATGCTTCATAGCCTCAGTGGGCTTTGTCACTGTATCTGACCGCAAATCTACGATGTGTGCCATCCTTACGAACGAAATTAGTTTAATATAAAATAAGTTTCGTAATAAATAACCTAACAGCCGCACAGACAGAACGCCGGCACTCGAGTAACGTGAAATCGTGAACCACAGAGTAGAGATTATGAGTATGACAGTTACAATAAGTAACTCGAGTCCGTCCGCTACGATTTCCACAAAATACTCATGACGTGACTAGACACGACAAATATGATATGACATATGAATTGTCTTCGTTATGGTATCATTCTTAACGCGTGTTATCAATGAAGAAGTTCGCCTTGAACTGAATTGTTACCTCATTGATACTGGTTCAGTATAGTTAAAAAAAATTTACATTTCGCACTTGTTTAAAACTTTTGAATCAAATTATTTTTATTAACTCTTAAAAAAATGTGTTGCAATTTATGCGAGCAGGATTACGAATCTAGCTCAGTTGTTAGAGCGGGGGCTAATGGGTTTAACCAAGTACATCGGTAGCAGGTTCGAATCCTGCTCGAAATCGATTTTTTCTTTCTATATTTCTTTAAAGTTTTTGAAATTCAAAATGCACATTTTATTGTAGGTATTCTTAATTACAATGAATCTGGCTTAGTGTGGCGGACTGTGGGTGTTATTCTAATTTAGGAATTGCTCTTTGCATTGCAATTGCCAGTTGTAAAAGATCTCTCAGTAAATAAAAATATAAACAATCGCAGAATATACTCGTAAACAAGAACAGTTTGAGTTAGAAATATAATCCTTTACTATTGATAAGATTAAATAATGGTTAAATAATAATAAAACTTCCTTTTGAAGTAGCTAGTATAGTTTCAGTAATCGTGCCCTTGACGCTAGTAAAATAGATCCCGCGACACAAAACGTAGAAGACGAATCGTTTACCCGCTACGCCAATTATATTATCAAACTACTAAATAAATACTATAATATTATTCAACTACTCATTTAAAGCATCCTGCAAGATGATGAATACGTGAGTAGACTTGCGGATGAGTGCAATCATACGCAATCGTCTGTTAAATTAGGTAAGTTACGCGCTTGACCGTTAAGCAATAAATAGTTCATGATCAAACACGTATAGTATCTAAATGTCGGAGAGGTCATTAGTACGGGACATCAACTGACAACAAAAAACGCAAGCGTGAACTGTGCATCGACGACCTGTGCTGAGTTCGAGTCGACGAGCCCTCTCATTGATTGTCTTACTTCGAGCAGGCAATTTAATTTAAAATTCAAAATATAACTGTTAATCTTGTTATGGAGTTTCCTTCTTGCCCGCACATTTACCCTTGACTTGCACAACAAAAAGTATACTTCTTCCCTATATCACTTGACTCGCATTTGGTCACGCATGCTAAAAGAAACGCCAGTGTTACGGTTAGCTTACACTAGATTGATTGCCGGCAGGTAAGCGAAGTCAACCTGTCAACCTAATGTAAGCAAGCCATTATCGCAGATTGCACAGTGCACAGTTGGATAGGAGACAGTGCACAGTAGATAGGATAGGAGAGGGGTGATTGAGTGCTGTGCTTAGGCTTGTATGGCCCTTAAGTAAATTTTCCTTGAACAAATTCATGATGCTTATGGTATTTCAGTAGATGCCAAGATAGCATTTTTGTAACTCGTCTCGAATTAACTATACATAGATCTAGTAGCTGTTGATATACCTACTGAAAATATTTTTCACCTATTCTTTTACTTGTAAATCTGTAGGTTTAATCTATGTATCATATATCTTCATCGACATCTGAAGTGTGATGGGGGCGTGCTTATCGTTTGCAACTCGGTCAAGATATTATTATCTTTCTAGGTAAAATGTAGAACCATAAAAACATTTTTTTGAATCATCATTCAGTACACAAGTAGCTGTGGTAGGTAGTACCTATTTAATTTCTATTTAATAAGTCATAGAGTTGTTTCGGAATTTCTTCTAAGTCATATGTAATTATGCATTGCGTTTGCTTGAAGTCTGGTTATAGGTATATAGATCTTCTCGTTGCAGAAGATCTTGGTATTGTTGATAGTACAAGATGTAAGATGAATAATCAAAATTAGACACATAGCGCCATCTCTTATCGAGTAGTAGCAACTAACTTCTAGGTAATTCTAAATTCGAGTCTGCACCTACGGAGTAAATACTAATTTGCTTCGTGGTCTGCACCTGCACCACTGCACTGCACGTTTAGCGTCATCTAGTATGGAATAGAGAAGTTTTATTATTTATTTATTATTTATTACAATCTTCAGGATGGCTTGCACAGCTTGTCAAAAAAGAGTCTGAGGCGGTGACATATAGAATTTAAAAAAATCTTAACTAAGTTTGTACAGCTTGGCAAAAAAGAGTATGGAAAAATTGGGGGCGCCGCTGGCGCACTTTTCACACTACAATTCAAAATTACAAGTTATTTAGTGCTTACATATTTCTATGACGAGTTTTTTGTCATTAATTATAATCAAATTAATCATTTTTATGTTATTTTAGTACTCACAAACTTAGTTTTTAAGATTTTTATTTTTAGTTCCAGCTGTCACCGCCTCAGACTCTTTTTTGCAAAATAAAATAAATATTGACATTGGAGGAGGCCTATGTTCAGCAGTGGACGTCTTGTGGCTGAAATGATGATGATGATGATGAAATAAATATTCAAAACCACAAGTCTTTGATTATTTATATGTAAATAATCAAAGGTACTTATAATTCTTGTATAAATGTAATTCATAATGGATACAAATGACACAAACAGGGAAAAAAAGTTATTTTGTATTAAAATAGTCTAAGATAAAAGATAATAGTGACAATGTGTGCGAAAAGGACACCGCGGTTACCCAAGCAGTCTCTTTCGAAACCATTTTTATCGTACAGCTTGGCAAAAAAGAGTGGAAAAATTGAGGGCGCCTTTATCTTTTAGATTGCCACCCCATATACCACGACTAAAATTGACAAGATACTTGATCATTTTAGTCTTCAATATTTATCAAATGAAAAAGTAAATTGAACATAATTAAAATTAAGAAAGATTTAAACTTTATTTGTAATAGTCATGGTCTGGTAGTAGTTATTGTACAAAACAGATATCATCCAAATTATATTTAGGAAGATTGTACATTGGCGGCAATAACTACTTATATGTAATATAAAGCTTGGTGGCTTGCTCTGTGGGAGATCTAAGTAGAATAAGATAAATCTGACAACGCAATGCATAGTCCCATTATGTAAGTACGTAATCGCTATCATTCAGACTCTTGAGAATGGTCATCTCAAGAGTTAGAATTATAGCGAGCCTATCAGAGAGTCATTTATGGATTGTGGATTATGATAATAAATTATCATTATCAACAAGGGAAATTAAATAACATGTTTCATTTTAGATTTTATTAAAATACAAAAAAATAAATGTCATCATCATCAGCCGGAAAACGTCCACTGTTGAACTAAGGCCTCCCCCATTAAACGCCACAACGAACGGCAACTTGCAACATAAATCAAAATCATCAAGTTCTTTCTTCGGGCGACCTTTTCGGTGTTTTCCAGGTGTCGAAAAAATACTCTTACTTTTTTCACCTTCATCGACAATTATTGCTCTGATTGTATTTTCAGATTTACCTGAAATAAACAATAATAACTCTGTATAAACTCTATTCTTAAGTTTCAAGTATCAATTTAAACAGTTTAACTACACGCGATTCGTCGAATTACAAAACATAACCTCAATAATTATTTGTACACAAGACGACAAAAACTGGTGGTACAGCTATCAGAAAGTAAATATAACGACTTAATTACATTCTAGAAGAAAAATTGCATGGACTATACCTGTCATTCGAGCAGTTCTCAGGTAAACATTGTCAATTTCAGACAAAATTTGTCCGGCTTTGCTTTCGGCCAAACATCTCAAGAAAACTTGATATATAACAGATCTTCCACTACTGCAAACGGTTTTATTCATTACGAACAATTATATCAACTAGTATTATGTAAGAATATCACACGCAAATTACACGAATCTTTTAAATTTTAAAGAAAATTACTTGCACTACGTAAAGATGACAAGGAAACTACTTGCAGTTGACAAATAAAACAGTGTTGTCATTATTATAATTTTTTAGTTCCAACTGTCACCGCCTCAGACTCTTTTTTGCCAAGCTGTACACTTATTTGATCAGGCAAATTTTTCAATGGAGTAAGTATTATTTTTAGATATTGTTTTTAATACAAAGTAAACTTTAAATAAAATCTATTGTTTAAACAGTCAATGTATAATTATCTTTTGAAGCCATGTTGAACATAATTTTTACAAGCTGTATTATGTAATTTTATTTGGGACGTGTATCCGAATTTTAATTTTGGATACTTCACTTTGATGAACGCATCCATATTTAGTTCTCTATTACATTATTGATGACAGCTGCTAATAATATGATCGTCATTGGTTAATGTGTGTATCGTCCTCATTCGATGACCAATCATAAGTGTTTAGGATTAACGGTCTCGTCGGCGTTGACGTAATCGAAACCAAACCTTAACGACAAGAAAGAAGTGTCGGCGAGGAGTCGTTAGCTTATTTTAGTTGTTTTTCAATTACAAAAGTGTATTTTACAGAGCTATTTACGTTGTGAACATGTATATCGCATTTACATTAATCGGATAATATAGCAGTCAATTTTCTATATAACTAAATTAAGGAAAATCGTGTTCATATTTCGGCTAAAATCAACGTGAATCGGGCGTCGACCGGTCCATCCCTCCTACCCGTAACCGTCGCCGCCTGTACTGTCTGTCAGTCCAGTCGCTATCGTCATTTTGTACGTATCAGCGCCGTGCGCGGTCACGGTAAACGCGAGACAGTAGAGCAACGCCGTGTGTATAGCAATAAGTAAAACGTGTGTTGTGGTGTGCCGGTCTTAGTGACCGTTTAATGTGGTATCTAGTGTCGGTGTTAAGCTGTCGTACGGGCCGCGCGGCGTGATTGGGCGGCGCGATGGTGGACATGGATAGGAACGATCCGGAACTCCGGTACTTGTCGGTGGATAGGAACAGCTTCAATGACCCCGCCACACAGGCAGAATGGACGCAAAAGAGGCTGGTGTGGGTTCCCCACGAGACCCAGGGCTTTGTGGCCGCTGGGATCAAGGGAGAACGGGGGGATGAGGTCGAGGTGGAGATAGCGGAGTCAGGGAAACGTATCCTAGTCCCTATAGATGATATACAAAAGATGAATCCACCCAAGTTTGACAAAGTTGAGGATATGGCCGAGCTGACCTGTTTGAATGAGGCGTCTGTGCTGCATAACATCAAGGACAGATACTACTCTGGATTAATCTATGTGAGTATAACATACATACATACTATTTTAAAGAACCATGTATTAGGTACTTACGGTAAATAAACTACCAATAAATAAACCAATAAAAGTTATATAAAACAGTTACTTTAGAGATTACAATACTGTTTAACATTGGGTGGTCCAACATTCACCATCACAAAAGTATATTCTAAATCTGATAAAATAAATTTTGCACTTTTAATCTTATCAGAAATCATGTCATGTCATATCAAAATCTTAAGGTCATTGGCGTTGACTCACTATTGACACCAATATGTTTTACTATCATTCTACGGATTTGCTGACGGTATAACTATATACATTCATATTCTTGCAAGTTAATGATAATTTTTCTTGTATTTATTTTACTGGTTCTAATGTACAAATCTTTATTGCTGGCCTGGGTGATTTTCATGAAATTAGTTCTAAGAATAATTTCATAAAAATTTCATTAGTGTAACACAAAACTATTTCTATTGTTTAATAAAAATTATTAAATAAAACTTAAATTATTATACTTAATTTATTGCTTATATATTGCTGCCTTGATATATTGTATATATAGTAATTTTGGCCATCTAAACTGAAATGAGTAGGCTCCCTAGCATTTAATTATGCAGTGACCTAAATGAGATCCTTAACTTTTAGATATTTTTTTGTGAAATTCACCCGATGCCAAATTGTACATTCTTTTAACTTCTCAGGATGATTTTTCTGGAGGTTGAAATTTTTTTTAAAAAATTACACTATATTTCAATTGAAAAAATTTTGTCATAGATTTAACACAATGTATGATGTCAATAATACCTAAGTAGGTACTTCTATTGTGTATAGTTTATGTCTCTCAAAGTAATATCTAACCAATCTACTTGTCAACTCTTATAATATTTTTTTAAACTGGGTCCTTTTACTTATTATTATAATAAAAAACCCGTAACAAAATTTTAACAGCTTAACATATCAAATGTGTTACCAATATTAGGTTGTACTCTCTCAAAGTAACCCAGTAATACTCTTTTAAATTAAAAGTAAAAAGTAAATGTACAAAAAATATTGTCTAGAATTAAGGGTCATAACTTCAATCATCCCAATTTTAAGCATACCAGTTTAAATTTTCTTAATAATAATTTGCTGTTGGAAGTTACTAAAAACATTTCAATGATATAGTGTAATGACCTCCTAATTGACATTTTGTTATTTTTGTGCCATATGGATTTAAAATAATGATCAAATTAAATTAAATGAGCTTAAAAGAGCTATTTTGATTTTTTAATATCTCACCAAAAATGATAAAATCCTGTTTGTTAGTCTTGTTAATATACAAAATCGCATTTTAAATTTATTAGTGGTTTAGACAGTGGTAGAAATTCAACCATTTTTTTTTTAATTTTAGGTTTCTGCACTTCTTCTCCATATTAAATTTTTACTATGCCACATTTAACACCTATGTGCGCGCACAGTATTCTTAAAAAGGGATCCACAGTTTTTGCTTTACATATTAATATATATGTTATTACACTTTGTCGATGATTTGTAAATTAATATAGGTAATATCCTAAAAACTGGGAGGACAATGATTTATAATGAAATGTTAACTTTTTTTAAAATAGCCCATCAACTCACTAAGGCCAAGTAAAGCCACACCTGACTAATTAACTTTACCTGTACATACATAATGACATACCAAATATTCATCTAATGAGTTTTTTTTACTAATAACCATAAATATTTCTAAGTATGAAGGTTGCTATGAATCATTCTTACATTAAATATGAAGTCATAGTTTGTACAAACCTTTTTGGTAACAAATCGTAATGCTTGAAATATTTTTTGGTCATTATTTATCTGTTACTTGCTTGTATCTTTGCTTGAAGTTTTTAAAAAAAAAAACAGCCCCACTAAGATTTTTTTATGCACATATTTTTTTTCTTTTAACTTAGTAGCTGCAATCAGTCTTCATCAACTATAATCATATAAAAATAAATTTGAATACATTTTTTATATTTAACACCCAACCAAAGCTGTCAAACAGTGTTTACTAGACAATCTGTGGTTATTACACTTTTTTCTTTCATAGGCCTTATATTTTCTTTACGAACTCCTGGCCTTTTTTCTACAAGCTTGGGTATCTTGACCCCACCCGCACCCAAACTACGCGTAACGACGTGGATCTGCAGAAATTTTCTCACTTTACTTACAACTGTAAATTTAAAAACCCTTGATAAATATCTCAAATTTTTTAGCTAAATCATCTTCCCAATAAAAATTACTAAATCAAACTTGGTCCATTCTTTTAGGAGCTACGGTGGTACAGACAGACACACAGACACGTCAAACTTATAATACCCCTCTTTTTGCGCCGGGGGTTAAAATAAGTCTTATATTGCACCAGTAGCATGAATTTATAAAACATAATGAGTTACTTAAATCTAAACCCAACTATAGTTTTCCTTTTGGTAATGTTTAAAAATAATGCAGGATAATTGAAACAAAAAATACATTTCGTGTTAAATTTAATATGACATCACCATCACTGTGTCACTCACTGATAACAGTTAGAAATAGATTTATCAATATTAGGATTTAAGTGCTGTATATTAATAAATATTAGGTCACTGATTAAAAAAGTCTATGAAAAATGCTTACTCATCTTTTAAACGGAAAACTAATCATCATTTTCATATAATTTTATGTTAAAATTAAATTTGTATAAAAACTGGCTTCTACCGGTGGATTGGCTCTGAATTTTTTCAAGAGGTAAGCCGGAGCCAGCCTGGATAAAAACCAATGGCACAGGGGGCCGCTGCCTCCCCCCTTCCCTAAAAATAAGTCTTTTTATTCTTTAATAGATACATTTTATTAATTACTATGTCTACAAGTTTTATTTATTGTCCAGTCAAGAGCATGTTGAAGTTTTCACTTGATAAATAAGCTCTCGACTTTACATACTTTTACCATCCTCTATACTTCTACTAGCCTGGTATAAGTCCACCGCTGAACATAGGTTTCTTCCAATGCGCGCCACTATTGTGCGCTCATTGGAGGTATTTGTTCATAATCGCCACGCAAGCAGGTTGGCGATCGCAGTAGCAAAAGATTACTGTTACCCAGAAGGATGCTGCTGCCCATCCTCCGGATCTTTCCATTTGTCGCTTCTTACGACACCCGCGGGACGAGTAGAGATGGTTCTATTCTTAGGCCGGAAACTACACGGCCGTTGCCTTTACACTGAATCAATTTCACAGTCTTGAAAACCTAATAAGAAATAATGATGATTCATGAAGATATACAATCAGACATATGGCAGCTACATAACATGTGCTGGTCAACCATATGGTCCATTATAAAATTACCCATTACTATTCATGAAAGCTTGGAGCTTATGACACATTACAGTTCCTAATATGAACAGGTCACACAACAGGCCTTTAATAGTTAAGTTCAACAGATTCTTATATGGCTATGAACACTGATTACTCTTAAGTGTGAAGCTTGATATTTGAGTTAAATATTAAATGAATTTTCAAGTTGGTCTGATGATATAATACCTACTACAGCTACATAGTGATATACTTACTTACTTACTACATTTTTTTTATCTATCTCAAATTTTAAACAGCTAGTGAGCGAAGACTTCGCTTAAAAGAATCCTAAATAATATTATAAATGCGAAAGTAAGTTTGTTACCTTTTCTCGCCTAAACCACTGAACTAATCATTCTGAAATTTTGCATATACTTTGTCAGGTGTTCAGAAACGCACATACCTTTCATCCCGAAAAAAAGTACTGTTCCCGAGGAAAAGAACAATGACGTTCTTATGAAAATAGATGGCGCCACGTGTCTTTCGAATCATGGTTGAATTTTGAAGTCTAAATTAACGTATCGAAGCCGCAGGCAAAAGCTAGCGTTGTCTTATTAGAATTTAAACGTAAAATTAATTTTGATATAAACTACCTAGTTCTATTTTTAAATGCACTTTTCGTTTAAAAGATGTTATAAAATTGTTTAAAATTTGGACAGGTAAAGAAAAATTGAATAATAAATACTTTGACCATTGATATACATTGACCTATAAATTTTAATAACTCATTGAATTCCTTTGACTTTGTTATGAGGTTGTATTTAATATTGCTGCCATTTAGAGTTAATTGATGCTTTTTCCTTGTGTGTGGAGCAGTAAATTATTTTTAGAACATCAACCTTATTGTAGTTTTTACATAAAATCTAATCTATTCTCTTTATAATATTAGTTTAGATCTCATTGTCCGCCATGAGGTAACTGTCACGTCCTACGTTTAACTGATATCAATTTAACAATTTTTTACACCGTACAACTTGCTACGACCTCTTTACATAACAGTGCAATTAAAAAGTGCAGTTACTTTTTAAAAAAGTTCGCTATAAAACCTGATATTTTTTCGTTATATATGCCGAGGTTGTCACTACGCGAAAAGAGAGCTCAAAAAATTCAGTAAACGGTACATGGTCTATTTTTTTTCTCCGTGGTTAGCCGTGGACCGAATTGGTTAAATTATAATGGTTGTTTTATTAAAACTACAAATCAATATCATCTGCCCTTGTCCTAATTTTATTTAGGGTTGGCGCAATAGGTTTTCTTCATCCATTCATCTCTATTAGCCGTCATGTCGCTACTTAGTCCTTTTCAAATCACTGTCTTTTGTCACATAATCCGTCCCTCCTTTCTTTGGTCCTTAAAACCATTCAATTTCCAAAATACCAAAACAGTATCATCATCATTAATTTAAGAGCTACGCATTGTCTATGCAGCTTCTTCCAGCTATCCCTATCAAGAGCCAATTCCTTGACCTCCTTATACGTCTCGACCTTTACTTTCTCTTTGATCTGCGCTACATAACTTTGTCCTGGCTTAGCTCTTCCTCTCTTCCCATTAACTTTCCCTTTTATAATGTACGTTACATATTAAATTTTAATTATTATGTGTGGCTGTTTTCTTAAAATTCTTCAAAAAATCGCCACTAACCCTCAGTGCGTTTACCTGCTTGCATTTGGCCAGTATTTCTAGATGGACAGTTTAATCAAACCTTGTCTGGTCTGTTAAAACTCGCTTCTATAGGTAAATTAATTCAACTAAGAATTTCAACGGTTTTGCGCTGAAATAGCTGAATAGGCACTTATTTATATAAGTACTACCGTTGCCGACGATTTGAATCCAGCAAAAAGCTGTAGCAAAATATCTTTTTAAGCAAATTCTATTTACATTTCGTGAATAAAGATCACAAAATCGAAACTGTATCTCATGCCGTACCACTTTTCGCCTAACAATGTGATTTTTGCAATAATTTATGAGACCACATTGAACCATAAGTGTCATTAATTAAAGCCATGTTCGCAGTATTAATGGTGCATGAAATCCTTAGCTTTACATAACAAAAGGAACCACCATTCACTGTCGACGGGTAACCGCCGACGATTGTTCGCGTTGTCATTGGGAGTATGTGTAATATCTATTCTCATGTGGCATAATTAGAAGGATAGGAAATATAGAGACTACTTCGTTGTCGACCGATGACCGTGACTCTACGGAACTCCGGATGATCACTGATTTAGTATGTTTTTGTAACATATGGTGTTACAGAGACAAGGTCAACTGTTGTGAATTTGGGAGCGGTCATCCGCTGACATGTCTAATACAAGTAGATCTGCTATCCGTATGGGTTTCCCCGAATTTGTCTTAGTTTACAGGACGTCAGGAGGACGTCCAGTAGGAGACTTTCCGGCCCCGGTCCTCGCCACAACTGCCGATCACTCACTCACTATTTTCTAGGGCTATCCGGGAAAAATTCTCCGAATTCTTCCGTTTTTTAAAAGTTTTTGTCCAGCGTCGACAATTTAGAGTATGGCAGCCCTAATAAAAATAAAATTACTGAATATAGGTAGTTATAAAAAATCGCAAAAAGCTAAGTTAAGGAGAATAACATTACAAACTTTGAATTGAAATTAATTTTTGTTTAGAAAATTTTTATGCAAGAAAACTTGTTTCGATCAAACTGAAATTTTTGTTGAAACTTTGTAATGTAATTCTCCTCTTTGGTTTTGTGGGATTTTTCATAACTGTTGCATAGCGGTTTAGCGCAATAGGGGCCATAAAGGAAAAGAAAATATGTAATGCAATTTGCCAAAATTGTCGCAGGAGGTCAGTTCCGCCATGCAAATTTTCTCAAAGCCATGGTGGGCCAATTTAAGCCATAACTTCCTTTTGTGACTCAGATTTTAACAATGGTGTACTCCGTGCCGCTTTTTGCTTTTATTGTTCATTTTCTTTGCCTCTTATGGCGTTTGTTGCTTAATGCCGTTTTTATAGAGCTATAATGAGCTAAGCGGGCACGTAGGCGATGGCTTACGTACTTGTAGTACTATGTAGGATCCGTATGATGCAAGGCAAGTTGCTACGTTTCTTCAATTGAAGTTAAGCTAGTTTTTTATCGCTTTATGTTTAAGGCTAGCATTTATTTTAAATGCGTAGAGGGCCAAAATCTTATAGCACTTCAGCCCTTGAGCCTCGTTCTAATCAAAAACAAAAATAACAGTTTGCTCCTGGGAACTAAACAGAGATATGTCGGCTAATAGCCGTGTAGGCGTCTAAGAAAAAGAAGCTAGCCTTTAAAAAAAGGTTAAAAGAATACTTAGTCTTTTATAGCACTAGGTTTACAACGAAATATCAATTTTGTTTGATGTTTTCTAAACTTACGTCTAATATTTAGTGTTTACGAGTGTGTCAAAGGTGACTGGAGTATCTAATGTGTCTTGTGGCGATGAAACTGGATGCAGAAAAAGATTTCCACTAACTTTATAAAATCTATGTTATTTGCTCTACACTGTGGTTATTTTTAATCAGTTCATAGATAAATATTCTTTATTTTATTTTATTCACCTAGTCCTATTAAAAGTAAAAACATTGTAGTTTTTGTTACTATTAACTGTCATTCTTTAAGCATCCAATTGTTCCTCAAATAATGGTGTACAGTTCACTTTATGAATACTTCATTATATCGTCGTGGATAACAAGTTATACGTACCACTACAACTACATACATGCGAAAATATTTTCTTGTTTAAAGAATGTTGACCTCTACGAATAGAATTTAAGCGTATTCCACACCATACAATTTGATTGACAATTTACTCGAATTTCCAATCAAATTGTGCCATGTGGAGAGCTGTTGGTGACAAATCTACACCAAATTGATATTTACTTAATTCGGTTACCAAACAAATTTGTATGGTGTGGGATAGGCTTTAGAGGAGTTCCAGTTTGTGTGACTGTGTTTGAATTGATGACGTCACGTCATTACTAACTTCATCGATGCGTCCCTTGAAGGTTTTTCCAGTTTTGTATAAAATATTTCTATTATATGCAGATTGTTTTATATGGCTGTCTCTTTGTTCATTAGTTATCAATTTAACTGATAAGTCACGTCTCCACAATGGCTATAGGAAACGCCGTACGATTGTGACAACACGCTCTTTATCTTTCCGAGAAACAAGATTTAATTTCAATTTCTTCATTAGAACGAGCATCGCGTACCAGGGCAGTATAGAATCGTGAAGATTGTCGCGAGTCACCGAAATACAACGCGACCGATTCGAGTGGGCAGCTGATATCTTAGAAGGGTTAATTCAAAAGCGGTGTTCGAAAGTTGTTCGAGTTAATTCAAACGTTTGGCTAAAGCGTCGTGCTCGAGATGAATGTCAAGGTGAGGCGCGCCGCCGGCCGAAACGGCCGCGGGTGTCGTTGACCTGCCGGTGGCGCGGGGGATGAGAGGGGGACGGCCCACGCGAATATGTACGCTACGTTTGAAACCTCCACCGACGTTCTATCATCCTGGTACTTGTGACAAACTTGACTGTCAGTCCTTTTCACTCTCGTGTAAAATTTTTTTCTTGGAAAGTACCTTCGTACAAGATAACAAAAAATAACCATTTGAGTTTCGTTATCGAAAACAATAAAACATCATAAGCCTTCATGACGATTCTGTCCAAAGTTAGCACACCAAAAAAACGTCAATGAGCTTACTGTTTATGAAATGTTGCCAACTCTAAGGTTGAAATTACGCTTATATCCGCTCACGGCTCTAATGGTAACTATAGTAAGTCACGTTTACGGCCGATAACTCGTCTGTTCGTAATCGAGTTATTTCGTAAACACATCTGTTATAGCCTGACCAGATGTAGGCTTAAAATCATTTAGTAAACCAAGCCCAAATCATCGTGCAATATGGATAAAGGTCAATTTCAAGTTCATGCTCCGATGCATGCTGCCCAATCCTCCCCAGGCATCTTCGTCGCAAGATGAGACTGTGCACTTTGTACCCTGTTGAAAGAAAAAGAAATAAACTCTTCGCATTTATTATAGCCTGGTAGTGCGAGCAAAGTCACTGACCTCCAGACTAGCCAATAACAAAATAAATTTATAACTTAATGTTTTTCAACAACTATGATTAAATAGTAAGGTATTTACAGTTTTACCTCCTGTGTATCAAAGTATTTTGAGGAACTTCCTCTCATTATCCTTATTGATACTAAATGTATCCTCAATTCCTCTTGTTTAAATTGTTTTGATGGCTATAGAACAAATTAATAATTCCTGGGTGTGGCAATCTATCTATCTACATAATATTAATAAGTGGAAAGCAAACTTTATAAACCTTTTTAAGCGTACTGCTTGCACGGAGGAGTGTGAGATTTCTCAATATCAAGTACGTATGACTTTTTCAATGTCATGTGTACTTTCTTAGTTAATCTAAGTCACCACTGTCTATCTTACTTTTGCTAAAAGTAATCAGTATAATAATATATTCCTAAAATATTCAATTGAGAATTGGTCTTCCTGGATGTAAGCTTAATCTTTTGCGTGTGTGTTGTAATGTGAGAATAAGCCAGAATTGACACAGCAAGGTTGTTCGATAATCTTGATGATTACGTTCTTCAAGCCCGTCTCGGTTAATTTCAGTCGTGAATATTAGAAATCTAATTCAGTTACGATCGAGATCTGTAATAAAACATTTCTGGTTTTCTTATTCTAGAATTCAATTAAAATAATATAGATTTTACAGTTACAGTAATGAAATGTTTTAATCAGAAAAGTAATTCGCTCGCAGAATCGTAAAGAGAAACGTCAAACAGTATATTACGAGACGATGAATGTAAACTACAGCAAAACTATTTTGTAAGCAGTAAAAGCCTAATTGGTATGACCACTGACTGGCAAGTAGCAAGTCTCTTACTTCACATAAGTTATGTGCGTATTGTTAATTAATTATCACTTGGTCCGTGCTTCGGAGATCAGCCGTCGGTTTTGTGCCTGATCTCTCCACTCTCCAGTCCGGATTGCCGTCCCACATAGGACGCTTACTCTTGTGTACTATAATATCTCCTGCGTAGTATTCTAGTGTCTCTAAACTTATAATACTCTTTTTTGTCGAGGGGATACCACTGCAGGATTTATAAAACAAAAGATGAAAATTAGTAATGCACATTTGTGATATTTTTCAAGAGTTTTTAGTTACTATTAAGCTGGTCGTATATCTACGTGCCCTTGTAATATGTCTAAAAAAACAATGATTACAGTTTTTCCAATTCTCACTAGTTTTCAACTCGCACGATCGCTTGTCTTATCTCTTATCGCAACGATAACATGACATCTCATATGAATTCCGTTTTAAAATCAATACATTCTATTTCTAACTGGTTTTTGTTTTAGTTTTAATGTAATCAGGGTTAATGTCGAGGGCATCGTGGTTAGAACCAGTCCTCAGAAATACCAGTCGGGTATTTTTCGTGATAAAATTCTTCTCAAAAGTAACTAAGCGTTATTACTTACGTTATTTTTGGATGAAAGTTGCTTCCATCGTCAATACAAATAGTTTTGTAATGGGTTGTAAAAGAAAATGATATATCCAATATATCCGTGCTATAATGTACCATTACATATCCTATGTCACTCTCCTACCTAATAAGCCTACGCAAAAAAAACGTGGATACGTTGCTGCGTGAAAGAAGGACAAGGTAACAAACACACTTTCAAAGATTGGATTATTAAGGATTCATAATATATCCCCTTACATACAAAACATTATTAAAAGTTAATTGACATCTCTATTTGTTGGCATAGACATGACAAAGACAAGTATGATAATAGTAATAATATTTAAAAAGCAATTAGCCTAAACTGATAACCCTAACCATATCATTAAACTTTTAACCTGACTTTTCACCATCCCCACACCCTAACTCCGAAGTTTCGAACTATCAACAGTTACCGTTACCACTTAGTCATCTATTAATTTGCCTACCCCTAGTTAGAAACCAATCAGCAGTAAAGTCTGTATGAGGCGCACCCTTCGCAGACACCCCCACTTTTGTAAAGGGTGCAAGGCACAGACGGGGTTATGAAACTTTCAGTCGACGCCGCGACGGGCTGTGTTCACAGGATATTTCCGACATATGGCGAGTTATTCGAGGGCTTCCCGACAAAATATTAGGGGCTTTTCTTTCTTCTGATTGAAGGGGTGAAAACTTACGGGGAAATGCGGGTCCCATAGGGTGAAAGGAAAGGACTTGTTTGTCTGATGTTTTGTTTTTTTAAAACCTGAATATAAATCTCTAAGAATTTTATGAAAGGAGCCGGGAAAAAAGAAAACTATATCCTATTCCAGATTATAGTCTGCCAAATTGTATCCAAATCCGTTTAACCGTTAAGGAGTGATCGATTCCAGAGTTCAAACATTCAAATAATATTAGGTGAATGGATAGCAAGTATTTAAGTATTCAAATCTCTAGAACAAATAATATTTTTAGTATCAATAAAACTAGTGGTTTAGCTTGATCATTATACCATTACACACAAAGTCACTTTATAACCTAACAATAAATACGTCAGTTTACACATTACACTTAGAATTCTATGTGGAAATCCTTGGTGGGGCCTCGCCATCAAAGTGGCCTATCAAGTATTCAAACCACAACCGATGTTTCTTCCCTATTTGTACAACACACATAGAACATGTCATTTTAATACCACTATAAAAATCACCGATCCATTTTGTGGTCGTCAAAAACATTATGGCTGACGTCTGATGGTAGAGAGTATATTTGTTTTGGCAGGCGAGCCACACGGTAATGTGTTGAAATACGACACTGATAAATAACGTCTTGCAAATGTTACTGCAAGGACATTTTTTATCGTATAATTTTTGTGTATCAACTTACATGCAACGTGAAATAAGACTTAGATCAATTGAAAAGTCTTGGAATGATTACACACGTTAACAAAGACATACAAAGGAAGGCAAGTAAGACATGACGCAAATCAGATTTCATAGGTTTAACATTTTAAACTGTTTATAATCCAATACTTACATTTTCCATAACTAAACTTAATAACAAGCAAACCCTTGCTTTTTAATCGTGTACTCGTAACAACTTCATCTGTGGAAATGAATTCAGCTCGTTCAAAAATGTTGCCTGCAGCTTTGTGTTGTGCGGCTAGATATAGAAGTGGATGTGTAGAGCTCTCCTGCAGTGCAGATGCCGCAATGAAGCAGGTATCTGCATAACCAAGTACTTTGCCTAAAATCTTCATAAGTGTTCATAATAATTGTAACCATCACTTGTCTTACTAATTAAACCTGGAAGATTATCATCCTCGGAAATTATTACATTTTTGTTACTTGTATAAAAATTTTTGAACATTGTGAAAATTCTAGAAAGTTATACATATATTGCCTAATTCTTATGATAGAGATTGAAAGTAGTTTTTAAGGTATTGATCAAAGATATTGGAAAGATATTTCTATGGTATTGATACTATTGATTTTCAATCAAGTCAACCTCAGTTTTGGCATTGTACTCGAGTTGAAGGAAAACGCATGTGAAAATATCCAAATTGATCTATTTCTAATAGTCCACGTTGTCTATTTAAACATGGATGATGCAATCGATGTTTTCAACATCGTAAAGGTCTTCGTACTAATGTTATATTCGTACTATGACTTGTTTTTTCTGTTGGAACCAGAGGAAGTTGCCAGGAGCATGAATGAAATTGATGATAAGCGTTTTATTATGATAGATTAAAAATTAGTAAATTACAAACTGTTTTAGTTAGTTTTTTTTTGTTTGAAATTTTTTGAAATACACGACAAATCAGTGCTTGTATTGTAACAAGTAGAATCTAAAGTAATTTAAATTGTTTAAAAATTAAAGTGATGACGAACTCTACTTATTTAGTCATTTGACTATTGCTTACGCTGTAGCCTAATTAATTTGCTACTTAGCCAAGATTTTTGTAGAATTGTTTTTATTGAAACATATCTGAAAATATCAAATATTGCCATGTTTACTTTCACACAATGTAAATCAATTTAACCTCGGTTATTAAATATTTTATGTGAATCTATTAAAGCCAGCCGTTCTTAAACCATCTGCGACCTTCTACTAGTCGTGATCCACGATCGCCAGGCCACACGTGCGTGCAAAATTAATATGGAATGACTATGAATGAAAACCTTGTTACACCAGAGAAATATTCTACCATATCTAGTATCTATAGTTCGAACACTATTTCTGGTTCAGTCACGGTGGTATGTTATCTGATATGTGCGGAATGCAGCGAATGTCGTGAATTATTTATCATCACGCAGTTTTCTAAGAGAATGAAATCTTCACTAAATCAATAATAAACACGTTTTTGTATCATGTTTTTGCAAATCCGTCATAACTTGATGTTGATATTATTCCGATAAAGTATTGGAATATATGTGTAATATATCTATACTTATAAAATGGTAACGTGACTGACTGACAGACAACGCACAGCCTAAACCGGTGGACCTAGGGACTTGAAATTTTGAGGCAATATTCTTTAAGTACCGTAGGGGTGCACTAAGGAAGGATTTTCTGAAATTCCCCCCCTAAGTAGGTAAAAAGGGGGAAACAGGTTGTACGTAAATCCGTCATTCTTAACGTTAAATGTACGAAACTTGGTATTCAGCTTTTCGGTAGATTAATGAAAGGACGAGCATTGTTTTTTTTTTTTAAATCTACTCTTGAGTGGACAAAAAAGGGGGTGAAAGTTTGTATGGAAGATTTGTTATTTTTTAAGTTACAGATATAAAAATGAGTATTAAGCTTATGCGCTAAAAATAAGAAAGACGTGTATCAAAAAAAATGGATTTTTTTTCCCCTAAGGAGATATAAAAGGAGACTAAAGTTTGTAGTTATGAAAATCCGTCATTAAACTTGAAAATTAGCTTTTCGGTTAACGAATAAGACGTGTTTTAGCTTTTTGATAACTCTGCCCATTAGTCTCCGCCAATAATAGAAGAATCGAAGAAAAAAAAAAATGGAATTATACCCCTTGGGTATGGGTAGGGTAGGGTAGAGGCAGAGTAGAGTTAGGGTAGGAATAGAGGGGTAGGGTAGGGGTAGAGTAGGGTAGAAGTAGAGTAGGGCAGGGTAGGAATAGAGGGGTTGGGTAGGAATAGTGGGGTAGGGTAGGGGTAGAGTAGAGTAGAGTAGGGTAGGAATAGAGGGGTGGGGTAGGGGTAGAGTAGAGTAGGGTAGGGTAGGGTAGGGTAGGGGTAGCGTAGGGTAGGGTAGGAGTAGAGTAGGGTAGGATAGAGGTAGCGTAGCGTAGGGTAGGGGTAGAGTAGGGGTAGGGTAGGGGTAGAGAATGGTAGGGTAGGGTAGAGTAGCGTAGGGTAGTGTAGGGTAGGGTAGAAAAAGCGTAGAGGTAAAATAATCACGCGTACAAAGTCGCGCGGGGCAGCTAGTCTATCTATAAAATACTTATAAATATTAATGTAACAACTGTGGACCTTAAGCGGTACCTTGTTGAACACCTCAATAATATGTTTAGAAAATAATTCCTTTGTTCGCTTGATTTACACTTTATGAGTCAGTAACTACGTATCTTCAAAACTGTGTCTATACAATTTAATAATAACTAGAATAGGCTTCATAAAATATCTTTCTATTATATTATGCTACGGTGTCAGAAGCTAAAATAAAATCTTTTTTTATGTAGTAACGTGTAATTAAATGGACGTTGATGATTCTGGTTCATAGATCCATAGAGGTGACCTAATATTTTATTAACTCTATTAGGTATAATTTTTATACTATTTTTTTTAGTAATAATATTCTCCGAACCAAATTACGATCACAGCGGCCAATCTAAACTGATCTAAACGGTAAGGCTAGCCAACTACGAAATGAGAGATGTGTACAAGCTTATCCTCACTTCCATAGTTCCATAGGATTGTCATTTTTTTATACATAGATATTACTCTTAATAAGATCTACTTTTAATAAGGGTAAACTTAAAATGTTTGTAGTTGGCTGCAGAACGCAATTATTGAGATTTTAATATAGGTAATATTAATACTTATGCGCACTTTAAATTTCATTTTAAATCCTCTATGCGTTTTTATAATTTGGTCGTTACAATTCTAATCTAATCAATATCAACCAATATGATGCAGTGTTTGTGATTCAGTGAGTCACGCACGTAGTCCTTACTTTTACACTACTACAGAATGTTTCAGATTCCTTATTTGTTTTACAATGTAGATAAATTTGTTATGTTTGGTGTCTAGACAGTGCGTCGTAAAAGCTAGACGTTAACGATAGCCACCCCAAGCCCTAAGGAATAGTATTCAGTCGAGCCTTCGCAAATAAGTTAAGATAATTTCATTTCTATGCACCATGGTTTGTTTATGCACTTGTATTTAATTACTTTCTTAGTGGAATGAAATATATTTGCATAGATTATTTTATGATGGAGAATTTGCATAATAAAATTAACAATGCGTTGGATATTGATCTATAGGTAAAGGAGTAAGTTATAGCAAGTCTTTTATTTCCATCTGCCTTTTGCTTTATGAAGCAGCTTTGATGGCAGATGAAGAATCATAATGATTGTAGACCTTTTCTATGTATCAATTTTAATCGGATTCTTTCAATGAAACTTTGGATATATGCATATTATATGTATATGCCTAAGTTCTTGTTCTAAATCCTTGTAACAGTTTCCTTCGGATAACGGAAGCTTAAACATTTCTTATAATTCATATATCGTATCGAAATAATAAAAAGAATGTAATAATTATTATAATAATTAGGTAACGAATACAATTTCAAGAATCCAGCACTTTTTGCCTTGTATTCATTCTGTAAACAGGTTCGGTTAAGTAAGTCGGTTCGTTAACATGAGAATGTTCATTTTTTTATTTGCAGTTTTAAAATTAAAGGTCTCTTGTCGAGGTTAAAACGATAACGATTGATATTGATAAGAATAATGTCTGATCCCCGATAAGGAATATCGATAGACTTTGGTTTAAATGAAGGGCAAATAAAAATGAAATATTGTTTAGTATAAAATGTCCAAGCAAAATATTTTGCAGAAACATTGACCATAGTGAAGAAAAAGAGATTTATTAGTAAATGTATTAGTAATAACATTAAAGGAACACCTCAAGATTTGGTCAAATACTATAAAGCAGATAATTTTAAATGACAGACAGATTTACGGCTAATATTTTTGACTAACATTCGTACAAATATCGCAAAATTTCTACCTACACAAATGACGATACATCAACGCGGGAGGCAGACCAAACAAAGCACATGCTCATAGTCTCTTGACCTGACAAACTCTATCAATGAACAAAAACCTACCCTAACTTACACAAGAATAAGATCGAAAATCTTCTAACAAGAAACCAAATAGTACTTAAGCATAATCCACTCTTGTCTTTGTCCAGGACATCTGTTAATTAAACAACTTTAGTTTTGTGGGCGATCTGAGAATCTATTATAAATTATTGTGAAGAGCTTTGATCTCTCTCTTATCTGATTGGTCATTCAATAATAGACCTTTTTCTATGTTGCCACAGCTTTGCTTTCATTGTAGCATTTAGGCCTCGTTTATGAAGACGCGGCGCGTGGTGCGGGTTGTCGTGCGATTAATTCAAATGTATGGACTTAATGTCTCACGTAGATAATGGTGCAAAGAATAGAAATTATAGACCTTTTCCTAAGTTGCGCCAGAGCTTCGCTTATAAACTTGCCACGCGCCACTTCTCCATATACGACCCCTTAGTCTTACCGATTGCTCACTCGCTTTGACGTCGTAGAACCAAACGGTCTTTATAGAGTGTTACTCGGGTCAAAGTTCGATATGCATGGAGTCATGAATCGCCCTTGGCTTGGAGATTAAGGCCAGTTCGTTACTTGCTTTGATTTTAATCGCCTCAAGTCGTTCATGGTTAGAACTGAATTATGGAGCTATTATGTCAGTTAGTTCAATAAGGTTCTGTTTTTGTTGTACAATCTGTGCTTCGTAAAGAAAGTTGTTTAAAACATCATAATACATCAATTCGCGAGTGTCCAAAAGAGTTTCGAAAGCGTTACATTACAATGCTCGGACCTCATTGACTTCAATATTCGTAAGTTTGACACGTCCATCCATCATGTCCGTTGTCACAAACGCATGTACCGCTGAATTCGTCGAACAAACCATGTCGTCCATATGTGCAACCTTATATGGTCATGTTTTAGCCGCCATATGCCATACGGTGTCGACCACGGCTGGTCATTACACATGGTGCATTGATTAACTGTAAACGGCTTTGGAGCGCAATCAACGATCGCATTGAAAGCAACCGCGATTTTTTGTCGGATCTCAGCCTGATATTGATACCTTCCTTTAATATCCTGTTGTGGCATTATTTTCGTTATTGATACGATTAATGCCTTTTAGGTCTCTTGGTCTGAATATTGTTTTGGTCTTACTACACAATAAAATACGTTTACGCGTTGAAATATTTTTGAATTACGATTATTGCATTACTGATAGTAATCTAGAGAGTTCTCGCCCTTTATGTGTTTTGGCCATTTACAACCAGATTTATGTTTTAATCAAACGAAATTTACTATCCGTTTAAGGTAATGTCACCAAGATTTAATTGCATATAATAAAATATGAACAATACGAGAGTTTCGCGCAGAATCAGCGGCTTGCGTAACCATGTAACGCCTTACATGGCATAAGTCGGGCCGGTGTAGGACCTTCAAGAAGTGGGTCACCGTTAATGCCATCTGGTCGGACAGGACAGGGCGCGATGCAACCACGCTGTGGTGTAACACCACCGTAACGGTACCAGAATGCCTCATTTGAAAGAACTTAGGGTTAATTAACATTCTGACGATATGCCATTCCGGTTTTGATCCTTTTACAATTCGTTAATTTATGATATTGCTCGTTACGTATTTAAGTTTGAGTTGCAAGTTTTATTCCGTAATGCTATGGAATTTTAAAGTATTGCCTGTTTTTGTATGTCACCGTCCTTGTGAAGGCAGCGCTGCCCTATTTGGAATAGTAATTAGCAATTAGGAGAACAGCTTAGTGTTAATTAGTCATGGAATATTAAACGCCTGTTAACATTGTACTTAGCTTAGCCCTTGTGTCCGATATATGGCACTGCAAATAATTTGACGTGGTTCCAAATTAGGATTATCGTTTCTTAATTTACTACGGATCTCTCGGAGTCACACTGCAGCATACATCCATTTTATATGTACGCTGTTGGATGCAGTTGTTATAAATTAAACAATCGGTCCAACCATACGTAAGTAGAGGCCGTTGATTTGCACATCGATACACATATTAATAACACCATGAGTCAATGTTAGTTGGAACTGGACGTCATCGAAAGAGAAACACTTATGTGATTGCGAGAATCCTAAGCGTGGATCTTTACACAAGATAGTAGGTAGTTGCTATGCAGAAATCTTCTGTAACTTTTAGCGATAAATTTCCATTCATAAGACCGTTCTGCTTCAAGCAGGATATTTGCACGGATGTCTGCGTGCGCGCTTGCTTTTGGATAAAGAAGGCCCAAGTACAAAGGTTCTGAGATTTTCGATGGTTTCTTAAAGTCAAAAGCAACTTTACCATCTTTTTTCCGGTTTCTTTTTAGTGCCAAAATTTTTTTTGATTTTTTTTGGTTCCTTTTTTGGGATCTCAACTTCACAGCCATTATTGAAGACTAGTACTACTTTTTTCTAGAACTATTTGAATACAAGAATGACTCGTGTATATAATTTTGTTTTCTATTTGCTTTACCTTTAACCTGTTGACACTCCCTTGGATTCCTGCATATCATATAATTTAAAACATCATTATAAAGCATACAGGTGTCACTATTCTTCCTATTGTTAATATCTATTGTGTGAAGGTGATGTCATGTTACCGGTGGCTCGTCATCGGTTCCCATCATTGTATCGTACGTGGTTAACATCCTTATTGCATCGATACTTGCACTTACACTCTCTCTTTTAATATTATATTCATACTTAACACCTACGTTAGCTAGACAACAAAGCTTCCAAACGCTTGAAGAACAATTTTCAACAAAATTAGCTACTTGTGGTCTTAGATTTAATTAAATTACGCCCAAGACTTTGGATAAGGTTTTTATTAAAAATTCTTCCCTCGGTTCCCTTTTTTGCTCGTTATTATACCATACATATTAAATTAATATCAGCATAAAGTTAGCTATAATGAAAAAACAAAATTATAATCCCTAATATAACTCACAAGAAAATAGCATTGCCACAACACAGTAATGCCTTGCAGCAACTTAAATTAATATCTAAAGCGATAATAAACCACCAGGTAAGTGTTAACTAGCTATCAGAAAGGTCGTGAGTTCAAATCTGACTGTGGTGTAACATTATCAGGTAGCTGAGCATTAAGTATTAAAGTGAATGGGGCCGCGTGCTGAATGCTAGTTTAATTTAGTAAGTTGTTTTATAATGTAACCTAATAATATTTATTTTTCTTTACAGGTAAGTTCCCGGTTTATTTTGTGTGGCGAAAGGTTCGACGTGATATAGCAGCATTTATGAATGTTAAAGGTATCGTTGAAATATTGACTATTTAAACACATAGAACCATTAGAACCGTTAGACCCGGCTGTCATGAAAATCTTTGACAGTTGATTTAGGAAGTCGGTACTCTCATAAAATCCTGACAAGTGATCTAACTTTAGAATACCGTATCCCCTTAGGTTGCGGGGGTCAGATAGGCAGTCCCTCTGTCAAAATATGCTGCATCTGGTAAGATTAGAAGCCGACCCCAACAAAATTTCGCAATAATAAGGCTAAGAGGATGATGATGATATGAGACAACCTTATAAACTAGAAACTGAAAAATTTGAAACTGCCAGATATTTCGCATTGATAGTTACGGATCAAAGAGAAAAAGTCGTCCAATAAAACCAATACTACACTACAACACAATATTCATAATTTTATTACGAAGCAACATGTTTTCTCCTCTCTCGATTCAATCGTGTTTCCCTACAAGATCGATTTATAATATGTCGAGGCGAGCGATCGTCAAACCGGTACAGATACCGTTGCCAGTGGCATTTCGTTTATGGGTCGCGGGTTTGAAACAGACGGTGGCTTTGGGATTTTTTTGAGACGTTATTTCGTCCTTATTTTGTAATGTTTGGACTTTTTGTTAGGTGTTTTTTGTGTGACGATTAGAATAGCAGTCAGCTGCTTGAGTTGTTTGTGGAATAGCTGACTGATTTTGCTCTTGAATTCTATAAACTATTGGTTTATCGTTGTCCTTTTCTGATTTTGTTTTATTTTTCCCGGTGATGATACTTATTTCTAAAATTCTGCTACTTTCGGCTGCCCAGTGCTCTCTATGTTTAACTGAAGTTAATTTAGAAAATAACTGAACCAGGTAAAAAGAGCGTGAAGAAAAACAAAGTAAATCCTTCCATTCTTAGTTAATTGAGTATCTCGTAATGGTCGTTCCGTTACGTGGTCGCCGGTCATTGTCGTCAGTTGCCGAACGAGTTGCTCTCTGGCGTTTTATTTTATTTTTATTCTCTTTTCTCCTACCCTGCACTTTCTTTGTTTATGGTTTTTGTTATAGGCTTTGAATGTGTGTTTATGGATGCGTTATATTGTAATACGATTTTGGGAATTGAAAATAGTGCTTTAGGTTTGTTTTGCATGTTATGCCTGTTTAATATCTGGCCTTTGTGAATTGTTCGTTAGTTGGTATTAGTAAAATCTATAGCTACTATATTTTTCTTTATTTTTGTAGTCCATAACTGGATTTTATTTACCAGTTTTATAGTCATCGTTATGACTAATCATTAGGCAAGTTTTCCGTGCGATGTTAGCAAGATATACGATTGTTATTGTATCATCTTTATCTATCTTCGATTCTTGGTTTTGCGTAAAACGTAAACGTCTCTATATACTTACTCATAATTAATTTCTTTGTGGAAAAATAGGTTAAAATTCTTATCTTGGCTTGCGACCATATGGTCAGTTAGATAATTGAATGCGAACGCCATGATGAATAGTTTGGTACCAGCTGTGCTAGTCCAATAATATAGCTACGATACTTCAAGTAACCCACCCATTCTGAATTCTAATGTCCTTACCGAATCACTATCTTATTATTCAGAGGATATTGAACTCAAAAACAATAGGTATAAGGATTAAATACTGTTTTTGGTGGTGATCTAACTGGAAGTGTAGCAAGGTGCGTCAAGGACATCACTTAACGTTTGACTGTGGTTGTTTCAACTTTTTTTTAACCAGTTCGTGTCTTGCTGTTAGGGTTGGCACATTAAAGTTAGGAATACGAAAACTCATCTATTTAATAACTTAATGTAGTACCTTTAAGTAGTTGGTATGGTACTAAAAGCATTGTGAATTAGGTAAGAATGTATGATTTATGAATAGCGATTATAGTAAAGCCCTAAGCAATAAATATGTAGGTAGTTATAATGATTTATGTCTACTTTGGGATTGGATAAAATAATAATAGTATTTTAGTTTCATAGCATGGGCTTTTCAATAATGCATGTTTCATTCACGGGATTTTCTTCTTTCTACATTTTATCGTCAATGACAGCCCTAAGTCCTCGCTCCTCCCGCACTCCTCTGCGGCGTCCTCAGCGGTCGAAGCCCGAAGGCCGGCGCACGCGCTCCTCTTCGAATTTTGAATGGTATCAACGACAATATTTATAGCAGACTCGTTACCGGATGTGTCGCACGTTAACAATTCGCTAAATTCAAATTTTTCGTCCCATTGTTTTAGTATTTTGGCGTAAAGAAATGAGTTGTGTGCTTGGGCTTGTACAGAGAGGTCAAAATAATAATTCACTTGAATTAAACGTTATGTTTTTGCTCTTAAAAAATAGATCTTGATTATAAAATTAATGTGTTTGGATACGCATCGTTTTTATAACGGTTGTAGCATTATAGCTTGAGCGATGACGATGTTTATCAAACTAGATTTTTTATAGCTTGACTACTTTTTATAGCTAATTTTCTTTTAGTATTTTGTCGCCTTCGGTGTCGTCTGATTACTTAATTAGATTAAATTATTAATGAAGAAGATTTTAATACTGTTAAGATAACAAATCCTACTAATAATTTTAATGAGTGAGTAAGGAAATATTTGTTAATTAATAACGCAAAAATTACTGACCTTTTTTTACGATTTTTTTAATAACTCTAGGTTGCAAATAGTCATACGAAACGCCTGACGATGACAACGTACGAATATTTAACGTGCTTTTTAAGAACCCTTTGCATGCTGTTATAGTTTCTTAGGAAAATCCTGGGAGTTAATTCGTAGACCATTCTACTACCTGAGCGTGCGCAAATTCCGCGTAAGGATATTCGCCGAAAAGGATAATTATAATCCTGTGTGCCAGCTCCTCGAGCATCAATTAGTATCTGATATTTTCATAATAGGAATACCTCATTATTATTTTATTATTTACTTCGTAAATGACTAACACCTTTAAAAGGTCGGTGACAGGTATTCGGAGGGTTATCTGCGCCTAATTGAATAACAACTTGTATTAATTAATTAATTTATTTAGTGCATACTAATTGAATGCCTTCTTGTTGAAGTCTAATTAATAAAATTAGTTATTTTGTTATGAACAGCAACTGAATATTATTACAAATATGACTGGTTTTTAACGATAGATAACGGTATTAATTAAAATTCTTTGACTAAATAATTAAAGGCTGATCGGTCACTAAAAACAATGGGTTGAGTTAATAATCCTTTACTGAAGGACATCGTCAGTGCCGTATGGTTTCCGGCCCAAGAATAGAACTACCTCTACTCGTGTGTAGTGTGTAGTGTCGTAAGAATCGACAAAGGGAAAGATCCGGAGGATTGGAAGCAGCATCCTACTGTGTAACAGCAATCATCTGCTACTGTGATCACCAACCCGCTTGCCCAGCGTGGCGATTATGGGCAAATACCTCCAATGAGCGCACAATATTGACGTGCGTTGGGAGAGGGAAGTGGACTAATACAGGCTAATGATGATGATTTTTCAGCGATATCCTACAGAATTTTTTCGTTTTTTTTAAAGTTAAATAAATAATGACGTCATAAAAAAGTTGATGTAGTATTAGATAATAGTAAAAATCATAATGTGCCTAAAGAACTAGTTATACCAGAAGTTCCACATACAGGTTCCATAAAAATGCTATAAAATATTACAAAATGTCGGACGATTATATTTCACCATAGCCATAATGTGTATTGATTTACGAATCATCCATTCATAGACTTCGGCTTAATAGATCCGTAGACCGAATAGAACCGAAGCATTCCGAAGAGAACCGAAGCATTCCGAAGCTCGGAAATTAACGGTATGTTGTATTGTCTTTAATTAGTTGTGTGCTGATTGAGTGAAGGAAGTAACAAATGTTTGGCGGTTAAGAAAGGTTTAAAGAGCTCATTAATTTATTCTTTGTCTGTCTTATACTAAAGCTTGGAATTCATGAAAGCCTAGTGTCTCAGGTTCGAACACAAGCGCACCCCTGACTTTTAGTATGTTAAGTGCGTATTATAAATTAATTATCACTTGCTCCGTGCCTCCGAAAGCACTAAAGCCGTTGATCGCTCTGAGAATGAGGGAATAGAGAGCGCTCCTGTGTTTACGTACACACTTAAGTATATTCTGCGTAGTCAGTTAATCTCCGTTGAGATTGGCCCCTGTGATCGAAAATTCGGTTTGGAGGAGATTAGTAAGTAAAGGTTGGTTAAAGCGATGGATAGAGCAATAGTTAGCGAAGATTCTTCTATGAGATTTAAAAGTTGCACTAGATTGGGACAGGTGGGATCCCTTTGCCTAGTAGTGGGATGTTATAGACTATAATATCTCTTGTCGATTCAAGAAAAAAACCTCGGCAGTTAAACCCTAACCATAAACAGAGCGAGATAAGTTTTTATAATTAAATTTTGAGCGCCTGAGCCCACCCACTGGGTGTAACCGTGTAACATGCGCCAGCGCTGGTTCAACGTCCGTGCTGAAATGTGCGAATGTCATTGTGTACGCCCCACATTAGAATAACTGCATAATTGTTCACTTTTTGTATATAATTCAACTTAATTGTGCACGAAATTTGAATTTGGAGTAATGATTGATTCATACAATAATTGATTTTTTTCTTATAAGAGCCTGGAACTAATAGAATTATTATTTATTTTATATTCAGCCATTATCGTCCCACTGCAGGGCAAAGGCCTCCCTACTCTCCTTCTATTACTCCCGATTCTACGGTTTCTGTGGCCAATCCTCCCAATAAGAATCTAGCTCTTCCCGCCATCTGCTTCTGGAACTAATATTAGATTAGAATTAAGAAGTTCGATAATGATATAAATAAAAATATAAAGCTGTTCGTTGGTAAGAGTATCACTCGAGAAAGGCTGGACAGATTTGGCCAATTTCTTTTTAAGGTGCAAGAAAAATAGGAAATGTTGCCTGCAAAAATTGGAAAAGCCAGGAAATACTGAATGTGCATTTTTCTATGGGATTTTTGATGGGACAACGGACAGCAAGTTTATAATAAGTTAAAGAAGGTGTAAAATCATAATTTGAAATATCTTTATGCAACAGTAACTTACTACCGAATGGTGTCCCTACTTGGTACCTTCTAGTTAGCCACTTAAAATTCTATCGCAACCAGCAAAGCACTTAAAAGTGGCAATTAAGAGCTGAAGTTCAAGGAGTATTGAATAGGATCTTATCTACCAGGCAAGCGATAAACGGGAAACTTGACATTGTGCTCGCTTTTATCAGAGATCGTCTGATAACAATTATAGTGGTAGCCAACTTTCTATTACATTAGATTAATTTGAATACAATAATGAAGCGTAGATATTATTATCCTGATAACAGAGCCACTTATTCAATTCATTCAGTTGACGTACTATCCGTGCACCATTTTGATTTTGAGTAATAATTTATTATTATCAGTGTTTCAGATGTATTGGAACATTAATTTTCTGAATTTGAAATCAGAGTTACTTTTAGATTATTTTTTGATTTCATCCCATGCTGTATTTTATTGCTGGACATCCAGACGTTAAGGATTTCTTTACCTTCCCCACAATCGCTTACAGTTTTCGCCACCCCAAATGCCATATTTTGCACTGATTTAAACTGTGGCTGGGCTCTAAATGTCGCTATTAAAAACAGTATCCTCAATTCCCCTACACATCTTTTTTTTTTATTCTTTATTAATTATAGAGGGTTCTTTTTTAGAAAAATATGCCACCCTCATCGTGACACTCCCAAATACTCACCCTTACAAAACCTACACATCTTAAATGTTATAGAAACATCCTACACATCTTATTGATGTTTCTATAACATTTCTCATGAAAACTGGCTCTATTTTAATGTCTAAATCTTAGTATTGTTCGTGTTTGACATAACAACATGCAATGTTTACAGAACGTGTCGTGGCCAATAGTAATAATTAGTTTTTAACCGCGGCGTGGCGCCGCAAAGGATTGGGGTCATGGAGCTAGGCTATTGTCTTCAAGCTTCTGAGTTATGATCATTGGCCAATGCGCCGATCGATATAATCGGGATTTAGAAGAAGTATTTAGTACTTCAGGTTTTTGGATATAGGTGTTTAAGTGCGTTGTAATACTTTTATTATCAAGTAAATAATTTACAAGAATACATAAAAAATGTAAATTTTTATTGTCTTTTATTGCCCATCAATTTCAGTTTATGCCTACCTAATATCCTTTTTAAGAAACTCGTGAAATTGGTCCACATAAAAAGTTGTTTCTTATCTCCATCTCATTTGGTTACAATATTCCTGATGTTCATAAAAAGGTATCATTATACGTCTCTTGTAATGCGCGTGACAAACTATTGTCATGTAACTACATTAGTTCGTGAGAATACTACGAGCATTAATGGCATCGTTACTCCATACTGAAGTCACAATGGCTAGGAAATCTTTATTTTTACGTCGCTTCCCGGAAAAACGCTTGATTTCAGCGAATCACGTTCAATGTAGGTTGATTGCGAACATTGTTCTGATGTTTGTTTCCGACCTAATTAAGCAAAATATTCATAGTTTCCTCATTAAGAATTACGATGAGCGAAAAAGCAACTTAATAAATTTATTTTTCCCTATCGTGTGGTTGATAAACAGCCTGGTGTCAGAGTTTAAACTGTAAGCCGATCTCTTAGGTGTGCTGGTATCCTCACGATATTTTCCCTTACCATTACAGCGAGTGACAATTCATTTCTAAAACGCACATAAATCAGAAAAGTCAGACCTTGCACTTGGCTGTCCACTAGCGGTCACAACTCACACCACTAGGCTATCACGGCTTAGTGAATAAATCATTACTTGAATATTAATTACAAATTCTGCTCATTGATGATGATATCTAGGAACTTAGGCAAAATGAATTCATACTAACTGTCGACCACAATAAGAACTGGTTTGAAATAATGACCTTAGTGGGTCGGCCTAGTTATTACTACTTCATTGATCTCGCCATCTTGGTACACGAATTTGTATTTGAAACTATTAGCTGACAAAAGAATGTAAATATTATTTACTGACATCGTCTATCATCGTCATCGTCTTAATTCGTCTCTCGCTTTAAATCGCACAATGGTGCTAATTCTCTTGCACACACTCTAAACTAAATTAGACTCACTATCTCTCTTTCTAACAGTCGCTGTCGTAAATAAAGAATAGAAGATTTTTAGAGCTGTCAAACTAGTCAATTTGCGTGATAACAACGAGAATTTAGCCGGCACGTCATAGAGGTTTGGTCTAATTTCATGTCAATTGCAGGGACGTAGACTAATTTGACAACTCTAATTTGATAGTTCAATTTGCTGTCCTTTTTCGATGGTGTTTATTAGAAAGAGATATCACAGTCTAGATATCATACAGTCAGTCAACGCGTTTGATGTTTTCGAAAATGCCGACAACGTCTAGACATTCGTCTTGACGTAAAAAGTGTTAGGGTTAACACAGGACTAAAAACAAAAAAAAATATCCTTTATTTTCTTAACACGGAATAAACAATTACCTAATCTATACCGAGTTCAAGCCTTATGACTAGACTGTTGCCCGTGACTTCGTCCGCATGTAATTTTTTTTTATATATGTACGTACCTATATCCCATGAAAATCGATGTCTATCTTCTATTGGTCCCATGTTGTCTATGTCAAATTTAATTAACTTTGGTTCAGACATTCCCGTTCGGGTTACGGGAATTTTACGGGAATCACGGGAATTTTACAGAGTTACGGGATTCTACAGGAGTTACGATAACTTTACGTAATTGTAGGGGGCTTTCGTGAATGTTACGGAATTTTGCGAGACCGCGGTTTTGACTTTATTTTATATGAATGAAGGTAATTTTACGGGGTCTAGGAGGAGTTGCCAATATTACGGGATAAACGTTAATTTTGAAATCCAGTATGACGGATACGATTTTTGAAAAAAATCAATATGGGTATCGTTTTTGAGATTTTCGAGGATGGTGATCACGAATTTGACATTAATTTTGAGATCCAAGATGGCGGACGTGAGTTTTTAGTAAAAATCAATATGGGTATCGTTTTCTAGGTTTTCGGGAGCGGTAATTACGAATATGACATTGATTTTAAGTTTTGAGATGAACAGTTTCCCCAAAAACCTCGAAGCCATACTGATTTTATTTAAAAAGTCAGATCTGCCATCTTGGATCTCAAAATGAATGTCATAATTGTAATCATCACCCCCGAAAACCTATAAAACGATATCCATATTGATTTTGATCAAAAACTCACGTCTGCTATCTTGGATCTCAAAATTAATGTCATATTCGTAATCACCATCCCCGAAAACCTTGAAAACGATACCCATATTGATTTTTACCAAAAACTCACGTCCGCCATCTTGGATCTCAAAATTAATGTCATATTCGTAATCACCACCCCCGAAAACCTCGAAAACGATATCCATATTGTTTTTTTTTACTCGTACGTATCCGCCATCTTGGATCTCAAAATAAATGTCATATTCGATTTCACCGCCCCCGAAAACCTATAAAACGATACCCATATTGATTTTTACCAAAAACTCACGTCCGCCATCTTGGATCTCAAAATTAATGTCATATTCGTAATCACCACCCCCGAAAACCTCGAAAACGATACCCATATTGTTTTTTTTTTACTCTAACGTATCCGCCATCTTGGATTTCTAAATTAATGTCAAATTCGTAATCACCACCCCTGAAAACCTCGAAAACGATACCCATATTGAGTTTTTTCAAAAACTTGTATCCGCCATCTTGGATCTCAAAATTAATGTCATAATTATTTATAATCAACATACCCGTTGAAAAATTTAATCAATAGTAAAAAAATTCAAATAAATAAAATGTGCCACCCTCTAAAAACAAATGACGGTGTAGTACCTGTATGGAGTATGGAAAAAGGTATTGACGGCCGCGGCCCCCCCTCCGTCCCTCGCCCCACACACCCCGCACGATTGCTCTGTCTAGACGTGTTCGTTGGACTACTGTAGGGAAAGAGCTCTTTATACTGTGGAGATATAGTTAGACTAAAATTAGTTTTGCGGGATGTAGATACAAGAGAATCAGCACCATAAACGATATTAAAATTACTGAATATAGGTAGTTACAAAATGATTTTTCATTCAAACATTACAAAGTTTCAGCAAAAATTTTATTTCTTCTGAATAAGTTTTCATACATAATGCGAGAGTGCGAAATAGGTGCCATAACATAAGCTTGTAATAGTGATCGATGTTGTACTTTAACCTTTGTGGATATTGTCTACGTTAGTTCATAGATAGCTAGTCAGCTCAATGTGTTAAGTTGTGCAATGTAATGTAAGCATGTTCAGTTGCAAGTATACGGACAGTCGGTCAATTTTTTTTTAGTAGATGTACTCATTTTCATGATTTGCTTAGGTTTATAAAATCTATTGTAGGTAGTGTTAATTTGTTTAAAACAGTGATACCCAATCATTTTTTGACCATGGACAATATAAGACTTTATTGTTCAGTGCAAGGACCCAAAGATTTTAAAATGGTCACCTGTAGGTACAGAGGTAGAGCTTACAGGTGTCAGCTCTACCCTCTTTCTCTCACTGCTTCCGTTTCCTTAATCGTCATTTGTTTGGCGGACCACCTGTTGGGTACCACTGGTTTAAGAGATGATTTCAATGTAAAAACAATAACGATATGGCGGATAATCCAGCCTATTCTGATTTGAATCGTATAGAATCTTCCAATTTATATCTTACTCGAATTTTCTTTAGCCTATTACTTTTTTTTTTACCCTACACTTCGAAGGTTTTATGGGCTTTTACAGACCCAAATTAACTAGAGATGAGAGATGTTCTCGAAATTCTCTTGCTCAAACTTTACTGAACATTTTCCACCGCTATAAACACGGTTTTTACCATGTTACCCATCTTTATAGTTTACTAAACCGACATATCACTTCCCAACTATGTCTGGACATTCAGGAGACGGTGCAATATCTATTTATTCGACAAGTTGTCTTGGCTGATTGCCAACTGTCTAGAGCCGAGCTTTTAAAGGAACCGTCTTGTTCAACTATATGAGTTTAAACAGCTATATAATTACATATTGTGGCGTTAACTACTTGTCTTATTGCGGTGTTAAATGGCGCCTAAAGCTGATGTACTTTTTATGGTTACTATTTTAATTGCCAAGGGTTTGGTTTCACGTTATTCCTTGTTGGTCAAATTACATTTTATAAGTATACGCTTATTTATAGACATTTGCCTTGTGCTCGTCTAATATTGTCATAGTGTTTTGAATCAAATTGTATTCTAAATCTGATATTCGTGTGGATATTCTTTTGCCAATCGCTTTTTCTCTTTCTTCTAAAAACTATCGAAAAACGATAAAAAATCGAACTGAGAAGTTACAGTTGTCAAATTAGCCTACGGCCCTTGTAACTGGTGGATCAAAGTACATGGCGACTAAAACATACTGAAAAAAATTGCGCAGATGGACGAATTTGACAGGAAGCCCACCCCAACATAGTTGGGAAAAGGCTAGGCAGATGATGGACTAATTTGACAGGTCTAAAAATCTTTTTTCCTTGTCTCGTGATCTCTTTAAAAAAATACATAGTGAGTCTAAATTAGTTTTGACCATAGGTGGGTAATAAAGAAATTTTCAATTATGTTGGACACTCCTGATTTAGAGCTTTGCGAGAGGATTACCACCATTCTCTACTTCGGACTCTCTCCAAAAACATTTAACCGTTTCTTGCTCATTTAAATTCATTTTAAATGATACCTTTCCATATAAGCCAAACGAAATGGACATAATCCTAAATTTAATAATCGACTGAACAGTTTTATTATGGCAACTAGCTGACCTCTGCAACGTATTGGTGCCGGTCGCAACAAGGCGACATATTTAGATCTATACAACTTATGACTCACTAACGGTTGCCCATCCAGTTTTTCACAACAAAGCTATAAACTAGAACACATGGCGTGAATCATTGTACGTTGAGTTTGAATTGTTTCCGTTTATCTTCTTATTTGGAGACGAATTAGGCTGAGCGCAGGCAAGATAGACAAGACTGTCGCCAAGCAATTTGCTAAAACAGGCAGATATCTTTGTCTCTTATAGTTTTTTACTTCATAATGTATTTATCAAAATTCCGCGGCAACATACACACCTAAAACTTGTAGAGTACCACAGGTAATAAGCGAATTGTCTTGAGACTAATTTGTCTTAAATCTGCTCCCAGATTCGTAAAAATTAGGGGAGGAGCGGGGAAAAAAAGGAAGGTGTGGAAAATTATGAAGTTATTTATTAATTTATTAGCCAGGCCTGTATACTTCCTAGACTGAGAGAAAATATAATATAAATCTCCTCTCTCGTTATGGATTATTGTATTGTCATAGAAAGCAGTAGCTTGCAGTAGAAATAGCCACTTCCTTAATTTCATCACTACTTGTCCAGTCGCAATATAATCTTCACGTGACGTGGGCTGAAACAGAAAGGTTTTTATGCGATAAAGCCATTCAAGCCGATCAAAGTGTTGTATTGATTCAGCGATATTGTGTTGTGTATTTATATCTCTTCAGGATTACGAAGAATCACCAGCGTACATTGACAGGTTGTTAACCCTCGGACACTCACTTAACACAAAGAAGACCCTTTATAACCTAAAGTTTACTCATCAAGTGTCTATTGTACGGAGGTGAGATCAAGACAATTAGCGCCTTTATCATTAACCGGACTGACCACAAAGAGACAAAGGAACTTATGACGTTTAATTTCTTCAAATAACAGATTTATTGTATGGTTTATATCTTGTGTTCATGTAAAGTTTTACATTAATAAATGTTGGAGCAATGAACGTTTCTTGCATGTGTTGCAAATCGCCATTGCAATGTAGTAGGGTTGTAGCGCATGGAAAATTTGTGGATGGGTTTGTAAGTTGATCGAAAGAAAGACTTGGACGCAATAATGACATAACTTGATTACGAAAATAATTCGACGAAACAGTCAACCGAGCAAAAATAATACAGCTTAATTGTAATCCGTCTGGCAAATTGTGATATAATTAAATTGTAAATTATTGTGCTAATTATACAGAAAAGTTTCGCAAAATCCCTATTTTTGGCACGAATAACCTTGCCTCAACTCCAATTATACCCAATAATGTAAAAATAATTACATAAACTTATTTTTTTTGTACATGTCTCGTGAAATGTAGTTTTTATAGTGTTTGGCAACCCTAGGGACGTTTCGGCGGTCGTTACCGTACGAACAATGGTTCGGTCAACGTTCGGAGCGCGGGCCAAACGTCAAAACAATGCTGATTTTACAACTTGCCACGTGGTAGCAATTCGAGTGGTCGGCTTAATTGAACGGAATTAGGAGTGCTGTTGTTTTTCACACTTTTTGTAGAGATCAACGTGCTTTGTGTAGGGAAAAGTAGGGGTTAGGTTGTTTTGCTCGCGCATAAAGAGTGCGAGGAGGGTTGCTACATGCTTTTATTATTATTTTACTCACACTGTTGGACATTACGATTTTGAAGACAATGTACCTATTTCTATTTTTAATGTGTTTCTGTATTGAATCATTTGACTAACTGTTTGAGTATTACTGATTTTGCAGATTAATTGAGTGGCTGCTTTAAGCCAGCCAAAACAGCATATGGCTGTCCTCAGCCTGTGATTGTCGATATATATATTATTGTTAATGGTGTAAGCGCTCTATCTAACGCCCTCGTCAAAAAAAAACAAAATGGAATAGATTAAAATGTTATTTATATTAAAAAGAAGACATTTCACGCGTCAATTGAACTCAATTCAAAGTAATTCAATGATTATAATGCAAAAACGATAAAAGTTAGTATTTGGCATAAAATGCGCTTACGCATGTAGGTACCTATAACCACATTGAGTACGGTTTGCGTAATTGTTTTTATATAGAATTAATGTATTCAGGCCAGTGAGTAATGTCTTGCCTAGTTTGGTGATATTTATTTACGAGAGGCGATGACTACGTGTTTGTAATTATAGTTTTTAAATAAATTTTACCTCCTTAGTACTGAAAAAATATAGTATAAAAACTAAAACCCGACTACTTAAAATCTAAAAACAAGCTTCTTAGATTTGAAATAAAATTCTGTAGTCGGAGGCCACCAAATTTACAAAGTATTTACCCTTGAAAGATTATCTAGTACCTATTTACCTATAATACATTAAGGCCTCCGACTACAGAATTTTATTTCAAATCTAAGAAGCTTGTTTTTAGATTTTAAGTAGTCGGGTTTTAGTTTTTATACTATATTTTTTTCAATGATTTTTAGTGGTAAAGAAACCAATAAAATTCATTTTAATCACAATTTTTTAGAATGTGGTAGTTCTTAAATAGGTAGATTTCTTTAACTGTCAACTTCGGTTCAAACCTTTAGTCAATGTCATGTATTTTTTAAATTAAATTTATTTCAAAGGTGTCGTCCGCGACTTCGAGCTATTAAAACATGGCCTCATATGTTTCTTAGAAGTATACATGAAAAGTAGTAAGAAGTACAGCTTGGCAAAAAAGAGTCTGGAAAAATTGGGGGCGCCGCTGTCGCACCTACAATTATTCAAAATTACAAGTTATTAAGTGCTTACATATTTCTATGACGACTTTTTGTTATTAATTATAATCAAATCAATCATTTTAGTACTCACAAACGTAGTTTTTAAGATTTTTATTTTTAGTTCCAGCTGTCACCGCCTCAGACTCTTTTTTGCCAAGCTGTATAAGTACACATGAAACCTTTTTTGTGGGATATCATCATAGATAGAGTACATTTACCTAAAGTTCGAGGAAGTAAGTAACATGGAGTTGATAATACCTGCTCTAAAATCCCGAAATCATAAACATTACAATTAATTCCCGGGAAATAAGAAATTAATTTTACGTATAATTATTTAATAAGAAATTTGAAAAAACAACTGATACGGATGGGATTCGAATCCACGATCTCCGGTGTACCGTGCCGACGCTCTAACCGCTAAGCTACCGTATCCCATCAGAATCAGTCGAAATTTCAAATCTCTTTCTACGCCTTAGGCGTGTGGTAATATCGAACGGAATACATTAATTATCCGACTCAGTGTTCTAAACTTTGCAGTTTTTAGAAGGCACCGATAGATATTACCACACGCCCTAGGCGTAGAAAGAGATTTGAAATTTCGATTGATTTTGATGGGATACGGTGGCTCAGCGGTTAGAGCGTCGGCACGGTACGTCGGAGATCGTGGGTTCGAATCCCTTCCGTATTAGTTGTTTTTCAAATTTCTTATTAAATAATTTATTATATTTAATAAGCAAACATGTGTTAAAACATGTAATAAATTCTCCAAAATATTAATTTAACGTTTTAAATACATATGAACTAAATTATTATAATAAAAAGTCTTTATTATGTTTTTAGACATCGGTAACAGATAATGTAATACTTAAGTAGTTCGGTACTAAAACTGTTAAATTAATGAGTTTTATTTTATATACAAAATTAATTCTAATAAAAACTATAGGTCAAAATCCAGTCCATATTAATAAAATCCCGGGATTTAATTGTTATGTTTACGATTCCGGGATTTTTGAGGAGGTATTTTTAACTCTATGTTACTTACTTCCACAAAACCGCAAACCAACGCCATCTAGTTACGAAAAAGAAATCTCAATTTAATTAACATTATTTTAAAATATAATCATAATTTAATAGGCAGTGATGTGTAGAAACTTTAATTTAATTAGTAAATATTTATTGTTATCACGTTTTCACATTGTATGCAGTGTTATATTCACATATATTTATGATAGTCGTGACGGGTAGTTAGAAGCCTGATATTCTAAGAAGTGGTCCAGAATATGTAGATAATATATACATATTCTGAATGTGCTCATCAAGACCTTCCATTTGATATCAAACACGATAAATTTACCTTAACTTTATTTTTTTCGAGCTGACTAATTTATTTTTAAAATCCACCTTATTTGATTTTACGAAATTTCATAAATCCTATAACCCGCAGACCATTAAGACGCATCGATAGACACCTTATTTATTGAATTACAACAAATAGTTTAGGAGCTACGAGGGAACAGATGAACAAACTTACATACATACATACATACATACATACATACATACATACATACATACATACATACATACATAGACTGCTAAAATCATAACCCTCCTTTTTTTTGTAGTCGGGTAAAAATTGGCTAATAAATTGGAGGTAGAGAATACGTTGTTTCTAGGCAGTTTCGAACTTAGCTAAATAATATTTTATTTTTATTTATTTATTGAGTTTAAGCAGTGATACCCTAGTGTTAAGAACGTTAGACTGCTAAGTCAACGGTCGTAGGTTCGAAGCCAGGTACTTTTAGAATTTTTGTGCGTATCAGAAATTAATTATCACTTGCTAAAACGGTGATGGATGAACACATCGTGAGGAAACCAGCACAACTGAGAGATTTTTTAACGGTGTGTAAATCAATGTCAGAGGCCTACGGGCGGTTTAAACTCTAAACCAGGTTGTTCATCAACTATTCAATAAAAATAAGGAGAGGATTGAGTTTTGAGCACAGTTTTTATTTTATTGAGTTTTGATTTGATTCTTTGGGCTACAGAGAAAATAAACAATGCTTCACTTCATGATAAAAGTTGACTCACTTAAGTGTTCAAAATTCAACCGAGCAGTTAACGAATTTAAATGAGCATGACCATTTCACGCGAAAATGTATGAGGTTCCACTGAGTGATTGTGAAGTTTGGACTAAACTATGAACCAGTCGGGCAAGCTTTGAAAATAAGTGATCTAAGGCTTACTCAACCTTCAAAGACCACAAAAGAAAATTAATTGTTACTGGAGAGAGTCTTTGCGAGAGTCAAAAGTTTAAACTATGATTTCGATCCCATTTGAATGTACCTAGTTTAACGATAAGGATTCAAACTTTACTTTTCAGTTTTAATAAAGTATGAATCTTGTATACTACCTACTACGTATTACTTATACAATATGTATAGGCGGCATAGATGCTATACATATATGCTAAAAAAATTACTTAGGTATCGCTTTTGTGTTTTAGTTGGATTGTCTATGCTCATTGAAAAGTAAGGTGTATTAACACATTTTTTTAATTTTGTGCATTTATTGTAAATCCTACGTCTAATTAATATACGAACTCACAGCAACGTTGGTGCTAAAATGCGTGCTAATGCGCGCATTATTTACTGATTAAGGAATTTGTAACTTTTGCTTAGTTAAAATAGCATTGTTGTTTGGTTCGTAGTTCAAGAGTAGGTCCCCTGGTCCAAGATCTGCGATCTGTCTATTCACCTTTGTATAAGTTCGTATGCTTTCACAACGAAAGTACTGAACAGAATGATTATATTATGTATTTTTTTTAATATGTCAAACCAACCACCCTTATCATTTTTGAACGAAACAAAGAGGCTATGTACATTGGACAGATAAAAAAACATTGATAATTATTAATAATGACACATCATAAGATATTTAAACGTTTTTGCGAAACTTTCTTACTAACCAAGTGACGTAAATATTTCTCATGTGAGCTCACTGAGAAAGGCCTTACCTGTGATGACTCAAGTAAGATGGATGATTGACCCCAATGATGCCTTGGTAAATTAAGTGAATCATTCCATATTCGAATTCTTGAGATTGTGAAGGGCTTGTGAAGGCTTTCCGAGCATCCGGATAAAGTTGGACATGGGTGTCCGGCTAAATGAGGCGGTGTCCGGCCTTTGTTAGGCTTTTAATTTTTTTTTTATCATTGTGTATTTAATCTCCGTGCGCTAAACCTCATTGTAATGTTGTTTAGTTTGACATGATTTTTAGAGTTTAAATTTTTTTTTTTACAATTCAAATAAATAAATTGAAAATGTCTAGTTTTCTGATATTTCGATCTGACATCCCTACTTGTGAAGCTTCGAAATAGTATTATAAATGCTAATAGGGTATGATGTCTATATCATAAACATCTATGACGACCATAAACTCTCTGGTATGAAATTCATTAATACTGTTTGTTTTGATAACATTTTCATCAGGAATTTGTAGTTTAATAGAATAATTGATAGATTAGGGTTCGAAGCGCCATTCCTGATTAGTGATACGATATCATAATAATTATGCAGTCATCATGAGTAATAGTTGTAACTTTTTATCCACATAGGTATATCAGGAACTATTATTATCCAGTATTGTTCTACAGCTATTGTTTGTAAGTATTTACATGATACTATACACGTGTACTTCTTAAATAGCTATCAATATAATCTTTATTAAATACTTCCGTATTTCTGTAGATTAGTGGATTAAGTTAAGTGAAAACACTAGACCATGCGGTTTTCCCCATTAGCTGTTTGCCACCCCGTCCTAACAGCCGGAAGTTAAGCCAGACGGATATTAAGTGCTATTCCATCGTCGAGGCAAGGCGATTAGAGAAATAAAAATTGCATGAAAACATTTCCCATTTAGCGCATCTTCGGTAGAAATGGTTTGGATTGTCGAGGATACACGAGTGAGCAATTCTAGCCATAAACTACTGCATCACAAAAGAAGCAGGAATTTTCTAATCCCAACTTTGGTGGACTGGTACACCAAGCATACAAGCAAAAGCATGCGCACATGATTGTATGCTTGATGTTTCACTTTTGAACGCCAAGTTAGCCACCACAGGCTAACAAACACCAGACGCCACGCTATAGGTGTCAGTGGCGGCTAAAGGGATTGAATTGTTGAAACTGTTGATGGACTGTGTTGACGGTTTCCAAATTTTGTGTCTTCCTATTTTGTTGCAACTTGAAAACTGGGCGAACACACAGCGAAGCAGGGGGTGATTATAACTTCGATCCTAATCGCTTGAAGTCATCATCATCAACCTATCCACTTCACACCAGTCCACTGGATATCACCCATCAGTCTGTAAGTCACAGAGCCCGATCTTCCGCTATTCTCATCCAGTTCTCGCAAGCGATCTTTAGAAGATTGTCAGTTCACGTAGCCTGATGGCTTCCTACACTCCGTTTAGCGATCTATGGTTTCAGCTTTGCAGCCACTTTTTGAAGTGACTTGGTGACTTTCTTCTTGTATAATTTTCTTACAATCATTATCTTTAGTGATCAACGTTGCACTGGATTAGAATTTGCAAGTGCAACTTCACACATTGATTCATTTGATTCAGTGACTAATAGGTAGTTAGCTTTTATTTGAATAGCTTCTGATTCCAATGAGTCAAGTAGTTGCTAAACTCGTACGGTTTGCGTGTGACGCATTATGTTATCTCACGCAGTTTTTATGCGAATCCTCCGGCTATTTACCGAAATAATTGTGTGGTTTCTTTGACGCATTTGTTGTAAAAATAGTATTTTTAAAGCTGTCATTCGAAGAAACAATTGTAATCAATTAATGATTTAATTTTGAGTAAGGATCATCTGCAGTCAAATCTATTTACACATTTTGATTTCGCTTCGTCTGCATCATTTCTTTATGTAATCTGAGACATGAACCACTTCAAAAAATGCCCCGGTGGGTATTCAAATATGGAGAGAGGTTCAGTGTCTGCAACCAGATCTGAAACCCCTTCTTTGCGACGACTAAGACATCCCTTGGGAGACTGAAAGTTGAATCCCCTGAGCTTCGCTGTAAACAGCAGCACGCTATTAGCTGATGCGTTCAGCCACTTTGGGAACTTAATTAACATAGAAACGTACGAACTTGTATTTAATAATAAGTAGGTGCAACTCTTTAAATAGCATAACATCGCCTAATAATCATATCCACAACTTGGTAGGTACACGTGCAGATAAATGGGGCATTATGCATTGATATTACAAGCCTTTCTATATAATCTAGAACTCTGGATGATTCATAATCGTCACATAATAATGGCCATGGTTTTCTCTAACAATGGGTTCTTTGACATGAGGTCCGTACAGTAACGTGGGTTACAAGTCTTGTTAATATGTTAGAGTAGTTCTAATAAGTAGCAACTATAGCTTTATCTAGTTTTTAGAATTCCTAGAACAAATAGGCAATGTTCATTGTACAATGTACAGTTAACCGCATGGCAGTGGTAACACTTGCATTACGAAAAGCAACACTCCTACGCAATAAAGGTGCGTTATCACTGATGTGCAGTCGACTGTATTTACCTATATATTATATGAACTATGTACGCTAACTACGAAGGTATTGTTTCATGATTTTTATCGGATATGTTTTTTGATAATGCAGATGATAGCTGTTACACAGAAGGATGCGGCTGCCCATCCTCCGGTTCTTTCTTTTTCTTACGACACCCGCGGGACGAGTAGGGGTGGTTCTATTCTTAGGCCGGAAACCGCACGGGATGGTATTTTCCCGATTAAAACCAAGTTTCTGTTTTGAATGCAATAAGGCAAAGCAGTAGACGATTGTATAAGTAAGACTAGGATATAAATTAGCATCTGATAAGTATGTTGGGCTTGTCTATTTCCTTTAATTGATGGTAACGAGATCTGTCCACTCATGTTAATTATATTCTTATTAAGATTGCAATCAAAATTTATCACAATCTGAATGCCCTTTAGGTGTACAGGATGAAGTGTTAATCATTGCTTAAATACTAATACTGTGGACAGCAGAGAATGACGGTTATGGAGAGTATATTAATCCTTTCCCTAACTAATATGTAGATATACAAAACTTAGCCTATTGGTGGTGACTTATTCTATTTGGTGGTGACCGTTGACTAGCAAGTCAGAGGTCTTAACAACGAACCCAAGACCTCTGATTTTTCGTAAGTTATGTGCGTATTATAAATTAATTATCATTTCCTCCGTGCCTCGGAAAGCACGTAAAGCCGTTGGCCCTGCGTCTCGATATGCGTAGGTATATCCATTGGACTATTGTTTATTACTGCTCTCCCAATAAAGAGTACCTACAATCTAAAATTATAGACGAGCATACCCAACTAGCAATTTTCTCTTGTAGATGTGCTGATTTAAGAACTAAGGTGTTACAACTGACTTACATGTGTCTTGACTATGACAGAACATCTTATAAAAGCATGATTCAAGACGTTTTGTACTTAAAGAGTACTAACACTTAGTACGTGCTCTTATAGATGTATATAAAGAATCGTTGTAACACATCTATCAGTACAGTTGTCTTACAAGCGCATTTTTACAGAGCAATTGCTCTTGAATATTATTTACACTTAAAAAAGCATCTTAAAAGTACATTCTTTCTTAGTAGAGTCTGCATTGAGTGGTTTATAACACTTATGATCTTAATAAACTTTTGCATAAAACTACTATGAAACCAACTCGTTCTAAGTGTAAATTGTCTTCTCTGAGTCAAATTAAAGAGAAAGCGAATAATAGTAGAGCTCTATCAGACTATTTGGTCTTATGGAAGACTTGTGAACACTTTATTAAGAATGTCGGCCATTATATTCATGTAAACAACGCTAAGTGTTTGTAACACTAACAGTTAACTATGGAGTTTGAAAAATGGAAAAAATTTAAAAGAAGCGGAGCATATAGAAATAAAATAAAACAAAAATACACAAAATCACAAATAAAACTACTTACAACTACGATAAAAAACGATGGAGCTAGTAAATCGGTCGATGGTTCCGTAGAAAAACAAGAAGATAATATTATGTTGATATAATATATTATGCCACTACTATTCATTGCAGTATTTTTGCGCTCTGCCCACCTATTTATCACTTATATTTTAACGTATAGTTAAACAAAGATACTCTAGGTGGCTGTAGAACTTTGCGGGTAAAAAAAGCTTTTAATTTAATAATAAATATGATAATGTATACGTACGTAGGTACTCCTGAACTTGAAAATGTAGGTAGGTACAATATTCTGGTTTTAATTACATACATAATTCGCATTCATCAGGCGGATAGTGGTCGTAAGTTGCGAATTCGTGGCAGTTTCGGCACCAGAAGAATTCGGCATGCAATAGTTTATTTACATCGCTTTGAACTAATATGAAATGAAATGGCTTTTGAGGGCCATTTTCGTTATACCATGATGTGTATCCACAAGCGAAACATTTTTGTGTAAGAATAAAGTGAGTTACGGTCCAGGGCCACTTCCTCTTCTTGAGCAATCTCATTTTTTTTTTACTCAAAAAGCAGTCCACATCCATTATGGCAACCATTATACTATCGATCGTGACACAGCCGGGTCAATATTCACTACAAAAAGAGTTAATAAAAATATTTTAAAACAAACTCACTTAAAAGTCACAACTTACCCAACAGTTAGGTACCTACATATAATATACTGATGCATATTTGTCTCATCTAATATTACACCTACCACAAAATGGTAATTTGTAAGCCATGGTTTTAAAAGGAACCCTAAATTTATTAAATGGCTGCAAGTAGTTCTTTTATGTAAGAGCTCAATAAGTTCAAAAGGCTTAAAATTAACTTAAGTAGTGTGAAATAAGACATTTTAGTATTAAAGTTATCTTAGAGAAGAGTAATTGGTCTTATAAATCTCTAATGGCGTCAGTTTTTATTTTTATAATAAGTTAATATGTTTTTACTAATATTCTAAATACATAATTAAGTGGGCCTGTGAAAAAATTCTACTTTATTCCACAAAACATTCGAAGAAATGTACACCGCAAGTCATTTAAGTTCATAGACACATAATTATCAAGCAAATGAACTAAATGGTTACAAGAAATAAAAATACTACTAATACAAATTACTTACACAAGTTGACAGTTAAACTTGTTTTTTTTTTTATTTCAACAGCACTCGCGCACACACTTTCGGTTGTTGTGATAAATATTCCGTTATTGAGCTTCCAGAGAGCAATATAAGGGGAATTACACTTGCAAGTGCAGTCCTAAGAGTGCTCTAAGTCTATTTTCCCTCAAACCATGCTGTTATAAGACCATCATAAGTTATTTTGGTCTTACAACAGCAGTAACAAGATTATTGTTAGTGTAAAGTAATCTTCAATAAGAGCGTTATTAGTTGACTGTAAGTGAGAATTCTCTTATAAAGTGCGCCTAAATCGACACTTACAGTTGTCTGTAAGTATGCTAAAAGAGTATAAATTATTGGTCTTAGGACACTTGTAAGTTAAAATTTTGCTAGTTGGGTAGTCTCCATACTCCATAGTCTGTACCACTAGGCTCTCACGACTCAAGCTATTGTTTTAGCTTACTTCTTTACATAAACTTATATGAGAAAGCATATTCCCATTCGCGCGGGTATTCCCCGCATGCAAAGATGATTGTTTTCTTTCTGAACAATGTAGTGTTGTTACCTCAGCATAAAGGATCTCCTTGTCGACTCTCCCCAAGTTCATCTTACTAACGCAAAAAACATAAGATATCGCACTTGACATCGACAAGGGCGCCTACCGGACCGGTTCGGCGACAGACCGGAAAATTGACGCGCGACAACGCGACGCCCGGCGACTGGACGGAATTGCATCATTCAGATCCAATTGTCATACAAGTCTTGATCTGTGTGGAAATGTTAGATGGGGAGTTCTCAGAAGGTTTTTTTTTTAAATTATAAAAAGTGTAGAGGAGGTTAGAGCTAGTACTTTATAGAGCAAATACCCGTCAAAATAGATTCCGCATAGTTATCGAGGAAAACTGTCAAGTTTCCGATTTCGGATTATCGTATGGTTAATTCACCCGTAGGTCCCTGACATGGCTTTACAAACCGTTGAGAAATCTCTCAGGTGTGGTTTCCTTACGATGTTTTCTTTCACCGTTTTAGCAAGTGATAATTTCTAAAACGCACATGAATCCGAAAAGTAAGAGGTGCGTGCCTGAGTGTCAAACCTACCACCTTAGACTTGGCAGACTTGGCAGGTGCTTTAAGCTATCTCCGTAGCGATTAGATAACATCTTTGAAAACTTTTCTGTCAGATTTGGCTCTTTTCGATGGTTCAAAATTGATTTGCAAAACTTCTAATGCAACAAAAAGACTTAATTTTGTGACAGAATTGAGGGAGAGGCATCATGAACTCTGCAAGTCCGAATTCACAGTACAAAAGTATAATAAGTAATCTCGTAGTATCTCTAAAAAGTATCTCTAGTCATAATCTCTGATCCCTGTATAAGCTCTTCGCTTCAGGTAATTTGACACTTCACATTGTCACGCTTGCTTGATTTCCTCGTGAAACAATTTTATCATAGTAACATTTTGATTCCAAGCTCGTATCAGAAAATATTTAGAAGGGGAGCGAAGAATCAGAATAATTTGTAACCTAACCTGCTTTGTACTTAGTTTTTTCAACGCCACGCGCTACAGGTTAAGAGAGATTTAATCACGACTTTATTAAAAAAAAACTTGAAAAGGGACCCCTGATCCGACCGGTTCGGCGATAGACCGGAAAATTGGCGCGCGCAGCGTCTGCTGTCTAATTGTATTGCATGCTTTTTTTTTTGTTCTGGTCTAGAACTGACTATGACAAATATTTGTTCATTGTCAATATAGCTGATAAGTGGATATACCTACGCTTGTTCTAGGTGTATATCGTTTAGTGATAACTTTTTCAAACAAAGTCTTGATCCATGAAAATCATCAGGTGGTTAACAATCTTGCCAATGACTGATAGAGCCGAGACTATTCTTCCTAAGGCGACATGGGCAGTCTGCTCAAACCTCAATGCTTTCAGAGGGGGGTCTTCTTATACCTCGATCTTCACTTTGATCTGCGCTACATAACTTTGTCTTGGCCTACCTCTTCTTCTCCTTCCAACAACTGTTCCTTCTGTAATATTATTCGTATAATAATAGTCCTTAATCTGTTTAATATTTTTTTCTATAAAATCAGTTCCGTTCTGCTATTGTGGAATGTTATATTAATTGCCATTCAGAGGTGTTAAAACTAAATACATAAAAAATAAAGTTTAGTATACAGTGACGTCATCTCGCGAAATCACCGGGCCTACTTAAAAAGAACTGGTGTACTACGAGTCTGGGACCTGTATGTATTTTTTGTCTAAAGAACCGATCCACGTCAGATGATTCGTATAGTTGCCGGATTAACATTTTATTGTAGACATAGATGTAACATTGTTTTTATATGCGTAAAGTTCTTAACATTGACAAGAGGCCTTGCCTAAACAATCACCATAAACAAGAACCCATACAAGCAACACAACATACTCCTATAGTACCATACTCTAATGTGCGCCATTAATCTTATAATCTATCAATCTGTCTATACCACACCGACTCCACCCAAGCGCTCCTCCCAATGTCATGACGTCTAAGCTGTACAACGATACAATACAAATCCAGTTTAATATTTAAATGTCTCCGAATTTATTTGTTCACAACAAAGCGGCAGGTGGTTCCCCCTTCCCCTCACTGGCAGGTGCATTGCCCCCCGAAGCCCGTCTAACAAATTATTGGGCTTTCAAGAAAGTCGAGAAAATAAGGTTTTATTGAACTCTTGTCCTCCTGCGTCCTTTAAAGAGGCTTTGTACAGTTTGAGTTGTGTATCGGATGGTGTTTATCTTACCTTTTGTAAATATGGTTTTATCATTCTTGGTGGTTCTTGACCGGTTGCTGTTGAGTTCAAAATCTACATAAAGATATTTCAAGTAGTTTGCAAACTGTGAACTTCATTCAACAATAACGTTTTAATTTAATTTCAATCCTTTAAATATTGATCGATACGATAGCTTAGCCAAGAGAACAATGCGGTTTGTATGGAAATGTAATTTATTTAACCGACTTCCAAAAAATAATGATAATAATTTGGGTAGTTGCTAAACTGACTACATGCAACGTCACACAAATTACAAGATTTTGCCATCAAATGCCCTAAAGAGACTTGGCAAAAAAAGCAATAACTTCACCTGTTTTCGAACTATATGACATGAAGGTTTTGTCAATAACCTTCCAGTAAGAAGGTCACTCGATATTGTCCAATGAACATTTACAAATACATCTGGCGCCGTGGGATATGAAGTGACATCACCACAATCATGATAACGTCATGCATCCAGTACATCAGTATATCTAACACGTTCAAATTTGCTCAAGACTGTTTATGAAGTAAATACAAACTTTATATCATAAATCTGAACCGACCAATGAAATCTGGAGGACTTTTAAAGGCATAGAGGACGTTTTGTCCATAGACTAGTTTCCAGGGAGAGCTGTTACAGTCCAAAAAGAATTCCACGCGGAAGAAATGGAAAGAAGAAATAGCGGATGGAAGCTAGTGATTCTATGTTTAATATCTGAATAGAGAAAGTAAGACTGAAATCCTAGCTCCTACCGCGAAATGCTGACAAAGTGTGTGTGTTTTCCGGGATATAAAGTAGCCTATGTTTTAATTAGGAACATAAACATAAACTACTTATAATAAGTACCAAGTTTCATCAAAATTCGTGAAAGTCAATAATTATATATCTTTGCTAGGTTTAATTATGCCTGGACCGTTCTTCAACCAATAAATTATTACTTAAAATTACTTGAGTCCCTACATTACCTTAGCTAGATAGAGATTGTTTAAGTTCAAAGGGTAAAGATTGCTGTTATCATAGTAAGCTTTAATCTTTCACTGTTAATCAACGGTCAATATTACTTGATCCAATGGTTGCTGCTATCCGAGATAAGGAGACAAGTACCTACTTACCTAATCATAATACTACATATACAGACTCTTACTCTTACTATGTACTTCGGTTAATATTCTTTCTTTGAATATAAAAACGAGTGCGATTCGGACTTGCACATAAAAGATTCGAGAATACGCCGAAAATGTGCCCCTTTTATTTTTTAATTATGGTTCAAAAAACTGTCAGCGAAGGCTTAGTAATTGGGTCCCATTAGCACCCTTTGGGTACGGAACCCTAAAAAGTATAAAGCCCTTCTGAACTGGTAAAGGGCCCACAGTAAACCCAAGGGCAGGCGAGGTCTGCGTGCCGCAATTGACCGTCGCACATGGCTCGTTTACAATGGTTCATAACATTACACTAAACAATCGCTGTATTTGTGTAGTAGGTACTACGGTGACGGAATAAACATCACTGTCAAATGTAGGCCAACAAGCTACTGCCACACTATTGATTGGAAGTGACTTGGAGATAATCTGAATACCAGGTGCGTGCAGTTCGTATAGGCAAAAAGGCACTGCCTAGTGCCTACCCTGACAGCTACAGTCGACGAATTAGTGGAACCAAGCAGGATTTGTATGCCATCAGCCTTTATTAGTCCACTGCTGAACATAGGTCTCTCCCAATGCATGCCACTATCGTGCGCTAATTGAAGGTATTTGCCCATAATCGCTACGCTGGGCAAGGGGTCGGCAGTAGTAGATGATTACTGTCACACAGAATGATGCCGCTGCCCATCCTCCGGATCTTTCCCTTTGTCGCTTCTTACGACACCTGCGGGACGAGTAGGGGTGGGTCTATTCTAAGGCCGGAAACCACACGGCACTTAGATACACTTACTTCGACAGAATACTGCTATTCAAACTAATATTAGTTAAATTACTATTTAAAAGAAATACGGCACACAACAATAGATTTTCTATTGTGTCTAATTTCGCAACCTTTAATAAATTTCTGGTGGCGCGTTTCGAACAGTGCAGCTTATTGATCGCAAGGTGACTATTTAGTTTACTTAAAAATATGAAAAATGACTGTGATATAAAAACCAGATGAGAAAATATCTTGTATCCGTCCCATTATAAACAAGTTTATTAAAAATCATTACATCAGGGCTTACTTCCAGGACAGACCTTGAATCGGAGCCGGACGACCGCCCAAATGATTAATGTACTATTTATTTTCTTGGCAACAGCTGGGTGAGCCAGTACCAAGTCTTTCGTAACTTTAAACGTATTGCGTATATTACGAGATTTACGACAAAGGCATAATTATTTATACCTATTAGGTATAAGTTAAAGTTATTGGAAAGGTTACGGGATTGGATTTGGAGGACCCATACAATTACAATAATTTAGTACCTAATTTAACTCCGCCAGGCGGAGGCTTCATTCATCTTCATTTCTACCGGCTACCCGTTGAAAAATGGCATATAGTCAATAATACCTACTGACTGTGCCATTGGATTTTCTTCGGATAGGCTCCGGTTTTCCTCTTGGAAAAATTCACCCTCCACCACTGAGCCCCGCTTATAAAAATCTGATTAGTAAATAACAGCCCAAGCAACGTTCATCATCTAGTCTCAACAATAACCAGACCGAAACACAAGAACTAAATGCAGTTATATCGCAACGGATGCCACGATACGAAATGAGCCTGTATCCTGCGCGTGCGCAGTTGAACGACCCCCGACTCCTTTGATAATAAACTAATTATCAACGCTAATTGTGATTGTTAAAAATAATATTTTTATAACAGTGAATTGTGCCCTTTCCTGTGATAAGTCTATTGTTATAGGGTTAGTCATTTAGATAACATTGTGACTAGTCTAATGGAGTGTGCTAAGCTAATTGCAGAAATAATCATCATCATCACCATTTCAGCTGGAAGACCTGGCCATAGCCCCCCCCCCCCCCAAGGTTTTCCATTTATGACGGCCCTGAGCAGTTCTCATCCAGCGACTTCCCGTGATTTTCTCGAGGTCATCGGACCACCTTGCAGGAGGTCGGCTAATACTGCATCTACCGTGGCGCGGTCGCCACCTTTGTGCCCCATCGTTCGTCAGCTCTACGAGCAATTGCGAATAGATAAAAATAAGTAAAATCAGATGTGTTGATATACAAGCGGATCATGGGATTGCCAAGTGAAATGGATGGGAAACGGATCATGGGGTTATGCAGAAAAGATAATAAATCGAATATGTTGACGGAATTATCCCTATTACAATTGCATAGTTATCAAGGAAAGCGGAATTACTGCATGCTTACTAGAAAAATAAAAGGTGATGGAAGTTAAAAATAAAAAAGAATAATAACATAATAGCAGCTTTTGTTATAAGAACGTGTGATATAATCACAATGGATCCTTATATTGAATGTTATAAGAAATCCATATCCAATGAAGAAAATAAACAAAAAGATGGTGCCGCTTCACTATGTGACTATCTAACTAAAGTTTATCTCAAACAAGATGTTGTATCTAATCACAATCTAGACTAATTCGAACTTTATATTAATCACACAACAATAGAAACTTCGCCTACACACTTCCTAAAAAGGGAACTATTTGGTTGATTTATATTAAATGTTTACTGAATCGTAGACAAGAGAGATTTGCACAGAATTTATTGTGATTAGCCATCACTGTTTATGGAACTACGGTCGACCAGATTGATTGATATCTTACTCTAGCTAAGGTTAAAGATTAAAATAAATTTAAACTTGCTGAACTTGATGAAATTATGTAAAATGAAGTGAAGAAGTAAAGTGAAGTAACTTGTAGAAGCTTAATGAAACAACTTTTTAACTCGTCCATGTAACCACGGAAGCTGCAAGAAATATACAAAGATTATCCGGTAAAAAATTATTACAAAAAATTATTAAAACTGAGAAGCTGGTTCAATTAAAAGTCAATCTTCAATCTTACTAACAAAACCCTTTTGAGACCCTAAAAAGAAAGTCCTTTCATCTTCTTTTATCCTATAGTTGATACACAAACCAGTATCAGTTTTTGAACTATCCTCAGCCTCTGATATAACGTGTCATACCTTTTTACTTTATTAGTCACCTGGCGTTCTTAGTTTGCCTTCACCTCAAAGATTTCTACTTACCTCATCCGTCAATTACACCGTCTGCCTTGTAATAACCACATTTATATGAAAACACATGAATGACCATATACGGACGCCTTTAAGTCACGTAGAAACGTGCCCCAAAACGTTTCTCCATAACGTCTGTTAGTGACTCATGCACTGTTTACATATTTAGTCACACATGTACATGCAAATTTTAGCTGTAGTTCTGAAGAATTTGTTGTTTATAAAGGTGAGTTTGGCGTATTTGATTATGTAATGTGGGCGATAGATAAGGATTACTGTCGTCACTGTATTACTTCGTAAGCAATTATTTTAATTTTAAAAATAATCTACCGATTATGTGGAAGTTTTGATGAAAATGATCGAGCAAGTTCATGACGAATTAAATTATGTTTGTCAGCGACTAGGTTAGACTACAGTTTCATTTGGAAAATACTCAAAATTTGCTATTCATATAACCGCAAATGCAATGATTATAATAACCGATATTAGGCTAATAAAAATAAATGCACATATAAAATCATCATAAATATCAGAAACCTAAGATGGTCTGAGCATTAAGCAAGTTAAAATAATGATTAGATCAACCAATTATAACTTAACATCTCAATACGCTATTCATTATACCAATAAGGGATCCCACTGAATCATTAATATTTATAATTACTCTGCATTCTAACGCGCTGCCTTCGAGAACTGTAATTATAGGACATTATGAGGCTGCCTCATTTGATTTAGTCGTGATCAAAATCTTATTTAAGCTGTAGGTCCACCATCATCTCATATAGGTACACATTTTAATACGTGCTTCCTTGACAGCACCTTTGATCTAGTGGTCTCCAGCGACTGTTGAACACGGAGCCTTGGCTTCGATTTTTAGGATAGACGAAAGTATTATTGGTCGTATCCATCTGAAAATTATGAATCTAGACCTGTTAACAGCTAATCTTTTGTTATCATGGGACTTCTAACAAAACTTGCGAAAATTAGATGGTAACTGGTAAATACTTCCATTTTTCAAGGAAATAACGTGATGTATAACGCCAATAAAAATGATACTAGTATCACCTTCTGACCATCATACTCACCATTATGATAGGTTATGAACACTCCACACCTGTAAGTATTTCTCTTACAACCTTTACGTTATCAAGATCACAAGCATAACCGTTATGTAAAAGGTATAATTACTTCTTATTACATTCTAATATTGATAATACCATACCTAGTTAGCACTGCAGTAATTAAAACGCGGCCTCGCGCGGCCTTGTCTACCGTTTGTTCAGATGCGCAAGCGTGGCCTATCGCATGCTATGACTCAGGATTGTGAACGTTGAGATAACATTATAATTATTGGATCAATATTAAATTATTGGGAATGAGTTTGATTATTTTCATAAGTTGGACTCTGTTTTAATATGAAAACAAAAGAATATTTTTGTCAATATTATTGATTTATTTATTCAATATGTCTGTTTATTTTCGAGCAAAACAATCAAAGGTTTTCAATCTAATGTATCGTTTATTTTTGATAATATTATCACTAGCGGTACTTATGGAAGATTTCCACCTTAGAGCTTATTAGAAGATCTTATAACTCAAAGATCTTTTCTGAATATAGACAATGTTGGTACATTTTGTTTCGTGGGCGCATATTAATTAGCAAATATGGATGCTTCATAGATCCATCAATTTGTCCAGTGTCATCTTCTATTAAAACAGTTCGGTTTTAGCCTTGTTGTGCTTATTAACTCTGTCATAGTATTCCAAGGTCATGCTCATTCTTAGAATAATGATCATTATCAAGTCATTTATTTGTTGAATTATGAGTATTTGTTTCATGTACCTCTTCTGAAGTATTGAACCATATTTGGTTGGCTTGTCGAGATATTTTCATCGCTTTTATTTCTCTTTCACAAAATCTTTTCGGTTGGATTATTCTTTAGTCAAAATTTGGTTGTTACAAATTATTATCATCGTGTTAGCCGCTGCAAATATTTTTCCATATTCGGAATTTTTCATATCAAAATAATTTCTCAAACGTGCTCGTAAACTGGTCCATAAAATATCTTAGTGGCCATTTTCGTTTGCCGAATGTCGATCCGGTGAGTCATATACGTACGTTACGTTGTAACTCACCTTCCCATTGTGCGCAAGCGGTGATTGCGTTCTTATGACACATCGACCAACGACGATTTTCACCAAATTGGGCATGCGGGGTCAAGTCGGCGAAACTCGAAAATTCTGGTTTTGGACATCTAAACTAGCAAACAGTTTTTGGTTTGACTAGTGTTTGTTTTAGACATCCTTTAAGGTACAGAAGTTTATCCTTATCTTTACCTTAGTGGACAAAACGAATAAGAATAAACCTTAAATTCTATTGACAGGGTTTAGACACTTAAAATCCAGAACTAAAGTACGTATTGCTTATCACTTATTGGGATTTCGTTTACATTCGTTAAAGTCTACCATTCCCTTGACCACCGCAATATGTGCTATAAATCTACGTAAAAACTCTAGCATTTACGCTTACACTGTCATTTTGTCACTTGGATCTTGTAAAGTGTCATTCAGCTGCACATTTTAAGCGTTCAGCGCATTACCAAAGTATTTATTAGTGTACTCCATGTATGGGTATCGTTGAACGCGACCAAATATGGCGGTAGTCTCGTGGAAACTGTGTCGTATTAGTTTTTGTAGTGTTTCGTAACGAGAGCTTGCAACACACCTTACAATTGGATATACAGCTGAATAAACCTTACTTTATATTGTAGACTAGATTTATAGACTTAGAGAATAGAGTCTAAATCCTAAATCATCTTCAAATCAAAAATAGATTCAGACATGAAGGAAAACAAATAATATTTTAAATATTATTGTTTACATTAACATCGGTATTCTAATCTAAATGACAGGGCTTCTAATATATCTTAAACTAAACGTGCAGCAACTCATCAGAAATTCCGGTGTGAAATACTTTTTTTATATGACGTCACCATGGCATGGAATTCTTCATCCAGAATTCCACTTACTTAATACTAGTCATGACTTGCATGCAAAATATTTCTGATATAATTATGTTTGTCGATGGTTACCTTAAAATTATTTTGACTTTCACAAAATAATTCTCGACGAATTTAGGATATTAAAATTGATATGAAAATTGTTTCCAATTCAAGTTTCTAATTAATTTAAAAGTCACGTTTATGCCCCATAAATGCCATTGCAAAAGTGTGGTATCGTCTATTGTGTTCCCATTTGTTTCTTCTGGAATTAACCTGTACATAACAACTGTTTAAAGCATCAATTTTTTCTTCTAGTTGATTTTTATCCAGTGCGAGTTTCCTTTGGACATTGATACATTTGTACAAATACTTTGTTTTCATAACATACGTTTTACCTATATCGGGAGATGCTAATACTACCTCTATTAAAATGTCGTTATAACTATAAGCCCATTTGATATCGTAAAATTCTAATTTATTGACATTCCTTAAGCTTAAACAGATTAGTGTTGTTACTAAACTCAGTTATGTTCTGTGGATAGCCAAGGCTTTTAATAAGTCCGACGACATCTATTAAAATAAAATTTAAGGAAAAACCCAGTGGTACCAGTTAATTATTATCAAAAGCACATTGTTTTGCATACGAATGTCGTTATTATTGTATTGTATACAGGTACAGTTCCGTTATCTATATAGTTTCCTGTTGTTTAGAACTCACTTGTTATCTTTTACCTAATATATTTTAAATAGCTTACCTAACGAGTTACAGAATTTTGAGAGATTGTGGATTTATCTGAGATATGATAATTGGGATTATCATTAGCAGTTCAAGCTTGACCATTCTATTTGGAATTTGCGTTTCGTCTTTTCTTATCTGCCCTTGTCTTGTACCTATACGCATTGGTTTTGGTATTACCTTCATCATCTTCCTCAGCATTAATTACTCTAAAGGCTATTTCTAAAAAAAAAAATCCATTGACCTAGCTAATATAAAATGTGAAAATACTTGTTTTTAAATAAAGTAGGTACTCTACCTAGTAATTATTTCTACTAAGTGGTAAAGGATTAGTTAAATAAAATTAATTAGGTTTATCATTTCCCGTCCAAAGTGCACCGCATTATCGTTAAACATTAATTTAACTTTAATTAACATAATAAACATAGTGATTAGAATTTAATATGCACAATCTATTAGACGATGTAAAAGCATGTTGTGTCTTTACTTATTGACTTTGGGGCTGGTAAGAGTGGAAAGATCAAAAAGATTTTAAGGAGTAAATACTAGAATGCAATCCTAAAAAAATAACTGTGATACGATGATCAATACCGCATTACTCAAAACTGAAATACTGCTAAACAGAATCAGCAATAACTCATAAATCCATAGATCATTTGCTGTATAGGGTCAGGTGTTACACAAACAACACTCCTGCGCAGTAGACATGGGTCATGTCGTAAATTGATTGATATAATTGAGTTTATCAAAGCGATAACTTATCTCAACGGCTTTGATGTCGCCGGAACATGTTCGGATTTAAGGTTGCCGTGTACCATAAACACAAAAGAAAATACATTTTTTCGCATGCGAATTTGTAAATTAATATTTGGAATTAAAATATGAAAATGTACTGTGGGCTGGCAGAGAACTCTTTGTGAGAATAAGAAGATATAGAAGCCAAAGCTAAACTGCTTTATTGATCGCAAACTTAAGAGTTACCTTTTGTCTTTATCTACACGCAAAATTTAGCCTTATTTGAATCCTATAATCTAGCCTATTATTACTTCCTGCCCGTATCCTAATTGAATTTAGGGTCGGCACAATAGATTTTCTTCTTCCATTCGTCTCTATTACCCGTTATGTTACTGCTTACTCCGTTTCTATCCATGTCATTTTTGATACTATCTATCCATCTTTTCTTTGGTCTACCTCTTCTCGTATAACCATCCACTATCATACTTGAAACCTTTCTCACAACATGTTTTTCCATATCAAGATTCACGATAAGCGATTACTTCTTACATTTTCAATCACTGGCGCCACTTTCGATATTATAAATTCATGATTCTTGACTTAAGCATTACTTAAAAATACAAACCCTAATATATTTAGGAATCTATTGCAATAATATCAATTCCTTATAAAATAACGATCGGGCCAATTAGTACTATGTTATAATTATGTTGCTAATTACTTGTTTGCTCTGATACAGCCCAGTGCTATCTACTTGACCTGAATAACTTAATGTTTTAGTGTTATAGTCATTTGCACAGATAGTAGGCAGGTCCAGGTTTGATTGAATTCTAACTGCGCTCTAATAGAATGTTATGTGGCTCGGTATTTTAACTGTTCGTATATTAAAATATAATTATAGTAAAGGACGATTTTAATTGCCTGCATATGGTTTTTAGAATGTTTTAAATGTCAACTAGTGGTCTGGTTATGGAAAATTGGGATCATGAAGGTTTTCAGTACAACGTAACCAGTGTTGTATCAAACGACGAGGCAATGCAGCCAGCGTTCTGGGGACGTTGCCCACTGGTAGCAGTCTTTTGGTTTTTCGTTTTATTTTTAGTTTTACTGTTTAGTTTTAATCGTCGTGATAGCCTAGTGGTGGTGACCGTTGACTGGCAAGTCAGTGGTCTCGGGTTCGAACCCAAGGCGCGCACCTCTGACTTTTCGTAAGTTATGTGCGTTTTATAAATGAATTATCACTCTCCGTGCCTCGGATAGCACGTTAAGCTGTTGGCCCCGGCTGTCAATTGTAGATCTTTGACAGTCGTTACGGGTAGTGAGAAGCCCCGGTCTGACAACCAGTCTTACCAACGGGTATCGTGTAACCTAGTATCTAGGTTGTGGAGGTCTGATGGCAGTCGCTCCATGTAAAACACTGGTATTCAGCTGCATCCGGTATGACTGGAAGCCGACCCCAACATAGTTGGGAAAAGGCTAGGCAGATGATGACTGTTTAGTTTTTAATATTAGATATAATATAGTTGTGAATAAATAAATAGGTACCAAAAATTGCAAGATAGAAATTAAAATTTGAGTTATATATTTGAAGTTTTAAAAATATTATCCCACATAGATCAAATCCTAAGCTTCATTTGAAATAAGAACAACAAAAAACCAATATCTGATCCCTTGTCTCTACATACATTGACCTCCTTTTTTACACGTTCCTCCCTTTCCCCCCCTATTATTCTTGTATTCAATACATTCTAAGAAACGTAAGAGGAACTAAATGATGTAATAACATTCCATGTAACACATCAGTCTAACAAAAAATTGCATACAAAGCGAATCTTATAAGAAACTACACAATAGTTTATGTACGACGCGCGGGCGCACCGCGGATGTTCGCGATAGTTGCGCGTGATTCACTCTTGCACACGTCTTGTTCTTGCTGACATTTCTACGGATACGGATACTTTCGTTCTCGTTTGTTTTTCCTTGCGATGCGATACGATGATGTGATATGGGATTGGTATTTTGATGTGGTAGATAGAAAATTTATCCAATCGATTTGTACTTATGTCATTTGTCAATGTTTTATAATTAGATGAATTTTTGATGAATTATGCGCTGCAATCGATGCGTTTATGTCCTTATTAACCCTCGATACAAAGAGAGGGATGTTATAAGTTTGACGTGTGTCTATCTGTGTCCTAAATGATTAGACATCTGCTGGACCTTTTACAAGCAATACGATGCAATTATTTGTTGTATGATAGCCGGAGTTAATTTCGACATTAATAAATACATTTATAAGAAGTTTCTGATGATCATGGATTTGAAAATTTTGTTTTACCATTTTGAGATCTACCTATATCATCCTTTGATCTAAGATATTTTGCATTACAATGTACAAACGGCAGCACATCAAGCTACCCGAAACTGTCAAATTATCCAAATCAACTTTGAACCTCCTTTAGGTTTAGCGTGAACGTTGAAAATCTATTAAATAAATTAGACAGATTGTAGCAGCTTGATGTGCTAGTGTCTGTACATCTTTATAACTACATCACCCATAACTAAACAAGCACAGCAAGCATTCTCCACGTTAAATTAGGCTTACGATCTCTATAATAACCGTATCAAATTTCATTTTCATCTAATACATGAAGCATTTGATTGGTAGTGACAGTTATGTGTTGTACCATTTTGAACTCTATGTCCTAGGGTTAGAAAACTGTTTTGAAAGCAAACGTCTTTATTAATTTGTCTTAAGTCTGTCTAGTATTATTTGGAGTTGTTTGGTTCTTGTTAAAAGCTTTATTAAAGTTTTCATGTTCTTAAGACTTTGTTTTTTCTTTACTAAGTTTGAAATGGAATTTATTGTAATATGAAACTTTGAGATAATGTTTTTTAGATGTGTCTTCTGCTTCTGCGGCTTCGTTTTTAGTTAGTAGGTTTCAGACTTCTTTTACATCATGGGCTTCATCATCATACATCATCATCATCGACTTTCTTTCTTTTCTTTATCTTATGGTTGGTTAACAATTTCTTTCAAATTTTAAAAGCACTAGGAAGTCTTATGACTTAACCCCCATCGAGTATATGTCTCAACTATGCTGATATCTTCATGAAAACATGAAAAAATCAGCTTACCACCTCCGTTTCAAGAGTCTTTGGAAATCTAATGATTCGAACTTCTTAAAGACACTACCGAAAAACATCTGTAGCTGGTAACAAACTGAACTTCTGAACTAACCATTTGTATTCAAGACACCTAATGCATTAACAGATTACCAACCGCTTAACTCTAATTCATTACAGTCATATTTAAGATTTATCGAGATTTTATTGGCAGAAATAAACAACACACCCTTTAGTCATAAAACCAGATTGTATTTATGTGTCTGAGGGGGTTTCAATAACAATGTCACAAGTATCATTGCTGAACGACTTTATAGACCGCAACGTAGTTCAAGAGTCTCCGTATACTACAGACCAAATAATCGACTGATATAGTTTTACGAGAACAGAGGACATACTGCGCCGACCCCAAATAAATTGGGAAAAGGGCAGGGAGATGATGATGATAGTTTTACGAGAACGCTCCTAATTAGTGCTAGAAAAAAAAACCAGCTTCCAAATATAAAACCACATTGAAATCCGAACATTCGTTTAGGAGCCTATCTATTCGTTTAAGTTTTATACACATTTTCTGGAAAGCAATAAAGATTTAAAACGAAATATGTACAAGTCGCCAACCCGCTTGCCCAGCGTGACGATTATGGGCAAAGACCTTCAATGAGCGCACAAAAGTGGCATGCATGTGCAAGTGCATATGTTCAGCAGTTGACTAATACTGATGATGATAATGATAATGATGATGTTCAAGTGTGGAGATTATCATTTTCTACTAATTTTTCCTTACTATTAGTAGATTTTGACTAAATTAATGTTCCTTCTTCCACAGACATACTCTGGCCTCTTCTGCGTGGTGGTGAACCCGTACAAGAAGCTGCCCATATACACGGAGAAGATTATGGAAAGGTATAAGGGGATCAAGAGACACGAAGTACCGCCGCATGTGTTCGCAATCACAGATACAGCCTACCGTTCTATGTTACAAGGTCAGTTGCAAATTGGAAACATTACTTTTAATATTAGATGGGATGTTTTACTCCTCGTCTTTTACTAAAAGAGCTGCAGTTGATCAGATCAGCGTTAGCATTATGCTGAGCTGGTAGCCAGTTTAGCATGGAAACTGGTTGTTGGAACCGCGTTTTTACTTCTCAACTTTTACTGATAGACTCCCGAGCTGCAATGATCAGAAATGAATGTTAGCATTTACTGAGCTGTTGACCAGTTTGGTATGGACACTTTGGTTGTTGGAATGATGGAATCGCGGTCATACGAACTAACCGCATTTTTGACAGTTGATAAGCATTTTTTAATCTTAATTATGTTCTCTTTTTTGTCTCTGTTTAGTCTGTTTCATTTCATTTCTACTTCAACATCTTATCATCATAACATCGGGACGGTATTCCCCAAAGGGTTAGGCACTGGCTTATTGCGAGGGGTGAGTGTATATGTTACAGTCAAAACCCTTAACCGGTCAAAACTACTTTTGTCTGGCAAAATCAGTCAAAAGTACTTTTGACCATAGGCTTTCGTCAATAGTACTTTTGACTGAAATAACAGTCAAAAGTGCTATTGCCCAATGAAGCTGGTCAAAAGTACTTTTGACCAACTGATTCCGTCAAAAGTAGTTTTGAGTGGTCGTGTCAGTCAGTCGTGTCAGTCGGTTATTTTATTATACAAAGTCAATTCTAAAAATAATTGAGCAGTCCAATAACTGAATGAGCGGTAAAAATGATGGAATGAGCAGTTCGATAAATAGTTCGGCAGATTACGATTCTGTGTATGGACTTTAGGGCACCCCGAATCGGACAGGTTAGGTTAGAAGGGGATGGCGGGGTCGTGTGAGCGAGCGAAGCGAGCGAATAGACCTCGCCTTCCCCTTCGTTGTTATTTTTTTTAAACCACCCAGAAGTAGGAGAAGTAGGCTCCGTCGATTATATGATAAAGATTATTTTTATTATTTTATTTATTTAGATTCATCATCATCATCTGCCTAACCTTTTCCCAACTATGTTGGGGTCGGCTACCAGTGTTACCGGATGCAGCTGAATACCTGTGTTTTACATGGAGCGACTGCCTATCAGACCTCCACAACCCATATACTGGGTTACACGATACCCCTTGGTAAGACTGGTTGTCAGACGTTCGGGCTTCTGACTACCCGTAACGACTGTCAAAGATCTACAATTGACAGCCGGGGCCAACGGCTTAACGTGCTATCCGAGGCACGGAGAGTGATAATTAATTTATAAAACGCACATAACTTACGAAAAGTCAGAGGTGCGCGCCTTGGGTTTGAACCCGAGACCTCTGACTTGCCAGTCAACGGTCACCACCACTAGGCTATCACGACATTTTATTTATCAGCTTAGCTATCACAGCTATTTTATTTATTTAGATTATTAGCAAATAAAATCAATTTTATAGTTTACCAAAATTCAATCCAAAATAGAGTCGTGATAGCCTAGTGGTGGTGACCGTTGACTGGCAAGTCAGTGGTCTCGGGTTCGAACCCAAGGCGCGCACCTCTGACTTTTCGTAAGTTATGTGCGTTTTATAAATTAATTATCACTCTCCGTGCCTCGGATAGCACGTTAAGCTGTTGGCCCCGGCTGTCAATTGTAGATCTTTGACAGTCGTTACGGGTGGTCAGAAGCCCCAGTCTGACAACCAGTCTTACCAAGGGGTACCGTGTAACCCAATATTTGGGTTGTGGAGGTCTGATGGCAGTCGCTCCATGTAAAACACTGGTATTCAGCTGCATCCGGTAAGACTGGAAGCCGACCCCAACATAGTTGGGAAAAGGCTAGGCAGATGATGAGTTTACCAAAATTATCGTTTAAATGATAGCCTATCACAAAAACTATTTTACCACACGTAACTGCTCATTCAATATTTTGTACCGCCCATTTAATTATTTTCCTACTCAATTATATATTCACTGATCCATTTCATTATTTTTTATTATTACCCATTTTTGTTTACTTTACTGCTTAGTTTTAACTGCTCAACTAGTTATTAAACGTGCCATTTATAATTTTTAACTTACCAAAACCGCTATTTACAACTGCCTCTTTAAATGAGTGCTCTTTAATTTCCACTCCTAACGATTAAAAGTAATTTTGACTGACTATCTAGCAGTTAAAAGTAGTTTTGACCAGGAGCGTCAGTCAAATCCACTTTTGACCGCAAATTTACAGTTAAAAGCAATATTAACCAATGATTTACCGGCAAAACTACTATTGACCAACCTGTGCAGTCAAAAGTACTTTTGCCTGATTTTGCCAGTCAAAAGTACTTTTGACCGGCTAAGAGTTTTGACTGCAACATATACAACTGAGAAAGTTGCATTACTCCGTGCGGTTTTTATTCCGTGGTCCAAACACTCATCAACAAAACGGCCCGGTAGAAATGTAAGCCAAGAGTCAAGACAACTAATTTTGATGGATCAGAATGTAGTGGCTATATTATGATAGGCTATATTATACGAAAGCCTAGCTCCGAGTTTTAAAATTTAACAAAGAGTGTATAAACAGATAGATAAAAGTCATCAAGTTTTAAGCTTTTAAGATATCTGTTCAAAATTTCTGTTTTATTCAATAGCAGAGGGGTTTTTTTTATTCTATTAACTAAAAATCATTAGTGTCATAACACTACCCAAGCTATCTCATCCGTTAGCCAACATGGTTGTCCATAACTTTTTGTGTCAATAACAATAGTGTAATTTTCAAGCCGAGACAGAATTTTAAACTAAAATTTCCAACCCATTAATAACAGTTGACTATCGGGTAATGGATAACACAAAAATACAGGTTCTCGCAATAAATAATGGTGTCGCCTTGTACGAAATAAAGTGGTATGCGACAGTTGTGCCATAAGTCATTCGGTATCGGCGCCATTACAGAACAATTAGACGAACGGACCTTATCTTTGAACTTTAGTGAGGGGACCTGTGTTAAATACTTTGTTGAGAAGGATATTTTTAATATGTATATGCGACACTATTTTTTAAAAGAATTTTTAAGGAAAAAGTACTAGAAATACGTACAATAAAACCAAAAAATCTTGTAAGAAAAGAGATTTTTTCGAGTTCTATAGGTATTTGTATCTTTCAAAGGATATCTTTGCGTAAGGAGATAATTTCTCAAGATTGACAGTAAATATTTCAAAGTAGGTAAAAGTTTTGTCTGCTCTGTTGTCCCGTCTTATAGGAGTCATAAGTAGTTATGTCCCAAAAAACATAGACTAGTATTAGTAATAACAAAAATTTATTGTTTCAACGCCAAGCAGTAGTTTTGCCACTCAGCCGGCAATTAAAACAAAGTAGTAAAGATTGTTATAGTGACGACTTAGTACACTATCGATAAACATGATATTATCGTATTTATAGAATGTCAAAGAAATTCCGTCTCTAATGTATGTTTTTTGTATCTATTTTCAATATTTTAAACAATCCTACTACTTTGCAGTCACATCACTAATATACGTACTAATGATCCACGGAGTGCAAGCAAGGGGCACGCCCACATCAATGTGTACGTTTCGTAACTACTAAGTACTGTATTGGAACTAGTAACTATACAATAAGATGCAAATGTATAGGGGAAAGGTAATACTTACCTATTCGAAATCTTAGGCAAATTAAATGTATGAAAACGACTCTACAAGTCAATACTTTAGAGGTGCCAGTGCCAGTACCAGCAAGAGTCTCGCAGAGAGAGACCATCTCGCATAATCTGTCATTGCTTTTCATAAGATAATCAGATTTTAATAGAACCCATAACGTAATTATAGACCTAATTCGAAGGCGTCAATTAAAGGCAATTCTACGTAAATTTTTACATAAAAGTTATCCGAAACTATGAAGTCGATTTTCGAAAAATCAATACTAAAGATGTTGATGTATTCTAAATACGTTAGCACAATAGTTCAGCGTAAATATGAACTCCGTTTTAATTAACTCTTCTCGTACGTAATAACAACAGCTGGTAGTTGCTTATCAGCTACGTAAGTCATAAGAATGTATTTATCTTCACGCTATTTTCGCGTACGAAGCAAGCGGTGCGCCAAGCGTTATCAATTCTCCTACTCATACCGATAAACGTGTGTTATTTTATAGAAACAATGAGAGCATTGTCACCAGAGATTCGCTTTCAATAGCGGAAAAATTGGCTTTAGAAATGTCTCTATTTAAATTGAAATTCCGAGATGTGAAACATTTTTTTAATACTACTTTTTTGGCAAATAAGTATACGGTTTACCTGATACTTTAAGGTTAGCGTAACCAATGGACACTTAAATTAGTTAATTATCACTCTCCGTGCCTCGGATAGCATGTTAAACTGTTGGCCCCGGCTGTCAATTGCAGATCAGTCAATTGTCGTTACGGGTAGTCAGGAGCCCGAAAGTCTGACAACCAGTCTGACCAAGGGGTATCGTGTAACCCAGTATCTGGGTTGTGGAGGTCTGATAGGCAGTCGGTCCATGTAAAATACTGGTATTCAGCTGCATCCGGTAAGACTGGAAGCCGACCCCAACATAGTTGGGAAAAGGCTAGGCAGATGTAACCAATGGACACTTGCAACACCAGGGTTATCACTTGCGCGTTGTCAACCCTATAGCCTGGGGTTTCACTATGCGTTATTATTTTTTTCTCACCGCACCCCCTTTTGCTTTTTGCGGCTTTTGGTTTGCTCATTCACCTGCAGTGCAGTGCAAAACAATGTCACACAAAAAAAATTATTTAATAAAAGTTGGTAACGTCGTTTAAGTATCCTTATAGCTGTAATAGTTGTAGCACTGAGTTAAGTAATTAGTAAAAAATGCCAACAGATATTACCAAGGCGTCTCCTGACGATGTAGGAATGGTACTTGAAACTTGAAAGGTGCGGGCAGCGATACGATATCTTAGTTGACAAGAGCTTTGTTTTTTATCCTTGTCTCTTTCTAAATTTTCTCTAAGTCATTACACGGCCGTAGAATATATAAAAAAATATTCCATGATATGCTTGTATTCTGTGAGAGCGTTACACCTGGTTCAGCCAATCAGACAATGGTTGACTACAGTTGTAGTCCACATAAATACTAATAAGTAATAACTATGACAAATCAAAAACTTCATAAGAATATCATCATAAATTGACTCACGTGAACCAGCCCGTGGCAGTATTTACGTGAAGCTGATAACAGAAACAGTTAGTTATGCTAAGCTCATAATCTACCACAATCCACTACTGCACAAAGGTATTATACAGAAAGTCACACTGATTTATTTGAAATATTGTTCATTCCTTGAAGCCAAAATGGTTTTGCACCGTCCAGTTTGGGAAGAGTTTTCTTTCACGCACTCTCAGATAATTTGATTGTGGAATCAGGTAGCAGCAGCCCATCGAGGTTACAGTAACCGCTTACCTTCAGGCTAGCCGTATGCCTGTAAAAAATAACCTCTAAAATCTCTAATGATTATCCGTGAAGTCTACTTTGTACAGAGCTTCCACTTATAACACATATGTATACATTTGCCTGTACAACCATCCGCATCCAATATGCGTTAACACAGATTTTTTATGAGCTGAGTATACAGTATTCATAATAAAAGAGCTGGCATGAAAGCCACAACTGGCCTCAGGGCTTTACCGTCGAGGTATTATACCTCACAGATTAAAGTTGTCTGGGAAATGTGAATATGGAGTGCTTTTTGAATATGCTATCTTTTTTTAAATTATTTATTTTTGTTTCTTTTGTTTTTATTGGTTTTTCACGAATTTTCATTCGAATCGACAACTTAATTTGAGCCTGCGGTAGACTCACATTAATTAATTAATTACAGTAAACTACAAAAATCTTCACTTATAAATCGATTTTTACTATTGTCCTAGTTTTTCTAATCGAAGAGTAATAATTATTGTTTGAGAAACCATAAAACTTTACAGCCATATTCTAATTATGATTCGTTCTCCGTTTCAGACCGTGAGGATCAGTCAATTCTGTGTACCGGGGAGTCAGGAGCCGGTAAGACAGAGAACACAAAGAAGGTGATCCAATACCTCGCGTATGTCGCCGCTTCGAAACCTAAAGGATCTGGCGCGGTAAGACATTTTTATATAACGACCATTATTTTTTTCATCTTATACATAGGTTTCGGTAAATTTAATTGGCAGGTAGTGTCATACAAATCTATACTTATTTAATAAAACAGTAGCGTCATTGACTGACTGACAGACAACGCAAAGCCTTAGCCGATGGACCTAGAAACTTGAAATTTGGAGAAAATATCCCTTGCGCACCCTAGAGGTGCCTTAAGGAAGGATTTTTGGAAATTTCAACCCTAAGCGTATAAAATAAGGGTCGAAAACCCTAAAACCCCACAAAGTCGCATGCGAAGCGCTAGGTTTCCAATATATCTAGTTGAAGTTTATTATCAGCTCTCTTAACTCAATAGAGAATTGGATAATGGATGAAAATGTATTGTAGGTGATTTCAAAGTGCCGTATCGTGTTTTAGAAGCCCTACAATCGGTTTAGGTAGTAAATTTGTGATGATACTAATACATCATTTTAACTGTAAACTGTTTTGTCATTAAAAAAATATACAAAGCAAAGATTAATCAACTTATTTGTGTTATAATTATTGTTACACGTTTTATTTAGTTTGTGTTCAAAATATGTTTTTGTACTTAATAACCTACCACATACTTTCTAGCCAGTCAATTTCCAAATTTGCTGCACAGCAGTAAAAGTGGTTAATATACACTTTCTTGGTTATAACAAGCAAAATATATGTTTACCTTGCTAATGTGGTTACTATAGATAAGTGTAGTTTCGTAATTATGTGTGGTGTCCCTTACATGGGGACTAGCGTGTACGTAATTGTTATTTTAATGATGGACTACAAATGTAGCACATACAATTACCGCTTTGGTCTTACATAAGAAGTGTCAGGACGGAAATAATTATAGGAATGTTTTCACTTTAGTTTTAATTCGTTTCATTTTCGAAAAAAGAATCAAAGAATTCAATTTTTAAAAAACATTTTCCTTAACTAAATAATTTTGGACGTAATTTCAAAAGGTAAATACCCCAGTTGTCATATCATTAGGAATTATTTTGTAGTTATATTCTTGTATGTACAATTAATATATTTTGTTAGATATTAGATGGGTATTTAAATAAGTTTTTTTTGTTAAGCGTTCACATGTCTATTGGTTTGACTATCGCGTTCGGGTGAGGAATGGAACCAGTTTGTTATCAAGCTAGCCTTTTTACATTTTACAGTACAAATAGCTACCATTTAAATTATACGACTCTTTTCCTCGAGTCTTTTACACATAAATGTCATGTACTATACCTACATTATGCTAGTATCATTGTTATTATAACAAAAAAAAAAAACGAAATTCTCTAGAAATCTAGGTCATAGTTTTATTTAGTAGTGTGCAAATATCAATAATTTTGCTAATGATTGCACTATTTTGTAGCATCATGTTTGTTCTAAAAACTGTTCACTGAAGTCTATAGTGCAACGTATTTTCTGCGTAGCTTTATTTATTGTGGGCTATTACTTATCAAGTATATTGTATAGTAAGCTATAAAAGAAGAAAGGAAGATTTACAAAATATATAACCAAATAATATCTTAATAAAAGTTTTAAAAATTTTCAGTAAAAATAAAAAAATATTGAGTAATAATGATAATGATTTTTGTTCTGACCAGTTCGTAAAATTTGAATAGTTTGATTTGATATTTATAAGTTTAATTTTTGTTTTACATGTATTTTTGCTGATTGTACAATTTGCACACCTGCATGTAATGGAGGTTGCATTTGTTATTGTGTACAGCACACGGTTGTACTATTTCTGTATTTAGTTGCTGGAAAATATAGTTTTTACCTGTATTGTATAAATAAATGTTGGGTCTATAGAGTTTGCATAATGTCAACATTTATATTAAAAAATCTATAATGAGAGTATTTTGAATGCCTACCTATTAAATTTTTCCTTATAATTATTCTAAATTAATATTATACAGGAAAATAACTTATTTTTTTCTAGCAATTTACACTAAAACAAAGCATTCTATTTCTCTACAACACACTGATGTATATTTTTTATTTCCCTCTCTTCCTCCGTGATCCTGGCAATCAATACGACAACAACAGGGACCTTCACCACAGTTGATTATAGTAAGTCGAGAAAAATTATAAAAAGAAAAATAAATATAGACAATTTTAATCGCATGCGGAACGTCTGGTGGTAATTTTTCTCGCTTTAATATATTAGAAACTGTAAAGCAACTATACATTGTTATAGATAAAACAAATGTTCAATTAGTAATAAATAATGTTGCCAAGGAAAATTAAATACTATTACCAAAACTTTTTTAAATGTATAGTTCGATCAACAAAAATATTTTTTGATCAAACTATACATAGCGAGAACAACTGACCACTGGATGCTGGAATTGGGTGCCTTGTCCAATGGTAAAGCGGTTTGACATGACATTAGCATGACTGAGATTTATTAGAATTATATCATATTGTTAAAAAAAAACCTTGTACAATCTATAGCACATCAGTGATAACTGTTTAAAGTTTCGTATTTTGAATTGTTGTAGAACAACGTTGTGGTGTGATAATACTTAGGAAGTGCTAAGTGGTTTCGGGTATTTTTTGTTATACCAACCTGTAAAGCATTGAAATTAGACAAAGTTAGTGCTGGTTTTCGTTCTCCTAAAAATATTAAAAAAAAATTGGAGTGCACTTCAATCAGTTCAACTGTGTTATTTAAGACTGGTTGTAATATTTATAAGTCATGCTTTTGTCATTGGGGATGAATTGGATTTTGTAAGCATGCTTGCATACTTAGTTACTTAAAAAAAAAACAGCGGTGTTGCTATACTGTGACGAGTTGAACGATGGACATATTGAAGCAGCTTGTTCGATTTTCGATTATAAATAACTTCTACTATGGAACCAACCCTGAAATCGCAAAAAATCTGCTGTTTAATAGAAAAATATCCACATTTCTCGACAAAACGTATGGAATTATAAATATTTTTTGCGATTTCAGGATTGGCCTCAAAGTTTATCACAGTCGAATATTGAATACCCTACGTATAGTCCCCTTCAGTCTATACCTATACAGATAAATGTATCTTGTGATCCATAGCTATTTGCTCTTATTAAGATGTTTTTGCATGCGAATCTGTAATTGAGGATTGATCACCCATGATGCAGGAATTAGTCCTAATTGCTCTAATAATAATTCATATTGACGTATCTATTAAACTTGAATGACGATTAGCGCTGTTCAAGTACACACTACATATTATGTTTACATAAAGAAAGATAAATTTATTAATGGATTTTTCCATGAGATTATTCTGTTAAAATTAACCAGTAAATACTTGGTGAAGGCGTATCCTGTTGAAGATAAACGGATACCTTATCTTCCTAGCGACTGTTTGAAGCTTCAAAAGACTGCTCACTTAATTACTAATGCGCAGCTTGACTTATGTGAGCTGGTAGGCCAGGAAAATAATAGATCTTGTGTCTACATTCAAATTCACAGCTCAAAGGTTTATACAACGTGGAATTTGAGTTGGTTTTAAAAATAGACAGGTGAAGGTACTCATGTTTTCTTTTAATTTCGGAGTTGGTTGTTCATATTTATGAGTACTTTCGCCCCTAAAAGTTTTTATGGCCACTAAAATTCCGCAGTATATATTTTATGTTCGCTTGCTTAATCTTTAATATTTAGATCAGCTACTATCACTTAAAAAGTTTAAGGCTTTTGTACTTAACCTATACTTATTAAAGTCCATTTCAATTAAATAAATCAGCACACAAATATAAACCTTCTTTAAGTTGATTTCAGATTTCATTTTGGTCTATATTGAAAAGGTTATAAACATATTATGTTGCATTCACGGCAATTGATCAAGCTATACATTACCAGTATAAGGTGATTTCTTAAAAGAGATCACCTCATACAGAATTTATGTATAGCTTGATATGAAGCCATGCTTATGAGAATGAAAACCATTCGATTCAATTGATTAAAATCTCCTGTGTGAGTATATTATATTACTCGTCTCATTTTAACTCAACGGGAAGGTAAGAGACAGATATATTCACACCGAAATTCAGCCAGAATTCGCGTTTTTAGCTGTCACATACAAGGTATACTGGATACTCAACTTTGTGTTTCTCGTAAAGTTGTCATCTTTATGACAAATATAAAATTATATTGAAATAGACTTTACCGCGCCTGCGTCATATGTTAACCAAATTGTGTGGTCATGATTTTACCATTAACTGCCATCACAAAGGAACATCATAGATCGTAAATATATCTCTTTATGGCCTGTCGCGAATTATGTGGTAAAGTAACGAACTTGCTAAATAGTTTAATATTATATTGATGATGTGTTGCAAGTTGCATGTTGCGACACTTGTTTGAGAAACCGTATTAAGATACTTAGAATCTACGGGGATGTTACGGTATGAGATCAATAAGGGTTGCATCAACATTTTTTAATATATGTTAAGTTTGCAAGCTTTTCTAAGACATTTTCGAATAAAAATGTATTTGTAATTACATCATGAGAGTCGATGCTGCAACATATCTTGCAACACTCTTTTTTAAAAACAATCTAGATCATTATGTTACCTACTATTTATGGTCATTTCAACAACATATAACTTGTTCTGCAACACGTTACAGCAACATTTCTGTAGTCTAGCAAATCTACACTACTATACTCTATTGCAGAGGTAAAAATTTTATATGTCGCGGTAATCTCAGAAACTACTATACCAATTCTAAATTCTTATGCTTCACAATCCCTGAGTAATATCTATACCTTATACATATTTTATTTTGATATTTTTACGTAATCAAATTTCGTGCGATAAAGAGGTATATTTTTAAATTATTAATGTTGTGACGTGGCTAAAGTGTTTGTATCACCTCACTGTCCCACTAACCCTGTAACACTAACATGTAATGTTGCATTTCACGCTGCTACTTCCTACGTAGACAAATGGACCTACTTTTGAGGTAATGGAATGCTAAAATCTTTTTTTTTTAATGTGGGTATCTCCGATCCATGAAACGAAATGTGAGGTCAAATTATGGTAGAAATGTACCAATGAAAACTTTATAAAAAACCTGTGTGATGTTCGTTTCATTGATCGAAGATGTAAATACCTAAATGAAATATATTACTTTGGTTAAAATATCATCAAAACTGCGTTATCAAGTTATAAGCTATTAAACCTCTACCAAAATAGAACCTCAGACTCCTCTCCCTGGCTACCTAAATCGGCTTCACACTAATTATTTATGGATTGAATGCATATCTGCATGGAATGTTAAATTATTGTATATGTTAGTATTTGAATAATAAAACATTATTTCTCTTATAGGGTGAACTAGAACAACAGTTATTACAAGCTAACCCTATTTTAGAAGCCTTTGGTAATGCCAAGACTGTTAAAAACGACAATTCTTCTAGATTTGTGAGTATTTACATTCATATTAAAACTAGATAAACAGATGATAAAGCGAATTTGGTTATGTAATGTTATATTACGATTCCAGGGAAAATTCATTAGAATAAACTTCGACGCGTCAGGTTTCATAGCGGGCGCGAACATCGAAACGTACTTACTCGAAAAATCAAGAGCGATCAGACAAGCGAAAGACGAAAGGACATTCCACATATTCTACCAGCTCCTAGCCGGAGCGACATCACAGCAAAGAGCTGAATATATCCTAGAAGACCCCAAGAGTTACCCATTCTTGTCAAATGCTGCGTTACCTGTTCCTGGTATTGATGATGCTGCAGAATTCCAGGCTACGATAAAGTCTATGAACATCATGGGAATGAACAGCGAAGACTTCAATTCTATCTTCAGAATAGTATCCGCAGTCCTGCTGTTTGGTTCCATGCAGTTCAAGCAAGAGAGGAATTCCGATCAGGCCACGTTGCCTGATAACACTGTCGCGCAAAAGATTGCGCATTTACTTGGTAAGTTACTAGAGTAGAAATCTTAGAGTAGAGTAATATACAGTTTTATTAATATTTATGACTTTGTGTTCCAGGTCTCTCCGTAACAGAAATGACAAAAGCCTTCCTCAAGCCGAGAATTAAAGTCGGTCGCGATTTTGTAACGAAAGCACAGACCAAGGAACAGGTTGAGTTCTCAGTTGAAGCCATCGGTAAGGCTTGCTACGAGCGCTTGTTCAGATGGCTCGTGAACAGAATCAACCGGTCTCTAGACAGGACCAAGAGACAAGGAGCTTCCTTCATCGGCATCCTCGATATGGCCGGTTTCGAAATCTTCGAACTCAACTCCTTTGAACAGCTCTGCATCAATTACACGAACGAGAAACTTCAGCAACTCTTCAACCACACTATGTTCATTTTGGAACAAGAAGAGTACCAGCGCGAAGGTATCGAATGGAAGTTCATCGATTTCGGTCTCGATTTGCAGCCGACTATTGACTTGATTGACAAACCTATGGGTATCATGGCCTTGTTAGACGAGGAGTGTTGGTTCCCCAAGGCGACAGATAAGACTTTTGTGGAGAAGCTAGTGTCAGCCCACTCCGTCCACCCCAAGTTTATGAAGACTGACTTCCGTGGTGTTGCTGATTTCGCGATCATTCACTACGCTGGCAAAGTCGACTATTCCGCTGAGAAATGGCTGATGAAGAACATGGATCCTCTGAATGAAAACGTTGTGTCTCTCCTCCAATCATCGCAGGATCCATTCGTGTGTCACATCTGGAAGGATGCTGAGATCGTGGGCATGGCGCAGCAGGCGATGACCGACACGCAATTCGGCGCAAGAACCCGCAAGGGAATGTTCAGAACAGTCTCGCAGCTATACAAGGAACAGCTGACTAAACTAATGGCGACGCTAAGGAACACTAACCCGAACTTCGTAAGGTGTATCATTCCCAACCATGAGAAGAAGGCTGGAAAGATCGAAGCGCCTCTAGTTCTCGACCAGTTACGATGCAATGGTGTGCTCGAAGGTATCAGGATCTGCCGACAAGGTTTCCCCAACCGTATTCCCTTCCAGGAGTTCAGACAGCGTTATGAGCTTCTGACTCCTAATATCATTCCGAAAGGTTTCATGGATGGCAAGAAGGCTTGTGAGCAGATGATCGAGGCTCTAGAGTTAGATCACAATTTATACCGCGTCGGTCAGTCCAAGATCTTCTTCCGGGCTGGTGTACTGGCACATCTTGAGGAGGAACGGGACTACAAGATCACAGACTTGATAGTGAATTTCCAAGCGTTTTGCCGAGGCTACCTTGCGAGAAGAAATTATCAGAAAAGACTGCAACAACTGAACGCTATTAGGATCATTCAGAGGAACTGCGCCGCGTACCTTAAACTGAGGAATTGGCAATGGTGGAGACTGTACATTAAGGTAACAATAACCTACTAGTAATTTAGTTTACTCAACTTTTCCTATTAATATGTAGTGAAAAGCAAACATATTTTTAGTACAAAATGGTTGTTTATGTCGATGATTTCATTCTAAGTGCGCAATATTCGCGTAGAGTATTTTGTAATTTTACCTCCCACGTAAGAAACACTTACGCTCTTAGTATAATCTCTTTGTCTAGTATACTGAAGCAAAATGTTTAATGATTCTATTATAACAGAAACAATTATCAAATATTTTATTTCAATGAATAGTCTTTAATAATTTAAAAAACATCTTTCAATGTTTCCTTTAACAAGGAAGTGTTTTATCATGAAATCATGATCATTCTAGCTTTATTATTCCTAAACTTTGTTGGGGATGGCTTCTGATCTAACCATGAGAATCTTAGAGCTGAATATCATCCGTTTTCTACGGAGCCTATCTGACCCCTGCGACCCAAAAGTATACGATATTCTAAAGTTAGAGTGTTCTCAAGAAAGCTAGAAATAAATCATCGAGGGCACCTTTCGTTACATTCATACAATGTTCGAACTGTACTATGTTTTGGAAACATTCAAGTCTTGTAATATTATACATTTTATAAATACAGTCTGTTTTAAAATCTATTGTTAAAAACTTTCCTACCATATTATGGTTTTGATCCTGTTGTAGTTTTAACACAATGATGAGAGTGTGGAGAAAGTTGCGTTCATTTTTTCTTGTAAGTTGTAATTAAAAGACTAAAGATTATTAATAATATTGTAGAGTTCATAATAATGGAGGTAGAATACAAGAAGCATGTATGATTACACTGAGTTGACTCACGGGGTGACGTCGGGGATGCAAGAGTGGTTTCGAACACAACAAAGTCCAATCTCAAGAGCTTTCTCAGTTGCGTGAGAATTGATTTTGTTTGATTTCGGTATTAGTCAAGTAACTCAAAATATTCCATGAGTGGTGTCTCAAAGATTGCAAAATCTTCGGTTCTATAATAATCACAATAATCTGATTTTCAGAACAACTAATCGACTGTACTAAGTAGATCTAACCTAAAACCTACCCTAATGTAAAAAAAAGTTAAATATAGACATACAAATTCGCTTCCAGAAGCGAGTAGCATAACCCAATCCTTATTTCAGGTGAAACCTCTTCTGGAAGTGACGAAACAAGAAGAGAAGCTGACACAGAAAGAAGATGAGTTGAGACAGATCAGGGACCGCCTGGATACACAGGTGAAACGATGCCAGGAGTATGAAAACAAGTACCAACAGGCTAATGCTGAGAAGACACAGTTGGCTGAACAATTACAGGTAACATTGTGCTTTATGGTATTGGGAATAAGGTGTTATTTAAAAGGTATTTGATATCTATAATGTACTATCTTAAACGTGAATTAACTGACATAAAATAATGCTTATTAAATATCTTGGAATTAGCTTTCTAATAGTAATGGCTTTCCGAAAGAAATCTTACTGATATATTTGTCTTTCAGGCCGAATTAGAGTTATGCGCGGAAGCTGAGGAAAGTCGCGCACGCGCAGCTGCCAGGAAGCAGGAGTTGGAGGAACTGCTGCACGACCTGGAAGGCAGGATCGAAGAGGAGGAGGAGAGGTGCAATTCGCTGCAGCAGGAGAAGAAAAGACTGCAGCTTAATATTCAGGTTAGAGATCATACAGTATATTAATAAAATTTAATATAAATTAATAAACAAGTCTGTAACTCCCACTGCAGGGTAAAGACCTCCTTTCATACGGACAAGGATCGAGCATTAATCACCACGCTAGCTCACTGCGCAGCGTGTTGACAATTTCAGACTATTAAGTCCAGGTTTCCTCACGATGTTTTCCTTCACCGTTACTCAGTGGTGTCTTAGTATTCAATGATATTTTTTATCTGCAAAAAAGTATCCATTCAAATTGTGGCAAGACTCATATAAGTTATGGTGATTCATATTTTGGCCAACTGTATTTCAATTGAGCTCATTCACTGTTTGTCAAATTAGTATTTGGCCCTTTTATTTAATTTTCTTTTTTTCCACTCAGGATCTTGAAGAGCAACTAGAAGAAGAAGAGGCGGCTCGTCAGAAGCTGCAGCTGGAGCGCGTTCAGTGCGACGCAAAACTTAAGAAGCTGGAGGAAGACCTGGCGCTCAGCGAGGACACCAACCAGAAGCTTGTCAAGGAGAAGAAGGTACCTACTTATAGCTGAACTTTTAAATAACTCGTTCATCCAAGTGTCTGATATCTGATATCAGATTTATAACGTAGGAATCTACTATAGGGATAAAGTAGGGGAGAAAAGTGTGTAGGTAATAAAAATCGTGGTTTTTCAGTTAAATTAATGGAGCTTTGGACTTGCTTTAAGTTAAAAAATAAGAAAATATCAGCAAGTGAAAAAAGATGACCCCGGGGGGTAAAAGGGAGATGGAAATTTGTATAGAAAGTCCGTTTTGTAGTTAGAGACATGAAAATTGTAAATTTTATGATTTTTGGATAGTTTCTGGGGGAAAATATGGTAGAAATATCCGAAATATAAGTCACAAGCGAAGCGCTAATAAAATAGTATAAGAAGAGATATAAGTTTTAAACTCACATGATTACTAACTTTAGAACTTTCCTCTTCATCCGTGATCATGGAGCTTGTAACAGTGCCGAAATATCGGAAACTCAAACAACATAAAAACCTAAAATAATTGTTTTTAGGATATATGTATGTAGTAGTCAGTTGTTTTTGCGAGTTTGTTATGAAATAATTTCATAATATAGAAGATAAAGATACAGCACGTGGAATAAATAAAGCAGTACGATTGGTGCAATAGATATGACGTTATATTACGTTATAGTGGCTGGTTGTGGTTTTGAATCTTAAAATAGCATCTCATTAACCTCAGATTATATTAGTATTGAAATAAAATTGGTTCCGAGAATAAGTTGGTTCATATTTAGCTGAACTCCCGACTAACAAAAATAATTTGAGACTACCCTCTTTTACAATAAAATCGGTTTTAAGACAAGTTTCACGAGTTAGAACCCGTTTTAGCTGTGAGGCTGTCTCACATTATTCTTTTATTTGAGTTTTTGTTTTGTAATTGTAATTTAACTACTGTAGTATTGTCTTATGTTTTGCTTTTGAAGTTATTGTAGTATTTTACAAACGTTTACGACTCGAACACTTGATTAAATTGTTTTAAAACGGTATTCTTACCTTATTATGTATATTTAAGGTAACCTTTCTTTAATTAACCATTGCTTTTGTTATTTTGTTACAGATCTTAGAGGAACGTGCCAACGACCTGTCGCAAGCGTTAGCTGAGGAAGAAGAGAAGGCTAAACATCTCAGTAAACTGAAGACGAAACAGGAGTCCGCCATCGCAGAGCTAGAGGAGAAACTTCTAAAGGTACACCATTCATACAACCAATGAATTATTCCTATTATAGCCCACTGCTGGACATAGTCTTTTTTTTGTTTTGTAAAAAGGCAAGTTTTTGACCACGAACCCATCTGATGGTAAAGAGTGTTGTGGTCTTCAGTAAGCACTCTTGCTTTTGAAGCAGTAGTACTGAAATGGACGGTATCGTCTAGACCCGTCCCTTAGAAAGGTTTTACATAACATCATGTCCTGGCGACTAGGCTTTATCCGGTGGGGTAGTAACCAACAACGGCAAAAGCTAATCAGAAGCAACTTGAGTGTTGATTGCAGGTAGTTGATTTTGATCTATTATTAGTCGACTTCTACGACACGTAGAATGAGTGGCATTGGTGCTATTCTACCATCCATTTTAAATTCGAAGCTGAAATATTAACCTCTCTAATATTAAGTGTCAATTTTGTCCCAGGATCACCAAATGCGTCAAGAGACGGACCGTGCCAAGCGGAAGCTGGAGACAGAATTACAAGATGTGAGGGAACAGCTCGCTGAGAGGAAAGCACAGCTGGAAGAGTTGCAGATTGTCCTCAGTGAGTAATGTTTAAATTAAGAGTCATAATCTTTACTGTAGCGTGGTAAAGAGAGGTAGAAATCTTATGGTTCATTTATACCAAGTTTATCGGACATTGTCGTTGATTGTACCGTCTTCGGCATGCTGATGTTGTTGTTCATCGAAGCCGGAAGACGATTTGATTTTAAATACTCTGCTGGCTGTGCTGTTTTGTTTTATTGTCAGTGGATGGGTTTAATTGACTAGAAAGTCATTTAAAGAAGTTATAGGTATCATAATTCCTTTTTGTTTGTGTTACCCAGGCAAGCGCGAGGAGGAGCTGGCGCTGGCTCAGTCGCGCGCGGACGAGGAGGGCGCGGCGCGCGCGGCGGCGCTGAAGGCGGCGCGCGAGGCGGAGTCGGCGCTGGCCGACGCGCACGAGGACCTGGACGCCGAGCGCGCCGCGCGCACCAAGGCCGAGAAGCTGCGCCGCGACCTCAACGAGGAGCTCGAGGCGCTCAAGAGCGAGCTGCTCGACTCGCTCGACACCACGGCCGGTCAGTACGGGATCACTTCATTCATTCAATTCTTGACAATGTTCATCCAAGCTTTTTCAAACGTCCATCTCCTCAACAGCTCAACAAGAGCTTCGAACGAAGCGCGAGCAAGAAGTAGCAGTACTAAAGCGCAATCTAGAAGAAGAAGCGGCTTCACACGAGATCACGCTGTCAGATCAACGGCACAAGCACTCGCAAGAGTTACAGCAGCTGAACGAACAGCATGAACAAATCAAAAAGGCTAAAGCTGGTAAGTTTGTTTATCTTATCTCTAGAAAAAGCAATGGTGAAGAGGCTCCTGGATTTCTATCAGCTTTCCATTGAAAATTGGCAAAGTTTATAGTGGTGCTGATTCTCTTGTACGTCCCGCTAAATTAATTTTAGTCTAACTATATCTCTTTCACTTCAGAGAGACGATTCGCAGACTCTTGGAGAAGGCTCAATGTGGCAATATTAGTAAAAATAATTCTATTATTTTATTTTATTATCGGGTTATTCTTCCTTCCTCTTCCCGCAAAAGAAAAATCACTCGGATTTGAAAAGAGTTATTAGTTCAACGTTATCGCCTTATAACGTCTTTTGTCTACATAAAGTGCTATAAAAATAATGTTTGTAAAACTTCGTTTTTTTTATATTAAATTAATAATTCATAATCACATTAGTTGACACCCCTATTCAGTTTATCGATCCTGGACGGATCATCAGTTTATATGGATACCAACAACTTTTATTTTACGATTTTATAGAAACAACCTTTTATTTTCACTATAAAATTATAAAAATATTTCCGGCCGTGTAAAAATATTATTATTTTGACAAACCCCATCGAATATTTCAGTAAACAGGTTCTTATCTTTTCGTTAAGTTTCATTGCAACTCGTCAAACTTCTTTCTCCTAAAACTTCAACTCTGACATCGACACAATAAAAAAAAATCACTGCACTTCCAAATCTAAAAACCAATAAATAAAATGTCAAAAAACTTTTTGAACTGTCATCTTTACGAGTAAATTTTATCCAATATTTTAGTATAACATTATATTTTATTTTACATTATTATGTACGGATGGCGTGCGTTAAAGAACGTAGGCAAAAAAACGTGAAATTCGGCTTGTCCAAAGACGATAACTTTGAATTGGAATCCGCAACGTTCCCTTGTGAGGAGGGTAGCTCTTTCAATTCTGCGCGGGACTACTGGCAGCATATGTGCACAACTTCTTCGCCTGACAGAAGAGCCGATGAATCTTTATTATGTGATAGTATTTCATTGAGCGGTTGGTTTCTATATACGTTATGCCTAATCTCTCTCCGGTCCTATCGAAATATGAGAGTGAGGGAATAGAGAGTGCAACTGGGATTGCGCACATACTTGTACGTTAAATATCTCCGGGGTAGTTGGGTAGTCTCTGTTGAGATTAGCCGACGTGGTACTCTGTTAGGAGGATAATTTTATATAAGTCGGAAGTCTTCTTTGGGTGGCAATGATCGATAACAATACACAAAACTTTAAGTGCTTCTTTTCACCTCTGAACTATGTCAAAGCCTGACCATAATTTACACGCTAATTTTTACAAGTACACTTGCCCCATTCGCTCCAGAAAACGCTATTTAGCATCGGCGGTGCTGAAGTCTCAGTCTTTCTCGCTCTAGCGACCGATATTGTCCACGATAGAAGCAGATGGAGTATATTCTTCCGGATAAATGTAGGACAACTGTGATGCAAGTCACAATGCTCCGTATTAATAGTCCGGTATAAATTACAGTATGTAATGTGTTGTAATATTTCAGCTCTAGAAAAGGCCAAGCAAGCGCTGGAGGCGGAGAATGCGGACCTGGCGACGGAGCTGAAGAGTGCGGCGGCGGCCCGAGCGGAAGGCGAGCGTCGCCGCAAGCAGGCCGAGGCGCAGCTGGCCGAGCTGCAAGCCAAGCTGCAGGATGTTGACAGGACCAGGTCAGTACTAGATCACTATTGTTATCTAGCTCTATTCGTTGACTTCAGTTATCAAAGGACGAGAAATAAGACACAATCCAAGACGTGTCCTTTGTTGTCTGTCTGATGTTTTTTTTAAATTTTAAATAATACATAAAAAAAATTATTAAGTATTTATGCCTACTATTCGAATACTAAAGTTTGTAATTTTAGTTGAAATAAGAAAAAAACAATTACGAGCGGGATTAAAACCTGCGACCTACTAGGTAAAGCTCACAGTCACTGTAAAAAAATAATTACGAGCGGGATTAAAACCTGCGACCTACTAGGTTAAGCCCATAGTCACTGTCACTAACCTATAAGATATCTTAGCGAAAGATTTTTCATAGATCAATGATGTCAACGAGAGTTTTTTAATACTATTGTCATGGTGGGGTTCTATAAATGGGACGCACAGATATTGTTTTAGTCGTTTGTGCATTGTGCAAGGATACTCGGTCGATATAACCACGATGTCTAACAATATTCTTGTTTATTTTTTCTTGTCAAGAAAGTCTGATTTGCGCCCATAGTTAAGCAGGTGCGAGTGACGCCGCAAACATAAAACCCATAAAAAATATTATTATTTAATAAGAAACTTTGAAATAAAATTAAAAAACAACTGATACGGATAGGATTCGAACCCACGATGTGAGGTGTCGACGCTCTGTTCGCGTAGCCACATCCTACCAGCATTAGTCGAAATTTCAAATCTCTTTCTACGCCTAGGGCGTGCGATAAAAAATTGTAAACTTCATCTGATGCATTACTCTTTGAGAGTTTCCTTTGTTAGAATTACCTATACTAACTATTGTATTTTCTATTCTATTAGATCGGAAATCCAAGAGAAGTGCGTGCGTCTCCAGAGTGAAGCGGAAGCAGCAGCAGGTCAGCTGGAACAAGCCGAATTGAAGGCCTCCGCCGCCGTCAAACATGCCACCACTATCGGAGCACAGCTAGCTGAGGCACAGGTAAAACATATTGTTTATAACTTGCACCTGTGCGTTTTGGGATAAAAAGTAGCATGAATTATTAATCTGAGACTTAGGGAAGGTTCATATCTGACGGAACATGCGTCGCGTATTATCGGTCGCGTAACGCCAGAACAGACAAATGTATAGAAACACACTCAACCGATGATCGTATCATCGGTTGAGTGTTTTCTATACATGAACCTTCCCTTACTTTTATAAATGTTATATATGTTTTATTACTTTCCTTCAATCTCTCCCTGTCTAGAACTGTTAAGGACCAGTTTTTGCTTCTTTTATATTTAAGAGCTAGGCTCTTGTCGGTGGAGCAATCGCCACCTCTCTCTGTCCTCCGTCATTTGACTTCCTCTTCTCCTTTTGGTTTCGATGATACGTTGAGACTTACATAATAATAGTAATATCTATCCTAAATAATTTTGGCCCAGTTGGTGGTTTGACTTGTGACTTTTTTTGACTTGAGTACTGAGAAGAGAAAAAGTGGGAAATAATAAGAATGCTATTATCTTACATGCATCTTCATCAACTATTATTCTGTTTACTATTATATAAATAATTAACACAATTATCCCATTATATTGCAGTACGCCATAATATATTCTCATATATACAACAGGTATACTATAATTATTATTTTCCATTTTTATTCCTTCATTATATCTGAATCAACGGATAAATAAACATATGTTCTTCATTCATAACCACCATTCCTCTACTAGTCAGTATAGTAGGTCTAACAGAATCAATCCGATGGGTAGAAGACAAACTCATAGTTGCCGAACCAGGGTACGTTTTTGAGCTCCTAGTCCATCCAATAACAGTTAATCAACCAGTACGCGCGTATTGTGAATTACTAAATATTTTCGGTCAACTCAATTTGGATCAGTCTTCGAGATTTTTGAAGGCGAAGAAGATTACATCGAAGGAAAACCAGTGTTCTGAAAAATGTTTTCGCTGGTGTGTAGAACCATGTCTAAGTCAACATCCGATAAAAAAATAAATTCTATTACGATAATTGACTGTGATTTTTTTTTGTATCAGGCCTTATTGGAAGAGGAAACAAAACAAAAACTGTCTCTACAAACGAAGCTACGCAATATAGAACAGCAGCTGGAACAGGCCAGAGACACGCTCGAGGAGGAAGAGGAGGCGAAGAAGAACCTGGAGAAACAAGTAAGTAAACAAAAATACCTAAATTTTGGATATAAAAGTTTATAAAGTTACAAAATAGATTTAAAGAGATTTTCCCATTAAAAGTTTAGTTCAAAAATTCAAATTCCTTCGCTCTTATATGAGTCCTATAGAATCAAAAGCATTTTGACTAAATGGCAATTAAAGAGAAACGTTTGTACCTAATGCTTAATGCTTTACAGAAATCTGTGGATTTTCTACGAAAGATATCTCTGATATGGACATTAAAATCCGTTAGAAAGTATTTAAAATTTTGAATGTTGCCTTATTGTTTATTTATTTATTATGTTTTTATCAAAAACGTCAGCCGAATTTGATTCTATAGGACTCAGTAGTTCCATGATGAAAATCCGACACGACCGGAGAGAGATCAGGCTCAGGACCAATGCTTTTACGTGTTTTCGAGGCACGGAGCAATTGATAATTAATTTATAATACGCACATAACTTGAAAAGTCAGAGGTGAACCTGATATCTCTAACTTGCCTGTCAGAGGTCATAATACTAGGCTATCATGACACTCAATTTAATGTTATTAGAATAACGACTATTCATACATGCCTGAGTGTGCACGAATAAAAATATTTTGATTCATTCTAACTATAACTTTCTAGCTTATTTTAACTAGTTAATAAAGGGTAGAAGTTACTGTTCAAAGGTTAAATGTAGAAGAGAATTCAGATAACATAAGTGGGGTTACGATTAGCTTAATTAGCAGAGCGGATAGTGTATTAAACTAGAAGATCGCAGGTTCAAATCTTGCAAAGATGCGGTGGCTTAATGCTGAAGTTATGAGCTTTTGAAAATTCTGGAGGGGGTGATTGATATATCCTCTTCCCGTATAATAGGATATGTATAGAGTGGCAGATCTTTGACTTCAACTTATGACGTCATAATTTCGAAGTGCCGTCTTTGTCTAACAATAAATATTCAAACCTTGTAACTTTGTAGATTTTTTGGAATATTTCAATGATTTTTTAACTGATTTTTTTAAGAAGTTTTAGGTAATATGTTCTTTTAATATAGTCAAGAGTTAACACACTATTACTTTGTCAGGTGACAGCCCTAACCCAGCAAGTGTTGGACGCGAAGAAAAAGGCGGAAGAAGAAGCTGAGAATGCCCTCGCATTAGAGGAGCAACGCAAGAAGCTCAGCAAGGACGTCGAGGCGCTGCACCGGCAGATCGACGAGCTGCAGCAGGCCAACGACAAGCTGGACAAGAGTGAGTACATGCACATTACACTGAGCCGATAACCCGTAATATAAATCTAATGTAATATGGGGCGAGTTAAATACCATATAATGCGGGGTATAAAGATTAGTATGAGAATTTCCTAAATGAACTATGAATTAGTTGATTGGATTAAATTTATTGATATTAAATGGCTTAAAATAGATTTTGATCCAGTATTACACAGTATATTTGTGGTGCACAGTGTATTCATTTGTAATCCACAGTATATTGAAGTCCACAGTGTATTTGTGGTTCACAGATATTTTAGGTTGACAGTGTATTTGTAGTTCACAGATATTCGTGGTCTATTATGTAGTAGTGGTTCATTTTCATTTTGCCTGAAGAGAACATTTTGCCTTGTTGATTTATGTAATGATATTTTCCAGGCAAAAAGAAGATTCAGGCAGAATTGGAAGATACTAACATTGATTTGGAAGCACAGCGCGCCAAAGTCATGGAGCTTGAGAAGAAACAAAAGAGCTTCGACAAGGTACACACGTTTGTCTATGATCGTTTATTTTTGTTTGACGATTAATTTAATTTTTATTTTTATCGTGTCTAATGATAAAACTGCAAACCATAACAGTCACATAAAAGTGTTAAAAGCAAAAATTCAAAACTTAAAAAAATATCCTGTATAGATTCCATGCTCAAATATTATCTGGTAACTAAGATCGTATCTAGGTATCTAGATCGCTAAGATAATATCTCCGAATCAAGATACTTCATTCCTTGAGATAAAGGGTATAAACAAGTATTGAATCAAAATTACTCTTGATTGTTGACAGGTGGTAGCGGAGGAACGAGCTATAGCGGAGCGATATGCAGCGGAGCGGGACCAAGCGGAGAGAGAGGCGAGGGAGAAGGAGACTCGCGTGCTCTCTCTCACCAGGGAACTTGATGATGCCGCTGAAAAGGTAATTATAATATTAATAATAACATTCGCCTTTTGGGCTTGATGTCGGGGCTTTGGTTCCAGTACGTGAGCTACTGGAATGTGTGCACTCGAAATGGCGGACGATAACTGAGCAACCCCTTGCCGCCAGGCGGCAGTCGACGTAGCGACGCTCTCGCAAATAACCTAAATGTTGCTAATATATTCCGTATTCCGCAGATCGAAGAACTAGAACGCACCAAACGCCTCCTCCAATCCGAGCTGGATGAGCTGGCCAACACGCAGGGCACCGCCGACAAGAACGTGCACGAGCTGGAGAAGGCCAAGCGAGCGCTCGAGTCGCAGCTTGCCGAGCTCAAGGCGCAGAACGAGGAGATCGAGGACGACCTGCAGCTCACCGAGGACGCCAAGCTGCGCCTCGAGGTCAACATGCAGGCCATGCGGGCGCAGTTCGAAAGAGACTTACAGGTAAATGTCGTTTATAGAAAGTTAAGCGAGTGTTTGAGATACTCTTTGTCTGAGTCTGGCAATAACTGTTTATTTGGCCTGAAGTTAGAGTCAATGTGAGTTGCAAGAATTTTTTGAAATTATTGATTCCTTATATCGATTGTCAAAAGTTTCACGAGAACTGTTGTAAGCTGTAACTATCATAATTATATTAATCACTAATATTTTCAGGCTAAGGAAGAGCAAGGCGAGGAGAAACGTCGCGGCATAGTAAAACAGCTGCGAGACTTGGAAGCAGAGCTAGAGGAGGAGCGCAAACAGCGGGCCGCTGTACTCGCTATTAGGAAGAAGCTGGAGGCAGACCTCAAGGATGCCGAGCAAGCACTGCATCTCGCTAACAAGGTATCGTATCGTGATAGATATGGTGAAAGAATAATATGTAAAAAACAAAAAAAAACTTAAATATTGTGTATCTAATTTGTAGGTCAAAGAAGACGCTGCGAAACAGGTGAAGAAGCTCCAGCTGCAGCTGAAGGAGGCGGCGCGCGAGGCCGAGGAGGCGCGTGCAGGCCGCGAGGAGGCCGCCGCCGCCGCGCGGGACGCCGAGCGCCGCGTCAAGGCGCTGGAGGCCGAGGCGCTGCAGCACGCCGAGGAGCTGGCCGCCGCCGACCGCGCGCGCCGCCAGGCCGAGGCCGAGCGCGACGACCTGCTCGACGAGCTCAACAACTCCGCCAGCAAGGTAGCCCAGCGACCTGTGTTATACTCATCGCACTATCATTTGTTGCTGAAGGAGCTGAGGAGCTGGCCGCCTACACGCCTACCGAAGTGATGGCCGCCACCTATACCAAAGAATTTATGCGCATGAGCATGAATAGACCCTATATACATAAAGTGCACATTCTCAAAAGGCATAAACATACTTACTTTAAAACAGCTCCATTATTTTAAAATTTTCTGTTCTGACTTTACCAAAAACAATAATTTTGTACAGGGAACACTTCTCGTCGACGAGAAGAAACGCCTGGAAGCGCGGATAGCAGCCCTCGAGGAAGATCTGGACGAAGAACAGTCTAACAACGAGATTCTTAACGATAGACTTAGGAAGTCACAGGTACGTATACCACATAAAAATACTTGATCATTAAAGAATATTTCTGATTTCCTAGCCCTCTAAGAACTTTGTATAGGGAGTGGATATAACTATCTTCTTAGATGGTGGAAAGATGAGAAGAGAATTTCGACAACATGGGGGGTTCCGAATAACTTTAAGTGACAAAGCGCCCGCACCCAATAATTATTTTCTTTCTCAAAAATTTCTAAGTTTAGTGTTCACATAATAATGCATAAATACTTTTAAAAAATGTATTTATTTTTGATTTTTATCTTCTAACTAGGTGTAAGCATCTCAGCCAATAATTTGTGTAGGATCTTATATCTCAATGTATAGTGAAAATGTTATCTAATTCTTATTATATTTTCATCTTTTTAGAACCAAATCGACCAGCTGACAATGGAACTAGGCACCGAGAAGTCAGCCACCCAAAAGCTTGAGAGCGGCAAGTTAGTGTTGGAGAGACAGAATAAGGAACTTAAAGCTAAACTCGCTGAACTTGAGACAGCCGCCAGGACGAAGACCAAGGTACGATACAAGTAGGACGTAGCAAAGCAGTTCTTTAAATCTTAAACTTTTTAAAGTCATCCGCAGTAGGTTGCAAAGTTTAAGAGGTAGTATGCAAACTTTTAACTAGTGCGCAAACTTTTAACTAATGCGCAAACTTTTAACTAGTGCGCAAACTTTTAACTAACTTATAACGTTGTAACTAATGTGCCAATTTATGGATTTATATGGGACACTATCTTCAGGCACTAACTCGAGTCACACGATCTTTTCAATACAACCATTTTTAATTCTAGGGCGTAATAACCTCCTTGGAGCTGAAGGTGGCGAACTTAGAGGAACAGTTAGAAGCTGAGTCTCGCGAACGCCTGGCGCAGCAGAAGGCGTCGCGCAAACTTGACAAGAAGATGAAGGAGCTCGCTCTGCAGCTGGACGAGGAGAGGAGGCACGCTGATCAGTACAAAGAGCAGATTGAAAAGGTATAATCATACGATGAAGAAGAAGTACATACAATACTTTCATATATGTCATCATATTATGTCTCTAAATCTTACCCACGAGAGAGTAGGAAATCCAAAATCAAAGAATGTTTGACAAATGTATGTGTCATTTCAGATGAACGTGCGCGTCAAAGCCTTGAAACGCCAACTAGACGAAGTTGAAGAAGAAGTTCAACGCGAGAAAGTTGGCAAACGGAAGGCGCAACGAGAGCTCGAGGACATGCTGGAGACACATGAGACTCTCACCAGGGAGTGCAACAACCTTAGGAACAAACTCAGGTACAATAAACGCATATGTATCCATAGATCAAGTTTGCAAATTTCGCGAACGATGATTTTGGTAAAACTAAATTAGATTATTTTTGCATCGAGTCAAGAAAAAGCCCCTATTACTAGTAACTGCACTCCTAGTATGAGTAACAGTACCCCTAGTATGAGTATTAGTACCCCTAGTATGAGTAACAGTACCCCCTAGTATGAGTAACAGTAACCCTAGGAGTAACAATACCCCTAGTATAAGTAACAGTACCCCTAGAAGTAACAGTACCCCTAGTATGAGTAACAGTACCCCTAGTATGAGTAACAGTAACCCTAGGAGTAACAATACCCCTAGTATAAGTAACAGTACACCTAGTATGAGTAATAGTAACCCTAGGAGTAACAATACCCCTAGTATAAGTAACAGTACCCCTAGTATGAGTAACAGTAACCCTAGGAGTAACAATACCCCTAGTATAAGTAACAGGACGCCCATTACAGGTAACCAAACCATCAGAATTGATTCTGTCTTTCAATAATTATAATATCTTGAAATGTAATTTGGTGAACTGAAAGCCTAGTCGTACGACCATTGAGTGTCTAGTCCAAGGACAAATAGTAGGCTTTTTCGCGGCTTCATCAAGCCTCTCCTCCAACCTGCGCGCGCATAGCTCACTCAACAACAGGCACGCCGTATGAAAAAAGACATCCACTTGCGCCAACTATGTGTATAAATTTGTACAACTATGTGTACAAGCGTGTTGAAAAACATTGTATGAAATGTGTGAAGATTGGTCATTCCACTCTATTACGCTATCGCCTTTGGCTCGGGACGTTACCCAGCATAGAGTGTAATGACCAATCTAACATTGAGTACTTGCTCCATTTTAATGGAGCTATCCATTTAGATATAAATAAATATATTGTTTTTCAGGCCGATTGATCAGGCCTTATTGTATTCAGCCAGTTAAAACCAACTAAAAATACCATCTGGTTAAAAGATGAACCTTACTGTATATTCCCGATAGGCCGTCGTTTTCTGACGACGAAGCTAGTGACAATGAATAAGACACAACAGTGTGGCGCTGGGAGAGCGAGCGGCTTGCGTCAGGTATACAGGATCGATGCTCGGATTGATGCTGGGGAATGTGTTTGTTTGTGTTATAAGACTGGAGGAACGATGCTGGATAGTTCTTGAATATTTTAGCTAGCTAACAGAAATTTTCTTTTAAAAACCTTATGGAATTCTTTACAATAGGACCGTTATTAGTCATTCTAATGTCTAGGTCAGAACTTCGCCATAAATGACGTCAGTGTCGTCTCTGTACAGAAAAAAGAAGTATCGTAATATGATCTATTAAAATTAATGAATCTAAACAAGGTCTAGATCAGAGATCCCCAAACCTTTTGTCTCGTAGACCACTTGGCGATATATTTTGTTTTGTTTACACCTTCAAGCTTTAATGTTATTTTAGTACCTGCTACCATCAGCAGACGATGGCCAATTTGTCCACGGACAGAAATTACCCATCTTTTTCGCCGTTAGTCTGCCTAAATAATAATTCTTACTCGTAGACCTCCATTTATGCATGAGATGATGCACCCTCCATTTGTTTTACCGACGACCCCTTGCAGTTCGTTATCGACCCCTGGGGGTCCATATAGACTAGTTTGGGAATCAATTATCTAAACACTAAACTGTTCTAGAATAGTTCACATAGACCGGTCTGAAACGCAAATAAACACACTTCACCAATATTTGTGGACTTGGGAAATCGCTTATTTATGACTACTGCTGTTGTGTATGCACTTCACTTTACTACCATCAATGAATGAATGAACGAATGGGTTTGATATCATTCACTGACATCTTCATTCATCACTGTGTTGTCATAAAAGGAGTATTAGCAAACTGTAATGGTTCTATTTATTTTATTACTCTCTAACTAATAAAAACTGTCAAATTATTACACTTGCATGTTATTAACGTGAATTTGTCGTTAAGAGTCATGAGTCTGACATAGATATAGAGTCACTTGTATTAAATAAAATTATATATTTATTTCGGAAGAACATCAATACAATTATTAAATTAAACACAAAAATGATATATCTCTATATATATTTTTTTAAAATAGCAATAGGTACATATAGTAAATTGTTTTTTACAATAAAAATGACCATACATTGCTCATATTCCTCGATACCATTTCAGCTAAGTTAATTTTATAGGAGTGGGTTCATTCCACGGTTTGAGTCGAGCCTGCAGCATCTTATTACTAAATAGATATCTCAGCCGAGGGGCAGTTGGCGCTTATTTTAATTAACTGTTTTCATGTGTCGTCTTTTTTGAATATGACAATTAAAAAATTAAGGATTGAGTTCGTTTGATGAAACATTAATTTAAAATTACTTACGCACAAGATGTTTAGTTCAATTTACTATTTGTTTGTAAATGTTTTGTTTGTTAAAAATAATTGGGGTCGTATTATGATATGGTATCATAGCTACGTTATTGTCCGGCTCCTACACCATTAATCCATAGCTCCAATGAAATATTTGTTCATCAAACATTCTCCAGTTCAGACATTTATAACAGTAATTCAATTTTATCTTCTATTCTCAGACGGCAAGGCGGGGGCATCGGATTATCAGGCGCGTCATCGTCGTCGCGCATGAAGAGAACCTCCCTCGCTCCCGGCGCCGGCTCCGGAGACGAATCCTTCGATGACGTCAACGACACCACCAACAGTGTCGAGTAGCCACACCCAGCCACATGGACCGGTAAATAAATAACCATCTAAATCAAACAAAATAACGGGACAAAAAATACCAGTATGTTCCCCGCCCTAAAGCTAGAATATACGGTTTGGTTTAGGGTTATTTCTTTACTAATCTATGCGCGCGAATATGACTAAGTTGTGATTGTGACGTCATATATACTCACGGACGGTTTGCGCCCGTGCACTGCTTAGCGGTGACGTCACTACTTCCACCTACATTCTACATGTAACAGCAATGAGATGTGTTCCATTCAATTCCATACGAATGTCGTTATCTGTTCAAATGCATGTGTTTTATAAATACAGAGCTATATCTTCGTTGAGATGTCAGTTCGAATATCGTCATATATAATTATGACCATTGGAATATTAGCAATATGCAACAAATATTGCTTTTATTTCATTTTAAAATGTTGTCAAACGCGATTCAGTTTCGTGTTTGGAACGCAATTTTGAACTTAGGCTAAGTAGTTATTTTTGAAAATTTATTGTTATTCCTTCTTACAATGTTCTTCAACTGTATGGACGTACTTAATTTCTGGAGAATACATTAAATTACTTCATTACGCTCTTACATGTAGCTATGTTATAATACAATCGTATTTTTGTACATTAAATCTTTGGTGAGCGAACCCGTTTGCACATTGAACTACCCTTGAATGTGGAAAAGACATTGTACATTAGCTTTACAAAAATACGATTGTATACCTGTGGATTACAAGTCAATGTAAATCGAAATAATGTATGGATTTAGAGAACAGCTGAGAACGCAGGCTTTTGTATCTAATATACGTTTTCTTTCATTGTATCATATTATATTATGTACGTGAAATTGTATTGTCATTATGAAATATTTTGAGTACATTTTTTTTCAGTTTTAGATATATGAATATGTACGCTAATTTATTTGACAATAGTTTTTATTTGTGCATGGAAAATTATATGTTATGGTAACAAGTAGTGCCGATCACACTTGGTTGTCGCACAGGTTCATATGTCTAGAACACTACTAAATAAAGCGGGTGCTCAATTTACACTAAAATAAATGGCATTTAAACAGTCGAATCTCTGAAAAACAATAGAAATTGGTGATAATCCCATCCCAGTATTAAACTATACATTCCTAACAATCGAGATTTTCACTTTGCCCAGACAAAGTCGGACGGGTAGATTGTTAAATTACTCATTGGGTGATATTTGTAATGAAATTTTTTTAAAAGTATTATTAAAATGTGGCAAAATATTACTTATACTGTTTGATTATTGCATTTAGAACGCGACTGACTAACCAAGACTGTTGTTGCGATAATTGACTCCCCCTCCACAATCAATTCTACCGTTTGCTGATTATTTCTACCATGCGCACGAGCACCAGGCACGCTCCGTCTGAACTGACCAAAAATGCGTACTTTATAAATTATTTTTACACCACTTGACTTGTTCGCTCAGTGAGCGGAGCGTGCTCGGTTCGCGCCATTTTCATCTCTACAATGTAAATATAATCAGTGTAAGTCACTGAGCGCTTAGTTGCCATACAAATTTTAATGATAGTTAATAAGTAAACATGTGAGCTTTTGATGTGATGGGATGTGACGGCGGACTTGTCTGCTCACCTAGTTGACTCAACTACACTCATAGTCAGCTCAGTTTTTGGAAATAATATTGAGCACAAAATATAATTACTTGTTACTCAGCTAATATTAAGAGCATTTCTGCTCGAAATTCTGAGCTGTTTAGAGTTGCACATGTTTTGCTACAAGATGTTTTTATAGATCGCAACGAGGCGGCGTCACATCTGATATAAGTGTTTAACAATATTGTCCCTACATCTCCGTAACATAACATGTTGAATGTAAATACACGTGAACAGGTGGTGTCGTGTACATTTGTTTACATAAAATACAAAACGGTATTATGTCGGCAGGCGAGAGGTTTGCGCTAGAAACGGCTTGCTCTTATAGACTTAGGTAAGACTCGTAGTAATAAATTGTGGCCTTAAGTTTTCTTTATTATCAACTTGATACGTAAAACAAAATGGATTGGAAGTCTCTTGTAACAGAGGCCTAACTTGTATCGTGCGAGCATTTTTTTTATCATTATTTACCAGTCTTCATGACCACTTTTTTATCATTATTATAGTTTTCCGAATAATAATATAAAATTTAAATGTAAGTAAACATTGAAGCATAAACTTATTTTACATAAATATTATATTTAATTATTAACAATATTGATAATTGTAAAATTGGCCATAGGTTGTAACAAGTTATCAGTTGGCATGCCAATTAAACAATTTTTCATGATTTTTAAATCATTTGTTTTATTTTGGAACCCATAAGGTGTGTACGGACAGCGCGTACATTGGTACGCGTAGTCGGTTACGCGTGTCCATGTCCATACTTAAGAGTGTACGCGTAGCTGCAAGTATGGACATGGCGTTCCAGGACACGCGTAACCGACTACGCGTACCAATGTTCGCGCTGTCTGTACAGTGTATACACACCCTTACTACTTACCTTAACTTGAAATCACACGTTGGCACTTACATTATTGCCGTACCTTCCAATATGTTACTAATTTTAGGCAACATAGCGCATAGGGTTGGTGGTCTTCACAAGTCTTCAAACATGTTGATGTTTAGCAGGGGCGCGGATATTTATAGGCCGGGGCCGAATAGACCCGGGCCTGGAGCGGCAAAATGTAGTGCCTTGTAATTCGACGTTTTCCCAATCGTTCCCATTGGTCTCCAGTTCTCCACTGCCAGTGTAAAAGTAAAATAACGATTATTGTTGCCCATAGTGAATAAACTAAATGTTAGAAAAACAATAAATGTTTAATATTAAAAAAACAAATTCATCTTAGATAAAACGAGAATGTCGGGCAAATTAATTAATTTTACCAAGATTCATTTGTTTTTCCCAGGATTCATTTGTTTCTCCAACATTTATAAACAATTTTTTTTACTTTGGCAAAAAACATTTATTTTCCGATCGTTCTCAGTCTGAATAACTAAGATTTTTTCCCGATTGTACTCAATGTGAACTAACTCTAACTTCTAAGTACAATAATAATAATAACTAACTTGTAACTACGCCCGAGTGTCCAAGCCCCGACCGACGCATCTTCCATCAGATCGTCTTTCTAGAATCGAGGGTCGACTCGATCATGTTTAAAGTTTTTAAGTGTTTGCAAAAATTGGGAGCGCCACTGGCGCACTTCTTAAAGTTACAAGTTATTTGGTACTTAGACGTTTCTTTAATGATTTACTAATTCTAAGTTATAGTAGGTACTCACAAACATTAAGATTTTTTTATTTTTAGTTCTAGCTGTCACCGCCTCACTAGGGCTCACTCTTTTTTGCCAAGCTTAGAGGAAATTTTTTTTGACATTCTTCCAAGCTGTACCCAAACGAACCAAATGTCAAACTTCAATGGATCTGTCAGCCAAGTTAATGTCATTGTCAAAATCATGTCATTGACTGACGTCAATACGTCATATTCATTTAAAATCGAATCGATTGTGTGTCGCGCAGTGAGTAAATTAGTTCATCGAGTTTCAACTTTCAGAACTACTGTCATAATTAGCTACATTATCGTGAGCCGGCTCGCGTTTCACGTGTGCCATCGAAATCAAGTTATCAAACGCAACTTTCCATTCAAAATGGACCAAATAGACGAATACTTTGAAGCGGCTTTGTCGCTCGTCAAATCAGCTGGAAACCTTATAACTGAGCACGTAAGTGGCTGTAATGTCTATGAGAAGAAATCTTGTGACATCGACCTTGTCACTGAAATAGATAAAAAGGTGGAAGAGACGCTTATCGGAGGTTTATCGAAACTGTTTCCGACGCATGCATTCATTGGTGAAGAATCAGTGGCCAGTGGTGCTAAATGTGAGTTGACGGACGCCCCGACGTGGATAATCGATCCAGTAGACGGTACACTCAACTTTGTGCATGGGTTTCCTCACTGCTGCATCTCAGTCGGGCTGGCGATCAACAAGCAATGTGTTGCGGGTATTATTTACAATCCTAACTTGCAGCAACTGTTTACTGCTAAGAAGGGTCAGGGAGCTTTCTTGAATGGCAAGCAGATTCATGTATCACAAGTGACAGAGCTGAAGAATGCTCTAGTTGCCTTTGAGGTTGGCACTAGTAGAGAGGAAGAGAGGTGTAGGATAGTGTTTGAAAACTACAAACATATAGTGAGTAAAGGGCACGGTTTGAGGGCTCTGGGCTCCGCTGCATTAAACATGGCAATGGTAGCCATGGGTGGGGCTGATGCCAACTTTGAATTTGGTATTCATGCATGGGATATTGCTGCTGGAGATATATTGGTGAGAGAGGCTGGTGGAGTCTGTATAGATCCAGCAGGGGGTCCACTAGACCTGTTGTCCCGCAGAGTTCTTTGTGCCAGTACTCCTGACCTTGCTCAGGAGTTGGCTAAGACTCTGGAACAGTTCTACCCAGAAAGGGACTAAGTTGTGTAAAATATATTGATGTATATATTATGTATATTTTATTGATGAATTCTACTGCCAAAAATATGTTTGTTATATTTATTTCTCACTATATGTATATCAGTGGCAGAGGGTGAAATTTTCCAAGAGGTAAACCGGAGCTAGTCTGGAAAAAATCGAATGGCATAGTCAGTAGGTAGACATTCTTGAATGGGAAGCCGATTGAAATCATGTTGTATGGAGCCTCCACCACTGCTGTGTCTAATATTTCTGAGAATCTTTTATTAGAAATTTATAGGAAATCATATTTAATTTATCTATTGAATAGATATTGCTAACCAGTTTATTTTACTAGTGTTACTAAGTATCTTAAGTATTGAAGAGTAGGTATTGTTATTGCGATTCTTGTTATCTGATTAATCAATATTGCACTTACTTTTGTTTACTAATATCAAGTGTGTATAATACCTAAAATATAACAGCTTTCATTATAATATAATATGTTCATTACTGTATGTGACTGCCTCGTTGGTCTAGTGGTAGCAAGCGCGACTGCTGAGCACGAGGTCCTGGGTTCGATCCCCGGGTCGGGCAAAGTGTTATTGGGTTTTTCCATTAGGAAGTTTTCAGTAGCAGCACGGAGTCTGGAATTGTGCCCGGTTAATGGCAATAGGCTCGCCCCCTATTACATGGGACTTATTACAAAGCCGGCGAAACGTGGGTGTACTACACACCTCTGCCTACCCCCTCTGGGGAATACAGGCGTGAGTCTATAAATAAAAAATAAATAAATAAATGTTCATTAGAGAGAGAAAAACGAATATTCTTTGAACAAATTGTAGCCAACTCTCTGTTCTCAAATGGTGGTAACTATTTTCCGCTTAACATGCTTGTACCTTGTACTATGAGTACAAGTTTATAAATGAATTCTTAGAATCAATGAGGCATTGTGTCTAACAGAATGTTATCTTTGGACTGTAAACTGTGGTTATGTAACTACTTATTTCATATTATTTAACAAAGGACTATTATATTCATCATCATTTAGGTATCTATGTGTAAGTTGAATTGTATTATAAATGTATAATTAAGCTAAAGCAATTTTGGTCAGACATATAATGTTTTCGATCACCATAAGGTCTGTAATTGATTACACATTTCAGTTTCATCTGTCACTCTCTGAAAAAATTTCAGAACTTCATGACATAGAATTTTTCTTTATTGTCATAAAGGAATTGGTACTTAAATTCAATGTGGTGGTTACCTATAAGGTAGTTACAGATAATGACAATATTTAATAAGTGAAAAGCTTTTGCAAAGTAATTTAAATTATGACTGTTATTATGACATCTTAAACCTTTGTACACAGTTTGAGATGGATCATAATAGAGCTAAATAAGAAAGGGGTTTGAACATTTTTGTATGGGAGCTGGCATAGCGGGCCGTCGCGTTGCATATAAACACGTAATTGTGTTCGTATAACTCGTGTAACTTCGTGTATCTCGGAAACGTGACACTTTAGGACATCATGTTGCTAACATTTTTTTGTTTGTTAAGATGTCCTCTATCCAAATATACTAGTCCTAAATATCCTGCGCCGAGACTTTGAAAAAAAATCAAAATGGCGACGGCCCGTTACACCACAAAGGTTCGAACCCCTTTGGTAAACAAAAACATTATCAGTCCGAAACTGTGTGAAATGTTCTTGGGTACCTTAATTAAATTGTTTAGGAACTTTCAGATTTACCTACGATTAGTGATGGCAAGCATCATGGATATAAATCTAGAAATGGTAAAAAAAAATAAGTCATGTTGTATTATGATTTATTCACAAAAAAATAACCTAGGTACATGTACCTATTTATAATACAGTAATCAGTGTTTTGTATACCTAGTCATTATAACTTTGCATCTCTGAAGTGCGCTACGAGTGTATCATAGTCTCAGTCGATCAAAACTGTAAGCGTAAACTTCAGAGAGCACAAATTATAGGACTGTAGGTAATGTATGTTAAATAATTTATTTTCAAGTGTTTGCTATTAGTAAACAGATCACACTGCAAATATTTGATACCTAAGTGCATATGTTGTACATTGAATAACAAAATTAAATAAAATACTGTGGACATAACAATATATTTTTTTACGTAGGTACACAATGTACACAAATATCGTTTAGAATAAATATTTGACGCAGAATAGGTACAGGTAGTTCTAAATTCCCTCGATTTTGAATTAACAGGAGTTAGAAAGCCTCCTGTATAATTTCGCCTTTCGGTGGTTATTTTTTTAATACAATTTAACCACAAATGAGTTCTATTCAACCATTTTTATTTTGGTGACAATTTACTTAATGATATTGATATTGTAATTAAATAACTATGGATTCTATTTAATCTATGATTATTATTTTAATCATTAAAATTAATTTTTCGTTTATAGGAAACAGTCTTAAGTCATATTATATATTTGTCAGTCTGTGTTGTCATTATATTATAAGTTCGTCAGTCAATGTGTCATTATATTATTGTCATGATGAGATCTGTAATATTTGTCATTGTCATCAAGTAAATAACCGTCAACTAAGTCTATGTTGTGATGAAGTCATTAAATTATATTTTGTCCAAATAAGTGGTAGTCATTTTCAACCAACAGCAATGCCATTATGTAAAACTAGGGCCACATCGGTTTAATGCCATTAATTACCTATTTAATTGCGATTATTATCTTGCTATCTCTATCTATAGCGTTATTGAAGACAGAGATAATTCATACGTTAACGACATTAATCCATGTGGTCCAGTCATCTCATCTCATATTTTTAATTTTACGAGCTTGTCTCTGTCTATGGTCAAGTAATGGTCAGAAGATCATTGGTTTCATTTTTAGGTCGGTCGAGGTCTCAAGTCAAATCTATTCTTATTGTTTGTCTGTCAAAATCTTAGATCAATGTATAAATGTTTTGTCTCATGTCTAGAGTCGAGATTTGTATTAAATGTCATATATTGTAGTCATATCAAGGAATTCCTCCATTATTATAAGTCTGGTCATGTCTTGTACAAATTTATTAATTGGTTATCAAGTTTATGTCAGATTCTTGTTTGTCTTAATGTCACTGTCCTCGTCAATATTATAATTAATTGCGATTGCAGTTGTTTTTGTCATATTCAACAATGTCATTGTCATAATTGTCAGATCTGTCGGGTCAGGATTATTTTGTTCAGTGTCAATGTCAACGAAGAAAGTTTGTTGTAGTAATCAGTACCGTCAGTCAGGATCTGTCGTTACGTCATAATTTTATAATAGGTCTTACACAGTCTTATTTAATTTTAGATTCAACTTATGATTAAAGTCAGTCATGAGTCAGTCTTGCAGCTGATATTTAGATAATCCATCAGTCTAGCTGTCATAATTATACCTACACCAGTCTGTGTCAGTCACGTTATTTTAACTTTTGTATCATTATGTTTATGTAGTGAGTCAGTTTGGTAATAAGTGTCAGATTTGTGTCAGTCGTTTTGATTTTGTCCAAATATGTCATCACGTCATAATATATACTACGAACGAGTAAGGACAACTCCGAAGTCATAAAGTTATTCTTAGTTTTACTTTACAATCTTTACAATCTAAGGTACTCCTGATCCTTACAATAACACCACATTTTTATGCCAGTATTTGTATGATAAAGTTATTTTTAATTTGGGTATAAACTAATTGCATTCAAACTGTCTAAAATAGCATTAAATTATAGTCCCTAAAATTATCTATTTGGATTAAAGGCAATATTTCTTCTATTAAAAGCTGTATCAATGTCTTCCAAACCCTGGTCTTCGTCTTCTCAAGCCGAAGTTAATGGGTCTTGGTATCTCCTTGAGCGCATAAGGGTCTGTTTTGATAGAAGGCATCGTATTCTGATCAGGCAAATCCAGGTTTTCTTCGTAAACCGCCCATTGTGATGGGCTGAAAATAAAAATATGTAACGTGATTAGTAATATTTCAAATAACCTTAAATATTCATACTCTGCACGCACATTCCGCGTTAAAATAAACGATCAAGAGCATTAGACCATTTCGAGTGGCCTACAGTTATATAAAAAGATGGACAGCCCCCAAAACCGAAATCGGCAGAAGAGTGAGAAAGTTCTTAAACAAAAATGTAAAGATGAAAGAGTTCCTTATATTGTGGTAGTACTGCGTACGATCGTAATAGGAAAGATTCATAAGACATTGCACTTACTTGTTCTCACTAGGTATAACTTCGAAAGCCACGGATGGAGTCTTGGCAGGACCAGGCTTCCTATTTTTATGCCTATCCTGGTTCTTGAGCTTTATTTCTACATCATCTAGTGCCGCCATCTTATCAATAGAAGATCTTTCTTCAATAGTCCCGTCTTGAACACCAGGATTGTTGTAGTTCTCTTTTATTATTTTCCTCTTTTCATCCTTAATTGTCGGTTTTGGAGTACTTTTGTCATTATACTTGTGAAGCACGTTCCTTATGTAATAGTACTTGTTAGTCTGAATTGGTGTTTCGTCATTACGTCTTGTCGGTCTTTGTAAATATGGTATAGTCGCTGTCTCGTATAAGTAAAATGTCGATAACTTCATGTTCTGTCCGTCAGTCACATCTTGTGTCGAAAAGTCTTTGCTCATATCGTCAGTGTTATGTCTGTCGGATACTTCTTTGTCAGTCACGTGTTTGTCAGGTTTGTCAGTCTTTTTCTCGATTGTCATAGCTTCACCTTTGTAAGTGCCAACGTATCCAAATGTCACAAGTTTGTATAAGTCAGTGGTGCTCTCAATTTTAGTGTCAGTTTTGTCAGTCATTTTAGTTTTTTGTGTCGTTTCATCATTAGATCTAGCAGATGAATGGTAGTTATATCTCGTCGTATAAGTCGGTCGATTGTATCTATAGTTTTGGTCCTCATGTCTATTGTAGTAGTATGGTTTGTTTGGTCGTCTGTACGTATCGTCATAGCTCTGATAAGTCACTTTAACTACGTCCCTGTCAGTCATAGGTCGTCTTGTAGTCTGTCTTCTAGTTGTCTGTCGCCAAGACTCGGTTGGTCTTGGCACGTAATTAATCAAATAAGTGTATTTGTCAATATTCTCCGTCACTGTTATCACTGGTCTGTTATTTGGTCTATTGTAAGGTCTTTTATGCGCTACGTTGTTAACAACAACTGATTGTACCTGGTGAGTGTCTTCGTCATCTTCATAGTCGTATTCGTCATACTTATTCGATGGTCTACGTCTAGAGTCAATGTTGTCTTCTTCAAATCGTCGCGTTTTGTTTTTAAAGTCAAGTTTGTCATCTATTTGTATGTCACGTCTTGTTACAGCTGGTGTAGTTACGTTAGGTTTGGCTGTTGTAAAAATTATGTCGTCAGTCAGAGTCAAGTTTAATTCGTCATTGTCACTGTTTTCGGATGGTTTTGTTATGTTAAGTTTGTCAGTCGAGTTTTTGTCGTTAATTTTTGCTGAATCTTCAATAGTCACAGGTGACTTAGAAACCGAGTTAACCTCAGGTTTCTTCGTGTCTGGTTTCTTTGCGTTAAATTTTATTGCACCTTTCAGTGCAATTTTTTTAGTAGTGGTAGATTTTTGTGAAGTAGTCGTAGGTTTTTCTGTAGTAGTCAGTCTTTTCTTTGGTTTCTGAATGGTTTCCTCAGATTTGCTGATGTTATTGTCAGATTCGGAGTCAATTTCAATCCAAGGAGAAAGATCAAAGTTGTTCAGTAGTCCGTTTTGGCACGATATTCTGTCATTGTCAGGGTTGTCAGGGGAGAGAAAGACAAATGGTTGCACCGTTTCGATGGTATCTAGGGTGCGGCAGAGAATTTGGGCGAAAGATATCCTGCGAATTTGTTGAAGCTGAGCTGGAGTGAAGGATGAGTCAAACCCTCCATTTTCGTACCTAAAAAGGTTATCGTTTTAAAAGAATTTGTACTTCAAAGATATTATTTTACTCCTTAATTAAATGTAGGTATTTTAGTACAGCTAAGATTTTGCTATACTTACCAAAAGCGATCTCCTTTCCTAAGGTTAGCAAATTGCTGCGCTATAATGCAGGCGAAGGTCGGTCCAACCAAGCCACCCACCACTGGCCTTTCTGCCATACCCGCTGTAAATAGGTCTATGTCGTCCACGTGTCTGTAAAAATAAATGTTTCATTAACTATTTGCGCATCTATATTGATTAATTATTTATCATTTAGTTTTGGAGAACAGTTTTTTTTTAATGCAAGCTTCATGATTGTGATTTACTTATTTCAGCTTAGGTCCTAATTGGTCCTGAGATATTAAGAATGGTTTTACTATTTGTTAATTCAGTCTTCGAATGACAGCATCGTGTAAGTAGTCGTAAACATCTTGCCTGTACAACGCCATCATTTTCCTTGCAGCCCTCGCCGGCATCACTCGAAAAAGGTCCTCAAATTCCTCAATAGCTGATAGACCACAGGGTTCCCTCCATGACGTGTATGGTGGAACTCCATGGTCCCTCCCTCTTTGTATGTTAATCGCTGCTAGGTCCATTCCGAAGTCGAAGTGTGGTGTTTGAAACAGGTGGTTAGTGAGTTCTCCTGAGATGAATTCGTCGCGTTTCTGAATGGGTTGGTTTAGCATGCCGAGGAGCAGCCGGTCTACTGCGCCGATGCTCCAGATGTTGGAGGGGTTTGTGAGCTCATCGTGAAGAGAGACGTCTGCAAGACGAGTTTCATTTATTTATATGTACCTATAGGTACCTATGTGATTGTGGAAAAAGAGTTTAAGTAGGTACCTTTATAGATTAGTAATTAATTAAAGTTTTGTATTTTATCAAAATGGTATGCTTACACAAATTAGGATTTTTATAAAGATTTTCAGTTTTTTCAAGGGACAGGATTTCACAGGATATTTTTTTCAATATTAGCAGCCACTCCTAGGGATTTCTGGCAGCATCCGCAACACGTTTAACGATGGACTAGTCAGTAGTCTGATGAGCACGACTTCTTAGAACTAGAAAATATTAAACCAACTTACTATTATCCATAGGCCGATGAAATCTATCAAAGCGCACCATGGACGACTGCACAAGGCTGTGTCCGAACCGGAACGCGGCTGATCCAAAAGCGCTGGCTGGACTCGGGTTGATCTTGGGATTGTACCCTTTGTAGTGTCCTTTCTTTTGCAGATCCAGTTCGAAGCGGTGAATTACCTCGGTACCTGTAAAAGCGCAGATATAAGGTTACAACTGTACTCCCGAAAAAAAAGAGACAATCTTGATTGAGGAGTAGATTAAGATTTTATGCGTTGCATGATTATATATTAAGACTGATATTTAAATGACACTGTTCGTGGTCACCGGGAGACGGGTGATAGGTTCGTGACTATCAGCAGTGTAACCTGCTTGAAACGTAGGGAAAATAAGATAATAGGGTAAGATTGCCGACATCATCTGTCATTATTTTAGTTAAAATTTTAACTAAGTAAAATAAGTTGTAAGGAACCAATAACGACGTGTGGTTCTGGACCAAAAGTGAAATTGATACTGGACTAAACTTAAATACTAAGCTAGGAAGATGATGAAACTAACAAAGGTTATAAGTAGCACCTAAAGATGTTATTTGGTACCTAGTAGGTATTAAAGGAGCTAGGTGAAATTATATAATTATAATATATATATAATATATAATTATAATTATATCTATACCTATTCGATTATACAATTCTGATTTGGATAACTCACCAAGCACTATAGGCAGGAATTCTCGGTAAGTTATATGCTGCACCATGGCACCTACAATCTTGCGTGTCTCTTGGTATATCTTCTCGTCGCTCCAATGAGGGTTCAGATGAGTTAGCTCTTGTGCCATTCTGAGAAAACAGACAAAATCAAATAGAATGTCATTTTTGTTTCAAATGCAATTAAAATATTTTTTGTGAAATTTTAACATGTTTTAGCACATGTATATTATTAAATATATTATAGTATTAAATATTTATAATATTTAATAAGAAATTTGAAAAAACAACTGATACGGATGGGATTCGAACCCACGATCTTCGGCGTACCGTGCCGACGCTCTAACCGCTGAGCCACCGTATCCCATCAGAATCAGTCGAAATTTCAAATCTTTTTATACGCCTAGGGCGATTAGGGCGAGATTCTGCCTAATTGCGCCACATAGCAGGCAAAATGGAGGGTTCTTTCACCAAAAAAAGAAAGCTTTTAGTTTTTTTAGCTAAGAACACTCGATCAAACTATAATTCAAATTTAAAAAAAACAATTAAAATCGGTTCATCCGTTTGAGAGCTACGATGCCATAGACAGACACATAGACACGTCAATCTTATAACACCCCTCTTTTTGCGTCAAGGGTAAAAATGCTTCCTACTAACGATGATTCGTTCTTACCTGTTATGTTGTCTCATCCACACAATATGAGCGGCCACCAGTCCCGGATGTTCATTGACCCTGGCGTCTCCTGACTTGAAGCAGTCGGTGGAGACGGCTCCTTTACGGCAGAGCTCGTCGCGACGCTCCGGTGGTAGAACCGGACGCCGTTGTTGTACTCGACCGTATTGGAGCATGCCTGGAGAAAATTTTAGGTATGGAACACAATCTCTAAACTTTCTAGGAGTTTTTGCCTTTGCATGTTTTTGCCATCGCCCGCGATTAGATCTCAATGGATTATTAAAAGCAGGTTTTTAGTCAGTACCCAAGAGTCTAGTGAGACTACCCAAGTAACCCAAGATGTCTAATCTGTGAGGCAATTAGGGTGTCTTTAATAGATTTTCCAAGCTATTTAGCCATGATATTTATTAAGTTCGAATAATATCAATATTCTGTCAGGGAATTACAGAAAAACAAGGCTAAGTCAGAAATCAATCAAAATGGCGTATCAAAATAAAATATTTGAAAGCTTTGCATTTTATCAAAAACTCACCATTTCTAAACAGCCTCAGTTTATCAGACTTAGTGGCCGAACTCCCGTACAGCGGTGACCCATCAATATAGGCAGACACTTGGTTTAACTGCTCACGCCAGCCGAGAGCGCAGTCGTCACGAGGGGCCGGCGATGATCGCACGAAATCTAGACATCGCACGCCGCGGGGACCGTAGAACGGGTCTGACGATGGCACCGCAATGGGGAAGCATTCTGGATGCTGTGGAAAAGACACGATTGAAGTTGTTTTGAGTCAACCATAAAAAATGAAGGCAAGAAAGAATGCTGCTTGCGATAAATTATGTAAAAAAAATCTTACCAAAAACTCTTTTGGTACAAAATCCCTTCCTCCATCCTTGCAGCACCTCGGTACTGATCCATTAAACCCTCGCGACTGCGAAGATGACGTCACATCATGGTCCACAAACTGACCCCACTGCATCAATAGATGGGTCACGCCTGAGGTCTCAGCATTCTTGTCTTCATGTATTGCAGAGCTGATCTCCCTTGCTGAAGGCAATTTGGATCCGAAGATGGATTTTCTGGGAGCTTGAAGGCCGTCAGAGTATGAAGGTGCAAGGAATCGCTGGACCGGGGTCATGGTAGCTCCCCATCGGGGACGGTTGATGTTGTTGCAAGTACCATCGTGGGTGCGGTATCTAAAAGAATAGATGTACCTATAGAGTTTTTGACGTCAGTGTTTTAAGTACTCACCATAAACCCGCGCTTTTAATGTTTTTAAGAGTGACACATTTTTCTGGAAGCTAGTTTCATAATCACAGTTTGTTCCGCAACTATAGCTACTTAATACTTAGAGAAAATTGTGACACAGGCCTAATTTTATAATAAAATACTTATAGGTATAGGATGCCACGCTAATTGCTTCGCGTTCCTGAGGACATCTTAACGGTTATGAGACACGTAACATTATGGCAATGATCAGGTGCCTGCAGGCAGGCAGCTAGGGACGGATGTTGACATATTAACACACTTACAACAACAATGAAAAGGCTATTGTCATTTAAACGATTTCATAAACAATTCTTATTTTGTAAACTAGATTTATTCTGCTTTGGTCATCTAGATTATATTTTCGCAACTTATCAATTTTGAAGAAACGGCATAGGTCACTTGCAACATGGAACCGAACAAGACAGCCCAATTGGCAATTAGGACATTGTTTCGTTTGATTCCCTGATAAGTAGTATTTGAATAACTGTAAACTGTACCTGCTAAGTGCAGCATCAGGCTTAACTACTGTTTAAGGAGATTAACAATCGGAATGTAGGTTTAAAAACATCAACGCCTCAGGAAAAACAAAACGACCACTGGTGTCTGAAAGTATCTAAATAATAGACTATAGAATTGCCTCCTGCTTTCGCTATTTCTCAAAAGTACTCTTTTGCTAACCTTTTAGAAGCTGGAGGACACTTGGGAGCTCCTCTGAGAGGACAGTGCTGCATCAGAGGCGACTGCCTCATCGCATTTGCTGTCGGGAACTGAGTTTCCTCCGTGCGACCTTCCAAACCCTCGCCATTGCCACCGCTGGAACAAAAAAGAAGTGTTTATTAGTATACAGATAATTTGGCAAACAAGCAATATTATTTTGAGGACAAGTATCTTGGTTCTTGAACGACCCAACGCTGACGGCCTATCAATTTGACTCTCCAATATTTTAAAGCAATACAATATTAAATAAAAATAAATAAATTAAAAATTCGTCAATTTTGTTGCAATCAAAAGCAAGCGAGCGGCTAATATTGTTAAGTTTTTATAAAGGCACTGACTCTATATCGACTGTTAAAGATCTTCATGGCGAGAAGAGGTACCTACGCTTGCGATCATTAAACCGGTCAAAAGCGATGCTTACTCGATTCAAGTGGTGTTCTTTAAGAGATAATAATAAATCAGCCTCTAATTGTCTCACTGCAGGGCAAAGGCCTATCCATACAGAGAAGGATCGATCATTAATCACCACGCTAGCTCACTGCGTGTTGGCGATTTCAGATTAAGATCAGGTTTCTCTACGATGTTTTCCTTCACCGTTAGTCAGTAGTGCCTTTACTACTGGATCTTCTTCATAATAATATTCTCCTGACCGAATTTCGGTTACAGCGGCCAATCTCAACGGAGACTAGCCAATTACGCAGGAGATATTATAGTGCACAAGTGTGTGCGCAAACACAGTCGCACTCTCTATTCTCTCACTCTCATAGTCCGATGGGACGGCCTTCCGACACGATCGGAGAGAGATCAGGCGCAGGACCAACAGCTTTACGAGCTTTCCGAGGCACGAAGTAAGTGATAATTAATTTATAAAACGCACGCTTCTTCATAGACCAACATTAAATCCTATTACAATCAATATTTGTGTGATTAATTAAAGTGAATGTGATCATTATACGCTATGCATGCTAAATGCTAGTGGCGTGTTGCGGTTAGTTTCCAACTAATTAATTGTCTTGCTCGGTGAACCACGCAATTATCGCCGTGTATCGGATGAAACCGCATAATTGTGGCGTGTCACATACGCATTAATTATGGACCAGGTAATGAATAGAATAGCAATATTGCCCGCAGGCGGACAGGGAAGCAGTAGGTGGTGATATAATATTTTTACCAGATAGTTAAATAACATACAATATTTATAAACTCGCGTCTCTGAAGACACTGCAGTGGTTTTTATGGGATTATGTTAGTCGTTAAATAAAGTACCTACAATAGTTCTTTTTTTTTCGATTGTTCGACGTTAATTACAAAAGTTGCAAATTGCTTATTTGCAAAAGTTGCAAATTCTTTATTTGCAAAAGTTGCAAATTGCTTACTTGCAAAAGTTGCAAATTGCTTAGGTACTTGCAAAAGTTGCAAATTGCTTACTTGCAAAAGTTGCAAATTGCTTACTTGCAAAAGTTGCAAATTGCTTAGGTACTTGCAAATTCTTTACTTGCAAAAGTGGCACTTGCAAATCAAACTAAAAAATAATTATCAATGCAGAAGTAACTGTCTGATTGCTGTCTGCTTGCTTATAATAATAAATAAATAAACTTAAGAATGGCTGGCCCATTTATAATGACCTTATTTGTTGGATTAAAAATATCATTTAAATAAAAAAGGGTTAATATCATAGAACTACGGAGACGAAGCCGCGTTATATAAAAATATACGAAAAAACCCCAACATTACCCAGAATACGATATCTAGCATAAAAAAACACAATTATAAATCTACAAGGTGAATGAAATAAGTAGATTTTGCAATCTATTTAGTAAATTATACAGACATCGTTATCACTATTATCTTAAAAATTATGTAAATAAAAACCACCATCTATCCGCAAAACAAATTAAAGGAGAACATTGCAAAACCAACCGGATTCAAAAACGGATTTAATTTAAATTCATACGAATTTTATTGCGAATAGTGAAGAGTAGCAGTTCAACTATCACTAGTACTTATTTTGCAATAAACTTAATATACAAAGGTCAACTTAATGAAGCATTAATTATAACCATCTTGTATTATTGTGTAGCAATAAAGTTTTAATTGGTTTCAAAGTGTTTTAAGCGGTGATAGGCTAGTGGTATGATCAAGACTGCCAAGTTTAAGATTTCGTGTTCAAACGCAGGCACTCACCTCAGACTTTTCGAATTTATTAGTGCATAATATAAAAATAATTTTATTCTTACTAAAACGGTAAAGGAAAACATCGTTGAATATTCTCGATGATGTGTAAAGCCATGCCAGAGAACTAGGGGTGGATGTTTATCAACCATACGGATTTATGGATGAAATTCTCTAACTCTTTAAAAAAATGGGCTATCTGTACAATCAACTTTATTTCATAAATATTATATTACAATATTAAACAAAGAAGTCAGTCATCCTTCAAAATTATCGCATCCTTTAAAAAAAAATATACTGTTTAAGCCTCCCAGATCGGCTTAACAATAGCCTACCACATTAAAGCCGATTTCATCTAACTTTTTATTCTCGAAAATAACTAAACCGCTAATTAAATTATATTACACTCCATATATAATCTTGGATTATTTCGTTCTTTTATTATTCGATTATTTACAAATTGAGTCTAAATAATAGTAAATAATAGTCCATCCATTGCTCTACATAACGGAACGGAATAAACTGCCATAACTGATCACCCATCCCCGCGATATCACGATCGCTACAAGTATGTACCTATTTAAGGCTTTCGAGGGCTTTATTATATTTATCATAATAAACATAAAAATTCAAGGGAAAGTGTTACGTATTATGTAAATGCGCGTGCGTCGTTTCGAAAATCAAAAGTCTTGGTGAAAGTGATTGAGAAAACTCTCACGTTTGTTTTGTTTATTATCGGTTTTAAATTCTTTGGTTTGTGATTTTAGCTGTTGGGTTACAAAGGGCTCCCACCTACGTTGATTTAACAGAAATAATCTTGGTTTGCAAATCAAATTTAATGTTCAAATTAAAAAATCAGGTTCACAAAGTTTAGCTTTCCATAAAACCTATTAACGTAAAAGCTCCTATTAACGACCCCCTAAAATGTGTACTCTATTAACGATCTAATTTTATCATAATATAGGGTTCCAGAAAATAATACCTTAAAAATTAGTTACGTATTTTTGTTGGACAACAAATAGAGTAAAGTTTGTGTGTTTAAATAGCCAGTGAAAGAAATAATTTGACAATAAGTGGGACGCGCCCGAAGCGGACGCACATTTCATAGTGTCGCGTCTCCAGCCACGTAAGTACACCTAAATATTACTTAAGGAAAATAACACACTAAAAATGGATTTGTATTCTTGCTATCACATTACAACTGTAACTTATATATTCGTTTTTTAAACTAATTCTTAATATAATACTTTTTATTGGTTTTTGTGTTACAAAATCATGTTTTAATTTTAGGCGGTAATAGAATCCAAATTTCAAAACTTGATTCTAATAACGACCCATGGCGTTGTTAAATTTTGAGCACATTTTGTTATTTTAAAATAATATCTATTATAAACTAGCTCATTAAATTTTATTTTTTTCTTGTTCAATTCTTAAAATATGTTTACTTCGTTAGATCTATTATCGACAAAGCTATTTCTTAAAGTTTTTGTGTAAAACTCGATTCAACGTTAGACAATATCCCTATTATTATAATGATATTGTACTGTAAATAACCTTTATTATCTTAATTAAAGACTAACTGACATTAAAATAAATAATATAGCAATGAGATCGAATTTAACAGTATTCCATAAAGCAGATATTTTATCTGTTTGTTATAAATTTTATTGGTCGCTAATAGAATATTGTAACCTTTATACTTGATTCTATTACCGACTCACAGCTATGACGATATTTTTGGTAGGTAAAAAAAAACAAAATGTATATTTTTGAACAAATTGGTTTATTTCTTGCATACGTGACGTTTTGAGAGATTTTGTCATAATAATATATTAATGTAAAATAATATTTGCTATCCAGTTTCATTCATGGCTTCATGGAATTGGCTATATTTCTTAAGTTTTTAAATCAAATAAAAATGGCGGGACGGAATGGGGGACATGTAACTTTTTAAAGCTTCTTTCGAAGAATTAAATTCTATATCTCTTTAAAGATTGTGTTCTTTTATAGAATCATGGAACCGCAGAATCGCAAGCAGTATGCCTCTGCTCAACTAGAAGCTCATATACGAAGCTTCAAAAACCTAGGTATGGCATTCAGAGGACAACTCTGCGTGACAAGAGGAATAATAATTATTTGAAGACTGTTTTCTGAGACTGATTATACTTTTTATTAATTAAAATAACAAAAAATGAGTGCTCTAAGCGTTGCAATAAATAATTATGTTCATATTGTAATAGTGTTGATCTCTTAACTATTGTTAATAAATATAATAAATACCTTTAAAACTTTTTTTTTTAAATTTAATATAGAAGTAGTGAGAACGTCGGAGCGGTCGGTAAAAGAAGTAGAAAAATCGGTAATAGAATCTTGCCGCATTCTATGGGTCGGTAATAGAATCAACTACTCTTTTGGATTAAATAATTATTTAGTAATTACTGTGTTATTGAATATTGAATTTAAGTACTGAATCGCAAAGAATACTTTGTGGAGATTAATTATAAATTATAACATCTTTCCTAACATAACAGCTTATATCTATTTTTTTAGAGTGAATCCAAAGACAGCTAAAACTGGCGGTAATAGGAGCTTTTACGTTATAAATCTTTAATGATATTGATTATAATACCGTTACATCATACATGTAACGGTCAAATGTCAATTTCCTCAATTTTTTCTAAGGCAGTTAGCCTTAGAAACAATTGAGGAAATTGACAAAGATATCAATCTCTTTGACATTCTGAGACATTGAGGAAGGAAATTGGGAAGAGATTGCCAACAGACATTACCAAGACGATGTAGAAATGGAACTTAAATTTTGATAGGTGCGAGCAGCGATATAATCATAGAAATATTAAATAAGAATAGTTCAGTTGGTTTGAGTGCTGCCATGGTACGGCAAGTGTCGGGTTACATTCCTGCTCGTATCCTATCTCATTTTGAAATTTCCTCTAAATAATTATCCACATCATTATTATTGGTGGATAATAAGACGCTTAATTATTGATCAACATTTTCAATTAATTAGTTTTTTTATAGACTTAGGCAGAGGTGTGCAATACACCCACGTTTCGCCAGCTATATTATAAGTTCCATGTATAATAGGGGGCGAGCCTATTGCCATTAACCGGGCACAATTCCAGACTCCGTGCTGCTAGAGAATTTCCTAATGGAAAAACCCAATAACACTTTGCCCGACCCGGGTATCGAACCCAGGACTCAGGCTCAGCAGTCACGCTTGCTACTACTAGACCAACCAGGCAGTCCAGTTAATTAGATTGCCAACAGGACAGTTAATTAGATTGCCAAGTCATATTCAAAGTTCAAGGACCGTTCGAAGTTGGCCGTTCAAAGTAGTTCTGATACAAGTTTACGTGAACGCGGTACACACACGTAACTGATGCAAATTAAGTTTTACGTGGGAAATGATTCGGTCGAATACTCGAATGCTAAATGAATGTTAATAAAGTGCATTCGAGTGCATCAGGAAATGTTTTGATGCGTTCAATTAATTTAATTATCTGTTTATATTGGTTACGCTTGGAAAAACAGCATGTTTTTTTTCTTTGTTTTAGTTCTTTTGACTGCTGTGGGTTTTCCTGTAAAGAAAAGCTGGCTTTTGGGTCTAAAAATGAAGAATTTAAGAAGGGAATGTGGGGTCTAACCGATTGCGGAGAATATGTAAGTCAATGCCGTACCACAGATAATATAATACGCGTACTTTTGCTTATAGGATCTAAAAAGAACACCGTGTTTTAAATCTGTACGATGTGGACATAATCATATCCTCTACCCTTGGTAGTTGGTGGTGGGGTACATTTAGAGGGTTTTCCACACGACAAAAAAAAAGGAATTTTGGGGTGAAAATCATAATAAAATTTAAATACCATAAATTTTTCATGCAATTTCGTAAAAAAAGAAAAGTATTTGTTTATAGTATTAACTAATACGATAGTTTTCGGTATTCAAATGCAAATTTACATAAATCTAAGAGCCATTAACTGGTCAAAGTAAAAGTGTGAACTACGCGTTACCGGTTTTCTTTTCTACTAGTGTTACCAGTTAATAAATAACACCGTACGTGCGTCAATATTTGACACTTGCTTCGGGGAAATGTTAACGTGGTAATTGGTAACTGGTTGTTAATAACAGAGTTAAGTACATTAATCATCTATAACTATATATTATTATGTCTATTAGGGTTTTTATTAATAGATAAGTGGTACTTAAGATTTTTTAACTCTCGATTTATTATTTTAATTATTGTATATTGGCGACAGAGTTTAAGTAGATTAAATCATGTTAAATAGAATCCAAATTTATTTGCAATATATTAAAAATATTATATTACAAAAAAAAAAAAATATTATAAAGAGAAAAGATATGTTCAAGATAAGTTAGATAATATAATATGTTTGTTTGTAATGGATAAATTGAAAAACTTAACCGATTTTAAACATTATTTCACCTTATGAAAAGCTACATTATCAGCGAGTATCATCGGCTATTATTTATTTTGAAAAAAATTAGAGATCTCTACGAAAATTGCAATAAATGTATCAAAAATTTAAAGAATATTTATAATAATACAGTTATATCTCTCTTTTCTTATTCCAAAAGAATTCACACAAAGAACTGACGCCTAGCTCTATGTTGAGACAAAAACTTAATGAAATATATTTTTCATTTCATTATATTAAAATATATTTGTCATTCTCTATTTCATTATAATAAAATATATTTGTCATTCTCTCTCTAACTTAGCATCCAAAAGCCATTTTACATAATAACTTATTTCATTAACGAGAAAATCTCATAAAAATGCATTTAGCTCGTCGATACGAGATTATGTGCTCACATATCAACGAACTTTATGTGACCTTGGGTGAAAGTGATGACTCTCACACATAATCATTATAGATTTGTGTAAACGACGCGAGCAATAAATAAACGTATGTAGTTAAAGGTTTTTAACGATTATCGTTTTTAAATTTGTTTTAAATGGAGAGATTTGTTTACTACAGAGTTCTTTATGCGATTTTTTTTAAACTACCACTAACGAAAAAGTTCTTCTTTTCATTCCGTCTGTAAGTATTGGTTACTAAGTTATCCCGTAGTCTGTGCCTCGGAAAGCACGTAAAGCTGTTGGCCCTGCGCCTGATTTCTCTCCGGTCGTGTCGGATTGCTAGTGAGGGAAACTTGTGCACTATAATATCTCCTTCCTAGTTGGCTTATCCCCGTTGAGATTGGCCGCAGTGACCGGAATTCGGTCAGGAGGACATTATCATTAAATTTTGAGATAGAACCTATAGATCAATGATAGCCGCACCTTAGACCCATTAGAGATATTTTTTGGCAATTTTCCAGAATTTTTCTTCCATTCTTTATCTATTATCTAACCAATATAAAACTGCCCCATTTATTAATTAGCAGGTTACCATCATTTAATAACTGCTCCGTAAATTGCTAGTAGACAATGTCGATCATCTTTCCGAAAGCTTAATTAATATTTATTGCGTTAATTGGCAATGACATCCTTTGGTATTGGCTTTCATCATCGTAATTTGTGATTGAAATTATTTTTAACTTCAGGGTCACGGTTACCCAAACTCGGGTATAATTTTTTTAATTTATGGAAGGACTATTTTTCTATACCACGATGGTATAGAGAACAAAAAACAAGTGGCATACCTGATTAAGGACTGACTGACTCTTGTAAGAACATTTTTAATTACTTAAAGATAATAAAAATATAGTTATAATTAGTACAAACTTTAAACCTATTAATATCAAGCTGAGGTCGAGCCTAGCTCTGTAAACAAACTTAACTGTCAAACTTGTAAAAAAAAAGAAAGAAATTGATTGGTTTTCATTAACCGACTTCAAAAAGGAGGAGTTTCTATGTTCGGCTATATGTTTTTTATTTTTGTATGTTTACCAATTTTTTTTAAGTAGTTGTAGTTCTTGGTAAGTCGTCGATTTTATGAACTTAATTATAGCTTTTCTTATTATAGGTATTAATTAGATCTTTCTATAAATACGATCTTGCAAGAAAAGTCTTAGCTAAGTCAGAGTACGCTCTATATAAGGTTTAACTTTAATAATGCAAAATATTTAACGGGGTAGATCTATAGGTTATTAAGATGCCTTGTAGCTAAAAAAATCTTAACATTAACCAAATATTTTTCATAATGTTTAAAATTAATCACTGAAGTCACGTGACAACAACACTGGATACACAAACCACTACCTGATACTATGTACACATAACTACATAAGTAGTTATACAACAAACTAATTTTGCACGCGGACGCGACGTATGGTTAAAGCTTGCATAGAAAATACCAATCTACGGATACACAGACTACGAGTAGGTACCTGAACATGGTGTCTTGTATTCCTGATAACGGGGAGAATTTACAAATAGCACAAATCGTCTTCCTGGATCGTTTTTGCACCATCCCTGTGTGCATTCATCATGACAATCACCGCACGCCTTTCTTTTCGATGAAAACATTATTGTATTACCATCGTATTATTAACATATTTGTTCATTCACGTAGATCATGGTCATTTCTAGCAGTGATACTAGTTTAAATAATGATAAATAAATACCTATTAATTATTCACTTCACTTCTTTTGAATGGCGTGTGAAAGCCCCAAATTATAACAAATAAATTACAAAAGTAAATAAACTTGCACGAGTTGTAAATAAACATTGACACCCATCAAAGGGAAATTTTTTCCTCTAATCTCCATGGATTACACAATATCATTTATCAACAAGAACTTTTTAATGTAGGTATGGCAAAAAGGAGTCTGAGGCGGTAACAGCTGAAACCAAAAATAAAAATCTTTAAGAAAAATAACTAAAATAACTTAAAAGTGAATCATTGGATTAAATTGATGACGAAAAATTCGTTACAGAAATGTGTAGGTGAGGTGACCAAATAACTTTGTAATTTTGAGTTGTAGTATGTGAAGTGCGCTAGTGGCGCCCTCAATTCTCACTCTTTTTTTGCCAAACTGTACTACGTAGTAGTACGTAGTCTGAATTATAATTAAATGCTAGCAGCTCTTACAACTACCTACTCTCTTACGTCGATCATTCATAAAGGTAGACTGAATGACCGACTGATCATTATTAAATTTATTACCTTATTTCAATATGCCTAAGCTAAGATTCATCAAATTCAGATTCACACACTTTATCATGACTTCCACACGTAAGTTGACACAATAATCTCAATTTGGTGCTACTTACGTGTTTTTTTGTACACTTACTTACCTAGTTTTTTTTGCCACTTTTCAGCCGCTTGCAAATGCAATAGTAAAAACCTACACCTAGAACAATCACTGCATAGGTAGGTGCTACAGTTGCACCTACCTATGCTAGCCGTATTAAGTAAAGGACTTAGATTAATTAGGTACCTATCATACTTTTACGGGAAAGGCACTTATGTTAAGTTTTTAACAAATGAAGTCGTATATCCTCGGGACCTACCTACTTGCGCTAAAACATAATGTAATGAGTAGATAGGGAGTAACTTTTTTAAAATGGCATGTGTCAACTGTTCCAGTGTTATTTTGGTATTTGTAAAATCAAGTGCAGTAATAAATTGTAATCTAGGTAGTTAAGTGTTTAATAATGCACACTGAAGTTATTATTAGTAGCTCGTAGTGTTCACGCTCATGCGTGTTCGTGATTACTGCTGCGCTAGTCATGTGAATAAATATCAAAACTCATGGATGCTCACGTCTACTGGTAGAGATCCAATCTAAATGTTCTGACTCTCATTGTTGCTGCACAGATGGCGAGACTGGTGTTCATGATCTACGCAAACAAATGTATCAATAATACGATAGTAATACAATAATGTTTTCATAGAAAAGAAAGGCGTGCGGTGATTTTCATGATTAATGCACACAGGGATGGTGCAAAAACGATCCAGGAAGACGATTTGTGCTATTTGTAAATTCTCCCCGTTATCAGGAATACAAGACACCATGTTCAGGTACCTACTCGTAGTCTGTGTGTCACATGACTTCAATTATTAATTTTAAACATTATGAAAAATATTTGGTTAATGTTAAGATTTTTTTAGCTACAAAGCATCTTAGTAACCTATAGATCTACCCCGTAAAATATTTTGCATTATTAAAGTTTGACATTGTATAGATCTCAGCAATATTGTAAAAAATGCTCTGCATATGTAGAGCGTTCTTTATCAAGAATCTTAATTATTTAATAGAATTTTTTTTTGCTTCCTTAGTTGTCACAAACTTAATTTTTTTTTTGGGATAAAATGGGTTGTGCATACAACCGTAACTAGCCATTTATGCACTCGGTGCAAGCTTCTTTAACTGCGCCCACGCATGACTCAAAACTTGGAACTGAACTCGAAACTGGTCTGGTTACTTCTGCACCCCTTCAGGGTCCACGCCCTGTTCCTGGGCACCGCTCTATTTACGAAGCTGTGTTTTACACCTTCGTCTAATAAAAAATTTCATCGACCTTATTACTTAGATCTGATGAATTTTAATATGTTTAAAACTTAAATTTTCTATAATTCAATTTCAAGAAGGTTTTGCACCCTAAGACTTGTGTTTAGACGGATTAGCTGTACTGCTGCATAAATAAGCTGTAAACCAGGTTTAAAAGATTATTGTATATACACCTACCTGAATTTCCTGCTCCTGCTGTCAAGTCCAGTCAGTCAATCCAAGTCAAGTCACGTCATATCGTCACACTAGTCACTGTCACCGTCACGTCACTTGTCAGTCATTAATTTTAACCGTCTTCAGTCATTAAATCACAGTCGAAACTACTGGTCTTTGCTTCGAAAAAAAAATATGACTAGAATTTGAATTTGGCGCGCGTGAATGTCAGTGCGCGTGGGGCCGCCATGGCGTCCGCGCGTAACTGTCGTGGGGGGAGGAAAGCGCGCGCTCAAATACTACCACTACTACTCGCAAAATGTAATTATAATTTTAAAAGGTGCATGTTGACATTAGCGGGTGCCACGGTACGATAAACAGTATTAAACAATTTGATTTGGAACTGATCAATTCGCTTTGAGAAGTTCGATGTTTTCAGTTGCGTGTTTTGGATGTCAGTGTTTTTTCGCTATTGTATTGACAGAGAATTAGAATTGCAAAATTATGTTATGAAATTGTTAGACGATTCTTCCTAATGTACCGTGTGAACCGCGGGATAGATTGCTTCAACCAATTATTGAACTTATTAAGCATAACAATTAACTGGAATTTTAAAAACAAGATTGCATTGCATGCGCTTTTGTCGTTAAATAGTGTTGTACAAATTGTTTTCTGTAATAATTACAATCATTATCAGAAATTTCACACTTTAAACTACACAATTGCACTGTGGTTAGCATGGAAGAGGATCGAAAGACGATGGCAAGTTGTGAAAGCAGATATGAAAGCAAATAATATGAACGTTCGAGGATGCGCAAGGCTGAACTAATTGAGGTACATGCTCGAGGCAGAGAAGAAGCCTAGCTTTGAGCAGACCTTCTAAAAACAGAGCAAAATGTCTATGCAGTTAGCATGATGAATAGACTAGGCTGGGGTCCTACTACGAAATCCGAGCGACTTTGACTAATTCTTTGGTTAGTTGTTTTCGTTTATTAAATCCCGTTTTATTCGATTGTATTTTATAGAATTGAAAGGAAACGATCGACGAAAGCAGTTTTGTGATTTTTTCTTGAACTTAGTATATTATTGAGATTTGTGGCCGAAGATGTAAATAACTTCATGTGCTGTACGTCTCATAAATTTGAATTTGGAAAAAAGAAAAATATTATGTGAGATAAATAAAATGCTTTGTCCTGAATGACTAACTGACTGACTGACGGATCAACGCACAGCCTAAACCGCTGAACGTAGAGACCTGAAACTTGGAGGGTGTGTTCTTTGTATAACGTAGGGATCCGATAAGAGAGGATTTTTCGAAATTCTACCTCTAAGAGGGAGAAAAACGGGGGCAAAGTTTGTATGGGACAACGTGATTCCTTGGTCCAATCTACTTCAAATTTTGCATAAACATTCTTTTACAAAATTGATGGAACACGTGTTTCGTATTTTTTTTAAACTCATCGCCCAACGGGGTTAAAAAGGGGTAGAAAGTTATTTTGGGGGTGACTTGCATCGAAGTTGATATCAATACTCCTTAGTGCTTTTGATTTAAACTGGCTTGGTGCAATGTATTACCCTTTAAAATTGGAATGTCAAATATAAATCGGATTAGAATTCGATATTTCAATTTTATTTGTTCTTTTATATTTGAAAGAAAAACTTACCTTATAAGTACAGCTTGGCAAAAAAGAGTCTGAGGCAGTGACAGCTAGAACTAAAACTAAAAATCTTAAAAACTAAGTTTGTGAGTACTAAAATAGCTATAAAGTGATTCATTACATAATAATTGGTGACAAAAATTCGTTTTAGTAATACGTAAGCACCAAATAACTTGAAATTTTGAATTGTAGTATGAAAAGTGCACCAGTGGCGCCTCCAATTTTTACAGACTCTTTTTTGCCAAAGTGTACCTTGATTTTCCTTTGAAAATTCCTTGGAAATCTTTTAGAATTAGATTATTATTATAGGCGACTATTTGTGATTGCTATACCGACATTATAATTGACTGTCATTCACCCTGTACCTAATTCTGCTTATACAATGACACTAAAAGTAGTGGCATCGACTCAAAGCTGTAAAAGTTGTTCTCATGGGCAGTACTACCTAGATTATATTAATTCGATTTAAATAAATAAATTCTTTTCAAAATATTCTATAGTCTACGTGAGCGAAGCCACGCGGGAAAAGCTAGTGTGAGATAAAAGTATGAATTTATTTTGCCGACACGAGTCATCTTGGGTAAAGATTAAGGTAAGGATACATTATTATTTGCAGATAAATAATAACCACGAGACATTCTCTTGCGCATGAGTTACATTTACCAGTGAACGTCTTGATCTATCTCGAGTACATCCGTAATGTTATGACCTTTCATCTTACTTAGAACGTAAATCCGGTGTCATTCTTTCTTAATCGTATATGGTTGTTGAACGATTTGATGTCAGAGTTTAAACACCTCTTAGGCCTCTGATATAGCTTTACACACCGTTAACATCTTTCAGGTGTGCTGGTTTCTTCATGATGTATTTTTTTATTTATAATACGGACATATCTTACGAAAAGTCAGTGGTGCCTCCGGTCAACAGTCATACCACTAGCCTATCACGATGGACTTAATACTCAGTCAATAATTGTAGAGCCTTACTGGCCTAATTGGTTGCGAACTCCTTGGGAGTAAGCCTTCGCTCAACTAGTTTACTAACTTATTAATTCGGCCACGTTCTCTACATAGACAAGGAAAATATTAGGAAGTGATTCAATGTTATATTCTAACCGAAATATTCAAGTACGTTACGTGAGTTGAGACGTCTTATGACCAAAAACATTTATTCTTAAAGTTTCGAGAAACCTGTCATCTTGACCATAGACAGATGGTCAACTCTGAGACGTACAGTCACGAAGACAAATTATCTGATTTGTAAAAGTGATATATCTATGACTATGTGTAGACTAAATTGTCGTCAAAAAAGGTTTTTATTTGGAGGTTTCATTGGGTTTCCTTACGACACTACTGCTACCTAGGGTCAGATTTTTAATATTTCAGGTAAATCATCTCATCTTTTTTGGAAGTCGGTTATAAACAACGGAAAACGACGAAGAGACAACAAAAAGAGAAATTAATTGTTTGATTACATCCGATGGGGAGTTCCGCTCTGTATCTCCGAATCATCAAATCATGACAATATTATGGAACTAATCGGATAGATACTCTTTTAAACAGAAAAAATTGTCACACTTCGCCTTCAAATGGTCCACTAATCACGGAGTACTTAATTAGTAAAAGATATTTTTTATTGACACAAAGTTTTTAACTAAACCTTTATATTGGTATAACGAAAATAAAAGTGTAAAATTTTTTTGTGTCTGTTCTGCTCTATAGTGCTGATGATCGCCAAAAAGTTCCTTTATCTGAAGCTAAACCCTACCTAACTGCTTAGCTTAACTACCGCAAGGACGTTGGCGATGCGTGATTTCCTTTTGTGTTTAATTTCTAAAAATTACCCCGGTTTAAAATTCAGTAGCAAGATTTGACTCGGAACATACATTGCAAGATAAATAAAATCTTTAAAAAACACACACGCATCGAATTGAATAACTTTTTTGAAAGTCGTCATAAAACGCTGTTTTTAAAGTCTGATATATTACCTTATTTATCCTGTTTCTGACAAAAAAACCAGCCTGAATGACCGGGTTCGAGTCACGTTTATTGTAATAATCGGTGTGGTTTGGTTATGCCTTTTATTTGTTGTCGTAAATCTACGGACGGCAGTGAGGTGTAACGAGATGTCAGTAATGTCCATTTCGTTGATCAAAAGGCAGGTCGAGTGATTGATCCCGATTGCCAAAACTGTCGTGGGTAAAGGGCTTAAGACTTGCCAAATCAGTTTTTTCTGCTCAAAACACTACAAGTGTTATAAATATAATAAATAAGCTATCCTGTAACTCAGCACTGTGGCTTCCGGCCCAAGAATAAAACCACCCCTAATCGTCCCCGCGGGTGTCGTAAGAAGCGACAAAGGGAAAGTTCCGGAGGATGGGCAGCAGCATCCTTCTGTGTCACAGCAATCATCTACTACTGCGATCACTAACCCGCTTTCCCAGCGTCGCGATTATGGGCAAATACCTCCAACGAGCGCACAATAGTGGCGCGCATTGGGAGAAGCTTATGTTCAACAGTGGACTAATAGGTACAGGCCGATGGACTGTAAGACAAAGGCCTCTTCTCATACAGAGAGGGATCGAGCATTAATCACCACGCTCATCATATCATCATAGCTCACTGCGGGTTGGCGATTTCAGGCTTAATATTCCAGGTTTCCTTACGATGTTTCCTTCACCGTTAGTCAGTGGTGTCTTAGATTAACTAAAAAGCATACGACATTTAAAAAGTCACATTGGTACATGCCATACACCATATTATACCCGTGTTTGCAAAGCGGGTCCGTAACCAATGAGCCTTTATGATATTTACATAGACACAAACCTTATGAACAGATTATTATATTACTTAAGTGTTACAATCGATTTTACATTCATGTAAGCTTTGAGTACTCTTTGATTGGCTGAAAATAATTCATGAGACTTCAAATTATTTCTATTTAAACTTTTTAGTGGTAATAAAACTACCATATTAACATATAAATTGAATGCTTAATATCTAGTGTTTAACTCAAAATGTTTAATAAAAGTTAGATTTCATCTTTATTGCATTTGTATGTACGAAAGATGTAAAAGAATTTGCAAATAAAATTTTACTATCGCTCTTAAGAAGTTTCTTTAATATCCATTTAGCATAGTCGTTAAATTATAATTGAAAGTTTTACAACATTTTAGGTACTTGATGGCCATACAGAAAGCATGAATAAATTATTAGATTATCATTTGGTAATATAGGAAACTTTATCGTAGTAATTATTTAATAAAAGCTGGGTGGCTGGTTGGTGTTGAAATGACCAAGTCGTTTTTGATTTTTTTTTATAGACTCACGCCTGTATTCCCGTTTCACTGGCAATTTTTAAGTCCCATGTAATAGGAGGCGAGCCTATTGCCATTAATCGGGCACAATTCCAGACTCCGTGCTGCTACTGAGAATTTCCTAATGGAAAAACTCAATAACACTGCCCAACCCGGGGATCGAAACCAGGACCTCGTGCTCAGCAGTCGCGCTTGCTACCACTAGACCAACGAGGCAGCCTTTGATCAGTTTTTGATTTTAATAATTTTCAAAACCATTTTCATTTTTAAGTTTTTTAATAGTTTTAAGTTTCATGTGTATATCATTGTTTTCTTCTGCAAAGTTAGACATGCTAGCCCTCTAGTACCTACTGCGTACAAGGGGTGGATGTAACTACCATCTGAGATGGTTGAATGCAGAAGAGAATTTGGATAACACGGGCGGGCGGGAATAGTATTAGTGGCAGAGTGGCTGGGGGTTCAAATCAAATTCCTACCGCTTATAAATGATCCGCGAACAAACATTCGTGGCAATAGATTTTTTATTTGTCATCATCTGCCTAACCTTTTCCCAACTATGTTGGGGTCGGCTTCCAGTCTTACCGGATGCAGCTGAATACCAGTGTTTTACATGGAGCGACTGCCTATCAGACCTCCACAACCCAGGTACTAGGTTACACGGTACCCCTTGGTAAGACTGGTTGTCAGACTTTCGGGCTTCTGACTACCCATAACGACTGTCAAAGATCTACAATTGACAGCCGGGACCAACAGCTTAACGTGCTATCCGAGGCACGATAATTAATTTATAAAACGCACATAACTAACGAAAAGTCAGAGGGGCGCCTTGGGTTCGAACCCGAGACCTCTGACTTGCCAGTCAACGGTCACCACCACTAGGCTATCACGACTCTCAGATTTTTTATTTGTATAGATAGTTGAATGGTAAGTCAACAAAACATTTAAAAAGATTTAAAAAAATAAAGACAAAAAACAAAAGACTTTGCACTATTACATAAAACAACAATAACAATAAGCCATAACAGAAACAGTAATACTGAGTTAAATGCAGACAAGGTTAGTAAGAACCACAAAACATAACATTACTTCCTTGGTCGGTTAAAAAATTTGTCATAACTGACCGCGGCTGCGGTTTGGAACAGGTATTTCTATAACAGTACAACTATTACGTAACTGCAGGTCTTAGAGGTCTAATTTATTTATAAAATTTTATTAAATATTTATTAATTTATCATCAGAAGTAATTGCTAATTTACTATGAGATGATTTAAGAGACCATTATTTGCTTGCTTCTAATGAAGAATAATTATTATATCAATTAATAAAAAAAACTTTAAAACTTTTTTTTTTTTGGATTAAGTTTATCTTTTTAATTAGATTATATAGATAGTTTATTTCTTGGTGTATATATAGTTAGTTATTATTCTTGTGCTCGACCTTTTATCTATTTCAATAAAAAAAATAATTGAAATTCTGTCAATTAGGTGCAATAGGTATAAAACTATGTTTAGCTCCACAAATTTCTGAACATTGTCCATAAAAAATTCCAGGTCATTCCGCCTACCTACAATCCTTGCTTTTTCTCCCTCCCTTCTTTTTTTGCTATTCCTGGTCCCAAGTTACTTGGGGTCATCGCAAAATGTCTTCTTCCAATCTCCTCTATCAGCTGTTATCTGAGCATCAATTATTATTTCATTCATATCATTCTTCTCACACTTCATCCATATTTCCTTTGGGCTCCTTCTCCCCCTCCAAAACAAAATCAATAAGTACCTACTTACATTCATCACTCTTTCAGTCACGTGTGTTTTCAATGATTCCATTCGATTATTCATTTGAGTTTTGGGGAAGAATAATACTAATGCTTCTCCCTCTCGCAAACACAGGTGCACTCTCTATCTCTCTTATCTAGTCGATGGGATAATATCATAGATCAGAGATCTTTCAAAGTGACTTTATCGAGTTCTGGAATGATGTTTAGAGAAACCTATCGGGGGGATAGTCAGGACGATACTGTCCAAGTTCTATCCTCCTGATTTAGAGCCAAGTGTGATCTACAACAACAACTTACCATCAGGGGAATTTCTTATAAAAAAAACCAAGTTCGCAGTGATATCGTATCGTATCTTCGTCGGAATGATGGCTGACGATGATGATACCTATATACCTAGGTTTCTATATATTTCTAGAAAGCGGATTTACAATTTCTTCATCGCTTTCAATTTTGTAAAAGACTTCATAGATGGAAACTGGTTTATCAAAAGTTGTTTTAAGTGCAATGTAGTGAATGCTTTGAATTTGCAAAATGTTTCTTTATATTGTGTGAGATCCAGAGATATGTTGTCCACAAAGTCTTTTGAAGAAACAGAGGTTCATGGCAGGCTTGCAGACGTGCATCATAGATTTATAGAGAAAGTATTTATATTAGCTAGTTGTCTATTACAAGAACTGCAGCTAGGCAATAAATACGCCTTCCGGACCCCATGCAATGCAGGTAATTAAAATTTCACTTTTTACACCTACCGGGAACATTTCTATTCAAGCGAAATAAGGAAGTGTCATGCGAGGTGCGCACGCGATTGTAACTCAGTTAAATGCAATTCATTCATCCGTCTCCGTCTAATCGCCGAGGTTTAAGAGAGATGGGTATAGTTTTGAATGTAACATTTTAGCATATGAAATATTGTACACTGACGGTAAATTATTGTTTTTGACGAGGAAGAATATGGGAACGCGATGATTAATTATTCTTGTTGCTCACAGCTTTGTCTATATAGAATTCTGATTCAGATATCCTCGGCGTACTCAGGTCTTCCATCCGCAGGCATCTGATGGATACAATTTTAAGGTGTGCAACTGTGCAGTAAAAACTAAGGTGTCAAAACATCTGAGAAATGTTTGATGGCGAATACAAACTCATGTTTAAACCTACGCTGAAACTAGGTCATTCATCAATTAGGTATACGATAATGTTGTGGTCTACGATAGAACATACCTGCCGTGAAGCAGAAGGATGGAAGTTTAACGGTACCGGATCCGTCTCCCAGATAGGTTACATCGAACGTCATATGACATAATATGACATTTGACATGTCGTGCTATCCGTTGTACTGGAGCAGTCCACTCCAGTCACTAACTTATGACATGTCGAATATGACAATGTCATATGTTGCCACGGTCGAAGCCTCCCACTAGAAACAGCTTAGTGGCATCCAATGACGTCATGTTATTTTACAAAGCACTAATGTATTTCCTCTCATTTAGTCGCCATTTTTGTCACACAACAGTGAAAGTTTGTTATAATCCGAACATGGGAAAGTTATGTTGATATAGGAAAATATTCGAATTGTTTAAGTGTTATGATTATGTAAGTTCTTTGGCGACAATCCAATGGTGGCTTAGTTGAAGCGTGTGCGCAGAGATGAGAGTCGAAGTTAGAATTTGGAAGGCGGAAGTTGCTAATCTTTAGAATGCAGATTTTTTTTCATTGTCTTCTTATAAAGAAAACAGAGAATTTTGTTTGTGGAAACATTATCTATGGTATTTTTTTTTGTGAATGTTTTACATGTTATAGCACTTGTTAGTTAATTAAATATAATTATTTAATAAGAAAATTTGATACTTAGCGGTTACTGAGCTTAGCGGTCAGAGCGTCGACACAATATTTCTGTGGTCGACACGGTACGTCAAAGATCGTGGGTTCGAATCCCATTCGTATCACTTGTTTTTTTTAAAATTTTCTTATTAAACAATTCTATAATTTATGGTGTTACAGTAGCTATCGCTCGCTACTTTGTCTCTCTAAAATTTAATTGTCCGGTGTCAACTTTGTTAGGGTCGGCTTCTAATCTGACGAATATCAGTTTTCTTCGGAGCAACCTGACCCCCGCGACCCCAAGGGTTAATGATATTCCCTAAGGGGATTGGTACGATATTTAAAACTTAGATAAATTGACACGATTTTATGAGGGTACCTACCTGTGATCGGAAATATTTTTAGTATATAAAAATAGCATAACTTAAATAAAAATTCATTTGAAGCTTTTTTTATGTAAGTATGAAAACTTATTCGATTAAACTGATATTTTTGCTCAACCTTTGTTATATCATTCTCCATAACTTGATTTTATTCATTGATTATATTGATTATATTCATTGATTTTATATCTTCAATGTGCTAGCGAGATAGCAGATTAGCGAATATCCGCGTCTGAATTGCTGCACAGATTTTCAACTCAAGCCAAAAAGTTGCATAATAATTATTACAATTAATATCTCGTGCAGCCGTATGCGCATGCGTGATGTGCGCCGATGTTTCGAAGGCGCACGGTATGCTCTATTATGAATATGATGCAACGATCAATAATTTAATTATCAATTGTTTGACACATCAGTTTTTAAACGATTCCTGGTTTGAAATCTAGGCCAGGCTCGTTTCGTTGGATTGCCACTAGCCTAACTTGGATATGCTCTTTTTAACCCCCGACTCAAAAAAGGGGTGTTATAAGTTTGACGTGTCTGTGTATTTGTGTATCTGTTTATGGCATTGTACCTTCCAAACGGATGAACCAATTTTGATTTGATTTTCATTTGATAGGTAACTTGATCGAAAGTGTTCTTAGCTAAAGTAAAATTTAAGGTTTCTCTATATCGATATCTTAGTTATTTTTAACAGATTTCCAGAAAGAAGGAGAATTAATTTGAAACGCATTATTTTCATGTTTTATGGATTTAACTAATCTAAAGTTTTAAAAATATTGGCGGATTCGACAAATATTATTTAGTTTTATCGATACATATTATATGTTCCGGTCTTAGTGTTTATGAGTTGTGATTTTTTTTAAATCATAAAAGTTAGAGAAATCCTTTGAGGATTTGGGGGAGATCTTTGCCAGTGGGATCATACAAGTTTAAAAAAAAATTGGGCTACATTTTTCGACGGGTTATACAGTACTGTCATTAGATTTCCTGTTATTCGGTAACTGCTTGAACAAAAACAAGAATAGACACGTCCATTCTTCAAAATTACCTCATTTATAACATTTGAGGTGACATTTTGAAATAAAAATAGAATTGAAAGTTAGAAAAACTTACGTGAATGGCTGGTAATTGTGTGGTGTCGACCTTTTATAGACCATCAGACCCTTAGAGTATATAAGAAAACATAGAGCAACCCTATAGAAGTATGAACCGTGAGCACGGGTATGAACAACGCGGCCGCGACACGAGCTCCGTTTGCGATCATACCTCGATCGACTGCGGTTCAACTAGGCTCCACGAGCGAAAAAGTTACATTTTAGCTTATACCATGTTTAAATGCTGAGTTAAATTTTGAAAAACGTCTAGAAAACATAATTTGAAAAAATGACATTTTAACATTTGTATGGTGAGACCTGCTTTCGCTCCGCACAAGGCAATGTGGTTGACGTTATCACTCTATATTTTCTTGAATACTCTATGATCAGACCATTAGGTGTATAAGTAGTGAAAGATTTGACCATGTAATGCGAGGTAATGTGACCATCCCGTCATTTCCTGTGAGCGTTGTAATTTTTGGTATCATGTTAAGGGCCAATTTAGATCAACTAATGTTCTGAGATCGGCTTCAGATTACAGTTTGCTTTGATTACAGACTTTAGATTGCAGGTGTAAGGCCACATCAAAGGCCTGCTGGTAGTTTAAACTCTGGATATTGGTGAATAACGTAAGTAATAGGGTAGTTGCCAACTCTGATATCATCATAGAGAAGGTTTAAAATAATTTTGTCGTTTTTTTTTGGAATATTTAAATAATATTTTGACTGTTTTTTTTTGTAAGAAGATAATATAAAGCTATTGCTATTACTTTTGAACAGATATAATTTTTAAGGCATCATATTATTAGATCATATTATAGTATTTAATGGTATCTATTATTATTTTGAAGTAAGTACAGTACCAGCTATTAGCGGTCGTCTTTATCGATTTCGATGACAGTCTGGAGTTGATAGAGAAGATAAATTGGATTGATAATAATCTCAACGGAGATCGGCCATCGACGCAGCTGATATTATAGTGCACAAGTGTGTGCGCAAACACAGATGCACCCCCTATTCCCTCACTTTCATTGTCCGATGGGACGTCAATCCGTCACGACCGGAGAGAGATCAGGCGCAGGGTCAGTAGCTTTACGTGCTATCCGAGGCACAGAGTAAGTGATAATTAATTTATAATACGCACATAACTTACGAAAAGTCAGAAGAGCGCAAGAGCCCAAAATTACAACAATACACTGTGTCAAACCCATTTAAATATTGCGTGACGTCATCTCAATAAAGTTTCCACCCAAGCAGGGTGAAATCTGAACGGAAATATTATAAAACATGTCCGTATTTCCGTACAGAAAGTACACAGACTAAGGAAACTTGTTACGCGCTTCCGAGAAAGTTACCGAGCTTGTCTGCTGCCTGCCCTTATGTGGCAAGAAGGGTTGTTATCTTAAAATATAACTATTCATATGTAAGTGCGAGTTTGAATAGATCATTAAACTTACTGAGATGGGAGAAAGTTATGTTGAGTTTTCTACAATTGACATTATCAATAATTAAATGGCCAATGCTAAGCGAATGGATTTGTAGAAATCGAAGTGGAAATCAATAAGGACGTTGACTATATATATTTTTTAAACTGTTAATAATTCTCAAATCTTCTGAAAAATAGATAAATCATAATTTAAATATTTTCAAAAAATTGTTAAGTTTAAATTGGTTTTGAAGTATTTTTTGTTAGACAGAGACGGCACGGTGAACAGATGAACAGTCGAAGTCAAAGAACTGACACTCCATAGTCCATAGTATTTTTTATAAACTATTTATGCATATGCGAACACTATGGTTTGAAATTAATAGAAACAAAAAGCGATCATGAGCGGGATTTGAACCCGCGACCCACTGGATAAAGTCAGTCGTTCTGCCACTAAGCTATTCGTGATTCCACCCGTGATCAAAATTCTCTTCCACATTAATTTTTCTTTCAAAAATTTCAACATTTTATAAATTTCTCAAATTTCACTTCAACATCTGTATAATATTCTGTAGTAGTACCTATCCAATTATATTATAATATTATATTCTGTAATATTATAATATAATTGAATTTCAATTAATTAATCTTTTATTTATATCTTTTTCCAGACAATTACACCAGCAGCTATAGGTCTGATGACAGTTCAAAAACGGCCACATGAAGCGAAAGTCATCAAAGATAATTTACCGTCGGCAATCAAGAGAGAGTCAGGTTTCAGATATACTTTCTACCTAATTTGTATGTCTCAAGTACTATACTTACTACTGCACATTGCACTTTCAAAGTCATTAGAACAGAGAATTTGCAGAACATTTGAATAGAAATGGCTGCTTATGTTTGACAGATATTATTTAATCTTTGAATTAGGTAGAGACGACAAAACTAATATGGATTGGTCCAATGGCTTGCCGTACAGCTTCAGCAAGTGGCTATTTATAAATTTGTGCAACTGAATAGTTAATTTAGAATTTCAATTTCAATCATGATTCGAAAAACACTTGTTACCATCTATTATCTTTCAAACGTCATTGTTTTCCTAGGAAAACTAGTAGTAACTTTTTTTCGGGAATAAATGTACCCTATGTCCGTTTCTGTACACCTGACAATGTATATTATGCAACATTTCGGCAACAGTTCAGTGGTTTAGGCGTGAAAAGGTACCAAACAAATTTACTTTTGCGTTCCGTGCCTCGAAAAGCACGGTAAAGTTGGCCCCGACTGCATTGACAGTCTTTGATAGTCGTAAATTAAACTCCCTATGAGTTATTACCCTCCCTAGGTTTAGTTAGTACGCTTCCTACCTCGAAATGCACTTTAAGTCGTTGGTCCCGACTATCATGTTGATCTTAGGCAGTCCGATAGATATAGGGAGACAAAAATTCTGGCTATCTTTTCTTAAACATAGCCTTAAGCTCTACATGCACTACATTAACGCATCGCGCTACTGCATAATTTCCAATACTCAGAAATTTCATTACAGGAGCGCTTGGCGCTACAGGTTCACGAACGTACTGAATATACATCTACTTAAACACAAAAACTTACGTAAGTTAAATACGTCATTAGAAAATATTCAAATAACCTGTCCATCTCAATAGGTACCTTTGTTACGGTAACAGATTGGTATTTTTTGTCGGTTTTTCGTATAATAAATGTATTGAAAGTGTCTATTAGCGTGGAACTGATTCTGAATCGAACCTGTTGACGTGTAGAAAGTGGTTCTCTTGTTGTTTTATCAAAAGATGTTGCGCTTTACAAAGACGACGTGGTTGCTTAACATTTCGGTGACCGTTTCTTTAAAACGATAAATTAAAATGTTTTGTTTGTGGTAAAAATCCAACATCTATCCTCCTAGCCTTTTTATTCCTAAACTTTGTTGGGTTCGGCTCCTTCTTCTTTATCGTATGGTTGAGGAACAGCCCGGTTTCAGGGATTAAACCGCCCAAGAATACCAATTGATTACTCATAATAATTAAACGAAAAAAAAAACCCGTAAATTCTGCATAATTCTACGGAAGCGGAACGTTTTCCGTTCCACCTAGGAAGTCTACGAACATCTTACATTCTAGACGGTCTTCTTCTTCGTATCGTATGGTTGATGAACAAACTGATGTCAACCTCTTACATGGCTTTACCCACGGTAGAAAAATCTCTCAGGTGTGCTGGTTTCTTCACGGTTTTTCCCTCACCGTTTTAGCAAGTGATAATTAATTTGTAAAACGCTCATAAATCTGAAAATTCAGAGGTGCGTGCCTGGGTTTCGAATCTACAACCTTTGACTAGGCAGTCCATTTGTTATATCACAAGGCTATCACTGCTTGTGGTTGAAATACTCCAACAGTATCATTATGAATATTCTACTGTAGTAGAACAAGTCCATCCGATCATCGGTTTTCTTAAATTAAACAAAAACTGAGAACTCAATAGTCTATAGTTAAATAACACATAGATTGCTCAACGTTACCCAACAGCTCCTTAACTTTTTTCCTAACACAATATCCATTTACATCCGTCCATCCGGTAATAACGACAGATCGTGTGATCTATCATTTCCTACTCTTCAAACGAAATCCTTACAAAAAATCTGAACGTCATTGTAAGAATTAAGTCAAGTAAGTTATGTAAGATGTCGACTGTGATTCTTAAGAGTCTCGAGTCAATAACCGCTCGTCACTTAGAACGTCATCGTTCATAATTAGCAAATATGTAATGAGCACTTTCGCTGACAGAGTTAGAGAAATGAACGGACCTGGTACACCGAGAGCAGGTTTTTTAACAGACGAAAAAAAGAAAAGAATTTAAATTACAGTTCGCGATTTTGTTGATAGAAATTATCGATTAAGTACCAGTCGCTCTGCCACTAAAAAAATATATGTATATATCGGAGCGTAATCGGGGGGAGATTTGCAAGTCGCTCTCGGACGAAGTCAGAAGTGAGCCAATAAGAATCGGGCGTGGTAACTCGACGCGAGGGTTTAATATAAACGAATTAATGATAGTCTACAAATTATAATTACTGTCTTTAAAATTACACAAGTACACATACACAATCATAGAGAGGATTTCATAGAGAGGAACGTTTTCGCAGGTCGCGCCTAGCCTTTGCGATGTCTCAAAACAGAGTGCCCTGGCTGGCGCCTCTTTACTCTCAAGCTTTCTATTGAACAACAAAAACAATTACTTTTTCAACATAGGCCGACCCACGACTACGCTCGGCAATGTGCGTCAAGTGTGCACATGTTGCCGCCACTCTGCGAAACCATACTTAACTTTTTATGAATGACAACATGGGTACAATTTACTGGGCGCCACCAATGTGACCCACGCAGCAAGGCGTCCAAGGCGCCGCAATGTAATAGAGATGTGTTAAGTAAACAATGCTAAGTTCTAAGCAATTGACTATAATAATAAAACATTGCATTTAATAATATTCCACGCGCTGATTTGCTCGCGCGTCGACATATATATTTTTAGGTATATAATGGTATATTATTAAACCGCTCCTGGTATTCCAATCCCGGTTTACCGCTCGACTCCCGGTATACCGCTCTCGGTATACCGCAGCCGCATGACACAGCATTTACGTTTACGTTAGTTTCCGTTACCACTCCGTGACTCCGTACCATTGCGTAACGATAACACCTACGTGTTGGGACCGTTGCGTTATGGATTTATAATTCAATTGGTACGTGACAGTAATGTTGATATAATAGAAAATGTGTATTATAAAATAATTTGATTATAGAAATTGAAATGACATAGTACTTAGTTTTGTGAGATACCTTACATGTATGCAGTAACCGTTATTACAAAACACGGTTTTGTAAATAAATTTTGAGTATACAGGGTTATTTGTAAAACACCAGCATCCTTAGATGGGGTCATTAAACTCATCATTATGAACAACTTTTACTATGGGACCAACCCTGGAATCGCGAAAAAAATATCAGCTGTTCCATACATTTAGTTGAGTCATGTGAACATAAATGTATGGAACAGCTGTTTTTTTTTTAAATGTTCGAATAAATACTATTCTGTTCAGTATTTTAAAATGTACGTATGTTAAAGTAAGTTAATATTTTTTTTAGCCATAAAATATTACATACCATCATTATTTAGGGCTCCTATAGAAAAGGCACAAAATATTTCAGTTTACTCCTTGTATTTTAGGGGTATCTACATATTACCAATTTCGATAAATTCGTAAGTTCGAAACCCAGGCACGCACCCCTGATTTTTCGGACATAGGTGAGTTTTAGAAATTAACTATCACTTGCTAAAACGGTGAAGGAAAACATTGTGAGGAAACCAGCACACCTGAGAGATTTTTTAACGGTGTGTAAAGTCATGTCAGGGGCCTACGGGTGGTTTGAACTCTGACATCAGGTTTTTCATCAATCATACGATAAAGAAAAGAAAGATCACATAATATTAGTATAACATCCCAAATTCCGTATTGTCCTATCAATAGAACTAGGCGGAATTTATGCAGATTTTTCCGTTCTGTTCTATTGATAGAACAATGCAGAATTTAAATAGATTTTCTTCCGTCTAGAATGTAAGATGTTCCTAGATGGGACGGAAAACGTTTCGTTTCGTAAAATTTACGCAGTTTTTTTTCCTTTTAATTATTATCAGTAATCAATTGGTATTCTATTTCGAAACGCATAGATATTTTAATATTCAGTTGGTAATAGACTCCTAGTATCTACACCGATCTGTCAGTATGTGTGTCACTCATTATGTGTTACCCAAGCCAGTATACATGGGAACTAGTTTTTAATGGTTAATAATAATTGGTGGAAATGCGTTTGGTTTTTAGTTTTTCCACTAAGTACCTATGTGATTTTTCCACGCCTACATGTTCCCATATTTGTAATTATGATAATCGGAAATTTTACTTCTATTCGTTTTTAGTGAAGTGGATACAGGCTGGTTTAAAACTTAACTTGTAGTCAGTTTGCGTTTTTCAACGAAAATAATAGAGTAACAATTACCACCAACTGCGATTATTATTTTTAATATTTAAACTCTTTGCTTGATTGGTACAACCAACGCCATTAATATAAATATACTAACTTGTATTCTTTTTATAAATTGTTGGAACTGACAGATTGTAAATGTCATTCGTTGTTTCTGGAAAGAATGTTGTAGAAGATACAAAGTCTATAACTAAAAGGTTATATTTTATTATTACGCCTATTTTCTGAACTCCGTTAAAATATGTCATATTGGTATTGTTTAGATAAATCTGTGTTGAATTATCTTTAGAAATCTCTCTTATAGTCTTTTTGTTCCGTCTGCCCTGGTCATGTTACTTGGGGTCGGTGCAAAATGTCTTCTTATTCCATTCTTCTCTATCAGTCGTCATCTAAGCAGTCACTCCTTTTATTAATATCATTCCTTATACACATGGATGGAGTATCAATATATTTTTCTTTGGTGTCTACCCCTCCATCCATCATTACTAATACATCACATGTCCATACCAAGACAAACGATTTCCTTTCAACTTATCTGTCACTATGGTCGACGCAGATCTGACGGAAGATACGTCGGACGCAGTCAGTTCGGTAAGTTCGATGTACTAGCGCGTCATCGGCTGTGTGTGGAAGATTGGACGTTTCATAACATATTTTTCTGTAAGTTATACGACCGACGCGACGATGCGCAGCGTATCTTCAGTCAGATCTGCGTCGACCTTTAAACTTTCTCTGATATGTGATTGATGATTCTTACTTTATTAGGATTAGAATATATGGAAAAGAATGCTATAAAAGTTGTGCTTGTTGTATAACGCGAACAAGAGTGAGTGCATGGTCTTTCGGGCCAAGAGGAAATGTCCAGATTACTTCCCGGTCATTACGCTTAACGGATGCCCACTTAACAAAGTTGATACGTTTAAATATCTTGGACATTCATTAACCTCTGACCTGAAAGACGATGCAGACATTGAAAGGGAGCGTAGGGCTCTGTCTGTACGTGCGAATATGATAGCCCGCAGATTTGCTCGGTGTTCGAGGGGCGTCAAAATAGCCCTATTCAGGGCTTTTTGTACGTCCTTCTACACTGGGAGTCTGTGGATGGACTACACGCAGAAACAGTACAGCGCTCTACGTGTCCAATACAACAACGCGTTTAGGGTGCTCTTGGGGCTGCCTCGCTTTTGTAGCGCATCAGGGATGTTTGCTGAGGCGCGTGTAGATTGTTTCCACACAATCATGCGCAAGCGGTGCACATCCTTGGTGCGTGGGGTGCGGGCCAGCCGGAACAGTATCCTGAACGCTTTTGCCGAACGGCTCGACTGTCACTACGTGAACCACTGTTGCATGGTTCATGTACTGAATAATGTTAAGATTTTATTTTGATTATGTAATTTTTATGATTGATTGATTATGATGCTAATAATAATTTATTTACTAACAATAATTATAAGGAATTTTACTAACACAGTGGATCGTATGTTGTCTTAAATAAAGAAGTTATTATTATAATTATTATAAAAGGCTATAAAGACGATACCAGTTTATGGGATTGAAGAGGGTTCCCAACAACCATTCGTCGACATCGACATTTCTGTCAGCCAGTTGTAATAAAACTGCAGAGCATACTTCAGATCATACTCTGTAGTAAAATGTTTCAGCTCAAGTCACTTACAATACAACATGATATGACTTGTGCAGACCGATGACGAAATTAATCAACCTAATAATGCAAGTCACAAATTTTCAAATGAACATCCCACAAGCAGACAATAAAATTTTATTGTGAGAATTAGAAAATATCGATACAATCTTTCGATGACACTTTTCCTATTGTTATCTCACTTTTTATCGATATAGAGAGATCGGAAATTTCATCGTTTGTGGCAAAAACATGTCGCGTACCACCATAAACTGACAATTGTGTGAATCTGCGTGCGTGTCATTCAATGTAGAAAGCATCTGTGCATCTGAGAATTTACTAAAAAAGTTTGCATAGGATTCGAAATTTGAATTATTTTTTTCTTAAAAAGTGTGTCGCACTTGTTTTTTTGATTATGTTAACGTGTATTGTTGCATGCCAGAATTTTTTTGAAGCCCTTTAAGAGCTGGAAATAGGCTAATTAAGCTGGTAATAGGCCTTCTTGGTGAGGCACTATATTTTTGTCTTTAATTTTTTATTTAGTTAAATAGTAATGTGTCTAAATCTGTGCTAAATAAACCCATTCTTTTTTTTCTTTTTAATTAACTTTGGCAAGAAAGAGTAGGAGAATTTGGTGCAACTATAATTATGACGACAGTAACTGTATGATAAATATGGCTATTTTAGATACACCAAAAATTCTCCTGCTTATTTATTGTATATGTATGTATAGGTTGTCTGCCTGTCTTTTTTCTCATGCTGCGCGTTGGCTTCGGTAACAGCGATAAGGAATTTTCTTATGCATGCGCTTGAGTTTATCTATTAACTGTGATCTCATTGTTTATTTTATCATTTCATAGATCAACAAGCCTTTCATGAAAAGGTATGTTTTTATTTACACATCTCACCAATGACGGTTAGTACCTAAGCAATAGTGCTGATTTATACATCCCGCTAAACTAATTTTAGTCTAACTATATCTCTTTCTAATAAATACCATCGAAAAAGGACAGCAAATTGAACTATCAAATTAGAGCTGTCAAATTAGTTTACGTCCTTGCAATTGACGTGAAATTAGACGAGATCTCTATGACATGCCGACTAAATTCTCGTTGATATCACGCAATTGGATTAGTTTGACAGCTTTAAACATCTTATATCCTTTTCTGATGATCTTTTAGAAAGAGAGATGGCGAGTCTACATTAATTTAGTTTAGAACAATCTAAATTAGTTTAAATTAGTTTAGAGCGTGTGCAAGATAATTAGCACCATGACGCCCGGCATTCTTCAAATCTTATTATCTTGTTATACCTACATTAAATTGTTTAAAGATATTATTTACAAAGACAATCTGTACTCTCGCCATTGTTTTTTTATAACAATAGGTAAGTATTAGAGAAAGTACATAAGTTAATAAAAATGTTGCTTGTTAAAATGTGAAAAGGTTATAGGAAGGAAAGTTTTGTGTGCTATTGCCTGCTCGCATGGCAAAAATAAAAAATAAATACATAAAAAAGGGCTAAAACGGCCATGTGGGTTTTTTCTTAGACGAACTTCTTAAACTATCTACTAGGATAACATAATCTATGGGTTATAAAAACCCCCAGTAACTCTACTAAACTAATCAAGAATACTAACGACTAGACAGTATAAATTATTCAGGTTCAAATTCCGTTCGTAATCGATTTTTCTTTCTACAAAAATTTGGTACGTCCGTGCTCGCATACTTATTATTCTTTATAAAAACATTTATTTCAATAATATGTATTCATTATGAATGTTTTTATTTCCATCCGAAATTCTTTAAGAAAACATAAAAACATAACATAGACTCACGCCTGTATTTCCCAGAGAGGGTAGACAGAGGCGTATGCAGTACTCGTAGCAGTATACCCACGTTTCGTCGGCTATATCTATTATAAGTTCCATGTAATAGGGAGTGAGCTTCTTGCCTTTAACCGGGCACATTATAAAAGACTCCGTGTGGTTACTGAGAATTTCCTAATGGAAAAACCCAATAAAACTTTCGTGCCTCGTGCAGTAGTTGTAGTAGCAGTAGCGCTTGCTACCACTAGATCAACGAGCCTTCTTTAAGAACTTAAATATTATACAATAAGTCCGCGAATGATTGACATACCACAAACAACTAACAATCACATTTAATCATTCACATCACCATTCACTGTATGCATTCCTAACATAAAGTTCAGTGCCCCACCAGGAGCGCAGAAAATCGAAAGTATGTGAAAGTGAGACCTTGGTCTTGAAAGCGAAAGGCGCTCATAACATATTGTTAACATGTTTGTTCGTACAAGACAATCAATTAGCATTAAGGGTGGCATCTATTAATAATTAATTGAATGTCCTCCTGACCGAGTTTCGGTCACAGCGGCCAATACGAAGATTAGCCAACTACGCAGGAGATATTAAAGTGCACAAGTGTGTGCGTAAACAGAGATGCATTCTCTATTCTCTCACTCGCATAGTCCGAAGGGACGGCAATCTACACGACTGGAGAGATCAGGCGCAGGACTATCCGCTTTACAAGCTTTGCGAGGCCTGGAGCAAGTGTTAATTAATTTATAATAAGTACGCATATAACTTATGAAAAGTTACAGGTGCGCGCGCCGCCTTGGGTTCGAATCTGACCTGTGACGGCGCCAGTCAACGGTCATACCACTAGGCTATCACGACTCAAATTGTGCGCCACTAAATCTCTTAAACTCGGCGTCAATTTATTAGTGCTCATAAAAACATCATACCTAGCCTTATTATTCCCAAACTTTATTGGGGTCAGCTTCTAATTCAGCTTCTAAAGAAGCAGCTGAATATCAGTTCTCTACGGAACAACTGCTTATCTGACCCCCGCAATACATACGATATTCTAAAGTTAAATCAGTTGTCAGCATTTTATAAGGGGAACGATTTTCTACAACGACTGTCAAAGATCTTCATGACTGCTGGGATCAACGGCTTAACATGCTTTCCGAGGCTAGGGTGTGATAATCAATTTATACATATACGTAGGTATACATAACTTCCGAAAAGTCAGACCCCACATAATATAATACATACGAACCTTTTGATTAGTCTCATTGAAGCCGTCTTAAACTGTGACTTGTAGGGTCTATAGGTACTATAAATATTCAAGTAAGACCATTAATCTTATAACATTTAAAGATCAGCCAAGTGCAGTAAGCTTAGCAGGGTGTGGTTTCCTCTTCCTCAGTCGCAGGTTCAGGTGCGTTCCATGCGGTGCACCTTATTATATTATTATGTTCGTTCGTAGCAAAAGTTCTGTGCATTCGCGTTAAGGGCGACGTGATTGCCACACTATTATTCAGATTTAATTTAATTTGATCATTTATTCATTTACAATACATATAAAATACATTTTTTGAATATATATAAACCACAAAAATATACATTTAAAAATATAAAATATAGTAGCCCATCGGTATCGGTAATTTGATTATTATCATAAGTTTAATAACACTAACAGATATGTAGATACGAAAATGGTAAACAGAATTTTTGTATAGGTACTTCTATGGTGGCAAACAAACATATAATCTGCCTGATGGTAAGCGGATACCATCACATTCAACGGAGTTCAATCAACTTGTCGTTATTACTTTTTTTTTTGAAAAAGTAATTATTTAATTTACGTAATAAATGTAGCTCATAATTTTAGTTAATTACCTTCGGAAGTTCTATGCTCCAAGAAATAAGTAATAATTAAAATTAATGGTCGTAAAAAGTTAATAATAAAGATTTAGCTTGTTAAAAATACAGTTTTAGAACAAAATTAAATCTTTGCTTCTAAGTGTAGTGAATAACATGGTTTACAAATAGCGTACCTGAAAAAAACTTTTTTTATTACCTTATCCTGAATCTTTATGGTAGAGTCTTTCATATAATCTCACCAGATCTCCTTTTAGCCGTGCCACAGGGTGCGTGCCAATACTATGAACCAGAAGTAAAAAAGAAAATACAAATAAAACCCGATATTGGATTAAAAGTAGGTTTGGGATTGCGTTTTGCTTGTGTTCTATTTCTCTATTTTTTGCTTATTGCATCATCTTGACAAATCAATATTAGATAATTAGCGGGATAAACACTGCCTGCATATTGGTTTACTTATGCATTTTTATATGTCTTTATTTAAGAATTAAAGTTTTATTTAGGAACATTTTATCATTTAGCGTTCAGTTTTTTTTTTGTGGCCCAATGCCAGTGTAAGGTCAAAAAACTCTACTTATGAATCTGCATCTTTTTAAATCTGAACAGGTACAAACTCAAACGCTATCAAACTCAATGACATTACCGCAAATACATCGCAATTTCCCATACAAACACCGGTTTTTGTCAAACCGGTCCCAATGTCCCCGTGCTTTCTAGAGAGCACAGCTTTCGCGCACCGTCGCTTGCGCAGTCGTTGTCATAACAAGTTTTCTATATATAGATGATCTTTGATTGCGAGTTTAGTGGTATTTGGCTTGTTAGTGAACTTATCTCAGGTTCAGGTGTTAAAAAGGAACTCAAAGTTATGTCTATACGCCTTATACCTATTTCTAGGAGCTCTACCTACTCACATGAATAAATGAAAATAAATCATTAATAAATAACGCTACTACGCGGTCTTTCTCAGCTATAGTTCAATGGCTCAGACTGATTGAATGAATTTCTAGCGAGACCTAAAAGGCCTCCGGCAGTAAACTTAAAGCATTAGCAGCTAAAGCCGCTTTCTAGTGGAAGTCAGCTAAGCATTGCTTGGGGACACTACATAGAGGCAAGCTGGAACTGATAACGAATATTTAGGAACATGTTTATGGCAACAGACTCAGCCTGGGCTGGCAGTTTTATCCTTAGTTATGTAGTTTTTATGCAAAAGTGCATAGCCAAAAGAGGATCAGGATCAGCATACCCGTTATTAAAGAATAGAAAAAGAAATAAAAAGTGAATTTTTTTTAGTTTTTACCCGACTACAAAAAAAAGGAGGGTTATGATTTTAGCAGTCTATGTATGTATGTATGTATGTATGTAAGTTTGTTCATCTGTTCCCTCCTAGCTCCTAAACTATTTGTTATAATTCAATAAATAAGGTGTCTATCGATGCGTCTTAATGGTCTGCGGGTTATAGGATTTATGAAATTTCGTAAAATCAAATAAGGTGGATTTTAAAAATAAATTAGTCAGCTCGAAAAAAATAAAGTTAAGGTAAATTTATCGTGTTTGATATCAAATGGAAGGTCTTGATGAGCACATTCAGAATATGTATATATTATCTATATATTCTGGACCACTTCTTAGAATATCAGGCTTCTAACTACCCGTTACGACTATCATAAATATATGTGATTATAACACTGCATACAATGTGAAAACGTGATAACAATAAATATTTACTAATTAAATTAAAGTTTCTACACATCACTGCCTATTAAATTATGATTATATTTTAAAATAATGTTAATTAAATTGAGATTTCTTTTTCGTAACTAGATGGCGTTGGTTTGCGGTTTTGTGGAAGTAAGTAACATAGAGTTAAAAATACCTCCTCAAAAATCCCGGAATCGTAAACATAACAATTAAATCCCGGGATTTTATTAATATGGACTGGATTTTGACCTATAGTTTTTATTAGAATTAATTTTGTATGTAAAATAAAACTCATTAATTTAACAGTTTTAGTACCGAACTACTTAAGTATTACATTATCTGTTACCGATGTCTAAAAACATAATAAAGACTTTTTATTATAATAATTTAGTTCATATGTATTTAAAACGTTAAATTAATATTTTGGAGAATTAATGTCATGTTTTAACACATGTTTGCTTATTAAATATAATAAATTATTTAATAAGAAATTTGAAAAACAACTGATACGGAAGGGATTCGAACCCACGATCTCCGACGTACCATGCCGACGCTCTAACCGCTGAGCCACCGTATCCCATCAAAATCAGTCGAAATTTCAAATCTCTTTCTACGCCTAGGGCGTGTGGTAATATCTATCGGTGCCTTCTAAAAACTGCAAAGTTTAGAATACTGAGTCGGATAATTAATGTATTCCGTTCGATATTACCACACGCCTAAGGCGTAGAAAGAGATTTGAAATTTCGACTGATTCTGATGGGATACGGTAGCTTAGCGGTTAGAGCGTCGGCACGGTACACCGGAGATCGTGGATTCAAATCCCGTCCGTATCAGTTGTTTTTTCAAATTTCTTATTAAATAATTATACGTAAAATTAATTTCTTATTTCCCGGGAATTAATTGTAATGTTTATGATTTCGGGATTTTAGAGCAGGTATTATCAACTCTATGTTACTTACTTCCTCGAACTTTAGGTAAATGTACTTTATCTATGATGATATCCCACAAAAAAGGTTTCATGTGTACTTATACAGCTTGGCAAAAAAGAGTCTGAGGCGGTGACAGCTGGAACTAAAAATAAAAATCTTAAATAACTACGTTTGTGAGTACTAAAATAACATAAAAATGATTCATTTGATTATAATTAATGTCAAAAAACTCGTCATAGAAATATGTAAGCACTTAATAACTTGTAATTTGAATTGTAGTGTGGAAAGTGCGACAGCGGCGCCCCCAATTTTTCCAGACTCTTTTTTGCCAAGCTGTACTTCTTACTACTTTTCATGTATACTTCTAAGAAATATATGAGGCCATGTTTTAATAGCTCGAAGTCGCCGACGACACCTTTGAAATAAATTTAATTTAAAAAATACATGACATTGACTAAAGGTTTGAACCGAAGTTGACAGTTAAAGAAATCTACCTATTTAAGAACTACCACATTCTAAAAAATTGTGATTAAAATGAATTTTATTGGTTTCTTTACCACTAAAAATCATTGAAAAAAAATATAGTATAAAAACTAAAACCCGACTACTTAAAATCTAAAAACAAGCTTCTTAGATTTGAAATAAAATTCTGTAGTCGGAGGCCTTAATGTATTATAGGTAAATGGTACTAGATAATCTTCCAAGGGTAATACTTTGTAATTTGGTGGCCTCCGACTACAGAATTTTATTTCAAATCTAAGAAGCTTGTTTTTAGATTTTAAGTAGTCGGGTTTTAGTTTTTATACTATATTTTTTGAGAACTTTTGTTAAATTCAATTTTTTATCTTAAATTATAGATAATTTTTGACAAAAGTTTAATAAACTTGTTAATTAATTAATTAACAGCTACTAGCCTAAACGGTAAACAATAACATTGTTTTATGTTTACGTAAATTAAACAATGTGATAATTTTCATGGTATATCTTAAATACGAGTGGCTCTTATTTTGTTTTGAGTAGTATATGATGTATTATTAGTAATAAAATGTAAATTGAATTGTATAAGGACTAAACAAGTGAATAACAATATCAAAGTTAATGGCGAAAGGAGTCATAAACAGATTCAGGCTTTTAGGGAAAGTTGTCATGCTAAATTAAGACTCATTGACTTCCCAGATAATCTTAGAGAATGTTGTGATTATACATGTAATAATCCGAACCACAATATTATTTTAGACAAAATGTCATCATCTGCCTAGCCTTTTCCCAACTATGTTGGGGTCGGCTTCCAGTCTTACCGGATGTAGCTGAATACCAGTGTTTTACATGGAGCGCCTGCCTATCAGACCTCCACAACCCAGATACTGGGTTACACGATACCCCTTAGTAAGACTGGTTGTCAGACTTTCCGGCTTCTGACTACCCGTAACGACTGTCAAAGATCTACAATAGATAGCCGGGGCCAACAGCTTAACGTGCTATCCGAGGCACGTAGAGTGATAATTAATTTATAAAAACGTACATAACTTACGAAAAGTCATAGGTGCGTGCCTTGGGTTCGAACTCGAGACCTCTGACTTGCCAGTCAACGGTCACCACCCTAGGCTATCACGACGACGATGTTGTGATTATACATGTATTGATCCGAGCCACATCAAAATGTATCAGTACCTAGTATCATTGGTGCATTATGTGAGTCGGCAATCGTAGTTTAAAGTAGTGTGAGAACGGGATGTCGACTGGCAATGGTATCTATTGTATTGTATACTACTACTAACATAGATATAAGATCCATTGTCACTAACCCCAGTGAGTATTTGTTGCTTAAAATTAAATAAACAATTATTATCATAAACAAGTGTTGGTAGGATACTAAAACACTTTTGGTTCTTCGCACGTATCTCGTCATGCTCTCGCGCAGATATTACAAACAATGTTTTATTATTCACAGTCATGGCAGAATCACTAAATTCATTGCTAGTTGCGCAAACTGACTGTGACATTGAGCCGGACGTGGAGTGTTAGCGAAAGTACCTATAAAAATATAGAAAAAAAAGATACCGCCCGAATTGAGAACCTCCTCCTTTTTGGGAAGTCGGTTAAAAATATAATATGTTTAATTTGTTATGTTAGGTAGTAACTAGTAAGACTTTGGTCTTTCCCATATTTCTATATGGCGCTGAATCCTGGACCGTAAAAGCTGCAGACCGACGCCGACGACGTATAGACGCTTTTGAAATATGGTGCTGGCGACGCGACGCATGTTACGCATTCCGTGGACGTCGTACAGGACAAACGTCTCCATCCTCAAGGAGTTGAGGGTTTCACAGAGACTGTCAAGCACATGTTTTCAGAGAGTGCTGTAATACTTTGGTCATATAGCTCGAAAGCTCTCTGACAATCTGGAGAAATTAATAGTGACGGGAAAGCTGGAAGGAAAAGATCAAGGGGAAACTCGATAGGATAGTCCGACCAAGTGTCAAATCAACTGGACACAAATATCGCTGAGGCGCTTTACCACGCTCAAGACCGTCACAGGTGGAAAATGCTCTGTCGCAAGAAAGCACGGGAGCATTGAGCTATCGATTGGAGGACGAGGAGGTAGTAACCAGATATCTAGCTTTACTACACATCCGAAGGTTTGTGTTTTAGGAAAACATTAGATGCTGCACATAAGAATTTTGTACTGTATCTGTATCTACATATATGAATTGTATCCCTTTGAATTGCGGAGGTCAGATAGGCAGTCGCTCCGTAGAAAACTGATATTTTATCTATACTTAGATTAGAAGCCGAACTCAACAAATTTGGTAATAAGGCTAGGAGGATGATGACTTGTATAAAAATAATGTTGTTAGAATATAGGTCTCTATTTAGCAGGGTGAGAATCTATCTATGCATTAGCATTAGGACATTGGTGTTCCCCATGCGATCTTGGTAATACGCAAATCTTAGTTTTTCCTTATTTCATGCAGCGCAGGTGCAATCGATCAATGTGATTTTTTGCATAGATATAGTTTATAGACTGGAGATTAACATAAACGTACTTATCCCGGAAAAATTTGAACCACGGAAGCAAAAAGAAAAAGTTAGCCAAAATCTTGACTCTATAAAAATAAAAAAGAATTCAACAGTAATTACAAACTAAATATACTAAAATACTAACCCATTGCAATTCTAAGTGATGACGGTATCGCCATTTTCATTGTCATGTCACTTGCATAAACTGACATTGTACGCGATGTGAGTGCCGAAACAGCGCAAGTAGTGGGTAGTCCTGCTAGTTCATTGCCGCGCTTGCGTATTGTGTCTTTTGTTTTACATTATATAACAATGTGGTGTTCACATTATCCTTTTTAAATATGTATTTTAGTGTGTAGGATTTGTTGTTTGAAATTTAAGTTGTCTCTTTTTAAAAGGCACTAAGTTTTAAAATCTGAAAAAGAGTTTAATCTCCATGAAAATAAAACACATCTCACGTGTGTATATTTCATGCATGTAAGGACGCTAAAAGATATTTTATTAGGTTTACTGGGGTTTAAATGTAGGTTATACTTTTATCGTACTTAGATTACTGTTCCAAGAACTTTTAACCGAGTTGTGAAGTTTTGAATAAAGTACAAACATCCCTTCCTCATATTATATTCACACACAACATTACTATTAACAATTGTTTGATAACATTCAGTCCCTTAGGACCAACATATTTATAGTTATGTGAGAAAGGACCACATTTTTTATGTCGTCATAAGTTCAGAGTAATAATAACAGTTTCCCAGTATTACGTGGTTGGTTCGATGAGTTTTGTGATTGCAGTTTACTGCTTCGTTTTGTGTTTCCATAAAAAATATACCTAATATAATGTGCTTCTAAATTATCTGCCACGGTTGCAATGGGAGTATTGGGTATATAGATTACAATAGTGAAGAAATTTCGTACCCCGGAACAGTAAAAAAAAATTGGAGCATGGAGCAGAATTAGATCTATTTAAATAATTAGATAAAAAGCAGGCAAAAGAAAAAAAATTATGACGTTAGATAAAAAAAAAAACACTTCATTATTGTAATATAAATAACCAATATTATCTCCCATTGCAGCCGTGGCAGATAATTTAGAAGCACCTTATATATTTCAGTAAGTAAAATAAATTTCAAAACCTTCGACACAAATGCAATTTTTTTTAGTTAACAACACTTTCGATCAATTCACCTTCAAATAAAAAGAAGTAAATCAAATTTGGGTCATTCTTTTAGGAGCTATGATGCCACAGACAGACACAGACACGACAAACTTATAACACCCCTCTTTTTACCCGACTGCCAAGGAAGGGTTGTTATGCTTTTTTTCCGGAGGTTAAAAACAGTTAACATTGCCGTTAATATTCTTATTGTTTTGAATCAAAATATTTTTATTCATGTAGACCATTAGGCACTTATGAATACTCATAATTTTAATATTGTTTATTGTAAGATTGACTCTAGTAAATACATTTACATGTATTATATACTTTTACATGACGAAATGTTATTTTTTTATACCACTAAGGTACGGCCGAGTCAGATCATTCGTGCTGAAACCGCGGATTTTTTATACATATAAAATCTAGTTGAAACGGGATGATTCTTCGCTATACAAACTAATCAAGGTGTCATCACTACATAGTATAAAATAAAGTCGCTTCCCGCGTCTGTCCCTATGTATGCTTAGATCTTTAAAACTACGCAACGGATTTTGATGAGGTTTTTTTTAATAGAGTGATTCTTAAGGAAGGTTTATATGTATAATACCTACATGCATATTAGCGTAACCGTGCGAAGCCGGGGCGGGTCGCTAGTGTGATATGAACTTACAGTATTGTTTAATATGACTCTTGTTACTTCATTAGTAAACATAACAAGCTTAACTTTTTAGTTCAAGGGTAAACCTACGCAGAGTTTAATTTAAACTAAACTTATACAAAGAAACTTAAAGGGAAAGTTTCGCGGTACACGAGTACACCCACGGTAAGTAGCTTAAGTGCTCTTGTACCACAATAGAACCAACAAATGATTCTGTGTACTCTCTTGACGCTTCTGTACAGGTCAACAGACTGACGGTCGTCGCTATGGAACTTTTTATCTGTCAAGTTTTCTGCGGATGGTATTTACATATAGAATAATATTTTCAGTCTGCCCCGGGCGCTACTGTGTAACATATGACATAGAAAAAGTCATATTGGTACTTACGTACGTACGGGTTTGAACCCACACCCATGTGTAAAAAACCTCGTGAACAGTCATCTAAAAATGTTGACACCATAAATGCAGCGCGTTTTGTATGTAAAGAAATATTTTTGAGAATAATCAAAGTTTAGCATTTCACAATAACTCAACTAGTTTTGATGTCCCGATTTTTCATTGAAGTCAGAGGTCTCAGGTTTGAACCCGAAGCACGCAACTCTGACTATTTCTAACTTATGTATAAAAAAATTATAATTTCTCCGTATCTCGGAGATCACGTCACGCCGTTTGGTCCTGCGCCTGATATATCTCAGGGAGTGATTAATTGCTGTCTAATCGGACGATGAGAGTGATAATACAAAGTGCAATTTGCGCACACATGTACACTATAATATCTGTTGCGTATCGTCTCAGTAGAGACAGTCGTTGTGACAGAAATTTCGAAGCACGGAGTCACCACGGTTTTGTTCTTTACAAACAATTCAATTGAAACAATTTACCTACATTATTTCTAAGAGTTACGCTACATCCAATTTAAATGCGATTAGTTACTGAATCGGTGCAGCCATTGTTTACACAAACCCAGCAATAGGCAATAGGATGTCAATACAAATAAGTAGGTCAATTTGCTTCATTAAACTCTGTCTCGGAACTAAAGCATTATTTTATTCTCATTGATTAGTTTACAATTGATAAATTTCAATGCGATTTGCATAATATTGGTCGTGAATAGTAATTGGTGTGTTGGTTGGAAGCGTACCTGTTGAGCGTGAAGTTTTGGATTTGATTTTAGGCTAGTTTTATTTAATTATTGTATTTTAGGACCTGGTGAATGTTATTATTGTCTTCCTGATTGAATTTCAGTCACAGCGTCTAATAACTACTCAGGGGATAGTGCACAAGTGCGTGCGTAAACACAGGTGCACTCTCTATTCCTTTACTTTTGTAGTCTGCGGCAGTCAGATTCGACCGGAGAGAGATCAGACAGCTTTACGTGCTTTCCGAGGCATGGAATAGGTATTAATTAATTTATAATTTGCAAGAAACTTACTTAAACTTGGATTCGAATCTGAGACCTACCTCTAGCCTATCACAAAACGCGTTCATCAAATCAATGGTCTCAAAATGAACAAGAAGATGTAGAAACAGAACTGAATGTCGTAACGTAGGTACCTAATAAATGTTGTAAAACTATACCCCATTGTTTAAAGTAATGTCCGCGTAATATTATTTACTCGAGGGTGACGAAAAATTATGGCTTAATAATAACAATTAATTAACTTTGCCTATTTATCCATGATGGCCATAAGTCTCGACAAATTAGACAAGATATGGTTGACATATTTTCGTCATTCCCTCTACCGATGAAGTGTAAAATAGAAAAAAGAATAAAATATTTTTCTTTCAACAAATTTCGAACTTTAGTGTTCGCATAGTATGCATAAATACTTATATTATTATATATAATTTTATTTATGCCATAAGAAAAAGAGTTTAAATTTCTTAAAAAAGAGAATTAAAAGTTCTTCTTCTTCTTATCGTATGGTAGATGAACAACTTGGTGTCAGAGTTTAACCTAACATTGCTTTACACACCATTGAAAAATCTCTCAGGTGTGCTGGTTTCATCACGATGTTATCCCTCACCGATTTAGAAACTAATAATTAATTTATAATACGCACGTAAAAAATAATTCTCACTAATCCCATGGATGATCTACCAATTCAATCCTAGTGTGGTAATTAGGCTGTATCGTCGCTAGTGGTAACGTCTTCTAAAAGAAAAACCACGTTGCACTATGGTCAGTACACTTTACTACATGTGTTTATGACCGGATGTGTTTATGCAATTAAGTTGCAATACCCCAATGACTAAGCGGATGGGAACCATCAATGGAAACCCGTTTTGAAGCTTCCAGTAGGTACCTATTCTGTAGCACCGTTAAGACAAGTTACTCCAAACCTTAAGAGAAAATCCAGAAGGATTTTTAAAAATTAACGTAGATCCATGTAAAATGTGATTAACAAGTTGAATAAAATTTATCCTTTATTTTATTTTTTTATTTTTGTTTTACTTAATTAATCATCTAACAAGGTTTGACCTCTAAACTTATATTTAGAATAGAATCGTCAAATGTAGAATTGGGAAGATCATGATGTGTCAGGTCATTTTGTGAATAGCGAACCATTCCCATTCTGACTCCGTCAAGTTAAAGAAAGATCCCGACCTAATGATGCGAAGTGTTTTACGCTTGCTCCTCATAGAAGGCACCGAGTAGGAGATCACCTCTCTTCCCGGCCGGCCAGCGATGGCAAAAGTGTGTCGATATCTATCGAGGGTTGCGGAAGATTCCAACCTCGGGGTGGTGTTCAACTGTTTTAGTAAGAGTCTCACATGCTCCTCCGTTCCTCCAGGGCGGAGGATGTCCATAAGTATTTATCCCCGTAAAAAAAGGTTCGAAAAAAAACACGGGGACTCGATAATGTGAATGACAGCGTGAAAGTACCTTTTATCTGCCAGTTATATCAGTGCCTAAGCGTCTACCTTGGAATATCTATTTAAGGATAATATAATTATATATTGCAAAAAACTGTATTATTATATCAGATTTGCAACATCGCCGCGAATGTAGACGGATGTTTCGGATTTCTAAGAATGAAATAGTTGTGAAATTATAACATTTAAATGTATGGCGAGCAGAATAGTGATTTATTGTCTTGAGTTGAGCAATTAATAATATAAGAGGAATACATTTAAAATAATGATTTATTTTTTATGCAGAAATATATTGATCATCATCAGCCTGTAATGGTCCACTGCTGATCATAGACCTCTCCCAATGCATGCCACTATTGTGCGCTGATTGAAGGTGTCTGGCCTTAATCGCCACGCTAGGCAAGGGGGTTAGCAGATGAGTGCGGTTACACATTAGGATGTTGCTGCCCATCCTCCAGATTTTTCCCTTAGCCGCTTCTTACAACACCCGCGCGATGAGTAGGGGTGTTTCTATTCTTAGGCAGTAAACCACACGCTCGGATTAATAAATCTTATCATAATTATTAAACCAAAGAGCATACAATATGAGCTCGGTAAGCCAGCCACGGAACTATTAGAACATAGAAAGGAGTAAACACAACTATAATTTAAAATGTAAATCAAATTTACATTCTACGACTTTCACAAAATCTTTTAAGCCGTTAAAAATAAATTGCATGTAAATTGCACTACTTTTACATCTAAATTTACAGCCTTGAAGATCTCAGTTTGAATCCAATCGAAATTAAATTTATTTCTTGTCATGTAAATTTTGATAACTTGCAACACTTAGAAAGGTAACATCCTAAATAGCAAGGCTGGGATGGATGTAGTTTATTAATTATTACCATTTTTCATTAGCAGTCACACAACCTTGGACGTCAAATAGAAAAACACAGAATGTCCACTCTTTTGAGATTTTTTTGTTAGCTAATTTTGGTTTTTCCAAAATTAGATAGGCTTTATAAATATATAAAGTCTATCTAATTTTGGAAAACTTGCCATGAAACCTATTTACAAAAAAACAATTTAAATTTGCATTAATTAATTATTATCCTATTTTTATTTATGCCAATGCCAATATAAAATAAAAATATTAACCGGAAGTTATTATAATTATTTTCGTTAATATTTCTATAAAATCGGTTCTGTATCAATGAATAACAAACAATGAAAGTCACATCTAATGATTCGTCTAGGGAATGTTTTTTTTTGTAATGAAAATGGCGTTTTTCGACATCGAACTTACCTTACTACGGTGTCATGGTCTACGATGGAACACACCCAACTTATGGTAAACGGTAAAAAAATAACACTAAATTACTACAATAATTACAATAAATATTAAATATATGTGGAAGTCTACGGTGGACTACATATGTTTTTCTCTATATCTACAACAAATGACCCATCATTTTATCAAATAATATCAAAATAAAAAATTCTTATTCTTTGTCATGTGGTAGGTAAGTGTAAGGTTTAAACTATCTGTAGGCCTCTGACAATCTCTCGAAACCATCTCTGATGTAACTGATTATCTAAAGTAACTATTAAAATTGTCAGTTTTAGCATCCCACAAACGAGATTTATTCCATTAATTCTGCGATAACCTCTAAGAGACCTTTTACGACATTCGCTGGAAGTGATATTATGATAATATTTGCCGAGAACGACGCTAAATTAACATTATAAGCAGTTGTACGAGAGTAAGAATTAATAACATCACCAATGGCATTGGCTTTATAGATCAGAAGGACCAGTCAACGGATCGTAGGACCAGAAAATGACAGGAAGTTTTTATATAGGTACTTATCAGAAATAATCTTATATCTACTGATAGTCTAGTGGTGTGACCGTTGAATGATAAGTCAGTGACCTAAGGTGACACCTCAGTGTGACACCTCAGTGTGACACCTCAGTATAACACCTCTAACTTTACGCAAGTTATTTGCGTATTATAAAATAATTATCTCTTGCACTATGCCTAAGAGAGCATGTAAAGCCGGCGGTGGTCCTGCACCTAATCTCTCTCCGGTCGTGTCGTATTGCCGTCCCATCGGATTAAGAGAAAGAGTGAAATAGAGAGTGAGTTTGTGCACACATTTCTGCACTAAAATATCTCTGCGTCAATGGTCAACCTTTGTTGAGATAAGCCGCTGTGATCCATATTCATAAAGGCATGCACTGATTTACTAAAGTTATGTGTTTATTAAAAAAATCTGAAACAACAAAAAAAATATTTTTTTCTTTTCTGAGATCAAAATAGATCGTAATTTAACTGTGTTTTTATTATAATGATAATAGGGTGCCAAAGCTAAAATTTATAGCTCTCGGCTCCCTTCGAAGATTAATGGTATTATTTAATAATTATTATTAGATGTAAATTAAATCTATGTAATGTTCTATTAAACTGTGTGGTCCTGACAATTATATTAGAACTATATTGAATATCTATGAGAGTTAGTTACTTACCTAATGGCATTTTATTTTTTATTGTTATGTTTGTGTTCATGGTTTTCTTTCCATAATTATGTCATTGTTTATTTTAGTTTTTTATTTATCTATAGTTTATTTTGCCATTGTGTATTGATTGCATGTTTTCACTGGTGTGTTATGTTATATATATTTGTTATTATATATCTTGTGTTGTTTCTTAAATGCGTTTCTATTCAATTTTTTTTAATAGGTTCTGTCTTCTATCAGTTTTCGCAGTATTTTTTTTATATTACGTCTATTGCAAAATGCAATTATTCACCAATTAGGCGAATGTAGCAAAAACGCAGGAGAATTACATTTTAAAGGTTTTACAGCATAAAATAAGAATGTCGTAACGTGTTTGTTTCAAATCCGGTAAAAAACGAGTTATACTATGTAAAATTAAACGTTGAAGGCGCAGATGTACCAGACACCGTATCATTTGAGAATAATTGTGAAATTGCGCCACGAATGACGTGGAGGAACAAGAAATGGAGTGCGCTTACAAACATTTTTAATCTTTTACCAGACTCACGCTTGTAGGTATTCCCTAAAGGGGTAGGCAGGTGTGCAGTACACCCACGTTTCGCCGGCTATGTTATAAGTCCCTTGTAATAGGGGGCAAGCATATTGCTATTTACCGAGCACAGACTTAGACTCCGTGCTGCTACTGAGAATTTCCAAATGGAGAAACCCAATACCAACCCAATACCTCGTGCTCAGCAGTCGCGCTTGCTACCATTAGACCAACGAGGCAGTCATAATTTTAAATCTACGAGAAGAAAAGAGGGTCTATCACGTAGCTAGCAAATATAAATCAATCGGTTATTTTAGTGGGTCATGTTACATTTAGAACGTCGCTTGTAGGTCTAATGTACCCGGACAGATGAGCCAAGGTTTGTCTCTCACTAGATGCCTGAGGAAGGACATTGCCATCGAGGTCGAACGCAAAAGTGATGTGACAATCTAGGTCTGTTTTCAGCACGGACATCCAGCCAGAAATCCACTTATTTTTTACATGAAAAACGCTAGTGATGCCTCTAAATGCGGCAAAGAATCATGATAAATACAATCAGCATGATTATTTAGCTTCAACATTCTGTACAATGAAGATTTTTCAAATGGTACGTGAAATTTGAGAGATGTCTATTTCTTATACAGAACAATTTGTTATTTATTGTCCCATAAATTCTAAAACTTAAAACAATGCAGATTGTATGGGAAAGTAATTTTTCTACTTGAAGTCGTATTCCGGATTACTTGAAAGCATGATCCTGTATACCTACTATTATGTTGACTATAAAAACCCACCCCAGAATTCTTAGCTAGTTTCAACAGGATTCCTTATGTACTTTATTCGCATATTATGGCTTCATTACTTACTATTCCTTGGAAGCGTGAATCAAAATGGCGCTTTTTATTGCTACAGAGTCTAAGGATAATTACGTAAACAGCAATGTGGAGAAACATAAATGGATCAGAACTAGATATTTTTGTAAGAATGCCACTTTAGTCCATCTAAAATGTGGATGGTTAGGAGTTAGATGATGAAGAAGGAATCAGGTTTTTCCCGTGATTGTGTGTATAGACACAGAGTTCGTGTAGTAATTTTATTTTAATTAAAAAAATAAAATGCCAAGTAAATTACAGCATTTTTTATCCAAGCAAATCAGAAATTACCTTTTTTAAATTGAAATCTACACTTGACTTAACCAGAGAGATGGTAGTACTAGACAGACACATAAAGAACATTAATTATACAATGAAATGTTAACCTTGTATCGCTTCCTCAAGATTTCTTTTAGCACAAAAACCTCATCCGACATTTAAAATAGGAATAACAGCTGATCCAATTTCACACTAATCAAGAAGATTTTAATTGACTAACGGGTTGTATTTCACTCTATTACTATTATTAATAATATACTATATATATTAATAAGTCTTTACTTGTAATAAATCTAAGGGCTGCCTCCTTATTGACGATTAAAAAGTAATAAAGTTAAATTATCTTATAGAAGTCAATGACTTCTCTAATTATGATTGAACACCATATAAATCGGATCAAAGGACCTAAGTTTATTCTAGTAACGATTGAAGTGTTATTTTTGATCATGAAAATCTTTCAAGAATAGTTTAACCAGAGGAATTAGATACCGTTAAGTGAAATCACTCGTCAGAATGGATTTTTGTCCAAAATACACATTGCATGATGCTTATATGACAAACATTGTTGACAGATACCTAGCCATTGTAGACCCCGTCATAAAGCTACTTCTTCGACTGCGTTCAATGACAGCAGCCCTAAAAATAGCTTCAAATACGCTCTATATCTTAAATGGTATTGCAAAAACAAGCCTGCAATACCAATAACTACTCTCCGATGATAGATACTCTCTTACTGGTCTCCCATAACTTTTTCTGAGAATCGATATGCGAGATAACTTTAGTTTTAAATATTCTTAACATTACTGGTAACGATTGCGCATGTCTTGCGTTAAGCCTACATATTTATCCTTTTCCATCTTCATATATGTTGAAGTGCCTAATCAAGAGGTATTGCACTCAAATTACTGCCTGATTTATTACATAATTGTTTTGTGGAATCTCATTCGCGGATTTTACTTGGTAAACTGACACTTTTGGTGAAGTGAATCTGAGTGGTTTGAGTACCACCTCCTTCCGCGAAATTTCCGGAACAATCCTTATGTGTTCATAAAATAAGTCGAATAACTTTAAGATAAGCAATGTTTATGATGAGATAATTGTAATAATTTATTATTTTAATTTTAATTTAGTGTAAATTAGTAATTCACAATAAAAGATCCAATTGGAGATTTTCAAATTTATGTACTTTAGCTTGTACTAGTCCAATTACATACAGTAAATTGAAAACCCCACTGATAATAATCTCGAACGATCGAACTGTCCAAGAGATTCACATTTTAAAATATTTTTAGATTTAGTTATAAAACTATACATTTTTATTTCTGTTTATGTCACATGATCTCATAAAAATATCTTTTTTTTTATAAAATGCACTGACCTGGTCAACTGTTTCAACTTAGTGGCAGCTTGAAGTGAAGCATATCCGTATCTTGAAAACTTGGCTGCTTCCTCTGAAGGGGCATTGAACGCTGCCACATAGCGAGCTGGACTGTTGTCATCTAACCATAGACCTAGAAGAAAAAAAGGAAAATGCAATACAGATCCAGAAGACAAACAGAAATAAAGATTACGACGGTTAACATGTTAAAGTACTGCAAAGATTTGATAGAACTTAAATTATAAAAATCTATTAAATTGTAATGTGTTACCCATGTTTTGTATATATCTAACACAAGTTTGATTAAGACCAGATAAATACTTCTATGGATCCAAATTTCTACTCTAGACTAATGAATATTTTGGTAATAGTGTAATATTTAAAGTGAAAATAACTTTATATTACCATAAACCTTGTTTGCTTGGCTATCAAGCAAACGAAACAATATCTACAACAGAGAATATTTATAAGGAATACATTCTTACCCATAGAATATAACTTAGGCTCCAAAACAGTGTACAACTCATGCATTTTCTGCATCCCATACTCAGCTGCTTCCATTATTTCTCTTTTCTCTCCTAATGTTATATTTGAATCCATCTCTAAATCTTCATCTTCATCATCATAATAATCATCACGATTATTTTCATTAGGTTTATCAACACTTTCTTTATCAACAAACGTTTTATTAGCTTTAGTTAAATTGTCTTTGTCACAATAAGTAACTATGATTGTCGATACGTTTTTAGTGGCAGAAAAAGAATGGTTGTTGTTATGATCCCTTTCTATGATAGTTATATTATGGACTTCTTTAGTCAACGTGCTATTAAAAAGGGGCATTAGATGCTTTAAAACCTCAATTATATTCGCTGACGTTGTATTCTTATTGTCAGGTTCCTTTGTAAGTATTTCTACATACTTTGTTTTTTCTGTTGTGTAAATCTTTTCATTCTGGTCTATACTTCTAGTAGTAAGTTTTTTGTTAACATTTAAGTCAATTTTATCTTCAATACCACTTTTAATTTGATTAACCTTTTTAAAATTATTAGTTATAACTCCTTTATTTTCTTTTGGAGTACTTACTATGATTGCTTCATTTAGTTTGTCAGTTGTATCACTGATATTATTTTTTATTCTATTTATTGAAGCAATGATAACATTAATGAGATCTTCTTCTTTCCTACTAATATTTTCATTAGAAATATTGGCTATAGTACTCAGAAATAGCTTGACTCGATTTCTATCTTTTGTGTGTATGTCTTTCTCGGAGGTTTTGTTGTGTATTTTGAATACGTCTTCAATTATTTTTGAGAATGGACAGTTGGGCGTTGTTCCTGTAGAGTTTTTCTTTGACTCTTCGTTACTGACGCACGTAAGAAGAAACGATATTAAAATGAAGATATATTTGTATCTGTTAAAGAGAAAAAAACATTACTTTTCTATTGTAACACTTTTATTTTATTTATTTATTTTAATTTATAGACTCACGCCTGTATACCCCAGAGGGGTTAGGCAGAGGTGTATGCAGTACAACCACGTTTCGCCAGCTTTGTTATAAGTCCCATGTAATAGGGGGCGAGCCTATAGCCATTTACCGGGCACAATTCCAGACTCCGTGCTGCTACTGAGAATTTTCTAATGTAAAAACCCAATAACACTTTGCCCGACCCGGGGATCGAACCCAGGACCTCGTGCTCAGCAGTCGCGCTTGCTACCACTAGACCAACGAGGCAGTCAGACATTTACTTTATTTACATTACTTACATTACATTTACTTTATAGACATTTATTTTATTTTAAGACCAAAAATATTTTTTGATCAATTTTCGTATGTATTTGGTTATTGTGGAAGTAGAATAAAAAAATTCAATGACATTTCGCGTTCGATTTTCCAAAGCTGGTAAATTCCTATTTGTTTATTGTGAATAAGTAAACAGTTAAAGCATTCTGTTAAATCCACAAAGGATTGCTTTCGCTATGTTATGCTATGTTATGCATAATCTGCCTATAACATATGACAAATAGCATACATTACACAAGTTCACATTACGATTATTGCGCATGCGCTTAGGTTACGCATCGCCCACATACTTTCGCGACGAAGCCGGTCATCAGAAATGGAAAGTATGCTTTCTCTATAATGTCGTCTTGCTATAACTAACCAACCATGTATTTTGTTTACTATATCGACTGTTTTCTTTAAAAGGTTTGACATAGACAAAGGTGTACTTTTTTTCTGTTTCGTGTGGACAACCCTTTATGGGTACTCCACCACCAAAGGGCTAGTGATGGAGTTATGTCCGACTCGCACGGACTAAAAACCACACGGTGTTCCTCGACGGACCTCTGGACGGGAGAACGGGGTTCACTTGTGTATTCACCGCCCTCCCGCCAGGTCTTGACCCGCCAATGGTAGGTCCCGCCGTTGTCGGCGTCCTGGCCGCTGCCGAATCCTCTCGAGAGGGATCTTCATTTTCTTAGATTACATTTTAAATTTGCTATTCAATCTATTGAAACTAAATTAACAGATGTGATTTAATTAATTATATCTTTTTGCTATTATTCTACCTTTATTATTATTTCTTTTAAGGTTTCGTAGTATTGAGTTTCGCCCTCCTGTCTGCCATAGCAATTTTTTTTGGAATCAACGCACATAACTTATGAAAAGTCAGATGTGCGCGCGCGTCGCGTTTCAATCTAAGACCTCTTACTTGCTAGTCAACGGTCCTACCACTAGGCTATCACGAAAATAAACCATAATATTGATCTAATTAAAAAACCATTTGAAACATTAAATATTTCTTAACATTTACAAGACGCCATTGATAATTTCGTAAGATGACCAGCAAGTTTGTGATGTTTTGCGAAGCTTTCGCATTACCAAACTAAGGCTTTGTTGGTCAAAATTAATTAAGGTTTGCTTCATCGAACAAATTGAGTTGCCAAATATTGGTCATTAGTATTAAAATGGTCCAGTTTTCGAAAACGTGTTTATTGAAGGTGTGAGTTTGGGTTCGATTCCAGGGTCAGGTTAAAGAGAAGATTTTAAATTAAAGTTGGCAGATAAATGATGTCACCATGGTTAATGCAATAGTTTTTAATCCTGGGGTCCGTCGAAAAACACCGTGTGGTTTTTAGTCCGTGAAAGACGGACATAATCCTATCACCTGCCCTTGGTGATGAGGCACTCATCAAGAGTTTCTCACACGTAATGTCAAGAGTAAAAGGGTCGGTCGTAGAAGGTTTAAATCGCTTTTGGCCGAGATGTCTAAAAGGTCTTCATAGCGCAAAATGGTTGAAATACAAAATCTCAATACGACTAGGTGATAATTATAACGTTGATCAAAAAACGGCATAAATGTAAAACGTCTTTGTCGCGAAAAATTGCATCGCTAAATGTTAGCTGAACAGCTATAAAACATGAGTATCCTACTCATGTTTTTACATGAGTATCCTACTCATGTTTTTAAAAAATACATCATTATAATTATGATTTCATCCGTTATTTAGGATCGGATCGGAAGTCTGTAACGCGTTTAAAACGTAATCAATCTGCAGATATGCCTGCACACAGCTGTCGTGTTTTAAATATTACAAATGGTGAGGCATTGTGTACGTATATTTCCGTAGAAGAAACAATTTTACATAAGCTCACGCACATATTTTCCTATTTCCTGTGTCACGGAACTCTTTTAACTTCATATTGGTTATGTAAAGGTAATCTGAAAGAGGTGTAGTGAAACTCAAACTAGAGGTTACATTATTATTATCAACTTTATTCACCCATAACTAGGGGTCGATTTCTGAATATCATACGATAATTTAGTTCGTAAACAAGATTTGGAAAATGTTGAGGTATCAACGCTGAGGGTTGTCACCGCGTTCCGAGAGACTATTCATGCACTATTCGGCCCCATCTAATTCTGCCGTTGACCAAAGAGCATCGAAGACGGTGGTGTCAAGGGTAGTCAAGATTTGACCTGAACATATGTAGATAAGTAGTAAGCTTGCAATTAAAAACACTGCGGTATCGAACGACGAGCGCTATGACGCGCGATTGTACATTATAGATAATACTTGTAAGTATTAAAAAACGCTCAGAGTCAGAATGTCCAATTCTCAAAATGAGTTATTTGACTAATTTAGTACATTTTCAAAGACATTACATTTGGGACTTGGACATTTTGGGAGTTGGACATTTTGGAAGTTGGACATTTTGAGAATTAGACATTTTGGGACTTGGACATTCTGACCCTGAACGCAATAGTGGGCTAAAATACCCTAAATTGGCATTTCTGATACAAGTTTTCCTGTTTCCTTTGACACGGAGCTCAGTTTTAGATCTTCTTATGTAAGAAATGATCGCGTGAAAGTAGATCGATGACAAACTCGCGGATATGTACATATTATGTTTTATGTAAACATTTTGCGCTCTGTCATCACACGCGGATCATAGCTTTGTTTCAATATTACGTAGAGCGTCAGCGCGTGTGATATGTTATAATAATGAATTAATTTTCTTCAATGTTGATACACATTGTAAAAGAATGTGTATCAACAATGAAGAAAATTTGTATTCAGAGTCTTAACAAGTTACCTACAATGGGTTACCGATTTAGGTATTGCGAGTTTCGATAATTTAATTATCAGTGATTTAGTCAATAGTGCTAATTGCGTCACACACACTCTAAACGAATTTAGACTCACTATCTCTCTTTTTAACAGAGACCATTAGAACAGGATAGACATTTACGTCATGTCGACTAGAATTTAAGTCGGCATGTCTTAGATTTCGTCTAATTTCACGTCAATTGCAAGGACGTAGACTAATTTGACATTTCAATTTGCTATACTTTTTCGATGGTTTTTATTATAAAGAGATATATTAGCGTAATATACCCACAAGAGAATTAGCATCACTTTGATTATTTAATCAAAGTAGCATCAATGTTAACTATTAGAGTTGCGTTTTATTGCGTTTGTTGTTATGTGACATTGGCGTAACACCGGAGGGTTAAATTTAATGATATTGAGTTGATTATTCTTCTAATTAAATAAAGACGATGCCACAGGGTGTAATAGAAATCATACAAAATGCAGTCTTGAAACATTTAAACTCTTCGTATAAGCTTTGGCTGTATGTAATAAACCGAAGCCGTTGAAGTGATAATTAAAAACAGAGTTAAAATGTGAATTCAAAGAATCAGCTTACCATTAATCATACTATCAATTACTAATAAGATAAGTAGTGGAAGCAATATAATATCTAATTGATAGCTTTACAAAACTGGTCTACAATGTGAAGATACAGACGGTTTGTGGGAAAATAATCAACAACAAGGAATTTTGAGACTTATGTCGTATCAAACAAAGTGGAATTTCTTTTAAATAAGCTTTCATGCAAACGCTTGAATGCATGACTAATTGCTCGTATTACATGGAATATTAATGTTTAGCTTTTGCTGAATAATTTGATTTAAAAAATATATTGTGTTTTTAGAATCTGAGGGTAGAACTAGAACTAGCTACAATATCTGTCAACGGCATTACGACTGACATTTAAGTAATCTTCACCTTGTCAATTTAAACTGTATAATAGTAATAAAGTTAAATAACATGAACCCCCAAGAACCAGCTTTTAATTAACATAAATAAACAATAAAACGAACAAACCTTAAAACTTCCATAATTCGAACACACTTCAAATTTAAATCGTTAATCACAGACAACTGCACTCCCGCCAAATTTTGACAGATTGATTATGACAGATAATGAATACTTGTTTTTTTTTAAATCGTGGTTGTGATCCAGGCGCGTGTTGTGGTACTGCCAAGCGCCATTGGACTAGCAGTTACATAACGTTGGGAGGCAGGAATGATTAAAGTACAGTTATAAGACCTCGCATCGAACGATGATCTCGTCTCACGTCCACTTGCTTGTTTTGTGGCAAAATGAGCTTTTTTGGCGCTCTCACACCGTTGCGTCTGTTACGTTTTTAAGATTCCGTTAAAATTACTGGCCTGTTAGTGATATCGCTATACTTTGCGGTAACTGGCCAAATATTGATGTTTGTATGTAAAAAAGTAATTGGATATGATTGTTGGATGGCTTGCGGTTTTTGTGACGATTAGATCATTCGTTTTCTTTTGTGTAGACACGATGTACTTTTTTTTATCATGTGGAAAACTCTACCACCAAGGACCATTGATGGGGTTATGTCCAATTCACAGGGTTTAAAAACCACATGGTATTCCTCGACGGACCTCAGGACACCAGTATGGGGTTCACTTGTGTATCCACTGCCCTTCCATCATGTTACATAGTCATTATGGATGGGCAGAGCATCCCAGAAAATTCTTTTAATGATTACTAAAACTGGTGTGCATGGTCATTGTAACAATGTGGTCAGTCATTAACTAGATATAAGAAAAAAGCAAAAACTTATCTTTACAGCTTTATATCATTTATTTAATTTCGACGACTTCATCTATGCAGGAGATATTATAGTTATAAGTGTATGCGCAAATACAGTTGCACTCTCTATTCCTTCACTCTCAGAATCCAAGGGACATCAATCTGACATGATCGGGGCGAGATCTGGTGCTGAACCAACGGTTTTACGTGCTTTTCGAGGCACGGAGTAAGTGATAATTAATTTATACGCAGAGGACTTCTAAAGATGAGAGAGAATCTGAGACTGTCTCCGCAGTTAGCGGTCATACACTAAGCTAGGTACTACATGAAGCATTGTGGTACCTATAATTGTGGATCCCAAATAGCAAGGGAAATCTCTTCTCCTATCCTTTTAGGGAAGAGATAAAAGAACTATTCTATTCCCCCTTCAGAGGTCGTAGGGAAATCTGTTCTCCTACCCTCTGAGAGAAAACAATAGAAAACTATTCTATTCCCCCTTTAGAGGTCGTTGCAAGATAATAAAATATAATATTATAATATTCTTTACTCACAGTGGAATATACTTAATGTAAGTACAAAAATCTTTTTGTAAATTTAGATTACTTGCACATTTTTTTGCTGTCATTATTGTCTGTGGTTATAAACGTTACTTTAATTGACAGCTCCGTTACAACATTATTGTATCGATTTGTCGATAACATCGATACTTGTTTGATGACCGGGATATCGATCTTTATTTAGTAGTGGTTTTTGTCATAGAGGTGTCTAGCCGTAAGTGCAAGGCACGAAGTTTTATGACAATTTTGAGGCAACAGTTTTAGGTATTAGGCTAAGTTCAACTTGTAAGCTGTCAATTTGCTAAGAAAATAATAAATAATTTAAATAATACGTGAAATAACAGTAGGTATTCGTACTACGTTTTTTCATACGGTCAGTGATGGGAATCGGCTTAATAATCCCCTTCCTTTAACCCCATGGCTACGTGCAATAGTGATACCTCTGCAGCTCTGGTGTTAGAAGACGTGGCTGTAGGTTTCAGAAACCTCTTACCATCCGGCAGGTCATATCTAGGCTTTGAGCCAGCTTAGTTCTGTAAAAAAGTATATCTCCAAAGTTGACTAGTCTAATCGATAAGATATTTATATCTACTTAACTTTATAGTAATTCTAATTCCACATTTAAGTTTAAAAGTTTTTTTTAACCAAGTTTCATTGAAATATCAAAACTAAACGTAGATGCAACAATTTTGTGTTTGTGCCGTTGAAGAGTTCCTTTATCTGGATCTAATCCTGGAAGTCGATTAAGGACATGCTTACCATAAATGCATTTGTCATTAGAACTGAATGAACATGTAAAACTTCCAACTTCGTATGATACGATTAAACAACAGCACCTTTATAGGGGCAGTGGTTCTAATTCAGCTTGCAAGATTTGACCCATACATTGTTAGTTAAATAAAAGCTTGTAACTTGTAAAACAAGTAAAAGAATTTTTCTTCTCCTGTTGCATCATATCAGTCGAAATTGTCGTACAAGTTTATTTAATTTAATTATTGTATTTATTACATTAATACTGGCAAAAGTAGGTTGCTGTTTAAAAAATATGTAGTGAGACCATAGAGCCGATTTCTATTGTTTCCTGGCAGGCCCATGGAGGACAAGTTTTGTCTTTACAAGGGGTTCGGCCGAAGAGCTCCAAGGAGCTGTTTATATTCACAGCTTCGTTCATTCGTTCGTTTGCTCAGAACGGTGCAATTGAGTTAAAATAGCCTAAGGCAAATCACTCTTTGTGTATATCACGCGCCGGACATGAGCGATTTATACAAACGGTTAAAGACCTTTACGAGAAAAATGTAAAAAAATGGACCCATTGTCACCGCCAGTGAGAATTCTGGACCAAGATTAGTTTGCGATTGGAACGGTATCAGCAATTTTGGTATTTATGTTGTTATATAATGATGATTGTGATTTTACTCCCTAAAGCTGGCACCTTTATTTGTTCAAGCATTCGCGTCATTGGAACAATGCAATATCACCAATACCACCATAAAGGTTTTTAAGGACGATTTACTTGAAACTTAGTATAAATAATATTCAATAAAATTTATGAACTTTAGTTTAGGGTGTTTCAATATTCAACCCCTAAGCGAATTTCAAAGTTTGTATGAGATTTTTTTCACCTGAAGTCCACGCGGACAAAATCGCGGAAGAAGCGTTAGTCCTACTTATAATTTTTTTTAATAATAATAATAAATTAGCCTGTAACTGCCTCACTGAAAGGCCTCTTCTCATACAGAGAAGGATTGAGCATTAATCACCACGCTAGCTCACTGCGTTTTGGCGATTTCAGACTATTAAGCTTTCCTCACGATGTTTTCCTTTACCCTTACTACTAAACGGTACAACTTACGTACTAAACTAATAATAATAATTTCCTAAACACCTAAACCGAAACAAATGTCTGTCGATCACACAGATATTAATCTCGTGTGGAAAACGACCGATCCGCGACACGAAGGAGTATTGCTAGACCAATCATGTCGGTTATGCATTGAACTGCAGATTCTAAGTCACGTACCTACAAGGAATTCGTAATCGACTTCGTCATTCAATCAAAACAGCGTATTGTAGTTCACAGCTGGACAAAAGCCGCTGTCAATTTGATTTGTCGATCACACGATTGGCATAAGGTGGGACGATTGGACTTTTGCGGTAAATGGCGCAGATTTGATCCCCGGGGAAAACAATTGAACAACGATACTTGAGAAAATAGAAAGGAAGTACTACTGAGATGACGGGTGATAGAGATAGATGGAGAAAGAGGACATATTGCGCCGACTTCAAATAAATTGGGAAAAGAGCAGGGATGATGATGATTACATAAGAAAATAGAAATAATGATTTGTAAACGTTTCATTAAAGCATATATTTGACTACCACGTGGACACTGGCGTTGAATAACAATTAATTTCCTTTTTGTGTCTAATTTTTCGGTGTTTGAAGGTTTTCTTTAAAAGGTGGTGATATTTAAAAAATATATGCGATTTGGTCGAAATATCCCTTTACTTTTTAATAGGAGACAGTTTGCCCCGTTCTACTTAACTGATCCGGGTGAATCTACCCATGCACATTTCAAAAAGGAGACATCTGATCCACAGGCAAATTTTTTAGTTGCGAATTGTCTCATAACCCGTATAGCCATACTGGTGTCAGCACGAATGGGTCGGCTCGACGTGAAATACCCTTTCACAGAATATCGACGTCAAATATCGGTTTACATAGTGTAGTGTTTTGTAAGGTTTGCAAGATCCCGAAGACAGGAGCAGACCATCCAAAGCCCGGCAACGGGTCAATGTTTGGTTCTTCTTCTTCTTATCGTGTGGTTGATGAACAACCTGGTGTCAGAGTTTAAACCGCCCGTAGGCCTCTGACATGGCTTTACACACCATTGAAAAATCTCTCAGGTGTGCTGGTTTCATCACGATGTTTTCCTTCACCGTTTTAGCAACTGATAATGAATTTTTAATACGCACATAACTTACGAAAAGTCAGAGGTGCGCGCCTTGGGATCGAACTCGAGACCTCTGACTTGTCAGTCGACGGTCATACCACTAGGCTATCAGTGCTGTTGTATGTTTGGTAATGTTTGGTAATCGAAACAAATTTATTTGCATTGCATAGGCTTAGGTATTTCACGGTATCCATAAACGACCGGGTCATTGTCATCATGAGACCACCATAGTATAGTTAAGTCACCAATTCGCAACAAACTAAACGGGTTAGGGTCACCCCTTCCTACCCACGTCACGTACTGTCATAGCGCTTGCGCAAGCGCACCTTGGCTGCTAATGGCTTACGTTGTGCACATATCAAAAAAGTATCGTTTGGTTTATTGATTAGGCAAGTTAGACTGTTAGGTTAGAAATAAATTGGCAATGGGTAAAAAAGACGTAAAATCATTTAAGCTGTAATAGCGTAGTGGTATGACCGTTGGACAGCCAAAGGTCGTAGGTTTGAAACCTAGGATTTCAGGATGATCGATTCAGTGGCTTAAGCGTGAAAAAGTAACAACAGACATACTTTCGCATTTTTAATATTAGTTAGGATAGGATGTTAAGATTACTACTATACAGGGTTATTTGTAAAACACCAGCATCCTTAATAGGGGTCATTACCTAAACTCATCAGTAGGAACAACTTTTACTATGGGACCAACCCTGAAATCGCAACAAAAAATTAGCTGTTCCGTACATTTATGTTCACATGACTCAAGAAAATGTATGGAACAGCTGATTTTTTTTTGCGATTTTAGGGTTGGTCCCATAGTAAAAGTTGTTCATAATGATGAGTTTAATGACCCCTTTTAAGTATGCGGGTATTTTACAAATAACCCTGTGTACAGTAATTAAGAAAATTATAGTAGATACTTTAAAAAATCGTCTATAATGCCAATGATCTAAATGCAATGTTAGGTAAAAACATTCTCTACACATTTCTGTGCTGGTTTCGCAGCGAAAATATTAAGAATAGAAATTAGATAGGATATTGAAACTGTTAATGGTTCTTAGATTTTTTATTACCATCCATCACATAATATCGCTCACAATCACAATGAATCGATCGATATACTGACTCATGAGTAAAGGTGCGTGCCAATCGCTTTGTAAAAAAGAAAATATTTTTTTTTATAATAAGTATTTTAATTTTTTTAGAAAGAAAATAAAAACAACTACGAGTAGATTTTGAACCTACATATCAATCTATTGGTTAAAGCCACCTGCACTAGCCGCTTTGCGAACTACAACCTTGCTACGTGCTTTCTAGGTAAACTTCTAAATGGCTGGACGTATTTTGACGGTACTTTCACTAACAAGCAGCTGACTTTATAAGATCTAATAAACACTACTTTAAATTTCAAAAATATTTAGAATACCGTGCAAAAAAAAAACTTTGAAATTAGGGACGAAATCCGAATATCACACAGCTAAAACCACTGGACCAACAAACTGGAAATTTAAAACCAAAGTTCTTTCTATAACATAGGTATCCACTAAAATCTTTGACTTGCGTAACTTTTCTTGTGCGAATCCGTCTCTCTTTTGGATAGTTTTCTCATTAATTTTCCGTTACAGCAATGTTACACTCTAATGTGTACGCACCTTAAAACATTATATCACACCCAATATAGGTGCTATATATTTCTTTTTATTAAATTTATTGTGATATCAATTCGAGCAAAAACTTCAGGAAATAAACTGAATGAATCAATTGAATCATTTCTTGATACTTTTTGTTAGATCCGATCAATCATCGTTGCTATTCTATAAATCAAGTTTGCTGCTTTCATTTTTTTGCGTAAATATAAATTAGAGACTGTTTTATCGCAAATGAGACGATCAATTTTCTATAATGTATATAGCAGGGGTGGCCAACTCGTTTGCACACAATATCTACTCTATTAATCTATTAGTCTTGTGAAGGCTTTAATGTTTAAAAAAATATTTTTTATTAACAAGACGTTGGTAAAAGCTCTAATTGTTTTTTAATCATAGTTTTAATTTATAATATTACACCTCTAGTAAAAACTGAGTAAAAAACGTTAGTACCTACATTATTATAACTAATTTATCAAAATAAATATTTAAGGAATAACAAATTAAAAACCGGGTCTAATAGACCCACATCATCTACTTAACGTGTAACTGACCCAGACCCAGACTGTATTAAAGTGATGGAGCCAACTAAGGAATTCATAAAAAAAAATAGAAAAATACAAAACATTTAATTTCGATAAAATTTCACATGAAGGCGGGAATATAGGAAACATTCAATTTCTAATGGCTTCTGTAAATACTTTAAAAAATATAAAATCTCTCTCTTATAAAAAGCTATCTAAACAAAATAAGTCATTATTTTAATTTTATACTTAACACAAATTTAGTTGTGACGCCAAATAAGAGATGGCGCTGCATAAAAAATATAAATTCTTTAAAGATTCGTGTTAAGTATAAAATAGTATCTCCTTATTTATAATATAAAATTTATATGAAAATAATATTATTTATTATGCACATAAACTCTGTCTTCCGAGATCACTCCTTAGCTTCCAATATTATTTTCTTATCACATTATTCAGCGCCTGAAAAAAGGAATAAAAACGTTTAAAAAACTTTCACAGGCTACTACTGATGTGCGTGCTCTATCCATTGGAAATATAAAGAAAATATATAAGATAGATTAGTTAACCGAAACTTAAAAGGTGCTAAAAGTTTAGAAATATAGCAGTGATAGCTAACATTTTCTTTTAGCTTTGTGTAATGTAATATTACCAAAAACGCCATCTAGTATAACTAACACAGACTATTACAACTGCTACCTACGTACCTACAACTTACGCCATCTGTTGTACATAAACTAAAGCTTTAGGTTTCTTACCTGAGTCTAGATGGCGCTAGTGTGTCCGCCGCACATCCCGCTCCGTCTTTTCCTGCCGTTTGAGGTCATTGATCGTGGTGACGCTACTGAACAGTACTTTCGCCGTCATTTGCTGGAAATACAAATAAATTTCATATTAACTATTAGATTTGATTGATGAATGCTTTTATAAACGTGTTGCTAATATAAATATTGGTGTTAAAGGTGAAACACCTTCTCTGTGGTTAAGAATATGCGCATTCATGTTCTGAGCGCTAGAAATCTGTAGAAAATTATCTAAGTTTTCTTAAAATTATCCTCTGAACCATTCTTTGTTGGAGTTGGATTCACCCGATTCAGCTGAATATTAATTTTTGACGGAGCATTCTACCTTCGCAACTCAAAGGAGGAATGATATTTTTAAGGTTAAATTGGGGTAGATCAGTTTCTAGTCTTTATGAGGGTATTCTGACTCTGACGCCTAAGATCTTACGAAAGCCTCTCCAGGACCTCGCGAGGCATGGAGCAAGTGAAAATTTATTAATAGGTACCTATTTAAGTTTCTAGATTACATTTAGGACACCTCTAAATTAGTTGTAGCCGCAAATGAGTTGCATTCGGCAAAGTTATCACATTTTTTTAATGGTTAGTTTGAGGTGCTTTAGACCCACATAGGTTTACAATGCCTATTCTTCTTTAGAAAATTTTGTAGTCAAATTAGGTTATCAGATTAGTCCATGCACCTATATATAACATATGCAATGAGACGAGATTTAAATTCTCACCGATATCACGCAAATGGACTAATTTGACAGCTCTTAAAATCTTCAATCCTATTCTAATGTTCCTTGTTAGTCTAAGATAGGGAGTCTAAATTAGAACCCTATGAAAATTTCTACCTACGGGTATCGGCACAGCTACTATCGGCATGGATATCGGCGATACCTTTTGATCGGTGCATCCATTATTATACCTAATATATCTTGTTCAATTAGCGCTTATTAAAAAAGCCTTTTGCCGTTCAACATCTACGACACATTTTCAACAAAAGCAAAAAGATTTTATATAAAACTTCAATTGCAATAAATCTCTTATGTCAAAGACCAGGTGAAATTAAGTGGGAGTTATTGGCCGAGTGCCAAGTTCCACCTGTCTACAGGCACTAGTTCTCCGCCATCTTGGAACAAACGGCCAAATTCTGTCGTTTTGGACAGTATTATATTGTGGTGTGCTGTATATTTATATAGATAATGTACTTGTTTGTCCAGCGATACTGAATATGAGAGCTTTTTTTTGGGGTTCCGTATTACTAAGACTTCGACTGTTCCTCCGTTCATCCGTCTATCTGTCCAAGGGCATATATAGCTTTTGAACTGTAATAGGTAGACATTTGAAATGTCAAAGAATGTATACTTTTATGGCCGCTATAACAAAGAATCCTAATCCTATCTTCCTAACTAATTTTATAAATGCGAAAGTAAGTTTGTTTGTTTGTTTCCTTTTCACGGCTAAACCACTGAACTGGGATCCTGGAATCATCCGGAAATTTTGCATATACGTTGTCACTTGAACAGAAACGGACATCCTTTCATCCCGAAAAAAAAAACTGTTCTCGAGTAAAACAACAATAACGTTCTTATGATTATAGATGGCGCCACATGTTGGCTATAATTTACCATCATACCACGGGATGAAGCCGCGGGCGGAAGCTAGTAAAAAAATTAGGAAAATTTTACAGCTTTTGTGCGAAACCCTCTGTGTTCGACTCCGTTTCGAACTTAACCAGTATTTTAAGTTGGCAAACGGCACTGATGGTAATCGAATACCGTATCCTATAGACGTTGCCGACCCTGTGCGGGCTATAGAGGGGGAGGGGAGATTGAGGAAGAGGAATAATGGAATTTCAGTCATGTCTGAGTTCAAATTCAAAATGCAGGCGATCTTACTCCGAATACCGCAAAGGGTGCAAAACCGACGCGACGCGGTTGCTTTTCGTGTTCTTTAAGGCGCGGAACACTTAATAATTTATTAACGTTAATACGCACTTAAGAAAAGTCAGCGAATCATAGATGGTTAAAGTGCAGAAAATGTTTTTGATCATGAGCGGAATTTGAACCCGCCACCGGTACCAGTCGCTCTGCCACTAAGCTATTTGTGATCCCACCTGTGTAATCAAAATTCTCTTAGTGGCCGAGCGATTGGGGCACGGGTAATTTGTGGACTGGAGGCTTTACCCAGTAGGTCGTAGGTTCAAATCCCGCTCGTTATTGATTTTTTTATACAAATTTCGAACTTTAGAACAAAATAAAAATATTTATTTCTATAATTATTTAAATTTATTAAAAGAAAAACTGTATCTAAAAGACCGCTTCCGGTGGGCAATGTCCCCAAAACGCTGGCTGCATTGCCACGTTGAATGGCAATGCTAAGCCATTAATAAGCTAACATGTGCTAAAACATGTAAAAAAAACACTAAATGTTTATTTACGCAAAAAATCTTCCTTAACTACCAAACATCTCTTGTAGATCAATTAATTATCATATAGAGGATATAGGAGACCCCAGTAGGTATACATAACTGAGATATTCCCCAAAACCCCATGACACACCATTACAAAACCACACTCATTACTATTGTAAATTGGATCGCGCTGAAATGAACGGGTCAATTTGGCCTGCCATTATCACAGGCTCTGAGAGAAAGGCACGTTAAGGTGGGTATCGATTTTTTAACAAAGGGACGGTTCAATTATTCTGTTTTGGTTTTAAGTAATTAGAAAGGATACCAGGCCGTTTTAGAGAATATTTGTTTTAGACTCACTCAGTAAACCATAATAATAAGTAAGTAATTAACGGTCGGACTCGCCTTATCAGGGTTTTGTAACTTTACGATTTTACAAATAGAGCTCTCGAATGGCCTATCATACATACACAGCCTGTATCAGTCCACAGCTGGATTTAGGCCTCTTCTCATACGCATATTATTTTGTGCGCTCATTAGAAAGTTTATCGCCACGCTGGGCAAGCGGGTTGGCTATCGCAGTACCTGATGGTTGCTATTACACAGTAGGATGCTGCTGCCCATCCTCCAGGTTTTTCCTTTTGTCGCTTCTTAGGACAACCGGGGGATGAGTAGGGGTGGTTCTATTCTAAGGCCGGAAACCACATAACTACTTCTAATACACACTCACTACGGCACAGAATAACCGCGGTACAATAAATACGTACAGCAAGTAATAATAATGTGCTCCTGACCGAATTTTGGTCACAGCGCGAGCGGCCAATCTTAACGAAGATTAGCCAACTACGCAGGAGATAGTATATTTTAGTGCACAAGTGTGAGCGTAAACACAGGTGCACTCTCTATTGCTTCACTCTCATAGGGGCCGTCTCCACGAGCGAGAGAATCGCGGCGTTTTCATACAAAATAACTGGACGATTGTATCGCTGTGTGGAGACAGACTCGTACAGTTACTGATAAATTTGACGGCACGACGGCGACGATACTATCGCCGCGATTTTCTCGCTCGTGGAGACGGCCCCATAGTCCGACGGGTCGCCAATCCGTCACGACTGGAGAGAGATCAGGCGCAGGGCCAACAGCTTAACGTGCTTTACGAGGCACGTAGTAACTGATCATTAAATTATAATACGCACATAATTAACGAAAAGTTAGAGGAGCGTGCCTTGAGTTCAAATCTGACAACTCTGATTTGCTAGTCAATGGTCATACTACTAGGCTATCACGACTAAACGTACAGCAAGTAATGTGTAGTATTGCAAGTGCATAGAACTACACACAGTAACTGTTTACAATCAAGCAGGCTTCTTCTGTGTAATTGTTTGTCACCTTGGTATCTGTATAAAAAAATATTTTCCAAAGATATGTGCCTTAACTGTGGTGTAAGTGGTTGATCCACATCGGGTGCTCTACATTTAATATAATTGCAATCTTCGGCTCCGCCATAACACCTTATAGAGGCCGGTATAGTTGTTACATATCGTTAATTCGGACGGCCATTTTAAATTTTATATATTTTTTTAAGAAACTGGAGCAATGCAATTTTTCGCAATAACTTTTTTAATGTGGCATAATTTTTGACCAACTTTGGAGTTTTGTTTTAAAGATTTAAAAAAATGTAATATGTTATGTTATGGGTGTTGAATAAAAAAGTAAAGTGTGTTTTAAAAGGATTTGTTAGTACAGTCAACCGCATGACAGTAGTGACACTGAACTACAAAAATAGCCTTTACTGCTACGTAGTAAGGATGCTGTCAATGTCAAATTGTTACCACTGATGTGCGGTTGACTGTACGAATTATTTGTGTCTGGTCAATTAACTTTGTGACTCCATGATAGTAAAAATTAAAACATCTTGCTACAGCATGAAAATCGGTGCAGTAGTTTTTGAGTTTATCGCAAACCGACAGACAGACAAACGCGACGGAAATAATTATGTAGTGAGGTATATTATTAAAAATGTATTTTATAAGTACATGTTATATTTAAATAAAAGTTGAATGAAGTTGCAGGCGACAGCTTATATATTAGCCAAAAACTTGACAAATTAGCCAAAACCTCCGTCTATCCATTGGCGAAAACAGCATGCTGTTTTTGGAGTTTATCGCGAACAGACACGCGACGGATAACTTTGTTTTATATATGTAGTGAGGTATATTTAAAAATATATTTTATACATGTTAATAGTTAAAATTCAGGCGAATGAAGTCGCGTACGACAGCTAGTCAAGTACAAAAAGGTGAAAACCTCTAAAGGTATGTTTAAACTATGTGTAATGCTTACCCACTGATGCAAAACACTCATTCACGCTTCAATGACTAAAGGGTGAACAGAATTCCAGGCGCTAATAACAAATCGATAGAGTACCTAAACTTTGGTTAAATTATGTCTGTTTAAAGGCACTCTGGTTTAAGGTGTTGTACAGACTGTGGCGGGGCATCTGTCTATCTATATCTAAGTATACAAACAAATAAATAAAATTGAAGTAGAAATTTTTAAAAGAGTCTTCTCGTGACTACGGTTAATACAACTTGACCGAAACGTCGAGGTTAGTTCAATAACGACTATTTTGAATTATCTGTGCGCGAATAGACCCGAAATAATATTTAAAACAAAATTGAAGTATCTGTTTGTACCTGTGTGAAATATCAAAATAACAACTCTATTGGATGATGTATAGGTGAAACTTTTTCTCCATGTAACTGTTTTTTTTAATTCTTAAAAGGGTTATCTATCTATATGATATGACTTAAAACCAAAAAGCGGTTAAGGTTTTTATATTACAATTTAAAAACCTTAAAATTAGAGACCTTAAAATGCGATTTGAACATTTTAAAAAGATGTGGAAAATTTATAATGCCATTATCTTGGAAAGAAAGAGTGCCTTTGTACCTTATATTCCTTAATGTCATTTGTATACAAATAACTATTTCAGTGTGTACATAAATAAATAAAAGAAAAATTCTAAAAAGACGGTTTATATTCTAATATTGGTTTGTTTATTTTTGGCGTAGTCAGTTAATTGAATATTGCAGGTTTAGTACATTTTTTTCTTATTTATCTACAAAAAAAAAAGATTACACTATTACCTGATAATTTCCATTGCTGGTAACACTGGGGGGCGCGAACCCCCTCCCGCCGTACCCCTGCCCGGGCCCGCCGTGATACAGCGTGTTGTTATTCGCATCTCTGGTGGTCGCTGTCGCGTATGACGATTTGCAGTTTTGGGACATCCTGTGAACCTGGAATGAGATAAAATCAAAATATTTTTATTCATGTTGACCATTAGGCACTTATGAATAGTCATAGTTCTAATATTGTTTGTTGTAAGAGTGACTCTAGTTGCCAGTTCCAAGGGCAGCCTACCCTTCATGGAGAAGAATCTGGCAAGAAACTCCATAAAAATAGAATTGTGAGTAATTAAGATAGAGTTTTCATTATTTAAATTTTTGCTTAAACCTTTTTCGAATTTTAAACCTATTGTTGGAAATAATTTCTTAGAGAGCGTTATTTTATTTACTTAAATTTGGTCAGAAGGACTATTGTCTTTTTGACCGAATTTCGATCACAGCGATCAATCTCAATGCCGAAAAGCCTAACTTTTGATCATATCAATGCAAAATTACGGTCACAACTCCTGTTTTCATCTGTGTACAGTCACGAGCATATTAAATATACAGGTAGCGAAATTAAAGTGATACGCTTTTAAAATTAAAGTTTTGTTTAAAATAATTTCATCTAAATATCGGTAATAAATGGAATATTTTTACATTTTAAATAAAGTTTGAACCCGAAGCACTGCTTTTTTGTAATCTTATAAGGATCCAAAATTAATTATCACTTGCTTGAAATGGTGAAAAAAAAACATCATGAGGAAACCAGCAGACCTCTTAAAATTTTCAACGATGTGTAAAATCATGGTAAAGATGGCTTAAAAATAAATTACTTCAAAACGGTGAAGAAAAACATCGTGAGAAAACCAGCACACCTGTGAGATTTCTCAACGAGATGTGTAAAGTCTATAGTCAATGGTATGTTGTTCATCAACCACACGTTATGAGGAATAACATTTATTTAAGAAATATAATAATATTAGAAAACTATAAATCTATGGTCATAATGTCATATTTTATGTATTTTATTTCAATTTTATTATAGGGTCTGCTGTTTCACTGTAACATTTTTTTAACAATACACTGAATTGACATGAAATAACTATTTATCAACTACAATAATTTGTTTAAATAATATTGTATTTATATTGTAAATAATAGTGTATTTGTATAAAATTTGCATGCCTAACCTATTGTAACAACAGTTAAACCAATGATGTCTACGAATAGAGATTTTCATTTCTATTTTTAACATTTTAAAAACACATTTTCCTAGAAATGGGCCTTTGACGAATTCTACGTATCAAGTCGATTTTTTTGGTTGTATACAATGTATACCTACTGTCAACATATTTTTTGGGTTGTATATTTTTGCAGTTAACTGTACTAAAGGATATAACATAATGACTCCCAATTGAAAAAACCTAATTAGATCCTTTGATTCTTAAACAATAATAAATACCGCAATAACTGCTTATTACTGCATGAATAGTTTTAATTAGGGATGTTGATTAATGTTTTGTAATGGGTTAGTAACCTCATACATTGTTGCCTAATACTGTATAATACTTGCCTTTATTTTACTGGTATAATAATAATAATATCCTCCTGACCGAATTTCGGTCACAGCGGCCGATCTCAACGGAGATTAGCCAAGTACGCAGGATATATTATAGTGCACAAGTGCACTCTCTATTCCCTCACTCTCATGGTCCGATGGGACGGCCTTCCGACACGATCGGAGAGAGATCAGGCGCAGGGCCAACGGCTTTACGTGCTTTCCGAGGCACGGAGTTAGTGATAATTAATTTATAAAAGTCAGAGGTGCGCGCCTTGGGTTCGAACCCGATACCTCTGACTTGCCAGTCAACGGTCACAACCACTAGGCTATCACAACTCGTCTCATTATATCATTACAGGTATAATAGAGCTTAGGTGTAGTGTATAATATACACTCAAAAACGAAAGATGTAGAGTTTGGGCTGGTTGCAAGTGATGACTTGATTTAAGGCGCGTACCTATGTTTAGTCGACTCGCATTGTTCTCACATAACACCTCAGAACAATGTATCCAAAAATATTGTAGGCCATTATTTAAAAGAGCAACCATGGAGTTTCTTGCTAGATTCTTCTCCATGAGGGTAGGCTGCCCTTGGAACTGGCAATGTGCTACTCTTATAATCTCGTTATTAAAATTATGACTATTCATAAGTGCCTAAAATGGTTTACATGAATAACTTCATAGATTGATTGATTGATGACCATTTTAGAATATGATCGGTTAATCGGATGCATATTTGCCTAAAGTTGTGGTGTTGGAAAATATAGAGTGCGCTTTTGTATCGAAAAAATCCCCAGATTTGGAGATCGTAAAATTTTGTGTTCTATAGAACATTTTTTATTAACGACACAAGAGTTTCAAATAAGAAAATCGGTTCGCGATTGACGGAGAAATCGATAAACACGCATTAAAAAACACACATACAGTCGAACACTGAACCTCCTCTTTTCCCCTATTCTACCCTAACCTACCCTATTCTACCTCTACCCTACTCTATCTTACTCTTCCCCTACCCTACCCTACCCTACGCTACCCCTACCCTACCTTACCCTAGCGGTATAATTCCATTTTTTGTTCTATTCTGATATTCTAAGCGGAGACAAATCCAACAAATCAAAAACCATGAAAATTTGGTCCAGACGTTCTCGAGTTAAAAGTGTTCAAACAAACCCGACTTTGTTTTCAATAGATAATAATATTAGTTAGGAATGGATTATATCAATAAATGTAAATAATTTAAACTGCCAAATGTGGGTTATTTTCAGATTAACTTAATTAGTGTCGTCTAGACATAGACCGGCGTATCGTGCTAAAGGTCACTCTACAATAGAGTTTGAATTAGTAATCCGTCTAGTTCCAGTGTATTAACACCGTATAATAAATTAGATTATACTGAGGAATTAATTTATTGACTCGTGATAGCCTAGTGGTATGACCGTTGACTTGCAAGTCAGAGGTCTCTGGTTCGAACCGTTTCGTAAGTTATGGGGCGGTGAATACACAAGAGAACCCCGTTATCCCGTCCAGAGGTCCGTCGAGGAACACCGTGTGGTTTTTAGTCCGTGCGAGTCGGACATAACTCCATCACTGGCCCTTTGGTACCTAAGGGGTTTTCCACACGAAACAAATAAAAAAAGTTATGTGCGTATTACAAATTAATTATCTTTAGCTTTTTACTGTTTGAAGTCGGTTTCACTTTTTTGATATTTTTTTTTTAGTATGGCTTAAGAAATTTTTTCGTTATGACCAAATTTTCGTAGTCTCTCAACAAAAGAAAAAAAAATCCCGGTTAAACGTGGCTGCTTACGCCTTTTTGAGGTGATACTGTAACCCTCGGTGCACAACCCTGCACTTGCGCGCGATTAGAACTTGGCCGATTTTTTTATTTCTTGTTTATTTTACTTGTTTTGAATTTTTTATAGGGCCATGGTGTTACAGGGTATACACAAGGTGTAAACGGGGTATTGCTGTGAAGACCTGCAAAATTTCAGGAGGTCTTCTTCTTATCGTGTGGTTGTTGAACAACCTGGTGTCAGAGTTTAAACCGCCCGTAGGCCTCTGACATGGCTTTACACACCATCGAAAAATCTCTCAGGTGTGCTGGTTTCATCACGATGTTATTTCAGGAGGTAATAAGGCCCATGAAATTGAACAATTATCCCCAAGGAACATAGGTCGAAATCTGATAACTAAAATTTAACTTCTTATACGTAAAGTCAATTTTCTATTTTTAATTCTTGGTTTAGACCTATGTTTGAACAAAAGCGTGCATAAATTAAAGCTACTAATTAGTATTGTCTACTATTTTAAAATAAAGCACCGCTGAGATGAATAATCAAACAGTGCCGCCGATGTCATCGGCTAAATTCGTCTAATTTCGGGTTTAGTTTTAGCGCAGACGCTAATGCATTTGAATTATTTATCAAAATTCGAATTTGGAATTCAAATGACAGATGTAGAGCATCAACTTGTTACCGTAATCAAGTACAATCAGCAACATAACTATAATACATTGTACTTATAAAAAAATCCCAAAAAAACCCGATCTGATGCAATGTCTTCTGCGTGGACGGTGGCCGGGTAATTAAAAAAAAGCAGGCGAACCAAAACTGTGGCAGTACAGTTACTAACTGTAACACGAAACGAACAATTAAATACGCGGGTCAAGGCATAAGAGGCAGCGGATTATTGGTATTAGGGATTGAAATAAATATTTCGGTATAAAACCACACACGCAGTACGATAAATCATAAATTTACATAATATAATTAATAAAAGTATCAGAACGTAGAATAGACCTACATTAATTAATAATAAATTTTTCGCGCAAGCAAACTTGTATTTAAAACGTGTTATTTATTACTATTTGACATAAACTATTGGTTTTATGTCATTCGGAATATCACTGCATTTTTGCTAAATTATAAGGGTTGTTAAGTTTTAAACTGATAGCGGTGAGATGTGAATGCTAATAAATTATGAAGTTATAATTGTTATTTTTATGCCCTATTTGTAAATGGTAAAATTAATATAAATATATTTGAAAACGACGGTAATAAAATAAATACGTAACCAAAGCTTACTTCAAGTATTAATATTAATAATATTTAACTGCAATTATGTTAATTAAGCCTCAATTTTATGACACCTTGTAGAAATTAACAGTTTCTAAGTAACCTCTGAATAGAAATGAGTAATCTTTCATTCAATTACAACAGTTAAACTGAATAACATTATGGATTAAAAAAAACTCACAATGTAAAGACGACTCATCAAGTCATAGCAACTGCATTATTTAATACCGGACAATTATAATAGGTAGTTGTAGGAATACTGTTGCAAAAAATAGGTACTGTTTAAAAACTAATGACAATTGGAAAAAAAATACGATCAGTCGCTCAATGCCGAATCTAGTTTCCTAAAATTCTGCTATCCTCTTTTCACAAAATAGAGATAGGTACGAGTATGTATGAAGTGACAGCTATTGGACTTAGACATTAGAATGCACGACGTTATCTGTTAGAAATACCGTTTCTGTTCGAAGAATGTTCAAACCTGTGATATATTTTTAAATGGTGGGTAATTAGAAGTAAGGATTCTAACCACAGATTACTCATTACGCTTTGTACACCTACGTCAGTCTGCATATACGTGTTATACTGAAGTTGTCGTTTAATTGCATAAAGACTAATCCATATACTTCAAAACCTTCTTCGTTCTATTCTTCGTTAACTTCACTAGTTTCCTTAACTACGTTATTTTCGGGAAAATTAAAAAAAAACTTATTCTTTTTTTGAATATTTAAGTAAAATTTTTAAAAAAATATTCTTAATGTCTCTGTACGCACTTTTTGATAAAAACAGTCTTCCCTCACGTAGACCACACGATGCACTTATCTCCGAAACATACGCAGCAAGCCTTTATCAAAGCAAGAGCTTTGAGACTTGTGACATACTTCGATCGCAATCAGAGACACATCACGAAATGACCCGCTTCTTGCACTTTTAAATTATAATGTCGATCACTTCGTGTGGCATTCGTTTATTGAGATCGGTATGTTGTTTTTTTTATTATGAACTAAATTGGTGCAGTGAGAGTGAGTCTTTTTAGTTCAAGAAACTTTTGACGTACTTTAAAACAATATGAAGATAAAATTAACATATTACATTCGTTTTGTAGTCGGTGTTAAGGATCAACATTTTGTATGTTACTTTATTGGAAAATTATATTGAAATTTGCGTGGCGAGCCGTGGTTTAACATCTATAAAAAACACAGTTGAATTGAGAATCTCCTTGTATGGAAACGTTAAAAATTACCTAAAAAATGTATAAGGTAGACATGGGTTCGTACATGATTCTAGACTCCCCGGCGTTGAATTTTCGTAGCATTTTTCTATATTTGTTTGTTTGTTTGTTTGTCATTTTTTTATGCAGTAACGGGACAATGGACTGTCATGATTGTTTTCGAGATATTGCTTTTGGTTGAACAAGGGAAATGCGGACAAAAGGCGCGAAGTGGCTAGGAAAATCTAATTGAAAAAGATTTAGAATTCGAGTGGGGCTTAAACCTGCGGCACTTATAGTACCGTGGTTTAAGTCTTGCTCCTCTCTATCTATCTACATATCTTGTCTCTATTAAGCTCTTTTCTCAACAACTTTTAAAAATATTTTCAAAAACGCTGTCTCTTGTAACTCGGCCTACAAACGTGGGCGCTTGAGATTTTTTTGGCGTTCCGTCAAAATGGATTACCCATTTTCTTTGTGTAGACTGTACCGACATAGAAATATGCCGTTTTTATGCGAAGTATTTTATAATTTGTGTTAGCATTTTTAAACATCGAGATAACCGATAAATTAGTTTTTAGCATATTTAAGTAGTGCGTGGAACCTTTTGGGGCGTCTCTCAGCTTTGTAAGGCATGTTATATAGTGGTTGTATAGTGTTTGTGTAGTTGTACCGCCTATCTACAGCTTGCACCGAGCTATCTAAATAAAATTCAAAAGTGGTTGTAATTTCCCATCTTATGAAATATCTACGCACTTGGGCTATTATTCTACGATAAAAGCACCTTTTATCACATTAAGAATCTATAGCCGTTTTCTCAGCATTGTACACTGTACCGCCCGGCTGCTGTGAAACATGGACGTTGACAATACCGATGGAAAAAGGCAAGAAGTGTTTTAGGCAGGATTAGCTGAACAGTTACTTTTGGTCAACAAGAAAAAAAAACAGGATAGAGCTGTGTCACTTAATACGCCATAATACAACATTTCAGAGATAGTTTAGGAAAGAAAAGTAAAGAAGAAATCATAGGAGTTTGTTACAATAAATACTTAAAAGAAAAAATTAAAATCGCGATATATCAAAAGGTCAAAAGACAAATGTAGTTTAGAGCGCACGCGCAGTAGCTTTTAAAAAAGAAAACACAATCTAAAAGCATTTTCTAAATTAGAAGAACTGTCGTGGCCATATCAGTGGAAAATTGTATTAAGAAATTTCTCTGAACATTTATTGTACTATAACCTTTTGCAAAATTTGCGAAATTTTACGAGACAATAACTGTTTGTGTCAAAATCCCTTAAGAAGCCATGAATAAGTAATTATGGCTTAAATGTAAATGACGGCTTTATGTGTACGACTTGGCTTAAACAAACGTAAACAATAAGGCTGAGGACAAGCGAGCGTAATTTTTAAGTAGTGAGTTGCGATTTTTTTAGTTGCTTCGAGCAGTTCGGGTCACACGACAATCCTAAATGCATTTGTCGCTGAGTCCTGACCAAATTTTACTTGAATGTGGGAAGAGTGAGGAGGAGTGCCTGTATGCGAGTAACATATTATCGTTCCTTGAAAAATGAAAAACGTTCCTTTATTAGGTTCGATTACGAACGGGATTACATGCGAATTACTTGGAAAATCCATCAGCCATTCTGCCAACAACGTTCAAAATATAGAATCGAATACAGATAACATGAATATAACGAACAAGTCAGTCGTCAGAATAGCTGGTGGATTTTACCAGTAGATCGCAGGATCAAGTCTCGCTTGTAATCGAATTTTTGTTTTTAAATTACTTTGAAACTTTATAGTCGCATATCATAAAACATTTTAAAAATGTTATAAGAAAGATTAGATTATTCTAAACGTCCGTCTGAAGAGTAAATGCAATTTCGGCCGACGTACAGCGCGCCACAGTTCTCGAAGTCCGTTCAGTTAGCTGCAGTATGATTTTTCTTATGGACTAGTCGCGTTTAAAATGATTTTTTATGACGCGAGATAATATATAGAGCCAGATAAGCATTCTACGTATTTACATGCATGTAGGAATACTTATATGCGAGTATTGTATGCGCAAATGCCACCCGTACAACTTTATAGACTTAGATAGTCGTGGCGAGAGAGAATTTACTTATAAGGCAATCGAATTTTTGCAACCGATATTACGCTCGTTTGGCCTCAGCCTAAGGTTTGAACCTTATAGCCTTGAGCTTCGAGTCGATCAAAGCGAGTATTTGGAAAATTTCAATGGATCGAAATTGTACGATTGTTGAGAGTTTATTGCTTCTTCAAAAGAATACTAGGAAGCGTTGGAGCCCTAAAATACAGGGTTAATAAAAAAAAATCTTTCAAGCTGTCGATTTTAGATATTAATTTTTAACGAGTTAGCAAGGAAACAAACTGGTTGAAGTCCAATTGAGTTTTTTGAGACAACAGCTTTCTATCAAATCTGTAGCTATTTATAAATATGTAAAATCTGTTTTTTTAAAGGAATAAATTGTATAATGAAGATTTTTTGTAAGTGCACATATGACGCTGTCATATCCACCTTGTAGATAAAAGCCTTGATAAATAAATAGATTGAAAAAAAATCCCGATTGAAGCCTAATTTTAGTTAACTGTTCCTAATGGCTAAGAAGTCACAAAATGGCAATCAGAATGCCATATTGTTATTTAAATCGTATAGTACCTATCTGTAAGTCTGAAACTGCACCTACAATATAACAAAAATTATTTACGTTTTTTTTAAAGGAAAAAAATAAAGAAATATTCGTCTCTTAGTCATTTGCAGCCACTTACGTAATTCCAACAATAACTTTCAATAATCGTGTTAATGCATTTGCTACTGAAAAAAAAATACAATACTTCCTTCTTTCTACCTTAAACCGCTACCACTTATGACTTTTCCACGTAAAACAACTAATTCTTTTTTCATCATAACGCACTTAGTAACCGCATATTGCCTTGAAAGGGACCCGTTTTCGAATTTAATATAGAGCGATTAAACAATTGCAAAATTAAATTTTTCACGCCAAAAACAATTGTGTGCACCTTAATATTGGGGAGGTAAGGCCGCAATTAAGTTTGAACAACCACAAAAGTATTTTTGCATCAACTTCGCGTCCACGATGACGGAATTTTACCGCATACCTACTTTTAAAATGATATACATAAGTGTATGAATTTTACATAATTATGTTTGTTGCTCTGATTATTCGTTTGGTCACGTAAGCATAAAGTATATAAATATATAATAATATAAGTAAAATGTTTTTTACGTAAACGGTTTTGTCATCAAAACTGAAGCTGTGTAACAAATATCAGAACAATCTGTCAACAGGAAGTGGGTGAAATATCGATTACTAAATTTTAACAAAATAAAAAAAGATAGTTTTAATTTAGTCTAAATTAGTTTTTGAATAAATGATTACGGTAATAAACTCAATAATAAACAGGTCAAGCTAAGTAGAACCATTTAAAATAACACACGTGACAAGTGAACACTAAATTTCCAAATTTATGTAGAAAGAAAAAAGATTATGACCAGGAATTTAAACTCGTGACCTCCTGGGAAAAGCCTCCAGCCGCTCTGTCAACTCTATTCATAACCCTGCCTGTGCTATCGAAATTATCTTGTACATTTAACGCAACGCAAAAAATACGATACGATCTTCTAAAATTAGATCAGTTATAGTGTTCTGTTGTCCTTCTGACAGAATTTCGGTCACAGCTGCCAATCTCAACGGAGAAATCAACAACACATGAGATATTATAGTGCACAAGTGTGTATGCGCAACCACAGATGCACTCTCCATTCCTTCACTCTCATAGCCCGATGGGATAGCAAAAAATGAAAGGTTCCCTATATCCGTTTCTGTACAGCTGACAACGTATATGCAAAATTTCAGGATGATCGATTCAGTGGTTTGGGAGTGAAAAGGTAACAAACAAACTTACTTTCGCATTTATAATATTAGTTTAGGATGATTTGTAGAGCACGCACAAAATATTACGTACCTAACGATATTTGTATAATTAGGATCATCGGCGCCTCACAACACAGACTTAAGGAAATTAATTTAGAAACTTTTAATATTTTTTCTCTAGTCCTTTCTTAAACTGGAAAAGAGAATTTTTTTGTTACAAAAGCAAGCAAAGTCGCGAACAACGTATAAGTTAGACGGCAAAGCCTCTGGGACTCCGCGAAGTAATCCTGGTCTTATAGGATTATGAAAAATTCATTTTTCTTAGCGTTTAAGCACTTACTTAGAGTTTTATGTTTATTTATCTGTTTATGAGAAAGAATTGCTGTTTTAGATAAATATAATGTCGGTGTTTATGAATATTTATTGTGTAAAGTAATTTATTTTAGTTATGACATACTTTTTCCCTTTGCTGTTGTTTGAGGTTATCTTTTAAAACATAAATGCAAGGGTTAGACAGTGGAGTTTATAAGAAACGTTTAAACTAGTGCAAGTAATGTAACTATCAAACTAAAACTTTAAATCTAGGACCGTTAGGTACAGTATTTTGACAGGGTCCATAATGATCTCAATAATTTTAAGTTACCACCTAAGTATTACATTGTGGAATGCAGTAAATGTTTGAGTTTGAGTTTAAATGTTAGGACTATAATTTTTTTTTTTTGACCCTGTAAAAAAATGAAATGATAAATTATTTTAGTAAGCAGATGATATATCCAAACACTTTTCTTTTGAACTAGGCGGAACTGGACCAACCTTGAGAAGAAATGCCAAAATCAAGACAAGAATAATAATATTTTTCAAACGCATTCAGGCCCATGCGCTACAGAAAAGAGTCCTCAAAAAAGTCCTCACCATCTTTGCGCTCGCGTCAGGTCGTAACGTTCAGGCGCTTGCGCACCTAAGAAAATATTGTAGAGAAGCCACTGACAGTAGCTATTGTATTACCAACTAACTTTTTCCCGTGATAAAAAAATACCCTATGCCATTCTTCGGTCCATAAACTATTTCTATGTACCTATTGTAGATTAGTAGTCCCATTTTTGCGAAAAAGAAGGATAAATAGAAAGAAAGAAAGAAAGAAAAGAAAGAAAAATTCATTTATTCGCCATTGGGCAGAAAAGCACGACACCCAAAAACAATATCAATAATAAAAATAAAAAAACTAATCGATACAATAACAAAACTTATTAGAATGGCAACATTCTAAAAAGTACTGTTGCCAACACTACGACAAAAACAAAAAGAAAAAAACATGGTATAAATCACTCACTTTATTACAATTATCAGGATATTCAGCATGTAAAATATATAAACACAATTTTATATTCAAAACATATCAATAACTGCTTGTGATAATTAATTAATTAATTGTTATTAGTATTGATTGCCTCTAAGGTCACATCGATGCATATCTGTAATAACATGTCATGTCACATTCAGAATGACAATCTAAGAAACCTGGAAATCCCGGACCGGATCTACGGACCGGATCCGATGTAGGATGTCCGCGTTTAATTGAATCACGGATTTACGAACACTAATTGATTGGAGTGCTCTACTTATTAATATTCTAATTTATAGCTAGTCTTAAACGGATAGCAGAATTTAGTTATAATAAATTCCACACTCTACTTAGGATTGCTTATAGTAAAACCAGGACCAAACCACCCTTAGGTATAGGGTCACAGTAAGTTTTCGTAATCGTAGAAAGCGTGAATATAGGTAATGACAGAAATATAATGACAGTAATATAACGCCGACAAAGTTAAGAAATGAAATTTAATACATTCAAAGCCTAGTATCAGTCCACTGCTGGATGATTGCCTCTTCTCATACGCAACACTTAGGTATTTTGTGCCCCATTAGGTTTGCCCATAATCACCACGCTGGGCAAGCGGGTTGGCGATCGTAGTAGCAGATGGTTGCTATTACACCGTAGGATGCTGCTCCAGATTTTTCCCTTTGCCGCTTCCTACGACACCCGCGGGATGAGTAGGTGGTTCTATTCTTGGCCGGAAACCGCACGGCAAAAATCATAAGTTTAATTATTAAATTTACTTAATTATTATTTAATTATTTTGGAACATTGCCTACAGGTAGCGGTCTTTTAGATTAAGTTTATCTTTTTAATTAGTTATATATATAGTATATATACAGATAGTTTATTTCTAGGTGTAGGTATATATAGATAGTTATTATTATTGTGCTTGACCTTTTATCTATTTAGTTTAATTTGATTGGGCTTACACATGACAAGTGTGGATGATTATAAATTTTTCAGATATGTGAATATAGTTTAGTACCATTTTCTTTTTTGTGTGTGAATCTTTTTTTTATACAAGCTTTTACTTAACATGCAATGTATGTAACTATGTTTTTGCGAATGAAAATCTTGCAAGCTGAATTAGAACCACTTCCTCTTATTCTACGTCTAAGCATGACCTGAATCGACCTGTATCGATCCAGGATTACCTCCAGATAAAGGTACTCTTCAACGGTCAACAGCACAGATATTTTTTTTATATAGGTATGTTTAGTTTTGATATTCCAATAAAAAAAAGTAGCTTGGTTAAAAACGTCGGTTTTGTAAATGGTTATTTAGTACTTAGTAGGTACACATGGCTACACCATCAAGCTATTCATCACCACTACGAACTGACCTCGCATTGTATAGTCAACTTCGTACAACGTAGATGTCAGCTTATATTGGAAATGTACAGCTAGTTGTGTAGATGTGAATGCTATGTGAAAAAAATATGGTCGAATTTTGACCAGGTGACCTCTAGTTTATTTTAAAGCCCATAAAACAAGACAATGGTCATCATCTTTGGCTTAGAAGTTATTTCTCATCTCGTCAGGTCATTCGCTAGACAATAATTATGGTGCAGCTAACGGGAGGACCGGACCAACGGTGACCTAATGCTCTGAATAACTGAACCGGTATCTATCTGGTATTTAATACCGGGATTATTTGAACCACTATGATTTATTATGTTTCATACTATTTGTTTGTGGTTGTACTGTTTTCCCGGAATGAGTTTCTCGATGTAGAGGTAACAAATGTAATCGAAGTCATGTCGTGGTGGCGCATTGGTTACGGACCCGCTTTACAAGCAACCTGGCATGTACCAATGTGACTCTTTCAATGTCATATGTACTTTCATAGTTACCCAAGACACCACTGACTAGCGGGAAGGGAAACATCGTAAGGAAACCTGAACTTGATTAATTTCAGGGGTGCGAGCATGGAACTTTTTGTCGACTTTTTATTGAATATTTATCAATTTTAAATATCAAGTTTGACATAAAGTTCATCAAAATGTGCCAATTTGACGTTTAATATCGATATATTTTCGATAAGCTTTCGATAAAATGATCCATGCTCGCACTACAGGTCTGAAATCGCCAACACGCAGTGAGCTAGCGTGGTAATCCTTCTCTTTATGAGAAGAGGCCTTTGCTCTGCAGTGGGATAGTTACAGGCTGATTTATATTTTATTTGATTAACGTAACTAAGGCCCAATAAATATTTTTGGTATGTTTGAAAGATTGTGTCGGGTTTGAAATTGATTCTGATTATACGTTTGAGAAGCGGTTTAAAGCGTGATTAATATTAATTGGTTCTCTGTTTAAATAACTTAATTGAATGGCAAAACTTCGCGAAGTTAGAAAATATTTCATTATATTTTGGTGAATTTTTTACATGTTATAGCACATGATAGCTTATTAAATATAATTATTTAATAAGAAAATTTGAAAAAACAACTGATACGGATGGGATATCGTATCAGTTGTTTTTTCAAATTTTCTTATTAAATAATTATATATTTCATTATGTTAAAGTAAAATAAAATAGACTTTCCTAAACCATTACTGACCAACCGTCAGACTTAACAGTTTCAGGCAGTTCTATCTGGTGAGAGATCAGCGTACTTACCTGTCCGTCTATTCCAGAGCGGAGGATGATTAGACCCGGAAAAAACAATATTTTGACTAAAACCTGATAGAATAGATTTTAATTGTGTCTCCAAATTGATAGTTTAGTCAGTAAAAATTGCTTCCAAAATCCACTAAAATAAAATAATTATAATTTGGTTAACGTATAATTTTATAATTTTGTAACATTATCTTTCTTAATCTACCTTAAAGTTAAACGTCTAAAAGACGTATTATTGAAAAGTTCACAAAGTGAAAAAAAAAACATTTTCACATTACCCGAATTTACAAAATTTTCCGGGTATCTTTTCCATTTTTTTTCCTAAAAATCTTATTAAATTTGTACTATTGCGAATATCAAAAAGTGACGCTTATTAACGAATAGAATTTTATTTTTTGTTAAACATAGATTTGATTTAATTGTATTTTGACATATTTTATCTAAGCTCGAAAATCGTTTTGCATTTGTTAGGCGTATTCTGAAATCAAAATGTAATAAGTATTAATAAAATATTGACTCACCCACTATGACCCACTTTTACAAAGCACAGAGTAAGAAATACTAGATAAAAACGCAGTATGTGTGTATATATATTGGGTATACGGCTGATGGTATAACGGTAGGCTGCCATTGGTCACCACATCCGGGTTCATGTCATATAATAGGGACATCCGCTAAGCGCTGTTTCTTTGGGAAAACCCCGGAACTGGACATCCAGAATTAAATTTAAAAAAACAGACGAAGGGAGATTGGAGATTCTTCTTCAACTGAAGAATGAAAATCAGCTTATACTATCATGCTGAGGATGCCTTTGCGCATATATTGTGGTGAAAGAAAATGGGTCTAATGGGAAATAAGTGACGTGCCTAAAACTTAGCAATAGCGCAAGCCGTTCAAGTAATGTTGTTTTATTACTACATTTGTAAGAAGGGCTTCGGAAAAATGATTGGTAGGCACTCTCCTGGAGAATACACTCCTACACTGACCCCGTACGTGTTGCTGGAGGCGTGTTGGTAGCCACCAGCTGTTGGAGTTTATCAAGCTGCTTATAAGGCCTCTAACTCTGCTTAACCAATGAAAATGCGAGGGTCCACTCTGTATCGTGCCTTTTTACCCGTAATTTTTGTGACGATCATTTCAATAGGCGTCTTAAATGAAAATTAAATAAACTAAATCCTAACTACGAAAAAAAAGTAAAACAAATAGGCGGTGTTAATCGAGCTATCAAAATCATGATATTGTAGTTAAAAAATGTCAATGGTCACCCATCCACTGACTGACCGCATCAGTGTTGCTTAACTTTGAAATCGTGACTCTACCTAATTCGGGGCCACGAGCGATATCAACATCATCAAACCCGATCAATAAACTTGATAAACTATATCTACCTTAAGTTCTTAACACACAAGCGTTAAGATAAGCAATAGTACACACAATACTATCAGTAATTGTGTCTTCTCCAGCCCCTAAACGTGCCCTTGTGGTATATAATGTAAGTTAAGTAGATCTCAACGCTTGAAGATTTTCACTTTAGATAAATTGCTGCCCCAATACTGATTTTATTAAGGAATCGGTTCGATTGCGAGCGAGCTGCGAATGAGTAGCGGTCCGGTGTTGATTTTATTAAATTTAATAAATTCAATTATGGAATCGTTTCGAGCAGGGAGCGAAGGCGGATTGGTTTTAATTTTGTTATGGAATCAGTTCGATTGCTAGCGGATATGAAGCGGATTGATAAACAACCGACGGAAAAAGAGGGATAGAGGGATAAGTCATAAGTTTAACGCGTGTATCTGTGTGCCTGTGGCATCACAGCATGAACCGATTAATAAAAAAAAGAGTGTCTTGATTGAGTGTACTTAGTAACTTAAAAAAAAGAGTTTTTTTGTATCGAGGGATTTTAATTGTTTTATTCGAGTACGAGTCCAGTTGCATTTAAATTTATATCTCCGGCAAGGAGAACAATCGCAATCAATCATCAATTTTTTATAGACTCACGCCTGTATTCCCCAGAGGGGGTAGGCAGAGGTGTGCAATACACCCACGTTTCGCCGGCTATGTTATAAGTACCATGTAATAGGAGGCGAGCCTATTGCGATTAACCGGGCCCAATTCCAGACTCCGTGCCGCTACTGAAAATGTCCTAATGGAAAACCCAATAACAATTTGCCCGACCTAGGGATCGAACCCAGGACCTCGTGCTCAGCAGTCGCGCTTGCTACCACTAGACCAACGGGGCAAGTTGATGTAATGATAATAAAACTCGTTTTTTTATCCGCTTGCAGTAGCACCAAGCTTCTCTTGTTATATTTGGGAACTGTTCGTCGATAAAAGCGTCTCCTTAACTCAATAGTGTCAATAACACTAATGGATAGAGTTTATTTCCTTCACTTTCGCGTGTAGGTACAGTAGACCTCAAAAGAGCTTGGGCAGTACGAAAAAATGTACTGTTTTCTCTCTTGTGTCTGTTCAAAAATATATATAAAATCCATAATATGGAGATTATAATTCATAATTCATAAATCATTTATTTGCAAATATGGGTAGTACATAGATTTTTCAAAGTGGTAGTATCACTATATTTCACCAAATAGGCATGCAAACGATAATTAAGATATAATTAAAATTAAAATAGACATGTCTGTTATATGGTACAGTGATTACTTAATTATGTCGACAAATAATTACTACAAGCAATAAAATAGAATAATTTAGTATGTCAATATAAAATAAAGTCAGAGATGTATATTCGATATCGCTTAACATTGATTTTACTTATATGTCTTCATCATCATCGTCATGACTACAGTACTGAAACAGCCATATTTTACAAAAAATCACATGAAGGATCGCAGTTAGTTTTTTAAACATTAAATTTTTAGAAAACTATTAACTTTCCATCGTACATGTTGCATTAAAGTTCTTCTACCAGTTACCCAGATACATTGACAATGGAAAATTTTGTAGATATGACTCGCGGTTTACACAACACCTACAAAAGCATAAACAATTTCAGCATTTACTCTGAACTTTAAGACAGATCAACTTGTAAAGTTAAAAAGGTATTAAATGTTAGCCTACCTATAAACCGCTATGTAACCTCGAACTATAAGGTCGCGGTAACTATAAAATGAAATACCTGAACGATGTAGTTCCTCATTTTATTGCGATTAGGTGTCAACTCTGGGGGCTTTTGTAATGGCTGAAACTAGTGTTTAAACTTTTACGGTGTAGCTACACACATACATACATAAAGAGCGAATAAAATACATACAAATTATACTTATAATGTCCTCCAAACCGAATTCCAGTTAAAGCAGTGACTACGCAGGAGATAATAATTATAGTGAACAAGTGCGTGCGCAAACACAGGTGCACACTCTATTCCCTCACTCTCATAGTCCGATGGGACGGCAATCTCGCACAACCAGAGAGAGATCTGATCTGATGATAATTAATTTATAATACTGACATAACTTAAAAAAGTCAGTGGCCTGACTAATTTAAATATCTTTGGGGATACACTCCATACGTAAATATACATAATATAATATATATATGAAGAAAAATTAGATTCTAGCAGGATTTTAACCTGTATCCGCGCTATTTGGAATCGAGCTTTCGAAATTTTATTTAAAAGAATCGACGATATGATTGGCGATCGGCTATTCGCCTTCTGCGCTTAATGTCACGGGTTACACGGGGCAAATATTTTTGCGATCCATAGAAATTTGTTTAGGTTTTTATAATAAACCTCATAGCGAGTAAAACAGATCTTTTCTATTGTCCATTGAGCGAATTCACAAGGATAGCACTGTGGGTAATATGTTATGAAATTTAGTTTTTTGTTTAGTGGTTGTTTTAAAGGACATTTAGTTACTTAATTGTAGTTAGAAGTACACTATTGCATTAGGTAAAACCTGTAATAATAGTTGTGACAATAGATAAATAAATAAATAATGTCTGTAAATCGAACCCCCGATGTAGGGGAAAATCCTAAAGCCCCCGACGCAATTTATCCTTTTTTCTACCTTATATTTTTAACTGTCTGAGGACCGGTTCATCGGGAAAATAATGTTTTTATTGTGTCTGCAAATTGATCGACCAAAGAGTTCAAGGATACATTTCTGACCTACTTAAAAAGCCAATTAAAAATTATGATTCCTTTGTGTTTTTGTGTGATTAGGTGTCGTGGTGGCGCATTGGTTACGGTGTGAGTTCGAACCTGGCATGTACCAATGTGACTTTTTCAATGTCATACGTACTTTCTTAGTTAAACTAAAACACCACTGACTAACGGTGAAGGAAAACATCGTAAGGAAACCCGGACTTTATTGTCTGAAATCGCCAACCCGCAGTGAGCTAGCACGGTGATTAATGCTTAATCCTTCTCTGTATGAGAAGAGGCCTTTGCCCTACATTGGGACAGTAACAAGCTGATTTATTTATTTATTCCCTTTCAATAAAAAAGAAAATGCAACAAAAACCTTTATTTGATTGAATATGAAAAGGTTCCTAAATAATATAAGAGTCCTAATCAAGTTTGGCTACTCAGAACGGTGCATTTTGTATGTGAAGGTAAATTTTCAACTTGAATTTCAATCCTTGAAATAAAAGAAAGGTTATGATAGGATAGGATTAGGATTGTTCAGAATCAAGGTCACATGGATGATGATGGTCATGGTTAACATTTAAATTTTCCGGGCTATTATCCGGTTTATTAATTGTTATTCTCTATGAAAAAATCATATCGTTCTGTTGATCACTTGCTGCGCGAAAGGACAGACAAACATACACACTTTAATATTAATATAAATTTTATGGGTTAACTAAGTATTATAATTATGTTCTAATAAGAGTTTGAATCCTGCGGTTAAGTCTATTTAAACAACAAGGCAATGTAATGACGAATTTATTATTTGATATTCAACTTACGACTAAAACCATGTTCTCACTAGCGAGCCGTAATGTAATAACATGACATAAAAATCTAATAAGTCTGCTTTTCCACTGGGGATGTGTGAGATATTAATCCAGCTATGGAATAGCTGTATTCTCTTTGCGGCGTATAGTGCAGTTATCTTGGATTGGGGATGAGGGATTTCTTCCTCGCTTCTTCCTGCTTAGCTAACGAGCTGCTGAGCTGGTGGAGAAGCAGACTAAATGTGGGCTGGCCTTATCCGTAGTGTTCGTTTGGAGCTCTATACGATGACAAACTAATCGATATTATTTATGTGTCTACTAAGATAGTGGATTCATCGAAAGTATCCGTAAAATCCGACTACAGCAATGTTACCTACATATTTTTACAATAATACCTACAATTTCTCCAAAAAATTAAATAATCAGTGAAAAAATAATTTAAATATTTCAAAAAGTGACGAAGTTAAAAGGGCTTGAACAATTAAACATTCTTTATTAGACAGAGACGGGCTCTTAGAACAGATCACGTCATGTATTCTAATGTCGAAGTTACTTTAACTGTCAATTCTATACCTATCCTATTTTGCGGGAAGAAGATAACAATAATAACAAGAAGAAAGCAACTTTAGTGACTGATGTATTTATTTTATGTCGTGTTGTTTATAATCATCTGTATGGCGATATCAACAATAATTATACATATTAACAATTAGCAATTGTCCTACATTAAGCTTGCTTTAATCCAACGCACCCTTCGATTTTTGGTTACATTACTGTAGTTCAATTATTACGGTTACGGTTCGCTAGTGAGCACACGGCTTTACATATTTAAATTAATAATACGAATCTCATGACGAACGACGTTGCGGTTATTATTTCACTTTCTTTGTCAACGCCAAGGTCAAACGAATCACGTTCATTGTAATTAATTATTACTCATTATTAATTTAATAAATTATTTACTTTGAACTTCCGGGTTTGGTTGCTATTTTCTATCTTCACTATATATTATAAAACAAAGTCGCTTTCTCTGTCCCTATATCCCTATGTATGCTTAAATCTTTAAAACTTGCAACGGATTTTAATGCGGTGTTTTTTAATAGATAGAGTGATTGAAGAGGAAGGTTTATAATGTGTATTGCACCCGTGCGAAGCCGGGGCGAGTCGCTAGTTACCTATAAAATAGTGCCGTAACTGACTGACACTTTTTTTCTTTTTTTTTTTCCTGGATATTTGAAATAAATAAATCCAAATTTATTTCTTTCTTTAAAATCGGCAATTATCTTGTCCAATAGGTAAGTTTGTAGGTACTCTGAAATGACGTGAACTTATAAACTATCCTAATACGGTATAAACCTTGAAGATATACACTTAGCCGCTGCTAACATCACAAGATGTCGGAGAAAGTTAGGTCTTTGAACGTAGAAAGTAGTTTCTCAAGCGTGGAAAACGTTTCATATCCAATTACTTTGATATGTAGGTACTGTAGGTATTTAGCTTTCTGACGAACAGACATCTAACCAACAGTTAAGCACTAACTATTGTTTTTGACATCTAAAGATGTTTAGAAAACGTTGAATCTGTTTTCTAGTACAACTTTGCAAACGATTACCGAGAGTTTACCGAACGTCATTCGTGATTCGTGTGTATTAACAGGAAAGGGCATTTAAGCGCTTTACATTGAATGCTTTACACATTATAGAAATAAATAAATCAGCCTGTAATTGCCCCACTGTAGGGCAAGGTCTCTTCTCATACTGAGAAGGATCGAGCATTAATCACCACGCTAACTCACTGCGTGTTGATGATTTCAAACTATTAAGTCCAGGTTTCCTTACGATGCTTTCCTTCACCGTTACTCAGTGGTGTCTTAAATTAACTAAGAAAGTACGTACCTACGACATTGAAAAAGTCACATTGGTACATGCCAGGTTCGAACCCACATTTACGCGCTTGCAAAGCGGGTCCGTAACCAATGCGCCACCACGACACTTAATAATTATACAATTAAAAAACCCCCCTTTTGCTCAAAGACATTGCCCACTGGAAGCGGTCTTTTAGATTAAGTTTTTCTTTTTAATTTAGTTTTAGTTTTTAATATTCGTTGTACCCAGTTCTACAGAAAATCTTAATTAAAATGAAATTATTTAAAATTAAAAAAACCCCCATTTTTTTACTGATTCGCGTCCAGTATCAATGATATAATCATATGATTGTGGCACGGTTTGAGATCAACAGCTGGGGGCTTAGCCAAGTTGACTAGCTACAATCGCTAACGCTATAGAAAACGAAAGAAATGTATAGGATGACATTTTATGTCACGTGACATATCGATCGAAGGTAATGTCATCCTATACATTTCTTTCGTATTCTATTCGTTAGCGATTGTAGATAATCAACTTGGCTAACCCCCCTGGTATATCTAATATCTATGTTAAACAAACTAACAAACATATAAATCATCTGTTAGGATACGAAAGTTAGTTGTTTGTGTTATCAATCACTTCATAACAGCTGAATAGAGAATAAAAGGTGTATTAAGTAAACTAAATGAAGTACTTCCATGGCGGAAAACTACATAAACTTTTCATTGTAGGGCCATGAGAACATTTTTTTTATGAGACAGGCAAACGCATTTGACGTGTAATGACGTTCGCGTTGTAGTTAACCGTGGAGCACACGTCTGACTCAACACCTGTACAGGTCAAATCCTCAAAAAATAATATACTTACTTAAGAATTTTTTTTACGTAAAATGGTTTTGTCATCAGAACTAAAGGTATGTACCAAATATCACATCAATCTGTCAATAGGAAGGGGGTAAAATTTCAATGACTTATAGTCGCTAAGCGACAAAGCCTTTTTTGTTAAATAAAAAAAATAAAATTAAACCAAATAATAAACCAAACAGGGCAAGCTAAATAAAACCGTTTAAAACTGTCCCAATTCGCGTTTTATAAACGTTTTTAGAAATTTTTCTTGACCAATATAAAAAATAAATTTGTAAGTTGGAATGCAGGTCCTAGTAGAGAAAAGCCATCGTGCGAAGCTCGCTAATGATTAAATAAGGTTTATCATAAGCTATCAATATAAGCACCCTCTTTAAACCAAAGAGAACAATAAAAAGAGACATTCGAATTAGAGCTCCAACATAACTGTTTATTTGAAAAAAGAAGTTGTTAGAACAAAACAACATGGAGTCGACATCACTGGATTGTCGATTTAATTTATTTTGCTCCTCAGTTTTGTCAAGGTGTTTTGTGGCTAAGAAGTTGGCGGATTGAAAATATTGTACAATTTTCTACGAACCCTCTTTATGTTATTCGTTTTTTTTTTCAACTTAATGTTTTTTTTTTAAATGTAGATGTGTTCCATCGTAGACCACAATACCGGTTCCCATCAGGTGAGTTCATAGTGAAATACATTCTTTTTTTTATAATAATTAAAAAAGTTTGGCATCTGCACTGAAAGCGCAGACTATTAATTACAATTTGGCAATAAAAAAATATATGTATTCAGATAAGCGAACGCCTTTCAACAATCACAAACGTGATAATTCATTTGTGTCAAGTAATCTCGTAAACTCGTAGATCAACTTATATATTTTCTTTGTGCGTCCATTTCATTGCAAATCTGGGTCCATATAATTAATCTTTTTAAAACCTGATTGTCATAATGACTATGTATAGCGGTCTGTTGTTGCCTTGGGTTTAAAACCGACAAAATATACGACATTTTCATTAAAACATTGAAACTTTATGAGTTAATAAAAGGCAAGATTACTTCCAATATATTTATAAAATGTGAATGATTTATTATGCTGTTGTTTCCTTGAATAATTATCTGGATTTTGTTTTGTCTGCCAGTTTGTCATTGTTTTATTAACGCTATTATGTCAGAGATCATACAAGATCTACTAAATTATATTTGTTATGCACCAACCCTGGATTTTATCATCCCCAGCAAGTTATGCTGATATGGTAATCTTTTTGTGATGACCATGCTTGGTGTTACCTTTTTAAATTTGTCATTGTCTAGTTTATCTTTTGTTTTGTTTTCTTTTATCATTATCGTCTTATTATATGTTGTATGTTTTTTCTGTCTCCTTTCCATAGCTTACAACATTTAATTTATGGTAATATAATTATCACCAAGGTTTTAAGTGTGAGCATTTTTTCGTGCTGGCGACTTGCCAGACATCAAACTTCGGCACATTTTTGACTAAGGTCTGTCCCTTCGTTCGTGCTTATATCGTAAAATGTCAATCACTCGCAAACTGACAACCATTCGTAGAATGCCAATCACTTAAAATACCAACCACTCGCAAAATGCCAGGTTCTTGAAACGACTTCTCAAAATAACAACCCTTTATGACCATTTCTCAAAATAGCAACTTCTCATAATAACAGTTACTGAAAATAATAATATAAGTAATAATTTTAGTAAAAGTTTTGTCATCAAAACTAAAGCTGTGTACCAAATATCAGATCAATCTGTCAACAGGAAGGGGGTGAAATATCGAGTACTAAATTTGAACCAAATAATAAACAGGTCAAGCTAAGTAAAACCGTTTGATGACAACTTCTTTAAATTACCCCAAAATAATAAAAAGTTTGGCACCTTTTTTCAAGTTTAGTTTAATCAGCTATCGCGTGATCATCACTTAAACACTGAATTGCATTAAATGTAGACACTAAAAATGGCATTTTTCTCTATCGTGTGGAAAACCTATGGGTGCCCCATCACCGAGAGCTGGGAGAGGGCTATGTCCGACTCGAACGGTCTAAAAACTACACGACTTTCCTTCATAAACCTTTAGGCAGAAGTATGGGTTTCACTTGCTCATATCACATTCCCGAAAGGTTTCGATCCACCCATGTGGGTTCCACCGTCGGCGGCCAGGCCACCGCCGAATTCTTCGTGAGAATAGCGCGAGGAACTCGGCGCGCTATTATGCCTGTTGCTGGTCAAGCGACTGACCGCAAAAATGTTATGGAATTTGATCAGAGATTCAAAAGTGTGATTGTAGACACCTATACTTACAATTAAGTGTTATTAATACATATTAATAACACTTAATTGGAATTAAACACGAACTGATTGCACTTAATTGTGGAGAGTGTCGTCTAGTAATTGTTCAAGTTGTTGAACTTTAGGAATTATTTTAGATTTTAATCTTTTAAACGGTGCTGCAATCTGTTGTTGTTGTTTTCCACACGATTTGACACGATTGGCAGAGAGTTTCGTAGATTCAGAGTTCGATTCCCAGTCGGGACAAATTTTTCTCAACATCAATTCTTCTCAGAACAATTGGTGAAAATACAGGAGGTCCTTATGTAATTTTTTCAGGAGTTTTTTTTGTTCGAACAAGTATTAATTAAAAATTTAAAACAGCCCGCTACATTTATATTTTGGTTAAGAACACTTTGGGTCAAGTCACATTTAAAAAAAAAAAACTAAATCAAATAGGTCCTATAGTAGGTAATCCTGGAATTTGGGTGTGAATTGGAAATATATTTGAAACATAAAAATCTTATTCACATAAGTTATCAACATTAATAAGTACATTAAATGTCGAGAAATGAGACAAGGAAATTAATTTTTACGTGCCGCTGGGGATGCAGTAGATTTTTATTTGCCAAAATGATTAGAAAAATTATGGATTGTAGGTATTTCAAAACAAAACTAATCCCCGCTGACTTTATAGCCATACGTTTATTTTATCGTCTTATTCTCAAATTGGTACCGATGGAACCGAAATTAAAACTACCAAGTTATAGCCTTAGTGATTTACAACTTGTCTCGGCTAAATAAGCTGCCGACGGTACTGAGTTAATTAGGTCGGTAATTGGATTATTGTTAATGATATTGTTAATTAATTAATATCGGTTATCTAATAAAAAATGGCGGCGATATGAGATCGCGGCGGTTCTTATGAAGCTTTGCTATCACTTACCAGATAAAAGAAGAGATTTACGGACTAAATTAATTTTTAATAGGCAGACTAATTTTTTTTTTTAACAAAATGGTCGATATTTTTTCTATACATGTTTAATTCATGCTTTTTTCTCATTGGGGGTAGGCAGAAACTACACAACGCCGTCTGCTACGGGTCCTACGTACTTCTTTTGCCTCGTCCACAATCATACATCTAGTTATACCCACGTTATACATATTTATTTCTCTTTCCAAATTTAAAAAATCCAGCCACTTTTTTATTTCCTTGCCACAGAGCTGAAAAATCGGACTTGTCAGAGAAAAACCTGTCGTCTGGTGACAGTGTAGTATAGGCTCGATGCCAAAAAAACGTTCCTCTGTCCCATGTGACTACTGGGCACTTCAAGTACCTCCACTTTAAGTACCACGTCAGGTTTTTTGTCGACAAAATAGTGATTTCTGTTCAACCAATTCTCACGTACTTGAATCTTTCGGTGTGCCCACGGGACGTAGCCTAATTTAAGCGTAGTTTGAAAATTTCTCGACGATAGAAAAAGGGTGTTTTATGTACTAGGAAACGAGAGTTTTTTACGTGGTTGTGTGGTTATAGACATATAATTTCCCACTCGCACCTAATTCCACACTCAAAATATTACACTCGCTCTTGAAAATGGACTCCGTTTGAGTTCGAAACTAGTCAGGCATTCCCCGAAATCAATGTGTGAGTAAAGCCGTATCAATATTTCATATATCTAAGCATAATAATATATCATATAGTATAATATCCCATTGGACAACTGCGAAATATGGGTGTACTTTTCTTTTTAACATATGTTTCACGTAGATCTAATTCCGCTTCACTGAAATTACTAACTTTTCTGAAATAATTAATTTTTTTTTTCCGTTGCATAAAATCATCATTCTTCTACGAATTATGTACGTGTACTGAAGTACGTCGACAACCTTCTCATTGGCTACGGACCTACTAGCGCAAATCATAGTGCAGTGAGCGGCTGTCTATTTTTTTTTATTTGTGACGTGCGTCACGTTTTTTCAAATTCATATATTGTGTTCTGAAGTGAAATATTTGTGATAAAAATTAATAGCAGTCGGCGGTTCATTTTCGTCTGAACCGGTAGTTTTATTTGTAGTATAAAATAGGGAATAGAATCTCTGGACCATTCAGAGTCCAGAGTACTACAGTACTATCACCTACGCTTCGCTACGCCTTCGGGAAATAGGCATGTAATAAGTATCTAGTACCTATTACTTTAAATAAGTAATACTACAACATATAAGTATTTAATATTACTTCAATTGGTCGGTTATTAAAACGCTGCTATGTAAAACACTAATCGTTAAAATTATTAGTACCTACTAATTATTTAACTGGTTAATTTTAGCTCCCGGCTGCGTCTATAACGAAATCGAGTTTGAATAAATTTATATTATACAAAATCGGTTTATTGGTTTAAATCAAAAGCCGATAGACTAATTAAAAATGGAGCCGCGGGGTAGATTAAATTAAGGGTTCAACTTTGTTGGTTAAATTTATTAATGTTATTAGTTAATTTCTTGTAATAATACTAATCGTTTATTAAATTATTGTAATGATTATATTTGTTATTATATTTGTTTTGATATTTGTGAATCTATATTTTAATAATACCGTGGTGGCGCATTGGCTACGGACCTGCTTTGCAAGCGCGTGGGTGTGGGTTCGAACCTGGCATGCACCAATATCGTAGACATCACTGACTAACGACCTGGACATAGTAGTCTGAAATCGCCAACACGCAGTAAGCTAGCGTGGTGATTAATGCTCAATCTATCTCTGTATGTATAAGAAGAGGCCTTTGCCCTGCCGTGGGATTATCTCTCTCTTGTAGCAATTCTGTTACTAAATAAAAAAAAAAATATCGACATTAACTCTAACTTTTAGGTATATATTATTTTAATCTGTGCTCCAACGTAAAATTTCAAAAGTGGAAGCCAATATTTTAAATAGGTCATCTAGGTGCTCTCCAGATAAGCCGATAAATTGGCACTTATACAGATCCGATCGATAAGTTGCAGGTTCGTATCTCCGTTCAATTCCACTTCTAGTAAGCCCTCTTAGTTGGAGAAGCAAACGGAATATTAATACTAGTTTTATAGGATTTATTTTAGATGTTTATTTACGTTATAACGAAAAGCCTTGCAGCTTAGTGGTATATGACTGCCAAGACAAAGGTCTCAGATTCGAACCCAAAGCGCGTACCTCAGACTTTCCGTAAATTACGTGCGAATTATAAATTAATTATAACCTACTCCGTGCCTTCGAAAGCACGTTAAGCCGTTGGCCACGGTTATCATAAAGATGTTTGACAGTCGATACAATCCCGACAACTGATCAAACCTTAGATTATCGTATTCCTTTGGGTTGCGGGGGTCAGATAGGCAGTCACTCCGTAGAAAACTGATCAAACGATTACTATTGCTTGTTATTTTATAAATTCCCAAGTTCGACAAGTATGAAACTATACATAGGTACCTAAATGTATACTTATTATGTTTATTTATACTTCATTCGAGTCAGTAATTTTACATTTAAGTAAGTCTTATCTGCACCAATTTATTTGATTTGTCGAATCGCTATTTTGTCCAATAGGAATCCTTGAAAGTGACAGCTCAAACCTCATATTACTGATTTAAATAAAATATTTCACTATAGGTAATAACCTGACATTATGTTGAGTGTCCTTCTAAACGTTTACTGCCCAAATAGTCCAATAACAGTTCCTTTCTGTCAACCGCGTTTGTTGCCAGACTTCTTTTTCATCGTATGGTTGTTGAACAACCTGGTGTCGGAGTTTAAACCGCCCTTGGCCTCTGACATGGCTTTACACACCGTTGAAAAATCTCTCAGGTGTGCTGGTTTCCTCACGATGTTTTCAAAACGTTGTTGATACCAGACGGAAAATATTATTTCTTGTGAAAAACAAAACACAAGTGAAAATAGATACAAAATTAGATGTTGCCATAATAAAAAAATTGTTTCTGAATAATAACGAGAAGCATAAGTTTCTACGCAAATATTTTCAACGTTTCTTCGTTTTATACACGCAAAAAAACGTAATAAAAAATGTAAACAAACATAAAAAGTAAAACGTTTGATTTTTTGTATAAATAATTACATATTTATCTTTTTTGCTTGAGTACATTGAGAACCGTAATTTATTATTTTTTACATGATACAGGCGTTTAACTGAATGGCCGAGATTTTTTGTATATCTATTATTTGTTTAACACAATTGATTACATCTAGAATAGGCATATTTTTTTAAGTTATAGTTTTAATATTTTTGAAATAAATTGCAACAGTTAATTTAGTGTTTATTTTCTTTATGTAACCTATAGAATATGATCCTGGGAATTATTTAGAAACCGATCTCAAAGTCTTTTAAAAATAAGGATTGATAATAGTTATTATTTAAGTAAAACGCTAAAACAGTGCTAGTTTTTACAGTTTCAGTAAAACCCAATCAATAAACATTAAAAACAAACAAAAATAAGTGATTTGTATAAAAAAAACAACTCACCTCTTTCCGTAAACTCTAAACAAAAACAAACAACACAAAAACACTAGCAAAAAATAATAAAAAAAAAACAAAACACTACTCGCGAATGTCAGTTCCAAATTTAAAATGAGAACTAACAGTTGGGGTGTGTGCCAAACGGAATTGGGTTCCAAAATTTCGAATTTTTGCGATACTGGCTGTTAAGGAGGTACCAGACTTTACTAACAATGAGTGCATCAGTTTGTACGGTACAGTAATGAATGGTGAGGCGAAGTGCCCGCTTGAACGGCTTTGGCGGTAAATGTGTGTCTTAAAGTGTGATTGGCGTAACGTGTCTTGATACTTTTGTTTGAATTTCGCGAACGTGTGAAAATAAAGTTGCTTTTTGTATAAAGATGCCGTTGCTGCAAAGTTTTTCTTACAATTTTTAAACTAGGTCGAAGTTATCGTTTTTGAACCTACAGAATAACGTCTGAGGTTCACTTCAAATATTTAGAATCTCTCAAACCAATAAGCAAGAAATTCGTCCTTGTCATTTTGCTACGCAAATAGCGCTTAAACGCGTATGCAGGTTATTTCTGTAAAGGCGTTTAATCAAAATATATTTTAAAACGTATTTTTATTTATATACGCACTAAATTAAAATTGTTTGCAAAACCAAAATTTAGCACACCTCCAAGTATCAAGTAATTTTAGTCTTCGTTCATAGTGTAGCGGTCTGTAGTCTCGAATCGACTTGGCATTTTGGCTGACAAAACGCTCGCGCGGAAGCTGGATAGTATGGAATAGGTTAATTTAAAAAAAAAAACAACTCACCTCTTTCCGTAAACTCCTAACAAAAACAAACAATATAAAAACACTAGCAAAAAATAAAAATAAAACAAAACACAACTCGCGAATGTCACTTCCAAATTTAAAATGAGAATTGGACAGTGGGTTCCAAAATTTCGAATTTTTGCGATACTGGCTGTTAAGGAAGTACCAGACTTTACTAACAATGAGTGCATCAGTTAGTATAGTACCTATAAAGAATGGTGAGGCGAAGTGCCCGCTTGAAAGGATGTGTGTCTTAAAGTGTGATTGGCGTAACGTGTCTTGATACTTTTGTTTGAATTTCGCGAGCTTTATACGTGCAAAGTTAGAAAATAATAATATTTTACAATAACTGTTCCCAATGCCAAAATTATGAAGCGTTAACAGGATTGTTTTTTCGGCAACTGTTTTACATTTTAAAACACCCAATAATTTAGATTAATGATCTAATTTTAAAAGGTTAATACCGTTTTAACGACGTAATTAACTACTATTAACACAATGTTGATAAAATTAATGTAAATGACCATAATTTCATGCAGATACGAGAACATAAACATTAATAATTTGTTTATAATTGCAGTTAGAATTTAAGTTCTTACACGCTTGCTGCAGCAAGGGTTGCCAGGTGTCAGGACTTTTTTTAAAATATTTATTTATTTAAAGGATTTAAGTAGGTACGCATTTGCGACTATGCCAATCCCATATAAAATTCTTCATCAATAATTTAAGTTTTTGGGACTATAATAATAGAATATAATATTTTTGCCGCTTCAACAGTGGGACTAGCTAAAATTCTATGGAACACACCCAGGTTTTACCACCACCAGGCCAGAGTTGGATTTTGTTGACGAATGGAAGATAATAATGTTAGAGTGTCTGAGGTTCCGTGAGAAGATTAAGTGATTTTATTGTTTTTTCTTACTATTTAGTGTTTTTAAATTAATTATCACTCTTCGTGCCTAGGATAGCACGTTAAGCTTTTGGTCCCGGCTGTCAATTGTAGATCTTTGACAGTCGTTACGGGTAGTCAGAAGCCCGAAAGTCTGACAACCAGTCTTACCAAGGGGTACCGTGTAATCCAGTATCTGGGTTGTGGAGGTCTGATAGGCAGTCGCTCCATGTAAAACACTGGTATTCAGCTGCATCCGGTAAGACTGGAAGCCGACCCCAACTTAGTTGGGAAAAGGCTAGGCAGATGATTAGTGTCAATGGTAAACTGCTGTACTAAGTATATAAATAATAAAATTAAGCCGAACATGTCCGGCTTTTTACAATCGTGTCCGGCCAAATACATACAAGTCCGGCCTGACAGGATTTTGTTAGGCTTTTGGTCAACCCCACCTCGCCAAAAAATGCTGAGCGAAAAAAAAGCACGCGAGCGACTCATGCATGTCTTGCAACTGCAGCCAATTTAAAAAATTAGAATTTAATATTATTTTAATTTTATTTATTATTATTTAAATATTTTTTTTAAATTTTTTTTTTCAAAATGTCCGGCGCTAGCTAAATAAAACTCACGATGTGGCTTTAACTGTTCATGCTTATAATGCCATTCGTGTTGCTAAATTCTGGGAGTGTAAATTTTAATAAATACTTAAATTTCGACTGGACGAAGAAGAAGAAGAATTTTGATACTTTACTCAAGACCATTGTTAAAGTGTTAACTTGATATTTTTTACTTCTTAAAAAACATAAAGCTGTCATTGTAAACCACTTGCACTTAATCATAGAGTAAGCCAACCAAGCAGATCTTAAGGTCTTACATTCCTAACCAAATTATATTTATATTATATTATAATTAAATTTTTATAATATTTAATAAGCTAACATGTGAAATTCCCAAAAAAAAAATATTATGTCTGCTACAATCAGCGCTTGAGTGTCGGAAAGCAGATTATTATAGCAGTTACTGTCCCAATGCAGGGCAAAAGCTACCCTCTTTCCCCTTCTGACAGTTTAGCTCTTTGAAATGTAAATTTTTACTGATGCAGTCTGATGTAGTCTCCAAGTTTGATGTAGATACTTTTTTTTCGAGCTTTGCTGTACAAAAAAGGCTTTAGCCAGTGGCGAATTAAAACAGAGATCTCTCTGTTCTATTTTCTGATCAAAATTAACTAATTATAGCTTTAAAAGTATTCTCTAGAAGTCGTTCTCTTCACCAGTGCCGTAAGTAGCCTTTTATGTATCCAGTGCGAACTTTTACACTTGCCCAAAACTTGGCCCTGGTCTGGTCATTATTGCACCCTTCCAGGGTCTACACCCTGTCTTGACCACCGTTGGTATCACCCTAGTTTTGTTACAGTACTCTTCACCATATTCAGAGGTAACAGTGACTAAACTAGTTCATCATTTCTAGTGTGTACTCTATGACTTGCAAAGTCAAATTTACTTTTGGATTAGTTACACTGAGCGCAGAAGAGTTGACTAGTGACGTCAGAGGTGTAGGTAGTACATTGAGTACGTCATTAACTAAATCCGTTTCCACACAATACAACTCAGCGGCGTATGCGTCTATAGGTAAGCTTCCCACGGTGAACTGTGATGCAATTCTAGTGTCTAATGTCAGAGGTGCCCGTTTTTTGTACACCGTTAGCCCTGCACAAATGCTGAGTGGAACACGTGATAAGCGATGAGCGTTTGTATAAGCTGAAGCGGGACATTTAAAATTTTGGACTTAGTGAACTCTAATATTCTGGCATCACATTAATTTGTTCCAATGTTAACTGAATCGTGTACAATTTTTTAGTTAAAATGTGATGAGCAGAAAGCGATTTTATAAGTAGGTAACTGTTTCGCTGTTTTTAACAGATTTCATGACCTACATACAAAGGAATCAATGAGTGATTGGCTTTAAAGGAATTCCGTTCCATACCAAATTAGGTAAAAGGATTTTTAGCTACCTAATTACTAAAAAGTTTTATATGTTCGTTTAGAAACTGTATAATTTCTACATGAAAACTCTCAAAGCGAACAATGATTCAATTCTGTGTCTAACTTTATTTAAATTCTCGTTTTTAAACTTTTCTGCTACAAACTGCATAAAAAGTTTGCGCTGGTGACTGACCAAAAAATTCAGCTAAATGGCTGACTTATTTCGACTAACTGTATGTTAGCTGAAATAAGTCAGTCTGCTATGAAGTTACATCTAGTTTAAACATTGAGTTTGGTTATCGTTTTGTACCGCGTTGTCATGTGAAAATGGTGTATGGGGTAAGTGAAGAGCGCCAAGCGACAAACCATTTTTTTAAAATATGGTTTAAATGAGTTTAAATAGTAAGGGTGTGTGGGTGTGTGTAACACACAATAAAAGCCGTTTAACTAAAAGTCGACTACAGCCGAGCTTACCCGATCCAGCGTCACAGACCCGATCGTGACGGTTCGAAAAATTGTTCACTTGATCAATTGAACAAGCATCTGAAATGCTATGGACAGCAGTTCTAAGTAGCGAGTCGTTAAATGTGCCTATGTAGGTGTGAAGTCATTACCTGATTACGCACTAAATTCCTACTAATGTCAAAGGTTTACGATGTTTTTGTTCAGCAGATTTGCATTTATTGTATTACTACGTTTTGCCCGCAGCTTCGCACGCATTAATTTAGAATTTCAATTTCAATCATGATTCGAAAGAGACGTGGCGCCATCTATTATCATAAGAACGTTATTGTATTGTAGGGCACAGCACTTCTTTTTCTGGTTGTAAGGTACTCTCCGTTTCTGTACACCAGACAACGTACATGCAAAATTTTAAGATGATCAGTTCAGTGGTTTAGACGTGAAAAGGTAAGAAAAAAAAACTTACTCTCGCATTTATAATATTACTAGCGACCCGCCCCGGCTTCGCACGGTTACGCTAATATGCATGTATTATACATATAGACCTTCCTCTTGAATCACTATCTATTTTTAAAAAAACCGCATCAAAATCCGTTGCGTAGTTTTAAAGATCTAAGCATACATATGGACAGACAGACGTGGGAAGCGACTTTGTTTTATACTATGTAGTGATTTAAGAAGTTAGGATACTAAGGTATCAAGTATATTGTTGTAGAACAACTACGAAATTTTTGTTATTTTGGAAAAAAACTATTAACGAGGTAGTCGAAGGACAGACGAAGAGAATAAATAAAGAATAGAAGAAAGAAAACGTAATAATTTCATGAAGCACAAGCGGCACTGCAACAAATATCTGTTTATACTTGTTGTTAGATGCTTATGACATTTTGTGTAGCATTCTACTATGGACACCTGGACCCTCGAGAATTAAGGTTTATTATTTTAGTGTACTAGCTATTATTGTTACGTTGGCAAGGGATGGCACATCCTTTATACTTTATATCCGTTACACGTAAGATACCCACGATAACATGTCTTGATACGCTGGCTGTTGAATTAAAAAGATTATGTCTACGATTTCGCTTCACACACAATTTTATTCAAATTTTAGACCGCGACCATTACTACCACCATCTCATGGAATATCAGCGTGGAAAATTATTGATGGGTTAAGTATGGTCAATAAAGAGAACCAGTGGTCGTCGCGGTGCACGCGCACCTTAATCCTACATTTTCTTGTCATACTTCTGCACAAGGTCGGTAATGCGCTAGTAAAACCCCCGGGTTGCAAGCATCTATAAGGTGCTTCTAAATTATCTGCCACGGCTGCAATGGGAGAAAGTATTGGGTATATAGATTACAACAGTAAAGAAATTTCGTACCCCGGAACAGTAAAAAAAAATATACCATGGAGCAGATCTAGATCTACGCAATAAAACGCAGGCAAAAGAAAAAAAATTATGACATTATATAAAAAAAACTTCACTATTGTATAAATAACCAATATTATCTCCCATTGCAGCCGTGGCAGATAATTTAGAAGTATCTTATACAGGGTGGGCGGAGAATAGAGGTTCAAAAATTTTTTTTAGATGCCCCTCTCCAATAGCTATTCAAATAACCCCCATGTATGTTCAGCGATTATTTATAGTTTAAGAGCTAGATTTTTTTAATCAATTTTTGGGAAAGTATCACCTGACTTTAGATTTTATTTTTTTTCTTCTTTTGCATTGTAATTCCTAAAAATATTTTTTGTTATATTAAGTCCTTATAGTATGTTCTATGATCCATAAAAAATCCTTTGTCTAATCATCTCATAAAGTGCCTAAAACTTTGCTCAAAAGGAAAAAAAGTGCAAAATGAAATTTGTTTCATTTATGTATTCCCACCCTGTATACGTCACTGTAAGCGATTACTTACCATAAAGCGAGGTGTATACACGATTGCCACCTTATTAGTATAAAACTTTCAATCTGTCGCGTCTAGCTGATTTGAAAGCTGATGCTTACATAATTGAGAAGAGACTAGGGTTATAAGGAGATGCGAAAGCGGAAGGTTTACTGTTCAAAAGCTGAATGTCAAAGGTGCATCTTTTGTATACAGTTCATTTCGCTGAATGGGTTGAGTACGTATCATAAGATGCAGCGATGATGGGTAATAAGTGAAGAATCGATCTCAAAATGGAGAAGAATAAAATTGTTATGCTAGGAAGTAATGCTTGAAGTTACAGATGCAGTAAGTTTTTTTATATGATGAGAAATCTTAGGTCCGAATCAGAACGTGTAATATCATCAACTGAATTAAAAATGATGATGATAGAATAAAATTAACTATTAAAGGCCTACGTAGACGACTAACTGTCATAACAATATCGTCAATAATTAAACATATAATTATATCGTCATAAACAAACTGGCAATTATTCATTTTGTTAGTTTTTTTCTGAATTCTGAGAGTTAGAGCTAGAGGTGCCATGATAAAAAAAAGGACGGACAGACATTGGGGCTTTAGTAAAATGGTCCTGTTTTTGGTGCGGAACCCTAAAAAAGCTGAGTTGAAAACAATCGTTCTTTTGCCTGGCTCATAATAACTGGAATTCATTTTCAATGTCTAATTTTTAACAAATTTCGGATGGTCCAAGCCATAAGCTTAAGCGGAAAACCCAAAATTTATGTATTTTGTTGCAAAATTACATGCAGAATGTACTATGTACATTATTTATTGGCAATTATTGGACAATCTCTATCTATCACTTCTAATTGAATTGTTAATAAGGTGACACTATTATTTATATTAATCGAATGTCATGGCTGCCCGGTGTTTTAAATTTCTATCAGATAGAGGTTTTCATTTCAATAATACCGAAGTTATTACCTATTAAATTTTATTAGATATTGGGGACTTAATAAATTATTACCTACTAAATTCTATTTCGTTTTGGAGATTGCAATTTTAAAAAAAGATTGTTGTCATCGGGTTAGGTATTTAAATCTATGTTTTCAGACTGTCATTTGTCGTTTCTGCGCAAAGGAGGTTTTTTTAAGGAGACTGCAACTTTTTGGTGGTGACTGATACTATTGTCAATACTCAATACTCAAACATTTATTGCATTCCACAATGTAACAATTAGGTGGTAACTTAGAATTATTATGAGACGTTATGGACCCTGTCGGGCACAGCAAAGGTGAGTCATACCAAAAGTGAGTTGTCAGTCATACCGCCAAAAAGTTGCTTGCATGGTTACTGCCATCAGGAGTGAAAATCATTTCGCCATCTTAAAGTTTCGCAAAGTGCGTAGTGCACCAGTAAAGGTCTCATTGTTTAAGGCATTTTGCCAGTCCTTTTATACGTGCAGTCTGTGGGTCACATATACGCGGAAAGCAATCAGTGCCCTACGCGTTCAATATAATAACGCATTTAGGATGCTGTTGGGGCTGCCCGATACTGTAGCGCATCGGCTATGTTTGCTGAGGCTCGCGTAGATGACTTTTACGCGATCGATAATAAGAAAAAGAGCTGCCTCGATGCTACGCAGAGTCCGTGGCAGTGCCAACAGTGTTCTTATTGTTATAGCGGATAGAATAGACTGTACAATTTTGTGGCATGCAATAGAGACTCATATGAGGGCTAATTAAGTTATAGAATGTTACTAACATAGTCTTAAGTTTCTACTAACAATAATATGGATTTTGTCTGATTTAAATAAAATAAATTAAAGCCTTAAAATTCTTTTCATAGTTTTTCGCTTACACCATTCCTCCGCGGGCTAGGCAGTGATGCACCGATAACAGCCTTTGTACCTCCACAAAGGTCTATATCGGTCGCAATTGTCCCATTGTTGGCCACGATGTCAGAATTAGATTTTTGCTTAACTGTACTTGTCAGAGGTACTCGTACCATGATAAAATTGATAAGCGTTGTCATTTGCTATAAGTTTAAGATCTTTTGTTTTAGATCCTAATTTTGTATTGTGAAATTGTTTGTCTTTTAATTTCGATGTGATCTCAAAGGCCTTTACAGACGATAAATAATTTCACGAATTTATTTCCTAATATTATGAAAAAGACATCAGTTTGACCACGAACCCATTTGATGGCAAGCAGCGTTGTGGTCAGTCAGCTGAATATCAGTTTTCCACGAAACGATTGCTTGTAATACAACCCCCCCCGTAATACAAAGGGATACAATATTCTAACGTTAAATCAGTTGTCAGGATTTTATGAGGGTGCTGACTTATTACGACTGACAAAGATTACGATTACAGCCGGGGCCAACGGCTTAATGTGCTTTCCGAGGCACGGAGCAGGTGATCACACGTTCATAACTTCCAAAACGTCAGCGTGTGCCTTGGGTTTGAACTGAGACTTCTGACTTGTCAGTCAACGGCGATACCACTAGGCTATTAATGCTCTTTTCGACATTATAGGGTATCAGTATTCTAAAATAGTAAATATATATTTATTTATTATAGATACTCTTTATTGTACACCACTTATGTTTATAAGTATATTTATATATAATGTTGAAATTGTTGTTGTTATTATAATATATCTGCCGTATTCAGCAGAACATGATTGATCGTAATACAAAACTTAGTCTAGCCTACCTTAAACCCGAAATTAAGATTACCAAAACTCCTGACTACTTTCAGCAGAATGAACAAACTCTTCAGGAGCCACGTCATCAGTGGTCTCATACTGAGAGAGATCTATCTTATCAGCTAAGAAGGTATCTGGAGGATAAGTCGTAGACTTTTCAGTTGAGAAGAAACTTTCTATTCTTGAAGTAGTAGAACTAGAAGCTTCGATTTTTTCTGTTGCTGTCCCCTTTTGATCTTCTTCTGAAGAAGAAGAAAGTTGAAGATCAACTTCAACTGTTTCATTCTTTTCAGGTTGCGGCTCAGGTTGCCGTTCAGGTTGGCAGAATTCTCCCCAGAAATGCCAACCGTGAGGACAGATGAAAACTTGAGGGTGTAGTTTTCTGCCCTTCATGAGACAAACGTAATAGTGATTGGAGCTTAGAGATAAGACTCCATGTTGACCGATAGTCTTGCATTCGGGGACTGGCGTTGATGTGCATTGGCTGTTTTCGAGTTCTATCTGAAAAATGGATGAAATTATTGGTGAAATGTTATTAATGTGGGATAAAATATGCTATGTCGTTTCTGGCCTAAGAATTAAGAATAAGAATATAATTATGATTCTAACTGAAACAACTTACAGAGCACTGTGCAGTCTGGGGATTATAACCATAATGTCTGGGGCACAGAGCCACTCTATGGTCTGCTGGTCTACCATCAGGGAGACCTTGAGGCGGTGAGCACAGGTGGAACTTCCTGCAGTCGTACGCATCTGGGAATATACCCACCTGAAAAAAGTTAAGAAATTAATGAAAAGGTATAAATTAAAAAGAAACCCGATACAAAAATCCTTAAATATTTTTTAGCTTAGAACACTGTTGATCAAGTCTCTTTTGAAAAAAGAAATCAAAATTGGTTTAATTGTTTGGAAGCTTCGATTCCACAGACATACAGATACACACTTTGGAGATATGATTAATTGTTCTTTATTTTACTTATGAATATAATTGTTTATTTTTACGAGGCTGTAGTTATATTACCAACCTGCTCACAGGTGTGATCAAACTTCTGGGCGACCTGGCTACACTCAGGCACTGGTTCTTTTGAGCACTTGCCTTGATGAGAATTACAGGTATAGTCACCTGTGCATTCTTCTAGAGGTACCTGGAAATATTATATAAGGTGCTTCTAAATTATCTGCCACGGCTGCAATGGGAGATAATATTGGTTATTTATATTACAATAGTGTAGTGGTACCTTCAGCCATCCAACAGGTAGCGGCACACAAGTAACAGCTGTGCTGCAGTTCTGGCAGGCCAAGCCCGGCTTCGTGCAGATCCCCTCCACATCCAGCTCTCCGGAACCTAGGGTCAAGCCCAGAGGAACACCACCCATGCGGTCCCCATTCAGGACTCCTCGAAGATCGAAGGATGTAGTCAACTGGAAGATAAGGTTTTTATTCATAAAATAAATTACCTATTGATTTGGTATAGATGTATTTGCTAAACATGCGGTCCTGGCTTCGATTACCTACTAAAAAATAATAGTAACTAGTAACCCTTATTTACTCGTGCCAAAAATCGAACACTATTATTCGCGTGGGGTTAAAACGACCCTGATAAAAAAAAAACGAAAATAAAATTAATTGTATTATAAAATCAAGCCTTTTATAGAAAATGTATACGTGAAGTTGTCTTCTTATAATTGAAGAATAAAAGTGTTATTAAGTAAATGACATGATATCACAGTTTAGTTGTACAATAGGGTGTGAGTCGTGATAGCCTAGTGGTTGTGACCGTTGACTGGTAAGTCAGAGGTCTCGGGTTCGAACCCAAGGCGCGCACCTCTGACTTTTCGTAAGTTATGTGCGTTTTACAAATTAATTATCACTTACTCTGTGCCTCGGAAAGCACGTAAAGCCGTTGGCCCTGCGCCTGATCTTTCTCCGATCGTGTCGGAAGGCCGTCCCATCGGACTATGAGAGTGAGGGAATAGAGAGTGCACCTGTGTTTGCGCACACACTTGTGCACTATAATATATCCTGCGTATTTGGCTAATCTCCGTTGAGATTGGCCGCTGTGACCGAAATTCGGTCAGGAGGGATATTATACAATAGGGAATGAAAAATACATGCGGACATATTTGCGTGAAGCGTTAGTATTTAGTATCAAAGATTATTTTGTCTATCCTATTGAATGCAACGTCTTTTAGGTCGTATTATGACGTCACATTATTGAAGTACATACCACTGTATAGACGGGAGACCAGATAAATCATATAATCTTGTTGCATTTATCTTTGATCATAAAAATCATGTCCTCCTGAGTTTCAGTCACAGCAGCCAATCTTAACGGAGATTAGCTATCGAGGAGATATTATATTGCACAAGTATGGCCCAAACATAGGTGCACTCTGTATTTCCTCACTCTCATAATCCATACAGCATGTGATAATTAATTTATAAGATGCACATAACTTACAAAAACACACATTTTTCACAATGATTTGTATGACAGTAAAGAAATTTTAATTATTTTATTTATGACTGACGTAGGTCATTAAACGTTTGACTTTCTGCATTAAGAGTCGCGAGTTTGATGCCCGCACGGGACAAATATTTGTGTTATCTTGGTACAGATATTTGTTTCCATTTGGTTGTTTGTGCATATAAATTATTATATATTCATAAATCGGGCCAATTTAAAAATGTAAGGAGTCTGGCTAACTAAAAGCCATAAGATGTGTGACTTATGTCAGTGGTGAGTTTGTCAGATTCCTTTCGTGCTCCACCCGAGGTCAGCAATATTTAAATTACTTAATTCTTGAGGATTCAGACCTTAATCCTTACATTGGCGCCCCACGTTGGGCGCCAATGTAAGGATTAAGGTCTGAATCCTCAAGAATAAAGTAATTTAAATATTGCTGACCTCGGGTGGAGCACGAAAGGAATCTGACAAACTCACCACTGACATAAGTCACACATCTTATGGCTTTTAGTTAGCCAGACTCCTTACAAAAATAATTTGTCCCCCACAGTGGGCAGGTTTGCCTAGAAATAAGATTCAAACGGTGTTGATAAAAAAAGTACTTACCTTTTTAATACTGTGCGGTGATACGAGTAGTATACATAAATCTACATTAAAAAACAATTGCCGCGAATGTTTGAACGACAGCGAATGGCTGGACCTATTTTGATGTCATTTTTAATGTGGTTTTGAGTGGTCCCTAGATGGTTTTTATTCCTAATCGGACCCGGTAGGTGGCGTTACGATCGAGGTGAAGCAGCACCACTACATTAACTAAGAAAGCACAAATGACGTCGAAAAAGTCACATTGGTAATACAAATGACATTTAAAAAGTCACATTGGTACTATCGCGGACACGAACGGTGCACCACTTAGCGATCAAAATGCTTTGAACTGTGCTATGTGCGTCGGGGCGGGGGTTGCGCTATGTTTGGATGACGGATGCAAGCGATTCTAACCTTACGAGTGGTGCACCGGCTTTGTCCATGATAGTACATGCCAGGTTCGAATCCACATCCACGTGCTTGCAAAGCAGATCCTTAACCAATGCCACGACAGTTTTACAGAAAAATAATAATTAAAATAAATTTATTTATATCTTTTTAATAGTACTTACGGAGCCAGTAAACGTAAAGATGGCCAGAAAGAATATCTTAGTCCACATTTTGATGAAAAAAAAAAAACAATCAAACTGTTCGATTCGAGTTGTATTTTAAAACTAACACAGTTCTCTACGGCTTAAAAAAAATGCGTGAATTTAAGGCCAGTGATCTTTGACATTGTTATCTGTAATAGATAAATATACAATAATATTCACTGTTTTTTTTTCTGGACTTGTTTTTGCTAATGTTAATAATGAACAGAATTAACAAGGAGCTACGTTTTATTATGACCATAGTAAACAAAGAAGTAGTGTTTAGATGTATTAAATATGGCGATGAAAGAAACCGAAAAGAAGCGTGGGTTCGAACCTGATATGTACCGATGTGACTTTTTCAATGTCATATCTACAGTCGCGAGCAAAATTATGTATACATGTACACGTTCGAACAACAGAGTATATTATGTATATCTGCCTAGCCTTTTCCCAACTATGTTGGGGTCAGCTTCCAGTCTTACCGAATGCATCTGAATACCAGTGTTTTACATGAGGCGACTGCCTATCAGACCTCCACAACCTAGAGACTGGGTTACACGATACCCCTTGGTAAGACTGGAATTTAATTGGTAAGTTGGATTCAAACAACAGAGTCATACTACACACTACATACATCAAATATTAACGGCTTTGCTTACGGATTGATTTCGGGATTGCCTGACTAGTTTCGGACTCAAACGGAGTCCGTTTTCAAGAGTGATTGAGATCCGCGACTACACTTGCTCTTGAAAACTAATCGGGCATTCCCGAAGTCATTCCTTGAGTAAAGCCATTAGTATTTTAATAATACATAATATAGCTGTTTGAAATAAGAATGTTCTGAACGAATTAAAACTAAATAAGTTGGACATAGGTTTAATTCAAAGCGTCTTATCAAAGCCGAGATCAGAGGCAGCTAAAAAACTATGTCGCTTGGTAATGATCGTTCAGTAGTGATTCGTCTTTAATTAAATAACTAATTATAATTAATTTTGTTGTATTAGTTAGAGTTAATTCTGTAATAACGTACGATGGGGTTGACATATCTTTAGGATAAAAACCCCTAAACATAAAATAAAGATTAAAAAAAAATATAATAATGCGTTCATAAGTTTTTAAAGTTGACCTAACGACTATTGCAGTACACAGTTCAGTAATAGAGCCGTTCATAATTTTTTATTAGATTTTAAAACTTTTCTTTTTATTGCCACTTTGTGGGCAATACTGATGTTATTTGATGAGCAAAACCGGGCGGAGTCATATTGCGAAGTTCAACAAGGAAAATAAAAGTTTATGTTTGTTATTTTGGTTATGGTTCTCTTACAATATTTTTACAATACAATATTGTTTACAACTTAGAGCAAGTAAGGATAAATGAACTGTCATGTCATGTAATTTCGTCTTGAATTAGTAGGTACCTACTATTTATCTTGTTGGTACGTCATGCTACACTTTAGTCTAACTACACACATCAAAAGTGTCTAGGGATCAACATATATTTTTGCAATAACTTTTCTCCTGATTGATATTAATTAAAATTTTCTTTAAGGATTCATCAAATAAAGTGTTTTCGTTTGTCACAGTAACGATAAACCAAGTCACCTTTGCATTAATAAAGAAATTTGCCATTTTCCTAATAAAGGGATTTTTGACATTTGAACCACTAACATTAAAGTTCAAAAAAAAGACTGAAATAACAGTTTTCTTTAAAATTTTATTGGGTAACTTAAACAATTAATAATCCGTGTTTCTACCGCGAACACTAACAACACAAGAACATCGGTTTGGCATACTCAAAATGAGTTCATCCAAATCACGCTGTGGAATGGCCGCCCATGTTCGTTGCAACAACAAAAAAAGGTCTTCTTGCGACGGGATACCCTCCATATTCGGCAGAGCTCTTCTCTGTAGCATATCCCATGCATGCTCAATCGGGTTCAAGTCTGGCGACTGAGCAGGCCAGGGCAGGACATTGATGTTAGCTGCGGCGAGAGTATGTCTTACAACTCTTGCGGTGTGCGGTCGTGCATTATCATGCATTAACTGAAATAAGGGACCGATTTGCACTTGTAGAGGAACGATGACGTCTGATACAATCGTCTCAGCATAAATTTGAGCGTTGAGGTTGCCTCTGATCCAAATCAACTCAGTTCTTCCGCCGATCCAAATACCCGCCCATACCATGATGGTTCCACCACTATAAGGATGGACTTCCTGGCAGGATTTTAATCGCTGTTGGCGTCCAGGGGTTCTCCAGTGTCGTATACGTCTTGTATCCGGTCTCATACCAAAACGAGACTCATCAGAAAAGCACACGAAACGCCATTGTTCTTCTGCCCAATTTCTGTGTTCAAGAGCCCATTGATATCGAATCCTACGATTGTGCATTGCTATAGGTGGTACCCGTAGCGGTCTTCGGGAATGAAGGTTCACTTCATGCAAGCGGTTTCTGACTGTTTGGTCGCTAATTAAGTTCCCTGAAGAGTGATGAAGCCTCACGGCTAACATCATGGCGGTTATTGTTGGAGCTCTTCGAGTTAAGATTTGAATGTATCGGTCTTGTCTCCGTGTGGTGCAGCGATACCGTCCTCCATGGCGCTCAGCCACGGTACCAGTGCTTCGGTAACGTGTCCAAAGTCGACTGATAACACTCTGACTTGTATTCAGAGCTAAAGCCACAGTACGTTGCCGGGAACCAGCTTCTATCATTCCCACGGCTCTGAGCATTTCTTCCCTGCTTAAATGACGTCGCCGCTCCATAATAACGTTGGTTTTAATCAGTAGTAGGGAAACAGTAGCACTAATAATGTCTTCAATGCGTTGTATGTTTTTATAGGGAAAATATTGACAGCTGATTTTCATCTTTTACTCGAATTTGATTCACAGTTCCTGATTCAAATTATGAAATGCACCAAAAAGGATCCATATAAATTTATAAAATCATAAATTTATTACAAAGCCACATCTCAATCTCAAGAAATCCGCATAAAAATGCTTGATCCCTAGACACTTTTGATGTGTGTATATCAGCTCTTTCTAATAAACATTATCGAAAAAAGGACAGCAAATTAAACTGCCAAATTAGTGGAGCCATCAAGTTATAGTTATCAAATAAGACCTGTAAATTTTTTTTTATTTGTAATAAGTACTAAAATTACCTAACACTGGCCCAATTAGTGAACTATAAGTCCACTTGGTGCCAAAAAAGAAGTTGAAAAATTTGATGTATAAAGACCAGATCTATGGCAGGCCGACTTAAATTCTCATCCATGGAGTTTCTTGCCAGATTCTTCTCCATGAAGGGTAGGCTGCCCTAGGAACTGGCAACTAGAGTCACTCTTATAATAAAAATATTAGAATTACGACTATTCATAAGTGCCTAATGGTCTACATGAATAAAAATATTTTGATTTTGATTGATTGATATCACACAAATAGACTAATTTGACAGCTTTAAAATCTTCTATTTTTTGCTAATTGTTCTAATGATCCCTGATGATCTGATCAATTATTAGTCTGATCTCTGTTAGAAAGAGAGATCACTATCTCTTGACCCACTGGTCAAGATTGTTTTAGATCGTGTGCAAGTGAATTAGTACCAATGTTTTGTCTTACGCGCGACGAGAGTAAAGAGCTAGCATAAGACGCATTACGATTACGTAAACTGTGAACAGAATAGCAGACGATCGTTGACGTTCGACCTTTAAGCGCAAATTGCTATTAAGTCATCAGTATTGGCAAATTTTATGTGATAATATTTATGTTTTATTTCTTAGCATCTGTCTTGGTGGCGCATTGGTTACGGACGCGCTCCTCGAGCAAGTGGGTGTGTCTCTACTTTCAAAATTAATCTAAGAGACTAACAGTGAAGGAAAAATATTGTGAAGAAACCTGGACTTAATAGTCTGATAAATGTTGAATGATGATGAATAGCTATAGCGTGGTGATTAGTGCTCGATACTTCTCTGTATGAGAAGTGCTGTGTTGTGGGAAAAATAGGCTAATTTACTATAGTATTATTATTTCTCACTGATTGCTTAGCGGGGTTTCAAAAGCACATCCTGTGTTCGCTTCTCGAGTAAGGTAATTCAACGTAACTATGCAATCAGCAGTTTAAATTTTAAAAATATATCTACATTTTATCTTATTCATTCAATAGTAGATCTTGGTAGATATGGTTATTGTAAAAATAATTCATGTTAATAATATGTACCTACCTATATCTTTAAAATTTATCTTTAAAACGCCTACTAAAATTATTATAGCAACAATATTTGTTCAGAACTCTTAGGTATTGGAATTGGCAAGGCGTTATTTCAACTTTATAACGATTTTCTTAAAATATTATCGACAGAATTCAGGAGGTCTGCCAAAATACTACATAAAAGTATATCGGTAGTTGCCGAAATAGGTCATAATATGCCGCTTTGAAAGTAATTTAAAAATAAAGTATATGTACATATGTATGATCCATGCCTCGGAAAGCACTTTAAACTGTTGGCCCCGTTGTCAAGAAGATTTAAGACAGTCGATATAGGGCTCGGGAGTAACCGTATAAAATCCTGACAACTGATCTAGATTTAGAATGTCGTAGGGATACCTATGGTATTGGGAGTTGACAGACAGTCGCTTCGTAGAAAACCGATATTCAGCAAGCTTTTGAAAATATTCTACATATCCACATATTTTTGCTCGCGATTGTACCTATAGGTACATAAAATAGTTCGAAAAAGCTTTTGAACTCGGATAAAACCGCTAAGAATTTTTTGACCTCACTTTTATTCCATTCTCATTCCAAAATTGATTTCAAAATTCGAACGCCTTAACGTAAGTAGTCAAGCGCCAAAGTGATTCTCCGGAAACTTGGTAAGGTCGGTTACAACGATTCAACTTTAGATCGGAAATGAATCGGGGTAAGTACGACATACGATTTCGTAAATATCGGTTTATTGTCAACTTGACGGTTGTCGTGCGATGTTTCTTCAATTTCCTTTTCGTGGAGTGCAGTCCCAATATTCATCCCATAGATATATTAAACAATATCTTTGATTTATCCTCTGTCCTATCCTAAATCTCATTTCGCAAGACACTTAGAATTAAACTTTACTTAAGATGCGCCGGATTGGTGTAGATCCAAGGTCCCCAAACTTATTGGTTTCGAAGACCACTTGGCGATATAATTATTTTGTTTTGTGTAGACCCCTAAGTTTTAATTTTATTTCAATATCTGTTAGGGGATCAGCAGACGATCGTCATTTGGTCCACGGACAGAAATTACAGCTCCTCTCTTCACTATTTTTGGTTATAGTCAGCCTAAATGGGATCCATTCTCGTAGACTGCCATGATGTGCATGAGATCACCCTCAATTTTTTATCTTTGTTGACCGCTTGCAGTTCGGTATTGCCCCTGGGAGTCGAAATACACAACTTTGGGAATTATAACAAAATATCGTATAATCTACAAACAAATAAACAATTTCGATTACAGCAGCCAATCAGCTAATCATTCAGGAGATAAAAAACTATATCTATCTATATAAACTATACCTATCTAAGCTCTATAAATATGTTATCATATTTTGAGTCGTGACTGTACTTACATAGGTATCAAGCATTTCCAGTATAAACTGGCATTTTGTTGTACGAAGAGTCTATACAATGCGAGGTCAGTTCATACTGGCTTTATATCGCTTGATGTGTAGCCGTGTATACCTACATAATTATAAAAGTATAGATTAAAATATTCTCTTCCGTAGTGATAAGGGATGAGGACTACTTAATTACTTTCTACGGGGCTAAGACAAATAATTACATAAATTAGCATATTATTGCTATTGATTCGATCCTTGATCAAATAACTTCGAAGACGCGTTCTTTGAGAATTCTTAGTAATAACGAGGTTTGTGTGCAATTGAATAAGGGCTGAAGATACTGATGCTAATTCTCTTGCACATGCTCTAAACTAATTTAGACTCGCTATCTCTCTTTCTAACAGGGATCATTAGAAAAGAATAACAGATTTTTAGAGCTGTCAAACTAGTCCATTTGCGTAATATCAACGAGAACTTAGTCGGCATGTAATAAGTCTCGCCTAATTTTACGTCAATTGCAAAGACGTAGACTAATTTGACAGCTCTAATTTGATAGTTCAATTTGCTGTCCTTTTTTGATGGTGTTTATTAGAAAGAGATTTAGTTAGATTAAAATTACTTAAGCGGGATGTACAAGAGAATCAGCACCACTGTATATTCAATAGGCGTGACGAAAGATTTTCAAATCTTTTTCCGTAATGTAGGTACACATTTACTATTTACGAAAAAACCTTTATTTCGGTAATAAACTTTATTTTAACTAAGTATAAAGCCATTTTTCTAATCTTTTTTCAATAGTGCATCAAAAAAGCTCTCAGGTGTCATGGCGTCGACTTTGACGTCACGCTTAAGTAAACATGTCATTTTTAATGTATTATTCACAACAACAAAACAGTGTTGACAGCGGAGTTTACTGCGTGACGTCATACGCTGTGATTGGTGTTACAGTCAAAATGGCCGATTGCAGTATTTCATGGTTTTATTTTAGTGAAAATCTTAATTGTAATCTAATATTTTTAAATAAAACTGAAGCAGTGCTTTAATTATTTTTTTTATAATGTTTTCCCTAACATCATTAAATCGACGATTTTTTTATACTGTCGTCATGCCTATTGTTACCATTGCTAATGTTACCACTGGGTACAATTTGAAAAATAATTCCCAATTGGTGGGAACTGGCAATATTCGAAAAAAATAAATTTCATGAGTGCTAACTCAAATCAATTTAGCAACTAAAAAAGTAAATGAGTTTTCATAAAAACAACGTTTTTTTAACAAGTTTTTAAATAGGAATATCAAAACTAAACGTACTTATATGAAAAAAAATGTTTTGTGCTGTTGACCGTTGAAGGGTCCTTTTTTTTTTATTAGCCTACTGTGTCCCACTGCTGAGCAAAGGCCTCCCCCATGTCCTTCCAAGTATCCTTTATCTGGAGTAAATTCGGTCAGGAAGACTAACTATGAACATCATTGTAAAACATTGTTTATCAAAGCTAAACAATTATAAGCGTATATATTACCCCTTTGTTATTAAAATCACAAGTCTTTAAACAAAGTTTAGCTAAGAATACCTCATGAATAAGTTATTTTTTAACGTTTTGTTTTTCTAAAATATTGTTAACAATTCTAAAGAGTCTGATTAAAATATTTTATACAGAACAGGGCGCTGTGCAGTTTAATATTTTCTACTTAGAACTCGAGCTAACTATTATGCAAATAAAGAGAGAAGTTCTCCTTTCGTATATTCAAGCTAAACGAGGCTCTTATAAGGGTTACAGAACTCGTAATTATAATATATTTTGTTTGTCTCTATTTTTGCAAATGTAAAAAGCAATTGTAATATACTAGATCTAAGTGTGTCGCGTGACGTGCTATCCGAGTCACGGAGCGAATGTCAATTAATTTAATACGCTTACCTTTACGGCCTGTATCAGTCCACTGCTGGACATAGGCCTCTTCTCGCAGGCATTACTTATTTTTTGTGCTCATTAGAAGGTGCCCTTAATCGCAAACGGGCAAGCGGCAAGCGGGGCAAGCGGGTTGGTGATCGCAGTAGCAGATGGTTGCTATTACACCGTAGGATGCTACTGCCCACCCTCCAGATTTTTTCTCTTTGTCGCTTCTTACGACACCCGCGTGATGAGTAGGGGTAGTTCTATTCTTAAGCCGGAAACCACATGGCATGGCATTTAATACGCACATAATGATAAAAACGCTCACGCACTTAAATTAAAAAAAAAAATAGGCGTGCTTTAAGGTGAGACCTCTAACTTGTTAGTCAAGATAATCTGATCTCGTTAAGGAAAAAACAATACATTTATCTTAAATATCGATGATAAATACGTTTTCTCTATTAAATATTTCTACGAGAAACATCTCTAGTGTATCGATAAAGCGTTAATGATATCGACTACGGTTCGTTAAATCACTCAGCTAAGAAAACTTCCACGTGTAGGAAAATTCTACGAAGAGGAAGAAAATTAGTGATGTCAGAAATATATTGAAAGATGAGAAAATGTTGGCAAGTAAGTTGCTTTTGCGAAAAAAAAATCTTGATTTTATGGTAGATATGCAAAAAAAATGTGTTCAACCACAGCTCAAGGCAACCTAATACAACCTAATACAATAATTTAATAAGAAATTTTGAAAAAACTACTGATACGGATGGGATTCGAAGCTACGATCTTCGGCGTACCGTGCCGACGCTCTAATCCCAACTGCAACGCTCGAATCCCATCCGTATCAGTTGTTTTTTCAAAATTTCTTATTAAATTATTATATTTAATAAGCTAACATGTGCTATAACATGTAAAAAATTCACATAAAAAGAACCTAAACCAATATTAAATATTTAATAAGAAATAATTTTAAATTGTTTAATATTCAATATTTGGATATAATAAGCAAAACATGTGCATAAACAATCGTGTAAAAATCATACATAAAATATATTTTAAAAATTGGTGATATCGTTTCTATGCCTTCTAAGTTTGAACATGTGGGAACATCCACAAACTGACCGCAACCAGAGCTGCTTAACCTTAGTAATTGTGACAACTACTACGACACAGTGCCACGAGTGCAAATTCAAATGAAGAAAGTCTTACATCAGCTATACTGCCGGTCATTTTATTTGAAGTAAACAACTCCATCTCTGCCCGTATAAAAATTCATTGGGTAGCTATCTAAAAGATAAACTCCAGTTTTGTAAACATCGACTATCACAGTATCGAAAGTGCGCTTTAGCTGAGGATCATCGGCAATTTATATGATAATCCTTACAGTGGCTGTTAGCAGACGAATACCTCTAATACCGTGTATGTACACTATGCAGATAGACTTAGTAGGTCCACTATGAGTGTCTATTTATCAAGTACAGCCACACTCAAAATGTGCTCTGCGGAGCCCTAGAGCTCCACAAAGCCTTTAGGAGCTCAGCGCAAATACTGGGCTTATTGAATAAATATTTTTTTTACGTAAAACAGATTTGTCATCAGAACTAAAGGTATGTACCAAATATCAGATCAATCTGTCAACAGGAAGGGGGTAAAATTTCAATCACTAAATTTGATTCAAATAATAAACAAATAAAACCGTTTAAAAATTCTGCTAGGGTACAATAAAAAATTTATCTACAGTAGGTAAAGTTTCGATGACTGACATGATGATGACTGAAATGACATTTTTATGGTATAAGTATGACCTGAATCGATATCCAGGATTAGCTTCAGTTAAGGAACTCTTCAACGGTCAACAGTACAGATACAATTTTTTGCATTTACGTTTAGTTTTGATATTCCAAAATAAAAACTTATTCAGTTAATTTCTAGATTATAAGCAAAATGCTAAAGGCAACAACGTTTCAGAAGTGGAACTTCTGTGTTTAATTTTCAGTTTTGTCTTTTTTTATGTGTATGTAGCAAATTTCTGGGAAGTTATTCCACTAGTCGGTTTCACAAACGGATGATACTCGCTATGAATATTATAGAACTCCTTTGATCGATTATCGTTGATGTGTGAGTCTTAAGATAAAGTAAACTTAACTCTTAATCTTTGACATTAAGGTTGATTTTCACAACCTTACACCATGACGCCTGTTCTCCAAAGGGTAAGGCAGAGATGCTGAAATGTATGTTTTCAGTCTATATATAGCATTAGTTTTCATCATTTATAATGTAGTCACAGTTCAAGATTCACCATTTTTCTTCTAAGTTTCTAACATTATACTTAGGGACAAAATTTTTTTTTTCAACGTTGAAAAATGTCTCGGATGTAGTAGTAGGTGAAGGAAAACCAGGAGGTTCTGCTCGGAGTTTCCTCACGATGTTTTCCTTCACCGTTTTAGCAAGTAATAATTAAGTTCTTAAACGCACATGAATCTGACAAGTTAGATAGCCTGGGTTCGAACCTACGACTTGTGACTTGTCAGTCCAACGGTCATACCTCTAATTAAACAGTAATTACTTTAGAAATTGTTTTTCTAAACCATTAAGATTTTATAAGTGACTACGATGTTTCCTGTCACCTTCATATTTGCTAAAAGACGAAAACTTAAATCGTTTTAAAGTCAACTTCTTCCACAAGTAAAAATAAAATGGCTTCCTTTCCCAGTTTTTCATTCTTGTACTGTTTCAGTGAAAAGAATCGTTCACTCAGACCCTTATACTTTTTCACGCCTTTTTTGCGTTGAAATATGGCTCTTTCAAACTTACTTTCTGCTCGGAGGCACGGCTTTATATTATGAAACTAATGCGAAATTGTAGGGGATGGAAATATGATCTTGACTATTACATTTTGAGTACCTACGTATACTTATTTTGTTGCTGTATATATGGTTCTTTTTTAATAAACGTATATTTTGTTGCCGTATGCTTGGTTTTTTAAATAACAAGGTAAAAATTTTCATGTTCCTTGTAGTAGGTTATTTTATTTTTTAAATAATTAGGTAAGAATTTACTGTTCCTTGAAGTAATTGTAGGTACGAATTTGGAATGGAAAGAAAGTTAGAGGCCACAGAATCTCGTCAAGCACCTCTGACTTTTCGAAATCATGTACGTATTATTAATCTCTTGACAGAATTTCGGTCATAGCGGCCAACGTCATCGGAGATAAGCAATCTACTCAAAAGATTTTATAGTGCACAAACTCACTCTCTGTTCCCTCACTCTCGTAGTTCGTGTTATTAGGTTTGTCCAAGAAATTCTTAGCAGCAGCACGGAGTCTGGAATAGTGCCCGGTTAATGGTAATAGGCTCGCCCCCTTTTACATGGGACTTATAGCTGGCGAAACGTGGGTGTACTGCATATACCTCTGTCTACCCCCTCTTGGGAATATAGGCGTGAGTCAATAAAAAAGAAATAGAAATCTATCTAACCAAAAAGGCACCAACATGACTTTACCGCAAAATTTCGGATGGATCTTAAATGCCAGAGAGGTGTCGTTATGGAAAGCGATCGCAGTGAAAGGTTTGAGCTTTCAGCAAGTTTGTGGGTGCATCAAACGGGCGCACTGTTTCCGCTTCCGCCCGACTAGGCACTGATCGTGAACACCCTTGAAGGCGTAGAGTTAAGAGAAGCATAGATACGTTTCAGAGAGTAATTTTTTTCGGGGTTTTTTGGTTGGCAAATTTTCATTAGTCATGTCTCATGCGGTTTCAGCTTTATATAATTATGTCTTCTTCCTTCCTGGTATTTTTAAGGTCCATGTTTTTTTCGACTTAATTAAAAAAATATATATTCTTAATCAAAAAGTTAGTAGTTTCTGTTGAATATTATTTTAATTATTTACAACAAATAATTCTTATAGAAACTCTTATAACAAATAACCAGGCGATATTTTTATATTAGCATAATTTTGAATACAAGTATAGAAGAAGCATTCCTTTTGTAGTGAGCTAAGCTTTTGTACATAGTTATGTTCCTTTTTTTATTGAAAATTCTCCTAATTTGGTTATGATATTTGCTTGAATTGAGCTGTCAATTAGTATCTAAACTTAGATTTTAAAATCAAGAGTAAATTGGCCACTACATACCACCATAGAACACAATGCCGCTTATCATCAGACATCAGGTATATTCATGGTAACACATGCTTTTTTCTTAAAAAAAAACCTAACTTGTAAATAAATTAGTTCTAGTGACGGATGATAGATGGCGCTCGAAATCGGCACAGTCGCCACAGACTTGTCTATGAATTCTTACATCTATGGAGGTCGTGTGGCAGTCAGCTGTGTGTGGGCAGAGCTCGTGCTCCGATGATTCCTTGTGTCGCATGTCGGCTTAAGCTTTACACCAAATGAATTCTGGTCACAGACAGATATCTGAAGTATTAACAAATAGTATTATAGTGTAATTCTTTTTATGACTATTGAGTAAAAAGAACTTTTTAGTTAGGCGTAGGTATAGTGTATACATTTTTTTTATTCAAATACATTTTAGAGCAACGCTACCAGCTCTCCTACCCTGTAGTTAGATTTTTATTAAAACTTCATATTATAAAATTATGCACATTATGCGAATTGCTCTTTTTGAGAATTGCTCTTTTTGCTAACTGCACATTTTGCGAATTGCCCCTTTTGGCGCAATTCTCAAGAATACATTCTTAGGCCGGAGACCACACGGCACATTCTTCACATATTATCTATAAATAATTTACCTATAACCGAAATTTCAAGCTTAGTTTTTAACTTCTTCTTCTTAGCCCAAAGTTTGAAAAAATAATAAATAATTTCTGTAAAGTGAACCGTAAGAGAAGAAAAATAATACACGATACAACAAGCAATACTAAACTCAAATCAGTAACATCAACTCCAGAACAAAACAAACTCGTACTGCAGTATTTACATACTACGTTTACAGTACTACAGTTAAAACACCTGCAACCAGGAAGGCTTCATTTTAAAACCAAATCAGTTTTGGCAACATACTTGCAGAGTTGAGCCAACGTGCGGTCAGGGCGTTTAAAACTTTCTCAAATTCTATACTGGCACGGTATTCTGTTACTTTGTACTGATTATTGTGTAAGCAGTGGGCAGTGGGACAGTTACAGGCTAATTTATTTATTATTTTATTTATTTGATGCTCTTTCGAGCCGAAGCCAGTTCAGTTCAGAGTATAGTTCAGCCAATGTCCATCTCGATCGAAAGTATGTATACTTAATTTTTTCTTACATGTTGTAAACAATTTTTGGACAACTTTTAAATTCGAACGCAGATGGAGACGCGTTGATCGACGACATCGACGGTTGCGTAACGCCAGAACAGAAATAATAATATACGTAAAATAAAATGTCCAACCATACACACATAAGGCTTTGGACACATCACCATGGCGAGGCGCCTTACCGTGAACCACGTGCCGCGGCATGGTGCCGTGCTGTAAAAAGCCACGTTACATGCGACACCGCGTCACTGACTGTGGTGAGGGACCGTGAATTATTATTAATCTTTTGTTGAGGAACTTCCAGTGATTTGGGAAAAGACAATAGATAACTTCAAGGACATGCGCTTGAATAAAGGAGGCTAGAAGGATATTTGCCGAAATAATTTTCCTGATTTTCACGACGCCGATGTTGCGACGCGGACGTCGAGGTCGTGACGTGAATTTTTAAGATACGTCGTGGCTTTCTACAGTTCGGATCCATGCCTCAGTACGCCGCCACGCCGTGGTATCCAGACTCCAATGCATCGATGATGGGTTGGTAGATTGAGATTGACCGTACGCCGACCGACGCAGATCTGAAGCATCTTCCATTATATCTGCGCCGACCTTTAAAGCTAATCTAACCAAAGAGAGTTTAAACTTAAATTTCTTTTGATGTAATATAATATAATAGAGTTATATTTTTAAATTACGTTTTTAAATAAAATGATTTATTTACATTTATTTACAACTTAAGATTCATCTCAAATATATCGGAGAGATCTAAAACAAATCAAAGTTATCAATTTAAACAAACGAGAGACATAGCAGACATTTATGTGTATGTGCATCTGTCGAACTAAAACCCTGTAAACTGTGGACCCGAAACATATTGATTTCAGGAATTACAGAACACTGAAGTTACCATGAGTTGTTTTGTTTGTAAAATTGATATTTTGGTTATGGAATCAGTTATGAAGGATATGATAGCCGATAAAAATATCACAGAGATGTTTAATGATATTAAATGATAACTTTACCTCTAAATGTCTGAACTAATAAATGACTTGTAAATAAATGTCTTCCGGACCGGAATTCGGCCACGGCCAATCTAAACGGATAAGCTGTGATAGCCTAGTGGTATGACCAGTGGACTGCCAAGTCAAAGGTCATAGGTTCGATACCCAGGTAAGCACCAACTTTTTGGATTTATGTACGAATCAGAAAATAATAAAATTATCACTTGCTAAAACGGTGAAGAAAAACATTGTAAGGAAACCAGCGCACCTAAGAGATTTTTCAACGGTGTGTAAAGCTATGTCAGAGGTCTAACGGTTTAAACTCTGACACCAGGTTGTTCATCAATCATAATGACAAAGAAAATAGGCTTAATTTAACGATAATTTAATTTCAATTAATTAATTGAATTCCCTTCAAAAAGACGCCATCGTTCTGGTCCGATTTTGGCGGTAAAATGCATTTTTAGAGACATTTCATGAGGACTAGGACATTTTTATTATTTTTTAGGGGGAGGCCTATGTTCAGCAGCGGACGTCTTATGGCTGAAATGATGATGATGATGATGAGACATTTTTCCCAGACATCAAGCTACTTAAATTCGAGAACAAATCGAGGAACCAATAGTAAAGTGTTATACGGCAATGCGACATCGCGGAGGTATTCCTGCAATTTCAAATTTGCACGCGTCCATTACATACCAGTGTCGGATTCTTTGGTACCTATTCCGAATATTAGGGGCGATGTATTCTGAAATTTCGGTGCAGTCGATTGTGATTGCGTTTCGTGAATATTTGTATGCGTTTTGGGCAGATGTGAATTGGTTTTGATTGGTATTCGGATTTCGTTCGGGGTCCGTAGAAATGAAATGTGGTTTTGTGTGAGCTGAGTGAGCCGGGATTTACTGTGTAGAATTTATATGCTGCATTTGCAAGTACAGTCAAGAGCAAAAATATGTTATAATATTAGTAGAGTTTTTTTTTATTCTAGAGGAATGATTGCATTTATGGTATGGTATGGTATTAGCAGATATAAGATTAAGCCGAGTCAAAACCCAGGTACGCACTTCTGACTTTTCGGATTCATCTGCGTATTAGAAATTAATGATCACTAGCTAAAACGGTGAAGGAAAATATCGAGACAAAATCAGCACACCTGAGAGATTTTTAAAGGTGTGTAAAGCCATGTCAGGGTTTAGATACTGACACCAGGTTGTTCATCAATCATATGACAAATAAGAAAGAAATATTTTTGTGATTTTTTTAAATTATTTAATAAGAAAATTTGAAAAATCTACTGACACGGAGATACGGTGAATCGATACGTCGAAAATCGTGGGTTCGAATCCCATCCGTATCAGTTGTTTTTTAAAATTTTCTTATTAAATAATTATAAGAAAGAATTTGACAATAATTCGGGTTGTATATTTTTATAATTATATACTGTACTTCTGCTTGTAATTTTGCAGACTCTACACGTACCTACTGTCTGCAAAATTACAATCGTAGTTTAAAACAAGATCATTGCCCTTAAGCAATAATGTCCTTTTATGATGAAAATGTTGTTGAAAGTTTAAAATTAAAAAGCTTGGTCATCAAACTACGACGTCGTATTACTTGTAAGTAGTAAAAAGTTATTAAATTTTGAGGTCAACTAAAGTACTTAGTTACTCCATTGTTGTTAATACCACAGTATAATAATCATACAGTACGGTAACTACGTGCAAACGCTTGAAAACGACACACACAAACATGCGCAACGACGCGTCATTGATACTGCGAGTACCGCGACGTTTGCTTTAGGAGTCTCGTCGTTACGCAATATTGCGCATGTCTGTGAGTGTGCCGTTTCGAGCCGTTGCCGTTACGTAGTTACCATACTGTATGGTTATTATACTGTGTTAATACCTAGTTTAAATTAGTTCATTACCCTTGAAGGTTTTAGATTAATTAGCACCCTTTTAGTGGACGTTTTTATTTTAACGATGGGGCACTTAATATCGTGCCCTGGATGCCCTGTCGTTTGTTCATTACAGGAACTGATGGACGCTACTGAAAGCGCCCTTGTAGTTCTCGTAGCCTAGTTCTGAGCTATGAGGGCAGATTTATGATTGTAAAAATAAGTAATGAAATTACGAGATATTGCGAATTTATACAAGATGTAAACAAAAAAAAAGGTAGACAACAACAACACAAAGATTTATTATCATGCGCCTGCGCACACCTAACCTGTGTAAACCAAAGAATAAACCTATTCTATCTGAAAATTCTAAACTATATGAATGCGAGTATAAAAATACTATCCCTGTGGTGTAACTTGGTGCACAGGTATACTATGTTTAAAGCTAGCTTTAAAAATACATACAGAATAATAAAAAAATTGCGCGGATAAGGTCGCAGGCGAGAGCTAGTTTGTTAATAATGTTGGTATATGTGACATATGGTATCGCCACAGTATGTAGACAGTTGGCTGCGTATTTCCAAACCACTGAGGCAACATGTTTTCTGAAGTGGCGCGCCAAATGTCGCTAGTTTCGAGCGTCGCTCGGATCATAGTCGAGAGCTTCTGTATAAACAAGCATTTTAAATAGAGAACCTGGTTTTGACAGTTTTTTTTTCTTTAGTGCCCTAGTCGTATGACCATTGGACTGTCAAGTCAAAGGTCGAAGGTTCAATGCTTAGGCGCGCTCCTCTGACTTTTTGCATCTAATTATCACTTGCATTTAATAATTGTACAGTCAACCGCACATCAGTGGTAACAATTTGACATTGACAGCACCCTTATTACGTAGCAGTAAAGGCTACTTTTGTAGTTCAGTGTCACTACTGTCATGCGGTTGACTGTACCTAAGAGATTTTTTTTAAGTATGACGTAGCTGTGTGCATTTCTAAGCTCGTCTCTTTGTTTAGACCTTATCATATTAGAATTTAAGTTATTTCATTTTGTACTTAGAATAGAATAGAATATTCTTTATTGTACACCATTGAAATTACATAATTATGGAGTCTTATCACTAAAATTCGATGAATAAGATAAATAGGTTATATTTGAATGTTATATATATATTTTATGCTTTTAATTTGATTTATTTAATGATTTGATTAAATTAAATTATTAGTATTAAATACAAAAATTAGACATGTAACATTAAAGTCACATTGTCTAACTAATTCTTGCACACCCTAACAGATAAAAATGGATACAACTTGCTTGTATTTATGTGTTACCTTTATAACTAGTTTTTGTGGAAAATAAATGATTGATTGCTTGCGAAAAAGGTGAGGGAAAACATTGTGAGGAACCAGAACATTAAAAAAAATGGTGTTTAAAGCCAAGTCAAAGGCCTACGGCTAGTTTAAACTCTGACACCAGGTTGTACATCAACCTAACGATAAACAAGAAAAAAGACACACCTCTTTTTACGTCGGGGGTTGAAAATATACCAAGTAACATTAGTAATTTATGCGCCAAATAAAAGTGTTGGGTAATCGACTTTAAATTAACATGTACCCTCATCAGTGGCAATGTCTTAGGTTGATATTTATCACCGGTCTGCGAGGAGACATTACCACAATATGCCGTATTGGCGAATTTCCAATACTATCAATACTCGAATGATTTTTAAAGGCTCACGTGCCACTAAATATCTAGAGGTCGCCACATGCACAGCTAAAAAAACCAGCCTCTATCTGTCTCACTGCAGGGCAAAGGCCTCTTCTCATAAAATCAAAATTAAAATATATTTAATCATTTAGACCATTAGGCATGAATAGTCATAATTCTAATATTGTAATGTTCCAAAGGCAGCCTGCCCTTCATGGAGAAAAATCTGGCAAGAAACTCCATGGTTGCTCTTTTAAATATAATACATAATATATGGATATCGCATATATATGGACATAGCGGCAATTAGCTAACGTCAATGTAAATTGTCATTGATTGACTTTTACATGACTATTAAACGAAGATATTGTTATGTAATTTAGTCCTAATTCGCGTTTTATAAACGTTTACTAAACCATTATAAAGCATTAATTTGTAGTTGGGCTGTTATAACTTAAACTTATTTTTATGTATTAAATATTCAAGCAACATAACTAAACGTGGATAGAACTTTTAATTTAATCTGTAATCCCAAAACTTATTAAACGTCAAAATGTTACCACAAAAAGTTTTCAAATTGCGTCTGATAAAATGTCAAAACAAATTTTGAAACAATGTTATCAACGTAATTTTGGTCCTTAATGACAATGTTACGAGCTAATAAGCGGATCGAAGGACCAAATGGTGTAGGAAATGTTTTGAATACATTGAAAGCTTTTATTAAGAGACTGAGGTCCCGAAAGGGTATGGTGTAGGTATGGAAGATCTAAAGAAATTATACTAGAGGATAATCAGATTATAAGAACCAATTATTCAGTATTTGCGACTGATGATAATTTCGAACTTCAGGCTATTTTAATTCCTATAAACTAATTTGAAAACCTCAGTTTAATTCTAGTTTTATGCAAATGTTAATGTACATTAATTCTAGTTTTATGTATTGAATATTAAACTGTTTTGAAATTAGTTTTTAAGAATTAAATTAGCCTGAAGTTTGAAATTATCATCAGTCGAAAATACTGAAGTAGTATTTGCTTAACTTATAGTCTGATTATCCTCTAGTACCTATAGTTTCTTTAGGTTTTGTCACAGTACCTACAATATTTTAAAGAGACTATACCCACAGTTGCACCGATTACACGGTTTTGTGGGACTATGTATAATTACTGTACAATCTAATAATGAATGAATAAATTTAATGAATAATAGATAATAATACGAAAGGTAATAGTTTTGTTATTTCAAACCAAAAATTTCCTTGTAGAAAGAAACATACAGCCCATAACTCCACCCAACCTTGGATCCCACATGGATTTTATGCAGATCTAATCATTATTTCATCAAATTCACCAGACGATACATTTTACGACCGTCCAACCTTCGTACATACATATGTATGGGACCAATCCAATAGCATTTCCATACGAGAACATTTTTATTGATTCAGACAAATTTTCATTACTAGAATGGTTTATTTGTTCGGAAAAGTGCGTATTTTAGTTAAGTGGCTTATTATAATGTTAGAGTATGAGAATAGGTAAATTTAAAACGAAAATAGTCGTAGTAATATTTATTCTCAGAATACAGAGAAAACCAGAAGCAGATAAATCGAAAAAGTGAAGCTCCTTAAAATATATCACTCTAAAACATAGTAATTTCACGTTTCGACGATTAGTCTACTACATTGCTCGTGTCGTATAGATCAGTCGTCATACTTTTCATAGAGCAATATGAGGTATCACTATGGACCGCACATTGTCTTATAATTGTTGGATATTTATTTATCTACTTGGTTTTAAGCGATTTTTCAAATTTACTGATATTATATTCAATGTGCAAGCAAGATTGATAGATAGATGGCCTTAAACTATTTTAGGCTAAAATCAAGACGACATGCTCCATTGCTGGATGAAAGGAGGTCAAACCAACAAACACATTTTCGCATTTAGATAATATATAATAGTTAAGAAAATGAAATTGCCAAATATGAAAAGTGTCACATTGACACAGATGAAACTATGAAGTTGTCACTGTCACAAAGAACACGGTAACCATTTATCACGCTCTAGCTGTAATACGTATTCCAAACTGTTTTACACAGTGGGTCCACAAATGCTAAACTAGACACAAAAACAGTTTACCATTTGAACCCAACATACCTCGTATACAAACGACAAACCAATTGAGTTTTTCCCCGTAGTAGGGGCAACAAAAAACTTGCGACGAAAGCGGGGTAGTTGTAATGGCCGAACGATTTATAGCGATATCGCCGAGGGAATTTAATCGAAAACGAGACTTGCTCTGCAGCTGATTTATGGAAGCTAGTGTTAAATAGCTGCCTGATCTTCCAGTTACAGGATAAAAGTTATATTGGATCGATCCTTTTTGGTCCATTTAACTCCGGTTCCAAGGACCAAAAATTAGTAAGGTTCTGTGGATATTTTATTAGATTGCGATACGAGCTGAGCTCTTGACTAATGCAGTGTTTGACCATGAACTGTGGTCACCATTTTATTTATTTAATTTTAGTTATTTATACTTCACGAAACCGACCCCAACAAGTTGGGAAAAGGCTAGGCAGATGAATACTTCACGTACTATCGCGGACACGAAAGGTGCACCATTTTGCAATCAAAATGCTTTGAATGATGCTACATGCATAGGGGCGGGGCTAGCGCTACGTTCGGACGCCGGGTGCAAGCGATTCTAACCTTAAGAGTGGTGCACCGGCTTTGTCCACGATAGTACATACATAGGACGGACTTAATGCTATAAATGTAGTAATAATAAGTCCAAATTAAAGTTTGTAGAAGAAAAAAACCCATGAAAATCTAAAGCAAAATGTTCTCTGCCAGATAAGAATCAAATATAAAGGAAATTAGTAATCTTGTTCAAATTAGTCCAAGACAACTGTATCGCCCGCATATGACAATTTTTCTTTGGTTCGTTAAATGTTAAATAAAGTACTTTTTTTTTACTAAAAACATAATCAGATTCTTGGTATTCCTACGTATATAATATATATATGTAAGTAGGTAGGTAGGTAGTATATTTATTTACTTTTTATTGTTTGGCAGTTTCAACATACACGCAGTGACTAACAATTTTTTATTAGTTTTTCCTAGCGCAGGCCTGTTGGAAGAATTTTTTAATTGAAATAAGCAGTGCCTTTGTACTCATAGTATTAAAATGCTCAACGTTGATTGTGTGTACATAAATAAAGTATTTATTCATACTATGCGAATATTATAGTTCAAAATTTTTTAAGAAAAAATTGTTTACGAGCGAGATTTGAACCCGCGAACATACAGTTACAGCGTGATAAATGGTTACCGTGTTCTTTATGACAGTGACAACTTCATAGTTTCATCTGTGTCACCGTGACACTTTTCATATTTGACAATTTCATTTACTTAACTATTATATCTAAATGCGAAAATGAGTTTGTTGGTTTGTATTATTAGCCTTCAGTACTCCTTTTAAGGGATGGATGTAACTACCATCTGAGATGGTTTAACGTAGAAGAGAAATTTGATAACATGGGCGGGATTACGAATAACTTAGTGGCAGAGCACCCCCAGGGCTTTACCTAGTAGGTAGCGGGTTCAAATCCAGCTCATAAAATATTTTTTCTTTTTACAAAATTTCGAACTACGGATTCTAATAATCCAGAAAAACGCCAAGCTAAAGAAAATTATGCTATTTACAGTTCTCCTCACATCTTTATATAACAGTTTGTAGATGAGTACATAAAAATATGCCTATACGAATATACGATACGATACGCAAAGCTCGCATTTTATTGTGTCGTATTTTTACGACCATTGACGAGGTCTACGGAGTCACTTCAAGAAAATATGTCTTCTTAAAATATTTTCGCTTTTAGGGAAATTGTGCTAGAAAGTTATAACGTCACGGTTGCTTTACCCTTGAGAGGTAGGCAGAAGTGTTTAGCGGACACTTTCACCAGTTATGAGGCCCATGTTATGGAAAAAGTCTATTGCCAACACTGTAGCCTCGTTAGTTTAGTAATAATAATGTCTTCCAAACCAAATTTCGGTCACAACTTCGAAGCAGGATATAAATTAGTGCACAAGTGTGTGCGAAAACACAGATGTACTCTCTATTCCCTCACTCTAGTAGTTCGATAGTACGGTAAAACCGGAGAGAGGTTAGGCGCTGGTCACGGCTTTACGTGCTTTCCGAGGCACAAATAGTATCTAAATAGCAGAAATAGTATCTAAGAGTTAGATATTGGTACATCCATATCATGTCATGTCTTTAACGAGCAAAACTAACTTAGTGGTATGACAGTTAACTGGTAGGTCAGAAGTCTTAGATTTGAACCCAAGCCATGCATCTCTAACTTTTCGTAAATAATTATAATTATTAACGAAAAGTTAGAGGTGCATGAGGTAAAGTTACAGTAGATAAGATACTATTTAGCGGATTTAACACTACATCATCATCAGGCTGAATTAGTCCACTGTTGAATATAGGCCTCTCCCAATGCGCGCTACTATTGTGCACCATGAAACTACTCAATATTGTTTTTATAATAACATATTTAGTAACCCGGAATATTTACGAAGACCTATCTGGGCGTCTGGTCGAGGCAACTCGTGACCGAAATGCTGGTCTGTACCTGGCCCAAAGGCTGAGTATAGCTATTCAGCGAGGCAATGCAGACAGCATTTTGGGAACGTTGCCTACTGGTAGCGGTCTTTTAGATTAAGGGTTTTGTATATTTATTTATTTTTAAGGTTTTAGTTTATAGGTTTGTATATATAGATAATTTTAATTTTAGATAATAATTGATATTTAATATTGTAATGTATTAAAAAACAAAAAATTTAGTAACCTCGTTTAGCTGAAACCGACTATAGCCGAGTATACCCGATTCAGAAACATTGACAATCCCGAGCATAACCACTTTCTAGGCTGACTGTACCTACGTAAATTCACACATCTTCATAATTGTGACCTTGAGAACCACTTCTGAACTTTTTGAAGGACTTCACTTTTAGTGAGATCGTTTAGCGCGACCTTTTTATTAATAACTAGTTTTTTCACGCAACTTCGCCTCCGTGGTTTTAGTTTAATTTGAGCGCAGCGTCATCTATGGAGTCCAGTGAATATAAACCATGTAAAAAATTCTTGGTTCGATTCAATTGAATTCTTCGAAAAGCTCTTGAGTTTTGAGCTTAGCAACATTTAGCCGTTCATTTTTATTAAATTACCTTTTGTGCTACCTTTATTTACAAGTTTTAGTGAATTAATAGCCTAGTCACTAGAGCCTGATACTAATATCACTAGAGAGAGGTATTGACCGTTAACTTGCAAGTTAGAGGTGATTCAGGGCTTTTAGGAAGTTATGTACGTATTTTAAATTAATTATTATCACTACCGCTACCGATACCACTAGGCAGCACTACCATTAAAAAGCAGTGATAGCCTAGTGGTGTGAACGTTGGACTACCAAGTCTAAAGTCGAAGTTTCAGAACCCAGGCACTTCTGATTTTCGGATAATTAAGCGTTTTAGAGATTAATTGTACTTGCTAAATAGTTGAAGGAAAACATCGTGAGGAAACCAGCACACCTGAGAGAATTTTCAACGGTGTGTAAAGTCATGTCAGAGACCTTCGGGCGGTTGATACTCAAATATCAGGTTGTACATCAACCATACGATAAGAAGAAGACCTCTAGGCTATTTTATTTACTGCTAACATAGGTACGTACTAAAAAACCTAATAAAAAAAAAAATACAAACCTATCTTCTGAACTAAAATATCTAACTTTTCTCTGAAAGAACCGTCCGATGGCTATTATTCTTAAAGGCTTCATTTCATAGCCGTCTTATCTCCCGAAAAACAAACATATATCATAATATTAATAATAAATAAAATATTGTTCTATCCTTGACTCGTAAACACATCATCCTTTTACCCAGATCGGCGTAAGCAGAATCATGATGTATCGTTTACGTTTAGAGAATAGTAATCTTTTGGCCGAGACAATTGACCTTGGGTCCTACTTACCCTCCCACTTCATATTATTACGTCAATAACAAAGTTGTAGATAACTTTTGGGTTTTTGGGGCTGGACAAGTTAGAAGAGGAGAGAGAAGATTTCGAGGTCAACTAATTAAATGCTTATTAAATGAAATTATTTAATAAGACTCGAGATCACTGACTTGACTGGCAAGTCAGTGATCTCGGGTTCAAACCCAAGGCGCGCACCTCTGACTTTTCATAAGTTATGTGCGTTTTATAAATTATAAATTAATTATCACTCTCCGTGCCTCGGATAGCACGTTAAGCTGTTGGCCCCGGCTGTCAATTTGTAGATCTTTGACAGTCGTTACGGGTAGTCAGAAGCCCGAAAGTCTGACAACCAGTCTTACCAAGGGGTATCGTGTAACCCAGTATCTGGGTTGTGGAGGTCTGATAGGCAGTCGCTCTATGTAAAACACTGGTATTCAGCTGCATCCGGTAAGACTGGAAGCCGACCCCAACATAGTTGGGAAAAGGCTAGGCAGATGTATTTAATAAGACTCGAGAGGGACTTGAACTCGCGATCCCTTGCGTGCCGTGCCATTTTATTTGGCCATGCCTTTGAGTTTTTTTTTTAAATAATTTCATTTTATAAGTAAAACATGTGCATAAACATGTAATAAACATACATAAAAAAATAATTAATGATCTCGAAGTTCTACATATTATTATACACACATCAATGGTTGATGCTCAATTCTTTCATGTTTATTGTATGGTTGATGAATAACCTGGCGTGAGAGTTTAAACTACCCGTGGGCCTCTGACGTAGCTTTACACACCGTTGAAAAATATCTCAGGAGTGCTGATTTCCTCACGATGTTTTCCCATCGCCGTTATAGCAAGTAAAATTTATTTCTAAAATGCAGATGAATCCGAAAAGTCAGAGGTGCGTGCCGGAATTTCGAACAATAGTTACCTTTGAGTTGGCAATCAATGAAGCTTTATGGGCGTATTGTGAACGATTTCTACGTAACATTGGCGATAGAAAAGAGGACCATGTCTTTGGAAACTTATTTTGTACCACCTAGTTGTAAACCCGTTCTTCTTATGCCTTGTCCATCAAAACATACTAAGTCCCTGGCACGGACTGACTCATAAATTTTTGTACCTCCTGTCCCGGGACGATTTATGTGCTTGAAGATACGTGGCCGATGGAAATTGTTATTATATTATACATGAATTATTATTGGCTTTGATAGTATTACTTTGACGGAAAATTGCCTGAATATAAATGGTATTTTTTATGTACCTATGTTTTTCGTATTATGCCTAAAAATCACAAAATTGACAAACATTATGGAAAAATTTGTTTTTTTTATTAAGTCGTGAAAATATATTTGATTTAGTAGGAGACAGTCATAATCTTGCATTTTCATTAGTATCGAGTAGAGTAGTCTTTGTGGTGAAATACAGTTCCATTTTCTATCGTTTATGGAACTCCAAGAGGACTATTTTTTTACTCTGGCTAGGCAAAGGCTTCTCCAATGATTTACACGTCTTTTGATCCAAAGTAAGGACCATTCGATCACTATTGGCTTTGTTAACTCGCTATCTCCTTTGTGCCATTTCTTTTACTTAAAATTGACCTAAAATTCAATTATATTTTTCTCAAAAATACAAACAATTTCAATATACTAAGTAATACTTACATAAAACGAACTTTAGAATATAATATATGACGATCTTACCCCACTGAACGTGACCAAATCTCCTGAAGAATGATCCTAAGGTACGGTGACCAACAAAAGCGTGATGAACGCAATATAACACTTTACAATTTTACAACTTTACAAATTCGACGTGCAGTAATATTTATATTTTGAGCATCTATCGTGCGGGTTAAATTCCGGGCGAAATCCGTTTGCGCGTGCGCGCAAATTAAATTAAATTGGGCAATAGGTAATTAACTGTCAACCGCATATAGATGTTGTGTCAAGGTTGCCTTGCTTTCAACGTTCATCGCGCAGATCTTTAAATCTGAATCTTCGATCTGTAGATACTTTACAGTACAAATATTGTATCAATTTTAAGATTTTAGCAATAATAAATTTACTTTAGTCTTCTTTATCGTATGGTTGATGAACCGCCCGTAGGCCTCTGACATGACTTTACATACCGTTGAAAATACTCTCAGGTGTGCTGTTTTCCTCACGGTTTTCCTTCACTGTTTTAGCAAGTGATAATTAATTTCTAAAACGCACATGAAACGAAAAGTCAGAGGTCTGGGAGAGAGTCTGGGTTTCGAAACACTATCATCACTATATAACAAAGGGTATCACTGCTTTTTACTTTTAGTAAGGGCTATTGTTGCTAACTGTACGCAATTCTAGAACATTTTTCAAGCAAGTAATGCATATAAAGATCTTGATTTTTCAGATTATGTGTGATAGATGAGGGTTGTCGACGGTATAGAGAAAGTTCTTTAACAAAATCTGAATCTGAGAAATCGTATGTATGAATACTTACAGTTTCTTTCGCGTGATTGATAAATAGCATAGTGTCAGAGATTAAACCATAGATTAAAACCGTCTGTAGGCCTCTGACATGATGTTTAACGCTATTTAGAAACTCTTTCAGGTTAAGAATGATGGTTTCTTCACTATGTTTATCAACATCATTTTAAGCAAGTAAAAATTAAAATTTCCAAGGATATTGAACATTTACTTAATTAAACAGTGATAGCCTAGAGAGTTGGACTGCGAAATTAAAGGTCCTGACTTTTCCGATTCATGTGCGTTTTACAAATCGTTTATTAATTACTAGCGACCCGCCCCGGCTTTGCACGGTACGCTAATATGCATGTATTATACATATAAACCTTCTTCTTGAATCACTCTATCTGATAAAAAAAACCGCATCAAAATCCGTTGTGTAGTTTTAAGGATCTAAGCATACTATGTAGTGATTACTTGCTAAAACGGTGAGAGAAAACATCGTGAGGAAACCATCACCTCTGAGAGATTTTTCGACGGCGTGTAAAGTCATGTCAGAAGCCTATGGGCTGTTTAAACCCTAACACAAGGTTGTTCTTCAACAATACGATAAAAAGTTGTGTGCCAAAGCTAACTTTTCTAGCAACTGCTTTTTAAAGCAATAAAGCTGAAATAATTAAAAGAATATATTTTATAAATTTACAGGTCCAACTTCAGACGTTGGTAACAGCTCTCCCGGGATGGCGAGTGAACAGTTCAAGAGTGTTATCTCGGGACTACTCGGATAGATAGGAGCCGTATTTTAAAAATAAAGTGTGGAAACAAACGCTAATGGGAACATTTGGATTCCTCTTTATACATAGTTATAAAAAATATTTTTGTGAATTTTTTTCATGTTTATAGCACATGTTAGCTTATTAAATATAATTATTTATTAAGAAATTTGAAAAAACATCTGATACGGATGGGATTCGAACTCACGATCTTCGACGTACCGTGTCGACGCTTTGACCGCTAAGTCACCGTATCCTACCAGCATCAGTCAAAGTCAAGCTTAGTGGCAGAGCGACTTGGTGCTTTACCCAGTAGGATGTAGGTTAAAATCCTGCTATAACGAATAAGTATATCTTTCTACAAAATTTCGAACTTTGGTGTTCGGATAGTATGCATAAATACTTTATAAAATGAAGCGGGACGCCACGAGCCCGCTTTCACTACTATAGTGATAGAGGAGGCTGGTTTGAGGCCATCTTTCTGTGATGAAGCCTACCACACAAAATAAGAAGGTAGACCCTGAAGCATTTGGGAATCTACAGAATCCGCGCATGTTGTAATATAAAAATTTAAACACTAATTAATTGATGTATGGAGGCAACATGAAACACTACTTCTTATTTACTTCCAGTGTGGTGTTTTAAAAGGCTCGTAAAACTAAGTAAGCTATGGATTTCTTTGGAATACGTTTGGCTGGACGTGTAGAACGTGTCGTAAAATGTTGTTATCTCGCTCGTTTGGTCCGATAGTGGAAATATACGGGGAATGGACGGGCACGCGCGTTTTTTTAACGATATAATTGCTATCTTAGGGGTTGAAAAATATGTTAATATTGCTTTTATACTGCCTTAAGAAATTTGTTGCTACGTAAATGAGCAATGTATTTAAATATTTCAAATTTTATAAGAGCTTTCAATCGCACTAGATTGAATGATTTAATGACGGTATATAGAAAAAAAAACGTTCTATTTAAATTGGGGACACAAAAAACAAATTTGTTAATATTTTTTTTGTGAAATTTTTACATGTTTTAGCACATGTTTGGAACACTGAGTCGGATACGTAATGTATTCCGATAGATATTACCACACGCCCTAGGCGTATAAAGAGATTTGAAATTTCGACTGATTCTGATGGGATACAGTGGCTCAGCGGTTAGAGCGTCGGCACGGTAAGCCGAAGATCGTGGGTTCGAATCCCATCCGTATCAGTTGTTTTTTCAAATTTCTTATTAAATATTTATATACAAATTTGTTAATTAACAACTAGCGAGAGGACAAATGTATATTATAAAATTTAATAATACAAATTTACAAATTGTCTTTTAGGTACATGTGCGGGATTGATTCCCGCAACACTTTGCGAGCAAAGAGTTTGATTCCCGTAAAGGACAAACATTTTTGTGACTGACAAATTACGTTTGTCACTGTATCCACAATATAGAAAAGAAACCTTGTGTCTACGTTTTAAAAAATAGTTCACTTTAAAATGTGTGTTGCGCGCCCGTCCTAGCTCTCAGTCGTATGTTTTCAACGCTTGATTTTAAACGCTTGTGTTAATGCGCTACGTGCGAATCGAATCCCTATTACTAAGGTTGGTATAATAACTAAACAACTAATATTATGTTGAACTAACTTTAATAGTTCGTAGACTATTTTGAATTTTCATTATTTTGGCCTAATTGAAATATAATTGGGTTTAAAACTAGTTTTTGAATTTTGATTGTAGTTTGAATTGTCAACGATACTGCTACTGCTAGCCATAGCAGAGTACCTGTTTTTTGTATGATTTCAGGCAGTCTTTAGAGAGATGTTTGTTTTTTAAATGATAAAGACGCTGCGAACCCATACGATGGTAGATATTATGGTGTGAGAATTTTTATTGGACCACATTTGCCTTTAAAACACAAACTCAAATTGGACAGTACAGTTCCTATATAGTATAGACCCGTTGCTCAGATAGGTTTCACCGAATATCATGCTAGTAGTGTCGTAATTAGCGCTTAATGCACCCGGTGGGAGCTTCTATGACGGCACCCTTGTATGAGCCAAAACTCGATCTAAGTCTGGTCATTCCTGCGAACTTTCAAGGTCTGCGCTCGGTGCCTTGCCACTGCTGGCACTTATGACTCTATATGCGGGAACACGGCAAAGTCACTTGGCATCAAGGCTTTGTCCTGTAGGTGGTAATTAGTCACGGCCGAAGCCTCTCACCTAGCAACTGTTGTTGATCGCTGCTAGTCAGACTTTTGTACCATCATTATTCGACTTTTAGAGTTAGTGCTGTTCTTTCTCGACACCCCACAGCAAGGTTTATACTAGTTTATGTACTACCAGTGATGGAGGCTCCATACAACTCGATTCCTACCGGCTTCCTATTGAAAAATGGCCATAATGCCTATTGACTGTGCCATTGGTTTTTCTCCGGGTTTGTTCCAACTTACAAAAAACTTAAAAATTGACTACTAATTTTGAGTAATAGATGGCGCTGTTCTTTTTGACGAGAAAGCTGAATGGCGCTATTAAGATTTTCATACGATACTATAAGGCAATCAGGATTTTTATATTAACATATATTAATTCCAAACTGCTGCTGAAATTTAATTTAGTTCTAGTTCAATAGTTCATCCCTGACGCAGACAACCACTGCTAACTGCCATACTTAGGGGTATAATTCCTATTTTTTGTTCCATTCTGCTATTTGAGGCGGAGACAAATCCAACAAATCAAAACCCATGATAATCTGTCCAGCAGTTCTCGTGTCACAAATGGTGCAAATAACCCGACGTTGATATTATTATAAGTGAAAGTAATTGCACAAAAACACGCTGATTTCAGCCAAGCTTTACACAAAGATTAAACAGTGAAAAGGGGCTTGCGGAAATAAATATGTAGGTACCCCTGACAGAGGCCCCACATTTTTGTTCCAGGAATTACGTGGGTCAGGTGTGTACCTATAAAAATACTGTTTTATATAGTGAGGAAAACGGCCTCAGTGACGGCGGTAATGGGATTTTACGCGTAATTAAATAGATTGGGTGAGAGTTATTGGAGGAAGATATTAACAGTACGCCCTGTAAATACACATTAGGTGTTATAAGGTGTCTATTGCAGGGGTCTAAACAGATTTTTTACTCGCACATTGATGATATAAAATCACTGAATTTGACTGACTTTTGACTGATTTCGGTCATACCGGCCAATTTTAACGGAGATTAGCTAATTATGCAGGAGATGTTACAGTGCACAAGTCTGTGCAAACACAAGTGCACTCTCTATTCCCTCACTCTCATAGTCCGATATGACGGCAATCCAACACGACCAGAGAGGGTTCATGCACAGGGCTTTTCGTGCTTTCCGAGGCACGGAGTAAGTAATAGGTAGTTAGGTAATACCAGCGCGACTGCTGAGCACGAGGTCCTCGATTCGGTCTCCAGGTCGGGCAAAGTGTTATTGGGATTTACCAGCAGTTATTAGCAATAGGCTAGCCTCCTATTACATGAGACTTACGACACGGCCGGCCAAATGTGGGTGTACTTCATACCTCTGCCTACCTTTATTGTTTATTTCTCTACAAGTAGTTGTTAAAACGCGGTCGCTACTACCCCCGTTATCACTGACACCCAACCCTCACAATGAAAAGTCGATAAAAAGCGTACTTTCTTCGAGATTTGTACACGTAAAGGGTCAAAAGGCCCTTTCCATTTGTTTTTCGTTAGTCTAATATTGATAATGTTAGAAACAGAACATGATTTATGAGGTAACATGTGCTTGAGGCGTAAATCAATATTGTTTATATTTTGTCCGCGTGTCAAAATACAAGACTGACTTATTTATGGTATGGACGTTCGTAAAAATATATTTTTTTTTATGAATTTTGCTACTGTGATATATATTATATTATTGATATTATTAGTGTAAGTTGTTTTTCTCTTCTGTGCTAATCAACAATCAGTCAATCAATCAATCAATCATTTATTTGCCATAAAATGGGTTACAGAGGTATCATATATAAAGCAAGGTACATCCATTTTTACCTGTTAGGGCGTGCAAATATCTAATAACATTAGAATTATTACAACATAACATTTAACTTAGATATTATTATAATTTTATGTAGGTATAATATTATATTAATGTTACAATTATATAAATATTTTATGCTCATATTTAATAATAATCTAATTTTTATTTATCTATGTTTAAATATTCATAATAATAATATGGGCAAGCATATTTTTACTTACACGTTCGCATATAATTATTTTGTGTTATATAAAACTAAATAAATTTAATTATCTATCAAACAATTACATTCTTAAGTAGGTACTACATTTATGTTATGTTATCACATGATATTATTCTATTTCAGTAATCAAATATGTATAAGCAGATCATTATAATATCATTTTAATATCCTGACAGGTCGAGTGCATCCTCCAACGAGGACAGTTACTCATTATTAGTCCTGCAGAGCAAAGGTCTCTTCTCATAAAGAAAAAGATCGAGCATTAATCACCAATTTTTTTTTATTACTGCCGTTCAAATTGACTCCATGCTGCCTGATGGAAAGCAGTCAGTGGAGTCCCATAGTAATGATATAGTTCCATAGCTCACTGATTGTTGGCGATTTCAGACTATTAAGTTAAGATTATATTTTTTTTAAAATTAACTCATCATCTGCCTAGCCTTTTCCTAACTATGTTGGGGTCGGCTTCCAGTCTTACCGGATGCAGCTGAATACCAGTGTTTTACATGGAGCGACTGCCTATCAGACCTCCACAACCCAGATACTGGTGTGGTAACTAACGACAAAATTATGATCCATTTTGGAAAAAAATGACGAGACATAAAGTTGCGGTCTCTATTTTATTTACTTATCTCGAGTATTTTAAGATAACCATGAATGTTTGCAAGTCCTCTGCTTACCCTTTCAGATGTCATAGTCGTGAAAGTTTTGACGCGCTACATAAAAATGTAGTCTAATCAAAATATACTGCACAATTTGCAAATAAAGTAACCCTACGTCCTTTGAGGAACAAATGCGATGCGAAGCGACTCAAAGCGATATGAAGAAATTTCTCGATACAACGAAGTTTATTCTTAATTTAAATATTACCAATTTAAAATATTTCTTCTTCATCGTATGTTTGATGAACAACCTGGTGTCAAAGTTTAAACTGCCCGTAGACCTCTGACATGACTTTAAACACCGTGCAACGTTGAATAATCTCTCGGGTGTGCTGGTTTCCTTACGATAATTAATTTTTAATTACATAATCCGAAAAGTCGTGCGAGGTGCGTGCCTAGGTTTTGAACCGACCTTTGACTTGGCAGTCCAATCGTCTTACCACTTGGTTATCACTTTTAAAATCAACAATATTCTGTAAACAAGATCTAGAGGCTCTGTGTCTATGGTTTATCAGATTTCTTAAAAATTATATTTTAATGGAATTCGGTCAGGAGCTATACAGCTTTATACAGTGTCTGAGATCAAATCATCCAGTCGCTTTTGCTTTCTTTCTCATTCCCACTCTCGTTTCCTTTCTTTCTCAACAAAATTTGTATCTCTAAAGTTCATCTTTGGATTATGACAATAATATTTATACATACCACCATAAAAAAAAAAATTTCTTAAACCTCCTTTCTGAAGATATTAAAAATATCTCAGCTTAGCGTTTCAATTCACGTAGGGCACAGGGTTATAGAGCTGTGCAGTATATTACATTTTATCGTTCACAATATAACGGAGTGTTGCGCTTACAGTAATGTTCAATTGAATATGTATGAGGTAATTTCGCATGAAGCTTGCAACTGCAAAGTGACGGGTAAAATGAAATTGCAGGACACTTTTTGTAAAAAAAAATGCTAGCTAAGTGCAGGGAATGCATAAGTAATAAGTCTATTGATTGCCAAGTTTAAACCAAAATTAAGGCAACCCTTAAGTTTTCGTACTAACAACCTAAAACCTAGCATTAAACTCGCAAATTCTATTTTTTTTAAACCCATGCCTGTACACCCACATTTCGCTGGTTATGTTATAAGTCCCATGTAATAGCAAGTAACTGCCATTAATCGGGCACAATTCCAGACTCCGTGCTGCTACTGAGAATTTCCTAATGGAAAAATTCAATAACACTTTGCCCGACCCGGGGATCGAACCCCTGACCTCGTGCTCAGCAGTCGTGCTTGCTACCACTAGACCAACGAGGCAGATCCGCGAGTTTGTCTGCGTGAATACCAAATTTTTCGACTGCTATTCAATTTACCCTGGGATGAGCAGCGTTCGGAAAAGCACGCGAAATCTTTTCATCCAAAATTCCACTGTGTCGAAAGACGGTTTAACAGTTGAGCAATGGTTAAGCGATTCATATCATACATGTTATATTTTGACATTTGACGTTTCAAATACGCGCCATTATCGTCAATTTATTTCTACAGTGTTGCTAACATAGGAAACTCCACTTGGATCACCCCACACATTGTAATATAATTCAGACTTACGAGTATACATAAAATATTGCGTTCCTATAGTTCTATTTTCAATACATTACTACAATTCAATTACAAATCAATTTGTGACCCTTTCCGTCGCCGGGGAAATCTAGGAATGTTGTAGAAATCATTTGTATGGCACTGAAGTATAAAACTGAATTCAGGTTCTGTGTCATTTTTTCCCTTATTTTACGAGGTAAGCCAATACCAGTAGACAACATTTTCTGTAAAGAAAGTATTTTATTTTTAACCTCTGACTAAAATAATGTAAGTAAACGTCATCAAAACTAAAGCTGTATACTAGAACCTAGAATGGAACAGAAAACCTGAACCGTGAACCTAGAAAACAGAGTTTTAAAAAGAAATTAAAACAACATCTCTTAAACCTTTGTTGTTAATATTGTTAATATTTATAATATCTATTTAATAATTGTTAAGTTTGTTTTTTGTTTTTTAAGTAAGTTTTAAAAACTTTAAGTCTAAACTTGAAGATTTACCTGGCGGTCTCCCACAGTCAAACCGATAAGCGGTTTTGTGGGGTTTAAGTATTATAATAATATGTATATTGTATATTTTATTAATTTAATAAATAAATAAAATACTAAATATCAGATCAATCTGTTAACAGGAAGGGGGTGAAATATGGATTACTAATTGAACCAAATAATAAACAGGTCAAGCTAAATAAAACCGTTTAAAAAGAGGTGTTGTAAGTTTAACGTAAGCATCTGTGTGTCTTGTGTTGTCGTAGCTTCCAAACGGATGAACCGCTTTTGATTTTGATTTGTAAGATGACTTGATTGAGACTCAGCTAAAAACAAATTAGAGGATTTTTGTAGCGGAGGCTTATTTTTTTTTATACAAGCTGTTGATCTGTTACTTTTCCATATTCAAGGAGGTGTCTATATCACTAATAAGTACTAAACACAAATCAGCAAAAAATCAATAAAAAAAATATTTTTTGCTAAAAACTTTAACCTAGGTAGTTGAAACACTAAATAGCTAGAAATAATACAAAAACACTCGTTTTGGTGTCGGTGCCAAGGCATAGGATGAAGCGTTTTAATCTGGAACCCGCTTAACTTGGCACTGTCACCAAAACGATCGTTTTGTTTATAAATTGTTAGTGTTGCAAATCGTTGTTTTTTTTTCGTAAAACTTTTTTTTTGGTAAGTATAATTTTTTTTTACTGATTCTAAATATGGCACAGTTAAAGATGAACAGCTTATATTATTGTTTGAATTATTTTTATTGTTAAAATATAATGATTGAAGTTATTAATATTAAACTAACCTTAATTTCGCCCACCCAAGCCTTAATCAGTCTAACCTGGCGTGTTTATTAAAGCTATCAGATGATGCCGCTACTCAAATTAACTTCAAAGTTAGTTCTAACTAAGTTACTGAGCTGCCCCGATTATAACCCTTGTTAGTTACCAGGTTATTTGTTAACTATTAAGTAATTAGTAATGTAAGTCATAACTGTATGGTTTTTAGGTCAAAAGTTAGAAGCTACTGTTGTTTGGTGGGTCAGGGATTAATTTTAGGAAGGATTAAAATCTTCATCGTAATGTATGGAGAACTAGCATCTGCCCGCGACTACACCTGCGTGGTATATTAGTTAACTGTAGCCTATAAGTTATTCTGATGTATAAAATATATTAGACAGAAGAGAAAAAGAAATAATATTTATTTCAGTCTCAAAAACAACACAAGAACGTTGCATAATAAAATTCATCATCTGCCTAGCCTTTTCCCAACTATGTTGGGGTCGGCTTCCAGTCTTACCGGATGCAGCTGAATACCAGTGTTTTACATGGAGCGACTGCCTATCCGACCTCCACAACCCAGTTACTGGGTTACACGATACCCCTTGGCAAGACTGGTTGTCAGACTTTCGGGTTTCTGACTACCCGTAACGACTGTCAAAGATCTACAATTGACAGTCGGGGCCAACAGCTTAACGTGCTATCCGAGGCACGGAGAGTGATAATTAATTTATAAAACGCACATAACTCACGAAAAGTCATAGATGCGCGCCTTGGGTTCGAACCTGAGACCTCTGACTTGCCAGTCAACGGTCACCGCCACTAGGCTATCACGACTAGAACGTTGCATAATTAAAATAAGGTAAGTAAAATCTGAAGATAGGAGATAAAAAAAAAAATGACTGTCGGACTGCCAAGTCAAAGGTCTTAGGTTCGAAACCCAGGCACGCACCTCTCACATTTCGAATTTATGTGTGTACTTCAAAATCCGTTTCGTAGTTTTTTCGTGAAAGAGAAACAAACATAATTCTAACATCCTAAGCAACTTTCATGTAAATAAATAAAAATAAATCAGCCTGTAACTGTCCCAATATAGGGCAAAGGCCTCTTCTCATACAGAGAAGGATTGAGCATTAATCACCACGCTAGCTCACTGCGGGTTGGCGATTTTAGACTTTTCCTTACGATATTTTCCTTCACCGTTAGTCAGTGGTGTCTTAGATTAACTAAGAAAGTACATATGACATTGAAAAAGTCACATTGGTACTGCCAGGTTCAAACTCACACCCACGCGCTTGCAAAGCGGGTCCGTAACCAATGCGCCACCACGACATTCTTTCACATGTAGGTATAATATTAGTAGGATAAACCACCTAGTGTAAGAGATGTACTGTATTGAACATCAACAACTGAATCTGTCAATCAATAGGTATGTTAGTTTGGTAAAGCTGGATTAAATTTAATAGATCGTGCAATAATCCATGGCTCTATGCCAGCCAGTTGATTGAAAATAGTCGCTTCGATGCCCGAAAACTTGTTATAATTCCCATTTTTGACGTAAAAATATGGAGCATTGTGCCAAAATGGGGTCGGAATTGAAACAGTTGGTATTGAAATAAACAACAAAACGGCGCTTGTTTTTTCGTTTTTGTTCTTTACTGCCATCATCTGTCTCGTTGATCAAATGGTCGCAAGCGCAGCTTATAAGGCTCGGACACTCGCTAATTTGATATCTCGCTCGCACATTGAAGATAAAAAAATAATTTGTATAAAGATGTAATACTTTTTACACTGCGCCCTTAGGCAACTCGCTTCCCTTTTCTATAAAAATAAAACAAATTTAAAATGTTGTCTAATTTATAATTCGAATTCTATACTGGATAAATGTGCTGAAAATAACCGATAAAATATACTATACATTGCAAAATACATCATTAATCTATTTTTTTTTGTGTTTATATGATTTTTGGTGGTTTTCTAGCTCTAAAGTACGTGATTGCAACTACTTCATAATAATTTTGTGTGATTCCCTCAGTCTGAAGACATACCTGAAAAAACAAAGTTAATCTAATGAGAGTGGTAAGGGATTTTTGGACCCCCAAATGCCTCCTATCTTTCATTTTGTTTGTATGTGTTGATATTTTATAGCTGGCTTACGAAAACTTGGGGAGAAGGGGGAAATAATTATTTTCCTTGAAGTTAGAGGTTAGTTAGAGGATTAAAAATTAAAACTTTTCAATAAAAATCATACTTACATTGACTTACACTAGCCTGCTATATTCTTACCTTTCCACCATCATAATCACAGTAGCAAGCATAAAGCCTCCAGCTAACAAAATGAAAGCAGGAGCTGCTCCTCCTAACGCGAGGGCCCGAGGAGAACTGCCTTCACAGTTGACTTTAGAGGATTCTAAACGAATCTGAATGCGAGAGACTATACCACGTTCCGATAGACGCATTAAACTAGAATTAACAAAAACATTATTATTTTACACGTTATAGCACATGTTAGCTTATAAAATATAATTAGGTATTTAATAAGAATTTTGAAAATATTATTGTAAAGTGTATTATTGTAAAAGTATTAAATAATGGCTGACTATATAAGACTAGCTTCTTCAAAAACTTGACGTTCTTTTAGTGTACATTTTGTAAAAAATAAGTTGTTCTCTCACTCTCACAATCCGATGGGACGGCAATCAGATACGACCGGAAAGAGATCAGTCGCAGCCAACGGCTTACGTGCTTTCCGAGGCACAGAGTAAGTGATAATTAAATTGTAATACGCACATAACTTACGAAAAGTTAGAAGTGCGCGAGACCTCTAACTTGCCAGTCAACGGTCACCAGCACTAGGCTATCACGACTCAACGCCACCACAAAAAGTAATATATAAGCTGTATAGCTGTGTATTTATTAATCCTAAATTAGAAAATAAAGTTTTCCACCTCCATGACATGAACTCCTTAAAAGGGCTGTTCTTCTGCAAGCATGGATGTAACATGGTCTTCTCCATAGACTGCAGGGAGCCTAGTTCACATAGCTCAGCTTGTGTGAATGTTTTGGATATCAAAGCATTGGCGTTGTTCACTTCTGTATGGTAAGCGTAGCCTGGAAAATAAATATTTACATTGGGTTTTTTGATTCCGTACCCAAAGGGTAAAACGGGACCCTATTAGGTTACTAAGATTCCGATGTCCTCTGTCACCAAGCTGTATCTCATGAACCGTAATAGCTAGACAGTTGAAATTTTCATAGATGATGTATTTCTGTTGCCTCTTTTACAACAAGTACCTAATAAAAATTAAATAAAGCTAATAAGGTCGATACGATACGAAAAACCTGTTTTTGTTCAATTTTTTTCTACGGAACCCTTTGTATGCAAGTCCAAACTCGCACTTGGCCAGTTTTTTTCCAGTATAGTGATAAATTTTACCCAACCAATCAATACGTGGCGCCATCTATTATCATAAGAACGTTATTGTTGTTGGGGTGAAAGGTACCCTATAACCGCTTTTGACAACTCTGGCACCTAATATGCAATTTCAGTATGAAAGGTTTAGTGGTTTAGGCGTGAAAAGGTAACAAACAAACTTACTTTTGCATTAAAAATATTAGTTAGGATATCGATAGGTACCTTAAAAATAATTGAAGAAAAATAAAACCCTTAATCTAAAAGACCGCTACCAGTAGGCAACGTTCCCAAAATGCTGGCTGCATTGCCTCGCTGAAAAAGTCGATATAAGTTGGACTCATTGTTACAAAAATCAAGGCTGCTAACACTTCATCGAGGTTATTACTCTTCCAAGTTGTGGGTGATTGATATTCATACTTAATTAATTAGTTTTCAGGGTTAAATCTAAAACTTCTCAAGTTCCCGGCACTTAATTTACCGCCTTTATTAATTAACCTTTAGGAATATATAAATCCTCATTAATATTTTAAATGTGAAAGTAAGTTTGTTTGTCTGTTACCTCTTTACGCCTAAACCACTGAATAGATCATCCTGAAATTTTGCATATACGTTGTCAGGTGTACAGAAACGGATATAGAGTACCTTTCATTCCGAAAAAAATAATTGTTCCCGAGGAAAACATTTATAACGTTCTTATGATATAGATGGCACCACGTGTCGTACAACCCGAATTGACTGTCAAACTTTAAATTAACGCGAGCAAAGCCGCGGGCAAAAGCTAGTATTTATAATTAAATTATAAGCAGGAATTGAATCTTTGATTTTCAGATAAGTTACACCAGCCATTATACGATTCTAACTGTATGGGTAGATGTCACTACCAGTAACCAGTATAATATAGAGCGAAAAAGTCGCTCTAGTATACTGGTAGTATCGTGTGGTTGATGGTTATCATGGTGCCAAAGTTTAAACCACCCGTAGGCCACTCCTTTAAAAGGCATGTCCTTTACATTGTGCTGATTCGTAATTCAAGAGCAAGCGTACAGCCCAATTTCACCATTCACTTTAAAAATTGAGTTTAATAAAACTAAAGTTCAGCCCTACGCAAATTGCAGTTCTAAACTCAGTTAACCGCTTGAGCTAGTGAAATCGGCTCTTAGTCAGTCATTTCTCTGACCTTAGTCAAGAAAAAAATTGTTTCCAGACTCCGAACTCTAAATGAACTGAAGTTTCAATAACGGAATCCCCTAACTTTTTACTTCTAAGGCCGTCCCATAAACTATAGAGAAACGATCTCGGATGTAGTAAATTACCCCCAATTTATAACCCAGCTCCAATTTCGGGAGTCGATGTGTAAAAACGTTACCCATATCTGACATATTGTGAGGATCGTTCGATCAAGTCAATAAGTGTGTTATTGATTGGGCGTGCTACATGGCTCACCCATTTTAAAAGTAAAATATACCTACAGGGTTATTTGTAAAACACAAGCATCCTTAAAAGAGGTCATTAAACTCATCATTATGAACAACTTTTACTATGAGACCAACCCTGAAATCGCAAAAAAAATCAACTGTTCCATACATTTTGTTGAGTCATGTGAACATAAATGTATGGAACAGCTGATTTTTTTTCACAGTTTCCAATTTAAATGAACCTCACCTCCTCTTTGAACCATTTTGATCCCTTGTACCAATGACTCCAGTAACGGGGCGTCTTTCTTTTTGTTGAACACTTTCTTTTGACGAAGTTCGTCCTCAATCTGGGCGTTCCTTTTGTTGTAGTAGTACGATGGGGTCTAAAAGTTATGAGAGGTCTGACATTGAATTATAGGGTTAACGGTATTATGGAGAAGCCTAACGACATTAAGCTAAGAATTATTTTTTATAAATTCTTTCTACTATTAAGATGGTAAAATGTAATGTGTATATAGTACACCCACGTTTCGCAGGCTATAAGTCCCAATCTGTCCCATGTAATAGGGGGCGAGCCTATTGCCATTAACCGGGCACAATTCCAAACTCCGTGCTGCTACTGAGAATTTCCTGATATAAAAACCCATTAATACTTTGCCCGACCCGGGGATCGAACCCAGGACCTCGTGCTCCGCAGTCGCGCTTGCTACCACTAGACTAACGAGGCAATGAGGTAAAATGATATATATGATTGATATGATAATGATGTACGAATATAATGAGAATTGACAACTAAGTACCCCTCTTTCAGGAATGAAAGTGTCACCAATCAGCCTGTATACATAGTAATTTAAAGTAACTAGCCGACTAATTAGTACAAAATTACCTGCAGCCAGGATCGAGTGTATCCAACATCCTCAAAGATCAGCTCTAGTGGACTCTCCAGGAGTTCCCTTAAGGAGTTGATGGAAGGTGGTGGGCCGTTCAGGAGCCAGCTCACCACGGAACTGGTGTAGTAGTTGTACATCAGGACGCAGGAGAGACCAGTTACCAGAATTGTAACTTTGCGAGCTAGAGAGACAACAAACTTTCAAGAATATTGAAATGAAAAATAGAAAGAAAAAAAGAAAAACAGTTTATTCCCTTCTGGGCAGATTATAAAAGAACAAAAAAAAACAGAAAACAATTAGAAAAAAATAAAAATAAATGAAAAATATTAAGTGTGGCCACATTTCTTATAGACAGGCTAGCCAATATTATCGATGCCAGTCTATTGCCAACACTCCGCATAAAAAAAAGGGAAAAACATGAAAGACAACAACATAAAAAGAAGAAAAAAAAGTGAAGAATTAAAAAAAAAAGATATTTCAATTTTAATAAAACGAAGAAAATTTGTGGATGGAAGGAGAGGAGGAAGAAGGCCAAGACAAAGATGTAACGGAAATCAAAGAAAAAATAAAGGTCGAGACGTGTAAGGAGGTCAAGGAATTGGCTCTTGAGCTGGAAGAAGCTGCTACGAGAACTCGTAAACTGATGACGATGATCTCAAATTGTCTTACAATAAAGAAATTGAGGTAGCCCCAGTATTGTAGAGTATTTGTGCTGGAGATATATGGTTGCAGCTTTCTTCTAACTTCCTATTTCTGTAATTATCGTTGCAAATCCAGGACAGTGGAATGCAGAAGGGAATTTCAATAGCATGAACAGGATTACAATTAGTTCAGTTAGCAGAGCGTCCAATGGCTTTAACATTTAAACTTTATAAGCTATTCAATCGTTTGTTGAAAACACATCAATAAACCTACCTGTAGAAATCCTTTTTGTTCCACTATCATCAATATCTTGGAAAACTGAAACCAAACCAGAATTTGAATTAAAATAATTATCAACACTGAAATAATCCAGGACCGTTTCGAATGCTTCGACATACATTGCTGGCAGATCGAAGCTACAACTGAGAAGACCGCGTACTGGACCGACGATGGACGGCGTTCGAACAAAGCTGATAGGAGCAGAAGCCCAGCGCATAGTACGGAGACTCCTATCACGCTCCACCACGCTGTTGGGCTTAGAGGCCTAAGGAATTGGTTCTCGAACTTCCCAGGGCCTTTCGTTGGTATTTTGTAGTAGTATCTGGTTCTGGAATATAAAAGTTATTCATGACTTACTAGCGTGTCGTTGTTGGGTTCCAATTTGTTCCCGATACCGGTAGGGTAGGATATTTTATATTTTTAAATGTATATTTTTGTTTTTTATATACAGGGTTATTTGTAAAACACCAGCATCCCTAAAAGGGGTTATTAAACTCATCATTATGAACAACATTTTGTTGAGTCATGTGAACATAAATGTATGGAACAGCTGATTTTCTTTTTGCGATTTCAGGGTTGATCTCTTAGTAAAAGTTGATCAAAATGATGAGTTTAATTACGGGGTTTTAAGGGATGTGGTGTTTTACAAATAACCCTGTATTTATTTATTTATTTATTTATGTAAATGAAAGTTTACAGCTTAAAGCCAAAACACTTACATTTCAGAGATATTTACAAAATCTTAAAATTACTAAATACAATAATCTTAAAGTTAATACATCTATATCTATTATCTGCTACCTATTAAAAACAAATTAAACACTAACAACTAAATAGGTACTTTTTTATTTTTTATTATTAATGGACGACACTTTTTGTATATTTTGTATATTTAAAAATGTATTATTGTTATTTATTTTATATGTAATTTAGTTTACTACATGAGGAAATTATATTATAATAATGCTTCACTAACTTTTTTTACTACTTAAACTTTTTAATAGCAATAAATAATTTACCTGTGCAAATTAGGTTCTAGTTTCACAGAAATAATATAGGTATTATTTGCATAGAATTGCGTTGTTGAGTGGTTGTTTGAGTTTAAATTGTGTGTATCTAACATTACGAAGCTCATGATATAGGGAATGCTTGCATGAATAATATGCGGTAATAATTTATTTACATTACATTTTGTAATTATAAATGTAAAGAAATATTATGTCCTGAGTTATGTATGAGGTACGGAGTAAGTGATAATTAATTTATAGCACATAACTTATGAAAAGTCAGAGGTGCGCGTTTTAGGTGCGAATCTAAGACCTCTGACTTGCCATTCAAGGGTCATACCACTAGTGGTAGCCTAAGCCAAGTAATAACCTAGGCTATTACGACTCCTCTACCCTTATAACCACCCACATTTATATTTAAAACTCACAACATATCCTTCAGTTACTAGGCGCTAAACACAAATAGCAAAACACAATAGCATAATAGTTACGTAGAACTATTTAATAATCTGTGGTAATATGTAGTAGGTTGGGTATGGTGAATGCGCAAGCGAAAACCGTATTTCCCCGCCCAGAGGTTCGTGGAGGAACACCGTGTGGTTTTTAGCCCGTGCGAGTTGGACATAACCCCATCGCCAGCCCTTAGTGATGAGGTTACTCATAAAGAGATTTCCACACGACATAAAACAGGTGACTTGACTCGCAAATCAAATCCAAAAAAAAAAAATCCAAGCCAATCTATGTTGTTATTCTAGTCAGGTTTATTCTTTATACCAAAATATGTTTTGAGATTGAATTAAAGCCATTTACTAAGCCAAAAAGGTATTGTATAAGTAAAAGGTATTGTGTTGAAGCCTCTAGGCTTATTGTTAAAACTGTCACGGGAGAAAATTTAATAAAAAATCTTATAGCGAATTAAGTACCTGGAACCGCAAAGGAAAACGCGTTTCTACGTAGTAGATATGCTAAATGATTGGCATGACCTTTTAATCTTAGTAACTAGACATCCATCCCGGCTTTGCGCGCGTAGAATAAAAATATGGTAGTTCCCATTTAGTTTTATGGAACATGACGTCATCGTTCAAAATGGGAATTATATTTTCTCGATTTTTCTATGACGTATTCTATACATTGATAATCACTCATATCTAACGGTGAAAGAAAACATTCAACGAAACCTGGGGGCTTAGCCAAGTTGACTATCTACAATCGCGAACGCTATAGAAAACGTTATGTCACGTGACATTTATCGATCGAAGGTAATGTCATCATATACATTTCTTTCGTTTTCTATTCGTTAGCGATTGTAGATAGTCAACTTGGCTAACCCCCCTGGACTTAATAGTCTGAAGTCGCCAACACGCAGTGAGCTAGCGTGGTGATTAATACTTGATTGAAAGGTTAATTAATTACTATCTATTTGCTCTCATAGTGCAGCAATTCGACACGGCAGGCCTGAGTTCTCTGACATACGGCAATTACTGTACTGGGAGCCTAGATAGATGGCTATAGGCGAAGGCAGTATTTACACCTAACATAACAAACCACAGTTTTGTATGTATATCTTACTTACTCAATCGCCGTCAAAGGAGGATTCAATACATCGATTTTTTCTTGTATTGTGTATAGCATCCGAATCACCGGTGATATGTCTTGTTGTCTGAAGTAGAGAGAGTTGGATACCACCTAGAACATAGACAAAAATATAAATTATTTATCTAGAAGAAAGAAGAAAATTAATTAACATCCGCCACAGTACTGGCACGAAAACAAAACAATAATACTATTACTTATAAAAAAAAAAACAAAAAAAAAGCCTTATCTTAAAGATAGGAAAAAATAGTTGTACTATGTTTCTCTTCTATGCGTTTTTAAATTCATCCGATTATAATAAAATATTATCTACTTGTCCTTTTTATGGTTCAAATCTTTGCCTGCTTTTTGGCGAATTATATGTGAAAGATTTTTTATTCATGAACAAAAACACAAACATAAAACTATTAAAATACAATTAAAACTAAAACTAAAAACTAATACTAAAACTAACACTAAAACTAAACTTGTCCTTTTTTAAATTTTTTTTCTAATAGGTGTTTGTAATCTGTTGTTTCTGTGTGTGTACATAAATAAATAAATAATAAATAAAAATAAAACTGTTGAGTCGTTTAAGCCCGTGCAGGTTTAAAAAAAACGGTCAAGTGCGAGTCAGAGTCGCGCACGAAGGGTTCCGAACAATATCTATACAACAAAATTTTCTCACTAAAATTTCTTGAGATTAATTTTTGTTTATATATTTTTTTTTCACTATTCAATGTTGTTTAATATATCAATGATGTTCTTTTATATTTCAGTTTATTTGAATATGGATGTAATTTCACTCCGTCACTTTACCTGTGACCACGTCGAGAGCTACGAAGCTCTCGAAACGTTACGATTTGATAAATTAATAAGAGTGACGCGACGAGAATCCGATAAAAAGTTATTTTTTGAAATTGTAGGTACCTTTGAACTGTTTTTCTCGTATGTTCCAATCCATCTATCCGTGATTGTGTACTTGTATCTGTAGAAAAAAAATGGTAAAATTCAATTTTACTTACCGCCTATTTGAGTGGCGAAACAGCTAACAATAAATAAAAATATTTAATAAGAAATATGAAATTTTTTTTTTGGATATTTATATTTAACTAGCTGCCCCGCGCGACTTCATACGCGTGATTATCCTACTTCAAGGCCTATTCTACCCCTGCCCTACTCTACTCACTACCCTATTTTACCCCTAACCTACTCTACCCCTACCCTACTTTACCCACTACCCTATCCCTAACCTACCCTAATCTACCCCTACCCTACCCTACACTACCCCTACCCTACACTACCCCTACCCTACACTACCCCTACCCTACACTACCCCTACCCTACCCTACCCTACCCCTACCCTACCCTATCCTACCCCTACCCTACACTACCCCTACCCTACCCTACTCTACCCCTAGCCTACTATACCGCTACCCTACCCTACTCTACCCCTACCCTACCCTACTCTACCCCTTTTTCTCACCTTTAAACCTTCCCTGGATCTCCACAAATAATTCAAGACCAAAATCAGCCAAATCGGTCTAGCCGTTTTCATGCTATGTCGTGACAACGGAAAACGGGTTTCATTTTTATATATATATAGATAAGCTAACATATATGCTAAAACATGTAAAAAAAATCACAAAAACATTAACAATAAATTTTAAATTTTTATAATATTTTGCACCGCGTAATTTTTCGATGCGTAATTTTTTTTATAATATTTTAGAAACGCATACGAAGCGAATATTAAATAATGATAATTGTAAATTATTACATTTTTGTTTTCTTCTAATATTGGCATCATACTATAATCTGTCATCTCAATTAACATTCCGTGTTCTATATCGGTGGGAAAAGAAATCAATAGAAAAAAATATCGCGTATCTGTCGAACGACCGTTTTATAGTCGATCACCGGGTACTATTTAAAATTACTGATCACTGTTTTCAGGTGATTAGGGGTTAATTGAATAAAGTATTTAATTACCTAAAACCATGCATTTTAGCGACGACAAACAACACAGTAGCTGAGATTTGTGTGATGAGAGCAACCCCAGGAACGGTCTCCAAACCTGATAACGATTCAAGATCAAAATGATTTGGTACTGGTTGGACCTGCAAAAGAAATTCATAATTGAGTAGTAATATGGATAACAGTAAATTGATTTGACTTTGGAAATCGTAGTAATTATGGATTACTGATTTTGGAAATCTAACCCAAACCTCCAGAGATCTCCATTTCGCAGAAGATATAATGCACAAGTGTGTGCGCAAACACAAGTGCACTCTTTATTTCTTGACTCTCATAATCCGAACGGCAATCCGACACGACTGGATGGATCAGGCGCGGCGACCAACGGCTTGAAGTGCTTTCCGAGACACGAAGTAAGTGATAATTTAATTAATAACACGCACAACTTACGAAAAGTCAGAGGTGCGCGCTTTGGGTTTTCGTGAGACATCTGACTAACCAGTCCGCGATCATACATATTACAACGCTATCAAGGTTTCTGAAAAAAGGTTCCAAAAAGGTACTTAAGAATTACTAATAGAATTCCAAAAAGGTACTTACTACAAGAATCATCCTCATGGCGATATTATGAAAGTGCCATCGTCTATAATATTTGTATGAATTTATATCTATATTCAGAACAAAACTATGTACAGTATCCCAACGTCCGATGTGGTGGACAATCAGGTTGCCTCCTTGAATTTTGCCATAGTTGTATAAATCGTAAAGATTATATACTGATCCTTCTGCAAAATATAAAAGTGCATGTAAAGCCGGCGAAACGTGGGTGTACTGCATACACCTCTGCCTACCCCCTCTGGGGAATACAGGCGTGAGTCTGTGTTATTTTTAAATGTATGATATGAAGAGTCGTGGTGGTGCATTGCTTTGCAAGCACGTGTTTGTGGGTTCGAACCTTCAATTCTTTCAATTCCTAATTTCAATGTCATATATGTAAAATTTTTTAGTTAATCTAAGACACTACTTACTAACGGAGAAGGATAATATCGTAATAAAACCTGTGTACAACGAAAAAAACGCAATGAGCTAGCGTGGTGATTAATGTTCGATCCTTCTCTGCATGAGAAGAAGCCTTTGCCCTATTATGGGACAGTTATAGGCTGATTTATTAATAAATTTATATATAGGTACATATTTAGTTACAACGCATTCTTAGCGATCTGACCTCGACCTATTTACCTCATAAAATATTTTGCATTAATTAAGTAGATAAAATTTAAAGTGACACCATTTTGGTCGCCGTGTACTGTTACCACAACAAGGTAAATGTTCCTACACAACGACCAAAATGGTTAAATGAGCCAAACGAGACCGCCATAAACCTTCACAAGTTGTAAATATGCACTCATAGAAATCTATTATTTCTGGCCAATTAAATCTTACGCGTTAAGTTTTACTGAACTCTGCTTATTCTTCTCGAAAATAAGGAAAATCATAAATCTTTTCTAACGGACTCTTGTAGATAAGATCTTAAGTCTCTTTCACACATCGTTAGTTAACTAGTTTTAGAGATAAGAGCTTCAGTTTGGATAATGATCTATTTTCTATCTGTTTTTTTCCCACTACACTTTTCGATGTCCTTGCTCCTCTGATATTTATAATATGTTAGAGGAGGCAAGGATGTTTCTAGAAAATCAATCGTACTCCTTTCCAGGTTTTTTTTTAATAATGTTTACACTCATTATGTAAAAACTCAAGGTCCTATAATTATATTTTTAAGCTATTGCATAGATTTTATCGCGAGCTTTAAGCGCGGCGACCGAATCAACAAATTCCGTAACGAAAATAAAAAATCTAACACCCTTTATTGCAGAAGTGTTTAAAATCTTATTAAATAACAAACAAGATACCTATATTTTATGTTGACACATTAAAAAACAAAACATTTAGAAATTTTCGAATTTCGGAAACGAATAATTATTTGCTTAGATTTTTCAAGACGTGATTCTGTATAAGTTTTTAAGCTATTAACTTCATAAATAAAAAATAAATAAGTAATTATAATTGCATAAGTTGATAAAAAACGCTATGCAATAGCTTTACCGCGGCAGTCTCCGAGTGCCACAGGTTTTTTTTTGTGTACTAACATTAAAAGTTATTGCAATTTAAAAAGTGTGGTACTAAGTTACGAAGTCCAGTGTAGTTAGAAACAGGATCCTAGTATAAGTTAAAGTATGAAAGGAAATAGGAATTCTCAGTAAGAGCTGTGTATTCAATGCCAGTAGTGAGAATACGACACGCCATTTCCTTTTCTTTATCAAGCTACATCCGTCACCTTAAATATCATTTTGAATAGGAAATACGAATCCATGTAATTTACACTACTAGTTTCTGAGTATACACTTTCAAATGTTTTATCAGCGCACAACAGGTGCACTTAATTTTAAATAATAATGCCTGTAGTGTGTTTAAATTTTAGTGTTAAAAGGTAATGCCGTTTTCTTCCGGTTCAGGAGATATCTAGAGGTTAAACGATCCATCTAACACCCCTTTCCATAAACCTAACTGGTACTACTTAATTTACAATATTATTGGCTCTTGATTTGAATGAGCTGGAAGAAGCTGCATTAAAAGGTCCAGTTGAACACCAGCGTCAGACACTAGTTGTCTGACATATTGCTGAACTGTACCTATTCGGCGCAGCCGTGAGGCACACACGCACAGTTCTTTTTTAATTTTAAGTACCTACATGATATTTATAAAAGCAACCTAATTAAATATAAATATTTAATAAGAAATTTGAAAAAAAAAACAACTGATACGGATGGGATTCGAACCCACGATTCAAATTTCATAATTCAAGATTCAAATTTCTTATTAAATATTTATATTTAATAAGCTAACATGTGCTAAAACATGTAAAAATTTCACAAAAAAGCAACCTAATTAATTTTTAAATTCTTTATTTTTATTCCTTTTTATTATTATTCTTTATTTTAAATGTTTTTGTGTGCTGTACCTGAGCTGAATAAACCCTTTCTTTCTTTTCTTTCTCTTAAATTAATAATGATGATAGTACTTAGTATAAAAAAATGGTGAAAATGATTTTAAAACTTTTACCTTTAGAGCTGACAACAATATCAGCATCCACACTTATATTCAAGTTACTGAGAACTTGTACCACAGGCACGTAATGTTTTTTGATCAAAGTCGAATTAACGTCATTAAAGCCCTCTGTTTCAGCATTGTCCATAATAAGCCAGTTGTGCATAGAATCTAGGGACATAGTCTGGGATGCCTAGAAAAAAGCGCTTAGTTAGTCAAAAGGATTTGTAAGATACTCCTAGGAGGTTTTTATATTAAAACTGGCGTTTACCCGTGGCTATGCGGTTTCGGGATAAAAATTACCATACGAGTATGTCACTCTTTTGGATTGTGTTTTAGTGGTTGTTATAGGAAGGTTTTTTTCGATTTACGAGTTCTTTGAACAAAACCTTGCAAATGTTATAATTTAGAGGTTCAGATTTAAGAAACCAATCATAATTAAGATTCTTAACTGATGGACGATTGATTTTTTTTGGAATGTGATTTATATTAGTATGACGCCGCCCGCACGCCCCCCGATATGCCGGTCCGATCAGAACCCTTAGTAGAGTTTTAGTAAGTAAAATGGTGACGGCTGACACCGCGGGTAAAACAGAGACATAAAAACGAGATACTTACTTCACACTAAAACTGTTGGTATTTGCAGTTTGACAACTCGTACTAGGCTAGGGGTACTGTATTATACTCGATACGTCCATTCACGTCGTTCTTTACCTCAACATTAAGAAAAGTTACCAAACACCAAAACCTTTCACAATTTCAACACCAAAGCGTCACAAAGTCGCTCGAATTTATCACACCAAAGATATTGGTTACTAATAGATAAAATATAGGAGTTCCGAAATTCTAACAAAGTTTGTTAGGTATTGATTGATGATGGATGCCAATGGATACAATCAATTACCCGATAATCTCCAGCTTAGTAAAGGAATCACGTTGCCGCTTAAAAAGTAACCACAATTAGGTCACTGGGACGGTAATTTGGTGACGAGTTTACGAGTTTCTGTGTTGTGAGTGCGAGTTATCTTTTAGAATAGAGTAATAGACACTTTTTACAAGCTTTTACTGAAGTTGGTTTCCGGCCTTAGAATTTTGGGCTGGAAACTACACGGCACTTTACATAGTTACATACACTACACAGTCTACTGCTTTGCCTTATTTATTGCATTCAAGACAGATTTACTTGGTTTACGGCCTAAAAATAGAACCACCTCATCCCTACTCATCCCGCGGGTGTCGTAAGAAGCGACAAAGGGAAAATCTGGAGGATGGGCAGCAGCAACCATCTGCTACTACGATCGCTACGCTTGCCCAGCCTGACCCTTCTAATGAGCGCACAATATAAGTTAGGTGTATATAAGAAAGAATAGAGTGATAACGTCAACAACATTGCCTTGTGCGGTGCGTGAGCAAATCTCACAATTGAAACGTAAAAATATAATTTTTCAAATTATGTATTCTAGTCATTTTTGCAAAATTTGACACGGCAGTTAACCATGTGGAGTCTAGTTTAACAGCAGCAGTAGCAGTCAATCGAGGACAGAACTCGTGTCGCGGCCGCATTGTTCATACCCGTGCTCACAGTTCATACTTCTGTAGTTACTCTATACTTTCTTATATACTCTAAGCTAGGACTCGATATTGAGACCTTTAACTTGTCAGTCAAAGATCTTAAGGCTATCACTGTTACGTAATAAGATTACATTAAACTTACAAAATTCAAAACTTCATCAAACCTATTACAGCTGCCATCAATGAATACTCCTATGTAGTAAAGACGTCGCTGTAAGCATTTCTTGATTCGCTTGAAGTCGGTTGGAGTGTCTAAAGACGCTCTCGATACAGCCAGCGTAGAGTTTGAAGCTATTCTGATGAACTGAAGAGCCCCTAAAACATAGAATGCATAATTCGATAGTGCTTGAAGTCTCGACACAACAATTCGTTGACTTCTACGCTTGGAGTCGGGAATTCAAGTCTAAATAATTTGCACTCTTCGCCGAACTAAGTCGTAAGCGTTTTACCGACTTTTTGTTGTCGCGTTTTCTTAATCTAAAAAGTCAAATACCTTCACTTCACTTCTTTTGAATGGCGAGTGAAAGCCTTAGGCCCACAATTTATTACGCCAATGACAGGTGTTAAGATTGGAAGTTGTTTTTTTACATTGACAGCACGTAGGTGTGACTTTTTAAATGTCATATATTGTATGTTCTTTACTATCTTTATCTATTCTTTCGGACATACCACGCCGACCCCAAATAAATTGGGAAAAGGGCAGGAAGATGAAGACGATATTGTACCAACTTTCTTAGTTAATCTGCACCTGAGAGATTTTTAAACGGTGTGTCAAGCTATGCCAGAGGCTGGGCGGTTTAAACTCTGACACCATTGTTCATCAACGAGCGACAAAGAAAAAAGAAATTATACTAAGACACCAATGACTAAAGAAAAACATCGTGAGGAAACTTGGACATATCAGTCTGAACTCTGCGCGTGCCAGTTCCAATCTGGCGGTGCGTGCCAGGACGCGATGTATCCTGGCTGATTAAGGGTTTTATTCCTGGCTGATAGGCTGAAGGATTTTGTTTCCTTGCTGATAGAAAAAAAGATTAAAATTGGATTCTTGGTTGAAGAGTAAGCTCACAGATTTGCTTACTGAGTCAGCGTAATATAGCAAGCTTATTTCTCTTACCTCGATTAGTGTGAATAAGCGTTTGCCCAGCTGTGGGCTTGTATAGGTTAATTGATACTTACAAGAAACATGGTTATGACAAGTCAACAAACAGACGAATTTGACTTTTCTGTACTCAAAATACTTCAGACCAAAATTCAGATCATTTTGGTCTAGACTCAAAACCAGGTAAGGTAAAATGGACAGTAATATGGATTTCATTTTGTTTAAAGAACTTAAAACTTAGCTTTGTATCAAGTTCTGATAGTTTTGTGAGACTTAATTTATTTTCTTCCTGATTTATATTTTCGCAAAGTTGGTAAGTATGGTCAGCAAAAAAATATCTATTTTAAATTTTATTTGAAAAGAATTTTTAAATTTATGTGATGTGATGTGAATAGTTAGAAAAAATAAATTAATTATCACTCTCCGTGCCTCGGATAGCACGTTAAGCTGTTGGCCCCAGCTATCAATTTGTAGATCTTTGACAGTCGTTAGGGTAGTCAGAAGCCCGAAAGTCTGATAACCAGTCTTACCAAGGGGTATCTGTAACCCAGTATGTGAAGGTCTGATAGGCAGTCGCTCCATGTGAAACACTGGTATTCAGCTGCATCCGGTAAGACTGGAAGCCGACCCCAACATACCTAGTTGGGAAAAGGCTAGGTAGACGAATAGTTAGAAAAATTATGTTACTTTACTTAACTCAAAATATGGCTCAAAGGTTATTTGTAAAGTACATAAATCTAAAAGGTACTACTCACAATAGGTTTTATTGAAATCCAGCGTCAGGCACTATTTGGCATTCATGCTGGACCTATTCTGCACAGCCGCTGAGCACACATCAAGTGTTACACATTAAAAGCTTGCGACTTTCTCTCTGTTTTAGTTTAAGTCTGATTTATAAATAAAATAAATAAAAAATCAGCCTGTAACTGTCCCAATGTAGGGCAAAGGCCTCTTCTCATACAGAGAAGGAATGAGCATTAATCACCACGCTAGCTCACCGCGGGTTGGCGATTTCAGACTATTAAAGACCAGGTTTCCTTACGATGTTTTCCTTCACCGTTAGTCAGTGGTGTCTTAGATTAACTAAGAAAGTACATATGACATTGAAAAAGTCACATTGGTACATGCCAGGTTCGAACTCACACCCACTTTGCTTTGCAAGTCTGAGTTACTTTAAAAAAAAACAATGTTGTTATTCTTTTTCTCTTATAGTCAAAAAGCTGCAAAATTCTTCAGTGAATTGCACATCATAAATTGTTACCGTAACTGCGCCTGACATGTTAGTCGTCGCCAAACATTGTACACAAAATATGGTAAAATCTTTGGCATCCCTGCAAGGGTGTCCTTTCCACGTTATACTATTATGTACATCTTATGTTTTAAACATAAAGTAATATATTGCCTCGGAGCTCTTATCTGATTTGGTGTCTGATATTTTTCTTTAAATTATAATTTTTCTTTTCGATCCGTTTTTTTTTCGGGCTACGAAAGAATGATAGAAAATATATTTAATTAATTAATAACTAATAAAAATAATAAAATTAATAACTATTAAAAAAAAAGAACATCAAATTCGAAAAAAAATTATAACTTAAAAACCAGCCGATTATGTCGGCAAAACAAACAAAAATTCAGATAAAATATAACATTCTCAAATTAAATACTTTTTTTTTGTGATTTTTTTTACATGTTATAGCACATGATAGCTGATTAAATATAATTATTTAATAAGAAAATTTGAAAAAAAGTCCCATCCGTATCAGTTGTTTTTTCAAATTATTTTATTAAATAATTATAGAATTTTTTTTAAATTTAACATTCGAAAAACCTATTTAATATTAACTTTAAACATTCAAATATTTACGGTAAATAAATGGATATCTCAAACAATACTGATAAATTAATAGGTAATGAATGCTTCAATATTTAAACAATGAAAACCAATTTGAAGCACGCTGTTATTAAACAAAACAATATTATTGTTGATTACTGCTATCAAATTTTGTGAAATTTTCATCGGAAATCAGTATTTCTAATTGAATATAATTCAAACATTTCTGATAATTTTGTTTACAGAAATATTATTAAAGTTGTTGAATATCGGAACAAAGCGAAAATCGGTTTTAATACCGTTTCTGGTACCGTAACCACAATTAAATCGGTTCGAATTGAAGTAGATCGGTTGAATCTGTATTATGCAGGGTTCTTTTCAAATTTCACGTGTAACCTTATTTGGTAGTCCAGAATATTAATTTGGGAACGGAATTAATTTATGAATATGAATGGAAAATTTTTATAAGGAATAATAAAATTCAATCTTACTAATATTATAAATGTGATGTATGTTTGTAAGTCTTTCACACAAAAACCACTAAATAGATTTTGATGAAACTTTTCAGAAATAGGTCAGTACATCAGTATAATAAATAGGCTACAATTTATGAACATACAACGCGGGCGAAACCGCGGGTTGACGCTAGTAAGTAATAAATGTATATAAAGTAAAATGCACCGGAATATCAATTTACATGATTTCAGATTTATTGAAAACAAACACCCTACCTGAGTGAATGAATGAATGAATTGCATTATGCAGTGATAGCAGAGTGCCATCAGCAGAGTAACTTAAATCAGTATTCATTTTAAGTTACTAAAGTTTTTTTTGTCGTGTGGAAAACTCTTAATGAGTACCCCATCACTAAAGGCTGGCGATGGGGTTATGTCCGACTCGCACGGACTAAAAACCACACGGTGTTTCTCCATGAACCTCTAGCTCTGGGCGGAAATACGGCTTTCGCTTACGCATACACCGCACCCCCACTAGTTAAGTTACTAACCTAGTGATTCTAACATCTCATTAGGTTTTAAAAAAATATTGAAAATCAAACTAACTAAATAAGTTACCATGTATATGAAAAAAAAATTATGAAAAAAAATTTTTGTTTTTTTTTCCTACCAGTATTACTCAATGCTACATTTGACATGAAAATTGACAAGCAAAAGCGATTGACTTGTCTTATTTGTACAACCACTTTGATAGCAGTTTATTCTGAAACTATCAATTTATATAGGTAATCGAAGACTTTGATGATAAATTCCATTTAGTGGCAGTCTTTGTTTCATAGATTGACATTTCAAAGTGAACGTGACATACACAAAAATTAGTCACGCAATCTGCTTGTGCCATTATTTCTTTTTTAACCAACTACAAAAAAGGAGATAATTCTCAATTTGATGCGTCTTTTTATTTTTTATGTTTGTACACCTACTAATTAGTAGTAGTAGTAGTAGTAGTACCTACACCCTGACTAGTGGACCGATTTGAGTAATTCATATTTTGTTTGAAATAATATAATCTTCGATTGGTCCCATAAACATAATATTTTCATGATTTGATTAGATTTGGGCTCAGGGTAAAGATAAGGTGGTTAAATCTGGGACACGCTTGGCATCGATTCCAAAAATAACAACAATACAATAAAAATAACAATAAAAAATTTTCGTGAATTTTTTACATGTTATAGCACATGATAGCTTATTAAATATAATTATTTAATAAGAAAATTTGAAAAAACAACTGATACGGATGGGATTCGAACCCACGATCTTCGACATACCGTGTCGACGCTCTAACCGCTGAGCCACCGTATCCCATCGGCATCAATCGAAATTTCAAATCTCTTTTACACGCCTAAGGCGTGTGGCGACATCTATCGAAATACATTACATATTCCGACCCAGTGCTCTAAACTTTGCAGTATTAGTAGACACCGATGCGATATCACCAATTTTCTTAATATTTTTGTGAATTTTTTACATGTTATAGCACATGATAGCTTATTAAATATAATTATTTAATAAGAAAATTTGAAAAAACAACTGATACGGATGGGATTCGAACCCACGATCTTCGACATACCGTGTCGACGCTCTAACCGCTGAGCCACCGTATCCCATCGGCATCAATCGAAATTTCAAATCTCTTTTACACGCCTAAGGCGTGTGGCGACATCTATCGAAATACATTACGTATCCCGACCCAGTGCTCTAAACTTTGCAGTATTAGTAGACACCGATGCGATATCACCAATTTTCTTAATATTTTTGTGAATTTTTTACATGTTATAGCACATGATAGCTTATTAAATATAATTATTTAATAAGAAAATTTGAAAAAACAACTGATACGGATGGGATTCGAAGCCTTAGGCGTGTAAAAGAGATTTGAAATTTCGATTGATGCCGATGGGATACGGTGGCTCAGCGGTTAGAGCGTCGACACGGTATGTCGAAGATCGTGGGTTCGAATCCCATCCGTATCAGTTGTTTTTTCAAATTTTCTTATTAAATAATTATATTTAATAAGCTATCATGTGCTATAACATGTAAAAAATTCACAAAAATATTAAGAAAATTGGTGATATCGCATCGGTGTCTACTAATACTGCAAAGTTTAGAGCACTGGGTCGGAATATGTAATGTATTTCGATAGATGTCGCCACACGCCTTAGGCGTGTAAAAGAGATTTGAAATTTCGATTGATGCCGATGGGATACGGTGGCTCAGCGGTTAGAGCGTCGACACGGTATGTCGAAGATCGTGGGTTCGAATCCCATCCGTATCAGTTGTTTTTTCAAATTTTCTTATTAAATAATTATATTTAATAAGCTATCATGTGCTATAACATGTAAAAAATTCACAAAAATATTAAGAAAATTGGTGATATCGCATCGGTGTCTACTAATACTGCAAAGTTTAGAGCACTGGGTCGGAATATGTAATGTATTTCGATAGATGTCGCCACACGCCTTAGGCGTGTAAAAGAGATTTGAAATTTCGATTGATGCCGATGGGATACGGTGGCTCAGCGGTTAGAGCGTCGACACGGTATGTCGAAGATCGTGGGTTCGAATCCCATCCGTATCAGTTGTTTTTTCAAATTTTCTTATTAAATAATTATATTTAATAAAAAATTGATAAAATTTCTGCTTCATTTAACTTAATCATTAATGAAAAACGAAAAACGTATGTAATATCAACAATTGCCAAAGAGCGGGGCTTGTACCTGAGATACTTATCGTCCATCGTCAACAACACGACAACGAACAACACATACAAACAAAGCCAAATTAGTAGTTACGAGAGGTTTCATATTATTCGATGACCATTCTGTATTTCCAAAGTTTGAATCATAAAAAAAATTACTTAAATCGGCATTAATCGGCGAAACAACAAAAAAAATATTTATTTATTTACTACAACATACAACTATCATCACAGGTAGTACCCAATACAATAGTGTAGTTACATATAATAATTATTAGAACAAATTAAAATTTACAGTAATATAACAATAACAACAAACATACCTATATCTGTTAACTATGCACAATTATAAGACATTTCACAATAAGTGACCTGTGTGAATTCACTCAGAGTACAGTCAAAAATATCAATGTGTTGTGACACCGCGTTGAGCGCCGCATCTAATTGAGAACCTCCTCTTTTTTGAATGTTGGTTATAATGTGTTAAAAATGTCGGTAAAGAATCTATTATAGGTAATCTTTTTCTGGCCGATTGGACCTTCTCCAGCCATTTAAAGACCTAAAGATAGCACATTTTCCCCTTTGCCTTATTACTCCAAAGCCTTATATAGGTAGGTATTTTTTATAGTACACGGTGCTATTAAATTACCTGGCATTTAGGCTTGGGGCGAAATATTGCATTTCTAATAAGACAGCCTTGGATAAGGGACGAGGTTAGACGTGAGCTCGCATATAAGGTTTCTTTATTAAATTACTAGCATCCACACCCGTCTTCACTTGCGTGGATCATAATTGCTTTCGTTGCTAAAGTTAGCTATACTTACTGAAGTTATCTATATATTAATTTATACGTGAAGCGAAAACTGTGGATCCCTTTTTAAGAATATTGCGCGCACGGATGAGTGTGAAACTTGGCATAGTAACAATTTATAATATGGAGAAGAAGTGCAGAGAGCTAAAATTAATTTTAAAAAATGTTGTCGTATTTCGACCACTGAATGGTTCTTAAAATTTGCTCTCAGAAAGAATTCAATTGATTTAATTCTAAACTTTGGTTCACAGCGAAATTGTTTTATTTATGCTCAAAATAATATTAAAAGTATAACTTGTAAAATAAACAGTCTGTAAAATTATTGGGTTTGTTTGTATAGATTGAATGTGTATTTATTTATTTTATTTATAAAATATTAGCAGAGACAAAACAAATATAGACGAGTAACCATAACGAGATTGCAAACTACGTAAACATCGACAGTTTTAGTGAGAAGTAAATAATTATACCTGTCTTGTTTTAACTTTTCAGAAAGGATAGAGACGAGTATCTATGTTAAGTTTAATTAAAATTGACAGTTTTAGCAAGATTAGCACACTCTTACCAGGAGTTTTGTACTATTATTATGTGCTAATAATTATGGTTAAATAATTAAAGTAAGTATATTAGCTACTTAAGTATGTCAAAAATAAATAAAAAATAAAGTGATAAAATCCAATAAATATATAATAAAACTAAAGCAATATACCTTATAAAATAGCAAAACTATAAACATTTAATAACTACATAACACTAAATAACATTATAAATACAAAATATAATATCTTACCTAATTAGAAATATTATTACAAGAGTGAAATAATATACCTAATAATAATATACCTAATGCTAGGTGATACCTATATAATATTATTTAATTAATTAAGAATAAAAATAAATACTTAATCGTACCTAGTCTAAAACAAAATTAAACTTACTTACTCCTAATAAAATATCTTATTATAAAAATGCGTAAGTATAAGCAAATGTAATTTAATTTTAAGCCCTCTTCCTCTCTTCTATTTTTGCTGTGCCCGACAGGGTCCATAATGATCTCAATAGTTTTAAGTTACCACCTAAGTATTACATTGTGGAATGCAATAAATGTTTGAGTTTGAGTTTGAGTTGAAATAAATTAATGTTACTCTGTAATGTTTTGATTAAGCTTTGTTCTAAATTTTATTGGATCCTGTTCACACCGATTGGTACTCCCGTTAAACATAAACTCCACTTTTTTCGTCGGGGTTTAAAAACTATCAACACCTACAAACAAACGAATAAATACTCTCTATAGAGATGTAAAAAGTTTTCATATTATAGAAGTGTCAGGGCGAGTGTTTCTCAAAAGAATCAAGGAGTCTGCAGACGGGATGGAAATCTGAATATTAAATTTTCATCTAGATATATTTACATTGCAAATTATGTAAAAATAATAAGAAAAAAGTATTATTATCGTATTGTTTTTTAATATTTACCATCTATAGTGACAAATCGTCACTGTAGATTAAGAGTTATCAATTTAATTTTGTCTACTGCCGACTTTAAGAATGAATTATTTTTTACCGCCCTCATTTTTCATACTTGAAAACCACTATAATTTTTTTTTTGCGATTTCAGGGTTGGTCCCCTAGTAAAAGTTGTTCATAATGATGAGTATAATGACCCCTTTTAAGGATGTTGGTGTTTTACAAATAACCCTGTACGATACGATAATACACTTAGCTGTATTTTATTTTTCACTGATGTCTCTTGAAATTCGTATAAAACATGCAAATTGTCATGATTTTATGTATTTAGAAAAAAAAATGATATAATAAATGACGTGACTGAATATTGTGGTGGCAATTTGAAGCTTTTCTTGTTTTCTAGGGTTTTATTAAATTTATAGTTTTTATTTCACACAGAATAACTTACGAAATAAGCATCTATTTAAGTTATTAATAAAGGCAATTAAATAATAAATCAGCCTGTAATTGTCTCACTGCAAGGCAAAGGGCTCTTCTCATACAGACAAGGATCATTAATCACCAAGCTAGCTCACTGTTGACCGATTTCAGACTCCATGTTTCAACACGATGTTTTCCTTCACCGTTAGTCAGTGGTGACTTTGATTAACTAAGAAAGTACAAGTCACAATGATACATGTCAGGTTCGAACCCACTCCCATGTACTTGCAAAGCGGGTCCATAACCGATGCGCCACAACATTAAAAGTTCGTAAAGAGTATAATTCTCTTGCACACGCTCTTAACTAATTTAGACTCACTATCTCTCTTTCCAATAGAGATTATTAGAAAAGGGTAGAAGATTTTTAGAGCTGTCCATTTGTCATCAACGAGACTTTAGTCGACATGTTTTTTTTTGTTTAGAGATCTCGCCTAATTTCACGTAAATTGCAAGGACGTAGACTAATTTGACAGCTCTAATTTGATAGTTCAGTTTGCTGGCCTTTTTCTATGGAGTTTATTAGAAAGAGATATAGTTAGATTAAAATTAATTTAGCGGGATGTACAAGAGAATCGACACCATTGAATGGCTTGAGTTTAGTTCGTTTCACTTGCAAGAGAATCACACCATTTTCTTGGAAAACGTTGCTTTCAAATTCGTGGAATGTTAAACTTGTGAACGGCAGCAAATAGAAGCGAATCATCCGTGAATAGTTTTCAAAATAGCGATTCATTGAATGCATTGTTATGCCTGTATTGTGTCGCCATGAGTTTTGGTAAACGAGGGACTGTCCGGGTCCACTTGATAGTCCGGGTCAGTGCCACGGCGAGAAAAAAAACGTCAGATATTATCTATGAGCATTACACTGCCATCTATATGGACGTGAAGTTGTCCACGGCTGCCCACTGCAGAGTGATTTTCAAAGATTTTATTTCGAATTAAAGATAGGTTAATTTATTTATTATTAAATTATTATTCTGTCGTGGTGGTGCATTGGTTACGGACCCGCTTTGCAAGCGCGTGGGGGTGGGTTCGAACCTGGCATGTGACTGTGACATATGTCATATGTACTTTCTTAGTTAATCTAAGACACCACTGACTAACGGTGAAGGAAAACATCGTAAGGAAACCTGGACTTTAATAGTCTGAAATCGCCAACCCGCAGTGAGCTAGCGTGGTGATTAATGCTCAATCCTTCTCTGTATGAGAAGAGGCCTTTGCCCTATATTGGGACAGTTACAGGCTGATTTATTTATGGGAACAAGTTAACAAGTTTACAAACAAGCTTGCAAATTGAATCAAAATTTTTATTTATGTTTGTTAAAACGGTTTTGTCATCAAAACTAAAGCTGTGTTCCCAATATCAGACCAATCTGTCAGGAGAAAGGGGGTGAAATATCGATTACTAAATTTGAATCAAATAATAAACAGGTCAAGCTAAGTAAAACCGTTTAAAAATATGGATATTGGTGAGTTATATTTCTATTACTCTTACTGAGCCACATTTTTCTTTAAATACTTATTTCTCTATTCCCACAAAATATATAAAAGACAGTCATACTACCCACTCCGGTATTGTAGCTATCCAAAACATTCACCCTGTAATTGGATGAGTTTGAGCAGATCTGGCTCGCCTCGCAACGTTAGAGCAAATGTCAACATGTTTTTTATATTATCTACTACAGAAAAATAAAGAAAACATGGATGCTAGTGGGATGAGCATAAGGTTCCAAGTACGGTTACCATTACCAGGTAGACTTAAGTATTTTCTGTTATTTTATTTGACAATTCTCAGTTTCAGCACGGAGTCTGATACTATCTACCTATCCTACACAACCTGTGTTAATCCACTGCTGGACATAGGCCTCTACTTATACGGATGACTTATTTTGTGCGCTCATTAGAACTTTGCCCTTAATCGCCACACTGGGCTGCGCAAGCGGGTTGGCAGCAGATGGTTGCTATTAAACAGTAGGATGCTGCTGCCCATCCTCCAAATTTTTTCGTTTGTCTCTTCTTACGATATGTCGTAGTAAGTCGTAGTAAGTAAGGATGGTTTTATTCTTAGGCCGGAAACCCGTATTTCCGCCTAGAGGTTCATGGAGGAACACCGTGTGTTTTTTAGTCCGTGCGAGTCGGACATAACCCCATCGCCAGCCCTTAGCGGTGGGGTACTCATAAAGAGTTTTCCAAACGACAAAAAAAAAAGGCCGGAAACCACACGGCACAGTCTGATACTACACTCGGAAAAAGATTAAAAATTACTTGTCAATTACTCGCTATAACGACTTGTTTGCAATTGTAGTGAAGCTTGTCCGTATTCATTGCCAAAAGGCTAATTGAAGTTATTGCGCATGTTGCGCACAAGGGACCGCTTTTTAACCGAGTTCGAAAAGGAGGAGGTTCTCAAATCGACTATATTGTAAGTGTTACGTGATTACTCCGCCAATTATGAATTGATTTTGATGAATTTTTTATTCAATAGGCCTCCAAAATTGGTCTCGATTTAATATTGTTATGTTTGGAGATATACAACAGAATTTCTCATTGGATGGCAGCATACATCACGTAACAATTATGTTCTAGATTATGTTTTCTTTTTACAAAAAAATAAAAGCAACTTCAAACACTAAAAAGCAAGAAATAACACAAATAAGTTCGTTTTGGAGTCGGTGCCAAGTCATAGTTGTTATCATAAGCCCTGTTTAAGTTGGCTCCAATATTTTTATTATTATTTTTTTAAAAACAAAATACCAATTGAGAAGGAATAGAATACAAAAGAAGTACAGAAACATGAGCGCTATATATCAACATGGCTACGGTCCCTCGTGGTACACGTTCAATGGACTGTGAAATGAACTCACGCACGTAATTGATTCTTGGTGTGAGTGAGTTTGAAAGCCTGATTCTGAATAGACGGTACTATTACTGAGATTACTGTGATTGACATGTTAAGTGGGTTGTTCACACCAATCCGGATTAGCTTCAGTTAAGCGTGTGTAACCCTGTTTAGGTAAAGGTTTTTATTTTTACAGATTTTTTTTTCATAATATCCGTGCCGTGTGGTTTCCGGCCTAAGAATAGAACCACCCCTACTCGTTCCGCGGGTGTCGTAAGAAGCGACAAAGGGAAAAATCTGGACGATGGGCAGCAGCATCCTACTGTGTAACAGCAATCATCTGCTAATGCGATCCCTAACCCGCTTGCCCAGCGTGGCGATTATGGGCAAATACCTCCACTGTCTATGTTCAGCAGTCGACTAATACAGGCTGATGATGCTGATGATGATGATTATCCACCTCCTGATTATTAGATCGGCTCGATAGTTGGTAATTACTCTATTATCATCCGGATCACATATACCTAGTACTTGCAAACTTACTTTAGGGGTTACTAGTAAGATAGCTTAGTTACTTTTTAATTTTTTATTTGGAACACTTGAGAGCCACGACGGAGGTCGCATAACCCTCTATAATAAATTACGAAAAAAAATTGGAACCCCAATTTAAAATTCGACCATCTTGATCATTTGTTAGATAAAGCTGTTCCCTCCAAGTTGAATCTACTTGCAACTGATAATTACCAGGAAAACGTTATCTATATGACGTCATCAATCCAGCTGTCATTGATGGCTGGAGTAATTTCCTCCCATGCCCAGTTAAATAAAGGGTAGACTTCATCTCAGACGGTGAAATATAGAAGAGAAGGCTTGTGTCCACTAAGAATAAATTATGTGGATAGAAGTTTCTAAATAATTAATCACAATATCGAATTTTTTAAATTTCTTATTAAATATTTATACACAATATCGAAATTACAAATAACAAAGTTTAAAGATATTTTTGGAAAATATATTCGGCAATATTTGATAGTCAGTCACGTGATGTTGACCTCTGACTTTTCGTAAGTTATGTGCGTTTTATAAATTAATTATCACTTACTCCGTGCCTCGGAAAGCACGTAAAACCGCTGGTCTTGCGCCTGATCTTTCTCTGGTCGTGTCAGGATGCCATCCCATCGGATTATGAGAGTGTGGAAATAGGGAGTGCATGCACCTGTGGTTGCGCACACATTTGTGAAATAAAATATCTCCTGCGTGGTTGGGTAATCTCCGTTAAAATTGGTCGCTGTGACCGAAATTAGGTCAGGTGGACATTATAAAAACCTCTATCTTTCCATATTTTTTATTCTTTATCTCAAAACAAATAATTTCCCTGGTCCTTTCCTAAAAATATGATGTTGTACCATAATAACAATAGACATGTTTTTCTACCCACATTTCTGCTTACGGGCACGCGATGACATTCAAAGAGACTAAGAGGAAAGTTTAGAAGGCATTAAAATTATGATACCGCAGTAACTCAGTGTGACGTCACAGAAATTGCTGACGTCATAAGGGACTGCGGTCTGTCCTTACCTGATATACGACGATTTACGAATGTTAGAGTCAGCGTTTGAGGGTTAAATTTACGGAGTTAGGATGTTTAGCTTTAATAGAAATTGACTGTGATGAAAAAAGGATGGTGCCGTGAGTACAAGAAACTGTTTATTAAGAATAGGTACCACTGATATTATTTATTGCAATAAAAAACATAAGTTACAGTACGTTATACCAAAACACTTATAATAATTATTTTTGGATTACTTACATTTCTTTACATATTTTATATACTTGTACCCTTTAAAAAGTTTTTTTGAGTAATATTACTTGATAACTAGATGTTTATACCTATGTATTAATACATGAAGCGAAAACTGTAGATCCCTTTTTAAGAATATTGCGCGCACAGAGGAGTGTGACACTTGGTATAGTAAAAGTTAGTTAGTATAGTAAAAGTATCTAGAGAAAAAGTGCAGAAAGCTAAAATATATAATATATTTTTAAAAAATGGTCGAATTTCGACTGACTGGAGTAGTTTAAGTAGCTAGATAACATCTACTACTATATTTAATTATTTAATGAGAAAATTTGAAAAACAGCTGAAACAGATGGGATTTAAAACTCATCAGAATCCCATACCTTTCAGTGGTTCTTTCAAATTTTCTTATTAAATAATTATATTTAATAGGGTTAACATAATTATGATATAAATAAATAAATAAATCAGCCTGTAACTGTCCCAATGTAGGGCAAAGGCCTCTTCTCATACAGAGAAGGAATTATGATATAACATGAAAAAAAATCACAAAAATATCTACATTATCTAAAATATTCAAGACCACTTCCTCCATCAACTAGAACGTTTCGTAACTCCATGTGCAACTAAAATAAATCTGAAGAATGCTGTCCCCGAGGCACCTAAAATGTTTACGTTAGGTTTTACCCCGCTTTGTAATTCAGTCCGCTGAAATACAGCCAGAGGTAAATAATAAACATATTTCGTTTTAATTTTAAGTTAATATGTGAAGCCTAATACAGTCACGAGAAAAATTATATATCCACTAGCTTCCGCTCGCAGCTTCGGCCGCGTTATATGTTGATGAATTTAAGCCTATAATTATGTTATTCTGATGTGTCCAAAAGTCATAAATTTTAAATTAAATCATGATTCGGAAGACATGTGGCGCCATTTAAAACGTTACTGTGGTTTTCCTCGAGAAAAACTGAACTTACTTTTAAACTAAAATTTTAGGTAGTTAGATCATAAATAATTTTAAATAACTGTTCAGACGCTTGACATCTCAGTTTGCCTGCAACCACATGAGCTGCAAAGCATTCGAAATGTAAGGATTTGGCAAGATAAAAAATATTATTACGCTATGGAAATCCGTTAAAGAGTTGTTTCGCAAACCAACTTACTTTCGCATTTATAATATTAGTTAGGATTTGGCGGAATTCAAGTGATCTTTTGACACACCTATATGTTCAGTTTTTAGAAAAATATACAACCCAAATATTGGTAAGTAGGTATTTAGTGATACCATAAATGCAATATTTTTGCATTTAAAGTATGCATTCCTTTTAGAATTGGCTTTTGAAAAACTCTACATGTTCACATATTTTCGCCCGTGACTGTACACAGTGGGTGTGTGTATAATGTAAATCTTACATAATTATATTCTAAAATTAAATTTAACTTCGGGTAATTGGGGTATTTTAAGGGTTTGCTAAGGGTAAATACGATTTGTGCCCTGAATACAAATAAAATATATTTAAAACATATTAATTCGTAATAAAGACAATTGATAAAAAAGAAAGAAAACTGATTAATAGTCTAATAATATTACAAAATACATTTAAAAAAAGATTTTTAGGGTTCCTTAAAAAATTAAACGTAAATCTAAGATTTTTTTTTACAGACTTTATTGACGGAAAATATACTACAAATATAGTATATTTTCCGTCAATAAATTGATGTCTAGTTTCATTTAATTTCATATACGCACTTGATGAAGACTTTCATCATCATCAGCTGGACATAGGCCTCTCCCAATGCGTGCCACTCAGCCCGATCTACGGCTGGCAGCATCCGCTACCAGCCACTTTTCGTAGGTCGTCGCTCCACCGATGGAGACTTTGCCTCAGTATAATTCTGAAATATATTATTCCTTTAAATAGCCCTAACAGTTCATATTTGCTGTAACATAATTATTTAAATATTCAACTCCAAAGGCCGAAGAAACCTAATCATTGTTTCTATGTCATTAACTATGCTCATTAAAATTCAGTCTAAAAAGAGCATTCACTAATGATAATACCTTAATTATTTTACGTGGAAATCCATGTGTAAATTTCGATTACATTTTTCTCTTAGGTGTTAAAAATTTAACGGTTTCCACTTCGCAAAGAGTCGCTTTTATTAATTAAGCCAGAATGTAAAATTTTCTATCTGTAAATTATGCACCTTTTTCCCAAGACCAGCTCCAAAACCTCCTCTGTGCGACATCTTTTTACATGCATAGGCAGACTGTAGAACGACTACAGGTCTTGAAACTTTTTATTTTAAACCCCAGACACAAAAAAGGGTTGACCTGTCTGTGTCTGTGTATCTGTCTGTGACATCGTAGCTCCTAAACGAATGGACCGATTTTAATTAAGTTTTTTTTAAAGATGTTACTTTACCGAGAGTGTTCTTAGCAAAAAATAAATAGCAATTAGGGTGTTATCATTTATAGTAAATGACTCTAGTTTTTTTCCGCGGATCATCCCGTGTGGATATCGATTATCACGAAAAAAAGTAGCTTAAATCGTTTCTCATATTCTAGACTATATCTCTGCCAAATCGTTCGAATTGGTTTAGTTTTAAGCGCTATGAAGTAACAAACAAACACACACAGAGTTACTTTCGCATATATAATATTATAGGTATAGTTAGGAAGGATTACTTTACTCCTATGGTAAATTGAACAAACTTTCAGTGCAATGATAATTTGAACCAAAACCAGTTTCATAATTAAGTTCCTCGAACGATAGAATTCAATCTGACGTGGTGCTGTCATTAATTCCATACACCGAAGCTCTACTCGTTTATTAAAGGCTCGAACAGACTGGAGACAAGTGAAAATTACTACAATGAGAATAGTAAACGAAGCGCTAAATGGAAACTGTTACAGTACTGCATGATACGTTTAGATTTTGCACGAAACAGACTTGAAAATGAGGCTGAATGGTTTAAGACTTAAGAGAAGCAAGCTTTTAAATGTAATTATTTAATAAGAAAATTTGAAAAAACAACTGATACGGATGGGATTCGAACCCACGATCTTCGACGTACCGTGTCGACGCTCTAACCGCTGAGCCACCGTATCCCACCAGCACCAGTTGAAATTTCCAATCTCTTTTACACGCTTAGGGCGTGTGGCGACATCTATCGGAATACATTACGTATCCCGTATCAGTTGTTTTATCAAATTTTCTTATTAAATAATTATATTTAATAAGCTATCATATTGTGCTATATATAAAAAAAATCACAAAAATATTAAGCTTTTAAATGGTTTTAGACTGATCTGATACATATTTGGTACATACCTTTAGTTCTGACGACAATACAATAATACATATATAATGTGCTTCTAAATTATCTGCCACGGTTGCAATGGAAGAAAGTATTGGGTATATAGATTACAATAGTGAAGAAATTTTATACCCCGGAACAGTAAAAAAAAAAATGGAGCATGGAGCAGAATTAGACCTACGCAATAAAATGCAGACAAAAAAAAAATATGACGTTAGATAAAAAAAATTACTTCACTATTGTAATATAAATAACCAATATTATCTCCCATTGCAGCCGTGGCAGATAATTTAGAAGCACCTTATATTCAGTATCATTGTAAATCCAAGATGGCCGTCGCTACAAAATGGCGGATTACATATTACACTCCCTCATTATGGGTATCAATGCGATGAATGCTGTCATCTATTAAGGAGTTCTGTTTTATATCTCCGAAGTAAATCATCAGATCATACTTTTTGTGAAATTTTTACATGTTTTAGCACATGTTAGCTTATTAAATATAAATATTTAATAAGAAATTTGAAATCAGATCATGACTATATTTTTATGGGGCCATCTATTGAATAAAAAAAGAATTACTTATAAGTACAATTATTATAAAGGGATATGCGTGTATCTATACATAAAAAAAAATACGTGTCGAATTGAGAACCCCCATGGTTCGTCGGTTAAAAAGTAATCACAATGTAGGTATCTAAAGAATTTTAAATCCATAAAGATTTTTGTTATCTTTTTCATGAGTTTTTCATCATGTAGTCAAATCCTTTGTCCCGGTTGAAAATGATTTGAGCAAACTCGGCGGGTCACGGCGTAAGTTGGCTAATCTCCACAACGCGCCTAAACTCACGGCTCGTATTCATCGACGACGTGGTTGCAGGCGTAGCGATTCACCTTCTGCCTCTTGTGTCGGAGGTTCGATTCCCACAGACTTTTGCATTTATAATAATAATTAATATTAGGACCCTGTTCTCTGTAATTTTGATAGCAATGATAGCACTGACAAATCAGAGGTCTCGAGTTCGATCCCAAGGCGCGCACCTCTGTGCTTGTGATGCTGGTAGGATACGGTGGCTCAGAGCGTCGACACGGTACGTCGAAGATTGGGAATCGAATCCCAGCATCAGTTGTTTTTTTTTTTCAAATTTTCTTATTAAATAATTATATTCAATAAGCTAACATGTGCCACTGTGCACTGCACACAATAATATGTAAAAATTCACAGAAATATTGACAGATTGTAGTAAATTATAGTAGCGTTTTGCTGAAAAAAAATCAGCTGATCCATACATAATATGTTCACATGACTTAACTAAATGTATGGAACAGCTGATTTTTTTTTGCGACTTCAGGGTTGGTCCCATAGTAAAAGTTGTCCTTAATGATGAGTTTAATGACCCCTTTTAAGGATGCTGGTGTTTTACAAATAATCCTGTATAGTAAGTCCCGAGTGAGAACATAGGCTACTTTTCATTTCATAATAATGCGGATAAAGTTGCCAGTAGGAGCTAGTAACTAATAATAGTAATGTATTGTTATAGCAAAAGTTTCGTTACATTTGAGCAGAATGCCGCACTAAGGTTAGCGTTTAATTTTCTAAGTGTTGCAGGTTTACTGCCAGAAGGAAACAGTAGGTAAAGTCTGTTTTCATCCAGTTACAAAGTACATAATTATATTTTTTTGGGTACATAAATAACCATTCTATCGCTTGTTAATATGATAATAAGCGTTAGATCCCAGAAACGTAAAAACCACTTTACCGTCTTATAAATTTCATATTTTGCAGGTACAAAAAACCACCATGTTGTACTAAATAAATGCTTTATCTAACTGACAACATATTTTTCAGGTACATAAAAAACCATTCTATCATAAAAAGTTTATCAAATTTTTTAGATAAATAAAAAAACCACTATCGTCTGTTATCATATTTTGCAAGTACATAAAAACCATTCTACCATATGTTTACCATATTTTCTAGATACACAAAAAAACACTATCATCTGTTATCATATTTTCCGGGTACATAAAAAACCATTCTACCATTTTTGTTTATCATATTTTCTAGATGCATAAAAAAACCACTAACATCTGTTATCATATTTTCTAGATACATATGAAGCTGTTCTATCGTCTGTTATCATATTTTTCTGGTACATAAAAAACCACTACAGAAAAACGAAAAATTTCTACGCTGGTGAGCTGGTCTAGAATCTTAAACTGAATGCATAGTTTTAGTTTTCGTAACGTTGCACCGTGTATATTTATTTTAATGAGATTACATTAGTAAAAATATTTACACATCTTCTTCTCTCTTATGGTATGTCTCATCAACGAGCAACCTGATGTCAGAGTTTAAACCGCCCGTAGGCCTCTGACATGGCTTTACACACCATTGAAAATTTACACGTATAATCCTGCCATGCTATCCGACAGCTAGGTGTATAGGTACAGGATTTTCAGGTGACTTTTTCATTTTCCTTTCAAGCATCTTTAGAGTAAAATAAAATCGATTCCAGACATCCATTCCAGGGTGAATGTAGAATTTCAGGTCCACCAGCAGAATACCAATGTCTTACAGTTGCAGAACAGTCTGGCTGTCTGCCAAAAAGAGATGCGGAATTCCAAAGCTTTTGCCCTTTTGGGTCAAATAAATATTTGTTATTGTACCAAGAAATATGGATGGTGGATTAACTTATGTTTTTGTTTTTGTCTTATTGTGATTTGAGGCTGTAAGTGGTGCTGTTCAGATGAAGATGTTTGGTGCATTCAGTTGGTTTTTAAACCCCGATGCAAAAGAGGGGTGTTATTAGATTGACGTGTCTGTAGCATCGTAGCTCCCAAACGCATAAACCGATATTGATTAAGTTTTTTTTATTTGAAAAGTAATTTTGAGTGTTCTTAGCTAAAAAAAGAGATTAAAATTTGTCTTTATAATGAAATATCGATTTTAATAAGCAAATCATGTGCATAAACATTTAAAAAACATAGGAGTTTACAGGAATGTTAAATATTGACAGTAAATTACATAAACCATAATAAATTAAAAAATATATATTTTAGGGCAGATACCATAGTGTTTTATTAATTTTTACTGTTTATACCATTTTCTTACGTGCCTGCGAAGTTTCGCTCGCTAATTTGATAACCCTATACATCAATAAATTATGTTTTTTTTATTACTATTTTGTTTATTTTCAGACGCTAGGTCTATAGAAACACTATGCGGTCTAGACTTCACAGTATTATGAACCTAAACTCCAAGCCATCTTCAAACAAAAGCGACATAGAGGCTTAAATTTCCATTCGCTAACAAAGTTGCTCGCCAATCCCTAGGTTCCTCAGACAAGTTTATTCAAACGCAGGTATTCTAAGTACCTAACTGATTACATGTAAATGCAGCTTCAATGGAAACTACTAACTCCTCAGTCCTCAGAACTACTCAAAGATATGGTCAGCAAAAGCAAGACGCTTTAAATTTTGTTTAATTTTTTTGTCTGATCGTTAGAATTTTCGTTTTTGAACGATTGGAAGTTTAAATCAGAAATTATTTTAAATTTCGATCAAATGGTTTTCAGTAAGTTTTTTAGTAGAAAGAATTTTGTTCTCGAATGATTGGAAAAATAAATCAGGAATATTTAAATTTCGATCAAATTGTTTTTATTAGTGATAATATTGTTGGAAAAATAACTCAGGAATATTTAAATTTCGATCAAATTGTTTTTATTAGTGATAATATTGTTGGAAAAATAAATCAGGAATATTTAAATTTCGATCAAATCGTTTTTAGTGATAATATTGTTATCTAGTAGCAACTAGCGATGACGTCTACAAGGGTAACGACGAGTGACAGATGACTAATATAAAGCGTCGCACGATTGAAATATAGGTAATAATCTGTATATCTATTACCTATGTGTTTATGTCTATCATATATTATTTCTTATTTGTTATCTATTTGGTGGTAAATCAAGCTCTGGACCTCGGCACAGTGGAACTTGGAACAGAATTTCTCTAAGCAACCAAATCTTGTACGTCGTAATAGATGTAATTTTTTAGCTCCTCGCATATTTGCAAGCTTGAAAAAAACGTATTTGTTATCTAGTTAGTGTTTTTTTTTTTGTAATTGTTACTAATGCCGTTGTATTTAAACAAGTCCAGAATAAATGTCTTTCCTTCCTTTCTTTATCATAATTTACAAATCTAGACTTGGAAGGAATAAGTACTTAAGTAACATTGACTTTCGAATGATTTAAGTTCTTTTGGCCGCCGTGCCTAGAAATTATCTGCCGATATCTCTACTGTTGCTGCTGACTGTATTTAGTGAGGCGAAGTTTTCTGTGTGATCATACTCATAGGTAATTTTAAATTTCTCTTTGGCCGTCTTAATAAGGCAGTTTCAAATTTTCATTGTCAAAAGAAAATATAGATAGATTATATCAAAGGCAATATGGAGTGAAATCAGTATGGAAAGGGAGTAAGCAGTGACATAACGGTTAATAGAGATGAATGGAAGTAGAAAACTTATTGCGGCAACCCTAAATAAAATTAGGACAAGGGCAGGAAGATGATGACTCGTTTTCTCTGTCAAAAAAATTGTGTAGATAAACTTAGAAACTTGTTTCGCATTCGTGTATCTGGCAACAGCTTGTATATCTTTATATAAATAACTATAATTAAAAATTAAAAAAAACTCCGAAACAGAAAGTCCAATTGTTTTTTAGCTAAGAACTTATGCAAGTAAGCTTTAAAATAAAAAACCAACTAAATCAAAACCGGTTCATCTGTTTTGGAGCTACGATGCTACAGACATACACAAAGACACTTCAAACTTATAATACCCCTCTTTTTGCGTCGGAGGTTAAAAAGCGAAGACTAAATAGTTTTAAAGTTTGTAAAACGATTTTTTTATTTATATTTTATTTAGTAGCTCTATCTTAGAATAGCTTTAGAATTATCAATAAAAAAAAATTGAAAAAAAGTCGAATTTCGAACGATGGATGTCCAGAATATAATATTACTCGCGTTATTTTGATAAAAATATCCTTTATTGTACCAAATTACGACCAGCTATTTACCTCGAAGATCCTAGACATAAATCCTAAAAAAATCACGACTCTAGGTTCCTATCCATAATCCCTAATTACAATTCTATCAGAAAATTTAATTCATCCTCCATTTTTCCCAACCATAAAACAATTTAACGGTAATGTTAAGAGATTCGCGGGGAGTCCCGGCAAATCCCGGGGATTTAGCTTGAATAATATCCCGGTTCTAGCCCCGGGACAGCAGCATTTATTTTATTTATATGGCTCATCGGTTACGGCGATCTAATGCTCTAATGTAAGTAAGGTTGTACCTTCTGGGTACGTGCTTGCTTTAAGGATTTTGTTAGTAAAGAGGTTTTCGAATGATTAGAGGTTTACGCAGAATGCTCTGCTATAAAAACTTTTTTTTTATAGACTCACGCCTGTATTCCCCAGGGGGTAGGCAGAGGTGTGCACCCACGTTTCACCGGCTATGTTATAAGTTCCATGTAATAGGGGGCGAGCCTATTGCCATTAACCGGGCACAATTCCAGACTCCGTGCTGCTTCTGAGAATTTCCTAATGGAAAAACCCAATAACACTTTGCCCAACCCGGGGATCAAACCCAGGACCTCGTGCTCAGCAGTCGCGCTTTCTACCACTAGACCAACGAGGCAGCCTTAGTAAAAGCAGAGGTTAGTAAAAACCTAACCTACTATAAAATGAATGTGAAAGTTTCGATGTTTTATTTATTTTGAAAAAGAACTTTCGTGAAAATCATCACAACAGAATCCATTTTTACTGCCATTACACGAAATTCTCTATTAAGCGCTCAGTCGTGTCGGATTGCCGTCCCATCGGATTATAAGAGGGAATAGAGAGTGCACCTGTGTTGGCGCACCTACCTGTGCACTATCTCCTGCGTTGTTGGCTAATTTCCGTTGAGATTGGCTGCTATGACCGAAATTAGGTCAGGAGCACATTATTATAGATACTATTATTCTAAGCATCCCTAAGCCGCACTGGTTGCTTAATAACCATTCCCAAACAAGACAGCAGAAACTATAATCAATGTTGAAATATACATTTGAATAATCGCTATCACCATCTGCCTAGCCTTTTCCCAACTATGTTGGGGTCGGCTTCCAGTCTTACCGGATGCAGCTGAATACCAGTGTTTTACATGGAGCGACTGCCTATCAGACCTCCACAACCCAGTTACTGGGTTACACGATACCTCTTGGCAAGACTGGTTGTCAGACTTTCGGGTTTCTGACTACCCGTAACGACTGTCAAAGATCTACAGTTGACAGCCGGGGCAGACAGCTTAACGTGCTATCCGAGGCACGGAGAGTGATAATTAATTTATAAAACGCACATAACTTACGAAAAGTCAGAGGTGCGCGCCTTGGGTTCGAACCCGAGACCACTGACTTACCAGTCAACGGTCACCACCACTAGGCTACAAATATACATTTGAATAATCGCTATCACCACACCACAAGAATACATTAGGTATGTTCACAGCGTAGAGCTTTGAAAAGTACGACAATGACATTAGGAGTTGGTTGGCTGACAACAACACGGACCCATTTCCTTAAGCTGACAACTTGTGCAATAAATCACTTACATGTCCAACTTACTGATGTATTAAACCAGGAACGTTTATTTCGTCATTTTAGACCGTTTTTACGCACTAAGCGTTTTTTTAAAGATAGGAAATTGAAAAAGTTATAGAACGAAACGTGAGACGTTATACGTATCCACGTGCCGTGTGGTTTTTGGCTCGAGAATAGAACTACCCCTACTCGACCCGCGGGTGTCGCAAGAAGCGACAAAGGGAAAGATCCGGTGTATAGGCAGCAGCATCCTTCTGTGTAACAGCAATCATCTGCTACTGCGATCGCCCTCCCGCTTTCCCAGCATGGCGATTATGGGTAAATACCTGCAATGAGCGCGTAATAGTGGCGCACATTGGGAGAGGCCTATGTTCAGCAGTGGACTAATACAGGCTGATGATGATGATGATGAAGGATGATGGTGTTGTCTTAAGAATAACCGTGCACTATCGTTTTTTTATGATACTCACGCCAACGGCTTTCCGAAACGTGATAATCACTACCTACATAGTATAAAACAAAGTCGCTTTCTCTGTCCCTATATCCCTATGTATGCTTTAAATCTTTAAAACTACGCAACGGATATTGATAAGGTTTTTTTAATAGATAGAGTGATTGAAGAGGAAGGTTTATATGTATACTGCACCCGTGCGAAGCCGGGGCGGGTCGCTAGTTAATTTATAATACCAAAGTTGCTCCTGCACCTGCACCTGCATGAAAAGCGGGTTTCCAACCAATGTGTCACCACGACATTATAGGTACAATATTCCTGCAAACCACTATCCTACAACACTACCTATATTTTTGTGTAGTTTTCTGAATAACATTGCCTTAAGTACTAACAAACAACGTACACGACGAGGTTCCAGGCTAGAAGCAGCAATTACTTCAAGAAATAAGCTAATATTTCACTTTGACGGAACTAGAAGCAGCAATTACTTCAAGAAATAAGCTAATATTTCACTTTGACGGAACTAGAAGCAGCAATTACTTCAAGAAATAAGCTAATATTTCACTTTGACGGAACTAATTTAGGGAGAAAATGGTCAGCTTTCGTTAGAGCAGAACCATGTGAAAAGTTAGTCCCCAAACGCCTTGTTAACTACACAAATAAATAAAATTAGGATGTCTGTTTGTAATATCGAAATAAATTCATATACTTAGTTATCTGCATGTTACTGTAAGATCTCAAGATTCAACTATTTCTACTGAAACAAGAGTAATATGAGTCACTCTTAATAAATAACGGATGTTATATGCTAGTCGTACCAACATAAAACAAAAAGCAGCTTTGTCTTTCGGTCTGTTTGTTTCTGGTAATCTTATAATCAGCTTGACTGATTTTAATGATACTTTCACTAACAGGTAGCGGACATTATAAGGCGTAACTTAGGTTACTTTTAAATTGGAAAATATTTTAGATAACGTGTAAAAAAACTTTTAAAATTCGTTTGAAATCCCACCTAGGGGGATTTTACTGTAAACATGCTTTTACGGCCCGCGCCACAATTTTTTTTTCACAATTTTATTTTAAAAGAAAATCGGAATAATTAAATTGAACGCGAACAAAGACGCGGGCGACAGCCAGTACGTAATAAAAGCTGTAAGACTGCCGCGAGGTTTAAGCCTGGCTTTTATAATGTGGCTTTGGTAAGGTAGGCTTTGCTCCCGGTTACGTTCGGGCTTAATTGTAATTAACATATTATTAAAGTATTAAAGTTTTAAGAGATGTGTGATGAGAAGAGTTTCCGCAGTTGAGACGTGTTTCAAATCGTTTTAAACTTTCAAAGTATTTAAATTCTCATTTACGTAATATTAAAGCAGATTTTTTATGAATATAATGTGCTTCTAAATTATCTGCCACGGTTGCAATGGGAGAAGTTGCATTGGGTATATATTACAATAGTAATTTCATTCTCTCAATTTTTGAAACCTATTGCCATTTTCGTGAACCCTACGAATCGTGAACAAACGGAATAAATTTTTTTGCAATCCGACGCAAGCGGAGAGAGGTTTTAAGTGCTTCTTGCGGCACAGTGGAGGTGATAATTATTTAATAATACTAACATAACTTACAAAAAGTCAGAGGTACGTGAGTTCGAAACTGAGACTGAGGCTTACCAATCAACGGTCTACACTACCATTACACTTTATATTATAAAGTGACGTCTAGCGCAGTGCAGACTTGCCAGTCAACGGTCATACAACTACGCTATCATTACACTTTATATTATAAAGTGACGTCTAGCGCAGTGCAGACTTGCCAGTCAACGGTCATACAACTACGCTATCATTACACTTTATATTATAAAATGACGTCTAGCGCAGTGCAGCTACTTTATAATGCAAACATACAAACAAAAGTACCCACTTTTACACTAGTAGCGCGTCCGTGGTCCTCTTATGATTTATAGACCATTGTAATCTAACTCATTGCTGAAACACCGGATATCCTCAGGTGATTTTTAAATTGTCTCTGGAAAGATTAATGTCACCTACACGGTGGAATGGGTGGGGTGCCTATTATGGCATCTAGTAGTTTTTTTGCGTAAAATTTGGTATTTGGGAAGAAAAGTTCCAAATAAATCAGCCTGCAACTATCCTACTGCAAGGCAAAGGCCTATTCTCATACAGAGAAGGATTGAATATTAATCACCACGGTAGCTCACTGCGGGTTGGCGATTTTAGATTATTAAGTCCAGGTTTCCTTATGATGTTTTCCTTGTAAGTTAGTCAGTGGTATCTTAGATTAGCTAAGACTATGCTAACATTTATGTTATCGAAAAAGTCACATTGATACATGCCAGGTTCGAACCCACACAAAACTTAGGGTCACAAAAAGTGGGTCCGTAACTAATGCGCCACCACGACAAAAAGAAAATTTTAGTATAAAGAAAATAAATTATTACGAACAAGAATGGACTAATACAGGCTGATGATGACACTCACTAAAAATCCTCACTTATCACTACATAGTATAAAACAAAGTCGCTTCCCGCGTCTGTCTGTCCCTATGTATGCTTAGATCTTTAAAACTACGCAACGGATTTTGATGCGGTGAACGGTTTTTTTAATAGATAGAGTGATTCAAGAGGAAGGTTTATATGTATAATACATGCATATTAGCGTAACCGTGCGAAGCCGGGGCGGGTCGCTAGTACTCTATAAATTGTAAGTTCTAAATAAAGATTAGAAAAAACAGATTTTATACATTTATAAATACTACATAAAATTATTCAATCCGATATAGAAAACCAAAGCTATTTAGTTTTAGTAAAACGCCTACACTAGCACCATACCAGAATTATAACAAAATATATAAAGGGTGCTTGGATTTTCGCCAGCGCCACCGTGCGAGTTTGCACAGAATTAAGTCATTCTATACATAAGTGATCGCACTGTAGACATTGTTTTCATATTCTCTAAGGGATTACTGGGACGTGACGTTATACAGTATGTATAATAATTGAGGCACGCCACTACGCCATGTAGTCCCACTTGAGTTAAGTTTGCAGACTGACTCAGAGATTTTAAAAATATATTGAAGTTACGGATACATATATCAGTATTTTTTTTTTTACGTAAAACGGTTTTGTCATCAAAACTAATGCTGTGTACCTAATATCAGATCAATCTGTCAACAGGAAGGGGGGGGGGGGAAATATCGATTACTGAATTTGAACCAAATGACCCAATCGAGTTAAGTTTGCAGACTGACCCAGAGATTTGAAAAATATATTGAAGTTACGTACCTATATAATATCAGTAATTTTTTTTTTTACGTAAATAGGTTTTGTCATCGAAACTAATGCTGTGTATCAAATATCAGATCAATCTGTCAACAGAAAGGGGGTGAAATATCTATAAACCACTAAAACCGATCATCCTGAAATTTTCTATACAGGGTTATTTTTAAAAAACCGACAACCTGAAAAGGGGTCATTAAACTCATCATTATGTACAATTTTTACTATGGGACCAACCCTTAAATCGCCAAAAAAAATCAGCTGTTTCATACATTTTGTTCAGTTATGTGAACATAAATGTATGGAAGAGCTGATTTTTTGACCTCCAATTCGGCTAGGTTATATTCGGCATTCCTTTCATGTTAGGTTGCTATTGAACGTAAAATTTGAGGCGGCTACAGCCACTTGGCAACGTGTCTGGATAATTGTACAAGTGATTCACAGTAGTTTTACTGTAATATCTTTTTGATTTACTATCAAATTACCCGACAGCCTGGGTATTACATAAAAAGTCCGGCATCATTGCCCTGAATCACTAAACCCACAAGTTAAGTTGGTATAAAAATACGCTGAAAATTCAAATCCTCCATTTTTGAAAATCGGTAAGTAATCATCAGAACTACTAAGCCGCCATAATATTGTCACCGTAAATTCTGATTCTGAAATACTGTCTCTCGAAATATTAAGATCCTAGCCGAGCAATAAACCTTTCAAATATCTTCCTGATACCGATTTCAAATTTATGCCGGTATCATTGCGGAGTAAGGTGGCAAGCCAAGATATACTTAAATAACTGAGTAAGACACTTGAGACTGGACTCACGTAATTACCCAAAATAGTATTGCGTTTGAAAGGGTCTATTTTTAGAGAACAGTGATAGCCTAATGGTATGACCGTTGAATGGCAAGTCAAAAGTCTTAGATTCGAACCCAAGGTACGCATCTCGTATAATAATTAATTATCACTATCACTATTGCTCCGAGCGTCGGAAAGCACGTTAAGCTGTTGGCCCTCGCTGTCATAAAGATCTTCAGTAATCGATATAGGTAGTCAGTACCCTTGATAAAATCCTGACAACAGTCTGTTGTAACTTAAGAATCCTATCCCTTTATTTCTTTGGGTTGTGGAGGTCAGAAGTCGCTCCGTAGAAATCAGATATTTAGCTACATCTGGTGAGTTTAAAAGCCAACAAAGTTTGGAAATAATGAGATTAAGAGAATGAATAGTTTGAAAGTTCCTATTTACATAATATATTTTTTCTCTTCTAACCGTAATGAAATTTTTGTTTAGAATTTACAGCAATAATTACTTTTATGTATTTATTATGCACATATTTTGCTTATTAAATGAAAATATTCAATACGAAACACGTAAAACAATTGACTCGGACTTCAAGGGGGTTCAATTGATGGCTCGGCACGCCAGGATCGCGGGTTCAAGTCTCACCCGAGTCAGTTGTTTTTGGGAGTTTTTTATTAAATATTTTCATTCAATAAGTATTTATTATTGTTAAAGGAATGATAATAAAATAATACGATTAAGAAATGTTACATTAATAGATTACGGCTGTAAAAAAGACAAATATATACGTAAAAAGGCCTGTCTAGATTTTTATCTTCTTTGTAGTCTTTATTAACGTTTTTCTAAAACCGTGTTCCTGTTAAATGTAGTCCCTTGTGTAACGTTATTATTTCTCGCTTGTGTTATGCATATATGCAGCTAATCTTATAAGATGTATGTCAGAGATATAGCAGGTGTTAACTGATGTCGGGCCACATCTGCGTTCATGGCTAAATAAGCCTTAAGCTAAGCTGCTCAGCTTATGCAAGATTAAATTAAGCTAAGATGCTATAGATATGATATGTAGAGATGATTTAAATATGCAATATACAGACAATTTATCCATTAACAATCTATCTATACATATAATAAAATACATATAATAAAATAACGAAGTAAAAACTGTACATTGAAAATTTTTGGAAAAAAGTAAATGCAACGTGTTCGGGGAACGATACTGAAGCCGAATATGAAGAAAAAAAAAACTTTGTCTGTCTGTTTGTATGTAATTGATTGGCGCGAAAACTACTGGGCAGATTTAGTTGAAATTCGGCAAAAATATTTTTTATATTCTTGGTCAACTTATAGGGTATAAATTATCACGTTTATAATTATGAGGGATGAGCAGTATTGTAAAAGCAGCGTATTTCTAGAATTTGCTGCAGGATTGTTGTGATACAATGAGAAAAATGTTATTAAATTGCAATTTACAAAATATTATCACGCTATATCCACAAGGAGCTAAACATTACATAACATAACATAATAATATCTTTTAGGAACGATTATTTTGACTACAAGTCAACAGACTTCATAGCCTTCCGGTCGGGCGAACGCCTTGGAAGTGTAAGGCTTTCGGTTCGATCCTCAGTCCCGCAAACTTTTTGTGGATTCTTTAGTTTTTTTTTGTCATTAAAATTATGTATTTTTGTGTTATTTCATTCTTAATGACTTTTTTTTCTTACCGGCTGAAACCCGAAGGAAACATGCTTTTTAATATTTTTTCAACTTATAAAAAACGTTACCACTTTAATTTGAAACATTTATAATTATATTATTTAAAACATAGTGTTCTAGATGGCGTTAGAGTCTATTTAGATCAGCGGAATTCTTTTCTAAATATTTCAATTTGAAACCCGAAGGAAACAAGGTGCAAGGTGTGGAATTAGGTATACTTTTAAAAATTACAGCTTATAAAAAAATAACGCTTTAATATGAAATTTAATAATTATATTATTATTTAAAACACAATGTTTCCTTTTTCTTAACTAGATGGCATTAAGAGTCGAAAGATCAGTTTAGATCTGAGGAAAAATGATTTTCTTGGATACTCCTGATGAAACAGGAAAAATATTTATAACCACTGGCATCCTTGCAGTGATCAGGAGGCAGGGCAAAATTACAATTGCAGTAGCGTCTTCGGGGATTACTGCCACGTTGTTTTCTGGTGACAAAACAGCGCACACCATGTTTAGGATTCCCATCAATTTACAGAGCAACGAAACACCTGTTTGTGATGTGTCACGGAATAGTGACAAGGCAGGCACTTGCTCAAGAATTGTTCTTTGATCGTATGATGGGATTAATGTATAATGGCAAACAGAAAAGCAGTTGATGCGGTACACAGAATCCTACAAGACATCCGTAGGAACCAACATATAATGGATGGTGTCACAGTTATGTTCAGCGGCAATTTCCGCTGAACGCTACCTGTGGTGACGCGAGGAACTGGGGCTGATGAGGTGAATGGTTCGTTGAAACGATTATTTTTATGATCCTGTATTCATAGGTTGAGCTTGACAATAATTATGGGCGGCTGAGTAGGAATCCACATGCTCAAGAATTTTCCAACTCAAAACGCTCAAAAATAATCAAGCTGCAGCAATCAACGAATGCATTATTTTATAAATGAAAGGGAATGAAGTGTTTTACACATTTATAAACACTGTTGTCAATCAAGATGACGCCACTCATTATCCTGTAAAATTGCTCAATTCCCTCACTGCAAGTGGTCTTCCGACGGACGTCATCAAGTTGAAGGTCGGTGTCCCGATTATGCTTCTTCGGAACTTAACGGCTTCGAAATTGTGTAAAAGGACCCGGCTTAATGTAATTTTTCTGCAGAGAAACATTATCAAGGCGCAAATTCTAACGGGTTTTGGTATTTGCGAGACAGTGTTTATACCACGTACCACTAATTCTCCACAATTATCCCTTTCAATTTAAGCGAGTGTAGTTTCCTGTGGGTGTTTGTTTCGCTATGATAATCAATAAGTCGCAAAGATAGACACAGAAGTCTGCGGGTGTCGATCTCAGGACCAGCTTCTCCTCACATAGACTGCTACAAACAAAGTAATCTGTATGTTTTTCTACATATCCTGGTTCGGGTTTGATATTGATGCGAAACTTTTGTTCTTTTACATAGGTTTTTCGCTTTATTTGGTCAGACATCATGCAATAAAATATGCGAAGCGCACTCTTAACTTTTTCTTTTGCCCTATAGGAAATTAGTTAGACTTAAATGTAAAACTTATCTTTGTTGGAATAATTGCTCTCAAATGCATAATAATATATTTAAAAAAATACCTCATAATATTACAAGTTTACCATAACAAAAATGTAGGAAAGTTCTGTATATCTAGCTGACAGAGAAATGTTCTACATAATGTAAGTAAATTCTTAAATGAAAGCTGAAAAGAAAACTCGCAAAAACAACTGACTTGGGCGGAACTTGAACTGTCATCATATCATTACTAATCTGCAGTAATAAAAGTTTGTGAAGATGTTTGTTACCTAACCACTTTTGATTTGAATAAAACTCGGTAAACAAAAAAACCATATATCCTGGATTAATAAAAACTATAAATTTTATCCTGGTTTGACATCCACGCGGGCGAAGCTGCGGGCAAAAGCTAGTTAATAATAAAAAAATATCCTCCTGACCAAATTTCGGTCACAGCGGCCAATCTCAACGGAGATTAGCCAAATACGCAGGATATATTATAGTGCACAAGTGTGTGCGCAAACACAAGTGCACTCTCTATTCCCTCACTCTCATAGTCCGATGAGACGGCCTTCCGACACGATCGGAGAGAGATCAGGCGCAGGGCCAACGGCTTTACGTGCTTTCCGAGGCACGGAGTAAGTGATAATTAATTTATAAAACGCACATAACTTACGAAAAGTCAGAGGTGCGCGCCTTGGGTTCGAACCCGAGACCTCTGACTTACCAGTCAAAGGGCACAACCACTAGGCTATCACGACTCACGATTAACAATCTACACATCCTGTATCAGTCCACTGCTGGACATAGGCCTCTTCTCATACGCATCACATATTTTGTGCGTTAATTCGAAGGAGTTTAGCCTTAATCACCACGCTGGGCAAGCGGTTTGGCGATCACAGTAGCAGATGGTTGCTATTACACAGTAGGATACTGCTGCCCATCCTCTAGATTTCTCTCCTTTAGTTTCTCTAGTATGAGAGTGAGGGAATAGAGAGTGCACTTGTGTTTGCGCACACACTTGTGCACTATAATATCACATGCGTGGTTGGCTAATCTCCGTTGAGATTGGCCGCTGTGACCGAAATCGTCCAGAAGGATATTATTATTATTAGACAATATAAATACTTTTATTCATAATAATTAATTACAACATTAAAATACCAATTATTATCTAGTTAAAATTATCTATATATACAAACCTATAAACTAAAACCTTAAAAATAAATAAATATACAAAACCCTTAATCTAAAAGACAATTATGTTTTAAATATTATTTCGGGTCTATTGACATAATGAACTAACCTCGACGTTTCGGTCTAGTTGCATTGACCGTGGTCACGAGAAGACTGCTGTATGCGTGCGTCATCGTCTTCGGCTGCGGGTGGTATTCTCAACTACCCGCGTTTGATTTTGTGAAATAATATTTAAAACATGATTTCAATTTGCGGAAGTTTAAAGACAATATTATGTTTCTTAAAAAAACCCTGTCTTTGAAATTAATCTTCTTAATATTCCTACCCCAATAATTGTATCCCAAACTGCTAGGAAATAGATTGAACAACATGTTGGGTTCAAATTTAATAAAGGACAATGGTACGTATAGGCAATAACTCCATAGAGTGCAACAGCCGCTCCATGGGGATCCAATATCCACAGCCACTATAAACTTCGTGATCTTTATGTGTGCTGCGGGAATACTTGTTTTTCATTCAAAATTGAACAAAATAACTTAGTATTTTCGTAATAAAATATACAAGACGGCTTGATGATTGCTCTACTTTGATTTCTGATGATTTCTTTTTATTTTTCCACTGTAAAGATAAAAATCATTGAACTTTAAAATATTTAATTTCAAGAATAATGTTCTCCTAAATGAAATTCTGCTTCTTAATGGAGATTAGCGTAGCCAACTTTGCAGAAAATACTATACCTAGTGCACAAGCATGTGCAAAAACACAAGTGCATTCTCTCACTCTCACTCTCGTCCGATGGGACAGCAATTTGACACGACCGGAGAGAGCTAAGGCGAATGAGCAACGGCTTTACGTGCTTTCCGAGGCACGGTGGAAGTGATCATTAATTTATTTGTAATACGCACATAACTTTTGAAAAGTCAGAGGTGTGTGACTTGTGTTCGAACCTGAGACCTCTGACTTGTAAGTCACGGCCATACCACTAGGCTATCATGACCACAAGGATATTTCTGCGGCTAATATAGCCTACTAATCCACAGTAATTAATCTAATGAACCCAAGGGAGGTTTTCCTGTTAGTCTCATTAGTTCTGTAATCTAATCCGTTCAATCGTAATTAGTGTAGGCAATGCTGATGTTTTGTGATATTAATGATTTCTTAGTTAACGTAATAACATACCTTTTATAGTTTTGTGAATTTTTTACATGTTATAAGCACATGTTAGCTTAAATATAATTATTTAATAAGAAATTTGAAAAAAACAACTGATACGGATGGGGTTTGAACCCGCGATCTTCGGCGTACCGTGCCGACGCTCTAACCGCTCAGCCGCCGATCCCATTAGAATCAGTCGAAATTTCAAATCTCTTTCTACGCCTAGGGCGTGTGGTAATATCTATCGGAATATTTTTTCTAGCATTTCAACACAGCAAAAGGAGCAGTGATGGTGACCACTGGTCTGCTAAGTCAAGTCCACTCTTCTCTGCTCAAAGTCTTCTTCTTCTCTTTATCGTATGAGTAATGAACAACCTGGTGTGAGAGTTTCAAACCACCCGAAGTACTCTGACATGGTTTTATACACCATTCAAAAGAGAGACTGCCTCGTTGGTCTAGTGGTAGCAAGCGCGACTGCTGAGCACGAGGTTCTGGGTTCGATCTCCGGATCGGGCAAAACGTTATTGAGTTTTTCGATTAGGAAATTCTCAGTAACGGCATGGAGTCTGGAATTGTGTCCGGTTAATGGCAATAGGCTCGTCCCCTATTACATGGGACTTATAACATAGCCTGCAAAACGTGGATGTACTGCACATCTCTGCCTACCTCCTCTGGGGAATACAGGCGTGAGTCTATAAAAAAAATATATAAAATAGAGAAATTACAATTTTTAAGCGTGGTTACTAAGTTCCAATGGCCATTGTAGTTACAGTATGAGTAGGTACATAAAGTATTAATAAATAAAGAGACTAATAATCATATTTTATAACAACTGAACTCATCTCCTTCGTTACCTTATGATTGTGACAATAAAAAGGTATTTTTATGGAAAACTTTGGTACTCCGATCAAGTTCCGTCGCGAGATTAGCAAAGTTTTTAGTGATTTAAACTTTAGCTAGACTGAACTTTGCAACGTAGGATCGATTCGCTGTGATTCTGTGAAAGGTAAGATTAAATAATATTGTATGTGAACAATATGAACAAATTGATAAAATTACACTTTTGTAGTAAACCATATTTTATTAGAAAAAGTTTAATAAAGTATTTTATTTAAGATATACTTTTTTTTTTCTTAGCCTACTGTGTCCCACTGCTGTGCAAAGGTCTCCCCCATATCCTTCCAAGCACTTTTTTCCCGGGCCACCTCGAACCAGTCCTCGCGATAGGCGTCTATGTCATCCCGGCACCTCTTTCTAGGCCGGCCTCGGCGTCTCCGTCCGTCCTCAGGCACCCATATTGTGGCAACTTTTGCCCAGCGGTCATCATGCATACGGCTCAAGTGACCCGCCCAATTCCATTTGAGCCTGGCAGCCTTTTTACCTACGTCTTCTATCCCAGTTTTGGAGCGCAGTATGGTATTCCGTACCCTGTTTTTTCTGTATGTAAGAAGTACTTAAGAAGTTTTATTTAAGAAGTACGTGGGTACGTTCATTGCCCTTAAAGTCGTATTTTTAACGAATGAAATTACGTAACGTGTCGCTTGTACTCCCTAAAAGTATAGGCAGATGCGCATAGCAAATACACCTACATTTTCGCCAATTGTAATGCACATTTATTAGTACCGAGCATATTGCTATTAATAGGACTCAATTCTTGACTCCGTGCTGACAATTTCCTAACGGAAAATTTAGCCAACCCGAGGGTCGAACTCAGGACGTCGCATTTCGTAGTCACGCTTAGCTAATAGACCAATGAGACGGTTAATAACTAGCGAACCGACCGACCGACAGTAAACCAATAACCAGAAAATAACAAGTCGTTCACTTAAAGATTTTGTAGTTAAGTTACTTTTAGTTAAGTAATTATGGTATTATGTACTGTCCATTGTTTTAATCCACCGCAATTTAATCAATCTAATTATCTTTCAGCTCATCTCGGTCAACGTTTTTGCTGACTGAATTTCGGTCACAGCGGCTAGCCAAAACCGAAAGCCGGATAATAAGATAATTATAATTTAATAGATTATTTTATAGGAACAAACGCCTGAAAAAAGAGGGCTGGAAGAATGTTTGACGAAACATTATTCCTTCTTCTTCTTATCGTATGGTTGATGAACAACCTTTTCTTGGAGTCAGTTTAAACCACCCGTAGGCCTCTGACATGGCTTTAGATACCATGAAAAAATCTCTCAGATGTGCTAGTTTCATCACGATTTCCTTCACCGTTTTAGCAACTGATCATCATCTGCCTAGCCTTTTTCCCAACTATGTTGGGGTCGGCTTCCAGTCTTACCGGATGCAGCTGAATACCAGTGTTTTACATGGAGCGACTGCCTATCAAACCTCCACAACCCAGGTACTAGGTTACACGGTACCCCTTGGTAAGACTGGTTGTCAGACTTTCGGGCTTCTGACTACCCGTAACGACTGTCAAAGATCTACAATTAACAGCCGGGGCCAACAGCTTAACGTGCTATCCGAGGCACGGAGAGTGATAATTAATTTATAAAACGCACATAACTTACGAAAAGTCAGAGGTGCGCGCCTTGGGTTCAAACTCGAGACTACTGACTTACTCACGGCTACGACGACCGTTTTAGCAACTGATAATTAATTTATAATACGCACATTACTTACGAAAAGTCAGAGGTACGCGCCTTGGGATCGAATTCAAGACCTCTCACTTAACAGTCGACGATCATACCACTAGCATATCAGTGCTATTTACATTTTTCCTGTTTTTACGGAACGCACCATGCCGCGGCCACTGCACCACCGGCCACCGTGGCGCGCTATGGTCTGGGCCTTACGGCATTACATGGCCGTGATATGATCACATGACGTATGAAAAATCAATACCTATAGAAGGGATCGAAGTTATATAAACAACGAATAATTTTGGAAATTCAAAATACACACACGATTAACATTATAAAACCTATAAATCCTAAACCCCCTCACCCACCAAAAGCACTGACATAGCTAAGTGATAGCGCATTAATCTCGCTAAAGACAGCGCGGTACAGTAACACACAAGACAAACTACTGTATTAACATTCCTAATCTGTTTGGTACAGATCGGATGGCGAACGGCCAACGATGTACGTTGCTGCACCAAGTTGCAACTTGCTGTTTCTTGTTACGAGTCTTGTTAGGATTGTGATGTAGGTAAAGCGATACCAAAAAGCGCTTGATGCGTCAAAGGTAGTTTTATAACAGGGCGAGGTGTCTGAGTTGAGACGTGGATGGGATAGGCAAGAATTGAAATTACGCTTACCCTTTTACAGCAAAAGATGTCCATCGCTATACCGCGCCGTCTTCGAAAACCAGTGTGATATTTTTATATCCGTTTTACAAAATAAATACATACTCTATTCTTTGAGCAATAAATTTCATATTGTACTAACAAAATAATATCTCGTGCCACGCACATCGTCGCGTTAGACCTTTTACACTGAAGATGGGCGGGGCGTCTCTCTCAGTCAAAAAATAAATTTCCATGGGTAGCCACCCACCAGTTAAAGATTAATTCCTGTAACTGCTCCTTTTTCTCAACAATTCCTTTATCGCCTACCATCGCTAGCTCCACACTGGACCACAATCTTTACCCACACAATTCTAAGTAGTTTAGGGAACTATAAATCTATTGTCTGTCAAAACAACGGCTTGTTTTTGCTTATCTGTCGACAGCTGACGGTGCTAAATTCTGTGATATCTCAACATTATGGAATACCAGCTAATTTATAGGCGTATAGCTTTAGGTAATTAATTATTTATAAGAAAAAATCAAGTTTCTTGTGTTGTTGAATTCATTCTCAACAATATTTTTAATAATCGGAGCGTTCTAAAAAAGTTAAATTTTTTTTAAAAAAGAAAAACTACATAGTATAATAATTTATTTTTGGTGAAGATAGGTATCAAAATATAGTTTAAAATGTTGTATTTGATAGTCACTAGTAAACTGGGAGTAGTTAACTGAACTCTTTACACTAGTGACGTAAAAAGGCGTCAAGAAAAAAGCAAAAACAAATCTTGAATTTCTTCCCTCGGGGCTAGCTTCAGACTTTATAATGAAGTGCGAACTTTCGAAACTTACCGTACTAATTAGCTGGTTTGTTAGTTTACTCGAAAACTTACTACACTGTGTTACTTACAGGTGTGCTTAAGTTTTACGGTTGCATCAACATTTAATAACATACGTAACGATTTTTTATGTGATTAGATTATTTATGTGCTTGTATAATGTCGTGGTTGCGCATTGGTTATGGACCCACTATTCAAGCACGTGGACAGCCACGTGCTTGAATAGTTCGAACCTGGCATGTACCAATGTGGCTTTTCCTATTATTATTCTAAGATACCACTGATTAACGGTGAAGGAAAACATCGTAAGGAAACCTGGACTTAATAGTCTGTAATCACCAACCCGCAATGAGCTAGCGTGGTGATTAATGTTCAATCCTTCTCTGTGTGAGACGAGGCGTTTGCCTAGCAGTAGGACTGATACATGCTGATTTATTATATTTTTTATTTGCTAACCTTTAGGTTGCAAATCAAGTTCAAGACACACTTTGAGTCGCTGACCCAACGGAGTAAATAAGTAAGTAACCTTAAGTTGCGCTCTTGAATTCAGCGGTAGTGGCAGCGAGGCAAGGAAGTAATGCAACCCTTAAATATGATAGCACCTGTCTCACTGTCTGTGTGTGTATTGTTTTGTCCAATATTTGAGTTAATATTAATTATTTTGTCGTTAATGCTTCCAAAGATTTTGTAGTTGCTGCCTCCAAACTTTAACTGAAATAAAACATAAATGTATTTAACTTGCATGAAATGGTTGTTGATTAAAAGTTTTGGAGGGTTAATTATGGATGTAATGGATGATACTTCGTTTGACGTTTGTTTGTGCCGTGTGGTTTCCGGTCTAAGAATAAAACCATCCCTACTCGTCCCGCGGGTGTTGTAACAAGCGACAGGGTCCACAGCTGAACATAAGCCTTTCCCAATGCATGCCACTATTGTGAACTCATTGGAGGTATTTGCCCAAAATCGCCACGCTGCCTCTGGCAAGCGGGTTGGCGATCGCATTAAAGATCTTAGAAGGAGGCTGCTGCCCATTCTCTGGATCTTTCCCTTTGTCGCTTCTTACGATACCCGCAGGACTAGTAGAGGTGATTCTTTTCTCAGGCCGGAAACCACAAAGCACCATCACAGCGAAGATTATCCATGCGTAATAAATTGTGGCAAAGGAGTTTCTCATAATGCAAAATTGACAAAACTTCGTTAATCGATCGATCATGAAAACGATACATTTTCTTATTCTGTCTGGAACTGTCCTTGATCTCACTTGTCATTTGGGGCACACTTCACGGTACGCCAATAAACCAGGGTTCACACATAATAAATTTAACTACCAATAAAGATAACTAGCATGGCGTGAGCGATCTTACGGTCCCGTTAAAATTTTATAGCAAAAAATAGAATCCAGCGGTCAATGGAGGTCGCCACAATTGATCATAAAAGTTCCAAAGAGTAATTCGTGAACAAAGGATGGTTAATCAATGTTTTATGGTGGCCTTTGGTTACCTATTGTACTGTTAACTTATGGGCGCTTACTCTTGAATAACAAACCTAATTCCGTTTCCAAAATTTATATTACAGTTTGAACCAGTTTTCAGATAGAACGCGTTTTTTCTAGTTCGAACTAGTATTTACTTAATGCCTCTGTTAAAACTAGAATTAATTAATGCTTAATAATGGGTGTGCTTCAAGTCCCGAGTTTGCTCCGCTCGCTCTTTCACACTAGTCGCCGGATGGGATGGTAAGGTCTGTGCGTTCGCTCACCCGTCGTCCCCTCCTAACCTAAATTGTCCGAGTCGGGATGCCCCAAGTCCCGAGTTCATTTCGCTCGCTCTTTCTTACCTAATATATAATTTGCCCACTCAGTATGCTGTCTTGATGTGTCAGGGCTTCACATATTATGCAATGTTTAAAGAAATGAAAACAAAACGCTTGTTTAACAAGTCGAAGAGAAGTTTTCGAGTTTCAGAACGCACGTTCCAAACGAATGTGTTCAAATACCAGCTGAAGTCGGAGCACGTCTGATCGAAAGATGTTTCTAGAAAGAATACACCAAAATGTGTTTCGTCAAACGCTGTTTTATTTTAGTTTTGGTTTACATGAAAAGATAGTTTTTTTTACGTGACGTCACGGTGATGAGACTTGTAGGGCGTGAAAGAGAAGAGGTGTATCGATAACAATCTTATGTTACCATTATCTATCGACACGTTTTTCTATATAACGGTTGCTGTGTTGTTTGGTGTGAGTTGGTGACGGGAAAAAATATAGGCTTGGTCTGTAGCTGATCATTTCCTTTATCACCACGTGATCACTTACGTGACTTTGTCGTGTACTGACATGATGTTTGGTGTGATCTGGGGGTTGAGTCTGAACTAGTACCGTCGAACTTCTTCTTATTTAAAAGAAGTGTGCTCCATCGTAGACCACAAAAGACCGTGTTAGTTCTTGCGAATCGGACCTAACCCCATCACCCCACCCACAGGTATTAGGATTCTTATAAAGGATTTTCCATACTTATTATTATGTAAATACAATAATGTTTACCTACATAAAAGTGACTATACTATACTATCGTGTTATGTGTTTCTTTGGATTATTTTTTATTGGATGAAGTATATTCTATTCTATTATATTCTATACATATTTCTGTACTGTAAGCATAAGCAATCACTATTGAAATGGATCACTACCCGATTAGATCAAATAGTACTACAACAAAATCATATTTACTACGTTTTTACCGCCAAAATAAATTCTTTTTTTTTTCTTTGCAGATCTTTACCAACGTAAGGTGAACAACAGAGCCTATCCACATCAGGTGTATGTCGTAAGCGCAAACTATACACTGTTGCCACTCTGTACAGGGATAATGCGCACCACGTTATGCACCTTACTTTTGTGGTGCAACTCATACGCTTACAGCGTTTATTTTCATCTTAGCGTAAACTAGAACCTTATAATACTGCGAAAATCAGGTAAATGTAATTACGTCAGTAACAAAAAAAAACATTTCAGGCAATATACAGTCCATCGTATCAAAAAAAAAAAATATGCTAACGCTTTCAGGATTTTAGTAACGAGATATTTTAAAAGTTTACGCCTATATCGCTAAAATATCTGTAGGCTACCGAAAGGGATACAATATTCTAAAGTTAGATCAGATGTCAGGAATATATGAGGGTGCTGACTTCCTATATTAACTGTCAAAGATTTTCATGGTAGCTGGGGCTGGGCTTAACATGCTTTTGAAGCACGGAACAGGTCTACAGTCATACCACTTGGCTAAAAAGACTTATTTTAAATTATTATTAATTTTTTTGCACTATAATTTAATGTTGTATATAGTATTTACCGACTACTAAAGTGTGTAGAATCTATTGATACTTTAGCAATTTAATTAGGTGTATTCAATATCTTACCACTGACGTCATTCTATCTAGCTAATTTTCGCTGTAAGCTCTCGAATGTTTGGTATAAAACATGTTCCTAAATATTTTGTAGGTATGAAACGTTAAAATGCGTGCCTTGGGTTTGAACCTGAGACCTCTAGCGCGGGTTCATTTGTCGATTTTTAGTATGTTGTTGCAGTTTATGGGCCTTAAAATCTTTTTAACCTAGATGAATTAGAAAAATGGTATCTGAGCCGCGAGAGTAATCCAGTTTCTAGTTTAACAAAACGCTTCCTCTTATCCCTTAGACTTCACCGCATGCGGTTGAAAAGTGCGGTGCGACAGAATCCACTGGGAGACTCGAAATGAGCATACAAAGCAGCCCTATGCGCTATTGATGTACCAGACGTACCGACAGCAAACAACACACGTCCTGTATTGAACTGAATTTGTAACCAGTTCGTGCAAAAATAGCTCGCGGAGCTCTACTGAGTACTTATTATTTTGTATAGTCAATAGTAATTTTTTGGTAATTTTACTTACAAGTCATATAGAAATCATACTGTATTACATAGGTATTGAGTACATACCAACACGTAAAATACAAATATGCACGCAAGCAAGCAATACATAATAGGAAGAATTTATTTCAATTTTTATTTTATTTTATTTGGCACTTTGCCAACTTTTTGCGATTTTATTGAAAGCCTATTCGCTGCAGTTTTGTTTTTACACAAGGATTTTTTAGATAGAAATTAACATAACATAACTATCCTGTTCAAACCGGTAGTAGTTCAAATTGGTAGGTATATGTTCTGGATCGGAATGTCCACCTACCGGATCCAGCTATTTCTAAGAACCATCCAGGTGACCACATCAGTACAAAAAAACATCATTAAAATCAGTCAGCTGTTTAGGAGATTATTTTTTTATTCGTTCAGTATCTATTCTTTGATTTTATTATTACCGAAAAGTTTCCCAAAAAGTTAATTAAAACTGTATAATTTAATTTTGGTTCGTAAGTTATATAAAACAAAACTAAAATATTCTTTTTACAAAATGACGCATTTTCTAAAATTCTTTTTTCAAAAACAACATCTTTAAAGTTTGCTGATGGTACGTTACGTCAAGTTCATTAACCCCATGTGACGTCACAGCCGGTGTATCGTCACGTTCCCCCCATAACTATGAGCGGACCTAATTTATGGGGCTTCGGAAAATATGCCCTTTTTAAAGGCTCCCTTTAAATTTGTGGGTTTGCCAGGTGCATTTAATGGTAAAGGGACCATTTCCTAATGCATTGAGTGTAGATATGTAATTAGAAAATGCTTAAAAATGTTACAATTTTGCTTACCTAATATTTAACGATAATTTGATTTCGTTATTCTAGCGTAGGTTTTTCTAAATGATTTTTTTTTTACAAATCTGGTTAGTGAGTGTGGTTGATTGCTGCACCACACCATACAAGTGTATTTCAGTGGATTATAGACAAAAATACCTCTACCTGTCATCATTTTTTCGTGGTCCGACCACTATTAAAAAAATTATTTCTTGGCTATGTTTCATCATCTGCCTAGCCTTTTCCCAACTATGTTGGGGTCGGCTTCCAGTCTTACCGGATGCAGCTGAATACCAGTGTTTTACATGGAGCGACTGCCTATCAGACCTCCACAACCCAAATACTGGGTTACACGATACCCCTTGGTAAGACTGGTTGTCAGACTTTCGGGCTTCTGACTACCCGTAACGATTGTCAAAGGTCTACAATTGACCGCCGGGGCCAACAGCTTAACGTGCTATCCGGGGCACGGAGAGTAATAATTAATTTATAAAACACACATAATTTACGAAAAGTCATAGGTGCGCCTTGGGTTTGAACCCGAGACCACAACCACTAGGCTATCACGCCTCCCTATTATTTTTTGGCTATGTTTATATGTATTCAAATAGACTAACACAATCTAGAAATAAACTCTAATATAGTTTTGGTTACCTAAGTAAAAAAATATGTCATAGAAAAAGTAACTTTGTTTCATGAGAGGTCCACGAGTTACCCTATTTAGTTTAGTTTTATAATAGCCGCCTCTAGTCATTACAATACTTTATTACTATGTTAATTACACTTTAATAATATGTTAATTCCGCAGTTTTAGGTTACAAACTCTAGCTTACAAACAGGAAACTTTATTCATTAAAGGTCCAAAAGTACCTGTCGCCCTAACTCAAAGAAAACTGGAACGTTTTAGGAATATAAAATGTTAACTTTAGTTCATATAAAATTGTAATCAGGTGATCATTTTTGTAGGTTTAAGTTAATAAGAAAAGATCAAAGAAAGAAGTTAATAAGAAGAGAGAGATAAGAGGTTAAAAAGATCGTCGTGGTGGCGCATTGGTTACGCCCCGCTTTGCAAGCGCGTGGGTGTGGGTTCGAACCTGGCATGTACCTATGTGACTTTTTCAATGTCATATGTACTTTCTTAGTTAATCTAAGACACCACTGACTAACGGTGAGGGAAAACATCGTAAGGAAACCTGGACTTTAATAGTTTGAAATCGCCAACCCGCAGTGAGCTAGCGTGGTGATTAATGCTCAATCCTTCTCTGTATGAGAAGAGGCCTTTGCCCTATATTGGGACAGTTATAGGCTGATTTATTTATTTATTTAAGTTAATAAGGAAGAAAGAAAGGAAAACAGTTTATTCCCTTCTGGACAGATTATATTATAAACGAATAAAAACAATGTTTAAACTTTCACGGTTTCTAACTACTCTGAAATAGGCGTGACGAAAGATTTTCAAATCTTCTTCCGTAATGTAGGTACACATATACTACATATTTACGCAAAAAACCTTTATTTCTGTAATAAACTTTAGTTTAACAAATATAAAGCCATTTTTGTAATATTTTTTCAATAGTGCGTCAAATAAGCTCTCAGGTGTCATGGCGTCTACTTTGACGTCACGCTTATGTAAACATGTCAAATATTCAATACAACAAAACAGTTTTGACAGCGGATTTTACCTAAGCGTAACGTCATACGCTGTGATTGCTGTTTCAGTCAAAATGGTGGATTGCAGTATTTATAGGTTTTATTTTAGTGAAAATCTTAATAATCCAATATTTTTAAATAAAACTGAAGCAGTGTTTTTTTTTGTATAATGTTTCCCCTAACATCATTTAATCAACGATTTTTTGATACTGTCGTCATGCCTATTGTCAAATACGGGTTATACTCCATGATTAAATGTAGAATTGAGCCCCCGATATCAACACTGTTGCAAGCGCCATGATCGCGGGTTGACTCAATCACGAATGATATCCCGTAATTGACAATTATTTCAGTATAGCAAAAAACAATTAGAAAAATAATTATTGCCCATCCTACCATCTGAGATAGTTATTGTAAAAGAAAATTTCAATAACAATAATATTTCAATAACGGGCAGGGTTAAGAATAGCTTAATAGCAGAGCGACTGGGGGCTTTACCTAATAGGTCGCGGGTTCAAAACCCGCTCGTAATCGATTTTTGCTTTGTAAAAAATTTCGAATTTAACAATACAGTACACAGAACTGTAATGTTCTTTATAAAAATATATAATTAATATTTATGTAAATACTTACTATCACTAAGAGGACATCCCTAACAAATATTGTCGTCTCTCTCTCACACACACACACGCCTCTAATAAATGGTTCGGTATAAAGATATGGGGAGACACAGATTAGTAACAGATCAACAGCCTTAATATTACATTAATATTTCGCATTAATTAATCATTGTTACATCGAGTAATTAAAATAATATTTATTTGATACGGCATAATTATAGTCTTCTGCCGTGTGGTTTCCGGCCTAAGAATGGAACCACCCCTACTCGTCCCGCGGGTGTCGTAAGAAGCGACTAAGGGAAAGATCCGGAGGATGGGCAGCAGTATCGTTCTATGTAACAGTAATCACCTGCTACTGTGATTGCCAACCCGCTTTGCTAGCGTGGTGATTATGGGTAAATACCTCCAATGAGCACACAAAAATAGCGTATTGGAATAGCCTTATGTTCAGTAGTGGACTAATACAGGCTGATGATGGTGATGATGATGATGATATTATTTGAATCTTTTCTTTATACATCATAAACTAAATGTTGTTCGTTGATAAGCGCAGCACTTGAGAACGGCTGGACTGATTTGGCATTATTTTAAAATTTATATTTAAAATATTTATATAATTAACTGCCTCTTGCGCAGTGCGACTGCAGCACAAGATCCTGGGTTCGATCCCTAGGTCGAGCAAAATGTTATTGGGTTTTTCTTTTAGGAAATTATCAGTAGCAGCATGAAGGCTGGAATTGTGCCTGGCTAATGGCAATGGCCTAGCTAATAACGTAGGTATACAGCATACACCTCTGCCTACAGCAATGCGAATGCGTGAGTCTATGTTGTGTTTATGTTATATTTAAAAGATTTAAATTGTAATGTCAAGGCAATAAAAAATATACAATCAAATTATATTAGATATTATATTAGTTCACATAGACTTAAAAGATAAATATGTATAGTAAGACATTAACTTACAGAATAATATTTACTGACCTCAAATAATACGTCTACAAACAATTTTACATTCGCATTTATAATATTAGGAACTTATGATTTCGTTACAATAACTAACGAAAATAAAAGTGCTACAACGCTACGTCTACGCAGTTTCGTAGCTCGTAGCTGCTACGTGCTACGCCATCAGCTGTTCTCATATTTCATTGTCGGTTCTGTACAATCATTGTGACAGAGTGTATCTATCAATCAGAATGACAGACATTCTTCAAGAAGGCTTTTGATATGAATTAATACATAAACATTAGTATATTTGTATATAAATTATACTAGCCTTATACTATATGACCGTTGACCTCAAGTATTTAGTAGACTCATCTAATTCTGCGACCTTGTAATTTGGTAGTATTAAATTTGAGACCTATTAAAAACTTTCTGTAAGTGGAATTCTGGTAGTAAAAAAGATAATGCTACCAAATTAAGAATGACATGGAATTATAATTTACGAGTTTGCTATACTCGTTGGGTTCGAACCCAAGGCGCGCATCGATGACATCTCGTAAGTTATGTGCGTATTATAAATTAACTAGCTTTAGATTTAGGCTTCGCTCGCATTAATTTAGAATTTTTATTTCAATCATGATTTGAAAGACATGTGGCGCCATCTATTTACGTAATTGTAGTTTTTCTGAAACAGTACTTTTTTTTAAGATGAAAGGTACCCTATGTCTGTTTTTGTACAATCACAGAAATAAAATCATCTTTATCATCAATCATCTACTTTTCGTTGACTCGACTGCCTCGTTGGTCTAGTGGTAGCAAGCGCGACTGCTGACCACGAGGTTCTGGGTTCGATTCCGGGTCGAGCAAAGTGTTATTAGGTTTTCCATTAGGAAATTCTCAGTAGCAGCACGGAGTCTGGAATTGTGCCCGGTTAATGGCAATAGGCTCGCCCCCTATTACATGGGACTTATATAACATAGCCGGCGAAACGTGGCTGTACTGCACACCTCTGCCTACCTCCTCTGGGGAAAACAGGCGAGAGTCTATAAAAAACAATCTACTAAACAAGAAGGGCACACATACAAAACCAATTTGAACTGAAACACTTTAAAGTTCTGTTACTAAGACATTATAACAGTGACATTAACCCACAAGTCACATCCCATTAAATTTATGGGAATTTTCAACTAATTTGGAACCCGACACGGATTGTGGTGCGGGTTGACCTCCGAATATTGGCGTTGCTATAGCAACGGAGTCTATCGTAATACCCTATTTGTAGGCTGTTGTACGTGAGGTATTATTTGTTCATTTCTTTTCTTAGCGGAAATGTACGTGCGTGTTTAAGGTCCAATTAAAAAAGAATAAGTTTAAGAAAATAGGTTATATATCACTGAATTTCTTCTCTCTAATGACCGATAGTGGAACGTCTTATTTTGACTATAAATTCTAATTTTATTAAAGTCATTTATTTTTGCACAAGTGATTAGTTACAAAATATTGAAAGCTTCTATTAAAAAGTTAAAAAATTTATACCCTTGCTTTAGGTATAGCTTATGTTTTTGCAAAAATGCATGACAAACTGTTAAAATAAAATTTTTGATATTATTTAATAAGAAACTCGCAAAAACAACTGACTCGAAAGGGAATAATATTATTTAATAGGCAAAACATGTGCATTATTTTATACAAATTTTAATACAAAATTTATGTCAAAAATTTTGATCGTGTGACTAAAGACAGTATTATTATCTTAAAGCTGTTATTAAGGTATATTATAGTTATTAGTTCTAGTTACTCGTATTTAGTTAAGTTATTAGTTCTTGTTCTGCTACTGGGCTACTAGTAATTATTAATGTTTGTTTATTTTATCACAAATAATATTAAGAATATTTTTTTGTTTTAAAATAAAACAACCCGAAAAGTAATATACTGCCTTAACGGACACTTCCCTAATACACTAGCACATAACATCATAAAACGGTACACTTTTTACACACCACCCGCCCATAACAATATTTGGGCGGATACCGCTTGGGCGGGCTTAATGGTTTTTTTTCGAAACAGGACCTTTGACAAGGTTACGTCGAAAAGGGTTGCTTGTGTTGAAAAGTTGTTTTGCGATGTCATTTAGGGTTATAACGAGGTCTGGGGGTCTCAATTTAGATTTTTTGTTGATTTGTTGAATCTATGTTAGCATGGATTATCTTTACGGGTGGCAGGCTTCGGTAATTAAGGCTGTTAGTAACTTTCAGTAATTAAAGTCGAATGAAAAAGGTTTTTTTCAGCGCTTTTTATCACGGAGGTAAACAGCTTCGCTTTTATTTAGGTAATGGTCCCAGTTCTTTAAACACGCTCTAAATTAATTTCGGCATTTTGATACCGTCGTGATTGCGGTGATTATTAAGGTAAAGCAGCAATTGGCAAGGTCATGTGGATGAATTAACACTTCTGGGATTTTATTCCCAGATTTTACTCACCATTGAAAAATCTCTCAGGTGTGCTGGTTTCATCACGATGTTTTCCCTCGCCGTTTTAGCAACTGATAATTAATTAATAATACGCACATAACTTACGAAAAGTCAGAAATACGCGCCTTGGGATCGAACTCGAGACCTCTGACTTGTCTGTCGACGTTCATGCCACTAGGTTACATAGTCGGTGAAACGTAGGTATACTGCATACACCTCTGCCTACCCCTCTGGGGAATTAAGTCTGTTATAGGTATTAAATTTATTTTTCTAATAACTATACTTTGTGCGGCGTAGCATGGCGGGGGTAACAGCTTTTAGTATCTCTGTTCGCTTTGTTGTAGGGTATATTATGGTTTTTAGGGTCCAGCTAATATTGACACTGACAGCTGTCACCCACACCATGCATCGTACGAAGTACAATTTACATTTGAAAACGAATATTTAAGAAAAAAATAAAATAATAAAAACACAATGCTGTTACGCTTCAAGACACGTTGACCGACTTACAAACTTGACTGTCAAGTAAATCTCACCTTTGTGTAGGAACAAAAGCATTGTGATCCAGGCTAATCCTTTACCCCATTTGAGACAGCTCTGCTTACCCCATTGTCTTGTTAGACTTGTAAACAAAAGAGATGTCGGCGTAAAACGTACGTCACTTGTTCCGATTTTGAAATTGGCGTGGCGTTTGTCAATTGTTTTTATTTGTAATGTTTTGTATGTTTAATTGTTTAGTTAATCCAAGACAGCACTGACTAATGGTGAAGGAAAACGTCGTAAGGAAACCTGGATTTAATAGTCTAAAATCATCAACACGCAATGACCTAGCGTGGTGATTCTTTGTACGAGAAGCCTTTTTTATTTTATTTTTGTTTATGTAATCTATTATGGATATACTTTACTTTTTTTTGTAAAGTTTTTTATTTTTATGTTTGTTGTTGAATTAAACTCTTAATTTATTAAACCGTCTCTAAACGGTAGTGACATTTACTTCTTCTGACTAGTATTAGAAAACACATACTATACTTATGTACTAGAAGACATCTAGAGTCACTTTTATAATAATATCAGAATTATGACTATTCATAAGTGCAAATGGTCTACATGAATAAAAATATTTTGATTTTGATTTTGACATACATTTTATATAAGTATCAAAAAGAGTTGATTACAAAAGTCATTCCAGAAATTTAACTTCGAAATTGTTAAACATATTAACATGATATCCATAGCCTGTTGGTCAGCTGGACTGCAATAAACTCCTGGGCATGTTTGCGGTTGTTGGAAATTCTCTCACAAACTCATCTCGACGCCCCAGACGAATAAAGTCGTAAAGTCGCTTACATGAGTTTTAATTTTATTGCATATTCGGATTCTACGACTTTGGTTACATTACCCAAATTTTTTTCAAGAATTTATCGTTGTTTTTTTTAAAGATATTAAGCGAGACGTCTTTATACTTTCGAAATACTGTACAAAAACATAGCAGAACAAAGTCATAGTTACTGCTTACTTTAATTTTAATACTGCTACCAGAGTAGAATAACACAGCAATATTATATAACGCCTTTATTCGGCCAAAACTTACAGTGATTATATTTGTATTAAAGTTTAACAGCTTTATTCGCAGCATAAATCAAAAACCTGTGTAACGTAAATAATATTACAAAATATAAGCGTTTATGTTTCTAACGCGTTATTCTTTTACGTTTATTACTGATTATTTGTTTAAACGGATACTAACTTAACATTATACAAAATTACTAATCACAATTGTACGGTGTTGAAACTATATTTTTCAACTACTATTATTTAATATTAAAATAAGGTAAGTATTTGTTACAAAGAAACTTGTTAGTGGTTTTTAAACGCAACGTTGTATTCCTTCTTTCTCGCTTGTCCTTTTCGTCAATGTTCGAGTGCCCCGGCCCCTAAAGTAAGTGTGAGCAATACGTAAACTACGCGCACAAACTCTAATGTACTAAGCATTCGTACAATATTGGTTTATAAAAGTGTAATATTAATTATGTCTTCTGTAAGCGACAAGTGTAAGTGGCTGGTGAAAATAGTGTCACACGCAAGTATTTATTTTAATAAGGTTTACTGTGAAATTTTTAATCAACAGTTTTTAACAACAAAAATAACCCACCTGCTCTATATATCAGGTAGTACTGTAGAACCCAAAATATATATACCGATCACTTGTTGGCATCAATCTATAAACTTCTTACATCTATTCTGAGATCAAAAAATCATCCTAATATTGATACCAATTTAATAATCTCTGTATTTCAAAATAGACAGTGGATCCCGTAGTACTAAAGAGCTACTCTTTATCGACATGGCCAGGTTCACCGCTCCCAAAACAATTTGTCAACATTTTAGACTATATAGCTGTATAAAGTAGATTTAACTCTAATTGCTTTCTTTTGATAATGTATGGGGCAATGGATGACAGTCCTTCAATATCCAGGATGTGAGCAGATCCTCGGAAAAGGTCAGCTGCTTTTGCATCGTATGGTTGGTGAACAACCTGGTGTCTGAGTTTAAACCGCCCGTAGGCTTCTGACATGGCTTTACATACCGTCGAAAAATGTGCTGGTTTGCTCACGATGTATTCCTTTACCGTTTTAGCAAGTGATCATTAATTTCTAATAAGCACATAAATCCGAAAACTCAGAGGTGCGTGCCTGGATATCAAACCTTCGACATTTGACTTGGAAACCCAACGCTCATACCACTAGGCTAACACTGCTTCGGAAAAGCACATTATTGGAAAAGATGACGACTCGAATACGATACAACGGGGTATATTTCAGGTCGATAGGCTCAGTGTGTCGTGGTTCTGTTTGGCCCTGAATCCTCTAAGTTCTTTGCTGGTGGAGTCAGGGCTGGGCTTTTGGTTGAGAAGAGGAGATCGGATTATATCTCACTTCCTTTACATGAACGATAAGACAAAACCTGACAAAGATTCTTAAAAGGTACAGTGAACATATGTCGGGTATGTCACTGTCTGGAAGAGTCCATCCGACATGTAGTTTCGTAGAGGTTGTTGTTGTCTTGCTAATGGAGATTATTTGCACAGGCACAACCTGCTGGCTAGAATATATTCACCAGCAACTTGCTTTGAAGTACCATCTTGTGGATTCAGAGCTACCATATTACCGGTATAAACTCGACCCAGTTCTTGAAATTGGGCATGCCATTTTTAACTGGGGTCGATAATCACTGACAGGACTATTATTGCTAATGAACTTGATATAGTAGTGATAAATCAAGCAGAGCGCCGCGCTATGATTGTTCATGTCACCATTCCACATGAATCTCTTAAAAGCCGAGAAAGACATAACAGATAAAATATCTGAACTTGCACCGCGAGATTGTCAACATGTGGGATGTGGACTCAGTAGTCATCGTGTCAAAAGTCGTTTTAACCGATGGATATTATATCCAAGAACCTCGCTTAATACTTTAAGAGGCTTTCGTTAAATAGGTAGATCAAGGCTTGCAGAACGGGACCCTATCACTAAGACTCCGCTGTCCATCTGTCATCAGGCTGTATCTTAGAAATCGTGATAGCTAGACAGTTGAAATTTTCACAGATAATGTATTTCTATTGCCGCTATAACTACAAATATAAAAAACAGAATAAAATAAATCTGTAAGTGGGGCTCCCATACAACATACGTGATTTTTTTGCCTTTTTTTGCTCGATATTTATAACGGCGACAGATAGTCGCTCAAGTGTCTAATGTTGTATAAATAATGGTACAGAACCCTTTGTGTATGAGTCCTTCTTACACTTGGCCGGTTTTGTTGTTATAATTACGACAAAAATGCCATTTATGTTACTTTTTGATTTACATAAAAAAAATGTCATAGCGTTCGTCATGTTAATTTTTCTTAAAATTTTGTTTATTTAATTATGACAGTAATATTTTTTTACTTGTGTTTATATTGTAGTCTAATGGTTTTATTTCATAACTCACTCATTTTTAGACTCGTGGCATTCTTAGAAAATCAATATTCAGCATTTTCTTCTATACATAGCGGGATTTCACGTTCATACTGATTTTTACTGAACGTGTGAAAAGAAATCAGTTATTTTTATTGTATTATATCCGTGTTGATTAGTAGAATATTTTATTAAAGTTTTGTTGCAATATCATTTGTTTTATGGTATTTATCGTAATATTTGTGAATAATACATGAGTTTTTCCTATTATAAGTATTATAAATATTAGTAGGCTCATAGGAGTTATTGTTGTTATACCACAATTAAAATATGGAATGTTTAGACGAAAAAAGACGTATTATGCTAATGCCAAATAAAAAACCCTTGCAAAAGCATGACTTTTGGCTGGTATGTGTGCAGTACGCAAAAATAATGTTAGTAGTTTGAGACGAATAAAGACGTATTAAACGATACAAATAATATAAGTATAGACTTGTAGGCGAATATAAATTTATTATGCTTTTTTATATATTGTTTAAAACTCGTAAGTTTGTTATAATGGTATTTATTTTCATCAGGTAGCTAATTTTTTGGTGCATCTTTCTGTGTAACATTTGCTAGTGTCCTAGCTTTGTACGAAAACTAGGAACACTTTTTACGTTTTTTCGCTCTCCTGAAAAGTAGCAGTTTTCATAATACCACTTTATTCGCTTGGGGCGTCGATCTGTGAAGTGTACGGTTTGAGTTACCGGGGTGAAGGTGTCTGAGGGATGGGAGGCAGCGAGTTTATAAGCGAATAAGGCTCAATTTAAACCTCCGCAGAATGGAACAAAACCAACTTTTTGCAACGAAATTGTACATAGCATAATGAACTTTATATCAATTGTATAACACACAAATTAAATACAAGCCAAAAAATTTGACGCGTATCTTCCGCAAAATCCTCGAGAATTCTCCGATGCCGACTTATTTATCTATTTTGTTTCGTTGCTGAATTGACTTAAAGTTCATTATGCTTTGGCCAATTCTGTTCGCTTCTATTCCGTTCTGCGGTAATGGAAATCGAGTCTATGAATTTAAAATAAATGAACAAAGTTGTCTGTGACTGTCCCTCTATAGAGGCAAAGGCCTCATCTCATAATGAGAAGGATAGAGAATTAATAACGCTAGCTCTCTGCGTGTTGACGATTCAGACTATTCAGTTCAGGTTTCCTCACGAGGTTTCCCTTCACCATTAGTCTGTGGTGTCTTAGATTTGTTATGAAAGTAATATATTATGGCATAATGTCAATTTCGAATCCACATTCATGTGATTCAGTCAATTTGAAAGTTAGATTTCAACTGCCTATCTGTGGGGGATAGGCAGTTGAAATCTAACTTTCACACGATATTCCAAAGTTAGATTAATGATCAGAATTTTATGAGATCGACTCACAAAGATCTTCATGACAGCCGGAGCCAACGGCTTCACGTGCATTCCAATCTACGGAGCACGGTGATATTTTTGAAAAGTAAGAAGTGCGTGTCTTGAGTTCGAACGAAATATCTCTGACTTACCAGTCTACGGTCATGCCACTAGGGATAGCCTACTCTACTACTCTTACTAATCTCTTTAATATATTTTTTTTAATTCTCGAACTTCGTCTACACCTTGTACTACGCCACTAGATCGACAACTCAGAGGACCCGTACTCTTCGTTAATTAGACTCCCGTGTAAATTTGCACAGCCGATTTCACTTAATTATTACTGTTAGTTTTTTAAAAGTATTTTAGAGAAAAAAAACTTAAATTAATCAGCGTCTGAATTTGTTAGCTTTTAGCCGCAAATTGCGGTTCGGGCTTAGTTATTTTATTTTCTGGGTAGGTGGTAAACAATGTTTTACGGAGCGAGGTTTTTGGTCTAGCTTTTAACTTTTAAGTTGGTATGAAATGCGATGAAGCACTTTTCATTGACAACAAAATTTTATTGGCATAGCAGTTAAGCGTGCTTACTTGCTAGCTGATGCCCGTGACTTCGCCCGTAAATGTCGGTTATCGCGACCAAAAGTAATCATTAAATTTTGATCCCGTTCCCGCAACCCAATAATTTTGCCAACGTGTACAAACACTTGACAAATTATATACTAAAACCTTTCTCAAGAACCGCCCTATCCATTGGTGAAAACAACAGGAAAATCGGTGCAGTAGTTTTTGAGTTTATCGCGAACAGACAGACGCGGCGGAGGACTTTAAATTGTTTTATAATATGTAGTGATATACTATTACTAATAATAGTAATACCTATCCTTTTGACCGAATTTCGATCACAGTGACAACTACTCAGGAGATATTATATTGCACAAGTGTGTGCGAAAACACAGGTGCTCTTTCTCTATTCCCGCAACCTTAGCCCGATGGGACGGCAATCTGACACGACCGGAGAGAGATTAGGCGCAGGAATAACGGCTTTACTTGCTTTTCGAGGCACGGAGCAAGTAATAATTAGTTTATAATACTGAGATATAATAATAATATAATTAAGCAATATTATTATATTGAACATAACTAGATAGCTTTGATTACTAATAAAACTATTATATAACTTGTGCTCTATCTACTGTTACTAAATAGTACTGAAAATTATAAATTGTTACAGCTTAATTTACAAAACTATTTACTGAAATTTAAATAGTTATATATCACCGAAATAGTCTTTGTACCGTACTAATTGGATATGCTTAATCAAATCTTAATATTACCTTAAACAAATGGTCTGTGTTTAAGTGATTATAATTAAATTAGAGATAACCGTTACTCTGTGTTTGAATTTCGTATTTTAGTTTCAAATTTAGAAATGTTGAGTAAGTTATCTTAGTAAGTTATTATAAAATATATATATTTATACCTACCACGCTTCTAGCAAATTAATTACTATTTCTACCGTACTTTAATCTTTTTGCTGTGTACAGATTGAATACAAAAACATAATTATGGAAGAAATGTCTTTATTCTTACTCTTAAAAACAAAATTAAATAAAAATGTCCATATTGGTTACATATGTACATATAGGTATATTATCCATTAAAATAATCAATTATTTTAATGTAATTATTATTAAAATAATTTATTAATTATGTTAATGTAAATTTTAATTGTAAATGCAAAAAATAAAAGACTTTTTTATTTTTATTTATTTAGTTTTTATAATGCATGCGTTGAGGTAATTCTTTTGTGTAGATGCTGAAATTCAGGGCTTAATTTATAATTAATGCTTTTAGTTATTAGAAAAAATGCAAGCTGTTCTTCTCCCAAAGAGAAATAAAATAACTAAAGACAAAACTTTCTTAAAAGACAATCCATTATCTAAAAGACTACTATCGGTAAGCAACATCCCCAAAATGCTGGCTGCATTGCCTCGCTGAAGAGATAAAAACAAATTAGTTACTACCCGTTTTATCGTATGAATATCACCGGTAGAGCCAGAATAACGATTAAACCTAGGTTTATCCAGGTAAACCTAGAAATAAACAAGCTCTTTTGGGTAAACTTTGAATGTTAGCTAAAATTAATTTGAACGAGTCCGCATAAATACACATCTAGATTTGCCCAACGCTGGATGGGTAAATTAATGAAATTAAAAACTGATAATAATTCAATCTGTGGACCAAACAGTGTTTAATCGAGTACAAACGTATAGCTCAACAAAAATCACTCTCATTTTCCCAACACAAACTAGGTTGATCAAAACACTATTGATCTCGCTCCGGTTACTACCTGTAAAATCCGCTTTCATCCAGTTTTACGAGATCCGTAATTCCGGATCCGGCCTGTATTGCACCGGCGACATGCATTTTATCCTATATATTGTAAGTCTTTGTCGGGCAAAGGATTTTCCCGGTCTTGAGATGTTTTAGATTGAAACTCTTTGCTCTTTGATGATAAGGGATTTTAGTACTTATGTAGTGTAGAATAGAAGATTGGGGATTACAGGACCTTTCTAGTATAGAATAGAAGGCTATAGGTACTGTCAACAAAAGCATTATAGAATATGGATTAGTAGACAACAAAGCAAGCACTATAGTGCTCTATAATCAGTAATATATATTCTCTTCCTTATTTATTTATTTATTTACGGATGAAAAACCAACAGCTATTCATAGGTACTTGTTCGCGCTGTTGACCAGGCAAAGCATACCGCACCGCTGGGTTTTGGACGTTCGTCGTTATATTCGCGCTCTTTGCACTATGTGTAAAACCGCAGACACAATAAAATACCTACACAAACTACTTATACTCCTAAACTTACCCCAACTCTGCTTGCTCCGCACACAAGTGTTGACACTGCACAGGTCATAATCACAACCGCTAATCTTTCCGCAAAAGTTAATAGTTTTTGAGAGCAAACTTGAACTATCCCGCCATTATAGTTATCCGCGTAGTCACTCTCAACCGCATTCCGCAACGTTCGTTCAAAAGATGGCGCCAAGACCGCGCGTCACTGCACGGCCGTACCGCGTTTGGCGCGCCAACGGAAGTTGCTCCCATTGGCCGATTTTATTAATTTATTGGTGCCGCAGATATCCCCAACCCCATATTAATTAAAGAGGATAAAATAATATACTAATAAACATACCAAATATAGAATTTAATGTGTAAGTGTAAGTAAAAGAGTATGTGTGCCGCGATGTCATTTGACGAACTTTTACTTCACTTTACCGCTCCGCTGTGTTGCCATAAATAATAAACAGTACTATTACAGTGGAATATGATACATTGAGCTAATTACAAGTTTTTTACGGCTAGCAATACTATATAAAAAAAAGATGTCTTATGGATCACAACACAGCATAAAGTGATTATTAATATCCAAAGCCGTAACCACAAAAACATAAAAAAACAAATGAGATAAAATTTACATCAAACATGACCCAAAAAAAAAATTATTCTTAAAAACTACGGATTCTTACGAAAGTGAAGGTTTAGCTGATTACGTACTTTTAAGCTTACTCTATTTCTTGGCTACGGTGGAGGAAGGTTAATAAGTTTTAACAGTCGGTCTTCGGGGTTTTGCTTGGAAGCAGACCCCAACATAGTTGGGAAAAGGCTAGGCAGATGATGAGTATCATTTATGAAGAATACTAGAGTAATTAAACCGTACAATAAGCAGATATATACACATATAACACATTATTTAATACCAAAACTAAATGCCAAGTATTTCATATACCTGAACTATTGCTTCCATAGTGCTACGAACACAGAGTTGGTAGGACGCCAAGTCCTAGTTGGATCTTTGACGGAGAACACCAAATTCTATGTTGCATACTTGGAATTTAACTGTGGAAGATAATATGTTTTGTATACAGTGGCGTGCTTAGTATATAACCTTATGCACAACTTTTTTAAAGGTTCATCTGCCTAGCCTTTTCCCAACTATCTTGGTGTCGGCTTCCAGTCTTACCGGATGCAGCTGAATACCAGTGTTTTACATGGAGCGACTGCCATCAGACCTCCACAACCCAGATACTGGGTTACATGATACCCGTTGGTAAGACTGGTTGTCAGACTGGGGCTTCTGACTTACCGTAACGACTGTCAAAGATCTATAATTGACAGCCGGGGCCAACAGCTTAACGTGCTATCCGAGGCACGGAGGGTGATAATTAATTTATAAAACGCACATAACTTACGAAAAGTCAGAGGTGCGCGCCTTGGGTTTGAACCCGAGACCCCTGACTTGCCAGTCAACGGTCATCACCACTAGGCTAGAACGACTCTTTTTTAAAGGTTGTCACCGAAAAAAAAAATTACGTATTAATGTTTTATAGCTACACTAGCAGACCCGACAGGTGTTCCCCTGTCAAAATTTTAATAATCTATACTTATAAAATGGTAACGTGACTGACTGACAGACAACGCACAGCCTAAACCGCTGGACCTAGGGACTTGAAATTTTGAGACAATATTCTTTAAGTACCGTAGGGGTGCACTAAGGAAGGATTTTCTGAAATTCCTCCCCTAAGTAGGTAAAAAAGGGGGAAACAGTTTGTATGTAAATCCGTTGTTCTTAACGTTAAATGTACGAAACTTGGTATTCAGCTTTTTGGTTGATAAATGAAAGGACGAGCATTGTTTTTTTTTTAAAATTTACCCTTGAGGGAATAAAAAAGGAGGTGAAAGTTTGTATGGAAGATTCGTTATTTTTTAAGTTACAGATGTAAAAATGAGTAGTAAGCTTATGCGCTAAAAATAAAAAAGACGTGTATCAAAAAATTTGGATTTTTTTTCCTCTAAGGAGATATAAAAGGGGACTAAAGTTTGTAGTTATAAAAATCCGTCATTAAACTTGATAATTAGCTTTGCGGTTAACGAATAAGACGTGTTTTAGCTTTTTGATAACTCTACCCATTAGGGGGAAAGGGAGGGGGGGGGGCGAATATTTTGTGTAAGAAATTTGGTATTAGTACGAGACATCAAAGTGGCATAACTATGCACGTATATCTCGATATTCAATCACTTTGGGGAAAAAACATAGAAGATAAAAGTTTGGATGAAATTCTGCCATTTTAAAAGTTGAAGCCAAGCAAGTTAGTAGGTATACACGAGAACTGCTGGACCGATTTTCATGGTATTTGATTTTTTTAAATTAGTCTCCGCCTATAATAGAAGAATCGAAGAAAAAAAATATGGAGTTATACCCCTTGGGTATGATAGGGTATAGGTAGGGTATGGTAGAGGTAGAGTAGGGTAGGGTACGAATAGAGGGGTAGGGTAGGGGTAGAGTAGAGTAGTGTAGAGGTAGAGTAGGGTAGGGTAGGAATAGAGGGGTAGGGTAGGAGTAGAGTACAGTAGGGCAGAGGGTATGGTAGGAGTCGCGTAGGTTAGGGTAGAGGAAGAGTAGGGTAGGGGTAGAGTAGGGTAGGGTAGGGGTAGCGTAGGGTAGGGTAGGGGTAAGGTAGGGTAGGGGTAGGGTAGGGGTAGGGTAGGGGTAGCGTAGGGTAGGGTAGGGTAGAAAAAGCGTAGAAATAAAATAATCACGCGTACAAAGTCGCGCGGGGCAGCTAGTTAAGTGATAAAAGCAGATCATTAACATCATCAGCCTGTATTAGTCTACTGCTCAACACAGGCCTCTCCCAAAGAAAACTGATATTTAGCTGCACCTGGTTAGATTAGAAGCCGACCCCAACAAAGTTTGGGAATAATAAGGCTAGGAAGATGGATGAGTACCTATAAAAGATGTGGTGAAATCCGGCCTCTCAGAGTCCGAGTTTCCACAGTACATTCCTTAATGAGCTTACTCGTATATCCCAAAAAAACCTGTAACCTAAATTTATTAACTTACCACCATTAAAAATCCACCTGGCGGCTGTCCAAAACCTGACCACTGTCTCATATTAAGTTAAATACAAACTGCATATTTATCCAGGCTGCAGGCAATTTGTTCACATTATGTACACAGGAGGTCACATAATGATCTCCCAAAGCCGCCATAACACGACCGTGTACCGGTTATAAACGGATAATTTGGGGAGCATTAATATTTAGGGGCTGCCGCTCATTTGAGGTGAAATATATCAGGTTATGTGTCAACTGATTTAAATCTAATGTTTTTATGTTATTGTTGGATATTTTGTTTATGTAATATTTAATTTTTAATATATTTCTTAAGAGTACAGAAAAAGGTAAAACGGCCTGTAAACCACTGAACCGATCATCCTGAAATTTTGCAGTACTTTGTCAAGTGTACAGAAATGGATATAGAGTACCTTTCATCCCGAAAAATGTACTATTCTTGAGGAATCTTTAGGAAAACATCGATAACGTACTTATGATAATAGATGGCGCACGTCTTTCGAATTATGATTGAATTTTAAATTTAATTAATATAATTAAGAAAAATAAAATAAAATAATTCTAAATTAATTCGGGCAAAGCTGCGGGCAAAAGCTAGTTTGGATAAAGTTAGTTATAGTAATATTAATGTATTTTGTAAAGCAAAGCTAATGTAGACAATTTATTACAAGTTTCACCGAGCCATGGAAACCAATACAATCATAATAGACGTAAAGATTAGGCAAAGAGCTAATACCAAGAAACTACCAGTAAACTGATAGTGTAGTTCTTTTATAAATCTTACCACTAAACTGATAGTGTAGTTCTTTTATAATCTTTCTGGGAGTGCTACTCTTTGTCGGTCCAAGTCTGCCAAAGGATTTTGTAGACACTCTCGGTATCCCACTCTCTTCAACTACTTGTCGTCACGCGTAGCAATATGTCAATTTATTTTTCTTTATTTTGTACTTGAAGCACAATTCAATGTTACCAGTGCGTGTATTTAAACCACCCGTAGGCTTCTAACCAGCTTTATACACTATTAAAAAATCGCTCAGCTATGCTTGTTTCCTCACAATGTCTTCCTTAACCATTTTAACCAAGTGATTTAAACAAGTCTAAGGGCGTGCCTAGATTCAAACCTTGGCCTTTGACTTAACAGTTGAACGGTCAAACCACGTCTATATATTTTTAGTGTTAACTAAAAACATATTATTTTGAGTTGACCCCTTTTTTGACGTAGTCAGTAACTTTTTTTAATGTCGAATTTAGGTGTTCCATATTTGAGTTTACAAGTATAGTGTTGTAATAACATGCTACATTGCTATAACATTAAACTTTAAAAAAATGAGTTTCAGAAGTTCTTCTCAAAATTCATATTTGACAAAAATAAGATTTTAAAATAAAATATAAACACCCAACAAATTCAGTGAACAAATAGATATTTCCTGTCCCGTAAAGCTTGGCAAAGCCATACATCAATCGGGTCCAATTTAAAGTAAATCTACAATGATAAGGGATGATGTTCAATTTCGTCGTGAGCTCCCCGCCTATGTGTAATGGACTAGGACCGATCGGTAGCGAGCTGTCAAGTTTGGCATTTATTAACGACATGAATCGGATACATTGACTAACAGTTGCGTCTAGATCATAGATTCAAGTTGTAAAGATAATATAAATAGACCGCTTTAATTTTTAATCATGATTTGGCTTATTTAATAAGAAAATTTGAAAGAACAACTAATACGGATGGGATTAGAACCCACGATCTTTGATGTACCGAGTCAACTATCTGAAACAAAAAAAAGTCGAATCAGTCAGTCGAATTTTCAAATCTCTTTCTACGCCTAGGGCGTGTGGTAATATCTATCGGAATACATTAGGTATCCGACTCAGTGCTCCAAACTTTACAGTTTTTAGAAGGCACCTAAAAACATGCAATATTACCAATTTTTCTTATTGTTTTTGTGAATTTAGCTTATTAAATAAATATTTTTTCAAATTTTCTTGCATTTTGTTTATTTGTATAGAATATAGTTATTAAGTTTTTAAGACAACCAATATTTCTAGAATATTTTGTTCCTAACGAGGTATCCTATTTGCTACTAGAATCTCGTATTTTTCTCGTAAATCAAGCTTATTAGCACTAAGAAAAACAGCGCATCAGGTGCCGTCAACTTGTAAACAAATTATGGGGAATGACTTTGAAGTTTACTGGAAACGGGAACAAATGTTGAAAAGCGCGACTCCAACTTGACCGCTGGGGTTCCGTCCGTACAGTCATGAGCACAAACATGTATAAAAAAAGAAAGAAAAATAAAAACTATACGAGGTATATATCACTGATAATGAACACTAATCCTTAAAAAAAAATACACAAAAAAATGACATCATCATCGTCTTGTGTTAGTCCACTGCTGAACATAGGCCTCTCTCAATGCGCGCCATTTTTGTGCGCTTATTAAAAGTCAGCTGAAAAAAGTAAATAAATCTGCTGTTCCATACATTTTGTTCAGTTATGTGAACAACATGTGTATGGAACAGCTGTTTTTTTTGCGATTTCAGGGTTGGTCCCATAGTAAAAGTTGTTCATAATGATGAGTTTATCGACCCCTTTTCAGCTTGTCGTTGTTTTAAAAATAACCCTGTAGAGACGGACGCTGTTTGTTGCCATAACAAAGACCACAGATCCTGTAGTTACACGGTACCCTAAAAAGGAAAATAAAAAGAAGCCAAGTCGAACTCAAACTTGTACAATTAGTGTTCCGTATCGTAGTACAAAGTTGTTTTCGATGTTTGTTTTTGTGTACCGAAAAAATTGAGGGAATCTCGAAAAACGTGACGGACGAAACTCTGAATCTAGATTTTTGACTATCTTTGTTCTAGCTAGAAAAATTAAGTTGTTGGCACAATTTGCCTGCAACTTAATAACGTTATTGGAATGGAATGTAACGTTTATGCGTTTCGCCTTCTACGTTTAGTGATGCATAATTATAAATTAATTATAACTTGCTCCGTGCCTCGGAAAGCACGTAAAGCAGTTGGCCCGGCGCCTGATCTCTCTCCGGTCGTGTCAGATTGATTGCCATCCCATCGGACTATGAGAGTAAGGGAATAAAGAGTGCATCTGTGTTTGCGCGCAATTTGTGCATTGGGTATTATACATAAGGTACATTGTTCGTTTCATTTGCCAAAGATGCAATTTTCGCATCGCAAAAATTTAGAAAAAAAAAAACACATCGCAAATAAGTTTGGAATTGAGTTCGTAGTTCAAGTTATAATAAAACTCTCAAAGTCTAGGATATATTTTTATAATTAAATGAAGGCATGTTTATTTAATTTAATTATATAAAAACTTTATCTAGTTTCAAAACTATTATTGTTGTAAGTTTTCATTTTATAAGGGACCTTTATTAAAATAGATATCAAATCTTTTACTTGAAACCTAAAGGTGAGTATATACTAGACCATTTTCTTCTAACAGAATCGAGCGCTAAGCGTTGTTACAACATATTTTTTGTGATTTTTTTACATGTTATAGCACTTTATCACTAGCACTAACACATTATTTTTACTTATTAAATAATTATAGTTGTTACAACACTTGATTTTACACACAAACCAAAACCTTGTTTAACATAATATTATTTAATAAGAAATTTGGAAAAAAAGGGTCCCTAATGGGACTCGAACCTCGGCTTAGGGCGTTACTTGAGGACATACTGGATCTCATTTTGATTATTTAGGGACATGTTTATGGCTACAGGCTTAGCGTGGGCTAGCACAAGCAAGATTCGGAGAAGGCAGTTACTGGATCTTTGCGACGGACCTCATCAGCGAGCTAGCAATATGTAAAAGCAAGGAACTGTGTCTATGTGCAAATCCAAAAGGCACTTGGCTGGTTTTTTTAAATTTACCCAATACAAAAAAAAAAAACTTAAATATAATTTATCATTCATACCCAGAATACAAATTTACATCAAAACTCTTACAGTAAATTATGAACTACATAACAAAATATCGCAGGAAAGGGAACATTATTCACAATTTACTAAAACACACAAATTACATTAAACCATCGTTCGTGGGTGTAACTTTTGTAACTTTACTGTGTTGCGGAGTTAAGAACACACGTACTACGTGTAAGACAGGTGTGGTTATATTATTGGATCGGAGACGTAGGTCTGATGTTTGTAGGTATGATATATGATAAGAATAATATTTATAAAATGTTTGTGCATTGTATAATGGTGATATGAAATAAAAAAAAATTGAAATAGAGAAAATGATTACCTAATGTCCTTGTCACTAATTTTTTTTGACCCTTAAATATAGCAGCTCAGTACAACATGTACACGTATTATGATAATAGACAAAGTTATAAAGCTGTAAAGTGGACTATCTGGAACATGTTCTCACACAAAATATCAATAATATCAATTGAAGGGTTGAATATCAAAATCAAGGGTAATAAGTTACAATTATTTAAAGTTTTTTAAGATTGTTTGTAAGAGATCGCTTTTAGAAATAAACCTGCCCATTATGCCACCTGATGTACTTTAATTATTGTTTGTTTAAGTGTACAATAAAGAATCTATGGAGTCCGCCAAACAATAAAAATCCGTCAAACTGTTTTCATGATAATTAATTTTTATAATTTGCACTTATTTTTGAATGGCAAAGGAAACCACCTTGAGAACATTAGCACACGTGAGAGAATTTTTAAGATGTGTGAGAGATTTTTTTATCGTAGTGCTATCTCTGTTTGCTAAAACTAATGTGGAAACCCTTGTAATTATTTTTTCTAATTTTTTAAATAATGTCATGTACCTAAGATAAGCAGGAAAATTTGCTAATTAGACATGAAACAGACATACTTACGTAATACACACAGGAGGTTCGTGAAATCAAAGATTATTACCTACTACACCATTAACCCTTTGAACGCCATGCCGGTCATTGGTGACCGGCAAACAATAAAAATTGCATTGTGTCTGCGGCGTGGCAGTCAAAGTATTAATTATGATGGGTGGCAATTTTTTTTTAAATTATATATTACTTACTTTTGTATTCCTTGTGAATTTTCCCGCAGTCGTAGATAACCCGGTGTATCAATTTTTGACTACCAATTTAAAAGTTGCAGGTTCAGACCCAACTTCACCACTGTTTTTTCAAAGAAATCAGCGTATTTCAAATCATTTACACCCTTTTGCCGGTGAAGGAAAACATCGTGAGGAAACCAGTACACTTGAGAGAATATCTCGATGTAGATGATGAGTAAAGTCTTGTCAGAGGCCTTTTTTTAAATACCTATAAATTTTTATAAAGTATTTAATGCATTCTAAGCGAACACTAAAGATCGATTCGATTTTTGATTGATAATAGTTTAATCCTCCGCTTGTTTTTTGACTTCCTGATACGTCATGACTCCTACTTTCTCCTTCACTTGATGAAAAAAAAGAGATAGAGACTGAGGTGGCGATTGCTCCACCGACAAGAGCATATTTGTTTATAATATTATATTTGGTTAAAAAATCATTCTTCTCATCTTTATATACCGCTTTCAATTATCTTCAACTAGATTCTAAATAGCTCTTTTCACCACAATGATAATAAAAAAAACTACAAATATTACAGATTTTCATTTATTTCAGTGATTACTGATTACATAATTAATAATAACATACGATACCTTATAGCTATTGATTCTAAAAAAATCATTTCCAATATCACCCTTACCTAGTTATTTAAACGGATAAATCCATTAAAAATTACTGTTTATTACTTTCTTATATTAATAAATTAATTAAAGTAAGGTAATCAAAGGGAAACATTTAGACGCTTTAACGACTAATACGTCGGTGTTAAAATTTTATTATGACAGTTCATAGCATGAAACTTTCTTTCAGGACAACGTCCTTGAACATCTTTGGTTTAATAACACAGTTTAACATGGGAATAAAATTATGAAAAAAAAAAACAAAATAATCAAAAAAAGTATCACCTTGAAAATTCCTCAACACTCAAACACAGATACTTACAGACTTTGCCACTACATTTAAATAAGTTTCCTTATCATCCACTAAATTTTAATTATACAGTTTAATTATTAATCTAAGATTAAAATCTCTGAATTGCATTTTTTATTATACTGATTAACAAACAACTGTTGATTTTTCCACATTACTTAACTAATGCTACTTTACTTACTAAAATTTCTAATTTTTTATTAACTATCTTTAATGCCTAAAGGATAGTTGAACTTATGTGTGTAGAAGAAACGACAAATTATAATAATGGAGCAGAAATGGGCAGTGTGGATGACAAAATAGAAAAGTACGTATAAAGAATTGACATAGGTTGCTTAGACGATGACGCTGTAGAGAAAGCTGTGATTATAGAAAACAATTCGCATGATGTTATTGTCGGTGTAAGTTTTCAAATTGTGTAAAATGGTCGTGTTGTACTAGCGACGAGTAATCCATCTAAATAAATTAAGAATCGTTTCACAGCCAGAATGATTTTCCATACACCGTGTCTAGATATGGTAGAGGAAGTAGTTTTTTTTTTAATTTTAAAAAGAGTTTTTTAAGTTTAAAGTTAGATTTAATTTTTTTTAATCTATAATTATCTACAGTGCGTAAGTTAAAATTTTCTATTTTAATCAAAAATTAGGATTTAATTCAATCCGTTTAATTGGAATGTTAGATTAGTAGCTCTACTCGGACTGGATACAGCCAAAATTGTTTCGTTCTGAATTAAAATTCTTCACAAAACAATTTTGGTAGACAGTCGCAGAAATCTTAGATTACGAATTTAGAAGAATTTTATATGGAAACTACGTATCGCTTTAATGAGTAAACTTTCAATGACTTAGGTAGAAATTCATCGGGTTAATTTTGAATTATACTAAGCTAAACAAGTGCTAGATCATTTTAATTTGATAGGTTGAGTTAAATACTTAGTTTTAAATATTTCATAAGGTGTTGGGGATATTGAAATCATAGATAGAGAGCTGGAAATAAATGATAGACTTGGCTTAGTAGCGATAATATTTAAGAACGGGAGAGAAGAAGACAGCTAATAGCTAGAAGCAACTAGATCAATGGCACTGTGGAATGTACCCGTGTTCATAAAAAAGTATCCTAACCAGCTTAACAATTAAGTTTCAAACAAGATTATGTCGCATTACTCTTAAATTTAATTTTTTTTTCATCGTCACTACCATTTTTATTTATTAACTTTATTCATTCTACATTCCCTTTATTGCCAATATTTAAACACTTCTAATCCGTGATTCAGCGAATATGTATTAAGTTGTGATTTGCGATTATCCCTATAGTTTAACATTATATTTCTTAAATACGAAGATTCGTGAGCTCAAAGAATCTTCACATTTAACTTTTATTTTATCTTCTAAACTTGTGGCAAAGTCTGTTGAGAAACCATTCGGAGTGTTCCAACACTCCGTCTGGTTTTAATAGAATCCATCCCAAATCCATACAAACAGATGAAAAAGGAAGTTGCTTATATTCGTATGGAACTGCATGGGTTCTTTAGAAAATATATTCTAAACAATTTTCAAGGTGACACTTGTCAAGGTTTATATTAAATAAATTATATTCGGTTGTCAACGTTCAATTAAGATTATTTTACAATTTCCATATTACAATTTCTTTATCTCATTCATTTTAACTTTCCCATTAACCTCTACCGATAGTATCATGTCCAAACATTCTATTACTAGAAATACAAAATTTAACGTATTTACAACCATTTTTAAAACTCCATTTTTTAACAAAACATTCATAAGTACATCCTTGCTTCGCGCACAGTCTAAATGTACATTCTTTACATTAGAATTATAAGGGACTAGATTCGTTTGGGAACAAAAACTACATAAACAAAGTTATAATGAAAATAAAGTAATTTCCACATTTGGCTCTTAGTTTGGTGGTTATGCTACATCTTTATATTGTCTGGCAGTTTTCAATATACCATCTGTGTCTTCAAAAAGTTGATCTTCTCGCCGGTTGGATACACCAGACTCGATTCCATACTTTTAAACTGAATATTTTAGAATTTTGGTGATATTTTTACTTATGTTTAGTGTGATTACATAATGATGCACTTCCCTTTTTCGGCCCAAGGGTTATTTTTCTTGTCGGGAGCGTGTATGAGCGGATCGTTCTTTTCATTTTCTTCCACATACTCCCGCATCCTGTAACAAAAGTTTGGATTATTGGAAATGGAGGAAAAATGTTCAAGTATTTTCTGAGCTAACATTATTTTTGGCGATTCATGCGGGTTTGCTTTTTGCTTTTACTTTGTTATTTCTTTTTGTATTATGTTAATCTACTATATAGAACATAGCACTTTATTCTTTACTGAGTACACCAAAATAGAGTAAACCATTATTAACATTATTTATGTTAAAGAAAGAAATTTTTATTCTGCTCGAATGCATGTTACGTTATTATATTATGCATAGTATATTTAAGATTCTGCTTTTCCCATGGAAATATCTTAGTAGCAAACCACGCATCAAAAGCCGGATAAACTGAGATATATATGTCCCTGATATGAAGCCAATACATCGATCTTGAGGCTATTAATCATGACAAATGACAGGACTGCCTTATCATCTTACATACACGTATCAGTTTTACTAAAGCCTTACGGTGCTTCTTATGGTGGGTTCACGAAACTACATAAAATTCTAGCAAGTTTTTTATAAGGTGTATCGTCATTAATTGGAATACTATCGTAGGTACTTTGATTTCTTTCTTTTACATTCAAACCTATAAGTTATCAACTCATGCTTTCTGGTAACATCACACATGCAAACTTACAAACTATATTCTTCTCCTCAACTTTACTTCTTTTTATTCCAATCTGTCTTGTATTTACAAATCTTTCATTTGTATTTCTTCAGCAGAATTTACTAATTAATTAAATAAATAAAATACATTTATTTTCAGGTACAACCCATAGTTTACAGCACATTGTCATTAGGTACATGTAAATATTAAATGCCTATTTTAAATTTTGATAAAGTACATTTACAAACAATATTAAAACAATTATCAAAGAATTGATTTAAAAAATTACGTCAATACTCTAATACATTATTACAATAATTTTAATTAGCCATCTTAATTTTAAATAGATTAAAGTCGACTGAAAAGTGTTTTTAGTAAGTTCAATTAAAAGTTTCGATTAAACATAGTTCATGCTTAGAATTTAAAATGTTTTTATATATGCAGACCGTGTGCCTTTGGCTTTAGTTGTAGTTCTAAGGGCAGCCTTCCTTCATGTTGTAGAATCAGGTAAGAAACTCCTTGATCTATAAGGTCTTATTTTATTAATGAAAAATGTTTTATGAGGCAGACATATAAGGTCGCTAAGATTCATTCAAAATAATTTTTAAACGAAGTTAAAAAAGGTGTTAGTTCCGTTTGCATAAAAACATTAAATTGGCCGCCAGATCACGTGGTCAAAAGTTTATGACCCGTAATTTAAATATGAATAAAAAAAATATGCAACGAAAACCATTTTTTTAATTAGTTTAGAAAAGTAAGAAATAGTTCGATAAATTAATGTTTTTTAAAAATCTAAAACGTATTTTAGCACACCGTAAAGATTTTACTTAAATTACTTAATTAACGCCAAAACTTTTTAGTAATATCTTATTCATCGGTAATAAAATACTTTTATATACACCTAAACCAATATAAATAAGGATACACTAGAGTTTTAGATCCACTCATTCACCTTTATAAACCACTCGAGTTCAATTTTAGTTCAATAACGGTTCAAGCTCTTCAACAAAATCAATTAATACAGAAACTTTAATTAAACGAATAACGTCTGTGAAGTTTTCAATGTGAATGCGATTTGAAGTGAAGCCGAAGTCCTGGAACTCCTGGAAGTTGCGGAATGCCTGGAAGTGCTTGAACTGGAAATGTGGATGGTATTTATAACGATTGTTATAATGTATTTTGCTTTTAGAAACTTTGTGTAGCAGTTAATACCGTTGAGGCGTATAATTGATGGAGGTTTTATGTATTTTTTTGTGTTTTTTTTTACATGTTAGCTTATATAATGAGGTGTAATTGTTTAATGAGGTTTTATGCTTAATTATTTTTTTCACCTTTCCTTACGATTTGGCAAATAAACTGTTACGATCAAATAGACTATGTGATTTGTATGTAATGTGAATTTTTATAGGATTGAAATAAGCTAATAATGAGCTATCACAAAAAAAAGAAAAAAAACATCTTGTCTATAAAGATAAAAAGAAGAAAGCTCTAGGGGTTGTTTTTATCGATGGCCCGGATTCCACCAAATTTTCGCTATTTTTCACAAAACGCAGTGAAAAAAAAGACCAACATGCTGACCAAGTAGGTATGCTTGTGGCTACTTCTCCTTGGAACTTATTGTTACGAAAGATTTGCTATCGTCCGATAAGAAGTTCCGTTCTGTATCTGCGAAGTTCATCTTCAGATCATGATAATATTTCTATGGGACTCGAAGAGTATTTAATCTTTTAAACAAAAAAGGCTCTAAATTCAAATCGGCATACTAATCACGGAGTAATCGATGTATAAACAAAAAAAGAGAAATAAGCATTAAATTGATAACCTCCTCCTTTTTTGAAGTCGGTTAAAAAACATGTAGTCGCCCAAAGCAAATTGTTACCCATCTACAGGTCGGCCGAGTCAACCACTGCTTGATATCATAGCGTTTACGCTTCACCGTGATAAAAATGTCCAGTAGCGATCCTAAACGCGCATATTAAAATATCATGATAAAATAAACCTAATATGCTACGTAATAATCTATAACTGTCCAATATTAAATAAATTTATGCGGTAATATCAGCTTCAATAAATGTATAGAAGCAAAACGATTAAATTTAAGAGAGTATAAAAATAATCTGGTGGTTTCATTACGCTTCTACGGCAGAAGACTTCTTTGTGATCAGATTTTACAGCCCATCACTACATAGTATAAAACAAAGTCGCTTCCCGCGTCTGTCTGTCCCTATGTATGCTTAGATCTTTAAAACTACGCAACGGATTTTGATGCGGTTTTTTTAATAGATAGAGTGATTCAAGGGGAAGGTTTATATGTATAATACATGCATATTAGCGTAACCGTGCGAAGCCGGGGCGGGTCGTTAGTTAAACTATAAATTGTTTTAGTCGTTTTAAAAACTTGCAGAGATGTTCACAACATCATTCTTTTAATAATTATGTGAGATCAACTTGAAAAATTTAAATCTGAATTTAAAAAAAACTCCCGCTTTTTATAAACTCAAACTCAAACATTTATTGTATTCCACAATGTGATACTTAGGTGGTAACATAAAATTATTGAGATCATTATGGACCCTGTCGGGCACAGCAAACATAGAAGAGAGACAAGAAACATATAATATATTTCACGTGTATATAAGGTTTAACTTTAATAATGCAAAATATTTAACGGGGTAGATCTATAGGTTATTAAGATGCCTTGTAGCTAAAAAAATCTTAACATTAACCAAATGTTTTTCATAATGTTTAAAATTAATCACTGAAGTCACGTGACAACAACACTGGATACACAAACCACTACCTGATACTATGTACACATAACTACATAAGTAGTTATACAACAAACTAATTTTGCACGCGGACGCGACGTATGGTTAAAGCTTGCATAGAAAATACCAATCTACGGATACACAGACTACGAGTAGGTACCTGAACATGGTGTCTTGTATTCCTGATAACGGGGAGAATTTACAAATAGCACAAATCGTCTTCCTGGATCGTTTTTGCACCATCCCTGTGTGCATTCATCATGACAATCACCGCACGCCTTTCTTTTCGATGAAAACATTATTGTATTACCATCGTATTATTAACATATTTGTTCATTCACGTAGATCATGGTCATTTCTAGCAGTGATACTAGTTTAAATAATGATAAATAAATACCTATTAATTATTCACTTCACTTCTTTTGAATGGCGTGTGAAAGCCCCAAATTATAACAAATAAATTACAAAAGTAAATAAACTTGCACGAGTTGTAAATAAACATTGACACCCATCAAAGGGAAATTTTTTCCTCTAATCTCCATGGATTACACAATATCATTTATCAACAAGAACTTTTTAATGTAGGTATGGCAAAAAGGAGTCTGAGGCGGTAACAGCTGAAACCAAAAATAAAAATCTTTAAGAAAAATAACTAAAATAACTTAAAAGTGAATCATTGGATTAAATTGATGACGAAAAATTCGTTACAGAAATGTGTAGGTGAGGTGACCAAATAACTTTGTAATTTTGAGTTGTAGTATGTGAAGTGCGCTAGTGGCGCCCTCAATTCTCACTCTTTTTTTGCCAAACTGTACTACGTAGTAGTACGTAGTCTGAATTATAATTAAATGCTAGCAGCTCTTACAACTACCTACTCTCTTACGTCGATCATTCATAAAGGTAGACTGAATGACCGACTGATCATTATTAAATTTATTACCTTATTTCAATATGCCTAAGCTAAGATTCATCAAATTCAGATTCACACACTTTATCATGACTTCCACACGTAAGTTGACACAATAATCTCAATTTGGTGCTACTTACGTGTTTTTTTGTACACTTACTTACCTAGTTTTTTTTGCCACTTTTCAGCCGCTTGCAAATGCAATAGTAAAAACCTACACCTAGAACAATCACTGCATAGGTAGGTGCTACAGTTGCACCTACCTATGCTAGCCGTATTAAGTAAAGGACTTAGATTAATTAGGTACCTATCATACTTTTACGGGAAAGGCACTTATGTTAAGTTTTTAACAAATGAAGTCGTATATCCTCGGGACCTACCTACTTGCGCTAAAACATAATGTAATGAGTAGATAGGGAGTAACTTTTTTAAAATGGCATGTGTCAACTGTTCCAGTGTTATTTTGGTATTTGTAAAATCAAGTGCAGTAATAAATTGTAATCTAGGTAGTTAAGTGTTTAATAATGCACACTGAAGTTATTATTAGTAGCTCGTAGTGTTCACGCTCATGCGTGTTCGTGATTACTGCTGCGCTAGTCATGTGAATAAATATCAAAACTCATGGATGCTCACGTCTACTGGTAGAGATCCAATCTAAATGTTCTGACTCTCATTGTTGCTGCACAGATGGCGAGACTGGTGTTCATGATCTACGCAAACAAATGTATCAATAATACGATAGTAATACAATAATGTTTTCATAGAAAAGAAAGGCGTGCGGTGATTTTCATGATTAATGCACACAGAGATGGTGCAAAAACGATCCAGGAAGACGATTTGTGCTATTTGTAAATTCTCCCCGTTATCAGGAATACAAGACACCATGTTCAGGTACCTACTCGTAGTCTGTGTGTCACGTGACTTCAATTATTAATTTTAAACATTATGAAAAATATTTGGTTAATGTTAAGATTTTTTTAGCTACAAAGCATCTTAGTAACCTATAGATCTACCCCGTAAAATATTTTGCATTATTAAAGTTTGACATTGTATATAATTATATTATTCTTAAATTTCTAAAATATTTAAATGTATGAAACGGTAATTGTTTCATTTCGGATTTGTTGAATTTAATTTTTAAATTTAAAACAGATAAGTATTGAATTTTAACCAAACATTCTTGTTTGGTTATAGAACAATTACGTCACAGATGGTCGTCAAAATGTTGCGTTATTGTGACATATATTTTTTTAATACAAAAAAGATTCCTGATTTAGATTTTAAACAAATCAGAAAAATTAAATTACGGACTCAATACTCGTATCATTCAATTCAATCATTCAACTCCGAACAGTCATCGCCAAACGAGCATATGCGTTCGCTCGACGTTGAACGAAAACGAACTAATGTTTAGAACTGCGATTGCAATTAGTGTCCGAAAACATTAGGTGAAATTGCAGCGAAACATAATTACATCCCCAGATTTAGCCGTCAGATTTAGCTCGTTTTGAACATAAAGCATTGGTATTCGATATAATCAAAATTATCTAGTGAAGTATTTGGTACGACTAAAGCAGGCTTTTTAATTTCTTCTTAAAGAGCATTTTATCATCAATGAGGAGGAACAATAGTTCCTAAACTTTATTGGGATTGTTTGAAATAAGATTTGACAAATAACGGCCAAATAACGAATATATTTTTAAGATAATTACATTTTAATCTATTTTTTTTAATTATGGTTATTAAAAGCTTTATATGTAATGTAAAATAATAAAGTTTTTTCTGCGCTTTCGTGAAAATAACGACGTCGTTATAACGTAATTTTTATAATGTTATTTTGAACAGAGTAGAGATCTAGCTAAGTATCTCTATCTAGCTATATATCAGATCATAGATCTAGCTAATTTTTATTCATGTATACCATTAGGCACTTATGAATAGTCATAATTCTAATATTGTTTATTGTAAGAGTGACTCAAGTTGCCAATTCCAAGGGCAGTCTACCCTTCATGGAGAAGATTCTGGCAAGAAACTCCATGGTTGCAATATTTTAGGTTACATTGTTCTGAGGTTATCAGCCGTTAAAACCGCAAAGACAATGAGAATCAACCCATTATCGTAAAGCAATCAATAAATCCGAACATCAATTAATCACAAGCAATTACTACAATCAATATTGTAATAATATGAATTTTCACTTAAAATCGATAATATTTCATACATTTTTAATCAGCCAACAGATTGGGTCGGCCATGATTGAAACTCGTGAAACATCGGTTTAATTCGTCGGACGCGCAGAATAATCCGTTTTTTTTTATCGTGACGTGTCGTATTAATCTCTGTAGACTTTTAAATTGAAGCGAAAATGTTGGTACACTAATTGGCAATTTACGCGGTGCTTTTTCTGTGATACGAAGTCTGTTTTTACATTTTTAATTGTATACCAATTACATCTAGGTTGAATTTTTACTAACTCAAATTAAAAAACTGACAGGCCGAGATGTTATATACAGGGTGGCCCGTTTATAGTGGTCCAAAAATTTTTTTTACATCTAGGACATCCCAATGATTAATCTAAACACAACATATGTTCCGCGAAAATCAGTAGTTTAGAAGTTATGATTTTTTAAATTTAATTTCTTAAAATTTCTACTTTAGTCATGTAAACCTCTTTAGATTGAAAGTGATTGCACTAAACCGAATCAAATTTGGTGTGTAAGTACTATAGACATGTAGCAAGCAAGCAATGAGCTATTTTTAAGGTTAACCTTAAATCGTAACATAGTTTTAGACCTTTCGGTGAATTATTTGTAATTTTCGATTGATTAAGCACATTTTTCAAAAAATTCTAAAGACAAAAAAATGTACTACATGAATTTTGCTTATGGTTGTAAAAACTACCTTGAAGTGTGAGGATAACATAAATAAAAAAATACTGCGGTGTAACTACAGTAAGCTCTTCAGAAATCAACATTGTATGCACTAGGTCATTAAAAACTTAAAATTTTAATTTTTGCCTAAAACATCATTTGAATAAATCCAACTTTATTATGAAAATAAAAACACTGGAATTAGTTAAATAAAGGATATTTATTTAAAATAACAACCCACAATGACAAAATAAACGCTATTACAATAAGTTTTCGAAATGTCTGCCTCTATTTTCAATGCATAAACATTAAACAGCAACGTCGCAAAAAAATCCTTTTATGCCTGTTGAAAAGGTGTCTATTTGCTTTAATTTTTGTAATTCAGCCATCATCATCATCTGCCTAGCCGTTTCCCAAATATGTTGGGGTCCGCTTCCAGTCTTACCGGATGCTGAATACCAGTGTTTTACATGGAGCGACTGCCTACCAGACCTCCACAACCCAGATACTGGGTTATACGACACCCCTTGGTAAGACAGGTTGTCAGACTTTCGGGCTTCTGACTACCCGTAACGATTGTCAAAGATCTACAATTGACAGCTGGGGCCAACAGCTTAACGTGCTATCCGAGGTACGGAGAGTGATAATTAATTTATAAAACGCACAGACATTATGAAAAGTCAGAGGTGCGCGCCTTGGGTTCGAACCCGAGACCTCTGATTTGCCTGTCAACGGTCACCACCACTAGGCTATCTCGACGAAAGCAAATAAACAGCTTTTTAACAGGCATAAAAGGATTTTTTTGCGACGTTGCTGTTTAATGTTTATGCATTGAAAATAGAGGCAGACATTTCGAAAACTTATTGTAATAGCGTTTATTTTGTCATTGTGGGTTGTTATTTTAAATAAATATCCTTTATTTAACTAATTCCAGTGTTTTTATTTTCATAATAAAGTTGGATTTATTCAAATGATGTTTTAGGCAAAAATTAAAATTTTAAGTTTTTAATGACCTAGTGCATACAATGTTGATTTCTGAAGAGCTTACTGTAGTTACACCGCAGTATTTTTTTATTTATGTTATCCTCACACTTCAAGGTAGTTTTTACAACCATAAGCAAAATTCGTGTAGTACATTTTTTTGTCTTTAGAATTTTTTGAAAAATGTGCTTAATCAATCGAAAATTACAAATAATTCACCGAAAGGTCTAAAACCATGTTACGATTTAAGGTTAACCTTAAAAATAGCTCATTGCTTGCTTGCTACATGTCTATAGTACTTACACACCAAATTTGATTCGGTTTAGTGCAATCACTTTCAATCTAAAGAGGTTTACATGACTAAAGTAGAAATTTTAAGAAATTAAATTTAAAAAATCATAACTTCTAAACTACTGATTTTCGCGGAACATATGTTGCGTTTAGATTAATCAATGGGATGTCCTAGATGTAAAAAAAATTTTTGGACCACTATAAATGGGCCACCCTATATAAACACTAGCGACCCGCCCCGGCTTCGCACGGTTACGCTAATATGCATGTTTTATACATATAAACCTTCCTCTTGAATCACTCTATCTATTAAACAAAACCGCATCAAAATCCGTTGCGTAGTTTTAAAGGTCTAAGCATACATCGGGACAGACAGTCGCGGGAAGCGACTTTGTGTTATACTATGTAGTGATACCTTATATAATATAACATTATATAATATCTATTTATTAAAATGCCTATTGTTTCCACCACCCACCCGTTGTTGCCCACCGTTCCAGATGCGATATTTTTCGTGCGCGGATTTCTGTTCTATATGTACTGCTTCAATGATGCTAAGGTAATGGTGTGAGACTGTGAGCTGTGAAAATCATTGTGGAAGAAAATTTTACACATAATATGGCTCATGAGATGACTCACGAAAGAAAATAAAATTAAGTCCATTCACAACACAACTTACACCAGATATAAAAAATGTATTATCACGGTCAAAAAACACAATATTTCCGATACCCAATACCGTCCGAAATCTTTTAATTTGAATACATCAACATAAAATAAGCATAATGTTATTTGTGAAAAACAATAATTCCCTTCAGCGAGCAGATTTGTGTAATATCAATGTTTGGAGAGCCCTCGAGCCGGGCTCGGGGTTTCGAGAATAATTTATCAACGTCCCCTGAGGGATGACACTTTGCTTACACATCGGATACTTTCTGCTTTTTGGGGGTAGGTAGATAGAGTGGTATGTCGACTGTTATGGCGTTCAGCTAGATTGAAAGGCTCATTTTCATTGGTCGATGATGGTCAGTGATGGTGTGGAAGATTTTCTGTTGACGTACGCAACAGGACCCTGGGTCCTAGAGATACCGTATCGTACGTTTGGCAGTATTTCTTTGGTGGATGAGCAACCTGATGTCAGAGTTTAAACCGCCCGTAGGCCTCTGAAAAAAGAACATACGTTTGGCAGTTGCTTTGATGGAGTGGTATCTGCAACTCCGCATATCAAACGATGAATTTCATCGTTGTTAAACCGCTTGCGGGGAATTCCCGCAGGCGATGTAACGACCATTTTATCGACTTATGATTTTTATTAGCACCTACGCCTACGGGAAGTCTACACAAGGGGAATATCGACAGAGTTATTGACTAACGAAAATTAGCCTTGATAAACATGAAACCATTGGAGGTGGTCGTGGCGCTGAGGTAACACTGATTATCACAATTACTAAGATTAAGAAGCGCTTGTGAGGTCAGTCCGCACTCTATGAATTCAACCTCTTAGATGTAATATAATGATTCCCTGCGGAGCCCAATGGACTCCACAGTTGCCATTTCTATACAATACAGGATGAGGATGCACGACTAGTCGACGTCGACATTGGGGATCACTAAATGAAGGTACTTACTAAGATGCGCGAAATCCAAAACCCTTATAATATTGTCACGTTATGGAAGCGATTAAAACTTTGAAAGGAGTCCCAGGGGTTCTTCTTCGAAGTTCCAACGACCAAGCCTCGATTTATAGATCGCACGTTAGTTCGTTTATTGGTTCGTTAGGTCATTTAGACAATTGAAAGCACTAAGTACATAAATAGTAGTATTTTTTGTTAAGGATTGCGTTTGATGGTCTTCGTTATTACGTTTCGATTCGAAACATCGATGTTCGATTTTCGGAATAGGACCCCGGGACGTAAAAGGTAAATTAAGGGTTATATTCTGTATGTATATTAAACAATATTTTTTTATGCGTTATTTTAAATTGACTAAGTATATTTTGTTACTTCTAACGGAATATCGAATTCAGTAACAATATCAACCACAGACTTAATTAAAATCCAATTTACGGTCAATGTGTATAAATTTTAATTGGTTAAAACAGATTAAAATATCCAATGAAGATTTATTACTACGTGTCTCTAATATAATTTATTAACAATTCTAGCTAAAAGCTGAAATAACAAATTTGGCGCGGTCGGATTAGGTTCGGGTAAATTAATATTATTGATTTATTGGTATGTTGGTTGGTCTTTTCGCTGACATAGGTCTTGCAAGCTTATATCATCCCACTGCTGGGCAAAAGCCATTCGTCATTCGTCAGTCATTCGTCTTATCAAATTCGTCTCGCCATCTCGCTATGTCAGGGCTCCACTTTATGGTGACTTTAGCCTACAGCTCATCAGGCATACGACAGACGTGGCCTAATCCCACAAGTTCAATCAATCAGTTGGTGTAGGTACCTACTTGATTTATAAATTTAAAGAAACCATTGACGACAACAGCTGTGCCTTATTCTCATTATGCATTGGCCCTGCGCCTGATCTGTCTCCAGTCGTGTCGGATTGCCGTCCTATCAGACTATGAGGGTTAGAAATAGAAAGTGCACCTGTGTTTGCGCGCGCACACACTTGTGCACTATAATATCTCCTTTGTAGTTGGCTAATCTACGTTGAAATCGATCACTGTAACCGAAATTTGGTCAGGAAGACTTTTTATTCTCATTTTCTAAACCTATTTCAGATTCTACAAGCAAGAAGCCTAAAAAAGTGTGACAGTTATAATCCTGACTGACGTCAGAATATCGGTATTTGTCGCTAATTGGATTGCGGAGGTCAGGAGGTATATAGTTACTCGTGTAAAGAATGCTGTTACCATCTGACTTTGAAGATTATAAGGACGCATAAATCATCAGAATGTTTGGGAACTCTATTGTGGACGTAAACGTGTACAACGTCAACGTCCTACAACGTCAACGTCCTATAACGTCAACGCCGACAACGTCAATACAGAAATCCGTTTATTTAGTGCATACGCAGAATATGCGCTACAACACGAACCTGCATACATTTCCAGTATAAGCTATCATCTTATTATACGAAGAGCGTATACAATGCGAGGTCAGTTAATACTGGTTTTATATAGCTTGATGTGTAGCCGTGTGTACTATTGTGGACAAAGCCGGTGCACCACTCTTAAAGTTAGAATCGCTTGCACCTGGCGTCTGAACGTAGAGCTAGCATCACCCCTACGCACGTAGCATCGTTCTCATTCGTATTTTTATTTCGTTCGTATTTTGATCGCAAAGTGGTGCACCGTTTGTGTCCGCGATAGTACATGCCTATGCGCTACCCCGACATTCACTTGTGAATACTACCTACTTACTTTAATCCAATATCTACGTTTATTTCTTTCTTATATGTTTCTTTTTGTTCTACCTATGTATAATACATATTTATAGTTACACTAGCTAAACTATAGAACGAATAAATTGTTACTGGTTGTATGTTCATATTTATAGTTATGTTTAAGCACGTTCTCCTTAACGAGGTAAGCAACGGTGGATCGATACGCGGTGCATTGACTCTAACAGAGTGCCAAGTGGAATAGTGCTCATAATGGCCGATTTGGTTGTCCTATAGGTATATAGGACCTATTGTGTTTCTAAGTAAGTGTGATCAATTATGACAAGGTTGAAGTCTAGCCAAGTCCTCGTGTAAAAATATTTTTTTACCATTCATACTTGTTCGTAAAAAAGCCTATTTCATGCTAAACAAGCGAAACGTAAATCTAAGATACGGCCCTAGAGCGTAATAGATTTTTTCAATCCATACCGAAAAATGCAAGTCTGAACAGAAAGTTTAAATACCTACTCGACAAAAAATATTTTTTTATAAAATTATATGAAATCAATTATAATGCTTGAAAACGCCGAAAAATATTATTCGATCTTTATTTAAACATTTATTAGATCGAATATTATTTGTTGTTTATTTGCTCAGAAGTATAATGAAAGTCATTATATTATGTCACGGAGGGCGGTACGACAAATATTAACGTCGTGCCATTACAGGCCTTGCCTTCGGCTCGGCTCTTGAATGTCCCTCGATAGTAATTGTGGGCTTACCACCCTTATAAAACCATGTACTTTTGCTTGAGACAGCAACACAGTTGACGCACTATTTTGTCCCATTAACTTTTAAGGTTCATCTCATAATTTAATTTGGAGGAACACGAGTCACGTTCTGTTCGCAGAAACGTTATTTTTTATGTTCAAGCGTCAAGTTAATTTGCGTAATTCTCCAATGAAGTCACGTATTTGTTGCCACCCCAGGGGAGGCGATACATTCAGGGCTGACAGAACCAAGTAAAAAAATAAAGTAAAAGTTTTTAATTTTTTTTTATTCATATCCAAGACTGTTTCTCGGTTGAAAATTTTTTTTAACGGCGATTAATAGTTGTATTATATAAAGTTTTAATTATTTGAAGCCAAATAAAATTAATAAGCTGTCAAAGTTAAATTTTTGAAGCTATTTCGGTTTTTTATTAACAGATTACAGTTAATTTGTTAGTGCTTTAAATGTCATCCATAAACTGAGGCTTCGTTTGGCTAGTTTTTCAATCAAAACTAAGCTTTAGCCGATTCGATTTGAAACTCTAACGTTGAAATTTTTTATTGGTTTAGGTTTTTGCTAACTCCTACATATATGAAGGGAGTCAGTGAGAATGTCATTAATTCCTTAGTCGTAAAACAAAAATATTAAATACTTATAGTTTAACTTTTAATATCACTTAATGTCATACTACATATAAATATGTACAGTCCTAGGTACTTTAAAAATTATATTCCTAGATGGTTTCGTCACGCTTTGTCCCACGAAATATCTAGAACCATCCAGTGAGTGAACTAAATAAAAATATACGCGAGTAACAATAACACAACGTTGAAATCAACGCTAACATTTTCAAGTGACATTCAAAAGAAGCCGTTCCAATTGCCGAAATGTTACCTCAATCTAGATACAAAAAGAAAAAACGTCAAGTCGAGTGACAACCCTAGTGACAGGGGGAGACAGGGGAGTGTTACGACCGTCCTCGCGAATTAGTACATGTTACGCGTTGACTTTAATGATCGCTTTACTGTAGACAACTTACAGGTCCATTATGTCGAACTTTTTTGACGGCGATACCTACTTATTGCCGACAAAAGTCCATTTATCTGCGAAGTTTTCCACTTAAACTGTTGATTTGACACGTAACTTGTGAAATTTAATGTGTCAGTAAAAAAGAATTTATATCACATGACGTATATTTTTTGGCAGCCTGTTATTCTATGAAACATATTGTTAAATCACAAAATACAGAACAGAAATAGAATAATGTGTTATGGTATGAACATTTCTTTTGCAGTCAAAAAAGTATTGAAAGCAATAATTTCAAATAAAAATGTTTTATTTTTTAAAAATAGCTCGATTTTGGTGATGTAGGTACTTGAATCTTCATGTAATTCTAGTCAAGCGTACTATCATCAATCGCATCTGCGCTAATCATCAGGCGAAGTAACGATCAAAAGTATTTTTTTTCCCAAATTTAAAAAAAAAACAATTACATCATGGCCGTTATTTTGACAGTAGAACAGTTTGACGGAAACAAAATCTAGAACGCAATTTGAAATCCTTTAATTTCACAGAATTGCCATTCAGTGTTACAATGTTTCTATTTCTTGAGAACGTTTTCCAATGATATCGTTGCGTAGGACTCTTTGATGATATTATTTATCTTGTTCATCAATTACCTATTTGATTTAATATTTAGTTAAGTGTTGTTTATTTTGTATGGACTAATAAATATAGTAATTTTACAGAATCACCAAAAACTTGTAATTTTTCAGCATGGAAATAGTTTGTCATTGCCTTATAGATATTTAAGGCGGTCAAGGCAACTGTTAGTCCAAATCAAATAATAACGTTTAATTTGACCAAATATAAATTAGTATAGACTAATACAGATTTCTGATCAAAGTTAAGGTCACAAAAGACTACTAAAAAGTAATTTTTCTAAAAAATAATATGTTCTACTGAGATTGGTTTTTGTACAGAACGTATTTCTAAAATAAATACGAAATCTCTGATGGTACCTAATCAGATGAAAAAAGTTTCGATTACCTGCCAACCCTAGTGAGTGACAGGGGGAGACAGGGGAAAACCACGACCGTTCTAGCAAACTATTATTATATTCTGTTATGTTTAAAGTACGAACAAGATCTGACAGAGCGCTAAGAATGGCGGAGTTAATGAGTCTATTTAATTAATGAAGAACGTTTTTGTTTGCACTGTGCTTCTTCTTCTCGACGTATACTTAATGAACAAGCCGCTGTCAAAGTTTAAACCACGTGTTAGTAGCCCTCTAAAAAAGTTTTACAAAACCCATAGTAACATTGCCCATTTCACATTTCATTCATCATTTCATCATTTGGTTAATTGCTGTGTTAAATTTTGCAAAAATTAAAAAAAAAAGTAATTAAAAAGTAATATTTTAACACTTCAGTGGTAAGACCTGCTTACCACAAGGCAATGTTGTTGACGTAATCACTTTATATTTTCTAATACAGAGTAAGGTCACACCACTAGGCTCGATTAATATATAAATAAATAAATAAATCAGCCTGTAACTGTCCCAATGTAGGGCAAAGGCCTCTTCTCATACAGAGAAGGATTGAGCATTAATCACCACGCTAACTCACTGCGTGTAGGCGATTTTAAACTATTAAGTCCAGGTTTTCTTACGATGTTTTCCTTCACCGTTAGACAATGGTATATTAGATTAACTAAGAAAGTACATATGACATTGAAAAAGTCACATTGGTACATGCCAGGTCCGAACCCACACCCACGCGCTTGTAAATCGGGTCTGTAACCAATGCGCCACCACGACATTTCGACTAAAATATATTCAAATAAATACCAATTCATCAATTCATATCACTTGGTTAACTTAGCTATAGTATATTCGAGTACTGTTTCACTTAGTCGATTTACACTTCCAATTATTTCAGTCTATCTAGAAAATTGTTTATTTTTCCAACTAACCCCGGGTAACTGCTTGCTTAGTTCCCCACTTAAGTTGTTCCTTTTACGAGTCTATTTCTTATTTAATTGAATGTCAGTATTGGTACAGGTTTTTTATTGGTTTCGATTTTATAGAAGAATTGTAGTAAGTTCTTTGTGCAAGTTTTATGGGGGGTTAATGGTATGGAAACTGAAAATTAATGGTATGAAAACTTTCGAAAGACATTATTAAATTAAAACATTTATTAAGATATTCGCATAAACAACTGACTCGAACCCGCGGTCTCTGGCGAACCGTGCCTTCGCTTTGACAATTAAGCCACCAAATCCTACATGCATAAGTTGAAATATCAAATCTCTTTCTTAACGCATATAGGCGTGTAGTGACATCTTTTGGAGTACTTTACGTACTGTCGATCACAACCGTTCCATGTTATATCAGATTTTTAATTTTTTGTAGTATACTGTAGTTTTGGACCAAAGTATAGTTTAAGGGTACTTTATATATATCATTATTTAATAAGAAATTTGAAAAACAACTGATGCGGATGGGATATTTAGGATATTTTAAATCCCAGAAAAATTATAACCACAGAAGCAAAAGCATGGAAAAAGCTAATCAATCATATTTCAAATATCTTTAAACCTGACTCTTTTTTTACACCGTTTAGTAACAATTAATTTTGTTTTGTGTCTAATTTCTCAGTATTTGAAGGTTTAATTAATTCGTCTTGAAAAATACACACGATTTTAATTACAAAGAATATTAAGAACAAAAAACAGTCATTCCCTATATTCCCGCAAATCTCCTAACTTCATTCCCGTTCCTCACTATACTAACCAACAATCGCAATAAAAGTAATTCTATTAATAGACAAAACATTCCTCCAACTATTACGACTAAGTACGTTAAGACATCGCCAGAGAATACAATCGTAAGCTATACATAAAATAAAAATGAATAGTTTGTTAGGGCTGCCCCTATTGTAATTTTTACGGACCCAGATATGATTGGGGTATATACAAATTCGTCGATGTCATAGTTACCTATTAGCCTAGCAGAATTAGCGGTGCGACAATAGGACTGCCAAATCAAACGCATATTCGTACCAAGGGTTACTTCGAACTTTTGACTGATGGATCGCATGGATGGATGGATGGTAGTGCGTTTTTTTTCTTGTTTGAAATTTGAAGAATCACCGATCCCACAATTTTTGGCGTACCGTGCCAACGCGACGCCCTAACCGCTAAGTCACCGCATGCCACAAAATCAGTTCAAATTTACGCCAAAGATCCCACGATCTTCGGCGTCGAGTATCAAAAATTCTAACACCTTCACAAACTTTCATATTTATATTATTTAGTAGGATATCTTATCCTTGTGCGGTGTGGTTTATAAGAAGCGACAAATGGAAAGAACTGGAGGATGGGCAGCAGTATCCTTCGGTGTAACAGCAATTATCTGCTACTGCGATCGCTAACCCGCTTGCCCGGCGTGGCGATATGATTATATATACCTTAGTATTTGCTTCGTGGCAAATACCTCCAATGAGCACACAATAGTGACGCACGTAGGGAGAGGCATATATGTTCAGCAGTGGACTAATACAGGCTGATGATGATAATGATCTTACCCTTTACCATCTTTATTAGTTTTGTATTATAATTTATAAATATTTTGATCCAATTGTCTTATCCAATTCTATAACCAATTTTGTTTATTTGGCCCAATTGTTGACTATTTCGCCTGCGCGTACTTCATAAAAGCATTACCCAAAATAAATACTAAAGAGTGTCCGACTTCGGCCATTAGGCGTGGCCTTTTTATTCTCAGATATGGATGGAGTATATGGTCTTAGTCCATAAGAGCGAACCCAGACAATACAATCATATACATAAAAACTAATGACCACTCCATACGCGATCCTTAGGGTTGGCACCAGAATGCTGTTGAATATTTTTTATATAAATATTTAGAGCACATATTTTTTTCTCATTTGTTGCAGAAAACAACTTAGAAAAAAAAACTTGAAGTTACGCTTTGGTGTTCTGTGCTTTAACGATATCAGTCATTTTAATTTTATATTCTTTAAATCCTAACTTAATATTATACATGCGACTATAACTCTGTCTATCTGTCTTTTACGTGTTTACGCCTAAACCACTGAACCGATTTTGATGAAATTTAGTATAAAGATTGGTGAAACCTTGGTTATAGACATAGGTTACTTTTAATTTCGGTAATCCTACGAAAATGGGAATTACGCGGGTAAAACTGCAAGGCACAGCTAGTTTACAAGAAATTATTATTGTATGCGATGTTTATTTTTCCAAAAATCTTCAACAAATAATCATTTTTATAAAGTATCTATGCATACTATGCCAACATTATAGTCTAACTAATCTTGATACTCACGATCAAAGATACGACCTGCTTTAATAGTTAACTAAAAATACCCTCACTTATCCAAGGGATAACCATGATACTTTTATCTTTACAAGCAACGAAAGTAATCCCTTACCTTCCTTAAAAGGCACGTTTACGTTTCAATAAGTTTAGGGTTACGATAGCCTTTATATGGTCAAAGTTTTCAAGACTTAAAAAATGATGATTTTGTAATATAAGAGTTTTCGAAAACAAGGAAAAATAACGTCCCAATAAACTAATTTTGATTACAGCCGCGAATTTTATATTAGCCGTCTACGTAAGAGATATAGTGCACAAGTGTATGCGTAAACACAGGTGCACTCTCTATTCCCTTACTCTCATAATCCAATTGAATAGCAATCCGACACGAACGGAGAGAGATTAGCCGCAGGACCGAGTGCTTTCCGTAGCACGGGGCAGTGATAATTAATTAATTTACAAAAACACTATTTACAAAAAGACAGAGGTGCGCATTTTGAACCATCCGTCATTTATTTAATACGGACCAGTAATACAAAGACTTAATAGTCTATCATAAAAAAACTATTAAAAAATGTTTGCACTAAATGACTTCACAAATCGCGCACTCTGCTTTAAAAACCAATAATACGTACAAATATTTAGTAAATATTAGTCTTCAGTGAAGGCCTGTTAATATAATTGTTTCAACTGTCATTTAAGTACCCACAAAAGATCGAAAACATCACCTATTTTCCCGGTCACAATGTTACAAAAATCATTAAAAAAATGTAGTAAGATTTAAATGAAAAATCACTCAAGAACATTAAACACCCAAATAAAAGCGTATTTTTTTCTGCAAACATTGAACAGCCCTATCCAAGGAGGGGTCGCAAAAACCTCCCGTCACATTTAGGGAATGAGACCACTCCGTTTTTGGGTCAGTTATTTTGAGTGAAGCAATGTGTTTATGCATTTAGAGTAATATAATCACCACTTAGACACGGTTTATTGATCACGGGAGCAAGAAATGTAGGGGCTGTCACCAAGTAAAAATTATATTAATTATGTGCTTTTAAATTACCATTTCATGCAAAATTATATTATATCTTTTAATTATTAGATTGAATAAGATTTTAGACTGTATAAAACTGGTTCACTGTAGTAGGAGTGAAGAAAATTTATTAAAAGCTTAAGTAAAATTCTTACAACCAAATTGGACTTGGTTACCAAACAATTATTTTTTTATTGTGGCTCTCGGGTAGGCTAATATTTAAAAAAAATTAAGAAGTGTTAGACTTATACTGATCTTTTATAAATGTTTACTTTTATATTTACATCATTAATCACAAGTTTCGTACATATAAAAAAGAAATTGCGTTAAATAATAAAAATACTTAACATTTAGAAAATAGACAACGGGTTACTTGAATATTTAAAGCCAATAATAATTTATTAACAATTAACTCAATATTAACTTACTTATATTATTTATTCGACATCACCAATACATTTTAGCAATTAGCCTTAAAACCATGATCTCTATATATTTTTTAAACTGGTGCCCCAATTTTCAATCCTAACGGTAAAAGAGACAGCCCTATAACAGGGCGGTTGCCAAAATCCTCCCTGTCAGTAGCAGGGGAGTGACTCAGTTTTTGGGTCAGTTATTCTGAGTAAATGGCGATATGTTGATGACGTACTTATTTGTCGCCAGCGAACATTTCTAAGTGGAGTTGAAAAAATCTTTTATGTTTTACATATAACAAATGGTCTAGATGGTTATTGTTTTATGTTGAGGAACAGATTAGATATTTGTTTATTAAAAAAAGTTTTAACAAATTGCAAAAGCTAACAATATTTGATTAAGAAATGTTCGAGATTAATAATGTTTTTACTGTAAGGAAAACGTATCAAATCACCTATAATAAATAGCATACCTATTCAAATACAGTAAATAAAAATATATTTATTTATTCTACCAAGATATTCACAAATATAGTAACAAAAAACTGAAGTCCACAATTCTTTAAAAAAAGAACGGGCATTCGACAATTTTATTTCGTATTCCTACAAAAATATTTCTCTCCTTTCCTTCCAAACGAAATCTTTATGAAAATTCAGACAAACGTAACAATAAAAATGTCGTAGCGTACTGGAATTTTGGGTCACTTGTTTTGGGCAACTATGTCGTTCCGCATATGTATATTTATAAACATAAGTGCTGTATATGGGGAGACCCAAAACCCATGTAAAGTAGACGACATCTACTGGCTTATAGCTATAGAAAGAGAGAGAGATAGAGAGGGTATTTGAAAAACATCAAAGGCTATTAAGTTTTTTGTATGTAATAGAATTTCACGACTGAAAATGCCTGAGTTAAATTACTGCAGATGTTCCATTTCGTAAAAAATAAGTTGTATACAAAGACAATTTAATAAAAAGTTTGTTTTATTTGTCTTCATCATTGTCTTTATAATTGTCTTCTTCATATTACTTATTCAGGATTATTGAATTTTTTGTGAAATTTCTTGTGTCGACATTTGAACGTCAATCAGATACGTTTTTTGAAAGAAACCTTACAAACGTTGAACCTTATAAACGTTTTAAAAAAGGAATATAAGATACCCATTACTTGTGGCTTTATTTATAATCACTACATAGTATAAAACAAAGTCGCTTCCTCTGCCCCTATATCCCTATGTATGCTTAAATCTTTAAAACTACAACGGATTTTGATGCGGTTTTTTTAATAGATAGATTGAAGAGGAAGGTTTTTATGTATATTGCACCCGTGCGAAGCCAGGGCGGGTCGCTAGTTAATTATAAATGCGAAATGTGTTTCGAATCATGACTGAAATTGAAATTTTAAAACACGCGACCAAAGCCGCTGGAAAAAGTTAATTTTATAATATCAAGATTATGTATGTCAACTTACTTCCAATGTACGTGTCCAAGTGCCAGTCCCGAAGCATTTGTCGTTTTTTATATCACAAGAGAAGAACATGAAAGACCACCTGATGCCACTCGTAAAATTTTAAGGGACCCGTTTATGACACATTTTTTTTATCTATGTTCATGAGTATTTTGTTTTGACTTGAGAAATTGAGTCGTGGTGTTTTAAATATAAAAATTATTACGGAACTGTCGTGTATAAAAAAAACCCAGATAAGTGCGAGTTGAACTACCGTACGAAGGTTTACGTTTAATATTATAATAGAATTTTAATCAATTAATAGCATTTTTGATAGGGACTAGAGCGGAGATATACCTACATTTTACATGTATACATTTTTCTTACGACTTTTTTTTTAACTTTAAAAATTACGAACCTTTTTTGGCTTTCAAACTTCGGAGATAAGGACATTACGAATAATAAATTAAGAATATTTTTTCCACAAAAAGTAGTAAGCTCAAAAATATTTTATAAAAAATTACCTAGTAAAAAAGCTATTTAAACTATGTATTAACTACAGCAAATCCGTTCAAATGATACTCATCATGGTAAATAATATATTGAAAAAAGTTTGTTTGCGTTGTAGAGTATAATATGCTTATAGACTTCGGATCCGGTTTACTGGACTTCGGACCGTTTCGTTTTTGCCATTTGGCTCTGAAACCCTAAAAAGGCTGAAAGATTGCCGTGAAGCTATATTTATTCTATTTAAAGTGTGGAAAAACAAACGTAAAGACAAATGTTTTCTTTTGTGAATATTAATTAGGTATCTTACTGACGTATTCATTGTTCATAATACGACCTTCAGTTTGAAATGTTTTTCCTATTTCTTGAAAATTATGCACACAAAAATTATTCTTATTATTTCTATACTAATATTATAAAGAGGTAAAGTTTGTATGTATGTAGGTATGTTAGGGGTAATCTCTGAAACTACCCATCCAATCCTAAAAACTCTTCCACGAATAGGAAGCTACTTTATCCCCGAGTGCTATAGGCTATTTTTTATTCTAAAAAAGTTGAGTTTTCAGTAAAAAAAAACAATGTCTGTGATTCAAGTCAGAAAAAAACAGACAATCTGGCTTCTTTATCAACGCGTGTTTACGGGAAAATTTAATTTAACGCGGACAAAGTCGCGAGGAACATCTAGTTGTAGATACTTTTTTCTTCAACTTATTTAGATAACAAATTAATCTTTCATGGTTATAGAAACGGGTATTTTGATACTCATATTTAGTAAGCTAAAAACAAAGAAGTTCCTATACCATATTTAAAGAAGAAGAGAACCATAAGAAGAGGTCATACCACAGATTAAATAAGCTGAACATAACTTAAGAAAATGCAGCTACACAAAAGTTATACTTTTAGTACAAAAGGTATACTTTTTCATCAGAAGAACTACTGCTAAAACAAGTCATAGTATGATGTGCATGTTGATAAGGTAGATGTCAAGGAAATGTTTTATAATGGTTATTTAGTGGTTGTTTACTGGCAGTTAATGATGATGATAATGATGTCTATTACGACCAGATTGAGCCTCGTGACATTATGGAACAACTTTTTGTGTGATACTGTATAAACTTCTGCCTTCGTATGTTTTGCACTTTTCTTGTGATAGCGGTTTTTTGATGTTTTGCAATGTTCAGCAGTTTAGTAGTCATAGCCTAGTGGTATGACCGTTGGCCAAGTCAAAGGTCGTAGGTTCAAAACCCATGTATGCACCTCTAATTTTTTGGATTAATGTATCTATTAACATATTTTAAGTATTCTATTACGTATTAACAGTCGGTAAAAGGTGAAGAAAAACATCGTGAGGAAACCAGCATACTTAGGAGATTTTTCAACAATGTGTAAAGCCATGTCATAGGCCTACAGGTGGTTTAAACTTGGATACCAGGTTGTTTATCAACCATTCACAAAAGAAAGTACAGATTCGAGAACAAAAGGAATTTGAAAAAAGATCGTTGGTATAAATATAATATTATGAGTAAAGACAAAGAAAGACTTAGAATAAGTGTCACCCCCGAGATACAAATGATATTAGGTTATAATAAGGTAATTGTGTTTACCTCTGACGTAAGAACATTTACTGATGGTTTTATAATAGAATAATGGAGTCAGGAGTAAATCTAATCACAAAGCTGCAGAGAAAGACAAAAGAAAAATAGAAGCTTACATTTTATAGATCGGGTGAACGCACTTGGTGTTAGCAATAGCCTTTATTAGACAACTGTATTACCATTCAAGCTAATATAAGTGTACAGGCTAAGCCGTTAATTTCTCTAGTTAATTTTACTTGTACTTGTGTGCATATTTAGCAATAAGAGGAACGTGTAACCCAGAATGATATTGTGCTAACTAAGCGCGTCGTATGCGTCACAAATAAACTGTGTTAGAAATAAGTTAAAATAGAATAAATCAGTGCATTAAACATCTTTGGCCGAGTTACATCTTTTTGTACGGATTGCACCGGCCCGTACAATAAGAATTATTAAAAACTCAATAAAGATCTACGAAAATCAATATTAATTAAATTGTATTAATGTAAAATGGAATGATATAACGTTTAATGACAGCTTGCAGGACCTGAGTCAGCATTTTTCTGTGGTTAGAAAAGAGGTCAAGGAATGGCCTCTTGATAGTCAAAGCTGAAAGAAGATGCGTCGACAAGAGCGTAGCTCTTAAATTGATGATAATGAGGATTAGAAAGACGTGAACGTTGATCGATATTAACCAACTTAAAAATACCACGTCAATTGGTTAATTGCTGAATAACATCGATCGGTAAAAGTTGACATGGATAATTATGCCATCGATCGACGTCGAATTCAAATAGCCGATGTCAAGGCTTAAAGACTTTCTTTATAAAAAAGTGCTGGCTTAATACTTGAATGTATAGAATAAGTAATAATTATATTTTATAGATATATATAAGAGAAAGGTAAATATTAGTACATTTGAAATATTAAGTTAGCTAGATAGTTATAAGTAAAGTTCGTATAAGTACAATGCAACGAACTACTTACTATTATAATACCACCTGTTGTAATGCATTCCTACATTGAAGAATAAATATATTTATATTTGCAACCGTTTGGAATCCTCATCTTCAACCTTAGATAGGCTTAAACGACTATTATACAGCTACCGCAATGTAATAGAACCTTTATACCATAATTCTATTATGTCAGATACAGCAGAAAATAATAAAAGCTGTACAGAAAATAACTAAGGAAATTGCCAAACCCTTTCACTTGAAAGTTCCCGAATAACGCACACCATAAATCTGCTTTCTATGAAATATAGCCGGAGGGAGAGAGGCTTATTATGGGTGTATAAGTAATGGGAAATATTCCCATGCGATCAGAGATCTATGAGCTTTTGTATTGGTTTCTTTCAGGAGTAAATAACGGGATAAGGTCAAGATGTATAACTACACATTCTTACTTGACATGAAAAAAGTGTATCGACATATGTATTTTCATTTCAAGTTTTTCTTTAACTCGAGTCGTATACAGCTTTACGCGTTGATGCAGTCATCACTGTGACCATTTTGTGCTCACCACAAACAACACACTCACCAATTGTTGCAAAATGAACATTATATTATCAACACAGCGGATGAATGTATGATCGAAAACTTTCAGTACTCAGTTACAATAAATTAATTATAACTTGACTATAATAGTAATTATACACCCTGTTGTTTCAAAGACGAGACGAAATTTTAGGAGATTATAATGTTCATGAAACTGAACAACATTCCCCAAGGAACATAGATCGAAGTCTGAAAACGAAAATTTAACTTCTCATACAAAAGTGAGTCACGTGACCAGTCATTTTGTATGAAACGTCAATTTTCGATTTTCAGATTAAGACCTATGTTTTATGGGGAAATGAGATGTCAATTTTCGATTTTCATATTTCGACTATGTTTCTTGGGAAAAGTTGTTCAGTTTAATTACTTCCTAAAATTTGGCAGGTCTTTAAAGCAACAGGGTGTAAAATCATTTTGGTCAGCGTATTAGTTCTGCCATAAATAAAATAATGACAGTCAAACTTAACTTTCAACTCAAAATATTATAGTCGATATTGATTTTTTGAAAATCTTTTCCTTTCTTTATCATAATTGGTTGATGAACAACCTAGAATTCTGACTCTTAACAGCTCATAGGCCTTTGACATGTCTTTACACACCGTTGAAAATGAACCGATTTCCTCACGATGTTTTCCTTCACCGTTTTTAGCAAGTGATACATAATTTGTAAAACGCACATGAATCCGGAAAGTCATAGGCGTGCCTGGGTTTTGAACTTACGACCTTTGGCTTGGCAGTCCAACAGTCTAGACTAAGCTATCACTCCTTTGAAAATATAGAATAGAAAGTTTAAACAAAAACTTAACTAATAGCACAATAGTAATAGTTTATTAGTCTTTATTATGAATTCAAACAATACAATGAAAAGAGATAACCGCTCCTATCGCATGCATGGAAGCTAATACTAAAATCGATAACAATTTGCAAATGAAAGTAATTTCGGAGAATGCAATCGATAATAATCTATTTGAAAGCTTTCAGTCATTGGGAACGTGGAGAGCTTCACTTTGAATTGTTTGAGCTAATATTATACATATTTTCATTTCATTTATACATATTATGAGTCGTGATAGCCTAGTGGTGATGCCCGTTGACTGGCAAGTCAGAGGTCTCGAGTTCGAACCTAAGGCGCGCACCTCTGACTTTTCATTAGTTATGTGCGTTTTATAAATTAAAATTAATTATCACTTACTCCGTGCCTCGGAAAGCACGTACCCTGCGCCTGATCTCTCTTCGATCGTGTCGGAAGGCCGTCCCAAGAGTGAGGGAACAGAAAGTGCACCTGTGTTTGCACACACTTGTGCACTATAATATCTCCTGCGTAGTTTAGTCTCCTTTGAGATTAGCCGCTGTGACCGAAATTCGATCAGGAGAATATATATACATATTTTCATAAGTTTTTGAGATGTATCTTTGTGCCGTGTGGTTTCCAGCCTAAGAATGGAACCACCCCAACTCGTCCCACGGGTATCGTAAAAAGCGACAAAGTGAAAGATCTGGAGGATGGGCAGCAGCATTCTACTGTGTCATAGCAACCATCTGCTACTGCGATCGCCAACCTGATTCAAATCTAATGTGCACATGAAATAAATGATGCGTATGAGATGACGCCTATGTCCAGCAGTGGACTGATACAGGTTGTGTAATGTGTATGTAAAATGCAGTTATCTGAATATTCACAATAATTAAAAGCATCTATAACAATTGTAAAACTAAACTCAATCATAGGAATTTGTGCTTATAACCAATAATATAAGGACTCTATCAATCAAAACAGTAATACTGTTAAGTATTATTTACCCTCTTGACCTCCAGTCATCAATGACTGACAGCTCAGATTAGGTCACCGACCCTCGTCATTATTACGTGACTGAAGCAATTATTACTACAGTAGATCCAGTAGCTAAAAGGTTATTGAACTTACTAACTCCTAAAACCCATGTTTGGCAATATTGAAAGGAATTGAGGTCAAACACGTGGAACTTATGACGTCACCCATGATAATATAGGACGGCGCAAACAGGATATATATTAACGTAATATAAATAGATAAAGCTACAGCTTGTGGGTAACCGCAAGATATGGCTGTTTATGGAAGCACGAAGATTGGAAACCTTCATAAACAAGGAGCTGAACAACTCCTAAATGGGGAGAAATTATAATAGCTGTTTATACGCCATGACACGACATATTCATAAATAATATTATTGAAAAGGTAGGCCAAGATAAAGTTATGTAGCGCAGATAAAAAAAAAGTTATAATTGTATAAGGAGGTCAAAAAATTGTCTCTGGAAGAAACTGCAATGCAAAAAACGCTGCAAAAATTTATAAATTCATATGATTACTCCCTTTTTTTGTTCAGAGGGGAAATGCGCCTTTTGCATACCGTCCCACATGGGGTATGCGAGACGGTTATGTCGGGCTCTCCGACCTATACCGACTAAAACCCACACCCCCGTGTTTCCTCTCTTTCGCAAAGTGACGGGTACGAGGAAACGCTGTTCGCCTGCTTCTGCAAAAATGATTACTCTCTCCCCCAGTCGTCGAAAAAGAATAGACAGAGGCATCACAATCAAACAATTGCATTGAAAATCTTCCATAACACATAGGTACTTAAAATTTTATAATCATATTAAAATCTTGGAAGAATTGACAAAGGCAAAAATTTTTCTTCCATGCTTAAGATCTTCTTTTTAAACTGCTTTGACATTACAATGTCGCGGTCGTGGTAACACGTCCTGCAATCAGCGTGAAACGAAACGAATCGGCAAGATTGTGATGTATTCAGTGTCTACACAAATCGACAAGACAAGATTTTATAGCTGAGTAGCTTAGTATTAGCAATTCATCATCATCAGCCTGTATTAGTCCACTGCTGAACATAGGTCTCCCCCAATGCGCGCCACTATTGTGCGCTCATTTAACAGTAATTATCTGCTACTGCGATCGTTGGTTGGCGATCGCAGTAGCAGATAATTACTGTTACACAGAAGGATGCTGCTGCCCGTCCTCCAGATCTTTACCTTTGTCGTTTCTTACGACACTCGCGGGGCAAGTAGGGGTGGTTCTATTCTTAGGCCGGAAACCACACGGCACGTGTATGAGAGATTATCGACGTTAAACTCTAGAATTTTGAGGCAAAGCCAGGAGCTTTGATAGTAGCGTCACGTGGTGCTTGGCTCGATTCGTCGATGGGAGCAAGCCGTTTCACATCAATGACCCACGATTAAACAATCAAGTCCATAATAGACAGATGCTCACTCAACGATAGCTATCTTGAATGAGGCAGTTAAAAATATACGTCCATGATATTTGATGCTAATCTGAGAACAGATTGTATGTATAATCTAATCTTCGTGCGAAATCTCGAGTGGCGTCGATCCATTGTTTGTTTAAGAAAATATAGCATGCGTGGGATAATTTTTGGCTTCATTACTGAATAGTTTTGGCCTGCGGCTTTGTTCACGTGTTAGTAAGATTAAGATAAAACGTATCTAATGGTCAAATGTATACCAAATTTCATCAACATCGTTCAGGCACTAAAGCGTGATTAATTAACAAATCTCCACATCCACAAAGTCACAAACCTAAACATTCAGATTATTATAATATTACTAAGATTTTACTAGTACCTATCTAAGTTTTGTCATGATGACACATACCATAAAATAGGACCATAATATCTATGGACCACACGTATATCAAATTTAGACCGAGCCCAGTAAATCAATGTCTTGTCAGTGGTAATCGTGTCGCTACGTCAGTTTTGTCTAAACTTTATATTTTTTATCACTAACCAGTGCAAGTAACTCTATATTTTTGAAGTTTTTTAAAAGCAATTAAACGGTGCAGGTACAGGAGTACTCAGCTTACCAATTCACAAAACTAAACCGTAAAGATATTATGCAATCAATGTATTGCCACAAATAAAATACAAGCTGGCATTCAATTATAGAATGACTCCTTATACGCAGTCGCCGGCGCACTTAATCGTATATTGACAGTTGTTTTGATTGGAGCTGTGTTGCCAGCGTAAAATTACCCGGAAAATGGTAAGAATTATAAACATTGGTTGTTTTCTCCGAAGTTATGTAGGAATGTATTGTTGTGCATCCGCAAGAAAATTATGATAAACGTAAAATAGCAATGTATTGCTGAGAATGAAAAATGCAAATATTGTCAGAAACATCGTTTATTTAAATCGATATTCGATTCTTTGGTTAGATCTAAAGAGTGGGGCCAGTCATTTATAGTTTAAAATAGTACCGTGACTGAATGACTGACAGACAGACAATGCACAGCCTAAACTATTAGTGTTGACTTGAAAATGAAAAGTCCACTCCTAAACGGATAAAATAGGGGATCCAAAATTTCGCGGACGAAGTCGCGGGCGAGGCTCAAGTTAAGCATAAATGTCAAAATAAAGCGACTAGACAGGTCCACTGATAGAAACAAGGAAAATACAGTGCACTTGTGTTCATAAGTTAAACATTAAGGCGTGGTTTACCTCCCGGCGACGCGGCGCGGCGATAGTAACAGTGAATTTAGGAGTTTCCTATCATGTGTCATTTCTCAGTAATTGATGATTCAGATTGAAGCATATTTTTAACACCTATTTAAAGATAATTATTTAATAAGAAAATTTGAAAAAAACAATTGATACGGATGGGATTCGAACCCACGATCTTCGACATACCGTGTCGACGCTCTAACCGCTGAGCCACCGTATCCCATCGGCATCAATCGAAATTTCAAATCTCTTTTACACGCCTAAGGCGTGTGGTGACATCTATCGAAATACATTACGTATCCCGACCCAGTGCTCTAAACTTTGCAGTATTAGTAGACACCGATGCGATATCACCAATTTTCTTAATATTTTTGTGAATTTTTTACATGTCATAGCACATGATAGCTCATTAAATATAATTATTTAATAAGAAAATTTGAAAAAACAATTGATACGGATGGGATTCGAACCCACGATCTTCGATATACCGTGTCGACGCTCTAACCGCTGAGCCACCGTATCCCATCGGCATCAATCGAAATTTCAAATCTCTTTTACACGCCTAAGGCGTGTGGCGACATCTATCGAAATACATTACGTATCCCGACCCAGTGCTCTAAACTTTATGGTATGTCGAAGATCGTGGGTTCGAATCCCATCCGTATCAATTGTTTTTTCAAATTTTCTTATTAAATAATTACATTTAATAAGCTATCATGTGCTATAACATGTAAAAAATTCACAAAAATATTAAGAAAATTGGTGATATCGCATCAGTGTCTACTAATACTGCAAAGTTTAGAGCACTGGGTCGGGATACGTAATGTATTTCGATAGATGTCGCCACACGCCTTAGGCGTGTAAAAGAGATTTGAAATTTCGATTGATGCGATGGGATACGGTGGCTCAGCGGTTAGAGCGTCGACACGGTATGTCGAAGATCGTGGGTTCGAATCCCATCCGTATCAGTTGTTTTTTCAAATTTTCTTATTAAATAATTATATTTAATAAGCTATCATGTGCTATAACATGTAAAAAATTCACAAAAATATTAAGAAAATTGGTGATATCGCATCGGTGTCTACTAATACTGCAAAGTTTAGAGCACTGGGTCGGGATACGTAATGTATTTCGATAGATGTCGCCACACGCCTTAGGCGTGTAAAAGAGATTTGAAATTTCGATTGATGCCGATGGGATACGGTGGCTCAGCGGTTAGAGCGTCGACACGGTATGTCGAAGATCGTGGGTTCGAATCCCATCCGTATCAATTGTTTTTTCAAATTTTCTTATTAAATAATTATATTTAATAAGCTATCATGTGCTATAACATGTAAAAAATTCACAAAAATACCTATTTAAAGATTTTGGCTAACTTAAACATTTGCCCTACCCCAATATGCGAAACCCGACCCCAATCACCAATTATGTCACCAAATACATTGAACTATCAGTGAGCAAGCCACCTTTATTTTTGTTTTTGTTCAAGTGTTCCCCCCTTGAACAAAAAACAAAAGAACGGCAAAGAGGAAACAAAAGGAACTCACATTTTTTATAATATACGACCATTACACTGCCATCTATAATTTCTATACAACGAGTGTTGCTGTTTTAATTTATTTTAGTAATACATTTTGTGTATATTGACTACTATATTAAGCAAGCTAGGTTTACCTAAAATGTGTGGAAAGCACGCCACTGCTATATTCCTTTTCCAAACTAACGTAGTCGTAAGTCAAATTAAGGAAATGGCTTACGATTGACTGAATCTTAAGTGCTAATCCACTTAACAGTGCCTCTACCGATATTACTTACTTGATATCCTTGCTGCCTTGTTTAGCAAAATAAATAAATGTAATTTATGTTTTTTTTACATGTTTATGCACATGTTTTTTTATGTTACATGTTTATGCACGTGTCTTTATTAAATATTTTCATTTATATAAATGTAGTTTTTTTTCCCGGCCCTGTTCCAACTTTACAAAATATATACAAAAATATTTGAGCCTTGTATAATTATTGTTTTAGTGTATTTATAACTTTGAGGCACTTCATTCATCCTCCTAGCCTTATTATTTCTTAATTTTATGTCTGTGGCATTGTAACTCCCAAACGTATGAACAAATTTTGATTTAGTTTTTTTTTATTTAAAAGGTAACTTTATCGAAAAAAATTTAAGCTAAAAAAATTTATATTTTTTTGTGTTGGTTATTAATACTGACATTCGAATATTTTTTTAATTTTTCGATCTTCATTTTATTAATTTTATCTTTTTAATTAGTTTATATAGATAGTTTATTTCTAGGTGTACCTATATATACTTAGTTAGTTATTATTCTTGTGCTCGACCTTTTATCTATTTCAATAAAGATTACCCCGATTAATATTAAAAATCTTCATTTTACGGGTATTTTTATTCGAGATGGCAACACCAATTCGCGTAGGCAGCCACATTTGTTTGTGCTAGTCAATCTGTTTTGAGTGTGGTTACCGTCGATTCGCGCGCTCATATGTTGCGTTAGCTTTCATAAAAATATTTCGAACGGAAACATGATCTTTTAATCAAATTTTAGTTTGAGGTAATTTAATAAACCAGCCTGTAACTGTCCCACTGCTGGGCAAAGGCCTCTTCTTAAACAGAAAAATCGAGCATTAATCACCATGAATGATGTTATAGGTGTATAATAAGTACCTAGGTATATATTTTTTAATGATTCAGTCACTATTCAGACTCACTTTGACCCATTACATATTGCAGTTAATACTGTAATACTAGTAATACCGGTATATTTGCCATTTTCGACCATTTAACATAACATGGGATCGTTGTCAAACGCTTACAAAACTATGACTCAAGAAATAGATCACCAAAAGACTAAAGATTGTTAAAGAAAAAATATTGCTTTAAAAAATGAATAAAATAGCTTTTCTTGGTGAGTCTAAACACTGATATTAAGTTGATATTTCCGTAGGGTAAAAAAAAACAATTAGAATTTAATGTTCAATGTTATTGTTTACACGATGTGTGTAGGTATCAATAATGTTTTCGAAGAAATAGAAAGATAAGCGGAAGTTTTTAAAACATTGAAAAAGATGGAATTAAAAAAATACTACACCCATAATTTTTGACCATTAGAAACACTTCCCAACGCCCATGGGAAAACAGTAATGAACTATTCAAACCTACTGTTGTAGCGCCACAATTCATTATAATCTATTAAATCTATAATTACACAAATGATGAGAAGCTAATTTTACCACAGTTTCCAAGACAAGAATAGAGACATAAAATTTTAGAGATCATTTGCCTCATAAATGATATACGACACGAAAACACGACATATTGTGCTTAGGAAGAAACATAAAAAGATGCTATAAACACAATGTTCACACAATATTTTACAAAGTAGCTAACTCAGAAAAAGTATAGTGATTACTTACAGAAAATTGTTGTAGAAATTGATTTCGTCAGTGACGGCAAACTAAAAGAAGTAAAACATTTGTCGAGACTCAGAATGGATTTGATAGAAAAACTTAATAACGTGAACAATCGATTACAGAAAACAATAGGTAATATTTGAGATTCATATTATTTGAAACGAGAATAAATAACAATATTGTTTGGGTGACTCACGTAATGTCTCATAAGGAAATGAGAACAATAAATAAAATATAAGTACCTAAATCAAATCAACTACAGTCGGCTATAAAATATAAACACTATTATTACTAATATTCCATGGTATTTTTGGAACTAGCAACTGTAAATCAGACACCAAGAGCCTATTAAAATCAGTTCAGATTTAGGCCGGAATTGAAACGATTCAGGCCAAGAATAATTTGATGTTATTTCTAATTAAAACTGTGTTTATCGATATGATAAACGCGATTAGATTAGTAAAATATTTAGATAACGATCTAACTCAATTCTGAAAGCAAACTGATAAAATATCATAGTGATAATTATTGACAGTAAATAGACATTTATGAAAAACGTGGTCAAGGCAAACATTTTATACCTTTAAGAAATGTAGTAGGTATATGTATTAAGTAAAAACATATTTATGTGATAGACGGTTCTTGTAAGAGTTGTAAGCTTGGGGCAAGTTACAAGTTAGACCTACATGAAAATCCAATATTTGGTATGGTATACTAACATTGTTCTTACTTAGTTCCTCTGTAAACTAATGTATATAAACATTTTTATCGTATACTTAAATGTTTTGTATAAATATTTTTTTTATTTGGAAGAAATGAAGTTATATCTGAATAGCATTGAATTTTCACTGCAAATTAGACCTCTAGTACTCCGGTACAAGGGGTAGTTGTAACTACCATCTAAGATGGCTGAATGTAGAATAGAGCTACTGGTTGATTTAATCAGTAAGTTCAAATCTTGCTCGCAACCATTCCTTTTTCCAAAAATTTCGAAATTAGATGTGGTAAAATTTTCATTTAAAAAAGCCATTCATTGAGTGACTTAGAGAGAGTCTTCTTCATGAAAAGGTGGACTACTGTTGGAACTAGCAACTAGATTCACCTTAAGTTAAATTAACTATTTGCACCTGACATGAATATATAAAATTTTGATATTTGAGATAATGGTCAAAATCAAAATATTTTATTAATGTAGACTGATAAGCACTTATGAATAGTCATAATTCTAATATCTTTATTGAAAGACTGACTCTAGTTGCCAGTTCTAAGAGCAGCCTACCCTTCATGGAGAAGAATCTGGAAACTCCATGGTTGCTCTTTTAAATAATAATATATAGCTGACAATATTTAAGGCAAGTATACAAATTATATCCCAAGTAATTGATTTAGCAGATTGGAGCCAAATGTAGAGTTCTACGAGGCTTATTTATGGAGAGATAGAAAGATTCGAAGTAATAACTAATTGCTTACACCTATTTCTTACGTACCACACAAACATAATCCATAATTATATTGGCTAAGGAGATAAACATGAGAAAGAGCTGAAAGATTTTAAAAAAACGAGAATTATCGTACATGAAAATAATGCTGAATTCTGTTACTATGTTGTAAGTACTGCTATTAAAGTACAACCATATGATGTTATACATACAAATAACAAAAAAGGTACAAATTAAAACATAAAAGCTCCCCTAGCTGACGTCACCCACCTGTCATGGACTTATGGTAATTTATTGACAAGTGCCAGGGAATACCATGAACTAAATCAATAGAAAATGTACTAAACACATCTTTGTGTAAGGTATAAATTAGTAGCTCGGTAAAGTACTATTACTTGGGGGTAAAATATCTCACATCGATCTGTTGTGTTGTGTCAAACACAATATGACTAAATGTTATGATATTTTGACTAAGATATTATCAAAATCACGTATTTTTGAGGCAAGACTATCGATTACACAGTCTAGAATTCAATAGACACCAAACAGACATTGAACCCAACCCAGAATATGATGAAACAATTACTATAGCAGTAAAATTAACTGAAATAGGACGAATATGACACATTTTAATTGACGCAAACGAACGATTGTAGGTAATGGCATCCATTAACAACATTTTTGTATTATCTTTAAAATATTAGCACCAAAATAATGTTTAAAAAAATTCATAAAAATAACACTGAAACAAGGAAAATCTAATCACATCGATTAAATAAAAAAAACACCAGCATACATAATCCCTTAACATCCTTCTACCACGCTATTTTATACCTTTAAACCGTTGTAAAAAGCACTATAATCGCTTGCACACACACAGGGCGACTCCCGGCTCCCTTGCACTACACAATATCATGACATCACTCACTACTAGTATTTTTAAATTTTTAAATAAAGAATTACTCACGCAGCAATGCTTTTTGAAAGCGGCCAGCGTTCCATAGACGCTTGGTACTTCATGTTTTCAATCTGCTTTTTGAGTGCTTCTTTGTCCATGGCTGCAAGAATACTAGGGTCCATCGCGCAGAATCTGTGGTGTAAAACACGCACACATAGTTAGTGTATAGTCTGTCTGTGTAAGTGAGGGACGACTCGAGTACAGTTGTGTACAGCGAGGTTTTCATACGAGTTAAAAAGAGTATTAATTACTTTGGTTTTGAATAAGTAAATTAATTGAGAGAGTTGACAAGCCTTTTTATAATCATGATGATGAAGTCGGTTTTTTGTCTTTCATAATAGGCTAATTACGGGTATGGTTATATTCAACCAGGAACATGATTTTTATTTTATTTGTTTAATATTAGGTAAAGTAATTTAACTGTTGAACACTTGCATGTAATATGGCGATAATAATTTTTAAAATCTATTAAAATTTTCAAAATGATAAAAATATATATATTTTTTTTATAGGTGAAATATTGATTTTGAAATCTTATTTGAGATGCCAATGCCGTCGAAATGAGTCTTCAGTAGAGTCAAAAAATCATTGAAATCAAATGCAAACTGATTCCTTAGTTTGGTAGTTTGGTTCTCGGATGATTCTTGATGATAGAACTTGCTAAAGAGATCTATCACATCGTAGAAAAACTACTTGACTTGTCTCACCCCAACCATAATAAAATAAAAGAAAACTTTGGATAAAAGCATATTTCAAAAATTATTATTACTCAACTTATAAAATCATTTTGTATGAATCACGATTCCAACCATTATTTTACAACCCACTGTTACGTCACAGTTTTACATTCAAACGGAGTAAATTAAAAACCATCTCATTTTGTTGTCTCTTCATTCGTTATACATAAAACACTTAATTAAAATTTTAATTTTCTCAACCAAATCTAATTAGAATGACACTGCTTAATCATTTGTTTTAATTTAACACTTCTGTTACTCACTGTACAATAGCGCTATCTCTTTCTCGTGTTAGGGGAAAACAGTACATGTGAGCGTAGGTGTGAGTGTGTGGGTGATGCGCGCGCAGAACTTCACAGTTTCTATGACAACCCCTTTAGGAACACTGAAGTTAGCTTGCGCAAAGTTAGTTATCGTAATATTATTAGAATTTAAACTCTATCACATAGAAATTAAAGTTGGGTTTTGCTTTGGTGTCAGTTGTAAAATTAATGAATTAAAGCGTAATGCCCGGTAGTTCTTGGCGTTTTGTACACCATTATTCTTTGTTTTCGAACGCCTGTCATAGATGGCACTATACGAAGCGATTATGACGTTCGGATGCGCGCATTAGTGGAATTTTGAAATTGGAATGTTGATTGAAATAATGTATTTGATTGAAGAATTCTATGCTTCGTCAGTTTAAAGAGGAAAGGGCACTACCTATATCCCTTTCCTATTTCTTGGGTAGGATAATGTAATTTATATTATGTGACTGATTATACATCAGCCAAAGTTAATTAGTATATTTTATTAATAACTGGATATTGCCCGGGAAATTGAGTTTAGAAGTCTATGTCTGTTCCTCCAATTTTTGACACTTACATTTTGGTAGGGATCTCAATTAAAAAAAAATACAGCCCATGTTACTCGCTAATAATAAAGCCTTATTTAAGTGAAGAAATTTTTAAAATAAGTTAAGCAGTTTTGAGTAGGTAGGTATCTATGTATATACAAATAATCAAATATTTTCTTTTTGTAATATATTATTATTATTAGTTTAGATTTAGATAAAAACCCTGTCCCACAGCTGCACAAAAGTAACAAATTGAGGTTAGTTAAATTAAAAAAAAATCAGTTTGAAGTATTTAATTGTGAGATGAAGGCGTAAAAGTGTTATTATAATATTGTATCTGTTTTTATTTTACGTATTTTTTGTTATTTTTGTGATTGAATAGTGTAATTGGCTTAGGCCTTACTATTGAATGTAAATATATTAAAATTCTAATTTATTTTATAAAAAATCCGGACAAAATCCAGACGGTAAGTCAAAAATCGGAAAATTTACGCCACAAGTTGTCTTTGGTCATCCATCCATCGACTAACCGTGACTAGCGCTGCTTAAGCTTAGCGATCGCTATAACAGCGCCACGGGCACCTATTGAGATAATAATTAATTAAAAATACAATAGAGGCGATAAGATTCGTATTCAGATAAAAACAATAGATTTTAATTTTAATTCAGACAGTGGTATGTTCATAAAACGAGTCCAGGGGGGGGGGGGAGGACTTAGAGGGGACATATCGCTCCTGATCAGAAGGTCTAAGTAGCAAAATGTCCAACAGCGCAAAACGTCCAATGAGTAATAAGTCTAAATAGCAAAAGGTCCATGTAGCAAAACGTCCAACTATCAGATGGTCTATATCGCAGAACGTCTAATTAGCAAATCGTCATTTTTTAAGTGTGTACAATCATGATAGAAAGTAAAAGTCATTTGTAAATTACATTTTTATTTGATTAAAAATAATTTTGAGTTAAAAAGCTAAACTCTTAAATCTTATAAAGATACAACCTGTTGGTATGTTTTAAATAATCATTTCAATATAAAAGTCCTAGATTCCTATGCCCTCAGTCCTGCCCCCTAGAATAGCTTACTACCAGATCATGGCATTTGCTTATTTCCCAATAAAAAAAGTCTTTAGAAATTGTGATAAGCACTTACAACGATTCGATACAAGCGCCTCGTAAAACGCTGTTGTTGACACTCAGAAACTCCTGTTAACCCCATGGTAGAGATATCGCCGGAATTAGATCATTATCAGGCGACATTACGGCCACAACACCCAAAACTATATAATATATATTTCAAATATTTAAGTACAGTTAGTAGAATAACGTCTCAATATATCCACGTCTAAATCACGTATAAATAAAAAATAACGTAGAATAATAAAAATAAAGTAAAATAACGGCTCTACCGTCTCTATCTAAATAAAAAACTCAAATCAAACAACTGACCACGAAGATGGGTATTTTCGTGGTCAGTTGGCCGATTTGAATTTCCCCTTTTAGGGGTTGAATTCTGAAAAAACCTGAAACCCATATTTACTAATTTATCAATACGAGAACTGTTGTGAATCTTGTTTCTCCAACTTTTGACCCCCGTTTCACTCCCTTAGGGGTGAATTTAAAAAAATCCTTTCTTAGTGCACCTCTATACACCTCATAATTTGGAATCCCTAGACCTTGTGGTTTGGGCTATGCGTTGTTATGGCATTCACTCACTCAGTCAGTTTCTTCTTTTTTGTATTTCATAATCTATGATGGTTTTCGGATATCTTTAGCTTGTTCAGCGGTTTCAAAAAAATTGAGCGAACACCCCCCCCCCCTCATTTTAGTAAGTGGGGTACTTAATCCGCTGTGCGTATTAACTTTTTTTACGAAAAACCTACCTTTGTACCTACACTACAAAAACGTCAATTTTTGAGAAGACAAGTGGCCCCAATTAGGAATGTCACCCCGGGCCCCCAACAGGCTTAATTCACCACTGGTCTGAGTATCCCTCAAAATAACCTAATCTAATTCAGTTATTTTGATATTAAACAGGAGACCTTTACAAAAAGATTTTCATTTTCAGAAACGATTCAAGTCTTAATTATCTATAGAGCTGAAACAAAAAGCCTAATTTGATGTTATCTTAGGCCTCCGAGTGGGCAACAGATGTCTTTAGCTAATGAAAACATGTTACAAAATTAATCATAATTTTATCAAAGCATTTTTCTTCTTTTTTTAACCCCCGAGGCCCCGACGCAAAAAGAGGGGTCTTATGAGTTTGACGTATCTGTGGTAACGTAAATGAGTCGTGATAGCCTAGTGGTTGTGACCGATGACTGGCAAGTCAGAGGTCTCGGGTTCGAACCCAAGGCGCGCACCTCTGACTTTTCGTAAGTTATGTGCGTTTTATAAATTAATTATCACTTACTCTGTGCCTCGGAAAGCACGTAAAGCCGTTGGCCCTGCGCCTGATCTCTCTCCGATAGTGTCGGAAGGCCGTTCCATCGGACTATGAGAAAGAGGGAATAGAGAGTACACCTGTGTTTGCGCACAAACTTGTGCACTATAATATCTCCTGCGTAATTGGCTAGTCTCCGTTGAGATTGGCCGTTGTGACCGAAATTCGGTCAGGAGGATATTATCGTAGCTCCCAAATGGATGACCAACTTGTTATTGAATTTTACTTCATCATCATCATCATCATTTCAGCCATACGACGTCCACTGCTGAACATAGGCCTCCCCCAATGACTTCCAGATTGGCTGGAAGCAACCTGCATCCAGCGGCTTCCTGCGACCTTTATTAGGTCTTCTGTCCACCTTGTGGGTGGACGTCCTACGCTGCGCTTGCCGGTACGTGGCCTCCATTCCAGAACCTTTCTGCCCCATCGGCCGTCAGTTGAACTGACTGAACTGAATTTTAGTTATTACAAAACAAAAACTTTGAAGTTTGATTTCCAGATCAGATTTTACAAAATCCTTAGTTTTTCGGACAACATTAAAAAACATTTTCGCATCAACAACTGTCTTTTCCCAAGGTTTTGTTTGCAGAGATTTTCGTTGATACTCAAATATAGCAGTTGTGTTGTGTTCTCTCATAGTGTTTACTAAACAACATTTTGTTTGAAGATATGTTTGTTTGTAGATCCGATTCTTCGTTTGAGTTTCACTAGTTAAAATCTACTAGTGTTTCAGTCCGTGGTTGACATTCAACCGTATTTTTTTTTATTAATTTTAGCTTTCTGCATTTCTCCATATAAGCTTACTATGCCAAGTTTCACACTCCTTCGTAAGCGCAATATTCTTAAAAAGGGAAAAACTGTGGAAGTTTTTGCTTCACGTATTAATATAATAATAGATATTATTGTTTTTAATACATGTGATGGCTATGTAATGCCTTAGTCTTATGTATTGCCGTACTATCGTTTCTTTGCCCACATCTATATTTTTTTTTTTTTTCAAATTAAATAATTGCTCTAGCACTAGACAAACGGTGTCAAACTTGCATGACGCCGCCGCCCGTGTCAAAAAAATCAAACAATACAAAGGCCATCATCGCAATTGACATGACATACAGACGACGACGCGTAGAATAATGGGATATCTTATTCTTCAGAGAGTGGTAAGGGGGTTATTCTCTAGAGAAAGGAGCTTGTACAAATTCTATTTGACAATCCATTTGGATTGATCATAACATTTCCTTATTTATTTTTGGAGTATTGATGTGTTGCTTTGTCTTTTAACAATGTGAGTTTTTGTTGCGATACTCTTGGGAGAGAGTTGCTTACGATTCACCAGTAATAATATAATAATAATAGCCTTTATTTACTGATAGATAGTCTTAAACTAGTTACTGTTTTGTTTTTTTTTTCGTCTTCGTCCGTCAGCGCGTCCCTTGACGCATAGGCCTCCCCCAGGCTCCTCCATTTTACGCGATCTTGTGTTGCTCTAGCCCACAAGGCGCCGGCTATCTCCGCTATGTCATCGACCCAGCGTTTGCGTTGTCTACTTTGACTTCTCTTAGAACCGTCTCTTACTATCCATTCTGTTATGGCTTCTCCAGTACGTACTCTTATACGCACTACTGAACTGAGTCACAAACATTTTTTATCGTATGGTTGACGAACAACCTGCTGTCAGAGTTTAAACCGCCGATTGACCTCTGACATGACTTTACCATTTAAAAATCTCTCAAATGTGCTGGTTTCTTCACTATTTTTTTAATATTCGAAAAGTCAGAGGTGCATGCTAATTATTAGTTTCGAACCTAAAACTTTTAACTTGGCAGTCCAACTGTCATACCAATAGGCTATCACTTTTTGACACACACACTGTTCATCACTCTTAATCTCGGAAAGTCAGTAAAATTCAATAGCAAGCTATGAAGTCATTAATACCCGTTATAAAACATTTCAATAAAGCTGTGTTCTTCTGAGTCTCCAATGTCCAGCAATTGGCTGCGTTATTGATTAATATGTCCTTATTACTCACTGTATAAATGCAAATACATTACAGCTAATTACGATACATGCGATGCACGTCTGCGCTTATTAAATCGCAATAATTTGACCTTGGGGACTTGAAGCGGTGCAGTCGCGCGATTGTGAAACTTGAGACTGTCTGTGTGTAAAGACCCTTATATATAATGTGTCTGACATACCATCAACAAGCTGATGGGAAGCGAGAATAAGGTTTGAAACTCTTATAGGTTTTTATACAGAATCACTTTCTCCTATCGCGGGTGTGCTGGAAGAAATTTCATTAGGAATAAGCATCACCCTGTACATCGCCTTACCTAATGCCTTATTTTGTTATATATTTTGTTGTGTGTGTACAAATAAATTAAATAAATAAATAAATAAAAAATAAAAATTATTCTATTCTACGCCATGTGCCAAGTGCCGAACTAAATAAAAAATATTTATATTTTATTTTTTAATATCACTAACTAATTTGATATCTTAACGTTTAATAACTGGCCAGTGATATTATTCTTACATATTAATAGAAATGGTACTGTTCTTAAAAAATACTTGATTCAAATAATATTTTTACCTTTTTACTAATTGCTTCTTGTCTCGAGTTTCGGCTTATAGTGTCTGCTCCGGGCTTAGTCCGGCGAAGCTGAGTACAGTCTGAAACATTAAAATCATGAATAATTTCGTTGAAGGAAGGAAAATGCAATTATCTATTATCCTGTTTTTATTGTATTTGGACAGGAAAATTGTATGGTATTTAATTGCTTTCTGGTAGGAAAGTTATAAATTAAAGGTTCATGACTAGTGACTTTTTGACGTGTATTTTTACATGTATAGAAGCACTGATAGCCTAGTGGTATGACCGTCGATTGACAAGTCAGAGGTCTCAAGTTCGATCCCAAGGCGCGCACCTCTGACTTTTCGTAAGTTACATGCGTATTATAAATTAATTATCAGTAGCGAAAACAGTGAGGGAAAACATCGTGATAAAACCAGCACACCTGAAAGATTTTTCAATGGTATGTAAAGCCATGTCAGAGGCTACGGATGGTTTAAACTCTGACACCAGGTTGTTCATCAGCCATATGATAAGAAGAACATGTATAACCAAAATTAGTTTGTATGGTTTTCTTCGTTTAAAAAGCAATTCAACCTAACTAATTTAACTTCCTAACAATATTGTAAATGAAAATGTAAGTTTGTGTGTCTTTGTTCCGTGAAAGACTCCATAATTATTTTAGAAATAAAAACATTCAAAACAAACAAAGCCGGCTAAACTACAAAATATTTAATTAAAACTATTCAATTTCCCATAGGACCCCATAGGCTACATTCACTTAGTCTCTTGAGCACAATTATCACGATAACTTTCACCTTGAATGTAAGGCATTCTGTCCGTGTATCCTTTTACATAATTAATTGACCACCAGTGGCTTTGTATGCGAAGAGTTTTGTACTTTACACTCGTCTTTTTAAGGCATTGCCTTGGTGACTAGATCCTCCTCGTCGTTTTAGTCGTGTTAGACTAGTGGTGGTGACCGTTGACTGGCAAGTCAGTGTTATCAGGTTCGAACCCAAGGCGCGCACCTCTGACATTAACATAATATTATTATTTATTTTACTTTTTTTATTATAATTATTTTCTATGTTTTTCTATACTTATGTGATCTTTGTGCTGCTTAAGAAGTGTAACTGGTGTAAATCGTTTTTATTAAGGTAAATAAATAAATGAAATAAATAAATCATCACTATAAATTATAAAATCCCCTTATCGCATTTTTCTGTCATTTATCCTGTCTAATTGTAAAGGCTAAAAGCTGACAGTGTGAAATACTATAATGATGCAAAAGATGAAACGGAAACACGAATATTCCAGCCGTTAATTGTTAAAAACTTTCAGGCACGGACAGTCATGAAAAAAAAACACCAAATCCCTGTGGATGAAACCATCTGTCTGATTGCCTTTGAAAAAAAAATAACACGTTTTCCCCTTTACGCAAAAACTATTGCATGGATTAAAAAAGATTTGTGTTGACATAGAGCTCACAGGAATATTCGAACAATGTGTAGGTTTTTGGGTTCATATGAAAGGTGAACATCAATAATACTTAAATTAACGAAATCCATATTGACTTACAATTAGGATCACGTAAATCATCATCATCATCATCAGCCTGTATTAGTCCACTGCTGAACATAGGCCTCTCCTAATGCGCGCCACTATTGTGCGGTCATTGCAGGTTTGCTACGCTGGGCAAGCGGGTTGGCGATCGCAGTAGCAGATGATTGCTGTTATATAGAAACATGCTGCTGCCCATCCTCCGGCTCTTTCCCTTTGTCGCTTCTTACGACACCCGTGAAACGAGTAGGGGTGGTTCTATTCTTAGGCCGGAAACCACACGTGTACACGTGTGCACGTGTGATTTCATGAAAAATAGCAAGTGTCAAGCCATGTCAGAGGCCTACTGGCGGGTCGATATAAATTCTGATACTACCGTTCATCAACCGTACTGTCCATACTATAAAGAAAAATCTTGCGCCTAATCTCAATGATAATAAGCACGATTTTGCAATAAATTTGTTTCCACTAACGATATTCCTTCCAATATACAATGTTATTAATTTGTAAACCAAAACATTGACTTTACGTAGCCTTGTAGTTTAAAACAATGCTATTTCAAAGGAATATTACCATGAAGCTTAGCCGAAACTAAATAACGACACCAAGAGAATAAATAATATGTTTTCTATTTATTTTTTTCAGCAAAAACGCAGACATAGAGTTTAAATATTTGCCTAAAAGTAAAAAAAATGCCTAAAAATAAAATATAAAATGACTTTAATAAAAAAAAAGTTTGCATCGAAACGGACAGCGATTTAATATTACAATGTCATCCAGTATATCATGTATCTCTACGTCTTCAGAAAAATAGTTAAAAATTAATTGCAAAATTTGTACTAAACAGAAAAGCTAAATGAATAAATACGTGATAATTATATAGGTATGTGATAACTAGGTATAAGATAGGAGGGCTTTACTCTCTGAACCAATGTAAGTCACCAGAAATATGACTACAATGATTGTACACTGCAAAACTCACCATAAATAACAGACAAACTTAATTTTACTCTATAATACTTACATGAGACAAGCGAGGGAAATAAAAAACTCTTTTTCACAAAATATCAACAACTTATCAACAAAAACAGAGTCAAATAGACTAAATGCCATCAAATATTCAACCTATTTTTCATTGCGTGTCATACCGGACTCACCGCAAAACTAATTTAATTATCACTAATTCGATTACCCCAATAAGCTCCCGACTGCCCTCCACACACACACAGACACGCATACACGTATACAAACAATTACACGACAAAGTACACACAAACTCGAAAACACAAAACTCTCTCGTCCAACCTATTCGATTTTTAAAACTTGGATTAGAACGAACTTTGAAACTAGCGAGCGCGTTCGAAATTGAAACTTTTTTTCGTGTTTATTTTTTTAGTTTGCCATTTAGGTTTGTTTTTGGAATTTTCGTGTATTTTTGTTTGTTTTTTCCACTATGTACTATGATGAAAAACGTACCGTCTGTCTTGAGAGGCAGTTCAACTATAACACGGGCCTCGTATGCTCGCTACCGCGTTCTACGCTCTAATTGACTATGAATGTATCATGCAACTTCTGATATTCCAGCTTTGTTGTGCTAAAAATAAAGAGATGTCAATTTGCATTCTATTATTGCGTGTTTCGGTGTGGTATTTAGAAACTGTAGATTTAATCTTAAATTAATTTTTCATGTGAATTCGCATTCTTGAAAATCTTTTTCGTTTTTCTAGATTCTGTGTTTAACTAATAAACCATAGTCACTATTGTATTTTGGTCTAGTCATTCGTTGGATGGCATCGCGTTTCTTGTCTATCAATCAAAATTTATTTTTCTACAATTTTAAGCTCCATCAGGGCATTTATTATAGTAGGAAAATTAAAATTTTGCTATAAGAGCGAAAGGAGTGAGTTGTTTAGAATTGTAATTTCTGCTGTCGCTTTTCATTTGTCATTAAAATTACCACAAAATCCTTCAGCTAGTTACTTTTCTGACTCTAATAAAAAAAAATCTACTAATGAGTAACCAAAATTAATTTTTTTTGAACAATCTAAATCATCAACCAACATACCTTCACCAAAAACCCTTCAAGCAAAATAATTTAAAAATACTAATTAAAAAAATGCTCACATACAGTCTTGTGACGACCAGCCGACTCAAACAAGGGCCACGCACACATGCAAGGCTAATAGACTCGCACACAGACACCTGTGTACGTGTATCGACGACGGTGGATGCATATTGACCGTTTAGTATTATGAGTTAGGTTAGCGTAGACCGTTTGCATTGTTGTACGAGAATTTTAACGGATGATACAAATTTGTGACCATCTGGGTAAGCGATTTCGTTGTTCTAATATAATTTCTCTAATAGTGTGAATAAACTAATTGCTTAACGTAACAGTTTTAAGGTAAAATATTTTAAATAAATAAAAAAATTAAATATACCTTAAAACATTTAAAAAATTAGAAAATAAAGAAAATTATATATAGTAGTCCACTGGTATCTAGAACAGGGTCTAAGCTACCAGTGGTCAGGACTCCAGATAGAGGAACTTCCTAATCAGTATTATTATTATTACAAGCCCGTAATTAGGGCAAATTAGGGCAAAGGCCTCCCTACTCTCCTTTCACCTCTGTCTTTCTAGAGCTGCTGAGGACGTCTTTATTCATTAGTTGTCAGCTCATCCCGCAATCTCTATCTGGGTCTGCCGCGATGTCGCGTGCTAGTTTGAGAGACTCATTGGATCGACACTGTCGTCAGTTTGGTCGTCTAAAATGCCTCCGATCCCCAAATCTCGATACGTCCCTCCAATGAGCGTAACCCCTTTTTAAAAAAAATCTCTACAAATACGTAAATTTTTGAAAAGACCAAAACCTGACAGGCTTAGTTTTTGACAGAATTAGCTTTCCGAGTGACATCAGTTATTAGTACACCATTAAAAAATATAAAATTCCATTCATATAACAATGAAAACGCACACCATCCTCACAGAGGCATCAAGGTAAATGATTCGTGTCAGGTCTGTGTGTATCGCAGGTGCAAACTATCACATACATACATTACTACATACATCCAACTACCCTCATATAATCGGATGGGACGTGATTTTAATGAGACGGATGTGTAGGCGCTGAAAACTTGTTAACGATTTTGATTAGCAACTAATGAACCGATTAATAGGAGTATGTTCGGTTTTTGAACATAATTATTTACTAAGACATTAAAAAAAACTACTGATACGGATGGGATTCAAACCCACGATCTTTGGCGTACCGTGCCGATGTTCTAACCGCTGAGCCACCATATCCCATCAGAATCAGTCGAAATTTGAAATCTCTTTCTACTGCTACGTGCTTTAACATGTAAAAAATTCACAAAAATGAGGTTTAACTTTATTTAGTGCTAAAAATAATTTAACTTAATTCTTCTTTCTTTATCGTGTCATTAACAACCAAGTGTCAGATTTTAAACTTCCCGTAGGCTTCTGATGACATGGCTTTACAAACTGAAGAAAAATTTCTTAGGTGTGCAAGAGCGCAGGTTTCTTCACGATGTTTGCCCTCACCGTTTTAGCAAGTGATAATTTCCTACTTCCTGTTCTGTACTAAATTCAAACAGAGAGAGTGCGAGGCCGGTTTTTGAATCCACGACTTTGACTTGGCAGTCCAACAGGAACACCATGGTTATTACTACTTTTTTACCCGACTGCGGCGAAGCCAAAAAGGAGAGTTATTAACAAATAATAATAATGTCCTCCAGACCAACGGATCAATCTCAACGGATATTAGCCATCGACGCGGGAGATATTATAGTGCACAAGTGTGTGCGCAAACACAGGTGCACTCTCTATTCCCTCACTCTCATAGTCCGATGGGACGGCAATCCGACACGACCGGAGAGAGATCAGGCGCAGGGCCAACAGCTTTACGAGCTTTTCGAGGCACGGAATAAGTGATAATTAATTTATAAAACGCACATAACTTACGAAAAGTCAGAGGTGCGAGAGTGCGCCTAGGGTTCGAACTCGAGACCACTGACTTGCCAGTCAACGGTCACCACCACTAGGCTATCACGACTCAGTTATTAACAACATACAGTTTAACTACACACAGTACTTTCTCATTTAGAAAAACCTATAAGTAGAATTTATTAAGGACAGTGTAGTACCTCTACATTTTATCCTGCAGTGATACCTAACTTAGTAACAGACTTCAATTATACATAATTAGTGTGAGGTCACTAGGGTGACTGTCCTCGTTGATCTCATCATAAGTACGGCTTCATATCTTAACAGATTAAACTCCGGGTGACGACAACTACATGGTGACCTTCAAGAAACAAATGCCTTCTTAAAACATTAGCAATATTTTTGTGATTTTTTTTTTACATGTGCACATGATAGCTTATTAAATATATTATTTAATAAGAAAATTTTGAAAAAACAACTGATACGGATGGGATTCGAACCCACGATCTTCGACGTACCGTGTCGACGCTCTAACCGCTGAGCCACCGTATCCCACCAGCACCTGTCAAAATTCCAAATCTCCTTTACACGCCTAGGGCGTGTGGCGACATCTATCGGAATACATTACGTATCCCGACTCAGTGCTCCAAACTTTGCAGTTTTAGTAGACACCGATGCGATATCACCAATTTTCTTAATATTTTTGTGAATTGTTTTTTAACATGTGCACATGATAGCTTATAATTCAGTTCGTATCAGTTGTTTTTTCAAAATTTTCTTATTAAATAATTACATTAGCAATAATCAATTAAGATCTACGTCCTACAGATTCCCGCGGTACACAAGCCTCCTCAGTAAAGACTTTGGTCTACAGGAATGTTGTTTAGATGCTTCTTTATTTCTTTCTTTGGTTATCTGATTGATTACCTGGTGTACGACATTAAACGTTTCCCAGGTGTAGTTTCCTCACGTTATTTCCCCTCACCGTGGGGAAACCTGCAGACTAGCATACTTAAGAGATTTGTCAACAGTGATCACTAATTTTAAAACTCATATGAAGTCAAAGAGTTAAAAAAAATTAGGAAAGTCAGAGCCTGGGTTTCGAACCAATGACTTTTGACTTGCTAAGTCCAACGGTCATACCAATAGGCCACTAAGTAATGGGCTGATACAAATTTCCCCAAACTATTTTTCACCGTTTTAGCGACTGATAATTAATTTAAAGGTCTTGGGATCGAACTCGAGACCTCTGACTTGTCAGTCGACGATCATACCACTAAGCTATCAGTGCTACATGTTATTAGCCGTATCGTATTAGCGAGTGTTAATTACCTCAATTAAAATAACTATCATGATTGTAATCATTCCAGACAGAGGTGCTAAAGCTAACAGTTGTTCCGTGTTACTACATTGCGGTTAAGCAATACATGTTGAGGTTATGTTCCGGATGAGGGGGCGTTGCGTGTACCACTCTGTATTACATACATAACTATCACGCTTGTAAACACTAATTAGATAGGCAGAATTGATTGTAAAACATGGTTTAACATTCATTTATAGTGAACAGTTAATATAATCGCTATGGGAGTCTATAAAGAGCTTTTTTTTTGATCCAAATATGAAACTAACATGAATATTTGATGCGTCTTTATAAAATGGTGCTAACTCTCTTGCTAGCGCAGTAATTTAGACTCCTCATCTTTCTTTCTAACAGAGATCATGAGAAAAGGATAGAATGTTTTTAGAGATGTCAAACTAATATAGTCTTCAACTTTCGCGAACATTTAACATAATGAAACAACTTTTTAAATGAAACAATTTTATCCGTTTAAAAAGTTGTTTCATGATGTCAAACTAGTCTATTTGCGTGATATCCACGATAATTTTATCGGCATGTCTCGTCTAATTTCTAATTATTAGAAAGAGATAGGGACTAAAATTAGTTTATTGCAATATACAAGAGAATCATCACCAATAATAATTTTGTCTAAAGAAAAAGCATAGTAATTTATATTTATATAGAATTACATATATGTATAGAGCTAGGTACTACTAGGTAAACGAAAAATTCATTCATAAATAAATAGTGAATTTTCACAACTGAACTTGAATAGAAACCAATGCAAATGAAACCAGTATTGAACTAGAAGTTGTGCACTACAGCGTAGTGTCGTATTACGAACACTTATGGCAACCGTATGGCGTATTGTGTATCTTCTAGTTCTGGACTTCGTAGTCTTAGGGTTGACACGCTTCAACAACTATTTTTTTTAAATTTAATTTAATTTAATTCTGATATTTTTTAAAAATTGTATAGAAATTTAATTATATATTTATCTCTGTATAAGAAGAGGCCTTTGCCCTGCAGGGGGACAGTTACAGGCTGGTTTATTTATTTAAAAGTTTGAAAAAATTGAGGTACTCGTATTAACTGTAGTTACGGTAAAGGTATAAAAATCATGGGAGGCTTTTGCCCAGTAGTGGGATGATATAAGCTAAATATAACAGTAGTTAACCTTGATTAGGTACTAGCAGGATTTACAAAGTGATAGCCGAATGGTATAACCAAGTCAGAGGCCTACGTGCGGCTTAAACTCTGTTACCAGGTTATTTATCAACAACTTTCTACAAGGAACATATGCCGAAATCTGAAAATAAAAAAAAATACTTTTCATACAAAGTGACTGGTCACGTGACTCACTTTTGTATGAGAAGTTAAATTTTCGTTTTCAGATTTTGACCTATATTTCTTAGAAAAAATTGAAAGTTGTTTATTTTCATGGACCTTAGTATCTACAAAAATTTGGCAGGTCTTGAAAACAACAGATATTACAAAACAAACAAAACATATACGTTAGACAACCCTACTCCAAACAATCGGTATGACAATGATTGTTGTACCGTCTCTCAGACAAGGGTACACAATACCTCTCACCGGACTATTGATTTAACACTGTTTTGAACCTACACACGGCATAAAACATGTTTGTATTTAGAGAAGAAATAATCATATTAGCACATTTCTTGAGCACGAGCCTTTAAGAGCCCCTTTTTTATTCAGAGTGGAATACCAGGGCTATTTTTAAAGACTGACTCGTAGACTATGATATAAGATTAAAGAGAAAACTAATTAACCGACTTCCCAAAAAGGAGCAGGTTCTCAATTCGGCCGGTATGTTTTTTTTTCTATGTATGTACATCGATTACGCCGCGGAAATAGCTGCCAGGTGGTTCCATAGAAATATTGTCATGATGTGATCATGGACTTACGAGATATGGAAGGGAACTCCTCGTAGGATAATAGCAGAATTGTCCTAACAAGTTCCTAATATTGCTTTGTTTATACGTGCAGTCGATGGCTGATGAGTAAAGAAGAAGAGGGGGGATACGTGGACTCCAAAACGTTTTAAAGTTATTTCAAGCTTTTTAGTTCCTTTTGAAGTCGGTATTATATATTTTATCGGTTATCGGTTGGATAATGGCAGGAACTGCCAGGAATCTCATGGATCTCGTGGCTCACAAATATTTCAAATTCTAGTATCATATACTAAATGTATCCATTCATGATGATTTTCTTCACAATTAGTCCTAATAATGAGACCACTAGTTTATCACATGCGTTAAAATAAACCCCTATGCCATATAAAATGTTTCCATTTATGATGATTTTCTTTTCAATTAGTCCTAATAAAGACACCACTAGTTTATCACACCCCTACACTATGGTGTTATACCTACACCTACGGGTGGTATGACACTAAATGGATTTCGTGGCACCAGCGCATACGAGACGTAGCGCACTTGATCAAAAACGGTATGTGTAAAATAACGCCAGTGGAATTATGTCCACAATGGTGCCGATTCCCTTCCACTGTGCACCGAACTAATTTAGACTCACTATTTGTCTTTCTGACAGAGGTCATGAAAAGGATAAAAGGGTTTTAGAGCTGTCAAATTAGTCTTCTTCTTATTTTTTGATTGAGGTGATTTCACGATACCTATTTTCGCCATTCTCAAGTCAAAGGCCGAGAAAAATAGAAGTTACTTAAAACGTGTGTGTATATCTATACTAATATTATAAAGAGGTAAAGTTTGTATGTATGTATGTCAGAGGTAATCTCTGCAAATACCGATCCGATCCTAAAAATTCTTTCACTAATAGAAAGCTACTTTATCCCTGAGTGCTATAGGCTATTTTTATTCCGAAAAAAAAGTTGAGGTTTTAGTAAAAAATAACAATATCTGTGATTTAACTCAGAAAAAAAGGCAATCTGGCTGCTTTATCAACGTGTGTTTACGGGAAAATTTAATTTAACAAAGTCGCGGGAAACAGCTAGTTAATTATAAAATTATAATAATAATAAGACCGTATCATAAAAGCATAGTAAAATATTATGTAAAAATGTTTATGTAAATAAGTTGTTACTTTGTTAGTTAGTAAAAAGATGTAACTCAACACTAGGATTTTCTACGTATAGGTATTGTGGATGCTGTTACAAAAAATATTATAATTCCTGAATACACAACCACTAACACCGGAACAAATATCTCTGAATTACCGGGAATTGAAGCTCTGACACCGAGCACAAAACGCACACTTAATAATAATACATTGGCTTATCTCAAAGAAGTAGATTTTTGAGGAAACGCGATATAACCTACTTACCAAATGTTTTGATAGCAGTACATAGTTATTATATAAAATTATGATAGAAATCATAGATGGCATGGCATTGATAGAGTTATACTCTGAGCGTATGCAAAACTCAATTCTAACCCAATATAGGTCAGTTTCTTATTAAGCACGCGAAAAGCGCTTAATCTCTACAACAATCTTGTTGTCAAAATCAACAAAACATCAATCATTTACATCAAACGAATTGTTTTATGCAAGTACTCCCACATGCAAGTACTACACATAGTAGATATTCCCTAAAACTATTTTTCTAATAAAAACCATACTTGATTTCAGCACTATTTTTTCACCTGTTAGCAAGAAAATCTATTAAACCCTCCACCACTGTAGCACGAACAACAGTGCATGCTGAATGTCCTGTTATAATGAACTCTCGCCCCCGAGGTACAAACTTAATTGATTCCACAACTTCCAGTGTCGACAGAGATTAGACTTTATTATTGTTGCAATTTATTAGAATTTATCGTTCTGGAATGGAGTCCGCGGTCTAATTAGGTTTTAAAATTACGCTGCTGTTGGTCGGTAATGATTTTTCATGTTATAACATGGTTCAAGGATATAACAATACATTAAATATTATATTTTTAACATTTCTTGTCTCTGTAGCCTATTAAGATTTATTAGTATTACCTTTTTCCATAATATATTATTTTACATGTATAGTTTAATATATATAGGTTTGAATTTTATTTATGTATATTGGAGTGTAGTTTATATTATTAAATTTAAGTAATTTAAGTAAGGTACATAAGGTTTATATACTTACTTGTACACCTAGACTACCCGTTATCGTTTTTCCAGTCACACCATGTCCATCCTAAGGTTGTCTGGAAGAAATCGCCGTGTGCGATAAGGCCGCCCATTGTACATTCATTTTAGATCACACAAAAAGAACATATATTATGTTCTTTTTGTTTACTTTTGGTGTACAATAAAGAGTAAATATAGTAACGATAGATAGCCTAGTGGTATGTGCAACTGGCAAATCATCATCTCGGGATCAAACCGTCTGATTACCGTCTGATATTGGCAATGCAGTATGAATATTCTGTGTGTTCTGTAACCAATCTTGTAGATACTAATTACCTTTTGGGAATACGCTTCTGATATGTAGGTATAATTTGTGATATGGCGTATTAGGTTAGTATGTATTGCTACTGCTTATTCCATTGGTCTGATCCCTGAAGGATTATCTTGTAACTCGCATGAAACTAATTCGTATTAAAAAGTTTTGCGGTTTATGTATTACTAGCTTCCGCCCGCGGCTTCGCCCGCATGATATGTTGATAAATTGTAGCCTATGTGTTATTCTGATGTATAAGCTATATTGTGGTGAAGTTTCATTCAAATCCATTCAGTAGTTTTTACGTGAAAGAGTAACAAACATCCATACATCCATACATCCATACTTACAAACTTTCGCCTTTATAATAGTAGTAGGATAGTATTGATACTGATATTCATTGTTTTGTTTGTTGCATTGTATTTTGTAACTTTTCATGAAGATGTAGAATTCGGTTCTGTGGCCAGCAATATATGTCATGAAAGAGATTATTTGGTCAGCAGCAGAGTCATAGATTTCCTCTCGTATCTATCTCGTTCGTTTTTCCTAAAATTTATTAAAGGCGATTCATTCACGAATGCATAGTATTAATAAATACAAGCATGTTAACCAGCTTAAACATATTTTGTTAACGACTGATAAAAACTTATCTACGAAATCAGCATAAATAATAAATCTGGCTGAATAAGTTCTCCAGAATAACAGATTTGAGAAAACACAAGTAGGAACCTACACTTTTTCCCTAATACATAGTTTCCAGGCCTTTTGACTAGCATATTCGCTGCTACTAAACACTTTTAAGGAAAATTTATACTGCAACTCGCACCCTATTTCATGGAATTTATCGTGCTTGCTTTGGGATGAAACTTGGCGTTCTAATTAGCTTTTAGAAATACGCGGCTGGTTATGACTTGTAATTAGGAATGCTCATAATATATTATTATTTAGAGTCTAGATTGCTTTTGTTCTCAACCGTGTGCTTGAAATTTTATTTCATGGAAAGTTTATCTCAGTACTTGGAAAATTATACTTGGATAGTAAGCTGTGTAAATGTGTGTGTAATAAATTCAATTTATATTAATTATGATTAATGCACGGTCTTTCTCTGTATGAAAAGAGGCCTTTGCCCTGCCGGACAGTTTATGGGAAAACAATAAAAATCTGGAGGTACAAAATAGCAACTATAAACTTGTATTTTCAAAACTTAGTATTACTTTTACAAAAACATGCACAACGAATCACAAAATGGTTCGTCAAAGATCAAGTCATAGATAATTTTTCAGAAGAAAAAACGAATCCCTCTATTTTCTAAATTGTTGCCATTACAAAAAATAGGTATATTAAATATCGACTATGTCGTTAAATGTTACTATTCGAAATGATCTATAAAGATAAGATATTATGTATGTTTTATATCACAGAATCTTACAAGTTATTGGCTAGTTTATTTGTATTTATTTATATCATTATTAAAATTTTGTGGCTTCCTTTCAAGTGTTGGAGACGGCTTTTAATCTAATCGAATGTAGCTAAATAACAGATTTCTATGGAACAACTATCCCTCAAAAGGTATCATACCACAGAATTAGCGCCATAAATAAGGCATATACCTACAATACTTTACAAAAGTATCTATATCCGAATATGAGAAAGCCTTCAACTTCCATTATCACAGACGAAGTTTGATGCGTTGCAAAGTAAATTCAATTTTCTGAGTATTACGTCGTGAATTTGAACAAAAGATACTTTATATTATATTGGTATGGGACGCACGAACTCTGTTCGAACTTTGATGTCGAAAAGAAAAGTTAAATGTAGGTTCAACTTTACAGACTTAGGTTTTAGTTTAGTTTTTCTATTTGAGCGTGTTTCTACTGTTTCAGTTAACATGCTGCTTTCTTCTGTGCCTTGGTCCTTGGCTTGGCACCGACTCCAAAAGAAATTTATCTACTTATTGCAAACTTATTTAATTTTGGAGTTGGTTTTATTATTTTATTCGTTCACATTCTCTTTCTCTCTTTCTCTCTCTCCTGTGCAATCATTATTCCCACATGATAGTGGGGTCAATTGCTTGTCGGGTTTTTTTACTTCCACTTTGCTCTATCCATCACATCGTCTTGGGTAGCGTTGCATGCATTTACATTATAAATGTCTAATTATTATATATTTTAATTTTCTGCCGCTTCAAAATCAACAAATTCCAGGATACCGATTAACAGAAGATGACAAAATCTATACTAATTAATATGTAAGTACTAACAAATACCGATGGAATTTTGGACAGAGAAATTTTCATGTTGACGTAAAATATAACCTTATATCCGACAAAAAAGTTCTAGATAATATTTTTACCGTTATCTATAAACATTACTGTAACACAATGCGAAGTTTCAGCGACAGTGAAATTATAACATGTTAAACGCCTAACGGTGAAAGAAAACATCGTGAGGAAACCTGGACTTGATGGTCTGAAATCGCCAACACGCAGCGGGCTAGCATGCTTGATCCTCCTCTGTATGAGAGAGGCTTTTGCTCTGCTATAGGACAGTTTTACATGCTGGTTTATCTATTTATTAAACGCCTCAATGATTTGATTAAAAAGCTAAGAGAATGTATGCACAACAAAACTTTGCCTACTGCAAAATATAGGCGTTTTTCTTCAACACAAAATAATTCAGTAGCAGTTTCCATTTTGTGAAACGATTTTTTTAATATTTTTTTGTTTGGTAGCTATTGATGAACTTTAATGTTATCAATAAAAAAATTAAAGAATTGGTTTTTTTAATGAATTGTGGTCAAATTCACCACCACTTGACGACCTGTAGTTATTATAAATGAGTTATGATATTTTGATTATGATATTTTTTTTAAATCTTTATTTATATAAAGGTACGCATTAGCGACTATGCCAATCCCAACGTAATAATATGAAGATCTTTAACTTCTGAAAACTCAGAGGCCTTGAATTCGAACCTGAAACCTCTAACTGGCCAGTCAACGGTTACACCACTAGGCTATCACTGCTGCTACAGTATATTCACGAGCAAAAACATGTGGACATGTATATTTTTTGAAAAGCGAATTCAAAATGAACTCCCGTTAAAATGTACGTATTTCTGCATTTACGGTAACAGTAGATAGGTATTAAACATGATTTGAGTTGTAAATTTATTTATAAACTCACCAATTAAAGAAAATAATTAATTGAATTCTGCTTCACGTGTACATAACTTTGCTTGTACAAATAAACTACAAGACTGACATTGCGCGCCAATACATTGAGTTCAAAACTGCAACTTAAAGTAGTGAATAGTTTTGTAAACATAACGTTCTTGTTGAGACAGATGCTAAGTGGACTTTGATGGTCCGTCGCTAATGGTGCTCTTAGTACAAGGCGTAAGAGTTCAGCGGTTCATACACAATACAATAATAGACCACAAAAATACAATAATAGACCACAAAAATACAATAATAGATCACAATAATACAATAAAAGACCCTAGAAATACATAGTAATAAGCAATATGTTACAGTTTGCCAAAAAAGAGTCTGAGACGGTGACAGCTGGAACTTAAAATAAAAACCTTAAAAATTAAGTGGATGGGAAGTGGATTTTTTCAGTAGTTCATGATTTTCATGATAGTTATTATCAAAAACTAAGTTTATAAGTACTAAAATAACTTAAAAGTGATTTATTTGATTATATTTGATTACAAAAAATTCGAACAAAAAAGTCATAGAATTATGTAAGTACCAAATAACTTAATATTTTAAATTGTATGAAAAATGCGCCAGTAGGTACCCCCAGTTTTTCCAGACTCTTTTTTGCCAAACTACGTGTGTATTGTTAGTGCACTATAGTACTCTAGTACTCAGAACTAGGGCCGGATGTAACTACCATCTGAGATGGTATAGATGGTTGAATGTAGATGAGAATTTCGATAACACGGGCGGGGTTACGAATTGCTTACCCTGGTTTTACCCAGTAGGCAGATTGAAATCCCACTCGTAATGATTACTTTCTTTCTACGAAATTTCGAATTTACGTCTATCCCGCTAAACATGATGTCTGCCACTTTTTGCCACTACAAGACGACGTAAGTTTTCTTTTTTTCTCTGTGGGTTCTCTTGGAAGCTCCGACTGATTAACCGGACTTCTATGCCTACCAATGGGAATGTGCCGATTAAAATAGCGATAAATTCTAAAATAAAGAAAACGTGATACCATTCTGCTCTATCTTTAAACTTGAGCACGATACCACTGCCATCGCTGCCACTCATTATTACAGAACGCTACAAGCTTTGCACATCTTTGGGAAAATACTTACCAACTTGTCGACTCATCAGATAAATTGTAGCTCTTAAAGATTCGCATGTTACTGCCTTGTTGAATTCTCTTTTGAATGCATTTCTGTTAAAGATTCACAAAAATTCTCAAGTCAAAGAACTATTAAAAATAGTTTAAGCACCTAGTTACTGCTAATACACTTGTATTCGGCTTAACATAGAGTATTGATTTATTTATTTGGAATAGATAAAAGGTTGAGCACAATAATAATAACTAAACTAATTAAAAAGATAAACTTAATCTAAAAGACCGCTACTTGTAGGCAACGTTCCTAAAATGCTGGCTGTGTTGCCTCGCTGGATGGCAATACTTAGCCTTTGGGCAAGATACAGACCAGCATTTTGGTCACGAGATGCCTCGACCAGACGTCCCGATAATTCTTTATAAACATTAACATTGATTATACCTATAATCTTACAATTAATAGGAATATTCGAAGCCCTAATTTAAATTAGCATATCATAATTAGCATAGCACACTTTTTTGGCATACTCTTCATTTGGCATAAAGTTTATACCGCATAATTAATTAGGCATAATTTTATCTTCAATAATATTTTTTTTTGTCATAATTGTCGTATTTTCAAGTAAATTAATATTATCTAGTCGTTTCAATATTATAACTGTTGCACTTATGTTTACTAAAATTATGCCAATAAAATTTATATATTTACTTACTGACTCCGTTGGCTCAGCGACTCAAAGTGTGTCTTGGCTTCCTGCGAGCCAGTAATTGGCGAGAAACCGTGAAGGATCGCAAGGAATGGAGGAATCTCGTATCGGCCAAAATAATTATGCGAAAAAAATAATATGCCGAACATTTTAGACAATCGAAATTAGAACAATCTGTCTATTGATTGTCCTAATTTCAATTATCTAAATTCGATTGTCGAATAATGGTTTCATCTTCGTTCGCATAATATTTTATGCGACGAAGAAGACACCATTATTTCTACCATTTCTCCCAATGTTACAACGGAGGTGGCACAAACCAACATTGACATGTGTTTATATAAATCTTTGCTCATCCGATATGAAAATAACAGCGTCTGTCCGGCTGAACATCATGAAGGCAGAAATCCAATAACACTAGTGATCCGTGCAGATTTTGTGAAAACCAAGATTATGATAGAGTAGGCAGGTTGAGATGCGACACTGTGTTGAAAACGGTTCCTTCTTGTCTCGCAAATTATTTTTCACAAAGATCGTTTCACAAATTTTAATTTCGCAAACTATTCTCTTCACAAACTACTAATTTCTAAAAATAACTTTTTGAGAATTTTTAATATTTTTTTTACTAGAACGTGGCAGGTTACTACAAAAAATATTGAGTAAGTATTTAATTAAAAACATACAGTTAAAAAGCATTTAAAAAGTTTTCTTTAAAATATTATATTTTTCAGGGTTCTGTAGGTACTGTACCGGATCTGTTTTACTTTCAAAAAGCTTTATCTTTTAGGACAAAAGTTTTCCTATAGGTTTTAAACCGTAACATGTAACCGGCAAATTTTTTTACAGATTATAAATTTAAGTTTTAGTTTGTAATCTTAACAAATAATAAAATAGCAAGAGTAAAAATTTAAGGAGAGTACAAAGAAAATGACAGATTTTTCAATGATTTTTGTTTTTGCTCTAACATAAAATCGATAATTCATACAGGTTTTAAACTCGGAATGCTTAAAGAGTAAACTATACTAAAATAGCAGATAAAAAAAACTGGTCAAGTGCGTGCTCGCAATTCTCTTTGATTGAAGCTTTATTCCCAATCAAAATCTTCTCAATAAGAACAGATCTTAAAATAATATCTATGATTTTAAAGAACCAATCTACTCTTTGGTCGAGCTAGAGAACCAATATCTGGTATTGCAGGCGGCTTTCATACAGTGTGACCGCATGGATCAACGGAATTTATTAGTTTTCTAGCTCTGAAAATGAAATCGATGGCCAACTGACCAACGGACTGTGTAATGAACTTTTAGGTGAAGAATATTGTAAATATTATGTAAGAAAACTCGTGTTTGTGGTATCCCAATTTAAAGTGAGTACAGCATTTTGTTATGCTCTTCTTCTTATCGTGTGGTTGATGAACAACCTGGTGTCAGAGTTTAAACCACCCGTAGGCCTCTGACATGGCTTTACACACCATAGAAAAATCTCTCAGGTGTGCTCGTTTCATCACGATGTTTTCCCTCACCGTTTTAGTAACTGATAATTAATTTATAATACACACATAACTTACGAAAAGTCAGAGGTGCACGCCTTGGGATCGATCTCGATACCTCTGACTTGTCAGTCGGCGGTCATACCACTAGGCTATCAGTGCTATATGTTTGTTACGTTAATAAATAGGGATTATTCTTCGAATGTAGTTACAGACATATCTATAATTAAAGAAAAGTAACATTATAATTAATAATTATTCAATATCCGGAACTTCATTGTATTTTCCAAGAAAGTATTTTACATTGATGGTCCTGCAGAGTTCGTAGATCCCTTATTTACAAAGTCTGCGGAAGGATAGACGGATTTTATTGCATATTTTTAGCTATAAGTTAAAATTTACTAAGTTATAGTGACAGTGATACCGCAGTTAAACCTAACCATGTGCTAAGTAATATCTATTTATCTTCGTCTAAGTCTTTATTATAATTTTCTCCCTTGCCTTGGATAGAAGAGAGATACTCCTCTATCCTCAACAATCATCTTCCACTTATTACTAAGTGAACATGACACGACATTTTTCTTTTCTCTACAATAATTTAACGCAATGTGACGCCATCTTGGAAAATTGACACTTAAGTGATATTTAATGGAACCAATATTTCCTTAATGGTGCCTTTAACTTTCAACTTGACGTTAGAAAGCTGAATATTTAAATTGTAACAGACATTTTTGATGTATTTGCTACAAATTTAACTGACGACACTAGTTGGAGAGGTTAAGAAGAGTGTTCTCTGAGCGCAATACTTGATCTTAATTTTAATATTACCCAATTAAAATCAATAAAATGTTGATAAAAAAATCTAGAAGCTAATATGAAAGATAGTCAACACTATTTTAGAAATAACTTCTTGTGTTTTCAAAATTTACATTTAAAATCAAAATCAAATCAAAAAAACTGCTTCGTTGATTTAGTGGTAGCAAGTTCGACTGCTGAGCACACTTCACTTCATGACAGCCGGGGTCAACGGCTCAACGTGCTTTCCGAGGCACGGAGCAGGTGATAATTAGTGTATAATACGCACATAACTTACGAAAATGTAGAGGCCTACGCGTAGTATGCGTGCCTTGGGTTAGAACCTGAGACTCTGACTTGCCAGTCAAACGGTCATACCACTAGGCTATCATTGCTCCTTAAATATATTTAATAGAATTACCATAACAGATATTAGCTGGCCAAATATACCTCTGACCATTGACAGTTTAATCCAATATTGTATGATTTAGTAAGTCTGTTACCCGATGAGTTTCCAAGTACTTCACGAAAGCAGTGAGTTTCATTTTACGCGAGAGCTGAGATATTGGATCACTAAGTGATAGTTGACGGCGACGCGCGGCACTACGTGGCAGACATATTTTAATTTGTTAAAGTAAATATAATTATTTTAATAAGAAAATTTGAAAAAACAACTGATACGGATGGGATTCAGTTGTTTTTTCAAATTTTCTTATTAAAATAATTATATTTAATAAGCTATCATGTGCTATAACATGTAAAAAATTCACAAAAATGTTAAAGTAAAGTTAAGAAGCTTTGAATTTTCAGCGAATTTTGTGACTTTAAAGCAAAAATCTTCGCGAGTTATGTAACTTATTTATTTTTATAGCAGTGAAAGTCAAAGGCGGTTCCATGACACGTCAGACGTGCCACAAAATTTTTCAAAGTCGTTTGCGTATTTAAAATTGTCATACGTTGAAGGTTAAGCTCTATTTTTGTATGGAATTTGCGTTATGATACTCTCCTTACGTGGTACCCTTAGCTACTTGGACCAAACTATTCGTATTTATTGATCATTCAGCTAAAGAGTCAAATCGCATTCTGGCATCTGTATTTCTAGAATATTACAATTAGTGGATCTTCAAATAGAGAAATCATAGGCTCAGAGGCAGGTGGTTTAAGGTTTTTAGTCCATGCAAGTCGAACCCCATCGCCAGCCCTTGGTGATAGCGTACTCTTAAAGAGCTTTCCACACGACAAAAAAAAAGGTGGCTTAAGGTATAATAGACCATAATGCCGCAAATCCAGCATTGCGAATTAGGTCCTCCTGGAAGGTATATTCAGTAGAACTGCACAGGTACTAGGATTTCAAATACGTACTGAATTTAACGTACTTACAGATTTACAATTGTCAATGTTATATCACCTCGTGATCCAATAACGTGACGTCACACATTCGCTACACGTGGAAAAATTCTCTGAAGCAATGTATGCTTTATTAAATTGCTTCGCAAAATATTTTTGCATGAAAATTTCTGTGGGCGAATTTGAAATGTATTTTTTAAACATGACTACAAGTTTGGTTAATAAATTTTGGAACTGGTTAGAAGCAATATTTAGTTGCCCGTGGCTTTGAGGACCGGGATAAATAAATACATGACGCCTTTTTTTTGTCGTGCGGCAAACTCTCGCTCTGAACCATTGTTGAGGCCACCAACTGCTGCATCGAGTACACTTACTGTGCCGCCTTACTGCGTACTTGCTGTGAAATTATAAAAAAAAAAACTCCAAAAAACATTTATTTTGTATTTTTTTACGACCTAAGTTCAGAATGCGGTACTTACACGACTCGATTGTATCGTAATCATCTTGCCTAGCCTTTTCCCAACTATGTTGGGGTCGGCTTCTACGATCGGATCTAGAATCAGCACGTTATTTACTTTTTTTAATAAGTTTTATTTTTGTTACTTAAGTGATCTTAATAACCAAACAGATGTGACAGACATACGGACGTCAGTTTGGCACTAGGATTTCGTTTGCACTTGCATCCATTAGTTACGTCATCCTAAAAACTAAAAAAAAAATACTATAGACAAAATAAAATTTTAAATTCCAAAGTATACTTCTGTTTTATTGAATTCTAAAATCTAATAAAACATTTTGCGACAAACAACTTAGGTATATCGAAACTAAATAACTTAAATTATATAACTCAAATCATTTAACTTATCCAATCTTCTCTTATTATAACATTCTTCTTACTTTTTCTTAATTTCCTGTTTCTTCTTGGTCGCAGATATAGTTCTATTAAGAGCATCTGTAGCGATAGCTTCATCTCTTTCTTCTAGAACTTGCTGTAATTCTGGACACCAAGTGGCATCTAAAAATATATATCGAGAGTTAAATAAGTTTTATCTTAACCAAATAGCCTCGTCATAAAATTTTACAATAAACTGAAGATAATTTAGAAATAATACCCAAATAGAAGCCATTATAGGTAATTATTTTCTCTCATTCTGTGTTGTGTGGTTTCCGGCCTAAGAATAGAATCACCCCTACTCATCCCACGGGGTCATAATAAGAGACAAAGGTAAAAATCTGGAGGATGGGCAGCAGCATCCTACGGTGTTACCATCTGCTACTGCGATCGAAAACTCGCTTGCCCAGCGCAGCGAGGCAATTAAGGGCAAAAACCATCCAATGAGCGCACAAAATAAGTGATGCGTATAAGAAGAGGCTTATGTCCAGCTGTGGATTTTCTCTCATTTTCTCTCATGAAATTAGGGGTCTTCTAGGCTTCTTTTTCTTCCTAGTGCCTAGTGGTATGACCGTCGACTGAAAAGTCAGAGGTCTCGAGTTCGATCCCAAGGCGTGCACCTCTGACTTTAAGTTATGTGAGTTTAAAAAATAATTATCAGTTGTTAAAACGGTGAGGGAAAACATCGTGATAAAACCAGCACACCTGAGAGATTTTTCAATAGTGTGTAAAGCCATGCCAGAGGCATGGTTGATGAACAACTTAGTGTCAGATTTAAACCGTCCGGAGGCCTCTGACATGGCTTTACACATCGTTGTAAAATTTCTCAGGTAAGCTGGTTTTGTTACGACGTTTTCCCTCGCCGTTAAAGCAATTGATCATTATGTCCAATACACACATGAATTCGAAAAGTCAGAGGTATGATCTTTGACTTAGCAGTCCAAAAGTCATAACACTGCTTGATAAAGGCTATCAGGGTAGCTACACACATAGTCGATTCGGCACATTCGATTAGGTATTTTAGAAGAAATTTCATCGGGACTTCTTCGAAAATACCGAACCGAATGTGCCGAATCGACTATGTGTGTAACTACCCTTACTGCTTTTCAGGTTTATTCTGGGCTGCAGATGTTGCTAAGTGCTGCTGTACTCAGTAATTACTAGTACATACCAACAAATAATTTCTCCAGCAGTTGACAACGTTCTTTCTGTCTACCAAGCACGCTCTCTTCATTGTACGTCTGTAGTTCGCGCATGCGTTCTATCGCCGCTTCTATGCGCATATGCCTGTCTTGTTCAGCTACTTCTGCCATACCAGGAGTTACTAGGCTACTGAAGATGGTATAATGTTAGACTTGATGCTGATAAACATTTACATACTAAATTTAATTTTAAGTTTCATAATACTTTTGTGATTTGAAATTTAATAAGCTTGCTGTGCTTAAGGTTGAGCGCAAACTAAAGACAACAGTCTGAAGACAATTTTGCGCCGAGCAACTTGCAGGTAAATTTGAATTTTTTGACGATAATATTATGATGTTTGTTTGTGGTATACACAAATAGGCATCGTTGACTGCTTGTGTGTATGATAATAAAACCAATTCACCCGTAAATTGTTAGGCGCAAAACTGTCTTAGGCTGTTGTGTCTTTAGTCTGCGCTCAGCCTAAGTCCAAAGATTTGCTGCCTAACACAGACCACCATCGGTGTAAAGATCCCTTCGAAGCTGCATCATGATATTTGTCAGCCTACTGAAATATTATGTGGGTACTTTTGTGTCCCTGACTTTATTAGAAAGCAATAAAAACACTGCCTCGTTGGTCTAGTGGTAGCAAGTGCGACTGCTGAGCATTAGGTCCTGGGATCAGGAAAAGTGTTATTTGGTTTTCCCATTAGGAAATTCTCAGTAGCAGCACGGGGTCTGGAATTGTTCCCGGTTAATAGCAATAGGCTTGCCCCCTATTACATGGGATTTGAGTTTTCTTTCGCGTGCCATCTGTGGCTCGTGTGCCATTGGATCGCCGTCAATGGTCTAGGTTGTGCTAAAGGCATTGTGTGAAATATTTTTTTTATATTCTCACATTTCGTCATCCTCCCATTTCTTCGTACAGAGTGGCAAAAAGTAGAGGGGTACGAATTTATCTCGGTGTTGTTCTGGCATGGTTATATATTTCACTTCTTCTTCACTCTCCAAAGATACTTCAAGCACTGAAAATATAGAAATTTAATATTATTATTATTATTCATTTATTTTCAGACAACAAAAATTCAGCATTATTAGTAACAATATAACTTACACACTATGTTAGTACTTATATTCTACTAGGGACAATGTATTTTTAATAAGATGCCTAACTATCAGGCTCTCATTAATCTGCTTAGCAAGGACGCCATCTTTTTACGCAATATTGCTGAAAAGCTGTCTGCTCTTGCTTGAGCGAACATAGTGGATGTTATAGGTGTTACGCATTGAGGAATAAAAATGGGACAAAATAAGGCTATTGCGGTTATTGCGGCTAATCTCCATTGAGATTAGCGCCAATAAAGTCAAGCACTAAATTAAAGCTTGTAAAAAGAACTTGATAAAATGTAATAAGTATCATAATTACTGGCACTTTCTGATGCAGGAGTAGGGCCTTGAGCAAGAACGGCTTCTTCTGCAAAATATTAAAAAATTATAGAAAGATACAACCATTGTGCGGTATCGGAGAATTTTAGCAGTCCACGCCTCTTCCACAGTGTGTCAAAAAAATCATCTAATGATTCGACAAACGTCACAAACTAGCAGCGACTAACAACTAAGCTGCTTCTGGTAGGAGGTTGTCGCTGGTTACCATGGTAACCTGCTCATCCGACAAAGCCGTGACGCCGAGCGACTTTGTCGTGTTCCCGCATGATCTTTGTTAAAACCTTATCTGGGAAACCGATCTGGATGATACCATCCAAATCCGTTCTCAGCTTTAACACCGCTTACGAACCCACCTGGGGTTCGTGATATTCAAAAAGAATGTGGTGAAATCGTGCTTTAAGGATGCTTTATGTTAAAGGCTAACTCACCTTTTTCTTTACCTTCACCCTCTGTTTCTTCAAAGGCCGTTGTTACCTAGAAATAATGATAATTTTTAAGTATAATGTTGTCTCGTGAGATGTCCATGCTTAAAATCTCCACATTAAATAATGAAGCGAAAACTTTGGATGATACAAATACCTTGACCGGATGAAATGCCTTGATATCTGTAGATCACACAAATATTATGTCACCCGCGGGAATCGAAACCGAGACACCAAGCATAGAAGGCAAACACGCCAATTAATTAATTATTATTGTGTCGTTGAGTTGTCTATTCTAGAGAGAACTGTAGAAATTTTTGTTTTCACCAGCCGTCTTAGACGGACGACATCCATATTTATATATAATACCTATAATATACATGCTTCGTACAAATCCATGTACAAGGTGGACTTAAAAAAAGTGTCCTCGCTGAACGCAAACGAATATAATCAATAATTCATACCTAATTTTGCATTGCATTTGCATTTACATGCACATGCAATTGCATTTAGCTCTGCCAGTAGATCTATGTGTATTATAAATAAAATAAATAAATAAATTAGCCTGTAACTTTCCCAATGTAGGGCAAAGGACTCTTCTCATACAGAGAAGGATTGAGCATTAATTACCGCGCTAGCTCACTGCGTGTTGGCGATTTCAGACTATTAAGTCTAGGATCCCTTACGATGTTTTCCTTCACCGTTAGTCAGTGGTGTCTTAGATTAACTAAGAAAGTACATAATTATGACATTAAAAAAGTCACATTGGTACATGCCAGGTTCGAACCCACACTCAGACGCTTGCAAAGCGGATCCGATTCCTATGCGCCACCACGACATAATTATATGTAATAAACGTACTATGTGTAATAATAAATTTAATCAACTTACATCAGGAATGCTCGCACTGACAGATGTTGTTACTACAGGGACTTCCAGGTATTCAGTGCGGAATGCATTTCTAAGAAATAAAATTGTGATTAGATACAAACTGATTATTCAAAATGGGGCCAAATGGAAAAGTCTTCTTTTTAACACAACACGACAACAACCCGGTGTTAGAGTTTAAACAGTCCATAGGCTTCTGCCATAGCTTTACAACCTATCGAAAACATCTCTCAGTGCTGTGATGGTTTCCTCAGAATGTCATATTTAATTTCAAGCTACTGATCATTAATTTTTTAAACGTACATGAATTCAGTAAGTGATGCAAGTTTGAGTTCGGATTAGTAGACTAAAGATCACACCATTGCAAGCAATTGCCGTCTTTTTACAAAAAAAGAAACCAATTTCCAAAATATGTTTCCATTTACAGACCGTCAAACTGAGACTTTCTATAGCCAAAAACTTATAGTGCTGCACTCGACGTCAAGACCAATGCAAACGAGACAATAAATCTCTAGTTCCTTACTGAGTAGAATAATTTGAGCTGTCATAGCCTATGAGCATCTCCGACTTTTCGTAAGTTATGTGCGTATTGTTAATTAATTACGTGCTCCGTGCTTTGTAAAGCACGGTCCTGCGCTTACTCTCTTTTCGGTCGTGTCAGATTGCCGTCCCATTGGATTATAAATAACAGTGAGGGACTAGAAAGTGTCCCTGTGTTTGCGAACAATTTTATGCTCTATGATATTATCAGCGTAGAAATTGGCCGGAGGAGGACATTATTATTATTTTGGTCGGCACGCGTGTCTACCGCTGCACCAACCACCACAATATTTTAAGGATTACAGCGAATTAAACTACTGTTGACAACCTTGACAATTTTCAGTTTATCACGAGCTTAGAGACGCAATACGATACAGGTTTTAGGCACTAGGCTCAGTTTTAAGCTGTTAAATCTTAACTTCATGACCATATCGCATTTGGGAGAACAGAACAAAGAGAAAAATAAGTGTTGCAAGCTAATGTTTAGTTAAATAAAAAAGTTTTATGTCGTCTGCAACATATTTTACTAACCTGATTTGAGCTCCTCTTAGATTCCTTCCTGCTTCTTTTGCGTCCCAAGATTTTCTCGCATTAGCAAACTCCAAATCTCTTTCATCATCGCGTTTCGCTACCACACCACCTCCAACTGCTAAAGCACATTCCAGCTCTACAAACGCATCGTCAGGCTGAGGTTTTGGAATTTGTATAATAGGCCCGGATTTCTCTCTCTCCCTTTCTTTCTCTTTTGCTGATCCCGGCTTTGTTGTTACAACTGCTGTCTAATTAGAAAAATGTAAGTTGTAGCAGTAGTATAGCTTTTTAGTGTCATGAAGTCGGTTGTATTTTTTCGATCATCATCATTAATTTAAGAGCTACGCTGTTGTCGATGCAGCTTTTTCCAGCTCTCCCTATCAAGAGCCAATTAAAATTCTCCCTCCTTTTTTGTTAAAATGTTTTATTACAAACAATTAACACAATCTATTTTTTATATTAATTTTGTTATCAGAAATTGAACTAGGTCAGAAAATATCAAAATTTGTTTAAATTACAAAAAGATTACAAGACCTTTTATGGTCAAATTCATGGCAGAAGTAGCTATTTGGGAAGCAGTAAAAGCGGTTTCTAAATTAGTAAATTAAATATTTACAAAACAATGTAAGATTTAACTCGAATTGTTTTAATTAATAATGTCTTAAGGTTTTCTTGCCTTGAATTACCCTGTGACCACGGAAACTGAAAAACGAAAGTTTTCCGGTTAAAGAGTTGTTTAATTTTGTTTTATTTAATTATTTTATTTCATTTTTTAGGAAGAGATGGATGGATTGTGTGAAGGATGATATGGCAAGAAAGGAAGTTACTACTGACATGAAGGGTGATAGAAATGTGTGGAAAAAGAGGACATACTGCTGCGACCCCAAATAAATTGGGAAAAGGGCAGGGAGTCTTCTCCCTGATGTCGTCGTGTGATGTGAGTCGATGATGATAAAAAATCAAAGTAAACCTTAGTTCCAGGTTTCTTCAAGTTGTCCACTTTTGGGGCTTCCGGTGCATTGCGTATTTCCTCCACTCTTTTCCATTGGTCTAAAGTTAATGGCCAGCTCATCGGACATGTTACCCTACAAAAAACAAAACAATATTTTTTTAGCTTGTAGTACCAAAGAATTTCAACTACTACTGCCTGTTATCCAGTTTGAAATATGAAATAACATATTGTGCTTCAAATTGCAAACAATTAACGTGTGATATATCTGCTAGATAATGATCATATTGTAGACCCGCAAATTATAGACTTTGTGACCTGACATAGTAAGATGCGATCGCGAAACGACCATGTAAAAGGTGGCATGACAAGCTAAATAAATTAATTACAGCTTGGCAAAAAAGAGTGAGGCGGTGACAGCTGGAACTAAAAATAAAAATCTTAAAAACTAAGTTCGTGAGTACTAAAATAAATTTTATGTGATTCATTTGATTATAATTAATGACAAAAAACTTGTCATAGAATTATGGAAGCACCAAATAAATTGTAATTTTTAATTGTAGTATGAAAAGTGCGCCAGTGGCGCCCCCAATTTTTCCAGACTCTTTTTTGCCAAGCTGTACTATATCGTGTTAACTACTCTGGGAAGAGTTAACATGTCGCGGGAATGGAAAAAAGGACCAACGACTTTCTTTAGAGTCATTATTATCAGCCTGTATTAGTCCACTGCTGAACATAGGCCGCTTCCAATGTGCGCCACTATTGTGCACTCATTGGAGGTATTTGCCCATAATCGCCACGCTGGACAAGCGGGTTGGCGATCGCAGTAGCAGATGATCGCTGTTACACAGAAGGATGCTGCTGCCCATCCTCCGGAACTTTCCCTTTATCGCTTCTGACTACACCCACGGGATGAGAAGGGGTGGTTCTATTCTTGGGCCAGAAACCACACGGATTCTTTAGAGTACAGTTTCAAAATTAATATCTAAATATTAGGTACTAAATTTCACCCGTGGCTTCACTCGCGTTAATTTTAAATTTGACAAAAATTCGGGTTGTACTTCGTGGCGCCATCTTAAAAATGTTATTGTTGTTTTCATAGAAAACAGTAATTATTAGGATGAAAGGTACCCTATGTCCGTTTCTGTACACCTGACAACGTATATGCAAAATATCAGGATGATGAGTTTAGTGGTTTAGGCGTGAAAAGGTTACATACAAACAAACGTTACGTTCGCATTTATAATATTTAGAGCCAATTTCACCACTGACACTAAACGCGATCAATCAAGTTTAACTCAGTTCAAGCGTTTAATTGAGTTTAAAACTGCAATTTGTGTAGGGCTGAACTTAGTTTCATAAAACTCGGTTTTTAAAGTGAGTGGTGATATTGGGCCTAAGTTAGGCTTAGGATTGGAATATGATTATTATAAAATATCTATTAAAATATTTACTTTAAATAATTGTTATAGAAACTTACTCAATCGAATACAACTTCGGCTCATGCGTCACTGGTTTATTCATCTACAATGAACAAAACACGGAATTTTAAAACAATATTATGTGCCACAGCGGACGTGGTGTGGCAGTGTGGCGGTCGAGCGTGTACGGGGCAATTGCGTTAAAAATAATTACTAAAACTCATTTGAACCTTGATCGCACAATAACTTTTAGACCGTTTCGTATAAATTAAAAGTTTTTATCGTAGCTACGTTTTAGGATCGCAGCTAGATCTTTGTATATAATACTTTTGTGAAGAGATAAAACAATTTTTTAAACTTCGGTTCATCATCATCATTAATTTTCAGCCATAAGACGTCCACTGCTGAACATAGGCCTCCCCCAATGACCGGCCGGTTGGAAGCAACCTGCATCCAGCAGCTTCCTGCGACTTATATAAGGTTTAACTTTAATAATGCAAAATATTTAACGGGGTAGATCTATAGGTTATTAAGATGCCTTGTAGCTAAAAAAATCTTAACATTAACCAAATATTTTTCATAATGTTTAAAATTAATCACTGAAGTCACATGACAACAACACTGGATACACAAACCACTACCTGATACTATGTACACATAACTACATAAGTAGTTATACAACAAACTAATTTTGCACGCGGACGCGACGTATGGTTAAAGCTTGCATAGAAAATACCAATCTACGGATACACAGACTACGAGTAGGTACCTGAACATGGTGTCTTGTATTCCTGATAACGGGGAGAATTTACAAATAGCACAAATCGTCTTCCTGGATCGTTTTTGCACCATCCCTGTGTGCATTCATCATGACAATCACCGCACGCCTTTCTTTTCGATGTAAACATTATTGTATTACCATCGTATTATTAATACATTTGTTCATTCACGTAGATCATGGTCATTTCTAGCAGTGATACTAGTTTAAATAATGATAAATAAATACCTATTAATTATTCACTTCACTTCTTTTGAATGGCGTGTGAAAGCCCCAAATTATAACAAATTAATTACAAAAGTAAATAAACTTGCACGAGTTGTAAATAAACATTGACACCTATCAAACGGAAATTTTTTCCTCTAATCTCCATGGATTACACAATATCATTTATCAACAAGAACTTTTTAATGTAGGTATGGCAAAAAGGAGTCTGAGGCGGTAACAGCTAAAACCAAAAATAAAAATCTTTAAGAAAAATAACTAAAATAACTTAAAAGTGAATCATCATCTGCCTAGCCTTTTCCCAACTATGTTGGGGTCGGCTTCCAGTCATACCGGTTGCAGCTGAATACCAGTTTTACATGGAGCGACTGCCATCAGACCTTCACAACCTAGATACTAGGTTACACGATACCCATTGGTAAGACTGGTTGTCAGACTGGGGCTTCTGACTACCCGTAACGACTGTCAAAGATCTACAATAGACAGCCGGGGCCAACAGCTTAACGTGCTATTGCTATCCGAGGCACGGAGAGTGATAATTAATTTATAAAACGCACATAACTTACGAAAAGTCAGAGGTGCGCGCCTTGGGTTCGAACCCAAGACCACTGACTTGCCAGTCAACGGTCACCACCACTAGGCTATCACGACTCCCTCGACGAACTTAAAAGTGAATCATTGGATTAAATTGATGACGAAAAATTCGTTACAGAAATGTGTAGGTGAGGTGACCAAATAACTTTGTAATTTTGAGTTGTAGTATGTGAAGTGCGCTAGTGGCGCCCTCAATTATCACTCTTTTTTTGCCAAACTGTACTACGTAGTAGTACGTAGTCTGAATTATAATTAAATGCTAGCAGCTCTTACAACTACCTACTCTCTTACGTCGATCATTCATAAAGGTAGACTGAATGACCGACTGATCATTATTAAATTTATTACCTTATTTCAATATGCCTAAGCTAAGATTCATCAAATTCAGATTCACACACTTTATCATGACTTCCACACGTAAGTTGACACAATAATCTCAATTTGGTGCTACTTACGTGTTTTTTTGTACAATTACTTACCTAGCTTTTTTTGCCACTTTTCAGCCGCTTGCAAATGCAATAGTAAAAACCTACACTTAGAACAATCACTGCATAGGTAGGTGCTACAGTTGCACCTACCTATGCTAGCCGTATTAAGTAAAGGACTTAGATTAATTAGGTACCTATCATACTTTTACGGGAAAGGCACTTATGTTAAGTTTTTAACAAATGAAGTCGTATATCCTCGGGACCTACCTACTTGCGCTAAAACATAATGTAATGAGTAGATTGCGAGTAACTTTTTTAAAATGGCATGTGTCAACTGTTCCAGTGTTATTTTGGTATTTGTAAAATCAAGTGCAGTAATAAATTGTAATCTAGGTAGGTAAGTGTTTAATAATGCACACTGAAGTTATTATTAGTAGCTCGTAGTGTTCACGCTCATGCGTGTTCGTGATTACTGCTGCGCTAGTCATGTGAATAAATATCAAAACTCATGGATGCTCACGTCTACTGGTAGTGATCCAATCTAAATGTTCTGACTCTCATTGTTGCTGCACAGATGGCGAGACTGGTGTTCATGATCTACGCAAACAAATGTATCAATAATACGATAGTAATACAATAATGTTTTCATAGAAAAGAAAGGCGTGCGGTGATTTTCATGATTAATGCACACAGGGATGGTGCAAAAACGATCCAGGAAGACGATTTGTGCTATTTGTAAATTCTCCCCGTTATCAGGAATACAAGACACCATGTTCAGGTACCTACTCGTAGTCTGTGTGTCACGTGACTCCAGTTATTAATTTTAAACATTATGAAAAATATTTGGTTAATGTTAAGATTTTTTTAGCTACAAAGCATCTTAGTAACCTATAGATCTACCCCGTAAAATATTTTGCATTATTAATGTTTGACATTGTATACAATGTCAAACTTTAATAATGCAAAATATTTTGACATTGTATACAATGTCAAACTTTAATAATGCAAAATATTTTACGGGGTAGATCTATAGGTTACTAAGATGCTTTGTAGCTAAAAAAATCTTAACATTAACCAAATATTTTTCATAATGTTTAAAATTAAGAACTGAAGTCACGTGACACACAGACTACGAGTAGGTACCTGAACATGGTGTCTTGTATTCCTGATAACGGGGAGAATTTACAAATAGCACAAATCGTCTTCCTGGATCGTTTTTGCACCATCCCTGTGTGCATTAATCATGAAAATCACCGCACGCCTTTCTTTTCTATGAAAACATTATTGTATTACTATCGTATTATTGATACATTTGTTTGCGTAGATCATGAACACCAGTCTCGCCATCTGTGCAGCAACAATGAGAGTCAGAACATTTAGATTGGATCACTACCAGTAGACGTGAGCATCCATGAGTTTTGATATTTATTCACATGACTAGCGCAGCAGTAATCACGAACACGCATGAGCGTGAACACTGCGAGCTACTAATAATAACTTCAGTGTGCATTATTAAACACTTACCTACCTAGATTACAATTTATTACTGCACTTGATTTTACAAATACCAAAATAACACTGGAACAGTTGACACATGCCATTTTAAAAAAGTTACTCGCAATCTACTCATTACATTATGTTTTAGCGCAAGTAGGTAGGTCCCGAGGATATACGACTTCATTTGTTAAAAACTTAACATAAGTGCCTTTCCCGTAAAAGTATGATAGGTACCTAATTAATCTAAGTCCTTTACTTAATACGGCTAGCAAAGGTAGGTGCAACTGTAGCACCTACCTATGCAGTGATTGTTCTAAGTGTAGGTTTTTACTATTGCATTTGCAATCGGCTGAAAAGTGGCAAAAAAAGCTAGGTAAGTAATTGTACAAAAAAACACGTAAGTAGCACCAAATTGAGATTATTGTGTCAACTTACGTGTGGAAGTCATGATAAAGTGTGTGAATCTGAATTTGATGAATCTTAGCTTAGGCATATTGAAATAAGGTAATAAATTTAATAATGATCAGTCGGTCATTCAGTCTACCTTTATGAATGATCGACGTAAGAGAGTAGGTAGTTGTAAGAGCTGCTAGCATTTAATTATAATTCAGACTACGTACTACTACGTAGTACAGTTTGGCAAAAAAAGAGTGTTAATTGAGGGCGCCACTAGCGCACTTCACATACTACAACTCAAAATTACAAAGTTATTTGGTCACCTCACCTACACATTTCTGTAACGAATTTTTCGTCATCAATTTAATCCAATGATTCACTTTTAAGTTATTTTAGTTATTTTTCTTAAAGATTTTTATTTTTGGTTTCAGCTGTTACCGCCTCAGACTCCTTTTTGCCATACCTACATTAAAAAGTTCTTGTTGATAAATGATATTGGGTAATCCATGGAGATTAGAGGAAAAAAATTCCCTTTGATGGGTGTCAAGTTTATTTACAACTCGTGCAAGTTTATTTACTTTTGTAATTAATTTGTTATAATTTGGGGCTTTCACACGCCATTCAAAAGAAGTGAAGTGAATAATTAATAGGTATTTATTTATCATTATTTAAACTAGTATCACTGCTAGAAATGACCATGATCTACGTGAATGAACAAATGTATTAATAATACGATGGTAATACAATAATGTTTTCATCGAAAAGAAAGGCGTGCGGTGATTGTCATGATGAATGCACACAGGGATGGTGCAAAAACGATCCAGGAAGACGATTTGTGCTATTTGTAAATTCTCCCCGTTATCAGGAATACAAGACACCATGTTCAGGTACCTACTCGTAGTCTGTGTATCCGTAGATTGGTATTTTCTATGCAAGCTTTAACCATACGTCGCGTCCGCGTGCAAAATTAGTTTGTTGTATAACTACTTATGTAGTTATGTGTACATAGTATCAGGTAGTGGTTTGTGTATCCAGTGTTGTTGTCACGTGACTTCAGTGATTAATTTTAAACATTATGAAAAATATTTGGTTAATGTTAAGATTTTTTTAGCTACAAGGCATCTTAATAACCTATAGATCTACCCCGTTAAATATTTTGCATTATTAAAGTTAAACCTTATATAGACTTACATATATATTAAACTTCGGTTGCGATACCTAAATTCGGACAGTTAAATCGAACCTAAATCACAATCACAACTGAACGAAAACGTTAACACCAAGCATTTGTAGACGTTTAAAAATGACGCGGTCTCCCCTTTGATCTCAGAGTGTTTAATGTACTGAACTTAGAACGCGCGTTCTCGGCACGCGCGATCTTTATACCAGACCGCGCCAGCCTTGCCCCTCGTGTACTAACAGCTGTACTTCAAATGCTTTAAGGTTAAAAACCGTTACTAAAAGGATATCTGTTTTTTTTTATACTGCCTCGTTGGTCTAGAGTGCGACTGCTGAGCACGAGATCCTGGGTTCGAAGTGTTATTAGGTTTTTTAATTATGATATTCTCAGTAGCAGCACGGTGTCTGGAATAGTGCCCGGTTAATGGCAATAGGCTCGCCCCCTATTAGGTACATGGGATTTATAACATAGCTGGCGAAACGTACATACAGCATACACCTCTGCCTACCCCCACTGGGGAATACAGGCGTGAGTCTATATATATATTTTTATGATTACCTTCATTGTTGAACGGGTTTTTGAAGTAAGCCCCTTAGAAGCCTTTGGATTCTTAATCATTGAACGAGTACTAGCCATGGTATGATTTCCCACCTGAAAGAAATAGAAAAGATAGAAGGAAAAATTTCAACTACTAAAATATATAACTAAAGGATAACTTAATTCCATCTTCTGAGAGATCTTTTTCTAACCGACTTCCAAAAAATATGGAGGTTACTAGTGTGTTATCTTGAAAGTGACGCAATTCATTAAAACTTCAGTGTATTCATAACTTATATGTTTTAAAAAGATACCTACTTCTTTTTCTGATTTGTTCTTTTTTCTATAAACTTCCTAAAATACAAAAGTACTAAATAAATATGTTTTAATACCACAGTACTGTAGGTATATCTAAATGGCTGTACCGAAATAAATGGGGTGCTCTCTGGCCTTGCTCTGTTGTTTCGCGATCCATCAAACAAAAGAAAGGTAAATGATAGGTTAGGTTAGGTTAGAATTGTTATAACAACCAGAAGTGTCTTCAACAGGTCTGAGAAACAGAGAATTTGAAAGGGAGTACCTAGTTGACTCAAAAATAATATGAGTAACAATTTTTTTACGTAAAACGGTTTTGTCATCAAAACTAAAGCTGTGTACCAAATATCAGATCAATCTGTCAACAGAAAGGGGGTGAAATATCGATTACTAAGTTTGAACCTAATAATAAACAGGTCAAGCTAAGTAAAACCGTTTAATAATTAAACATTTGCGCGTGAAAGAAGTGTTAGAGGATGTGCATCACTTTCAACCCCAAATTAAACTTGATTAATTTTTAACCTATCCAATCTAGATATTAAAATATAAAAACAGACATGTACAAACACATACATGTACAATCGCGGACAAGAATGGTGCACCACTTTGCGATCAAAATGCTTTGAACGATGCTACTACGCGTAGGGGCGGGGCTAGCGCTACGTTTGGTCGCCGGGTGCAAGCTATTCTAACCTTAAGAGTGGTGCACCGGCTTTGTCCACGATAGTACATATCAACACTGATAGCACTGATAGCTGATTTGTAGCACTGATAGCCTAGTGGTATGACCGTCGACTGACAAGTCACAGGTCTCGAGTTCGATCCCAAGGCGCGCACCTCTGACTTTTCGTAAGTTATGTGCGTATTACAAATTAATTATCAGTTGCTAAAACGGTGAAGGAAAACATCGTGATGAAACCAGCACACTTGAGAGATTTTTCAATGGTGTGTAAAGCCATGTCAGAGGCCTACGGGCGGTTTAAACTCTGACACCAGGTTGTTCATCAACCACACGATAAGAAGAAGAAGAAGTACATATCAACCGTAAAAGCTATACGATAATAATCTTAACCCCAAATTCAACCGGACTCTTTTTTAAATAAATCCAGACGCCCAGACTCTGAAAGGTTTTTAGTATAGATCAAAAGAAGAAGATATTTGAGTAAAATGTAAACTTTACAGATGTATTTAAAGATTTTAAAAAAAGATTAAAAGATAACCGCTTATTTTGCTCCGCAGCTATCTTGGCTACGATCCTTTAAATACATTAGGTACAAACAATTTTATACTTGTTTTGTATTTAAACGATCCATAAATAAATATATTTCATAAGAAATTTGAAAAAAACCAGTTACATGTGTTACAGTATGTAAAAAATTCACAAAAAAAAGATCCATAAATAAGATAAGAACCTCATCCTTCTTTAAAATCGGTTATAAAAGAAAAACAAAACAATCATTTTTTTTTTCGTTTTCTTAAATGTTTAACTGTAATAACGATAAATAAAGGCTGCGTACACATTTATCAAGATTGAAACTTTATTTTTTTATCAAGATAATTTTAAAAAATTATGTAGGAGTATACTTACCATACTAATAACGGATAATCCTGTGAATGGCGGGACCGATTGTTCTAGCCGTATATAGGGCCAATAAATCTCCCCTTTACCAGAGCATGTGGAAATGGTTTTCGTACCGTGCGGTGAAATTGAACGTAGAGTCGCTTCCATATATAGCTGAAAAGTAGTTTTTTTTAAACACCCATACATCTCAGACTACAGACTGTCGAAAACAGTCTCATTAAGTGTGCGTTTCTAGCAATAATGTGCGAGAATGCAGAGCGGTGGACGAGGAAAACAACTAATAGGACGGCAGCATGTTACGATTTTTTTTTTAAATTTATTATGATAAAGTATTATTTTCTGTGCTATTTTTTTCTTCTGTTAATAACTAGCACTGATTGATCATGAACACCTTGCCTGGCAGCCAAAATAAAATAACAATAATTAGAATAAGTTTTGAAAAATTCTTAAAATTATTTGTTGATTCCTGGTTTTTTTTAAATAAAAGGTTAGTAGGTTATCTTATTAAATAATTATAGTTAGTAGGTTAGTTAGGTTAGTTTTAGCGGTATTGACTTTATTTACAAATTAATATGTTTTATTCACGTGGGTGTAGGTTCTAACCTAATATGAATTAATTTGACTTTTTCAATGTCATTATGTAATTTCTTAGTTAATCTAAGACACCATAGAATAACATCGTGAAGGAAGGTCGGTGAAGGAAAACATCGTGAGAAAACCGGGAATCGCCAACGCGCAGCTGGTGATCGCTCGATTCTTTTTTATAAGAAAATAGGCCTTTGCCCTGCAGTGGGACAATTACAAGCTAGTTTACTTTATAAATACTTACATCAGGTGATGTGGCGGCAGCTCTGAAGCTTACATACTCATGTTTGCTCACACTCAACTGTATACCACCAAGAATGTTCCTTCTATTTGGTATATATACCTCATCTATATGCAGTTTACTAGCGTGGGGCATAGGGATCTCTCTACAGAATTCATCATTGTCGCAAAGATGGAATACCCCCTCGATACAGGACATTACAGACAACTGCCATTGAGCATCGAAGTTTATGCCAGTTTGGTGTATAGTGCCATGTCCTGTGACTGTGAAGCTGAAAAATTAAAATTAAAAAAAAATACGTGTGGCACTCGGGGACTGACGCGGTAAAGCTATTGCATAGCATTTTTAATCAACTTATGAAATTATAATTATTTATTTTTTATGTATGCTCAAAAAAAATCAACTGTTCCATACATTTATGTTCACAGGATTCAACAAAATGTATGGAACAGTTGATATTTTTTTGCGATTTCAGGGTTGGTCCCATAGTAAAAGTTGTTCATAATGATGAGTTTAAAGACCCCTTTTAAGGATGCTGGTGTTTTACAAATAACCCTGTATATTAAGTAGGTACTTTTTGGTAAATTTATGTACCTATATATTCAATTTAGCTTTAGTTAAAATTCATGTTGTGCACTTGTTGAACTTGTCCTCATCTGATCAATGTTCTCTATCATTCAAAGGATTTGTTGGTAGAAAACTCATAATGAGTTAAGCTCACTTTTGTACATAACTTTTATTTATGATTTACTGTATTATTTTATACTAGCGACCCGCCCCGGCTTTGCACGGGTGCAATATACATAAAACCTTCCTCTTTAATCACTCTATCTATTCAAAAAACTGCATCAAAATCCGATGCGTAGTTTTAAAGATTTAAGCAAACATAGGGATATAGGGACAGAGAAAACGACTTTGTTTTATACTATGTATTTTGTATGTAGAAAGTAGATAAAGAATAATAATAATTATACTGACTACCGGTAGCTTGGACCCTGTTCCCGATACCGGTGGGCTACTATATTTTATATTTTAAAATGTATATTTTATTTCTTTTAAATACATATTTAAATAATTATTGTATAAGTATTGCAAATAAATAAATGTAAATTATACTTACCCAAGAACATTCGGCTGAAAATCAAAAGTTTGATGGGCATTATAAGCCTGAGGAAGCTGTTCCCCAGAATCGTTATCATAAACAGCCACAGTGCAGCGAGTAATATTATGGCTATGAAGATCAAAATAGACTTTGACAGGATAATGACAGAAGAAAACTCCTTGAAAGAATGGAATCCATTTGCATTTCGAAGTCACAGGAGTCGTTCCAACGTGCTGGTGAATACCGTAGGATCCACTTAAAGCTGATGATACAGAATATGCGTATTTTGCTCCCGGGAACATGGAAAAGAATTCGTTCATGAGTTTCGCTTGAGCTTCTTGGTTACCAAAAGCGGTATCTTGGACCTAAATTAAAAATATTGAAAATAATTAATACTATGTATGAAAAAAAAAATTGAAATAAAAAAAACAGTCATTTTCATTACGTTTTGTATAAATGAATTGTAACGGATCTATTCGGGCACAGATAAATAATTCTTGAACTAACCTCAACATTTCGTTCAATCCAAACTGAATACCTTCAGTGAAATTTTAATTCAATAAAATTATTATCTGTACGTAAATAGATCTGACCGGTTTTTCATATTCTTGTTACTTACTAATTTTAAGGCATCAGGAGTAAATATTGCGGATCCTCTCAGACACTTCCTAGCCCAAGTCCCTCTCCAATGAGCTTGAATGATTGTAGCTGCTTCATGTTTGACTATCATCTTCTCTCTCTCATCCTTCAGGATTCCACACGGCACTTCCTCAGTAGCTAGCTCACATATTTGGGAAGCAATCGGTGGTTTTGGTGCCGTTAGCAGTTTATTCATAACTTCTACTCCAACCATAGACTTTTCTTCGTTTGACTAAAAAAAATGTTTTATCACTGATTAGTGAGAGAATGGTAATTATGAAGAAACTGAATTCATAATATCTGATATACATAAAGAAGAATTGTGCCGTTTGGTTTCCGGCGTAAGAATAGAACCACCCCTACTCATCCAGGGAACATCAGACAAATAGAAAAATCTGAAGGATGGGCAGTAGCATCCTACTATTAATAGCAACCATCTGATACTGCGATCCCCAACCCACTTGCCCAGCGTGGCGATTAAGGGCAAACACCTTCTAATAAGCGCACAAAATAAATGATGTGTATAAAAAGAGGCTTATGTCCAGCAATGGACTGACTGCCTCGTTGGTCTAATGGTAGCAAGCACGACTGCTGAGCACGAGGTCCTGGGTTCGATCCCCGAGTCGGCCAAAGTGTTATTAGGTTTTTCCATTAGGAAATTCTCAGTAGCAGCACGGAGTCTGGAATTGTGCCCGGTTAATGGCAATAGGCTCGCCTCCTATTTCATGGGACTTATAACATAGCCGGCGAAATGTGGGTGTACTGCACACTTCTGCCTACCTCCTCTGGGGAATACAGGCTTCTATAAAAAAAAATGGACTGGTATAGGCTGTGAAGGTAAATAAAGACTATACCTGCTGTTCCACTTCCTCCAGGGCTTCTTCCATGAACTCTGTTTCTTCTATTTCAGGCAAAACACAATCACATGGATCCATATTTGCGATATCTCTTAATGATTTTGGAGGTTTAGGTTTGTCGGGAAAACCGAAATCGGGATCAAGAAAATATTTTCTCAGGATGCTGCATACTACTTTATATTCGTGTTGACCAAGCCTTTTAGCCAGGTGGGACTGAAGAGCTTTTCTAAACATCCAGTGAAGCATAGCACGATCGTAACCTACTACATGATTATCCCAGTGCAAGTCAGGAAGATATGATCTATTGTTAGAAAAGAAATGGTCTTTGATTAGTTTTTCGCGTTATTTAAGTTAATGAAGTCTTAAAGCGTCATTTAAGTGGGAGCTAGCATCATCTTGAGACTATTTTATATAATATTTTTCATTACACTTGCTCGTAAATATCGCTATTGCCTGGAAGAACTGAAGGTAAATTTAAAATACGATCACTTACGAAAAGTTAGGGGTGCGCGCCTTTGGTTTGAACCTAAGATCTTCGACTTGCCAGTCAACTGTCACCACCACTAGGCTATCACGACTATAATTTATATTAAGAAACAAGACAAACACTTACCTAAAAAAATCTCTATCAGTCATCAAAGTTAAGGATGGGTTGGTTCGGACCTGTTTAGCCCAAATCAAAAAAGCTGCTCCTAATATTGAGAGGAACCTGGACACCCATGGACAATCACGTACCGCAGCACATTGGATTTGGTCTCTTGTACCGAGGATCATGTCGGATTCACTCAAACACATCACATGCCAGTTCATTCGAGAATGAACCCAGACCCTGTTAAATTAGAGCAAGAAATTCAGCGATGTGTGCAGTATTAATCGAATAATATTATAAAAGAAGAAACTGACTGAATTAGTAACTGACATTATGGTGCTTCAAACATGAAATAATAGTGTACTTAATTTTTTTTTTTTTTTGTAATTTAGATATTTTTTAATAATAATTATATTGAATAAGGAAACATTTTTGGAAATTTCTACCATAAGAGGGGGATCTGTAATTTCGCAATTCTAAGGTAACCTTTCCTTGTCACTAAAATTAATCACCGATTGATTTCGAGAATGCCCGACTAGTTTCCGGACTACTTACGGACCCAAGAGGAGTCCATTTTCAAGAGCGAGTGTGGTCACGGCGGCGCCGGCGTCGCGGACCTCAGTTTTGTTGTAAAACCGTTTGTATTTAATAATACATTAGTTTATGCTCACGAAAGTAATTTATTATAAAATTAATCAGTTTAACAACTCCTATACTGGTTCGAGATAGTACCTGCAAAAGTGTCTCCCTGGCGGAAAATTTATGTCCACCGTCTCATACCCATTAGTCTTTACATAAACCTTTGGTAATGCTACTTCAGAATCAATAAACCATTCAAACTTTTCCAGAATCAGATACGCTGGCTCTATGTAGTCCACTATTGTTGCACCAGCATTGGATAAGATCCTCGGATTTAGTGTACTTAACGCAATCATCAGTTTGTTATCTTCAGGACCATCTATTTGAAGGTATAACGGAGCTGTTTTTAGAGCAACTATATCTATTGTTTTATTAACACTTTTTACAGCTCTTACAGGTGGACTACTGCCTGCTGATGTCATTTGAAATAGCGAGGGATAATACACAACGTGGACGGTTTGCACTATAGAATGGACCTGAAAGATTAAAAATGAAATCAGCTTGGCGTTTTACTCCCATCGCATTGCCCCTTTTCCTTTTTATTGTATACAAATGGTCTACCATGGTAAAAATATGTACAATCTATCCTCTGGAATAGTATAATATAAATATGGATTCCTCCTTATATCTGAAAGATTTTGGCAAATTTTGTGGCTATCTGCTATTAAAAATATTTTGGCAATATGACCTTCATCTTGGCTCAATGGTTACCACGCTTAATTGGACACAAATCCATGGGCGAAGACCTCAAAAGTGATATGGTCAATTGGTCAGATTTAAAAGTAATGAAGTTCGATCATTTTCTACAAACAAAAATGGAAAATAGAGATTTACATTTAAGACACAATAGGGGATCGGACAATTTTTCAGAAAGTATTTAAAATTACTCATTATGGATATATAAAGCTATGAAAAATATTTTTTTTTATCAAATAAAGTCATTTAAGTATCTACATAAAACCATGTCCAAAAGTTATTATTTAAAAAATGCCGCAAAAGCCCGCGAAAACGCTACAAGCGTCACACCGCGACGGGTGACGTCATTCGTGCGTCATTTAGAGGTTATGTTTATTACAAGTAGGTAACTAAATAGTTTTATGTTTGTGTTTTAGTTGCCGAATGATATAGAAAATTTAATGAATATTTTTTTATGACTATTGTCTCTCAATCCAACACTTTTTTTAGATACAAAACACATTATTTACCACGCACAATACAACTTGTTTGTTACTAACTTGACTTGTTTTGATTCGAATGACTTCCTGTGCTGTGATTGGTGTTGCGCTTGAAGTTTAGAACATATTAAAAAGATTTGAATTATTGTATTTTATTTATTGATTTAAAAATATAAATCATTGATATTTCCCAGAAATATTTAATGAGTAATAGTTTTATTTTATAAACATTTTTTCTAACTAAGTTTCGAATTTTTTTGAGAATATTGTCCGGTTGCCTATTTTAGATTTTAGGTTGCTGCTCGGGGAAATCTTGCCGAGGATGCTAGCGGAGTTACCTCGTTGTATACAACGAGGTAATATATGTGGCTATAGCCAGACTGAGGCGTTGACCGAGGTAACTGCCAGCCCTCCGGTCACCAGTGATGTCCACCAGCCTAGAGGAAAGCTCTCTGATTTTAATTAACTATATTCAGTGATCTGAATGTGCGAGCGAAATAACATTCTATGGGTTACTAAACTAGGAAAGCCAATAATGTGCTGATTCTCTTGTACATCCCGCTAAACTAATTTTAGTCTAGTCACAACTAAATACATTAATTTAATTAAGATCTGGATCTCATTATGATCTCATTAAGGATAAGTTACTTACTTAGTTCATAATTTAAAATTATATAACTCAGTACATGCAACTTTGTTTTTGTTTAATTTAAATAGAATATACATACAGTATTTTAAGTTACTATAGTTTGCTATCTGTTTATTTCACTTTTATTATTATAGTGCATGCATGGTCTTCTATAATTGAAGGAACACTTTTGTAATAGTTATTTTTTTAAGACGAATGCGAATGTGTAGTGTAGTAATCTTTCTATTAAACACCATCGAAAAACGACAGCAAATTGAACTATCACATTAGAGCTGTCAAATTAGTCTACGTCATAGAGTATTCAAGAAAATATAGAGTGATAACGTCAACCACATAGGCTTGTGCGGAGCGAAAGCAGGTCTCACCATACAAATGTCAAAATGTCATTTTTTCAAATTAAGTTTTCTAGACGTTTTTCAAAATTTAACTCCGCAGTTAACCATGATATAAGCTAAAATGTAACTTTTTCGCTCGTGGAGCCTAGTTAAACCGCAGTCGATCGAGGTATGATCGCAAACGGAGCTCGTGTCGCGGCCGCGTTGTTCATACCCGTGCTCACGGTTCATACTTCTGTAGGATTGCTCTATTCTATATATACTCTAAGGTCTACGTTCTTGCAATTTACGTGAAATTAGACCTCTATGACATGCCGACAAATTCTTGTTGATACCACGCAAATGGACTAGTTTGACAGCTCTAAAAATCTTCTATTTTTTTCTAATGATCTCTGTTAGAAAGAGAGGTGGTGAGTCTCAATTAGTTTAGAGCGTGTGTGTGTGTGAGAACAGCACCAATGAGTCTGCATTTACCGCTGTATATTGTATCCATTCCCTCAGTTCGTCTTTCGTTGCCTGAAGTGCAAGATAAGCTTGTTGCATTGCTGTTTTTTGAAGTTCTTTCTCTCTCTTTTTATCTTTTTTAGATTTTTCCTCGTCTTTAACCTGTGACACAAATTAATTCTATAATCTAAAATGTTGAGCAAATAATTTCAATTAAAGGCGTCATATAACTGGGGCTCTTGCACTACTAAGGAGTAGGATTCTATGCCCGTGTTACCCGAATGATAATAAACGAGGTGCTATTAGTCAAATAAATACATTTCTTCTAGACAAGTATCGTCGACTCTGCACACCATTGTTGACCGTTCACGTCAGTTAACGCATTCCAAGTTAATTTATCGTCAAAAACGTCTATCAAAACTGTCCACGAAAATAATCGAAAAAGAGAGACACCTACATGATCTACACTTTTATGTTCTTCAATAAATCCAATAGTAATCTGTAAAGAAAGGCAATAGTTGTAGCAAAAATAGTTCATTAACAAGTTGTAATATTAAATAGTTCATTAACTATAAACTAATAAGTACATAGGAGGCAACAACAAAACAAGTGAAAGTTTGAAAGTACTATCGTAGACAAAGCTGGTGCACCACTCTTAAGGTTAGAATCGTTTGCACACGGCGTCCGAACGCAGCGCTAGCCGCGCCACTACGCACGCAGCATTGTTCAAAGCATTTTGATCGCAAAGTGGTGCACCGTTCGCGTCCGCGATAGTACAATAAAGATCTTCGTCATCGCTGTCTAAAACTGCAACACAAAACCAAACCGGATATAAAAACACTACATCAAGATACATGTGATAGAATTTACTTACAGATTCCGTACTTCCAACATCCAACAGATGTGGAGCATGAGACAACTTCAAAAGGCCATTGACTTTAAGGAATTGGGTCCTCGGGCACTCGTAACTATCGTACAGGCCGTGGCGACGTGCCCAGTCTATCCAGCGATAGTACTTCCATAGGGCCAACTCTGAGAACACAGTCTATCACCATTATCAGTTTCTAGAATTACTGCTAATTAAAGGCTTCTTGGATAAATATAAAGATCCCAGGTCATCACTGAACTAACAGGGTTGTCTAATGTACACTGCCTTTGCAAACAACCAGCTTCAATTTAACGTAACAAAAAGATCATCGCTTATCATCAGGTGGCAACCGCGAGCCTATCAAATACTAAAAAATAAAGGTGGATCAGGTCAGACTTATGAAGTTATAAGTACATCAGCTAGAATTTTAGAGAGAAAAACCTAAAACACTATACCTAACAAAAAGGGTTAGTTATATGGATATCAGAACTCTTACAAGACATTTGAGGCTCAATAGGCAGCTATCCCACATGGGATACTCTAACAATGATGTCTGCAGATTATTTAATGAGGAGTGTGAACCTCCAAAACACCTCTTTAACTGCGACATATTCCTTGGTATCCAAGGAAAATGTATAATCCCGGAGGATTTCAAGCTTAGAGTAAGATTTCAAGACTTTTCTGGCCAGCTATATCATCCGTCACATAGAATATTTATAAGAAGATACTATAAATGTTGGCCGATCGTATCAGATCTAATTGGGTAGATGTGACTTGATAATAACTACCTACAAAACATGCATTAGGTTATGGAATCGCCTTTTGTTTTATTGTAATAGCAATAGCACAACTGTGATTGACTGCACTGAGACTCATGCACCATGACCAAGTAGTACCAATTACCAATAAAACTGTTGCTAAAGATAAGTTATCAACTGTACCTGGTTCTGGTGGTGGTTTCTTCAGAGGCTTGTCTCTAGCCATAGTGACAAGCAAGCTCATCTCATGTCCAGGAGTGATTCCAGGTAGGTAATAGGGTGGAAAACTTTTGGTGTCACAGATTATAAAGTACATCATGCTGTTTCGCTGGAAACCAAACAGTAGTAAATAAAATGAGTCTATTTCAGATAAAAGGATTTATATCAAAATCTGAAATCTGAAACTGGCTTTTGCCCTACAATAGGACAAGCTTATAATAATATATTTTCGTTTTAGAATCAACATAAAGAACATTAAGGAAGTTCACACTTGAAGTAACCTAATCCCAATTGTTGACTGTTGGACTTCCACTACAATTCGTAGCTTCGAAACCTAGCACGCACTTCTTACTTTTCCGATTCATGTGTAGAAAGTAATAATTATCACTTATGTATATAGTATAAAATTAAAACGGTTAGGGAAAACGTGAGGAAATCAGCATAGCTGCGAGATTTATCAACGGTGTGTAAAGCCATGTCAAAGGCCTGCATGCGGTTTAATCTCTAACATTAGGTTGTCTATCAATCACACGATAAAGAAAGAAAGACTCCTTAATAAGCCAGGAAACAACGAGTGCATTGGCAAGCAATTTTGCAGTCAATTTGTAAATTAAATATCCAAATTTCAAATTAAGCTGAAAACGTGATATATTGATGTTTCATCACGTTTGCAGTGGTTACGTGTATCAAGGGAGACTGTAAAGATAAAAACACAAATGATGACATAAAAATGTTGCCTCAAATCCTGTTTATTGTCCAAATTTTCATTACCAACATTTAATGCCGTTGTTATTAAACGTAAAAGTACCTATATCAAAGGTGATGGCCGAAATTTGTAGGGACCTGCGCCCCAGAGATGATTGTGTGTATACAGAGGTAAAATCTGTCATTCAAAAGTACAGATCTTCTATAAAAAAATAAAGTCGAGGGTCAGAATTATAATGGTTTAAAAATATTGATCTTGTCACTTTTACTTTTAGAGCAATTAAATAATGTAGTAGATAGGTTGATTTTATTTTAATGTTCATCCAGCAATGGCTATGAAATATAATTAATTTAAAATAGTTTTTTTTTGTACAACTTGGGGCAGATTTTGGCCATCACTTTTATTTACATACTAATTCTACGTTTAATAACATGGAGTAAGCCCTCCCACCTTTTTTGTAGATAATAATATGTGTAGAAAACCCTTTATGGGTACCTACCCCACCACCAAGGGCCGTGATGAGCGCGGGTCGACAGTGATTTTGATTAATTATTATTAATATTAATTATCAGCTAACCCTCACGCGGCTTCGTGGTTCTAAATTAAATCCAATCGCAGCGCCACCTACTGAGTCAAATATTACGACGAAATATTTTGACTCAGTGGTACTCTCTTGTTTTTATTTTGGTATTTTATTACTTCCCGAGAACTTAATTTTTTCTTGGTCTCGGCTGTGATCAAAACCATTTTCGGAGCTCAATTTAAAGATCTACTTACTCTGATAATGGTAATATCTTTAGCATTTGGTTTCTTGGTGCTCCTGGACTTGATTGTGCTGGCTAAAGTCTCGTCGTCTTCATCCCAGCTGAAGACTGGTACTTCATTGATGATAAGCTCCCAAAGATCTTCAGCTTCTGTTGATTAGTTGGATTCTAATTATTGCAAACATTGCAGCTCAGCACGAGAGGTTAGTATTGGTTTTTAGATGTTTTTAAAAGTTAATGTGAAAAACATACAGCTGAGGCCTGCTGAGTTGGAAGCTTTGGCGATCAGATGAGTTTGATATAAGGGAAGTATTCAACATTTAGAGTAGTGATGGCCTAGTGGTATGACCGGCAAGTCATCTCAAGGCACCTCTGTCGTTTCGTAAGTTATGTGCGTATTATAAATTAATTATCACTCTCCGGGCGTGTCGGATTGCCGTCTCATCGGACAATGAGAGTGAGGGAATAGAGAGTGCACCTGTGTTTGTGCACACACTTGTGCACTATAATATCTCCTGCGTAGTTAAATAATCTCGGTGAAGTCAGGAGGACCTTATTCAACATTTTATGGCTGAAATGATGATGATGATGATGATGGAGCTGCAGCTAACTGTCAAAACTAATGACACTACAATTTGAATATTCTCTATGCTTTTATTTTACACATAGACAGAGATGCATTGGATTCGAACTGATATTCAACGCACTAGGCTATCACTGTTTTATTTGAGAACAATCATCTGATTCTTAAATCTACTTACTAGGAATGACATAGGAGAGATTCATACAACCAGTTAATGCATGCAGGATATCAAATTCTAGCATTGGTTCATCTTCTATGTCTTCTAAGTCTTCATCTGAATTCATATCAGGTGCCGCCAACTTTAGTAGCGCCTGTTTGATTTTGATTAGCAATTAGTTGTCCCCGTGAGACGAATGTAATAGAAGGCGCTAGTTTGTTTTATAGGGACAGTTTTGACTTTAAATTGTTTTATTGGGTAAAAGTGTTGAAATCAGGTACCAATAAAGTCGTTTTATTTGTAAAGAAAATACAGCTTGTTGAATCAAATATAGCGTTAACCGAGAAGAATAAGAAGAATCTCGTTCATTGAATAATGTCCGTATAAAAAAGTAGTAGCATATCATTTGGCATATTTTTTTATTCTAAACTATTACTGTTACTGTTAGCCCATATCATCCCACTGCTGGGCAAAGGCATCTCCCTCTGATTGCCACGTCTTTCGATCCAGAGCCAGTGTGGTCCAGTTGCTATTTGTTTTGCTAAACTATTACATATTTATTAATTTTATTTTCAGCCATTATCGTTCCACTGCAGAGCAAAAGCCTCCTTACCATTCTTCGGACTCTGCGCTTTCTACGGCCAATTCTCCTCAATTTATTACTAAACTAACGTGGCAAAAAGCTCATGGCCCATCTAATGATCTACATGAAAGTTTCTTAACAAGTTCCGTAATTTATATGTCCCGAGTAATGAAGATAAATGCATTTTGCATTCTAGTAAAGACTTCGTGTTAAAATGTAACGTCGTCGTGGTGGCCGCATTGGTTACGGACCAGCTTTACAAGCGAGTTGGAGTGGGTTTGAACATTGTATGTAGTACCAATGTGACTTTTGCAAATTCATAATTATGTACTTTTTAGTAAATTTAAGACACCATTGACTGACGGTGAAGGAAAACATCGTGAGAAAATCTGGATTTAATTGTCTAAAATCGCCAATTAGCTCAGCTAACGTGGTGATTATTTCTCAATCCTTCTTTATATGAAAACAGGCCTTTGCCCTGCAGTGGGTCAGTTACAGGCTGGTTAATTTATTATAATCTTTCTTCGTCGTATGGTTGATGCAACCTGGTGTCAAAGTTTTAAACCGCCCGTAGGCCTCTGACATGGCTTTACATACTTACATTATATAATAAAACTTGGTAAAGAAAACAGATGCAACAAATTTTCAACGTCACAAAATTAAGAAAAATAAGCAAAATATTTCCTACAAGATCCTTTAAGTTCTTATAATTTGTTGTGCCACCACCAAATAACCCAATTTGCAACCATCAACCAATTTCACAGTTCTGTTTCCATCCAAATACTTTCTCATTAAGAATTCTGTGGAACCACGAAGCTCAATTACTTCACCAACGTTTGCGGTAAACGAAGTATAAATCTCCAATTTATTTTGCAATAAACGCTGGTTTGTGAAGGTCCCACTGGGAGATGAGCGGGAAATGAGCTAAGCTATGATGACTGGAGTTTTATTATTTGAACATTTGTTTTTAATTTAGTAATTTTTCATCTTATTGTTACTCATTGTTAACAATTATTTTCTTATTTTTATTTATTTATTATATCTATACGAATATTTAAACAAAAAGTAGGAGTAAACCGGCATCGGGAGCAGAGTTCAAGCTAACGATGGAAAGGAGGTTCAGAACGAGGATTCCCTTAATAATATTATATATTATAAAGGAATATTGCTTTCTAATCAGGTCCCAATCGAACTACCTAACACGACAAATCCTCTTATGATGTTTATCGGCTAATTGGTTGATACTACTAACGGCAAAATTAATAATATACTTATTTCTATTTTGAAATCACAAGCTAATATCCGGGCTTATAATAATAAAATAATAATTTGTAGTCATGCTTTAGTCTTTAGTGAATTCTTTAGTCTTGAACTTATAAAACAATGAACGTCTGAAGTTGTGAAAGGACTATAGCTAAGCGAGACATGACCCAGCTTAGCTCTCGATAGAGCCTAGGATGTATTATTATAAAGACAATTCAATTACCAACTATTTCTCTTTGTGTTAGAAAGGTAATCACTTATCTTGTTTATTCAATAAAGTAATTGAAATATTTGCTTGTCTTTCACAATATTCTTTCGTAATAAACAAAGTAATTTCGGTCTTACGTCTTAAAAACTCAGTGCTTCCTCATTTTTTTAAAATTTATGGTTAGGTTAGGTCAGATTAGGTTAGGTATATACCTACTGTCATGGAATATTGGGCAAAAACATGATCGCTCACAAATCATGTCAACGCTATCTAATTGAGCCGGTAACTCTTTTCTACATTCAACCGTCTCAGAAGGAAACATAGTTATTATTATACTAGTAAATAAACAAACCACCTGGCAATTGTCCTACTGTAGGACAAAGGCCTCTTCTCAAACAGAGAAGGATCGAGCATTAGTCACCACACTATTATAGCTCATAGCACATGGCTCGTGTTGGCGATTTTAGACCAGGTTTCCTCTTGATGTTTTCCTTCATCGTTAGTCAGTGGAGTCTAAGATTAACTAAGAAAGTTCATAATATATGGCATAGAAAAGTCATATTAGCACATTCCAGGCTTAAACTCTCGACTACGTGCTTGCAAAGTGAATCCGTAACCAATGCGCCAACATGACTATAATAATATTATAATAATAAACAGCTTGAAAATCTGGTTTTATTTCCGGGTATCGTATTCGTTACTAAGCAGGTTTTACAATTCATAAAGTCAATTACTAGGCGTCTAGATAATAATTGTTGGCGTATAATCGATATCTCTACAAGTCGCACTTGACGATATGGGCAGAGAAATCAACACTAGCTGCCAGCGATTGAATTCAGTACTTCCTACAACCCGTCAACCATCAATGCAAGAGTGAAGCATCTTCTGGCTACGCTCATTCCATCGTAGACCTCATCTCTGCGTCAGGCAAGATTGAGGTCAAGAGCGGACCCATTAAATGATAATAAAACATATTTTTATTACGTACAACAATGTAGTTTTGATGTGTGCAAAGTTATTTGTAAAACAGCAGCATCCTTAAAAGGGGTCATTAAACTCATCATTGTGAACAACTTTTACTATTAGACCAACCCTGAAATCGCAAAAAAAAAATCAGCTGTTACATACATTTATGTTCACATGACTCAACAAAATGTATAGAATAGCAGATTTTTTTTTTTGCGATTTCAGTGTTGGTCCCATGGTGTTTTACAAATAACCCTGTATATAATATACCTCCTATATTATATGACAATAATTATGACCTCTAGAGTCTAGTCTCCCCTTTCATAATCCCCCTCTTTAATCTTCTGTAATCCCGCATGAGCTTGGCAACGCGCAAGTGATACTCCTGATGTTGCAAACGACTATAGGCTACGGTAATCGCTTACCATCAGGTAGGCCTTTGCTTGTTTGCCACCTTAGTAGTGTAAAAAAAGGTAGATTTAAATTACTTTTTAAACAATGGACCAAGGATCTCTTACTCTAATACTGCAGTGACATCATCATTAACAAAGCAGTCACATTTTTTCCCTTACCTTGCACAGCAATAAAGGCCACAAATGCACGACCGCAGATAACACTGGAGGCGCCTTGGGTCCTCCAGGCTTCGTAGCAGGAGGACGAGTAACGAGGGGAGAGAACGGGAGAAGAGGTGAGTCGTTAGCATCAACTGGGACTTGATCACTGACCCACACGCAGCGCCAAGCGCCCAAGTAATAGAGACGGACGAGGTAACAGCCTGGAGAATTGGAAATACAGTTTAGGTTAAGAAATAATGTAATTTTGGGAATCCAGGAAAATATATAGGAAGGTATTCCACGTTGTCACAGAACCATACTGAGTTTCACATATATACGAGTGCACAGTGGATCGAGATTGATAAAATAGGGCCATAGGAAGAATCCTAAAAAAATTGAATGAGCAATTTTTTCTTCAAGGAGGTATAATCTTATGCCACGTACAGATGAATCGTGACATGAAATGTATCACACATTAAATCAATTAAAATGAGATATCCAAACTAATGCAATGTAACATTAAATATAACACACGCTGACACAAATTTGCTAAGTTAGGAGTGTTAGGACTTGTTGCTCGCATACAACGAGCATTTTCTAGTCGTGCTCGCAGCGGTCCATCAAAAGTGTGCTTGCGGCAGCAGCATGGACGGTTGAATCGGAGCTCTCACACGCACAAACTCGAGCATGGAAGAGTGATAACTCGTGGTTATCAATCATATCCCTTTGTATCTTCATGGTTAACTGTCGGAACAGATGCGCGGAGTGAGTTCTTAGTAAATTCGCAGTTTTTGTGAATAGTGATGCAATTTTTCTTTAGAATGAAATATGACACATAATGACACAAGTACACAAGTTTTATTAGTCTGTAATCGGCATTCATATGAAAATAATAAAATTATTTCAAATTCATAAGGCCCGGATAAAAAACAAAACGATAGGTATTGCCCCAATTTCAAATTATACAAACAATGTTTTTGTAGCTGGGTTACCCCAGGCAGAGAATGTATAAATATGCCCCAGGGAAGGAAAATATTATGTACATGTAATCCATTATAAAGAAAAAAATATATAGACTTTTTTTTTTATTACTTCGGTAATAGCGATTAACTAGGCATACATCTAAAAGACTGCTCTCAGATTGCACTAGCGTCAAACAAGTAAAGAAGTTTCACCTTTATGAGAAAAATACGAAAATATTATTTTGATTTTAATAACACAGGGGAATAAACCATTGTGCGGTGACGTCGCGGATCTCATCGCGACTAAACTTAAATAAAATTAAAAATAGATTAGTTATTCATACCACTTCTGGATAACTGTGGTCTATGCTGCGCGCCGCCTCCCGGCTTTGTACCAGGAGAGAGGATGTGGTACTTAGCTCTCCAGCCTTCTGGTGTGAAAAAACATACGAAATTCTCCCATTGATGTTCTACCTGAAAGGCGGTTTAATCATAAATAATCTAATGTTTTAACAAAAATAATACAACATTTTATAAAATATAAAGGTTTCTTTCTTTTTCTTCTTGATGGACAACCTGGTGTCAGAGTTTAAATCGCCCGTAAGCCCCTGACATGGCTTTACACACCGTTGAAAAATCTCTCAAGAGTGCTGGTTTTCACACGATGTTTTCCTTCACCGTTTAAGGAAGTCAATATTCATTTACAAAACGCACATGAATTCGAAAAGTGCGAGCCGGGGGTTCAACCCTACAATTTTTGACTTAGCATTCCAACGGTCATACCACTAGGCTTTCAAATATAAAATTACGTAACATTACTATAGAATATAAAAGCTAGAAATGACACACGTTAGATTTGGAATTGCCAACCAATGCCAAGCCAATTCGGAGTAGGTAGGACTAAAAAACAAATTGCCAATAGTACCAAAAATTTTATTAATATAATAATAATATACTCCTGACCGAATTTCGGTCAATCTCAACGGAGACTAGCCAATTACGCAGGAGATATTATAGTGCACAAGTGTGTGCGCAAACACAGGTGCAATCTCTATTCCCTCACTCTCATAGTCCGATGGGACGGCCTTCCGACACGATCGGAGAGAGATCAGGCGCAGGGCCAACAGCTTTACGTGCTTTCCGAGGCACGAAGTAAAAAAACGCACATAACTTACGAAAAGTCAGAGGACGCCTTGGGTTCGAACCCGAGACCACTGACTTGCCAGTCAACGGTCACCACCACTAGGCTATCACGACTCTTAACAGCTTTATTAATATAGGTAAGTATTAATGTATGTTCTTACTATAAGACTCTCCACTCTCTCCAAAATATAACAGACGGAGAGCACTCGTCTACAGAAGGAGGATCTAAGCAGCACCTGCGCATGCGTCAGCTGCATATCTGCGACAGACATCTTACCACTGTTGCTTGTGTCATCCTGTGAAAACCATTTTAATATTAACCTTGGGACCTTGTCAGGAAGGCGCCTTAGGGTAGCTAACTAAAAGAATTGTGAAAAGACCATCCGGTTCTTTATATTTTTGTGAATTTTTTACATGTTTTAGCACATGTTAGCTTATTAAATACGATTATTTAATAAAAAAATTCAAATCCCATCCGTATCAGTTGTTTTTTTCAAATTTCTTATTAAATAATTGTAAGGTTCTGATCATAAGTAAATTACCTCAAAAATAATAACATCAGCGTCCCATCGGTCTTGAGCCAAATCTTCAGCTCTGATCCATCCATGAAGGTAATGGCGTACAGACCTTGGTAACGGTTGAGTCTGCTCATCAGTCCAAACTTGTGATTCATGGGTAACCTTGGCTGGTTGCACCTTTGCGTAGTACAAATGTGCCCTGAGGGCTGCAGTGCTCTGGAAGACCATGAATTAAACTTTGACTTTCCAACTCCAGACCAACTGCTTCTTAGGGTTATACACAACTTGTGAAATAAGTTAAACAGTGTTGAACCCTAGCATCATCTTCTTAGCCTTATTATTCCCAAACTTTGTTGGGGTCGGCTTCTAATCTAACGTAAGTAGTAGTAACGTAGTAGTAGTAGTAACGTACGTGTGTTTGTGAGTGAATAAGTGTATATAATATAATATATATATAATATAATATATAATATAATGTGAAGTATTACGTTGGTGTTAGTTCACTGAAAACTATAAATATGACACCAGAATTATATAGAAAGGGTTGTTTACAAAATTAAAACAAGTTTACCAGGCCCCATATGTCTGGCTGTAGTTCATTGTCCCGAAATTCTCTGAACGGGCATTCTAGAGAATCCAATTCAAAGACTTGAAAGTTGTCTAGAGTTTTTCTGGACATGGTGAATGTTATGCTTTGATTATACCAAACAACACAGACTTATTAGAAATGACTACGCTATGTAACAAACAATAACACAAAGATAATATTTTTATATTGTAAGCTAATTGACATAAATGTCAGTGTCTACATGACATTTTAAACTGCATACATTAAAAAAGTATCAATATAAAATTCAGAAACCAGTGAATGTTCGACATCAACTTTCCTTTTTTCCTAATCCTTATTATAATTTGTGCTTTTATTAAATTTATAAGTTCTAACATAATTAAGCTATGATTTCATAGATCTGAAAGTATCGGCAAAAACTTTTAAATAAATTTTATTTTCACCCGTGTGCGGCCACTACACGACACTGGCAGAAATTGCTGAAGTCATCAGCAGAATGCCATAAAAAAGGAAAAAAAAAAAAAAAAAGTATTATTAAAGAAGGTTCATGTTGCAATAGCTGTTCTGTTTGGTTTCTACTCGTTGCTCTCGTTTACCTATCTATTTGTTTGTCTGTGTTTGATGTAAAACATACATACACAACCTGTATCAGTCCACTGCTGGACATAGGCCTCTTCTCATACGCATCACTCATTTTGTGCGCTCATTAGAAGGTCTTTGCCTTTAATCCTCACGCTGGTCAAGCGGGTTGACGATGGCAGTATCAGATGGTTGCTATTACACAGTAGGATGCTGCTGCATATCCTTAGATTTTTCCTTTTGTTGCGTCTTACGACACCCGCGGGATTAGTGGGGGTGGTTCTAATTCTTAGACCGGAAACACACGACGCGTTTGTTGTTTGTTTGACTAAGCTGTATCCAAATTATCAAAGTTACAAGCAGAAGCTAGAAAATTATTTGGGTGTAGGCACCGCTCGCCTCTTAAATTTTGCCCCTTTTAGAAAAATGTGACATTCGCCCCGTTTTGATAGGTCCGTTTGACCCTTGTGAAGGGGCGAGTAATATTTAATAAACTCTGAGTAAAAAAAAAAGTACAGTACCTAATCATACGCTCATTTATAATGAATGAAATTTTAATTTTGATGAGCTTACCGGAGCTGTTTCTGACATCAACAAGGACCTTGAAAATGTTTCCAGATGGGCTAAGTCTTTTGGTCTTCTGGTGAATCCCTCGAAATCCCAAGCGCTTATTGTTGGTGGCAGACACATGCTGGGTTCTTTGAATCATCATTCGCTTCCGCCGGTCATATATGATTCTGTAGCAGTACCGTACTCTAAGAGTGTAAAAAATCTGGGTATTTTTATAGACTCTAACCTCTCATGGGATATCCACATTGCAGAGGTGAGCAGAAGGGTATACTGCTCGTTTCAGTCACTTAAACGTCTTCAGAAGTTCCTGCCTTTTGAAACCAAGATCACCCTTGCCCAATCCCTTCTTCTTCCTATTCTGGACTACGCCGATGTCTGTTTTCTGGACGCTAGAGAGGAACTACTCAATAAACTGGAACGTATGCAAAATCTTGGTATCCGCTTCATTTATGGGCTTCGGAAATACGACCATGTGTCGGAATTCCGTACTAGATTGAAGTGGTTACCTATTCGACAGCGGCGTGAGTCCCACATCCTTTCCTTATTATATTCTGTTCTCCATAACCCTAACTCTCCTTCTTATCTTCGGGAACGCTTTGAGTACCTTGTACCTAGAGGTAAGCCTTGTCGCTCAGCCTCTTCTCTTCTTCTTCATACCCCTCGTCATACCTCCAGTCGGTATGACGGTTCTTTCACTATCCGCGCAGTGCGACTGTGGAATACTCTTCCGCATGACATTCGCAAAAGCTCTTCATTGGATGTGTTTAAGAGGAAAGTTAAGGAGCATTTTCTTTCTAAATAACCTTATTATTATAGTATATATATATATATATTATATAATATGTAGTTTGAATGTATTTATATATTTATTATTGTATTATTGTATTTATGGTATGTATGTATGTTTATGTATCTATTTGTAATATTTACTGTCAATATAATAATTATGTAGGTATAAATATCGTAATTTCTTACAAAATTTATTGTTATGTAGGTACACATGACTTTGCCCTAATGTCTCCCATTTCTCTTTCACTCAAAGGTTTGCTGGGAGAGAACTCATTATTGAGTTAAGCTCGCCTTTGTACATGTACTTTTGTCTGTATGTTTATCTGTGTAAAATTTTGTGTACAATAAAGAATTAAAGAATTAAAGAATTAAAGAATGAAAGTTACTTTACTACGTTTCATTTATTAAAGCCACGAAATAGCGTAGAAAATTATTAGTAACATAATCAAATTAAACCAGCATGTAACTTCCACTGTAGGGCAAAGGTTTTTCATACAGAGAAGGATCAAGCTTTAATCACCACGCGCACACTAGCTCACCGCGTTTTGGCAATTTCAGACTAGTAACTAAAGGTTTCCTTACAACGTATCCTTCACCTTCAGTCAGTAACTTAAATTTACCAAGAAAGTACATAATTATAAATAAATAAATCAGCCTGTAACTGTCCCAATGTAGGGCAAAGGCCTCTTCTCATACAGAGAAGGATTGAGCATTAATCACCACGCTAGCTCACTGCGGGTTGGCGATTTCAGACTATTAAAAGTCCAGGTTTCCTTACGATGTTTTCCTTCACCGTTAGTCAGTGGTGTCTTAGATTAACTAAGAAAGTACATATGACATTTAAAAAGTCACACACTTGCAAAGCGGGTCCGGAAACTAATGCGCTACCACAACACATAATCAAATAAAGATATTAAAATTATCGTAAGTTATAGCTAGCGATTAATAGCATAGTGTAAGTTATCAAAGTTGTATAACCACTAGAACAATGTGACCTCGGCTATTAAGAATGGCTGACAACGACCGCTCATAATGATTATTTGTTACGTAAAATTTTTGTACGATGCAATCAATTAATGATGCTAATTATAATATTACCTGTTTCACAATATACACTACTAGCTGCCCCGCGCGACTTTGTACGCGTGATTATTTTACCTCTACGCTTTTTCTACCCTACCCTACCCTACCCTACGCTACTCTACCCTACCTTACCATTCTCTATCCGTACCCTACCCCTACCCTACCCCTACTCTACCCCTACCCTACCCTACGCTACCCCTACCCTACCCTACGCTACCCTACTCTACCTCTACCCTACTCTACTCTACCCCTACCCTACCCCTCTATTCCTACCCTACCCTACTCTACCTCTACCCTTCTCTACCCCTACCCTACCCCTCTATTCCTACCCTGCCCTACCCTACTCTACCTCTACCCTACCCTACCCACATACCCTACCATACTACTAAGGGGTATAATTCCATGTTATTTTTCTTCGATTCTTCTATTATAGGCGGAGGCTAATCCAACAAATCAAATACCATGAAAATCGGTCCAGCAGTTCTCGTGTATACCTACTAATTTTCATGACTTCAACTTTAAAAATGGCAGATTTTTATTCAAACCTTTATCTTCTATATTTTATCCACATAGTGATTGAATATCGAGATATACGTGCATAGTTATGCCACTTTGATATCTCTTAATAATACCAAATTTCTTACACAAAATATTTACCCCCCCCCCCCTCCTTCCCCCTAATGGGTAGAGTTATCAAAAAGCTAAAACACGTCTTATTTGTTAACCGAAAAGCTAATTATCAAGTTTAATGACGGATTTTTATAACTACAAACTTTAACCCCCTTTAATATCTCCTTAGGGGGAAAAAAATCCAAATTTTTTTATACACATCTTTCTTATTTTTGGCGCATTAGCTTAATACTCATTTTTACATCTGTAACTTAAAAAATAACGAATCTTCCATACAAACTTTCACCCCCTTTTTTATCCACTCAAGGGTAGTTTAAAAAAAAATAAACAATGCTCGTCCTTTCATTTATGAACCGAAAAGCTGAATACCAAGTTTCGTACATTTAACGTTAAGAATGACGGATTTACATACAAACTGTTTCCCCCTTTTTTGCCTACTTAGGGGGGAATTTCGGAAAATCCTTCCTTAGTGCACCCTTACGGTACTTAAAGAATATTGTCTCAAAATTTCAGGTCCCTAGGTCCACCGGTTTAGGCTGTGCGTTGTCTGTCAGTCAGTCACGTTACCATTTTATAAGTATAGATAATTATACTAGACATTGGTGCTAATTCAGTAGGTACCTGTCTTTCTAGCAGAAATCATCTTCTTCTTATCGTGTAGTTGATGACCCCTTATGGGTACTCCACCACTAAAGGGCCAATGATGGAGTTATGTCCGGGTGTCAGAGTTTAAACCGCTTGTAGGCCTCTGACATGGACATAAATCATGAGAAAAGCAAAGAAGATTTTTAGAGTAGTCGGATTGCGCAAAACGAGAATTTAAGTCGCATATCATAGATTCTATCTAATTTCACATTAAAATATATTATTTAAAGTTAATCTGACGAACCACAAACACAGATATTGTGAGGAACGCGCTCGGGGGACAGTGCTCTTAAAATATCTAGACAAGATTTTATATTAATTTTCCGGTTAAATTTCCGAGATTTATCTGAAGGTCGTTACTTATCCAAGGCGTATCCGGATAAGCTGTAACTATATAAGATTTATAAAAATATGTAGATCAGAATTCGTATGATATTATTCATCTGCCTAGCCTTTTCCCAACTATGTTGGGGTCGGCTTCCAGTCTTACCGGATGCAGCTGAATACCAGTGTTTTACATGGAGCGACTGCCATCAGACCTCCACAACCCAGATATTGGGTTACACGGTACCCCTTGGTAAGACTGGTTGTCAGACTGGGGCTTCTGACTACCCGTAACGACTGTCAAAGATCTACAATTGACAGCCGGGGCCAACAGCTTAACGTGCTATCCGAGGCACGGAGAGTGATAATTAATTTTATAAAACGCACATAACTTACGAAAAGTCAGAGGTGCGCGCCTTGGGTTCGAACCCGAGACCACTGACTTGCCAGTCAACGGTCACCACCACTAGGCTATCACGACTCGATATTATTATCTGCGATAATTATAAGTTACCCGAAACTTATCAAGAGGTGACGATATTGCTTTTAAAATGTCTTCGTTTTTGTTTCATTCACTTCCCATATGTTTCGTATACCTTATCTAACACATATAGGTATCTTCAAACTACGCTTGGAGTAGTTATAGTGCAAAACACAAATGTAATGTTCCTAGAGTTGCAAATTATTTCGGTGATACGACATTGAATATAGTATGTGTGAAACAACAAAGAAAAACTGTTGAAATAGGTATCAGTCGGGCGCGCCAGTTTGTGGTACCGGAATACTCGGATCGCAAGACCGGCTCGCACTTGGCTTGTTTTTTAAAAGTACTCAAATTTTAAGGGATGATTCTGATCTTAATCCGTGAACAATAATAATTGATAATAATTTTTTTTTAACATCACAACTAAAGCTACAGGAAGCAACAGGAAGGGGGTGTAATATTGATTACTAAATTTGAACCAAATAATAATCAAGTCAAGCTAAGTAAAACCGTTTAAAAATTGCAATGATCTTAGATGCCAAATAGAATGCAAAACAACTACACGTATTTTTGAGATTTTTGCCGTTGGTCCTACTCAGAAAGTTGTTCACATTCATAAGTTCTTTTGGGTTTAAAAAACATTTGTAAGACGATAAAAAGTCACCTATGTAAGTAGTTTAATTGATATTCAGACTTCAAAATGTCCTCTATCTAAATTAGCTTGGTTATAATATCATTAGTACGTACACTGGCGACTATATAGAGATTTCATCTGACATTCTTAAGCTCAAACAGAACAGCAAGGTCACTCACACAAAAACTTTTGTCACGGACACAGTTGTACAGACATGGATTGTATGTATGCACGCTAGAGATAGATGATAAGTTCCTTATGTTTGTGCAATTAATCTTTGAAAGAGTCCGCCAATGATTTTTTCCTTATTCAATAATATATCATTGAAGTCCGCACGATTAGTTTTCTAGGAAAAAGGGTTTGGTCATTATAATGAGTTCGCTTAGATATGTAACTGCCTAAGCCAAAGTTATTGGAAGTATTTCTATGGTCTAAGCTATTGGGGTGCGCATAAGTATGGATGTTCAACAAATATGTTGACAAATATTAAGGTGTTACTATGTGCATTTTTGTTAACCTTCTAGCGTTATTATTATTCCCATACTTTGTTGCGGTCGGCTTTTCTGCTGAATATCAGTTTTCTACATAGGAACTGCCTACCTGACCCGAACAATCTGAACTCAAAAATACGATATTCTAAAGTTAGATCAGTTGTTAACTTTAAGCATAATTGAATCCCCTTAATGGGAATCCGGCCTTATCGTGACGGGGTGAGTAGCCGTAATAGATGGCCAGGTCAGCCAAGATGAAGTTAAGTGGAGGTTGCAGCAGCCCAGTTAAGTTGGGGTGCTGTACCTACCTATGGGAGGCACTGTAACTGAGGCTGGCTGCGGTGTTGTATTTGTGACATTACCACTGCATAACCGCTGGATGCAAGTTGCTTCCAACCGGCCAATCTGGAAGTCATTGGGGGAAACCTATGTTCAGCAGTGGACGTCTTATGGCCGAAATGATGATGAACCTCTGGATTGTGGCTACTGTGGGGCCGCAGGGGAAGATTAGTGTCGGTATTGCGACACGCCGCTCTCCCTCCCCACTCCCAAGCAGGATCCGGCATCGAAAGACCGCGGGTCTGCGGAATTATGCGAATGGCAATTCTGCGTTTCCTTTACTATGCGAATGAGAAGTGACACGTGAAGTTTTAGTCAGTATACCGGCTACTTACCTCTAGGTCGGAGAGCCTGACATAACCGTCTCGCATACCCCGAGTAGCACGGTATGCATAAGGCGCATTTCCCCTCTACAAAAAAAGGCGTAATTTAATCAAACTATTTGACCAACACCAGACTTGTACTGTAGGCGGATATGTATCGACATTTGGTGCAGGAAGTGTACCTATAAGCTAATAGTTCCGGTTCGCCGTGAAAGCCTTTTGGCGTAGGTAACACCGGTCATGATCAGATAGACCAGCTATGTAACTTGGTTTATGTGGGATTTTTGTTTTTTTATTTATTATGCCCCATCATTGTAAATAGTTAAACGAAATACAAAAATAATTTAATTGTGAATTATAAGCGGCTAATCTCAGCGAAGATTAGGGCCACCGGCTTTACGTGCTCTCTGAAGCTTCGCCGCAACGTGCTTTCCAAGGCATGGATCAGGTTAACCACTTGCTCCGTGCCTGAGATCTAGAAAACAGCTGTACCATATGGTAATATAATCGACAAAGTACCTATATAGTATACTTTGTCGAGTTGTATGAACATACCGAAATGAAATAGTGTGGTTTCCGGCCTAAGAATATAATTACCCCTAATCGTCCCGCGAGGGTCGTAAGAAACGAAAAAGGGAGAGATCCGCAGGATGGGCAGCAGTATCTTTCTGTGTAATAGTAATCATCTGCTACAGCGATCGCTAACCCGCTTGCTCAGCGTGACGATTAAGGGCAAATACCTCCAATGAGCGCACAATAGTGGCGCGCATTAGCAGAGTCCTATGTTCAGCAGTGGACTAATACAGGCTGATGATGATGATGATGAAATGAAATAGATAATTTTTCCCGTCGTAAAAGTTGTACTTAATAATAAGTTCAATGACTTTCAGGTTTTCAGTTAATTCAATTACATCGTATATGATATTCTAGTAAGATTTATCATTTTATCGGACCATGCCGTCGATATGACCTTTTAACTTGAATATCTACTTAAAGATTAAAAGCTACGTTATATAAAATGAACATAAACGCCTTTAGTACGTCATTCAGGAAAGAAACACCTGTTATAAAGGTTACTGGTTTATGTGAATCATTGGAGAATGTACCTACTTTCACTCAAAATTCGTTGAAATAATACTTTGGTGATAAAATCATCACACAATTCACAGCGGACGCAGTGATGACAGTTCGTTGACTTAAGCCGGGTCCAGACATGTATCATTTGCCCGATCCGATCACCGTATCCGTATCGTCGACACGTATCATGATCGCATATGTGGACGAGTAAATTATATACGTATCATGATACGGGATCTCGATACGCCGTTATGATACGGCCCGTCCCATGTCGTGTCGGTTTTTGTCCGATCATCAAAGGTGATACAGATACTATTGACCTGATCATGACTAATGTGAAGATACGGATACGGAGCAAATCGGAGGCGTCCACAACTTGATACGGGGCTTGATACAATACGCAGATACGGATACGGTGATCGGATACGGTGATAGGATCGGTCAAATGATCATGTCTGGACCCGGCTTTAGTTTTATATTAATTTGTAATTCATGCATCTTCGTGTTATCGAAATTCCTCAAATATTATAAATTAATTACCATGTAAATACTGATCTCGGAAACCGTTAGCCCCGGCAGTCATTAAGATATCTTTGACAGTCAATATATGGAGTCAGTACCCGTGCCTGACAACTGATCTAATTTTAGAATATCCTTTTTCTTATTAAATAATTATATTTAATAAGCTATCATGTGCTATAACATGTAAAAAATTCACTAAAAATATTTAGAATATCCCTTTAAGTTGCTTTGAGCGAACGTATTTTTTTTACGATGTTTCCACTATACTAGGTGGATTTAAAAAAATAATAATTTGTAAAATATCTGCTTGATATTTGTCTACTATCCTTGTTAAATAAAAATTAAACAAAACAATACCTATAAAATTAGAATTCTAGAATAAACCGCACAATAAAAAATAAAACTTTTATGGCATTCCTTAAAATGTTGTGTTTTATTGATATTACATCATTTTTTTTGGGTACATTTTTATTTGTACTTATTTTTATTAAAAAATGGACTTTTCGGTTTTGTATTTTGAAACAAAATCTTTAATTCTGAGAAATATCTCGCTGGCAGATTGGGCAGAAAAAAATCCGATTATTATTTAGTAACACTTCATTATAAGCTTGATTCACAATTACAGACACTTGTGTGTGTCCTCCTGATAGAAGAAAGGTCCAGCGGCCAATTTCAACGGAGATCAGCCAACTACGCAGTAGATATTATAGTGTACAAGCGTGCTGTGTAATCACAGGTGCATTCTTTAATCCCTCACTGTCATATTTCGATAGGATGGCAATCCGACGCGACCGGAGAGATCCAGGCGCAGGGCTAACGGTATACATGCTTTCCGAGGCACGAAGTAAGTGATAAATATTTTTTGATAAACACATACTTACACAAAATCAGAGTTGCGCGCCTTGGGTTCGAACCTGAGAGCTCTGCAGAGACCAAAAACAGAATCTCGCACGACCACTAGACCAATGAAGTAGTCCGTGCCTTTAGTTCGAACCTATGATAGACTTATCCACAGCAGATGCGACCATCAGTTGGACAATAAGCTATCTTCATTAACTTATTTAAATCAGTTGCATTACTGACTAGTAGACAAACTGTTTTAAATCATATTAACTCGAATGCAGTCGACATTTATCCAGCGGTTTACCTTGAGGAGTTAACGACATATAGGTAAAAACGCTCTGAAGGTTGATCTACTATAACAGTGATAATCGGAGCCTCGATGTCAATGTAGAGCGATTTAGAATAGGTTGTTTTTGATTGGAGCTTAGAATACGTCACGTCTGTGGCGAGTTACTGAACATTTGACTTATATGTACTATCCAATAAATAAATACAATAAATGTTACATACAAATTAATACATGTTACAAATGGCAGTGATAGCCTAGTGATAAGACCGCGTGCACCTCTGACTTTTCGTAAGTTATGTGTATATTACAAATTAATGATCACCTGCTCCGTGCCTCGGAAAGCACGTTAAGCCGTTGGCCCCGGTTGTCATGAAGATCTTCACGCTGACAGTCGATATAGTTAGTCAGTACCGTCATAAAATCCTGACAACTGATCTTACCTTAGAATATCGTTTCCCTTTGGGTTGCGGAGGTTAGATAGGCAGTCGCTCCGTAGAAAACTGATATTCAACTGCATCTGGTTAGATTAGAAGCCGACCCCAACTAGGTTTGGGAATAATAAAGCTTGGAGGGTGATGACAAATTAATACATGTTGTAAAGAATCTGGCTAAGTAAACTGATACCATAGGGCTTGACTTATGTCCATGGTGAAAGTAGTCAGATCCTTAAGTGCTCCACCCGAGGTCAGTGGTTTTTTGCCATTTTTCCTGTAGTATGTTTATGATGATTAGAAAAGGATTTATACAGAGCATTGCAGATTACAATTTTAGCGATCATCAACCCTTACAATATCTATTGAGATTTAGGTATTATTGAATTAAATTTAAAACGTAATAAATAAAAGTAAAAATTAAGAAGTTATACAAAATTTAAGTCACGAATATGCATTTAAGAATTCCTTCCCTTCCTTGTAACTCGTTAAATAAATATATTCTCTTTATTTCTTTCATGATATTGTTTATCTTATTTAAAGGTGTGTGTCCATCGTAAATCACAACACCGTCTACCACCAGATAAATTGACAGTCAAACACTTGCTTTTTTCATAAAAAAAATGGATTAAATTACTTTGACATCATTATACTCTTCCTTAAAGAGCAAAATTGTAACTCAAAATAAATAAAAGGCTTATAAGGCTCTTGATGTTCCGTATGACATATTTTCAACGTAATTACTCTACATTTTAAACGATAAAGTTCACATTTGAATCTTATGTAAGCTTTGTAAACAGGTGCTTGCTTTTGGTTCGAAGCTCTTAACACCTGTGGCATCTCGGTCGTGAAACTTCAGGGTTCCGTTTTGAGTATTTAATACGAAATAACGCCTGCATTATCTGTGTCCTAACAGACGTTTAAAAGGTACGGATATATTATGCTGTGTAAGTTTAATACACAAATTTAAATTACGTTAACAATTTTATAACAAAAGTAACTGTCCCGCAAACGAACAGAAATATATTAGATATTTTTTCTAGACGAATTCATTGTGTGGATTTTTCAGTAGCAATTTTTGAAGTTCACGTAATTTCGCGATCGGACTGTGGTTTCGCCCTTAAGAGTGAAATTTTCAAAATACCTTTCGTAGTGGACCTCTCAGGTACTCCAGGAATATTGTTATTGTTACTCTAGGACCTCAAGTCTCTAGGTCGCTAGACCTAGAGTCTAGGTCTAACAGTTTAAGCTGTGCGTTGTTTGTGCGTTTTTGTTATGTGCATATACTCCATGCCTTGGAAAGCACGTTAAGCTGTTGGCCCCGGTTGTCATAAAGATCTTTTAGAGTCAATATAGGGAGTCAGTACCCTCATTAAATTCTGACAACCGAAGTAACTATAGAATATCGTATCCCTTTGGGTTGCGGTGATCAGGTAAGCATGCGCTCCGTGGAAAACTGATATTCAGCTGCATCGGGTTAGATTAGAAGCCGACCCCAACAAAGTTTGGGAATAATAGATAAGACTAAGAGATAGAGGGCTAGCATATTTAATTTTACTACCGATAGTGTTCCATTTTACCAAATTAGGGAAAAAAAATGAATGACAATAGAATTGCGATTAGTGCCATAACTAAACGATTAGATTAATCCGTTATGGTTTGTAGATTTATCAATTTGAAACGAATTCATTGATAATATTTTGTAGCCAATCGGAACCAATCATCGATTGGCTACCAAATATTATCTTTTACTGTTACTTAGTACTTCAATTATCGTTAGTTATTTAAATACGACTGCCTCGTTGGTCCAGTGGTAGCAAGCGCGAATGCTGAGCTGCTGACTTGGACAAACGGATATAACAATAATATCTACGAATAAAAGTAAAAAACAAACGTAAAGTAAGTTGTGCGTATTAAAAATTAATTATCACTTGCTTCCGTGCCTCGAAGAGCACGTTTAAATGTTAGCCTTGCTTTTGATCTCTCTCTGGTCTTGTCGGATTGCCGTCCCATCGGACAATGAGAGTGAGAGAATAGAGAGTGCACCTGTTTGCGCAAAAACTTGTACACTATAATATTACCTGTAAAATTGGCAAAACTTCGTTGAAATTAGCCGCTGTGACCGAAATTCGGTCAGGAGGACATTATAGGTAGGTATGTGACAGTTTCAATGCTAATAAAAAAACATTACCTTGTTTTTGTAGCCGGGGGGAGTAATTATGTTCCTGCCGCATACTGCAGTCTGATTTGAGGACGTACGAAAAAAGTTATTACCTATTTTTAGGAGATTTGAGATTTGTTAAAGTTCTGATTTAATATTGTAATACCTTGCAGTATTAGAACCTTTTCTTCTTGGAACCTTGACCGTAGTCTCAATTAGTTTTATATTACCGTTCAATCAGGTGATCACGAAATAACATTGAATTATTTTGTCACAACACATAATAGAATGCATTTTTATTTATATGAAGGGGCCTGTATGATCCCGCACAGAAAGACGTTTGAGATTTCATGGCAGATGCTGAAGAAGAACCGTTTAGGTGGACATCCGACATCGTGGTGAAAGGATTGGTCTGCTAGACCTTGCGTTACCGAGTGCTAGCTGTCCAGGGTACGATTTATATTAAAGCTGTTCTGGAAGGTTCCTTTAATGCACTCCAAATGGCAGTAATCAAATCATTTATTTGTAAAACATAGGTACAATCATAGGATCTTATGTAAATAGGTGGCTCGCTATGTTTTGTCTATAGTGTATATCTATAAGTATAGAAGATTATGTTAAGTATATGAATCTATACATGTAATAAAAATTAAGACACTAATATTAATTAATACATATTTTATGTGTTATAGAAATTATTAAAATATATATTATAGCATAAATAGGTTAAAATGTATCATTCAAAAATTCCTTAATGCAGTAGTAACATTTTATCTATTAGTAATTTTGACATTTTACTTTTAAAATAAATTCATCAACTTGCATTGGTAAATTTTATGTAAATAAAATGTAGCTATGGCGAAAATATTGGCCTTTATTAATGTTACAAAAATCTAATAAAAGTCTATAAAAAAAATACCTTTATTAACATAAATTTCACGCAAACGAAGTCACAGCAACAGCTAGTTATTAATAAAATTTTACTAAAGAACCCACCATCTTAATTTTTATCCAAAATTAATACCAACGCCATCTTTAGAACATAATAAAAATGCTACAATTAGCTTCGTTTCCTGTATGCGTTGCACCGATATAATTGTCACAATCTGCTAGTAACTTTACAATAAGGTCAGTTGCAAAATGTACCGAGTGAAAGTAGTTTTACAACACCATTTAACAAGACCTAGGTACAGAAATATTTTAGTACAAACTAGAGGTCTTTGAACTGGTCAGTTTACGTCCATTCTACAAGAGCTCTTGGCTTAGTATGTTCAGTTTGAAACTTAGAAGACATAGCCGGTCTTGATACTGGTTTTGGTCAGTTGAGCAAATGCTCAAGTCTCGTTTGGATTCGATAGTGTCTCAATGAATGATACGTTAATCACTATAATCATAAGATCGGTAATTTGACAGCTTTTAGAGTTTCGTCATCGTATATTTTGTTTGTAATCATCATAATAAGTGATTTTGAAATGTTATGCTCTAGGTACCTACTGAATAAAATTAAATCCTTGAGAGAGAAACAGATGTATTTATGAGTTTCGTAACTTGTTGAATTCAATGCTATATTCTTGTATTATAACTAAAAATTTTAAATCCCCCGAAACAGAAAATTTAATATATATTTTTTAGCTAAAACCACTCGATTAAGTTACCTTTCAAATAAAAAACTAAATCAAAATAAGTTCATCTGTTTGGGAGCTACGATGCTTACTCAAAGCCACGTCAAACTTATACCTAACACCTCTCTTTTTGGTTTGGGTTAAAAAAGCTAAAACTACATAGTGTATGACGGGGTTATCTAGACAAATACAGCTAATAATTGCAAAAATCTCACTTACCTCGGCTACACATCAAGCTGTACATTTCCAGTATAAGCTGACATCTTGTTGTACGAAGAGCCTATACAATGCGAGGTCAGTTTATACTGGTTTTTATAGCCCGATGTTTAGCCGTGTGTACCACATGTTAAAATAATATTCTAGAACTAATTACAGTCTGAATTAATTTTATGTGTCTCTTTAGATAATGTTTCTTTGGACATTAGGCAATAACCAAACCTGTTTTCAATCATTAATGTTTTATTAGCACATGCGCAATGGACTGCAATTAGCACACATACAAAGCGCAAAAATCTTAACAATTTATTTTGTAATAATATTATGTAATTTATTGATGGCCGAAGAATATTATTTTATTTTTGGTATGTTAGTATTATAGTAAGTGGGTCGCAGTTGCTAATGCAGTAAGTGAGCCCGTGGGGTATGAGTTAGATCCTAGCATCTACCAATGTGGCTTTTTCTGTAAAGGTACGTTAAGCCGTTGGCCCCGGCTGTCATGAAGATCTTTCACCGAGTCGATACAGGGAGTCAATACTCTCAGAAAATCGTAACAACTGATTTAACTTTATCCGTATCCCTTTGGGTTGCGGGTTTCAGATAGGCATAGGTTGCTCCGTAGAAAACTGATATTCAGCTGCATCTGGTTAGATTAGAAGCCGACCCCAAAAGAGTTTGGGTATAATTAGGCTAGGAGGATGACGAATATCACTTGCTCTAACCCTGCGCCTTTCCAGTCGTGTGATCCCATCGGATTATGAGAATGAGGGAAGAGAGAGGTTGCTGTGGTTCCGTGCACACTTTTGCATTATAATATTAGATAATAAAATCGACGAACACTTAAAGAGGCTTTCATTAAGCAGCTGGATTGGAAACCTGGCGCAGAAGGCTGTATTGTTAGACACGGCGCGAATTGTGAGCTCCTCTCTCTGGAGCCCTAACCACCGGTAGCTTAAACTTTCCCAATGCCGGTTGGCTCCTACTTTTTATATTTTTAAATACATTTATGTGTTTTTTAATATATAATATACAACGTTAGAATTTGTTGACCCGAAAGCCAAAAGTTGTTTGTTCAGAATCTTTATTTTGTATGTTTTACCTTTCAAATCAAATTCAAATTGGGGTGTTCCGGCTTTAGGGTCACAAAAATCTAACGTTGTACGTGTGTATTTAAAAATATAAATTTGGTAAGAATGTAAATTAATTAATGAGATAATAAAATATCTCCTGTGTCGATGTCTAATCTCCGTTGTAATTGGCAATCCGGTCAGGACATAATTAATTAAACAAAAACCAACATAATCATTTAACAGCAGTAGGTACCAACATGATCCTAATGTGTTCTGGCGGTAAGGTGGACAATTTGTGGTTTAACCCACTTTCGTAACATAGGTTATTTATACCAACAATTAGCTATGGTAGATTACCATTAGTTATGTGGATATAACTTAACTGTGTGTGATATTTTACTGTTATATGTAAAAAAAATAACTATTTAGATAGATCTGGTGAATTATATTTCGGAGACGATATTAAAACAGGAAAAATCCGGAAGATGGGCAGCATCCTTCTGTATAACAGCAATCATCAGCTACTGCGATAGCCAACCCGCTTGCCCAGCGTGGCGATTATGAGCAAATTCCTTTAATGAGCGCACAATACTGGCGCGCATTTATAGAGGCCTATGTTCTACAGTAGACTAATACAGGCTGATGATGATGAGATGATTATAGCAGATGATAGCAAACTTCTTGCCGCCACAAATTTTACTAAATTAAATTTTAATTATAAATTTTTCCCAAAAGACAATAAACAGTTTTTCTTTCTTTCTTTTCTACTGTGCAACTTCGTACACTTGATTATTCTACCTCTACACCTACAATACCCTACCCTACTTTACCTCTACCCTAGCCTCCCTATTCCCCTTAACTTACCTTACCCTATTCTAACTCTAGAATGTTACCTAGTTAGGGTTACTGCATCCATGAAACAGGAGAACATTGTACCTAGTTTTTTTTAAATGGTACCAATTTTTCCATTAGGCATGAAAAGAAAAAAACCATTTGACCACAATCAAAGCCTCGTAAATTGCCAACTTTGTCTCATCACAACTCTTTCGCCTGCCTCAAGTGCTCAAGTTTACAAAGTAAACTAAGAAAGCAATCTTGCCAACTTAATAACACAACTTCGAACTTAACAAATTATCCTGCAAGTTTTCCGTCTTAAAGCGCGTTCACACTTACCCCGCTATACTATTACAGCGGGTCTACACAGTCCACATGGCGCGTTGCTTCAGCGCTGCGTCATTTTAGATACTAATGCGCTAATGCTCTGGCTACACCTGCATCTTAACGCGATAACTATCACGCTACCTCTGTTGGACATTATTGGGTTGATAAAGACAGGAACACAATTATTGCGTTAAGACGTAGGTGTATCCCGAGCATAATAATCATAGTGTACACACGACGCGTGCGTCGACGCAACGCATACATGACTTAACTGCAGCTCCCGAGAAAAATCGTGCGGGGATGACTCATTGCTACTTCGTCGTAGTAACGCTGCGGCTATGCGTCAAAATATTAAATAAATAAAAATATAAATAAAAAAATAAACAAATCAATGTCTTCTTGACCGCATTTCGGTCACAGCGAGTGAGCCGCAAATACGAGTACAAAATGTGAACTCTCAAACTCACTCTCATAATTAGATGGGTCGGCAATCCTACACGACCGAAGGGAGGACCAGCTTTACGCGCTCATCGAGGCACAGAGCTAGTGATAATTAATTCATAAAGTGCATCAGCGGTCATACCACCTATGCTATCACTGGGCAGTATACCTACCCGTCTGTATCAGTCCACTGCTGGACATATAAGGCATCTTCTCATACGCTCTTATTTTGTGCGCTCATTATTACGGGTTGGCGATCGCAGTAGCAGATGGTTACTTTTAAACAGTAGGATGCTGCTGCCCATCCTCCAGATTTTTCCCTTTGTCTCTTTTTAGGACACTCGCGGGGTACGTAGGGGTGGTTCTATTCTGAGGCCAAAAACCTTACGGCAGAGTGTAATTAACGTGTAGTTAGGGGCAGTATAATTAACGTGAATACTGTCCGGATTACTGCCAACACTCAAGTGTAATAGCACCTTTACAAAGTTAGACTTAAAGCACTACTTAGATAGGAAGTATATTCAAAGGTACTCGTTACCTTTTAAGGGGTAACATCGTGAGAGAAACAAGCAATACTTGTAATGAGAAAATGACTTTCGTTGTTGCCTCAACGACCTCCATTTGCAAAGATATTGCCTGTTGTTGTCTGTATTTGCTGTAAGTACTCTTTTATACATGAGTCGTGATAGCCTAGTGGTTGTGACCGTTGACTGGCAAGTCTCAGTTATCGGGTTCGAACCCAAGGCACTTCTCCTCTGACTTTTCGTATGTTATGTGCGTTTTATTAATTATTTATCACTTACTCCGTGCCTCGGAAAGCACGTAAAGCCTAATCTCTCTTCGATCGTGTCGGAAGGCCGTCCCATCGGACCATGAGAGTGAGGGAATAGAGAGTGCACCTGTGCTTGCCCCTTATTAAGTAGGACTAAAGAGAGGGAGGGAGAGAAAACTACTTTAAATCACAAGACTGCGTGTCTTGACTTTCATTGTACCATTTCATTTTGTTATCCATTTGAATCTAAAACACATTATCTGGCACTTCACGCTCTCCTTTATTTGTGGGTAAGAGGGTAATTCTTAGAAAAATGTAAACATTTTCATTATGAATCATTTTTCTCCCAGAGATTTTAAAGAAAAGTACATTCGTAATATCATCGTAATATATCGCTACAGCTGACTGATACTTTTAAGAGAGGCCTATGTCCAGCAGTGGACTGAAACAGGCTGGGTAGGTAGGTAGGTAAAATTAAGTTCTAAGTCAGTACAGTTTTCTAACATATTTTTAAAGTGAACCTGAAATCAAACTGGTCCCTGCATTATACAGGATTATTTGTAAAACAGCAGCATCCTTAAAAGGGGTCATTACTCATCATTATGAACAACTTTTACTATTGGACCAACCCTGAAATCGCAAAATAAAAATCAGCTGTACCTACATTTTATTGAGTCATGTGAACATAAATGTATGGAACAGCTGATTTTTTTGCGATTTCAGAGTTGGTCCTATAGTAAAAGTTGTTCATAATGATGAGTTTAATGACCCCTTTTAGGGATGCTGGTGTTTTACAAATAACCCATGTATATCGGTCCTGCGCTTTTCACATCCAGTACTATGTTGTAATACAATAAATTATGGTAATCTTTTCTTCGTAGTACTTAAAACAAAGGAAATGAGTATTGCCTCAGTACTGTCTGCTCTGCATGACTTATGATCGATACCTATTTTTGGTGCGTCGCCTGTCGGAACTAAACTTTCACTTGCAATGCCAATGAACGATTGTTTTACGCTGCAAAACACATCGCACTTTTGTGTCGACGCCAAATTATGATTAACATGACTTTAACATCCACGAAGTTGGTTATTCTTTTGCTCATTTTACATTACAAAAAGAACTATTTAAGAAAAATAAGTTTTCATAAATGTCTTATGTACTTTCTTAGTTAATCTAAGACACTACTGACTAACCTAGACTTTAATAGTCTGAAATCACCAACACTCGCGTTTTTATTTTGATAATACAATCCTACAAGGATTGTATTATCTATATTATATAAAAAAAACGCGAGTTATATCTGTTAAAAAGTTGTTTCATTATGTTGAGTGTTCGCGAAAGTTTGAGCATTCCTATTATTTGGATAAAAAAAAAAACAAAATAACTAGCGAAGATCGAAGTATAGTAAGCAAAAGTGTCAGTGGGGTGGCCAAGGCTGTCTCTGTTACTTCCCAAAACTGAATTACAAACCCCACAAGTGGGCAATAAAACCCAAAGATATTTTTCATTTATAAAATGGGGTTCCATTTCCTCCTCTCCGCATGGTCATGTTATCATGACCATCACATGACAATCAAATAACAGATAAAGGACAACGAAAAGACCTTGAAAATAGTTATAGTTAATAATGTTTTTTTAGTGAAGCCGTTGACTGAATTTCGTAGAATTGAATTTCGTTTCCAAATACTCTCCCTAGAAACAATAGTTGAGTCAATCATTATGTCAACAATTACGAAACGTCCCTATACGTACAATGGAGTGTTATAGTAAACATCGATGTCATCTAAAGAATTATTGTAAATAACGATGACTATTATTATATTTTACTATGGACTATTAATGAACTATATGCTATGAGACGGACTATCTAAAGAATTGGACATAGATCAAACTTTTAGTGATAGTGTCTGATTTACTAGATCAGATAATATAGTCTTAAACTTTCGCGAACATTCAACATAATGAAATAACTTTTTAACTCTAAATAAAGTTGACGGTAGATAAAAAATAATTTTAAATAACTGTTCAGACGCTTATCAACCTCAGTCTGCCTGCGACCACGAGTGCTGCAAAGCACTCGAAACGTCAGGATTGTATTATCAAAATAAAAACGCGAGTTATATCCGTTAAAAAGTTGTTTCATTACTAGATCAGGTCAAACCGTAATGTTCAATGATTCAAATTGAGTTCCAGGGGCGCAAACAAACAGGTAGCGGAGTACCTTACCAGACCCTTTCCCATGTGGTAAACGAATGCCCACTTCGCAGTTTTCCTAATGGAAAGTCGGAAGTCCTCAAACTCACACCTGCCGCCGCAGGCTGGCTGACAAACTTCAATATACAGATTTGATCCACGCAGCATGAATGGCATAAGCAATGATGATGATGAGAAGCGGAGTGATTGGGCCTTTTTTTTGTGACAGGGACAGGGGAGTAAAAAGTGTTCTACCGCATACCACACGTCCGAGGAGGTTATGTGGGGCTCGCACCCACTAAAAACATCTCCCCCTGCGTGTTCCTCGCACTGTATCGGACGGGTCCGGGTACTGCAACGTCTGCAACCGCAGCCCCGTCCAGTGCCTGCCTGTAGGGGGCGCTCAAAAATTTGCACTCGGAGCCTGGTATCCAGGCTCCTGGACATTGCCCCAACATGTTCATACCGTTGCTTACTGACCGCACAATAAATTCTGTTTTATTGCACCATCTTTTAAATTTTCCTATGTTTAGCTTTCGAGATTGCTCTGTAGGTGTTGCTGGCAATCTGTCAAAATCTATCTTTGGCAATCTACCCTTACTTTCTTTGTGATCGTTTTCTATAGCTTAATTGAAATGTAAATTATTAACTTTATTCCACTCTATCTGCTGACGTTTAGTTGGCAATCTGTCAAAATCTAGTAGTGCTAGTATTGGAAACCCTCATTACTTTCTTTATAAATGTTATGTTATCCTTAAATTTTGTGATTTAAGAAAGCTTGAAATCTGTTATTGTTAGATCTCCTGCTGCCAGTCTAGTAAGTAGAGTCTAGCTCTTATATTTTATTTTACTTAGAGCAGATTTTTTTATTTTAGAAAGACTTAACACAATTAACAATACTTTAATAAATTTTAAACAACAAGTAACAATTAATAGTAACTAATATTATAAAATATGCGAAAGTATGTTTGTTTGTTTCTTACCTTTTCACGCCTAAACCACTAAACCGATAATCCCGAAATTTTGCATATACGTTACCTGGTTTACAAAAACAGACTGTAATCCTGAAAAAAGTACTGTTCCCGAGGAAACAACAATAACATTCTCATGGTAATAGATGGCGCCACCTGTCGTACAACCCGAATTGATTGTCGAATTCTAAATTAACGCGGCAAAAACGTATTATTATAATTTAAACAAACAGTAACACACACAAACAGTAAGTTTACAAAACTTCATTGTTTTGAATTGATATTAAAGATAAGAGTAAATTTCATCTGGAGTTTCGGGGGACACTCCTCTTAATTGAAACTTGATTTTTAGAACAATGAAATTGATAACAAACGGGTTTTATAATCTGCGATCTTCTAGTTTCTAGCTTTAGCCACTTAGCCAACGAAACAATTTCAATCGCGGTGTTGGATTACCAATAATATCGTCTTATTATTAATAATATTGACTGCCTCATTGGTCTTGTGGTAGCAAGCGCGACTGCTGAACACGAGGTCCTGGGTTCGATTCCCGGGTCGGGCAAAGTGTTATTGGGTTTTTCCATTAGGAAATTTTCAGTAGCAGCACGGAGTCTGGAATTGTACCCGGTTAATGGCAATAGACTCGCCCCCTATTACATGGGACATAACATAGCCGGCAAAACGTGGGTGTACTGCACACCTCTGCCTACCCCCTCTGGGGAATACAGGCGTGAGTCTATAAAAAATCGTCTTATTGACGAGTCTATATCTGAGATAGCCTAGTGGCATGCCCGTTACAATACCAAGCAAAGGTCGTAAGTTAAACCCAGGCACGCACCTCTGACTTTTCCGATTCATATGCGTTTAAAAAAATAAAATGGTAAGAGGAAAACATCGTGAGGAAACCGACACATTTGCAAGATTTTTCTACTGTGTGTAAAGCCATGTCAGAAGTTTACGAGCGGTTTTAACTCTTTCCTAGTTTGTTCATCAACCATACGATGAGGAAAAAGAAAAAACATCGAGTCTACAGATAAAATATAATTTTTGGCTTCCATATAGGATATAAGAAGGTTCATTCAGTAACTTTAATTTTTATAAAAAAAAAGTTTCGCCCGAGCGACGCGGAAGTTTAAATTTCTTTCTAGAACAACATAATATTATCTATAAATATTTAATAAGAAATTTGAAAAAACAACTGATACGGATGGGATTCGAACCCACGATCTTCGGCGTTCCGTGCCGAAGAATCGAAGAGTCGAAGATCGTGGGTTCGAATCCCATCCGTATCAGTTGTTTTTTTCAAATTTCTTATTAAATATTTATAATATTATGTTGTTCTAGAAAGAAATTAACCCACGATCTTCGGCGTTCCGTGACGAAGAATCGAAGAGTCCAAGATCGTGGGTTCGAATCCCATCCGTATCAGTTGTTTTTTCAAATTTCTTATTAAATATTTATATTTAATAAGCTAACATGTGCTAAAACATGTAAAAATTTCACAAAAACATAATATTATTTTGTACATAAAACTAAAGTGCATACTTTATATTTTTGTTGAGTGTTGTTTGGACAATCAGTGAATTATACGAAACACTAATTGCGCAAGAGCAACTTGCGTTTGGCGGTATTTTTTACAAGCTTTTACTTAACTTGCAATGTATGTAACTATGTTTGGGTGGAGTCTTACAAGCTAAATTAGAACCACTTCCTCTTATACTACCGAGTTGAATTTTTGACCGAGTGTTCAATTTGTTTCACAGCAAAAGTATTAATAATTTTTTTTAATAGAAACTTGAAAACGTCTTTATAATGGGTCTTAAATGTCAGAGCCAGAGGTAGTTGATTGAGGTAGTTATTAAGAGAGAGCGGAGCCTATAATACTTATAACATAATAATAATACTACCTATTGGTAGGTACTCTTTGGAAGTAGCTCGAGAATTTTATTACCGTAAATGACAAAGGAAATGAATTGTACAGACGCTAGCAAATTAAGTTATCACATTCTGTCAAATTTCTTTAGTAGATTTTCCACTTTCTTGGTAAAGCAATAGGTTCTAAGTTGATTGGAAAAATTTGACAGTTTTGGGTAACTTGATGTGCCGGAGTCTGTACAATACAAATAAAAATAAATCACAGTTATTTTTGGCAATTTGAAAGATGTATATTTATTTATATATTTGCTACTAAATAAGCTTATTCTGATCTGGAAATTGGCAGAGACCTATTGCGACTATCATAATCAATTTGTAAAGCTTTTAGTGACATCACGATAAGGGCTTAATGTTGATTTCCAAGGATTTCTGATACTTCTATTGTTAGTTACAATTATTAATTAGTGTGTAATTGACAGATAAATAATGTAGAATTGATTAATGAAACGTCGCGGCCGTGTTATTAATGTGATATTTTTTGTCTCTTTCGCACTCATGGCGCGTAAGTAAGGAGTGAAAGGAAACGAATTAATTTTTACTTTGACAAAAACGCGTTGAATTTGAAACTTGATCGATCTTGATACTTTAAGATTTGTTAGTTAAGTAAGTTGATATTTTTTTATCAAAAATAGCATTAATTTGAGTTATTAAATTCGACGATTATTGCTTAATTAATAAATGTAAACAGTGCAGTCTTAATATTAATTTATTTTTATTTTATTTATTTATTTTTGATGGTATAACGCCTTTTATTAAGGTCTATAACACGAAGTAAATCTTATTCTAAACTGTTTTTGATGTTATTATTTAGTGCGCATAAAAAGTTTAGTATCTATCTATACATGTCAATTTTTAATATAGGGTACTGTCTCCTGTGGTATCTATGCCAGTATTTCTCGCAATCAATAAGGTTAAACCTTTGACGCGGTCTGTCCATAGATGTGTAATGTTTTTGTACATTTAATTTTAAACGCCAGAAGAAGATGTAATGAAGGCACTTAAAATAATCAGTCTGTCATAAATTGTCTTTGAGACCTTACTTTTGGAATGATTAAATTCAACAGTGGGTGATCACAGATCATTCACTGGGCAAAAAATGTTGTAAAATATGACCAATTTTGTCACAATGTGCATAGTCCTGAGTAACATTGTAATAAAAATCATAATCATACAAAAAGATCTGCTTAAATAATAATATTTAAATCCTCGTATTTTCTTAGTAGGCCGATTCTAACAAAGTTTAGGGATAATAAGGCTAGGAAAATGTTGATTCTCTTAGTAACTTAAGAGCAAAATTTTATTCGCCATCGCCATTTTAACATATCGACCTTCAGATCTACCTTGCAGAGTTTGCCTACATTAACATAATATTACAATTTGTAACATTATCATATTTGATGATATTTCCTTCATGCAAACTCATAAAAATATACTCGATTGCTTGAAATATTTTTCAATAAATAAATGGATGCTGTGAATGAGACCAAAGTATAATTAAATTAATTAAAATATGCATGGCATCGTAATGAACTTAAGAAAAATGGAGTGTATAGAGCTTAGTTAAAATAACTGAATTAATTATTCGAGGTATTTTTATTCATTATATTACAAACAATAGTCGACCCAAAATAGAAAATAATAGTAATGACATATACCTATAGAATAATAATAATAATTCTCTATAATATCGTGAACACTCTCGTTTTTACCTCAATCAAAATTCAAGACAAGCGTCAAGACAGTTAGGTCCGCATATCGACGCGAGCGCAGCTTTGAATAACCAAGAACCACGAAACGCACGACTTTCCGACGCACGGCCAGTCCACGACTGTCTTTCAAACCCGACAGACGACAGGACAGACATGTCTGTATATCAAACGAATTTTAGATATTATATTTTTTCTAAACGAATCTAGTTACAGCAAAGTGAGCGAACAAAAAATATTGTGGATTTTTTTTTTAATTTTTCGTGTTTCTGTGACCGACTGTACTAAGTGCGGTACTGTGTAGTGTGGATATTCTGTTTTTGACATTAATTTTTTATATTGTGATTTTCGTGGGATCCCAAAAATGGTAAGCAAAATTAAATAAATTAGAAATAAAAAAATATTATGTGTTTATGCGAATAAAATAAATTATGCCAAAATAGAAAGTTCTTAGAAAGTTCATTTTTGATATGCTAGTAATAATAGTAATTATATTTTGGCAAATTCTAAAATTTTATAAATGTTGAACGATTCATTTGCATAAAATATTGCAAATAATATTAGAAATGAGTAGCTCCTCTGTAAAATTTACGATACTTTACACTTTTTTGTTGTTGTTGTAAAATAACCTAATTTACATTTTGTGTTGCGAATTTTATATTGCCTCCAACATTCGTTTTTAAATCACCTTAAACTTTGTAAAAAATAAATAACAAGGACAACTTTTTAAACCTGTTTTTATAAAATACATTTTCGCATAAAGTCGAGTTGTCACAATCTGCATCTCATTTGCTCTAAACTTGACTGATCGTATTTTTTCTTTGTCACACTCAAACTTATACAAACTTTACTCTACCATTTAGTAAAACTACTACAACTTAAAGTTTTACCTAACTACGCCATTATACCTAGTAAAATAACTGAAACAAACTAAATCCGTTAGTCTACTCTCAATTCAAAATACAGCAATCAAAGTCAAATCAATACCAGATTCTGCATAATCAATTCTAAATTTGAATTTCCCGCGCTGAATAAATAATTCAAAATTCTAGCTTCATTCTGCTCCAAATTAGTCTTATTCTGTTTTAAATTGAGTTCCAAATTCGAAATCCTTTGCGGTTCGCTATTCGAAATCGGTAAGCGGTGTAGCGCTGACAATGAACAAAAAGACTTAGTTTCTCTCAGTGAAAGTGAACAGTGGTCTTGTAGAAATCGGCTCATTCGCACAGCGGCGCCGCCGTGTGTGCTGCGTCGATTTAGTTTTTTTTCAAACATGCTATTATATAGGAAGATAGAAAGCACGTGTTATGGAAAACAATGAGAAAGTGTAAGGTTTTTGTTTCGCTTAATCGTTGTTAGACTGGCCGAAAAGATTGGGCATTTAAAGCAGAATAAGGAAAACTTTAAATTTAGAAGGTTTCGTTTAGAAGGTCTACCTTCTAAATTCAAAATTTGAAAAATGACGGTTATTTGAATTTTTAAGGATATGCATTAAAATAATGAGTAGGTACTTTGTCCTAATCAAAATCCTTTCCCCATTACAGTAAATAAATTCTATAACTGACCAGAATTCACTGCAGCAAGTGACATTTCTATTTAATTTACTGTTACATTGCCCTCACACATTGGCGTATGGTTACCTTCCATAGCGCGTTTACTAAAACCTTGTGAGAACCACTTGCATATAAAAACGGCAATGGATTCTTTATCAAGATGTTGGCCCATGTTGGTTGACCAATACGTACAGTAAGATCGATGGAGACATAAATCTTGCTGAGTCCGCTAGTTGTCGAAGGCGTTGAAACTGGGTTAATACGGTATTTTGAATATAGACTTGAGAGATGACATTTAGTAACAAATTAATTTAACTAGAGGTCATCAAGTGTTAGAAAGACCGTAGATAATTTATTTTTTTATATTTGTTTAGTTCACAATTATTTTGTCTTTGCCTAATTTTGAATATTAGTAATGCTGTCTACAGACAAAATAAAAATATTATTATACTAGCTTCCGCCCGCGGCTTCGCCCGCATGATATGTTGATAAATTGTAGCCTATGTGTTATTCTGATGTATAAGCTATATTGTGGTGAAGTTTCATTCAAATCCATTCACTAGTTTTTACGTGAAAGAGTAACAAACATCCATACATCCATACATCCATACTTACAAACTTTCGCCTTTATAATAGTAGTAGGATTCATTACCATAATCGTCATAACTATCATAACAACCATAATCAACAGTCTATTCTTTGAATATAAGCCATAATAGGAATATATATATCATGAAGTAATTTTTCATTAATTTATTTCATATTTCTATTTTTAATTCATATTTCTATTTTTATATCATATTTCTATTTTCAATTTATAATTTATTTACATTATTAATTCCAATTTACATTGCTTTAAAATTTATAGATTTTCAAAAGCGATAAAGGTATCGGTCTAGGTGGAAGGCCAAGAAGACAGAAATTGGTCTTTTTGACGATTTAATTTCATGTCGAAGATACAATTTTTCGGTTGTAGTTCGTTATCGAATTGTTTCGGTTATTAAGTTGACTAACTTGAAAAGTTGAGTCTTTAATTGAGTTTGACAAAACTGCTAGAGAACTAAATAAATTACTCAAACCGAATAAATTATAATTGATTTTTAAAAGGCTATGTGGTCTAGCTTCAATAATATTGGATACAGATAAATTGTAATACTTAATCAAGGTTCCTTTAATTTCATACATTAAGTTATAGTTAAATTTATTAATGCAGCGGCCAATCTTAACGGAGATTAGCCAACTACGCAGAAGATATTATAGTGCTGCAGTGTGTGCGCAAACACTGGTGCACTCTCTATTCTCTCATTCTCATAGTCCGATGGGACGGCAAACCGACACGACCGGAGAGAGATCAGGCGCAGAGCCAACGGCTTTACATGCTTTTCCGAGGCACCGAGTAAGTGATAATGAATTTATAATACGCACATAATTTACGGAAACTTAGAGGCGGGCCTTGAATCGAATCTGAGACCTCTGACTTGCCAGTCAACGGTCATACCACTAGGCTATCACGACTTACCAAGCTGTTAATTCCGTTTTTCCAGAAACAAACTAAGTACATTACACTTTTGTAATAATTACCCATAATTATAATTAACAATAGTTGTTTCCTGCAATTAATTAGGAATTTGCATTCATCTAAATATTGATGCACGCGTTAATGGCCAAATTATGGACGATAGTAATTAGTTTTACGTTGAATTTTTAAAACGCAACATTTTACGCAACGAAGGTGTTTGAGGGAGTTGTAACTATATAATGATGCTTTTAACTACCTCGTTGGTCTAGTGGTAGCAAGCGCGACTGCTGAGTATAAGGTCCTAGGTTCGATAGCCAGATCGAGCAAAGTGTTTATTTATTTTAGAGAAATTAGCAACTAAATCCTTACATGTAGTAACTAATAATAAACAGCCATTTAAAAATTTCCACTAATAGCGACAAAATAAAATATTATAAGTCCTACTTAATATTCCACACTTGACATTAGTTACATACTTAAATTTAAGTTTAATTCAATTGGTGTTATTGGGATTTTCCATTAGAAAATTCTCAGTAGCAGCACTGAGTCTGGAATTGTGCCTGGTATATGGCAATAGGCTCGCCCCCCCTATTACTTGGGATTTATAGCCGGCAAAACGTTAGTGTCCTGCATACACCTCTGCCTACCCCCTCTGGGGAATAAAGGTGTGAGTCTATGTCTAAAAAAATTAACTAGGTATGTTATTTTCGTTTACATGGTAAATAGAATTCAATACAATAATACATTTTAAAAGGTCAATGACATTTTGAAACTGTTAGCTTTTAAATAATTCTAAATTTAAAGCTTATTAATGTCGTAAAACTTTTGACATTTCTGTCGTAAATTTTAGGTAGGTATATTAATTTGTTGACATAGATAAAAAAATATGTTTATGTAGCTTCTAGAAATAAAATGTATGTTAAAAACTTAGAAGTCAAGTTTAGGTCATAGAAAAATAAAAGAGTGCAATTTTAAAATATAAACACAAAACCCGTTTTTTTTTTCAATTTATTATCTATCGCAGGTCCGTGTTGACAGATCACTAATAGATTTCTCAGTATCAGAATAAATAGAATCAAAAAAAATATCTCATGGAAAAGTATCTAGGAAATTACCTAGGTAACTAATTATTCAATTTATAATAAATAGAAAAGTAAAACAAAATATTTAAGTAAAAAAAACATGACCGTTGACTGACAAATCAGAGGTCTCGAGTTCTATCCCAAGGTGGCGCACCTGACTGACTTTAGTGACAGTAGTTATAGACTATAGTATTATTTTTGCTTAACTCGTGTGAGGAAACTTCTTTATAAATAGTATATAAAGGCCATCAAAAAGTATACTTCTCGCCATTTTAAAAGCATTGCATTCAGCTTTGGTGTCCAACATAAGTTTGTATGCAAACTGATTACAATTTTTAATGAAGCCATTATGAATGTTTTTGCATAACTAATGCATATTCAGTTTAAAATCTAGTTCAAGAACAAACTTTCTTTGTTTCCTCACGTTTCTATTGGCTGTGGATCTTGTGATTTGATTTTGGTGTAAGCATTTTTGGTTCAATTACTTTTTTGCTGCAGAGAAATTATTATCTGCTGAAATTTCTATTTAGTCGTTTATGAATGGTCTCTTGGTCTTGGTTGGCTGTCAATTGTAGTTCTTTGACAGTCGTTACGGGTAGTCAGAAGCCCGAAAGTCTGACAACCAGTCTTACCAAGGGTATCGTGTAACCCATTATCTGGGTTGTGGAGGTCTGATAGGCAGTCGCTCCATGTAAAACACTGGTATTCAGCTGCATCCGGTAAGACTGGAAGCCGACCCCAACATAGTTGGGAAAAGGCTAGGCAGATGATGGAATGGTCTCTTGGTCGTACTCACATCAAGTTGCTTCTTATTGTTGCGCTCTGCTTTTAAAAAAATTCTGCTTTCTTACAAAGAAGATTGTCAGTTTTATCAGCGATTTCATTTATATTTTCCATGTCATCTGTTTCGGGGTTTATGTAAAAGTTAGTATTTGTTTTGGTGCTGATTTTGAAGATTTTGTTGAATTCATTGTTTTTACTGAAAGATATCGTCTGAAATTGTAGCCCCTAACACCATAGCTTTGCCTAGAATGGATTGTTTGTACCTATTTATGCCTAAAGTTGCGTTACATACATATTTTGACTGAGTCGTGCCAAGAAAATACTTTATTATTATTATAAATTACACGATACGGGATACGGTGGCTCAGCGGTTAGAGCGTCGACACGGTATGTCGAAGATCGTGGGTTCGAATCCCATCCGTATCAGTTGTTTTTTCAAATTTTCTTATTAAATATTTATATAAATTACACTTTCATCTGATCAAACTAATTACAATAGAGTCTGTTTGCACCTTGACCCTTGAACCGATTTTTAAGAAATCGAATACAGAGCTTATAACCACGATTTAGGATGAATGGAATGGAATTTTGTAATCGATATCATGCGAGCTAAGCCACGGGTAATAGTTTATCTACTCGTTTACTTACAAAAAAAAATAGTTATTTTTGTCGGTTTGTCTGGGGATCCACTGAGAAAAATTTAATATTACATTGAAATAGATTAAATAGAATTAAAGTTAAACACAAGCGCAGACGCAGACAAGAACAAGTTTACAGATAAATCTTTATCCAATGTACCGTTATCTAGAGATTAATAACAAAATTGTCACATAGATCAACTTTTATAAGGTTATAGTGACATTTATCTAAAAAACTGTGTCGTGTGAGGTACGACGTACGCAATCTGCATATTACCATTATGGCATAGCATGGTGCAACTATCAGATTGCCAGCTTAGAAAGGTGGGTTTATTGTAGAACATTTAAATAGTACCGTGGCTAAATGATTTTCGTTTTGTATTTTATTTTGGAAATTGGAAATTTTGTAACATTTGTAGATTAATGGTAGGATCGTTATAAAAGAAACATTATGATTCGATATGCCTATATTAAGATTATTTTAAAATATTAATTATGTAATCGTAAGGCATTTGTTAATGAATACAATTTTAATTGTACGGTCTTCCTTTTTGGAAGCTATGTTAATGTTAGATTCCCCGACTTGATTTGGTCAATTCATTTGATCATTAAGATCATTGTTAACTCAATGATTCGACAGCTCATGGGCAGCACAGCACCTTTCGTTATTTTAAGTTCCGTATTTAACGTTATTGAACCAAACTCAAATTTAATCTTGTACTTACTCGCGTTTAAGAAAATTTTATGCGTTTTTTTCTGAAAGTAGTCGATTTTCATTACAATTTTTGACTCTACGCGCTTATTACGAACATTGAATATGATTATTGCCAAATTGCGATAATAGTAGTTAGTACTTAATAAAAAAAATCTTAATACTGAAATTATCGTAATTTTGTGGTCTTGTTAGCTATTATGATTAAATTCAACAATATTGTCATCTCTTTTGAGTTCATCTTCACTCTCATTTTTTTATTATATTAAAGAATCTGGGCAATCGAGGGCAGATGTAAAACGTGTAAAGACAGATAAAACGAATTTTCTCAGAAATTTGACCTAACTAGATCAATTTTCCGTCCTCGTTTTCTAGAACGCAATTATTTTTAGTTATTTAGATAAAATATGAATATTACTCAGGAAATTTACTAAAAACTATCTGGGCATCTGGTCGAGGCAACTTGTGACCAAAATGCTGGTCTGTATGCAGCCCAAAAGCTGAGTAGATATAACTTCAGCAAGGGAATGCAGCCAGCATTTTAAGAACGTTACCTACTGGTAACAGGTCTTTTATTAAGGTTTTTTTTTATGTATGTGTGTTTTTTTGTGTAAATTTTATGTAAATAAATGTCATATTATTATTTTTCGTGTTCTATTAATAATATAGGATACCACTAAACGCGCTTGATCATGTGAAAATCTTATCCAGATACAACGAGATCCATTTATAAACGGATTTTCTTAATATCGTAAAGCCATCTTTGATTCCTTTTGTCGTTGAAGTCATCAATCAAGGCATATATTGAACTTGGCTCTCATTTTACATTTATGTTTTTGATGGGATTTTTATTTACTTGTTCATTCATGTTTTTAAGTCGGTTAGTGGCTTATTTATTATTAGTGTCTCTATAATTCATGTCTAGATACTTCTCATATAACGCTTCAGATTTTGATAGTAATTTTCTAGATTTGTCTAATTTATTTTCCCTTTCCTTCGAATCGACTGCCTCGTTGGTCTAGTGGTAGCAAGCGCGACTGCTGAGCACGAGGTCCTGGGTTCGATCCCCGGGTCGGGCAAAGTGTTATTGGGTTTTTCTATTAGGAAATTCTCAGTAGCAGCACGGAGTCTGGAATTGGGCCCGGTTAATGGCAATAGGCTCGCCCCCTATTACATGGGACTTATTACACAGCCGGCGAAACGTGGGTGTACTACACACCTCTGCCTACCCCCTCTGGGGAATACAGGCGTGAGTCTATAAATAAATAAATTATAAATAAATAAATTCCTTCGAATCTTCTATCCCTTTCACCTAGTACTTACGTTTCAACACGATTGCGTAACGAGTTCGAAGCGATATTGCTCAACGATTGCGTCCAACTGTATTGTTGGACGAGGGATGTGTATATTGATATCTAAGTGTATTCAAATGTTAGAAAATTTGCTGTTCTTTATCTTTTGAAGACACAATTGGCGTGGTTGCTAACTAATTGGCTTTCTGGGATAGGTTTTTGGCATTTAAATTTTTTAAACTACATTTATTTCTTTCGATGCGAGTGTTTATATAATTAAACACCTGGTTTTTTTACGATACTGAAGATGATTTCTATATTGTATGGAAAACGTTTAAAAAAGCCTCGAGCGCATGCGCTAGTGAAGTTTTTTTCTTTGCAAGTATGAAGCTAATATTAAAAGCAATAGCTAAGACATCATTCTGTCAAGTAGACACCATGTAATGATACATGTCGCAAGTGAGCTATGCTTCGTCGACCAGCCTGGCCAAGCGTGAATCGTGGTGAAAACGAGCCTAGCTGATTGTTATGTGCTATGTAGTACTTACTGCTGCTGTTTGACAGAATATAAGTAAATAACGTACTTATTGATTGCCCTGTTGGTCTAGAGGTAGCAAGTGCGACTGCTGAGCACTAGGTTCTGGGTTCGATCCTCGGATCGGGCAGTGTTATTAGGTTTTTCGATTAGGAAACTCTCAGTACCAGTACTGAGTATAGAATTGTGGTCGGTTAATGGCAATAGGCTTGCTACCCTATTACATGGGACTTACCTATAACATAGCTGGCGAAAAGTGAGTGTAGGAACTGCATATACCTCTGCCTGCCCCCTCTGGAGAATACAGTCGTGAAGTTATGTTATGTAACGTACTTACTTATCTTTTTTTTATTATAATAGGTTTTAAAAATTAAATTAAATTGATTAATGCTAACGCATCGTATATAATTAGGTAAGCATCAATTTAATATAAATAATATGATGCCAGACATCATTCTTTTGGAATTCCATAGTCCTCAAAAATTCATAAAAACATTACTAGTAGTTTTAATAAAAACTGCATAAATAACCATTGTAATACAACCTCCATGTTTGGGTTTACGCGGTATAATCTGAATAAATGTAAAACAAAACAATATGATCAATGACGGATTAAGACTACTTGATGCCCTAAGCAATCCATGCCTGTAGGCCCCCCTATCCGTATGTCAACTAGAATCGGTCTTAAAACTTTTAATGCCTAAAAACATTAGTTTTTTGTCAAATAAGATGATGAGATGTAACGTACTTTAGAAGTGGAGTAGGCGCGACAACAATCAGTCCTAGAAACTTCTTTTGGTGTGGTTTTTGGTGACGTGAGAGTGAGACGTGATGCCCTAAGGACGGATTTTTTTTTTTGCTTAATTTGATTAAGGGTTGATCCATCACTGAATATGACACCCCGACCGTGAGGAATCTAAATTTTTGTCTAATTGATCTTCAAATATACGCAAAATTTCAGGATAATCAGTGGTTTCGGCGGAAAGGTAACAAACAAACTTTCGCATTTATAATATTAGTAAGGATTTACGATTTATGGTTCAATAATAATTTGTCAATATAATAGGGACCTTACAACTTAATAATATAAAAAGAAACTGTTGGTTATGGAATGCAAACTATTCAACTTACTAAAGTCTAATCAAAAGTACACCCAAATGTTCATAGGTCAATTCCATGCTATATTAATGACCATAAAGATCTCAAGTTCGAACCAAAAGCACCTCTGACTTTTCGTAAGTTACGTGCGTATTGTTAATTACCTCTTACTCGGAGTCAGAAAGGAAGTAAAGCCACTCCAGTTGTGTCGGATTGCCGTCCCATCGGACTATGAGAGTGAGGGTATAGAGAGTACACCTGTGTTTGCGCACACACTTAAGCACTATATTATCTCCTGCGTAGTTGTGTAATCCCCGGTGAGATTGGTCGTTGTGACCGAAATTCAATTTGGAAGACATTATGACCAAGGGAAAAAGCTCTTTTTTTTTAAACAAAAGACATACCTATTCATAAAAACATTGGTTCCACTTGGCCCACTTATTGGGTTCCCATCAAACACGTTTCCCATTCTCAAGGGATTATCCCCGATTCGTGGACTATTCTGAGTTTGAATTGTTACCAATGAATTCCAACTTGGATCCTCTATGTGAAAATTTGGGAAATCCATGATCCCCTTAGGATTTAAGGGATCGATTAAGCGGAATCTTCTTTTGTTTACTTAGGGGACGTATCGATGGTAGGTTAGGAATTGAGAGCAGTATATTTGTGTTCATTGTTTTGGAAGTATAGAAAAATAAATGATGTTTGATTTCTATAAATGGCTAGTAGAATAGTGTTTTTCGTTTTGTCATGAATTTGTTTTGAATAGAACCTGTATTAATATGGCTGTTTTGTCTTGGATTTCATTAAGAGCAGAAGGAATTTTATACAAATTTTGTTTTTATTAGTGTTTTTTTTTACGTAATAGTGATACGGAATGTATTCCGATAGATATTACTCACGCGCTAGGCTTAGAAAGAGGCTTGAAATTTCAACTGATTCTGGTGGGATCAAGCGGTCAGAGCTTCGACACGGTACGTCAAAGATAGTGGGTTCGAATCCGAGTATTTTTGAAATTTTCTTGTTACATAATTTATACTTATACGAATAGTTTTTTTTATGGTAAAGCTTAGTATGAGCCTAACTCACGTCACCTAGTAGTCTAGTAGTTAGTCTTTGTCATCTTAATGGTATAAAAAAAGCTTGAATCGTGTTTTCCAAAACACGTCATAGTTCGAAATGAAATACAACAATATTGAGTGTAGTATATTAACAATAGTGATTACCGAAATCTAAAAACACTAATAACCCATCATCCTACGACAATACTACAGGCACTTTTAAAAAAACATTTATTTCCTAGACTTTACATGCATCAAGTTTAAACACCCCATCATTATTTAATTTCCACGAGGCGTGGAAAATTAAAATATTTTCCGTAAAATAAAATCATTGATTGGTGTTCGTTGGACCGCTTAATTTGATTACCGATACAGAATTTTAAGCTGTTATTTTTGTTATTTTAAGCAAATGAGAACGATGGAAACATTACAGAAGTTTTAATTTAAAAAGCGTGAATTTGTAGCGATTAGCGTTAGATCTTCGATTCCTAGTTCAAGAAAAGTTTTATTGAGATTTCCTTACATTAACTTAGATAACCGTACTGCACAGTTATCAGTTTAAGCACTGATAGCCTAGTGGTATGGCCGTCGACTGATAAGTCAGGTCTCGAGTTCGATCCCAAGGCGCAAAGATCTGTCTTTTTGTAAATTATGTGCGTATTATAAATTAATTGTCAGTTGGTAAAACGGTGAAGAAAAACATCGTGATGAAACCAGCACACCAGAGAGATTTTTCAATGGTGTGTAAAGCCATGTCAGCGGCCTACGGGCGGTTTAAACTCTGACACCAGGTTGTTAATCAACCATACAATATTTTTTTTATAGCTTCAATAAAAATCTTCTCAACAAGCCGAAAGATTATATTATCTGATATTGTTTTTGAAAAGAAGCCAAAGATCCTTCTAATATTACTCATTCAGACATTCACAATATCGACTGCTTAATCGTTATCGGAATCTAGGAAATATATTCACGGACTGTCTATCTCAGTTTAAGTTCTTGCGCAATCATGACGGTGCGCCTGCGCACGTTATTGATACGGAAGAAGGAAACTATTACTGTGTGCGGCGTGATAGTAACATGTTCTACTTGCTTAGTGCTTTACCGTTTAATGATGAGACCTGTTACGGCATTTACAGCTGAACACTATATGTCGCCTACAGTAAGATGTTTATTAATATAAGTTTTTTTTTTCGTAAAACAATTTTGTCATCAAAACTAAAGCTGTGTACCAAATATCAGATCAATCTGTCAACAGGAAGTTCGATTACTAAATTTTAACCAAATAATAAACAGGTCAAGCTAAGTAAAACCGTTTAAAAAGACAAACTCACATGATAAATTATTCTCAATTATTTTTTTTATTATGAGGATAAGAAATAAATCTTTTTTTTTGTTCTTTTTTGTTAGTGGCAAGGGGGGGTAATCTCTATGAAGCCTACGTTCAATTTTAGGCTGCCCGCTTACATCAGACTTTTTGTAGGATCGATAATGGGGGCGCATTTTTCACCTTATACTAATTTTTAACCGACTATTTGTAGGACGTATGCGTTGCACTACTGCAATAAGTACGTTACATTATCCTCCTACAAAAAATCGGTCACCGATTATTATTAGACGTGGGCGGATACCCTGATCGGAATAACTTTTTATACATAAAAATAGTTTCAAATTAATTTTTGTGTTTTTTATTATTTTATGTTATGGCAGTCATTGAGGAGGCCTATGTTCAGCGGTGGACGTTTTATGGCTGAAATGATGATGATGATGATTATTATTTAATGTGCGAGTGAGATAGCAGTTTTGAAAGAAAGAAAGCCTTAAGGTTTTCGTAGTTGTTGAGCAGAATGGAACTACTGTTATATGCGTGTATAATGAAGCTTGTATGGTCATTGTTCGTTTACACAATAAATCAATCATGCAATCGTATATTTCTGGTTCCCTGGTAGTTTTTCGCGTGTACTACGAGGGAAAAGGTTATTTCAATAGGTTTATTGAGGATTTTGGTTTTTTAAAATCTTTTTTAATTTGTAAATAATAACTTACATCACGACCACTAACTGACACTAGTTTGAACACAATTTGTAAAGGACAAAATTATAAAATATTAGGATTCTTTTTTCAAATTTTCTTATTAAATAATTGTATTTAATAAGCAAAAAAAAAAAAAATATTAGGATTCTTCTTCTTCGTCTTGTCGATGTTACATAAACCTCACACAAAAACGTGATTTTAAAAGTTTGACGTGTCTGTGTGTCTGTCTATGGCAACTCAAACTAGTAGTAGCTCTTAAACGATAGACTAATTATAATTTAGTTCTTTTTATATGAAAGGTGACTTTATCGAGAATGTTCTTAGCTAAAACAATAGAGTTTGTGTCGAGGGTTTTTAAATGTAATTATAGCAGTAAAAACAATTATATTGAAACATTACTTCATGCACTAAAATGCACACAAACATCAAATCAAATCAATTTAATATTACTCATCAAATAGTACAATCGTATCTATGCCAGTCCGAACCGTGCACGAACCGTGTCAGGAACAAGGTAGAGTTAATCACCAATTAGATAATACCCAGTAGGTATTTGGTGATTGTTTTGACCCTCAAAATATTGATTCGTTACACCTACAGTGTGTATATAATTGGTTGATATTTAACTGTAACTAAGTTAGTTTGGTAGCTGTTGCTACCTTAGTTTGAATCAGAAATAAGCATTAAATTATAAGAGGGCCTCTCTAAATAAGAAACTCGCAAAACAACTGACTCGGGCGGGACTTGAACCTGCGACCCCTGGCGTGCCGTGCCATCGCTTTACCAACTAAGCTTCCGAGTCCTGCCCACTTCAGTTAAAATTACGAATCTCAAAATAAGCAAAACATGTGCATAAATATGTAAAACAACATACATAAAATAGCCTCTCTTAAATTGACCTTTTCATAGAATTTACTTAGTCAGTCTTTATCGTATGGTTGATAAACAACCTGGTGTCAGAGTTTAAACCGCCCGTAGGCCTCTTGGCTTGACACACCGTTGAAAAAACTCAATTTGCTTTTTGTTATGTATTGTCATTAAATTATATATTCTTTGTTGGAGATCTAAAAAAATAGGCAGACATATGACCACAAACCCCTCTGACGGTATCAGTGTAAGGTGTTTTGGTCTAAGTTCGAGCACGATTTGAAAATTTGAAATGTACTTCTCCCCCACATTGAAATTCTAGAAATATAAACGCCACGCATGAGAAAAGTTAAAAATAACGTTTCAAGCGAAAATTATACATTTGACTCACGAACCCAAACAGTAGAATTCTAGAAAAATCCTAAAAGCTACCAACTTGTATCCAATTTGTTTAAAAGCTCCCAGAAATATATTTCGTCAAAACTCGTTTGCTCCAACTGTCGCATTTAAATTCAACTTTATGTTTATACAAATAAAGTTAGATATCCAATGTCGTATTTTTTTTTGTAGTTTTTCATCAGATATTTAATGCCCATGTATGTCAAATGTCACGGTATTCAACTCAGTTACAAAATGATCAGTTTGAATCGATTTCTATCGGGTTTCTCGTTTCGATTGTCAGTTAATGTAGCACCCGTGACAAATTAATGCTACCCTGTGGTCTAAATAAGATTTTAAAATGAGGCCAAAATTAGAATTAAATAAACTCCATTTTACTATTAGTAATGTTTTGGTTTTCGCGAGCACTGCACGTAATAAAGTAACTTTTTAACGGATTTTTTCCTAGAGCTGCAAATCTCTAGAAAAGTAAGGTACATAACACCTCAGAACAATGTATCCAAAAATATTGTAAGCCATTATTTAAAAGAGCAACCATGGAGTTTCTTGCCAGTTAGGCTGCCTTTGGAACTGGTAACTAGAGTCACTCTTATAAAAATATTAGAATTATGAATTTATGACTATTCATAAGTGCCTAAAATGGTCTACATGATTAAAAATATTTTGATTTTGATTGTTTTAGATTTTGATTTTACCTACATACATGACAAATTAATAAAAGTGACGCGACAAAAACCCTTTGAAAAGTTTTTTATCAAAGCCCAGTTTTTCAACTTGAGGGTCAATGAGTGCCGGAGTTTAAGTAACTCCGCCATCTTTTTCTAGGTCTGATATAACAAAAACTTCTTAAGAATTCTAATGAGGTTTGTTATAATAATAAAATACATACATTCATATCTCCAAGCTGTCTAAGTCATTCAATAAAATTATAGCTCGACCTTTTAGAAGATGGCAAACACAATCTAGGTATCGTTAATTTATTCAAACTGCACATAGGGCTACCGATAATTGCAAAATGTCGGCCCGTCCGTCGTAAAACGTCTGATGTCGACGAAAATTTACATTTTAATATCGAGGACATCTAGATAAGGGGTCGTGGCACAGAATCTTAAACATACAGTACGGAAACTATGTACAAACGCTCGAAAACGGTACACTCACACAGACCTGCGCAACGACGCGTTCCTTGGTACTGTGAGTACCACAACGTTCGCTTAGAAGTCTCGTCGCAATATTACGCATGTTTGTTTGAATGTGCCGTTTCGAGCATTTGTACGTAGTTTTCGTACTGTATATTTATTGTACTGTGGTCGTGGTGAAGATAAAATGTTTGTAAACAAACCCTGTCGTTGATTTTAATAGAAAAGATAGTTTTGGGGTAAAAAAAGTACCATTTTATGAAAAGAAGTAAGCATTAAGATGTGTACGCTTACAGAGAAAAATAGAACAAGAAATCTTGCTTTGTATAGATCCCAACTAAAATAGGTAGGTAGGAAGATATTTAGCCACATTAATAGCCAAATATGCTAATATTTAAATTTCTTCACTTTTTATGCGCGTAATAGGATTCTTTATTTTTCACCCCCCGACCCAAAAAAAATGGGTGTTATAAGTTTGACGAGTCTGTATGTCTGTCTGTGACCTTCGTAACTCACAAATGCATAGACTGATTTTGATTTATTTACTTTTTTATTTAAAAAGTAACTTGACCGGAGTGCGCTAAGTCTATTCTAATTCTATATATCTAAGTATTTTTAATATTATATTATATATATATTTTTAATATTATATATATATATTAGGGATAATATGGTTGCCTGTTGTCATACATATTTTGTCAATCTCCTCTGCCAAATCTATTATCCTATTCGATTTCCATAGTGTATAGGTACAGTAATAACCTTTTTAGCTGTAAAACAAGATAAGGATATTAGAGTCACAAGAGTATAAATTCAATTCAATTCAAAAAGGTTGATCAACCTGTATAAATATTATATCTATCTTAATATATTATAATAGTAATAATATAGTTTAGAATAGTTTTAAATAATATATTTATCTTAATATCGTATATATCGTAATAATATAGTTTCGAATAGTTTTATCTAAAAGGATGGATTAGAAAAACATAAGACTAACGGATTTAGAAGCTAATTAAAACTAAGATTACGATTGTGCGAAATCTAACAAAGGTATTTGACATCGAAGACGAGTTTAATATGTAAAAATAAACGGTCGAACAAGATTTTAATGGCTATAAAATAATAAATTAATTTTATTTGGCTAAAGCTAGAATATAATTTTGATTTAATAACTATTCTAAAAATCTAATTTTACAATTTGGCTTAATTTTATGTTCATAATAATTATTCAAAATCATTTTTGAAATTATGAAATTCATCAAACACTATCGAATCATACGAGGGCTGCTATTTATGTATCCGGAATAACAAAAAGAAACAAACATCTATAATTAAATATAGTTTTATTGCTTTTCAAAGTATTCGCCATGATGATTGGTGCACTTTTGCATACGATAAAACCAATTTTTTTAGCACTTTTTCCATTCTGATGGGGGTGTCTCCTAAACGTGCATTTTGAACGCATCAACGGCTTCTTCGCGGGTCGAAAATCGTTGACCACGTAATTTATTTTTCACGTTTGGAAATAAACAGAAGTCGTTGGGTGCCAAATTGGGACTGTACGGCGAATGACCCATCAATTCGATCTTCTGACCTTTCAAATACTGAGTTGTTTCAGCCGAATCAACACGAGCCTGTTTTTGATCAATTCTCAAGTTGTGCGGGATCCAACGCGAACAAATTTTTTTTCAGCCAAATGTTCGTGTAATATCTAATGAATGCTCGTCATATTAATGCCCAGGGATGCCTCTATCTCGCAATATGTAACATGACGATCTTGCAATATTAGTTCGCGCACAGCATCGATATTTTGTGGTACAACAACCGATTTAGGGCGACCTTCTTTAATTTCGTCCGTGAGCATACTACGTCCATGAATAAACCTACTGAACCAGTGATACACAGTGGTTTTCGATGGTGCTTTGTCCCCAAAAGTCGAAGTAAGTTGATCCATGCACTGTTTTTTAATTTAACCCACGCCGAAAATCGCAATAAATCATTGCACGAAAATTTTCGAGAGTTAAATCCATGGTGATGAAGACACGCAATTTTGAAAATGGCGCCAAATTGTAAAAACAAGTGACAGTCAAATGAAACAAACTGTATTTTGCAGCCAAAGAGTTCCATTTTCAAATGTTGTAATAACTTTTTTAATATTGTTTATGTTAGTGGCAAATTCCGGATACATAAATAACAGCCCTCGTATGTTATTATAATTAAAATATAATAATAATAAATTTATCGTTAATTGAATTGCCATGTGGTTTCCGGCCTAAGAATCAAACCACCCCTACTCATCCCGCGGGTGTCGTAAGAAGCGACATAGGAAAAAATCTGGAGGTTGGGCAGCAGCATCCTAGCAGCATCCGCTTGCCCAGCGTGGTGATTAAGGGCAAAGGCCTTCTAATACACAAAATAAAAATACAAAATAAGTGATACGTATGAGAAAAGGCCTACCTACGAGTACACACAGGACTGATACAGGCTGGGTATAGAAATTAATATAATAAAAATAATTATTTTATCTTATCTTCATAATTCTAATTATTTTTTGTAGGATATTTTTTACTTAGTTGGTAGTTACTATATTAAATTACTGCCAAACAGTGCAAAGCCCGGAAGGAAAATCATTTTATTTTTACGACAAACGCTGGCGTTACGCAAAATAATAAATATAAAAACGCGTTGCGAACCGTTATGTAATACTGCGGTGAAAAATGATTATTTTGTTATAAGTTTTATAGTTACATAAGAAAACAATAAATTGACTGCGTTGCTATTATTGGTTTTGTGGTCCAAGTAACCGCTCCTTCAATTCATAAGATGTGGAAATATCTTGATGATATAAGAATATAGAAGATACAAGACCGTCAAGAATGGAAGAGACCTATGGAAGAGACCTACACTCAGCATAGAGTTGATACGGGTTGAAGAAGAAGATAAGAATATAGGATGGAGTTTCTTGTGAATTATAAATTTACATTACATTATGTATATATATTTTGTTATATGATTATGTTTACAGAGACAGCCTCTGACTTATCAGAAATAATTTGTGATAAATTCATTAACATCTGCTCCGTGACTCGAAAAAGAAGTTAAGCCGTTGGCCCCGGCTGTCATGAAGATCTTTGACAGTCGATATAGGGAGTCGGTACCCTCATAAAATCCTGACAACTGATCTAACTTTAGAATATCGTATCTCTTTGGATTGCGGGGTCAGATATGCAGAATGCTTCATAGAAAACTGTTATTCAGCTACATTTGGTTAGATAAGAAACCGATTCCAACAAAGTTTGGGAATAATAAGGCTTAATTAATTAATTCGTTTTATTGTTATTATTTTAATAGTGTAAAATTAGAGTGATAATTGTTTTTGATCGTGTGTTATTTCATTAAATAACTACCGGGTTTTGTATTTTATTTTTACATAAATTGGTAACTGGTTTCAAAGCGGGTTTTTTAAACAAATCAAAATTTATAATTAGCACTATATTATTTAAACAAACACAAGTTTATAGACAAATAGACTTGTATTTACAAATCAAAAATCATATTTAGCGTTGCAATTAAAGCTAAGGGTTGTAGATTCGCCATGTTGTCTGCGCGCTACCTTTATGCGCCATGCTGGGCAAGCAGGTTGGCGATCGCAGTAGCAGATGATTGCTGATACAAAGAAAGATGCTGCTGCCCATCCTCTGGATCTTTTCCTGTCGCTTCTTACGACACCCGTGGGACGAGTAGGTGTGGTTATATTCTTAGGTCGGAAACCACACGGCAAGTGCATAGTGGAATAGTGGTCATTTTATTTTAATTAAACTAAATGACAACGCTAATCTTCTAATTAGTAACATATAAAAGTTTATTTTTGTATGTATGTCATTATTTATTTATATACGACCAAGACTTAGAGTTGCTATTGCCAAATTTTGGAAACCAGTTTGACAACTACTCGTCTGAGTAATTTAATTTGGTTTAGATGTTAATTGAATTATACATTTGTAAGCAGCTGCTGCAGTTTTTAGCTTTATAATTGAATAAAAAATTATTTAATATGGGATTTAACAAAACTTGTGCCGTGTGGTCCGACTTAAGAATAGAACCACCCCTACTCATCCCGCGGGTGTCGTAAGAAGCGACAAAGGGAAAGATCTGGACGATGGGCAGCAGCATCCTACTGTGTAATAGCAACCATCTGATTAACTGCGATCGTCAACCCCCTTGCCCAGCGTGGCGATTAAAGGCAAACACCTAATGATCGCACAAAATAAGTGAAACGTGTGAGAAGAGGCCTATGTCCAGTAGTGGACTGATACAAGCTGTGATACCCCCTGAGAAACAGGTTTTAATGTATGTGTGTAAAAAAACTATACCAACCACTGCTGTAAAGAAATTGATTGTCCAATAAATTATTCTTTCAAATTCTGGATATCTTACCTAATAATTTCAATCACTTTTACCAAAACCTTGAGATCAGATCTTAAGTATATAAAAGTGTCTGAATGGAGATAAAGCTCCTTCAGATTTAACAAACCGATATCTAAGGCGTCTGAGTGTGTCTCAATGATGTCTTGTGAAAATACTCTCGATTCGATACTTTCGGAATGTATCGACAAATAAAAATAACGAGAAGTTATGAAATTAATATTATAACGCTTGCGGAGCGAAATTGTAAAGTTATATATTTTATATAGAAAGAAAAGTAGTGCAGTTACCTATAATTTCGAAATGCAAAAATATCTCGATCAATTAATAAGCCACGATCTTCGACGTACCGTGTTGACGCCGCTCTGACCGCTAAGCCACCGTATCCTACCAGCATCAGTCAAAATTTCAAACCTCTTTCTACGCCTAGGGCGTTCCTTTTTCAAAGGGTTTTCTACTAACAAAGTACATCAAAGTACCTCGATCGCCGTATCTGACGATACGAAAAAGCGTGTCGCCGCCACACCAGTCTGCGCACAGCCTATAGTCTATGTACACAGAACTTGTCCCCTTTCGCTTTACAAAAACACGTAGGTGTACTAGGAAGAGACGCAGAATGCGTGTCTGTGATTTTTACCACGAGTCCGCGACAGTTATTGTCATGTAATAAACACGTAATGAGTTACGAGATTGTCGGTAAAAAATTACGACATATTCAGTGCAGGTAAACTTTTAGAGGGTGAGAGAATTTGTAGAGGACATAATCTTCTGAGGTACTCATGGTTGTGTTTTATTGCGGTGAATATCATGTTGAGTTAGTGGGTGACCATTTGTGGCTTTTGATCTCGTTTCCAGCACTTCGTGTAGTAATCATCGTGTAGTAGGTAATCATTGAGTTGAGCTATAAAAGCTGACTTGCATAAGAGTCCGAGTGTCAAAAAGCATCGGGTCTAATTGTGATCATAATAGTTAGATTTATTTTATACTAACTTTTGCCCGTAGTAAGTTAGCGTTAATACTTATAGATTTTGAATCAATCATGGTTCGAAAAACTATCATTAATCAATTTTTAATCTACTTATCAATAATTATTGTACACATACGTGCGACGTACAAAAACGAACAAAGGGTACCTTTCATCCCGAAAAAAGTACTGATCCCGAGGAAAACAACAAAAACGTTCTTATGATGGTAGATGGCGACACCTGTTGGATATAATTTATTAACATACCACGGGCAAAGCCACGGGCGGAAGCTAGTTACCTATACATTACAAAAACAACATCAAACACGCAATCCAAACGCGGTGTACACAGTTCGCAATATTAACCTCAATGAACCCGTGAAAGTATTTGAACTTGGCGAAAGTTAAGCCAACATAATATGCGCTTGCGACTATAGCGTGTCTACTAATGGTTCCTTTCTGAATAATGTTAACATTTTCTCTTTGACAAGTGAGGATGTGCCCTCTGAGTTCCTGTTCCTATTAGTGTCATGATTTTATGATAATAATAATAATTTAATTGGTAGAAACTTTATTATCAGAAACATTGTTGCTAATCTCTAACATTTATATTAAGATGTCTTCCTGCCGTTCACAGCGGCCGATCTCAACTATGCAGGAAATATTATTGCGCAAACGCAGGTGCAGAGATCAGGCGCAGCGACGGCTTTACGTGCTTTCAAAGGCACGGAGCAAGTGATAATTTAAAGAAATTATTGAAGCACGAAGATATTTGAAAATAGAATACTTTATAGCTTGAAGATTTAAGAACTTTCTGAAGCATCAAAATATTTGAAAATAGAACGTTCTACGAATTTAAAACTAACCTTGGTAAATAGCGACACGGCAGTGTGGTGACGTACAGTTGAGTGCACTTCAGATGCAATAATTACATTAGAATATCGATCTTATTTCTATTGCCTCAAGGTTTAAAATAACTACTACAGACTTGTCGTTGTTGTTATCATAAATAAATCAGTGCAAATAAGTTGGTTAAATTAATATCCGATTCTAATATTGCTACATCAGATTGCTTTTCATTAAATGAATAATTCGTTTTTTTTTAAATAGCGAGGGCCTTGACTCTTTGGATTGCTGCACAAAAAGTTTTACATAATAATAATAATTTTATTTAATTAAGTTATGCAGATTCGTTGTAAGAAAGTATAATGAGATATTTTTGAACCCTGATGCAAAAAAAAGTGTTATAAGTTTGACGTGTCTTTGTCCTTGTATACTGTGTGTCTGTGGCATAATTTTTATTTTATTTGATAGGAGTTTGTGTCGAGGGTTTTTAATTTTTTAACTTTATAGATGAACATAATCTATGGTGTCGGGAAGACATCGGATAACTCTAAAAAGGTAATTTTACAGTATGAGACTTTTAAAATTTGAATTTACCTAATAACTAGTACAAGATAAATAGAAAAAGCATTTTTTTGTATTAATTATTATTTGCCGATCTGGAAGTCATTGGGGGAGGCCTATGTTCAGCAGTGGACGTCTTATGGCTGAAATGATGATGATGATGATGAATTATTATTTAATAATACAATAAATTTGCTTTTCTATTTATTTTCATAAGTCTCATACTGTAAAATTACCTTTTTGGAGTTATAAGATGTGTTCCGATACCACAAATATATTTTTAAATAATAATATACACAATAGACTGCCGTTTAAAAACATTGTACAAATTAGCTAAAACTCTTAGTCATAATGTGGAAATAATATAAAACCTACAATCGACCACTTAAATAACAAACTTTGGTGTTCGCGTAAGTAGTGAGTAATGACCATAATAACTAGACCTATGGTATGTCCAGTTAAAAGACTATTGCCATGTCAGAAGCTTACGGGTGTGGTTTAAACTCTGACACCAGGTTGTTCATCAACCATACGATAAGAAGAAATACATACTTACCTTAATAAATAAGTATATAAAGAACCATAAAATGAACGAACCGACTAAGCTGCCTACAATTGCTCCAAATTTCCAACTAGCCAAGCTCAATTTATGCTGGCTATTCAACCATTTTGAGTTGAACCAGACCACAGAATAAAATAAACTGTATGAAAGCTTTTGGTATACTGGTGGTTGTTGAGCAACTCGGTGTTGAAAGGTTGAGCACGCGCAAACAAGGCCGTCGAGTTAGTAAGGACACTGTATGTTAGTTTGTCACTTTGTTTTACAACTTTTAATTCATGATAGTTTTCGTTTTCGTTCATTTTTTAGCTTTGGTAGAACTAATTGGTTGGTTGAACCATTTTGATTAAAGATGGCATATTTTTGAGCATGTTCAAATATTAAGATCATGATAAAGCAACGCAAAGGAAGAGATAGATCAAGGCAAAGTTAAATATTAAAGTGGGCTTATTCTATAACCTATACGAACCCATGGGTCATACGGGCGGTACGACAATATTAACGTTGGGCGATCAAATCACTTACGGCTTGGGCTTGGGAAGTCCCTTCGATACTTTCTAATATTTCATACGTACCGCCCTTGTATCTCAATATTCTAGAATATCCTATAATTATTAGGAGTAAAAATTGTTCAATGAAAAGAACAAATTATACAATAAATTAAAATAACAAATAAAATAAATTAATAATAATTACAATTTATACACATAAAATCAAATAAATTAGAAATAAAAAATATATTAAGGCAACTTGCAACTTTTCCATAATTAAAGAAGGATTTCCATTGGGCATTCTTGAGAATTCACAGTTCAAGAATAAAACCACAAAACTTTAAAGTTACAAATTAAATTCTCACCATAAAATGAACAGCATTTTACTAAACCTTAACTCAAAAGAATATCACACATTGATCTTCCAAAGTTTATGAAAACATTTAATTATTTTGCCATTTTCCCTTCTCTTCACACGTTGTATAAATCTTAAAGCACGTCCAGACGACGTGTGGGTCAAAGTTCAAACTTGGAAAGGTCACTGCTTAAGTGCAATGTGTTTGAAGTAAGCTGAGTAAAAGTAAAATGCGTTATGTCATTTTAAATTACTTTCTTTGATGTGTGAGGAAATGATTTGCTGTATTTAAAGACAGCGAAAATTGCTATCTTGAAAATTGATTTTGGGTAGTAAAAAGTAATTTAGAAAAAAAAAAAAAAAAAATTATAACTTTTATTTTGATTAGTAAAAGTCATTTAGAAAAAAAAAAACTTAGGGTACCTACCTATTATTTGCTTTTTCAATTTCCACAATTTTTTCAAAGGCATCAAGGCTGTAACATGATTGTATTAATTTATTAATTAATATATTATTTTCATTAATTTTATAGAATTAAAATTTTATAGAAGAAAAAAAGAAAGAAAATTGTTTATTAGAGAAGCCCTAATAAAGTTTTCTTTCTTTCTTTTAATTTTCGCGTAGGTACCTACATGAGAACATAGAAATACAGAACCATGGTACTTGTACGAGGTCAAAAAAGCCCATCCCATCTCAGCATTACGCTGCAGCAAGAATATTAAATGCTGCAGCGCTGATATTCTGATGAGTCTAACTAAACCATTATTCATTAATTAATTTTATTAATTTTATCATATTATGGACTTGGTGTCGTGGTGGCGCATTGGCTACGGACCCGCTTTGCAAGCGCGTGGGTGTGGGTTCGAACCTGGCATGTACCAATGTGACTTTTTCAATATCATATGTACTTTCTTAGTTAATCTAAGACACCACTGACTAACGGTGAAGGAAAACATCTTAAGGAAACCTGGACTTTAATAGTCTGAAATCGCCAACCCGCAGTGAGCTAGCGTGGTGATTAATGCTCAATCCTTCTCTGTATGAGAAGAGGCCTTTGCCCTACATTGGGACAGTTACAGGCTGGTTTATTATTTATTATTATTACGGACTTGTGTGTTTGTCACATTGATCACATCATACAGCGAAACTTAGTTGATGAAACAGTAATTTGTAGGCAGGATGACAGTTTTGTCGGCTTGCGTAAACATGGAACATGATGTTGCACACCCATCTGTTTACCATTGACCTAGGTACAGTTGGCCAAAAAAGTGGTGTATCACCCTAAGGTTGAATGCCACTTACAGGTTCATAGGTTATAAAGATTAGTTTCGCTTGCATATCGATGTGACACTTCTATTGCCATCTTTTTAAATAGTTTTTATACTTTTAAATTAAGAAATATTTAAATTTTCTTTGTAGAAATTAATGTCTTATCCACTTATAATAAAGGTTAAAATGTCCTGCACTTATCACTATCGTCATAAGTGACTTATGACGTATGAATACTTTTCAAGGTTATGTCATTATTTTGCATCAATCTTTTTAGTAGATATGAACCTTGTTGTCATTTTCGATGACTAGGATACTAAATCAAAACTGATACACCACTTTCTTGGCCGACCGTACAATGTTTGAGTACATCTCATCATGTATGACAGCAAATAATAATATGGTCAAATGTGATGAGATAATTGTAAATTTTGATGATGTAAAATAAATATTCTGGATTATTTTTGAGATTTAAAACTATGTTTCGACATTGTTTTTAAAGACTACAGAAAACGTTGCAAAGAAGACATAACAAATGGGATTTTGTTAAAAGATTTCTATATGGGAATTTAATTTGTAAACCCTTTGTATCGTTAGCGTTTATTTCTTTTTAAGTAAAAAAATAGATAAAAGGTCGAGCACAAGAATAATAACTAACTATATATACACCTAGAAATAAACTATCTATATAAACTAATTAAAAAGATAAACTTAATCTAAAAGACCGCTACCTGTAGGCAACGGTCCCAAAATGCTGGCTGCGTTGCCTCGGTGGATGGCAATACTCAAGATGCCTCGACCAGACGTCTCGATAATTCTTTGTAAATTTTACATTGTTTTTTATTATAACAAGCTTTTTTTTTACTTGCAATATCTGTATGTAAGTATGTTTAGATCCAATTTTGCAAGTTGAATTAGAAACACTTCCTCTTATCCTACGGAGTGGAATCTTTACATTTTGGTTCAGGTGACCTGATTCGACATACAGAATTAACTCCGGATAAAGAAGAAAATAGAGCTGAACGTCAATGATCAGTAACAAAAACTGCAGCAGCTGACAAACAAGGCTGTCTCAATAATCTGTAAACAGCAATATAATTACTTTAAATAGGTACTAAACTATTTATATAAATGTGTATTTCGCCTTCAATACAAACCTTCGATATGATACGTCGACCTCACACTGCTTGCACCACATCCGCTCTCGGTCGTAATAGTTAAGTATTTCTCACATACATTAAGTTTGTACGGAATTCACTGAACAGGATAAGAAGGTAATTAGAGATACAATACAATGCTGGACAGAATTATTTTTTGCAGACTTCCTCTTAAAGAAGAAGATTCTCAATTTAAAGCGTATTTTTTTCTTTAAAAACAGTTTTCAAAAAAAAAGTACCTCGTCCGCTTGATTTCAATTTTTTTTGGCTGATTACTTCATTTAAAAAAAATTGCAAAAAAACTCTATTGAAGTTCCAATTTTGATTCTCTGTCAGGGAAACAAGAAAAAATTGTTACTGTTAGGAATTTATGAAATTGAAAACGAAATAAAAACAATTGCATTTTTGCTTAGAATCCTTTTTGTCAAAAAATCCAGAAAATTTTAGCATCTAACCCTACTTAGGAGATAAAGTGCCATTCCTTTTTTTTACAGCCATAGCAATAGGATGCAAGCGAGTGGTGGTATAAGAGACTAAAAAATATTTTGTTTTTTTTTTTACGCACTCTATAATATGGTACTCCACATAGTCACCTTCAAAGCTTACAAATCGGCCTTTACGGTTTCAATCACATCCGTTACTGATAGCCATTTCGTTCGACCATAGCCAACAATAGAAGCTCGTGTGTTGAATAATATTAGGTTAAGCAATAGGACTGAAAGTGGATTGGTGACGTGTGATGTCAATGTCATTTATTTTATTTATTAATTATTACCTCAGAACAATAACATTACATTACCTACTAGCTGTCCAGCACGACTTTATACACATAAATAGAATATTTCTATATACCTACTACCTCTACGCCAACCTTACTCTACCCCTACCCTACCCCTACTCTACCTTTACTCTGCCCCTACTCTACCCCTACTCTACCTCTACCCTACTCTACACTATCCCTACCCTACCGGTAGGGGTATAATTACATTATTTTTAATATTTATTCTGCTATTAGAGACAAATACAACAAATCAAAAACCATGAAAATCGTTTCAGCTGTTCTCGAGTTATAAGTGTTCGAACACACCCGACTTTGTTTTATATTATTAAGATTCGAGTTAGCAGCTGAAAAGATAACAGAACCATTTTTAAAAAATGCCTAAATTTTGAAGAACATTTAATTACTTAACCATAAAGTAATTTAAAGTAACTTAAGTACTTATTCTATTCTTCAATATATTTTAATTTAAATAGTTATAAAATAAGCTATTATTTGAAATAAATGCAATCGTAGTACAAGGAATTTAAAATTAAAATATAAGAAAAAAATGTATTCACTTATTGTTTTTAATTATTTATTTTAATTATTTGTGTTTCTTTTTTGCAGGTATGTCCAGTCTATTTATGTTTGTACCAATGTAAGAGGTGAGTATTTTTTATTGGCCATTAGATCGGCGGTACTTTTTAAATTTTTCCTTAATTTATAATTTAGGATATTTTTGATGCTAAAGTAATGATTTCCGCCATTATTTATTCAAAAATTATAAATCACGCTCGGGCGGGCGAATGGCAGAGCGACTGGGGAATTAATCCACTCACGGGTTCAAAACCCGATCGTAATAAATGTTTTCTTTGTACAAAAAATATTTTAAGGATAATACGATTGTTGATATCCAAATTCCAAAAGAGGGAGGGGGGTTGAATTTCCCCTTTTAAGTTGATGGTGTTGAATGTGCCTTTCAAAATTTAAATTAAAAATAAGTAAAATAAAAATTAACAAAAAGTAATTAATTAATTTAATAAATCGACTTAAAACATTAAAAATAGTAATCAATAACAAATAAACGTTCATTTTGATGTCGGTATCAAGGCTTATTCAAAATCAAAATATTTTTATTCATGAAGACCATAAGGTACTTATGAATAGTCATAATTCTAATATTGTTTGTTGTAAGAGTTGCTAGTTGCTTATAACAACAACAAAAAATTGTGACCCTATGACCTTACATTCGGTAGCAACATAATTAATCCAATATGGCGGTGCATATTTGCAAACTTGTAACCGTTTAACAAAACAAAATTATAAAGCCGTGTGTCCATTGCAACATTTCGGACGTTGCACACTGTCTCGAACATTAATACTAGCTTAAGCATTGACTAATACATTGCGATACCTACTGCACCCAAAAAAAGAATTAACACTCCTATTTCCTTTGAACAAAGTTAATTTTAGCTTGAATTTTCTTTTCCCTTATGTATTCCATTCCAAGTTTAGTAAAGTTACTACAATTTTTGTTTTGCCACCACGTTGGTTTTTATTACTATGAGTATAAGTGCTATATTGACAAAAAATACTGCAGATGCTAATTTTGTTAATGGCACAACAGTAATAGGAGATTATCTAATAGTTCCTAATGTTAATAAGGCAAGGTATTAATAATGCATAATTATTTTATAATATTCAAATGGCGAAAGGGCTTAATTAATGACTGTTTCATTGTGTGATAATTTCTTAACGCAAGTTAATATTTATCATTACAAAAAGCAAGAGACGAAACGTTAGCAAACTATTAGCTTAATAGCCGTTGAACACACATAAAAATATTTCGTCAAAGTTTGCAATCATAAAAAAAATGACTAAGTACCTACGAATCTGAATTGCACACAGAGTTTGGTAAAAAAAAACTCTAAAATAACGCGTAAAACTACTAATTATTTTTATGATTTTTTACATGTTAAGCACATGATAGCTTATTAAATATAATTATTTAGAGCTACATTCCTTAAAAAGGGTTTTTAGGTTTTAGTAACTAGTAGTTTAAAATTATTTAATAAGAAAATTTGTAAAAACCACCGATACGGATGGGATTCGAAACCATGATCTTCGACGTATCAGTTGTTTTTTCAAATTTTCTTATTAAATAATTATAAACTACTAGTTGTTACTAAAACCTACAAACCCTTTTTAAGGAATGTAGCTCTTCCCTATATTATTATTATCAGCCTTGTAGTGGTAGTCAGAATAGTAGTATGACCATTGACTGGCAAGTCAGGGTTCCCAGATCTCCGATCTCAGATCCATTCCAATAATCTGAGATTGCCGTTCTATCGAACAATGAGAGTTACGGAATTGAGAGCGCATATGTATTGTATTTGCGCACACTTGCACTTAGGTATGCACTGTAGTATCTACTGCCAAAGGCTTCCGTACCCTTCCCACCGTCTTTTACTATAAAAATAAATCAGCCTGTAACTGTCCAACTTCAGGGCAAAGGCCTCTTCTGATACAAAGAAGTATCGAGCATTAATCACCACGCTAGCTCACTGCGTGTTGGCGATTTCAGACTAATAAGTCCAGGTTTCCTCTCGATGTTAGTCCGTGGTGTCTCAGATTAGCTAACAAAATACATTACACCTATTAGAAAAGTCACATTGGTACATGCCAGTTTCATACCTACACTAACGATTTTGCAAAGCGAGTCCGTAACCAATGAGCCACCAGGACAATTTAACCACCATAATAATAAAAAAAAATTTCAACTGCCAAAAGTCTCATAATATTTTTGTTGTATTTTTAAGTATTTTTAAAAAATATTGCGAGACTTCAGTCAGGCTTAACATTTAAACCTGTATCAGATTTCGTATTTTTAATGGGTGTGGGTCATGGCTTTGCATATTCCTAAAGAGAAAATTAAATATCAGGTGTCAGCCATTATTGTTTTAAAATATTATAAATTCATTTGTTTTCTTAATACTAGTAGGAAAGGATTCTAATGTTGAACTTACTTTGACACCTAATCCTGGGGCATGTTGAGGAACTTTTAAGGAAAAAATACATTGTATAATTATTCTGACATTATTTTCATTGATAGCAGAGAGCGAGAGGCGGTGGGTCAAGCCCTATAAAAAAAATAACGCTTGCTAATTATTAATAGTATTAAATATGTACAAGTGTAATAAGTGTATTAAACGCTATAAAAATAATAACAACGAATAACTCACTATTATTTCCTAAAATCTAACTAAGTTTGTGTAGAAGCTAAGTACAGTTCAAAGAAATACGGGAATCGAACGCGCGACACTAAACACAGTAGTGGACTCGAACCGCTCTGCGCCAATCTCGACGTTCTCTTCGAAAGTGTTACTCGTAAATTTTACTTAGGTACCTACCTACCTACATTTATTTAAAAGATTTTGTAACGTCTCAACTTACACAGGACTTATACTCAACTTACCTATAGGTATATTTCTCCTACCATTATTACTTGACCCCACATAATTCTGAGTACAAAACTAGCATTTAAGTTTTAAACAAGCTCATTAAAAAAATTAAGGTTAATTTAAAAAAATTAAAACATCAAACGGTGGTTTACTTTCACTGCTTTGCAATAGTTTTGCTTTCTTTAGTTTTTTTTTTTTAATAAAGCGTAGTTTTTTCTTTGAGAGATTGCTTTTATAGCTACTAGCCTACCCTTACTAATAATTCACCTGTTTTGATGACCTAATTATAACAGTCTGAGGAAAGTAATTTATTTTATCTTTGAATTTAATTGTAACTACTTACTAAAGTACTGAACTTCAGAATGTTCGTACCTAAATTTTGGTATAGAACCGGTTTTATAGCTTTCGCATAGGCATATTCTATTAAGTAGATTAAAAATTAAAATGGAATTTGTATAAAATCATTTCAGACAAGTATACAGAAACTTTTCGGTAAACCACGTAACTCGCCAGAAATTTTCTAATTTGAATAAATCATGTTCAAAAAGAGGATTCCATGTTTTTCTTCACAGATTTTAAAAAAGGAAAACGGGGCAAATTTAAACATCAATGACGTCACCGGCGCCATTAATTATGTCATTTCGTCAAAGAACCAATTAACCCCCGAATTACGGCTAATTAAGGAAACTTTATTCGTGTTTTTGATTAAAAGCTGACTTAATTACCTTCAGACGTTCTGTAGATTATACAGAAGATAAACTCTGTTTTATCTTGATTTTGGTATTAAGAGTTATGACTGTTTCATTAGGGTGGTACGTAAATAAAGGAAAATAGGGTACTTTGTCCTAACCAAGAATTAGTTCTACAACTTAGGTTGAGATAAGTGCTAAATTAAATACTAGAAGAAACTACTATTAAATCTTCATCATCATCAGCCTGTATTAGTCCACTGCTGAATATAGGCCTCTCCCAATGCGCGCCACAATTGTGTGTATTTGTGTTTTTGCCCAAAATACAGCTGATGTTTCTTGCTGATTTAGCATCCTATGGGTGATTTTTTTTTAATAGGTTTTTTATAGTATTATAAAAAGAGTAAGAGGCCTTAGTCCTACCATGGGATAATATAGGCATGAGATAATAATAATAAAAGAAGGAGGGGCAAATAGGACAAAACAGGTAGCGATTGCTCCACACTGGTTCTGAATCGAAAGACGTGAAAATCAGAGGAAGAGGTTATTGCCCAGCAGTTATCACTAGTAACAGTAAGTAATAATAAAAGTATCCTTGGTCCATCAAATCGCATTTACGCTCTGTATAAAATTTCATGAACATCGGCTTAGTAAAATAATCAAGAAGTAACAAACAAAAAGACATACTTTCAGATCTTAATCATAATGTGGATGCACAGGAAACGGAAGAAACTATCATAGTTCAAGTCAGTTCCCATAAATTTACTGAAGTATTTAAATACATAACTGCTGACCATCTTAGCAAAAAGAGCGTGAAATCATAAGTACCTACACTTATGTACATTTTTTTAAAACATAATTATTACTTATGTAAGAATAAGTAACTCTAATTGTTATGTAGAAGTGTATTATTATTTCTCATTTATTCAATTAAATTACATATAATAACATTTTTAATAAAAACATTTTTAAACATATAAAATATAGTAGCCCACCATTGTTGGCATATTTTATGTATAATAATACTTATAATATTAAAAAAAAATTAAGTTACTCGCATACCAGTAATTTTTGCCCAAATAACAGTCAAGATTTAGATAAAATGGTGAATGTCAAGATCAAGAGACTTACTAAGGCGCCTCTGCTATCTCGCTCGCACATTGAAGATATAAAATCAATGAATATAGTTATGTTAAATCTAAAATCTGGGTTTACCAATTGAAGGAAAACAACATTAAAAAGTTTCAGCAAAAATTTCAGCTTGATTGAAACATGTTTTCAAATGAAACTAACTTGAAATTAATTTTTATTTTATGTATTTTCTTTATTTCTTATTCGAAATAGAGTCGTATAAAACTGATATTTAGTTGCAGATTTGCAGCTTAAAATTTGGGATTAATAAAGCCAGAAGGATTGCTTGTATGCCTTAGGAAAAAATATGGAACAATATTTGTTTTCAATTCATATAATATTATTTTAATTACTAAGTTAAATAGTTAGTTCATTACTTCAGCATCAGTATTGACTGATTCTTGTTGACACTTTCCAACCAGTATATCTCAGTACTGAGTTACTGACCCTACTTATATAACCAAATGACATGGTTAAGCATGTCGTTACCCGATTATATAACCTCATGAAGCAATAAAGCATAGTCTCTTTGCTTTTGGTTAAAGCACGTAATGTTTACTATTAATCACAATAAGAAAAATGACGCCATTGTCGATGGTGTTGGCAGTTGTGTTTGTGAATGCAGTGATGTCAAAGACGGTGAATGTAGCTGCAGGTGGTATTTGAATATGGAATACTCATGTTTATGAGTCATCCCGTGCAGTCAAAAGCATCCCGCGTGATTTCATGCATGATATCACGGAGGATGCTTTTTGGGCTCTTTATTTTGATTTAGGTTAATCTATACTTATAAAATTGACTGGCAAACAACGCATAGCCTAAATCGATGGACCTAGAGGCTAGAAAATTGAAGGAAGTATCCCTACGTACCTTAGAAGTCCACTAAGAAAGGTCTTTTAGAAATTCCACCCCTAATCGGGTAAAATAAGGGATGAAAATCCACGCGGACAAACTCTCGGGAGAAACGCTAGTAAATAATATATCTTAATGGCGACATTCCGTGATAATATCGTTCCGCTGCTAACTTCACTACCTTTGACATCAACGGCGTGTACTCTACTTAGAATATTATATTAAATGTATTTCATAAAACTTCGGATCTCATGTTGCAACAAATTTTATCATACCTATTCATAATTGACCAATGATTGCTCTAAAAAAAGAATGTCAATTTGACATTTAATTAGAAAATAAGCGCATGAGATGAGTTGATTGTCTTACAAAATAGGATTGCAGCACACTGTATTCGTAAGCAAAATGCATTTTAGTTCAATAATAAAGTCAAATAAAATGTCGATAGACATGACGAAAGTATTTTATAGTCAGTGATTTTTAAAATACCATATCATTGTACTTAAACCATATCAAGCAATGTCATCATTGATTGATAAGTCAGATATCTCAGGTTCCACCCAAAGCACGCACCTCTGACTTTTCGGAAGTTATGTACGTATTATAAATTAATAATCACCAGCTCCCCGTCTTGAAAAGCACGTTAATGTCATGTGACGTCATGAAGATATATGTTAGTCGATATAGAGACTTGTACCCTCATAAAATTCTGATGACTGATCTAACTTTAGAATTAGAATTACAATCCTTTCGGGTTGAGGGGATCATATAGGCAGTTGCCCCATAGAAAACTGATATTTAGCTGCATATAGTGAACTGAATACTACTGCATATAGTGAGCTGAAGCCGACTCGAACAAAGTTTGGGAATAGTATTAAGACTAGGAGCTAAACCATAATTAAAAGAAAGAATCTTATATTTTAATAGATTTGTCGAAGTTTTGAGACGTAGATTAATTTTATGCGGAATTTCATGACGTAAATATTATTTAAACCCCGTCTCATTTTTCAGAACTCTTTTTGAATAGTTCAATGTTTTTCTTGACGAAATAAAAAGGGTTTTTTTCTGAAACTTCTGCTTTAACCCTCATATCTCCCTAACGAAGAGCCCATCAAATATCGGGTATCCTAAAGAATATCGTTTTGTAAGTATTTGATTAACTTAGAAGCTTCGTGCGTCTCCTGTTGCCTTTTAGAAACTTTATTTTAATTCCCTGCCTCGTCTTTTATAAGTTTTCTTTAAAAGACAAACTCATCTTTAAAATAGTACTTATAGTTTAAATACAAATGTGTACTTTTATAAATTACTTGTTTTACTTTAAAAAACTCGTTGCTTCATTCATGATAGAGCTTCACATTTTAAAAAGCATATTACTGTTATAATTTAAAATAAATTCTCGATGAAATGAGAACTATATTTTTTTTAATATCAAAGTATTTAAAAATAAAAAGAAAAACATAAAGTGCATTATCGAAAACTTTTAACGTCTAACTAAAGATATAATTTAAATGTTGCTAATCAATTAAACTGACTGCAAACATTCTACGAATTCTTAAAAGCATTTGAACGCTGTATAAAAACATTGATTTAACATATCTATATATAGAAATATACTGACACACTGACACACAAGATAAAAAAGAAAGTGAAGATGTTGATTTCAAGGACATTGTGATCGTTGAAACGGTATATTTTTTTTTTGTTTTTTTTTGTTACTATAGCCTGTATCTATCCGTTGACTGTAACGTAACACTTTTGTCAAAGATGATTGTGTAGGCAGCTATGGTCATCAAACCTTCTATTTCGGATGGGTTACCTATTGTAGTTATTTCACGGTTAATTTAAATGTAAAAATACAATGGATGCTAAATAGTTTTCTTTAGGCGTGTTTGTAAGAGTTACTACAGAATTAAGTCGCAATATTGCAGACATTGTTGATATGGGTGTTGGGTATTGGCAACTGCAGCTACTTTTTTGTGGATGATTTGTTTCAATATTGATTAAAAGTTTAAGTAAGTTGAACCTGAGATTTGTTATAGTCTAAAATTAAAGTACCCAGAGCATAACATGTAGATACGGGACATAAACATCATCTACCAGAATCAAGATTAACAAAGAATGAATCAATAATTTAAAAATATATCAAAAAACGGTTAAACGGAAACAAAAAAATACAAGAGTTTAAAAACTGGAGAAAAAAATTCAATGATTGTATTCATAAATCAATCAAACAAATTATACTAAAGTTGTGGTATTTAAGCAGTGATAGCCTAGTGCCAAGTCAAATACCCATGTACCATTGACAAAATTGAGGAAACCAGTATACCTGATATTCTCAATGATGTATAAAGCCAAAACCATGTCAGTGTCTTTGAGAGGCTTAAACTCTAACACCAGGTGATTAACAAATCAATCGAAAGATAAAAGAAATGACTATAAAAGCTAAATTAAATTTATTAACAAATTATATCATCAAAGGCCTTAATACATCTACAAGAGATGATTTATATAGCGTCCGATTGGTTGCACCTTCGCTCATGGCTAATCAAGCCGATACGAGAGCTACATATGCGATCACACTTACGACAAATATAATAAACTAGCTGCCCCGCGCGACTTCGTACGCGTTATTATCCTACTTCAAGGCCTATTCTACCCCTACCCTACTCTACCCACTACCCTATTCTACCCCTTACCTACTCTACCCCTACCCTACTTTACCCACTACCCTATCCCTAACCTACCCTAATCTACCCTACCCTACACTACCCCTACCCTACCCTACACTACCCCTACCCTACCCTACACTACCCCTACCCTACCCTACTCTACCCCTACCCTACTATACCGCTACCCTACCCTACTCTACCCCTTTTTCTCACCTTTAAACCTTCCCTAGAACCTTCACAAATAATTCAAGACCAAAATCAGCCAAATCGGTCAAGCCGTTTTCATGCTATGTCGTGACAACGGAAAACGGGTTTCATTTTTATATATATAGATAAGAAATACAAACAAACATACAACAAATTATATAATGCAGTGGTAATTCATACCGACAAATCAAATTGCGGAAAAGGTTTAATGATTATCAGAGATATCTGTTTGCAGTTCCCACATCTATTAGATCAATTGTTTAAGAAAGCTGAAGAAACAAGTTCGTGCAATTTCACCAAAGAATAAGAATTTATTTTATTACGCGTTTCACTCTAAGAGAAATTAGATTCGTGTGTATTTTTATGAGTTAGGACTACTTGTGTAATTGTAGTAGCATAGATATTCGTAATTTCTTTAGTAAATGAGAATAAAAGAAAGGTAGGAACGGTTATTGAGGGAAATGTATTGTCATGGTCATTAGGTTCACTTACCTTTTTTTTAATGTGTCAGTTGAATTTGAAACCTTGTTTCTCATATTATTTGCACCTTGTTAATAATATAATATTTATTAACAACAAATATAACATCTATTATAAAAATCTTAAAATAGACACGATGCAACAAATGTCGAGATATCAAGGCTACAAAAGGTTTTAAGTTATTACTGATGTAATCTATAAAAACATTTCAATGAGTCAACAGTGTTACATAATACAAGATTTAACATATTTTTTGTTAGAATTATAGATTTATATGTCTGTAAGACCATTAATAAAGATGTAGTGCAAAAAATATGTGAATTATTCTACCTCAGCCCTGTCCTTCGAATAGTGATGATAGTTGACATTTAAATATAAATAAATGATGAATAAATAAATCTGTTGTGCAAAAAAAACAGCCAGCTATTGTGGCTCCGCCCAATCGTCCGAATAGTGATAATAGTTTTTATTTAACAATGATTAATAATAGAGATAAGAACAATAAATAATCAGTAGGTAGTCATCTAGTCAAATACCCTCAAAATCAAAATCTAAATCAAAATAATTTTTTTTATAGGCAAGTGCTAATAACAAATCATTTAATCATTGACTGATCGATGCTTATTAGTAGGGCCGCAGAAAGTGCAGAACCAAGAGGAATGGAATGGATGGCCTTTGCTCTGCAGTGGGACGATAATAATATAATCATTGACTGAACTGCTAAAGAAAACAGAAGAACATCACCAATTACTGCCTACCATGCATTTTACCGAAGCCAGGACAAAGCTCATCATACGAATGTAGTAATAAAACAATATTACGTAACACATATATTTTTACTTCAATATAACCTTTAAATAGTACTAGACGCAGGCCCGCCGCAAGCGGGCGTGCAAGGCGTGCACTGCACGCGGGCGGCACACTCAGGGGGGCGGCAAATCGAGGGACTCATCACATATTTAAGTCATTGTCATAATACCCATCCCACCATAAGTATAATAAGAAATGTCATAGCCTGGAAAAAAATCGACCGAATGACGTTGACCCCGCCATATAGGACATCTGTTAAAACATTAATTAGGTATCCTTTTTTTGACAAACTTAAAGAGTAAGTAGTCGTAGATATAATTGGTATTGCACGCGGGCGACGAAACAGCTAGCGGCGGGCCTGACTAGACGTGCCACTACACATCACGACGTATATAATATACCGTCGATATCCAATCTTTCAAAGCTAAATTACATTCACAATACTCATACGAGTTCACAGGATGATCTCCCAGAAATGTTAAAAGGTGTGACGAGATGAATACAAAAAATAAAAGTCAAAAAGCAAGTCACTACGTGTCAGTACATAATTTTAAAATTTCCACCACACTAACAATTTCTTTCCGGTGGATTAACAAGGAGAACATAAAAAGGTTCAACTTATGCGTTATGCTGGACAATTGGGATTTTTCTCTGCACACGATCACGACACGATTGCTGTACGATTTAATTTTAATTGTAATAAAGAAGATAGCCTAGAGTGACATGACAGTTGGATCAATCGTCTGTCATTTCGGATTCATGTGTGTTTTAGAAAATTATCACTTGCTAAACCGGTAAAAGAAAACATCGTGAGGAAACCAGGACATCTGACAGATTTTTCAACAGTGTGTAAAGCCGTGTCAGAGGTCTACAGGCGGTTTGAACTCTGAGACCAGTTTGATCATGATGATGAAGATGAAGAAGTTGTGATAAAAATAATGATTGAGATATATTTGAAGGCTTAATGTGGTTGATATTTAATGCTAGTGATGACGATAGAAATCAATTTATAAAGTTACTATAAAGTTTTTTAAAAAAAGTTTTGAATAAATATCAAATTCAACAAATTTAATGAAAACCACTTTTGCATCGATTTTTCCGTCGCCAACGACTTGTTTGCGACCAAAAAAATCGTTAAATCAAAAAACATCGTAAAGGCTCAAAGGCCCAAAACGAGACCTTACACAGACCTTCGAGAGTTTATTGACCCCGACCTCTTTGGGCTAAGATCGGTCCTTTGACATAGCTTTGAGAGTATTTTTCTGTTGTCCGGAATGGATAAAATTGGATAATAGGGACTTGTTTTGAAGGAATAGTGGGAGAGAGAGGATGGTAAACGAAATATGATGTAAAGGACCAGCACTTTTAGGTTTCGGATGTTGTTTTAAATCATAATACGTTTAATGTTTCCTTCCTTAGGGTTTGAATGAGGTTTTATAACTAAGCCCAAGCCACGCGTGCTGCGTTTATCCAATTATCTTCTTAACCGTAATAGGTAGGTAGCTAGTTGGTGATTTTTGGTTGTTACTACGGCCGCATTAATTAATAATACAAAAAGTCACACGAGAGACTCACTAGTTCGATTCATTCGTAACTATTTTTGGGGCGGACTCAAATTTACAAAATAACCAGTATCTATTTCAACATTAGTAGTGACACAATGATTACATCCTACAATCAAATGATAATTAAATTATTAAAGTAAATAGTATTAAAGCAGTTTAAAAGTATCAAATTGGTTTTTCTCCGACACTGCGTCAATGACTTATGCAGGACCTGTGTGTGGTTTAAATCTCATTTTAAAAAAGACACATGATTTTCTTCCAATCTTGCGATTAATGTCTTTAGAAATAATTCTTTAAAAATCCCAATCCCAACTTACCTTTAACATTTCCTTAACGTAATAAACATAAAAAGCATAAATATATTAAAGGTGTACTTGTGTTTAGCCGACTGACATTGTTCTCACATAAGACCTCAGAACAATGTAACCTAAAATATTGTAAGCCACTATATTTAAAAGAGCAACCATGGAGTTTCTTGCCAGATTCTTCTCCATGAAGGGTAGGCTGCCCTAGGAACTGGCAACTAGAGTCACTCTTTTATTAAAAACTAGCTTTTGCCCGCAGCTTCGCCCGCGTGGATGTTGAACCAGGATAAAATTTATATTTTTTGTTAATCCAGGAAATATGGTTTTTATGTTTACCGAGTTCTATTCAAATCAAAAGTGTTTAGGTAACAAACATCTTCACAAACTTTTATTAGTGCAGATTAGTAATGTTATGATATGACAGTTCAAGTCCGCCCAAGTCAGTTGTTTTTGCGAGTTTCTTATTAAGCAAAACATGTGCATAAACATTTAAATTATCCAAAATATTTATTATTGAAAACATTATATATTGCCATTAAACATTATCCAGGACGATGCAATGGATAGAGCGAAGGGGAAGCGAAAAACCCGAAAAGCAGACCCCACTATCATGTGGGAATAATTATTGCACAGGAGAGAATGAGAGATTTTTTTAAATATACCTATTGTATTGTATATGTTTTGCACATTTGAGAGCAATTATTCCAACAAAGATTAGTTTTATATTTAAGTCTTACTAATGTATAGGGCAAAAGAAAAAGTTATAAGTGCGCTTCGCATATTTTATTGCATAATTTCTGACCTAATAAAGCGAAAAACCTATGTAAAAGAACAAAAGTTTCGTATCAATATCAAATCCGAACCAGGATATTTAGAAAAACATACAGATTACTTTGTTTGTAGTTATGCTCTCGGGAGCTAAAATGTACAGAGAGTCAGGACTGGTGACCCGAGAGCAAACGACATACAGTCTATGTGAGGAGAAGCTGGTCCTGAGATCGACACTCGCAGACTTCTCATGGCGAAACAAACGCCCACAGGAAACTACACTCGCTTAAATTGAAAGGGATAAATGTGGAGAATTAGTGGTACATGGTGTATACACTGTCTCGCCAATACCGAAACCCGTTAGAATTTGCGCCTTGATGATTTGCAGATAATTTACATTAAGCCATCAGGCCATCATTTTCTGGGTCCCTTTACACAATTTCAAAGGCGTTAAGTTCCGAAGAAGCATAATCGGGACACCGACCTTCAACTTAATGACGTCCGTCGGAAGTCCACTTGCAGTGAGGGAATTCAGGAATTTTACAGAATAATGAGTGGCGTCATCTTGATTGACAACAGTGTTTATAAATGTGTAAAACACTTCATTCCCTTTCATTTATAAAAGAATGCATTCGTTGATTGCTGCAGCTTGATTATTTTTGGGCGTTTTGAGTTGGAAAATTCTTGAGCATGTGGATTCCTACTCAGCCGCCCATAATTATTGTCAAGCTCAACTTATGAATACAGGATCATAAAAATAATCGTTTCAAAGAACCATTCACCTCATCAGCCCCAGTTCCTCGCGTCACCACAGGCAGCGTTCAGTGGAAATTGCCGCTGAACATAACTGTGACACCACCCATTATGTGTTGGTTCCTACGGATGTCTTTTAGAGTTCTGTGTACCGCATCAACTTCTTTTCTGTTTGCCATTATACATTCATCCCATCATACGATCAAAGAACAATTCTTAAGAAAATGCCTGCCTTGTCACTATTTCGTGACACATCACAAACAGGTGTTTCGTTGCTCTGTCAATTGATGGGAATCCTGAACATGGTGTGCGCTGTTTTGTCACCAGAAAACAACGTGGCAGTAATCGCCTAAGACGCTACTGCAGTTGTAATTTTGCCCTGCCTCCCTGCAAGGATGCCAGTGGTTATAAATATTTTTCCTGTCTCATCAGGAGTATCCAAGAAAATTATTTTTCCTCAGATTTAAATCGACTCCTAACGCCATCTAGTTAAGAAAAAGGAAACATTATGTTTTAAATAATAATAATTTTAATGCTTCAAATTAAAGCGGATTTTTTTTATAAGCTGAAATTTTTAAAAGTATAATCCCACACGATGCGCGTTGCTTCCTTCGGGTTTCAAATTGAAATATTTAAAAAAGAATTCCGCTGATCTAAATAGACTCTAACGCCATCTAGAACACTATGTTTTAAATAATATAAATTTTATAAATGTTTCAAATTAAAGTGGTGACGTTTTTTACATACATATCACGCATCATACTCACGCCTGTTTCTCAGAGGGGTACGCAGAGACAACGGATTTCCACTTGCTACGATCCTTGCATACCTCGTTGCATATACGTTTTTTATAAGTTGAAAAATTATTAAAAAGCATGTTTCCTGCGGGTTTCAGCCGGTAAGTAATAAAAGTCATTAAGAATGAAATACCAAAAAAATGCATATTAATTTCAATGACAAAAAAAAAATACAAAAGAATCCACAAAAAGTTTGCGGAACTGGGGATCGAACCCAAAGCCTTACACTTCCAAGGCGTTCGCCCGACCGGAAGGCTATGAAGTCTGTTGACATTGCGTGGTTGACATATAGGTAAAATAATCGTTCCTAAAAGATATTATTATGTTATGTTATGTAATGTTTAGCTCCTTGTGGATATAGCGTGATAATATTTTGTAAATTGAAATTTAATAATATTTTTCCCAACAACAACAACAATTCTGCAGCAAATTCTAGAAATACGCTGCTTACTACAATACTGCTCATCCCCCATAATTATAAACGTGATAATTTATACCCTATAAGTTGACTAAGAATTTAAAAAGTATATTTGCCGAATTTCAACTAAATCTGTCCAGTAGTTTTTGCGCCAATCAATTACATACATACTTCGTTACGATTTTATTATATGTATAGATATTAGAATTACGACTATTCATAAGTGCCTAATGGTCTACATGAATAAAAATATTTTGATTTTATTTTGATTTTTGACATAACATAAACCAAAACCTGTCCTTACCAATTCGAATCAACAAGCCATGAAGATAATCATATCACTTCCGATCTGCGCACAGACTGGACAATATCCTTCACTATTGTTTCTACCGGAAACATTAACCACATTACCTTTACTATCAATTTAGACTCTGTTTTATGGCCATTAAGTATCAAATTCCATTACAAAGATTACAAATTCAATTTGGTTTTTACTTTGAAAGTCTTAGGCATCTGCTGCTTGAAATTCAGTCGTATGTGTTAAGATTAGAGTTTGAATTACAATAGCATTGGTAGAGAATATGAATTTAGATTACAAAATTAATTTTGCGGCCATATCGCGCTGAATCTAGAATGATTTGAAGGTAATAATCGTTTTTGCAAATGTAAATGTTAATTTAGTGATTTTTGGCCTTTGATAACAGGATTCTTATGTTTTGAAGCTTCAATGTTCTGTCGGAATGGTGTTGAGTGAATTTCTTATTAATTATTGCACAAAATTGTTATAGCTATGGTGAACAAATGATGCCATGAACAATTCTATTAACTTTTATTAACATTTTCTCAGATATTTTCAAAGAGAATTTTGACCGTTACGGAAATCAATAATATTTTTAGAATTTTATTTCATAAAATCTTATATAACGTCTAGACACAAAATTATTTGAAATCATCTAACAAAAATTGATTCAATTAGAAATTGTCTAAAATATATCGATCTTTTTGTTATGTCATCGTGATGATAATTTGTCCAAGATAATGTAGGTAGGAGAATACCAGAGTGAATTGAATTTGGCGTTGAATGACATTTTGAATCCCCTCTGAACATAGGAAATGACAGTTTAATGAATAATACGATAACATTTTTTTATTTCTTTTTTCTTATGACGGTTGATGGGTTGATGAACAATCGTTGCTATCGTGTCGCTGTGTACACGATAAGTGGTATTAAACTTCTAAATAGAACATGATTTCAAAAAGTAAATTCGGATTTAGGTAACAACATAGGTAGCAAAGTGCCTCACGATCAAGGTCATCGGAAATGAGTCATAAACGACGATAATATAATTTTGTCTAGATACCAATTAAGGATATATCAACCTATCCGTTTTAAATTACTTAAATCTGGTTTCAAAAGGTAATATTGTGGGTAGTGGATGAATAAAAATAAAACAGATTACTATTATAATGTACGTTCATAATTCTAAGCAAATCTGTGAATCTAAGAATGAATCATAGTAACTGCAGTATATAAATAATATTATATATTATATCATTTTCTATAAAATCAAATCAACGGATAAGACATAATGGATCATTATCATCATCAATCGATCAATCAGCTGCAGCAACCATATAACTGACTTCACAACTAGCGTCGGCGCTAAGCAATTTGCTTGTGGAGTTAAAATACCTATGTTGCGTCTTGAGATGTACAGTAAAAATTAATATTTGTATAGATCAGGAAAGTGCATATTTTGAAGAAGTATTTAGGTCTTGATACTGAACAACAATTGTTACTGAAAAATCAACTTGATTCTGAACAAAATATTTACGTTGAAAATTAACCTTCATAAACAATCTATCTATCTAATAAGATATTATCATTAGTAGCCAAAATATATGGCAAAGTAATTTTTTAAAATTAAATAGAGCATTAGAACCAATAAAACAATCATATTATTGTTTTCTTTCTACTAAGGAAATGTTTCAGTATATTCCAAAATTAGTACCTATAAAATTATTTATTGACTGTAATAACACCGGAAAAAATTGCAGTGATGCACGGTTTCAGATGTCGCAAATGCGAACAGCATCAAGCGATATAAAATACTAACATTTAATTTTATAATCAATCTGTCAATCAACTGTCAGCATATTTTAATCGACTATCAGCATATTCCAATCAACTTAATATAGCGTGTACTTTATTATATTTCTCACCTCTTACTCCTCTTTTAAGATTTTTAATATACACACATCAAAAGTGTCTAGGGATCAAGCATTTTTATGCGGATTTCTTGAGATTGAGATGTGGCTTTGTAATAAATTTATGATTTTATAAATTTATATGGATCCTTTTTGGTGCATTTCATAATTTGAATCAGGAACTGTGAATCAAATTCGAGTAAAAGATGAAAATCAGCTGTCAATATTTTCCCTATAAAAACATACAACGCATTGAAGACATTATTAGTGCTACTGTTTCCCTACTACTGATTAAAACCAACGTTATTATGGAGCGGCGACGTCATTTAAGCAGGGAAGAAATGCTCAGAGCCGTGGGAATGATAGAAGCTGGTTCACGGCAACGTACTGTGGCTTTAGCTCTGAATACAAGTCAGAGTGTTATCAGTCGACTTTGGACACGTTACCGAAGCACTGGTACCGTGGCTGAGCGCCATGGAGGACGGTATCGCTGCACCACACGGAGACAAGACCGATACATTCAAATCTTAACTCGAAGAGCTCCAACAATAACCGCCATGATGTTAGCCGTGAGGCTTCATCACTCTTCAGGGAACTTAATTAGCGACCAAACAGTCAGAAACCGCTTGCATGAAGTGAACCTTCATTCCCGAAGACCGCTACGGGTACCACCTATAGCAATGCACAATCGTAGGATTCGATATCAATGGGCTCTTGAACACAGAAATTGGGCAGAAGAACAATGGCGTTTCGTGTGCTTTTCTGATGAGTCTCGTTTTGGTATGAGACCGGATACAAGACGTATACGACACTGGAGAACCCCTGGACGCCAACAGCGATTAAAATCCTGCCAGGAAGTCCATCCTTATAGTGGTGGAACCATCATGGTATGGGCGGGTATTTGGATCGGCGGAAGAACTGAGTTGATTTGGATCAGAGGCAACCTCAACGCTCAAATTTATGCTGAGACGATTGTATCAGACGTCATCGTTCCTCTACAAGTGCAAATCGGTCCCTTATTTCAGTTAATGCATGATAATGCACGACCGCACACCGCAAGAGTTGTAAGACATACTCTCGCCGCAGCTAACATCAATGTCCTGCCCTGGCCTGCTCAGTCGCCAGACTTGAACCCGATTGAGCATGCATGGGATATGCTACAGAGAAGAGCTCTGCCGAATATGGAGGGTATCCCGTCGCAAGAAGACCTTTTTTTGTTGTTGCAACGAACATGGGCGGCCATTCCACAGCGTGATTTGGATGAACTCATTTTGAGTATGCCAAACCGATGTTCTTGTGTTGTTAGTGTTCGCTGTAGAAACACGGATTATTAATTGTTTAAGTTACCCAATAAAATTTTAAAGAAAACTGTTATTTCAGTCTTTTTTTTGAACTTTAATGTTAGTGGTTCAAATGTCAAAAATCCCTTTATTAGGAAAATGGCAAATTTCTTTATTAATGCAAAGGTGACTTGGTTTATCGTTACTGTGACAAACGAAAACACTTTATTTGATGAATCCTTAAAGAAAATTTTAATTAATATCAATCAGGAGAAAAGTTATTGCAAAAATATATGTTGATCCCTAGACACTTTTGATGTGTGTATTATGGTCATTTTACTAACAAAAATTTTCTTCTTTTGCAGGTAAGCATACATTCATTAACCTTCTTCATCAAGATATATCCACAGGCTGTTCGAAGTCGCAAATTCACATAAGTACCTCACTTTGAAGTCATCGGCGTTCCACGTATTCAGGTCGAAGCTACAAAGATTCATCTAATGTCAAGTATTTTACCCAGTATTAATACTAGTTTAACCCATACCGTATTGGTAAAAAATATTTATTTAAATATCAGTAATGATTAAATACTTAATCTTTAAGATATAAAAAATATGTTTCAAAAAGAGTTCTTTAAATTCATGAAATTATTGAGTTAGCTTTGCATTCATTCAAGTATTTTTTAAATATTACTAAACTATCTTATATTATTTCTGTTCACGCCACACAATTAAAAACTTGGGCCGTTCATAAAATAAATCCAGTAGGTTTTATAATATTAGATAATATCATACCAGATGACTAACTTAAAACATTCTCATGAAACAAGACTATCAAATTAATGAACCGCAAACTTGGAAATAATTATATGTAATAAATTATTATCACGCGGAAGTTTGAAAAGAGCAAATTAGTTGTGGGCGTTAGTTTTTAAACCAGTTGTGATTCGTTTTAGATTTATTATTTTATGTTTGTGTGCAACCAGTCTTACAAGTCTTAATATCCAGATATTTATGAATCATTTACGAAATTTTAACCCTATAAATGCTTTGTTGATAATAAAGCTATTTTAAATTATACACAGTTTTTTAATACAAAATCGTGAAAAATAAATGACACAATTTCTTAAAGTAATTACCATTTTGTAAATACCGTTGTAACCGTAAGAGTAAAAGCTACAAAACATGACAAAAGCAATGCAAATGTTTTGTAATTAAGGTGAAAGTGTGGACAATACAAATAAATATCTGCTAAAGATCCTGCTAACTACAAAAATTACAGTTTCTCTTTGCAATTTCATAAATCATGAACAACAATACTAAGAAATCTCGCCGATTAATCAAAAAAGAAAGTAAGTACTTCCTATTACTCAAATCAAACAAACAATGTTTCAAATCAATACTCCAATGTCATAGAAAGAGTGTCTGTTTATTATTTTTTTCATTGTTTATAACTTTTTGATATAAGGTGTAATAAAATTTGGCAAATAGCTTAACGGTCCCTACAATTTTAGTACAAACAAAAAACAGCTTAATTTCTAGAAAGAAGTTTTTGATGTAAAGAAGCTTAGTTAGTCGTAAATAATAAATTCAGCTTGTAACTGTTCCACTACAGGGCAAACTCTCCTTAAGACAAAAGAGACATACAGAGAACAGAGAGTACAGTTATAACCAAATCAAAATAATCCTCTCTAATAGGACTCTAAGCAACGGATCAGCTTAACAAGTCCCAATTGACATTTGCTTATTGAATGTTGCGTAAAGTTTTGACAGTTGTGGAACTATTTCGAACGTTTGCACCAAACGGGTTATATTTTGAAATTGTAATGGTCGAAACGTGTGTAACGGTCCCGATGTTATGTAATGGCGCCTTAGGAAACTTCGATAAAATCAACTGACACAACCACGACTGCTTCGTATGTGTAGTAGCCGCTAACATGGCCGCTGGTACGAGGTCCCAAGCTCTATTAAAAAAGACACATTAGCATAACAGAATTCGTTAACATGACAATAGTTTTTATAATAGTCTGCAACGCCTTCTCATTCAAACGCGGCTTGAGGTTGCGGTCAGTTGGCGGCCAGTTATAATTTAGCACAACCAAGAATATTCTTACCAAAACAATAAAAAAAAGTTCCAAATCGTCTTAACATAATTTAAAATAATAATTTACTTAAATGAGTTTATGCTGCCACAGCAGACTGCAGCTTCAAGTGCCTCAATACTCCAACCGAAAATTAAATACTATTAATTAATAACACATTACATAACCTGGTAGTCTGCTTGTACCACTTTTACTTTAAAAAGAGCAGGTCATGTAGGTTGAATAACTGATCCAAATTGCTTCGAAGCTGTCTTGGCATTATCTTGTGAAAACGAAAACGCCGTGGGAATAACAATAAAATTGGTTAAAACAATGTTTCTCGCATCTAAAATATCTTCCGCAAATAGTTTCTGAACGGCAAACGGTGGGTTTGTTTCGGTTTCTGAAATAGCTGGCATTTTGATGCTCATTCCTTAGCCTTTATTTGGAACTGGTCAGATATTTAAGGTGATTTGAAGTTCAGTTGGATATTTTTTAGATATTTGTGCTGATTTTCTGACACAGAACCACAAATGATTGCTTCACTGTAATTTTTTTTCTATTATACACCTATAAATACCAATATCTGCCAAACTCGTCAATTCAAGGGCATAGACTATTTTTAACATCACGCCTCACATGGCTTCTGACTCCTTATTGCTTGGAGACAAGCTAGGGATAAGTTATTTAATTTTGGGAAATGTTGACGGCTACAAAATATACCCTAACTGCCTTAAGCTTGTATTGAGAAGGGTCTCCTGTCCTGTCAGCGACGAGCACGAGAACAATTGATTTGATTTTAAATATGGATCCTAAAGTTAATTCTATTATTTCATAAATCTACATAAAACACGATATCAGTAACTAAAGAGCACACAGCCAATAAGTGGTTACTGCAACCATTAATTGGCATTGCGTACGAGTTGCCAAATGTACACCGGTTGCCGGAACACACAACCGCAATTGAGCCTCGATACTGTTACGTGAAACTTAATATTTCAGTGTATTTATTATATTTACTAAACTATATATTTTAATGATTCGCTGATGTAGTGGCTTCAAGCGCGGCTATCTCGCGTTCGACTCCTAAGTGGGTCAGAATATTTTAAGTTTTTTCTAATACCTACTCGTAATATTTTCTGTAGAATGAATGGATGAATTTTTCAAAACTATGCCATATTTTATATGGCTAAAAAATCCCTCCCTGATTTATGAGACTAAAATTAAAATTAACATTATAATCGGAGAAAAGAAGGATATTTTCTATTTATATTTTTCAATCGTTTAATTCAGAGTTGCAATTTTATGATCAAAAAGCCCATTCAACTTTTCAAAGAAAAACATCTGAGCCTTCATTTTTCAAACCAAATAAATTGTCTAAACTTATCTAATTAAGTAAAAAAAATAGCGTCGGATAAACCGCTTCACAAAGCGTCCTGTCATACATTGTTGATTGAATAAAAAAAGCTTGAAATAAACTGAAAATACGCGCTGAAAATTGGCTCCTGAAAAACTCTCGGCACAGATTAATGTTCGGTACGCGACCAGAAAGTTTTGAGCATCAGAATTTTTAGATGAAAGGGTATTTTCAGGATCCAACTCCCTTGATTACAAGCAAAGCAATAAAAACACATAAATTGTTGCCACGAGTCCACTAAAGTTGATATGAATAATTTTATCTAGGGAATATTTGCGAGTTTAAAATTCAGATAGAATTACGGCTAGGACTAGAATTTGAGATTAAATTAGACTTCTGTAAAATAAATTCTACATGTAAGAAGATTTAAAGAAAGGCAGAAAAAAAATTTTAGTACTGTGAAATAATCAGTGGTGTCAAGAAAGTGCAAATGACATTGAAAATGTCTACACATACGATGGTCTACACAGCCTTGGACAGAAAGGTATGGAAATCAGGGGAGGAGGCTTTTGCCCAGCAGTGGAATCACTTCTTCTTCTGTCGTTCAAGTGACACGACCAATAAACTGGCAAGTCAAAGTTGAATTCCTATAAATGTGTTTATATTATAGAACTCATGAATGATGAAAAAAAAATTGAAATGAAACTATCGAGCCTTAAGTAAATGATCTCGATTGGATGGCGCGCTATCTAATGGAGATCATTTATTTAAGTGTAAAACCACATCAGATACATCGTTACGAAAAAGACAGTCAATCACATATGTTTCCTATACATTTTGTTTGTCTTTTCATTACTTATTCAGAAATAGAATGCAATCATCTAATTACAATTACTTTTGTTCTAATTCCCAAATGACTAGCATACAACATCCATCAGCTCCCCGTCTTCTCCAAAACATTTGAAACAAATTACACTCAAAGACCCGAAAGCACAGTGCGCAAAAAATACACATGAGGACAAAAAAGGCACATTATCTAAATTCGGATACTTTTCCGAGTAATGAAATTGTAGTACAAACGGTTCGGAAGAAAAAAAGAAAGATGTCAGTGAGCCCTGTGTCTTATTTCCGAATCGTAAACAAAGTATAATGGCTGAGTGTTCGCGGTAAGGTGATCCATTTTGGCATCTCAGAAAAAGGGAATAAAAAATAAGGTTTTATGATAAAATTTTTGTTATTCCTTTATTTACCTTAATGTTCTTGAGGTTTTTTGTTATGTTACGTGCAGGGATTTTTTTTTTAAAGAAAATATCGAGTCAACCAATTCTTGTTGTTATATGGTTTAAGTAATGTTTATTATAGCTATTAGCTATAGTACATAATTATAGCTAATAGCGTTTAATATCTGTTAACTTATAGTCTATTTTCTTCAAAGTGTATTAATTTTCATGTATTAGTTTACTAATTGTTACCTCATGTTTATACCTTTTTATGTTAAATCATTTTTCATATCAACACAAATTAATATACTTAACAAGAAACACCTACCAGTCACAACATTCACAAAAATTTCTTTCTTCTGCTTTTCATTGAATTTAAAAATGTTCTAAAAGTGAACCCTAAAAGTAAAACCTACAAAAGTACGCCAGAAAATCCTCGATCCTTGTAACACAGAAATCAGAAAACGACAGTATTATTCAGAGTATAAAGAAAGAAAGAAAGAAACGGAACATATGGAATCAAATACTTCTCTTGCATACATCCGATTAAGTTAATAACCACACTTGATGGCACTGATTGGTTCAAGCTATGAGAATAAGCGACAAGACAAATAGAACTGGCTTGTAGAAACGTGTATGTTTGTTTTTTATTTAACAAAAAGTCCACGCAAAAAAGTTTTACCATTCGAGATACATTGGCTTTATATTTTGAAAAAATTGAGTCGTGATAGCCTAGTAGTAGTGACCGTTGACTGGCAACTCAGTAGCCTCAGGTTCGAACCCAAGGCGATAAGCTATGTGCGTTGTATAAATTAATTATCACTTACTTCGTGCCTCGGAAAGCACGTAAAGTCGTTGGCCCTGCGCCTCATCTCTCTCCGGTCGTGTCGGATTGGCGTCCCATCGGACTATGTGAGTGAGGGAACAGAGAGTGCACCTGTGTTTGCGCACACACTTGTACATTATAATATCTTGCCGCCTCTCCGGCCGCTGTGACCGAAATTCGGCCAGGACATCATTATTAAAAATTAATATCAAAGTGAATGCTTCAAGCTTATTCCAAATACAAAATAATGTAAATTGCATTCTCATAAAGTTTTAAAGTTGTTAAAAGTATATTTTAAGTAGTACAATTTTCACTCTAGTACACTGACCTATTATTCTAAAAAGATACCTACATACAATCACGGAAGTGAACCAAAATCGTGACGCAGACCACGAACTCGAAACCTTAATCACAACTAACAATCTATTGAGAAGTATTCCACTTTCAGAAAGAAAATAATCGTGAGTACACGTACCGTACTAAATTAAAAATACAAATCAAACGCGTAATATTTTGTCAAAAACCGATAAGAATCGGAAAAATAAAAATGTATAAGCGAAAAAAAAAATGATTAATTTTTTGTCCACATCGGCCACGATTTGGACCACAGTGCGCCGTCCCCTGCGTGTCGGAATCCACCACGCTCTACTTACCACGATCGTAACACTTGTCAATTTCTAAGTAAATATTTCAAAGCGCTTCGTTTTGTAGATAGATGTTTGCTGTTAAGTAGAGATACTTACAATTTGTTTTAAATTTTATTTTGTAATGCCTGCTGCAGATGAAACGCATGCGCAGAAAAGGGTGATGAATATAAGCATTGATGGATGGAGAAGGAGAGCGAGACCAAAGAAAATATGGATGGAGAATGTGAGAAATGATTTGAATGAAAAAAAAAATGACTGCTCAGATGACGGCTGATGAAAGTTTTTCAGAGGCCCCCAGAGACCCCAAATAACATGCAGCCAGGGCAGGCGGAAGTAATACCTGGTGAATTAACGTTAAAATAGTTATATTTTGTTATTTATTTAACTTGCTATCAACAGAGCTATTAATAAGATATATACAAGATGAAACGAAAAAAAAAATGGGTAGAAAAACCCATTATAACATTTATGGGGAAGGCCGGTCCGGAAAGAAGTGGTGGGATGACCTGGATTCCTACCGTGAGGGCTAATCCATGGTGGCACGAGAAAAGTGTACCGGGAAAAGCGTGGGAAAGCCATTGCTCAATAGTGGAACTCAGCCTAATAAAAAATACACTACGACCATACAAAAAAGAAGCAATCAAAATTTTAATTAATTAATTGAAATTGAAACATTTCAGTTTATAATTACCGTCCACTTTTATGTTTTATGGTTCTGAAAGAGAAATGCTTGATCTTTATCTCTAGGTAATCTGTCTGAGCGCTAATTAAAACTAAATTTTATCTTTGAGTTGGAAGAAAAACGCGAGTCGAGCCGCAAAATTGTAGTGAATTATTGTTGTGCTCTTAATATGCTTTCCAAATTAATTTACTGTATAACTAGCGACCCGCCCCGGCTTCGCACGGGTGCATTATACATACCTATAAACCTTCCTTAAGAATCACTCTATCTATTAAAAAAAACGCATCAAAATCCGTTGCGAAGTTTTAAAGATCTAAGCATACATAGGGACAGACAGACGGCGGATAGCGACTTTGTTTTATACTATGTAGTGATTATTTAATAAGACATTTGAAAAAACAACTGATACGGATGGGATTCGAACCCACGATCTTTGGCATACCGTGCCGACGCTCTAACCGCTAAGCTACCGTATCCCATCAGAATCAATCGAAATTTCAAATCTCTTTCTACGCCTACTTTCTATGCGGCGCGTGGTTCACAAATTTACAAAAATATTAATTTACTGTCTCAACAATCTTAAAGGATATTTAATCTGCTGTTACAGTTAAGTTTCATTACAAATAATTTGAAACAATTTTATTTATCTAAAAATACGACCTTTAATGACCTATACCATCTTGCCTATTCAGTGCGGGCTAGTGCCCTAAATAGTGCACTCATTAGACCACCTACTGAATGTTTCATTACACAGTAATTTTGAATTAGCAGCACTGCAGTGTTCCGCAATACCTTTTGGCTGAATACGTTGCCAGTGATGCGAAAATATCGATAAATGTAATGGAATTATATCGATTATTTTGCACATCAAGAAAGATTAAAAAAGTCATAAGCCTAACTACAATTTTAACTCTAATATTACGTTTCAAACCCATTCATATCAAGTATTGTTAATAGTTACTGTTAGTAGTTATTATTATAACCTTAATTATCTGTTTTCATGGATCTTTGTAAGTTTGCAATTTAAAGTTGCATTAAACTATTAACACTCGTACTGTGTAAGCCTATGTTCTAAATTACCCAAGAGTATTAAGGCAATTTACACCATAGTTATAAAGCAACTCTATATGTAATTAAAGTGTTAAGCAAAAATTAACAACAATAAGTTGTTAAATATTACTTTGAGCATTATACTGGTTAGTTGGGAAACCAAATTAATTATTTCTTTATTTAAATCTGTCATTAGCCTTCATCACAGCGTAAGAAACCATTAAAGCGATAAAAAAATATACCCTAAATTCAAAAAGTTTATAATTAAAAAAGCTTTTATTTCTTTAAAAAATTAAATTTTGCACGAAGTTTGTTAATGGAAAATTTATCTTGCATAATTCTAAATTATTATCTACGGTAAAATAATGGTTGTATTTATGAATAAATTTAAAAAAATCTACTCTTAAAGATTATGTAAAGTTTTAATAGCCTATTACATTTTTAATGCAACTTTGTTTTGGGCCACAGCGATTCTAGTTTGTATCAGATATTCTTACAAAAAAATATGTAACCTTGAACAACGGTGAACCAATTTTGATGCAGTTTTTTGTTTCTTTTGGAAGCGTCTCGATCAAATACTCAGAAGTGGACCGATATATTTTTTATAGTAAAAATATGATGTCTTATAATTTTAAATAGCGTTACACCGTTACATCATTTAATTATCATTTTTACATGCTGTTACTATTCTCAAAAGAACAAACAAATTTTTCATTATTTATATTTACATGTGACGTAAGTTACAGTGCCAAAAAATATTTCAACCGAAAATATCGATACCTACTTTTAAAATAAAAAATCGCTACCCCATCTCTATCCCACGACATTTTCAAGCTGCAGTGTCTAGCAAAAAGTCTCATTGGATATTTATCTGTAGTAGCATTGCATTGGAGCTAATGTTGCACTGAAAAAGCTCTGCACTGATGAAATTTGGACGACCGGCGACCACATTTTTTCATGCATTGTTTAATTTTCAGACTGAATTCCAACTGCTGGAAGTTCTTCCGGCAAAAGTTTACGGAATCAAATGTGTTTTTGATTGCCGTACTGAATTTGAAAATGAAAAATGGCCGACGTTTCAACGGGTTGTGCGGTTAAAGAAAAGGAAAATAATTAAGGAGATGGGCAAACTTGATGGTTGAGCCAGATTGGCTTGTTTACTTTTGGAGTTTACAATGAAGATTATAAAGTGAATAAGAATGGATTCATTTTTATATTCTATGACATTTTTTTCCCAATAAACTTATGCAGTTAAAAAAAAGTTGCGGCGAACTAAACTGTTTCTTTATTGATTCAAATCAAATCAAATCAAATCATTTAATCAAAACTAAATTAGTACATGATAATATAAAATGAAATCTTAGAATAATTCTTAAAGGTATAACAGTGTCTGGTGCCTGCACTAGGATAAACCTGTGTTGCAGGCGTCATGAGCGCTTTAAGGTGACATTTATGGTATACAGACCATAGAGATTGATTGATAGAACTAAAAAAGCATTTTGCAACTGTCGGCCGCAATTATCATCATCATTGCATATGGCATTCATTCTGCGTGGATCAGATCTCTTATCCAAGTCTTGCAGCCAGTTTGCAACGGCAGGAGTGACTTTGTAGACTTATGACATTCTACCGGAAAAACAGCGAGTTGCAGTTAGTTAAATAAATATTATTAAGCTCATTTTGAAAGGACAACATATTTGTTACTTCACAATTTATTCCTCGTGATTGGTGCTTAACCAAGCGATTACTAACTTAGCCCTAAAAAAATATAACTCTAACTGGAATCTTAAACCAGTAGCTATTACTTAACATGCTATCTTAACACTCAATAGTGAAGATATTACAACACGACAGCTATAGTAAGTCTGACTTAACAGTGGAACGGCGCAGACGCAGGGCAAAATGTGAATGTATGAATGTGTAACTGCAGTTGCATCTTAGTAAGGAATGCTAAATCATAGGTTTATATCATTAGTTTGGTGTCGAAATGGCATGTTAACGGGCTGCAGCGCATGCGCTGATAGTTATGAGTGTAGCCTAGTTATATGACCGTTGGATTTCCAAATCAAATGTCGTTGGGTCATTTTAAAATAAATTATTGCTTATTGTTTTAAAAATGCGTGTGTTTCACCATAAACCTACATAGACTACAACATTGCCTACTATCAGGCAGTATTGTAGTCTAACATAAAATGAAAATGAGCGTCAAGTTTCGTCCAACCGTGAGACAATTTTCTATGATCGTATTCTTACCAGCCCATAAACTAATTATATTTCGTATTATCAATTTTTAAAATAATTTTACTTTTGTGTTTTAGTTTTTCATATTTGTTTGTGACTCTTAATGATTTATCCAATTTTTTTTTCTTTCTTTCTTCCTTGTAACATAACTTTATTATGCCTATTGAATTCTTAATGTTCTTAAAGAATATTAACTTACTTAAAGAAAAATATTGTAACATCATTTCAACAATTTCTCGATGGCGTGTAAAGCCATTTGTCAGTTGCCTTTGAGTGTTTAGGCTCTGACTCTAGTTTTCGAATCAACACACTGCACCTACAAAATATCTTATAATTTACACAGAAGCCCACCTCTGACTGTGATTTAAGTTTTAGTTAAAATACAAAATAAAAATATTCATAAATAATTGCCATATGTAAGTTTATGTATTGTAATGAGCTAAGAATTTCGATATCGATAGTTTTGTAATTGCAAACAGGTTTGACATCACTAATGTCATAGAGTTGTTAATTAGAAACGTCTTTAAAGAAAGATGTCAACCTGATCGTTGATTAGTAAAGGTGTCATGCAATTTGTATGCTAAATACAAGTAGATGAAGTAATTCTCGGATTATTTTTAGTTGGATGAACGTTATGTTTGTTTTGAATTTTCTGTTAGGTAACAAATACTATAAATATACACAAGAGAATCGAATGTGGGCCAACCAAAGGTGCCTATTCGCATGTATAATAAAATAAAAATTAAAAAAGCCTTAAATTTCGTTACAGATTACAAAAGGTAAAATTTAAATTCTATGTTAATAATAAAATTTCTATTTTTTTGTTAATAAATTAGTTTTTTTTTTAAATTTAGTATAATATGTATAATAAATATATTGTTAATTATTAATTTAGTAAGGTCTCTGTAAGAACTCCTCTACAGATGAGGGCCTCCTCCAAAGACTGCCAGTCCTCTCTAGACTGGGCGACTTTAATCCACTTTGGGCCGGTTGTTTTTTTGAGCTCAGCTTCCCAGTTAGCTCGCATAGCTATTCGCATGTATACTAACGATAAGTTGGATAAAGCAAGCAAAAAAGTGATGCATAACTTATTACGCCTATTATTACTACTGGTATTAAGACGGCTGTCATCTAGTCGTCTTGTCACTAGCGTCAAATTGACATCTTCACGTGACATAGCGTGAGCTAACGCTCGATATCAAAGTTTTTGTATAAAAATACTACTGCCCGATGCGACTTTGTACACGTAATTATGCTACCCTACCCTAGGGATACAATTCCATTGTTTTTAATATTTATTCTGATATTCGGGACGGAGACAGACACAACAAATCAAAAACCATGACAATCAGTCCAGCCGTTCTCGAGTTATAAGTGTTCGAACAAACCCGAATTGTTTTATATTTAAAGTTCTACATACTTTTCTAAATCACTTTACGAGTAAACCCGAAAAATATTATCTTATAATCTAAGTAAAGAAGCACTTTTAGTTTTTTCAGATTTTTTTAATTTTTTAGGCAATTAATACGATTTATCTTGACCCTATAACTTTATTTGGGCTACAAATACAACGAAATGTACGTTAATATAAATGTTAATAAATGTGTTATAATAACACAAATATTTACAATAAGAAATTAGCCGATCCGGGCCAGTCGTTCTCAATTAATGATGCGTATAACAACGTACAGCATTTATTTATATAGATAGATACTAATCTACATTATATAAAATATATTATGTATTCTTAACTAGGAAAGCAAGGTCTTCGAGCATTTCTGTAAGCAATTATACCTTAACTTGTATTGTAGTAATGATTTAGACCTCAAGTTTTACACATCTAGAGCAGATAGAGGTCAGGCATTCAAAGTTTGATTTTATTGTTTTGCGATAGTCACGATATTTCAATTCATAACTTAACAAAACATATAAATTTCGATGTTAAATTTTATGCAGTAATTTTACATGTAAAAAATAATAGTTTTTGACGAAAAAAGTTGTAATGTGAAAAATAGAATGAATGTAGTCGAATGAACTTAATAATGTAAGTAAGTATACAGAGTAGAGAGGATAACGCGACATTAATTTAAAGGGGTAGGTAATTGTGTTCATCATAGCAAACAACTTCTAGTATGGGACGAACGCTGAAATCACGAAATACAAATCAGCTGTTCCATACATTATGTAATTTATTTTGTCTTTTCTGTATGGAACAGCTGATTGTATTTCGTTATTTCAGCGTTCGTCCCATACTAGAAGTTGTTCGTTATGATGAACACAATTACCCCTTTAAATTAATGTCGTAATATCCTCTCCACTCTGTATAATTCGATTTCATTCACTCTAAACAAGTGTGCGAACTTTTTACCCGACTGTCAAGGAAGGGTTATGTTTACGTGTGTATTTGTTGTCGAACATCGTTCGTAATTAAATCAATCATGATCAGTATCAGGAGAGAGAACAAATTTTGCGCATTACAAACTTATTCCTTAATTAATAGATTTTAAACATCTTCAATAATTTATGTAATCACTACATAGTATAAAACAAAGTCGCTTCCCGCGTCTGTCTATCCCTATGTATGCTTAGATCTTTAAAACTACGCAACAGATTTTGATGCGATTTTTTTAAATAGATAGAATGATTCAAGAGGAAGGTTTATATGTATAATACATGCATATTAGCGTAACCGTGCGAAGCCGGGGCGGGTCGCTAGTTATTATATAAGTTAAAGTCACAGTCACAACTGTAAAACATTGACCTACGAGTATTATTTTTAATAAACCATTCTAAATTTATCAGAGATTAGAAAACCTTGCGTTTATAACCTTAGTTCTAAACATGAAGTTAATTACCTACACTTAGTTTTATTACTTATTACATAGTGGCTTTTATGTTTGTATCTACCTTCACTCTATATAATCAACACATTTGAATCGTGTTAGCCTAATGGTATGGTCTCAGGTTCGACCTAAGACGCGCCTCTAACTTTCCGTAAATTATGTACGTAATCTAAATTAATTAATTTTTATTCCTTGCCTCGGAAAGCACGTAAATCCGTTGGTCCTGTGCCTGATCTCTCTCTGGACGTGTCGATTTTCCGTTCCATCGGACAATGAGAGTGAGGGAGTAGAGAGTGCATAATATATGTGTTTTCTTATAAATTAATTTATACTTACTCCTTGCCTCGGAAAACACGTAAATCCGTTGGTCCTGCGCCTGATCTCTCTCTGGTTGAGTCGATTTTTCGTTTCATCGGACTATGAGAGTGAGGAAATAGAGAGTGCACCTTTATTTTCGCACACACTTGTGCATTATGACATCTCCTGCGTAGTTGGCTAATCTCCGTTGAGATTGTCCGCTGTGACCGATATTTAGTCAGGAGGACATTATTAATCAACCCATACTTAATAAGCACTCTATAATCTATACACCCTAACTAATATTATAAATGCGAACGAATATTGTTTGTTACTTTTTCACGCCTTAATCTCTAGAACTAGAATTTTCCCGCAACCCCCATTAGCAAAGTATCTAAATCCCGTTTAGAACCCTTCTACCCTCACAAAGCTAGTGACACTTTACGAGTGCAAGTGACCGTATCGCGTGCCACGAGATAAACTTGTTATAATTTTTATGAAATGCCTTATCATAGATACGGGTGTGACCTTCCTAGCTGATCACGCACAGAGTAGTTATCAACAGAGAGTTTTGATATATTTAATCGTAATGAAACAACCTTTTTAACAGATTTGTCGCGTAGAAACATTTATTTATTTGTCAAGTTCTGACACTTCTGACGTTTCGAGTGTTTTGCAGCTCTCGTGGTCGCAATTTATATTTATAAATGTTTTTAGTAAAAAAAAATTTTACGCGACGAATGCGAAAGTTTAAGACACTATTTAATCATTTTTATTTACTGATTAGCACAATTAAATGTTATTCAATGAAAGATAAGACAAAATTCTTATGTAATTACAACAAAACTGACAATGCTGAATGATATTTCGCCCTCATAGAGTAATTTAAATTTAAGAAAAATGTTTTCTACCAAAAATCAATATTTATTTATTCATCAATTCCTAAACAACCATCATCACACCATCACAAAACAATCAAAATTCTGATTACATAAACGGCTAATGAAATGTTGTCACAACCGTTTGAAACAAGGTATAATGACAGATAGCTTGCTGCGCGCAACGCCCACAAGATGAGAGGCTGATTTATCGGCTATTGTACGAACTTCCTGGGGAAAGTGGCCTATTTGAAGTTCACTGCTGTTAGTCATCTACTGGTATTTGTTATTTGGTATATTATGTACTGTGATACCCTTTGAACTATAAATTCATAGACACATAATAGAACTTATTATCTACATTAAATTAAAAACCAATGCGACTTTTCTATAAATAAAACTGCCTAATTAATTTTGTTTTGATTATTTATTAAAAATTATTGAACTCAGAGTAATAAAATTAAAGAGAGAGATAAGTAATAAAATAAAACTACTCTTACTATTAATTTTAAAGAAATAAATTACATTACCATTTATTCAAATATAATCTTAGCAATAATTTGTTCTGTTTTGAAATCTTTTTCTTTTTTAATTATAAAGCTCACAATGATTAACGCTGTAATGTAATAATCTAATTATTAATTTACATTATTATTAATCTGTACAGTCCTTAAAATTACAAATTGTAAAAAATCACTGCTTGATAATGTCAGTTTCTTCTCAAATGACGCATAAAAATTGCTTTAGTTCGGATTATAATTTACATATTTCCGCATTTTTTATACATAAAGACTACTAGTTTTATGACCAAGCTTCGTCATTTCCATAGCAACAATATCTTGAATAACTGGAAATAGGAAAAAAAGCACAAAAAAGTCTTTGACCTTACCTTTAGACGTTTATACGTCTTGTAATCTACATGACATTAATTTCATTGAATCTCAGGTACCTACAGTAAAATGTGTTTCCTGAATACACTTATCTGCTGTCAATTTATTTTTAAAATCTATTTAGACTTTTTCAATTATTAAAATTACATATAAAATTATTTACTATCAAATCAGGTTAATTTATTCTGATTGGAAAGATCAATAATACGACTCCTAATAATAAGCTCCAATTATATTAATCTGTGTTTAAATTCCTCCTATTTTTTTCCGAATTAAAAATTTGACACGGACATCTTTGACTAGTATTTACTTTTTAGAGTCTTAGTTAACATTTTAGTCTGTTCCTACTTGGCTATACGTATTTTTTATTAATGATGACTACATTCCACGTCACCAAACGTTCCAAACATTACATTAACATTACCTAAAATTAAACAACAACAAAAAATCAACACCAACCTCCATGCTCAAATACTCTAGATATTATTTTTTATTATACAAAATTCCATATTCAAACGTCAATGTAGAATTCCTTAACATAAAAAAAAACAAGACTAAGTCTCTGTATGTGGCTACTCTGTACAAAGTTTTTGCCCAGGCCTTTTCCTTTCGAATGACCTTGTAGCTGCGTGCTACAATAGTAATACCGATACTGTGTGAACTACTAATTGTTGCTTGTTTTCATTTAGTGGACACCTTATTCAAAAGTTAACGAGTTAGTTTATGGAAAAAGTTGTAGGTTCAAATTGGTAATACTTAATATACCTAACTAATTTTTTTTTTACGTAAAACGGTTTTGTCATCAGAACTAAAGGTATGTCCCAAATATCTGACTAATCATCAGGAAGGGGGTAAAACATCGATTACAAAATTTGAACCAAATATTAAACAGGGTAAGCTAAATAAAACCGTTTAAAATATAAACGTAACATAACAACTCACGCCTTAAATAAAAAATGAACGAAAAATCAAGACTTCATAAACAGCCTTACAAAATGCTTAGAACTATGCGTTTTTTTATTTAGATCACATAAGTCCCATAAGGCTATAAAAACCATAATCTTAACCCTAACACAGCGAATAAAGACACAAGTGTCACGGAAGTGCCGTTAGGAACCTTTCCTAAATGTTTTCATAAGATTGTACCCTTTTTATTCTATGGCTACTTCAGCTGAAAAATGTAGGGTTAAACTGCATTGTATTATGGATAGAATTATATCGATAATACAGTCCAGTCAAAACCTACACTTAGGAGCTTGTACCGAAAATTTAAGAAAAAAACTTAAAAAAAAAATTACCTGGACTTTATTTATTTTTTAACTTGACAATCTATTCTATTTTAAAGATTACGATTTTTACAAACCCCATTAGGAAAAACTTGTGAAAATCCAAGAGAAAATCTCTTGTAAGTCCCCGCCGAGCGTATTAACTTAAAAAAAAATCAATTTTAAAATTACGAAACTAAGACGTCAATTAAAAAAACATTTTTTTTTTCAACGCATTAATTTTTGTGGAGACTACTTTTATGTAACTTTTGTGGGGCCCCGTTTAGTTTTTTCGCCCCGGGCCCCTGACTGACTTAGTCCGCCGCTGGTCCACCATAGACCACACATGAGAAGTGTGCGTGTATTCGTGGACACAATGCTTTTTTATTATAAGACTCAACGATTCCTAGCATTACGTGGAAGCATGATAGTATGGACCAGCACTTGACCTTATTGGTCTTATTATGGTAATACAACCACACAGATCTAGTCAACATGTTTTTTGTCTACCGATCTGTATTTAGACGACATTTTCTTGTATACTTAGGTATAAAATGTATTTCTAGTAAATTGAAATAAAGTTTAGGTATTAACTGTTGAATTCACACTGCATTATTGGTTGAATCACTTCAGGAATTCTAGTTTTTGACACACGACATTGATCTTTGATCATTCTACAAATCAAGAGTGAATAGGCATCTCAAAGGCAGCTCCATCGTAGACCACAACGCCGCTTACCATCCAGAGGGTTCGTGGTTAGCATGCCTTAATAAAAAAAACGGACTTTAATGTTTGAATACTATGTATAAATACAGTTTATGTATAATAATGTAGTTCTGAAATTAATAAAGTTTAGTCTAGCAGATTAAATTGCACGATTGCTGCTGTTAAAAATGTTTGTGATCTAAGAGTACTCAGAATGTAGCCTAATGAATGTTAATTGATATAATGTTTATGTATTTATTGTTATCTAGGGCTGCAAACTTATGAAATGAATGCATCGAAAAGAAAAATTGATGAACTTACTCCTATTAAACAAGTCCAAAAAAATCATAATCCTAAATTTTAAAAACAAATGATGGGCATTCAAATAAACGGTCATAACATTCAGCTTACACGGACATAAAGCATTTTGGTTCATTTTTCATTGTTATGGTGGATAGGTCACGGTGCATGACGCTTTTAATAAATTACTGCGCCGGCCGTGCCGTGCTAATATTTGTACTGGGTAGGGTTCGCAGATAAAGTGCTAATGATTTGTCAAGTAATGATTTATGTGATTTTGGGATCTTATTGTTGGGTTGGTTGTATTAAATTTGTAGGTTGGTACGCTTATACAAACGGATATTATCTCCAAAATCAGTGTTATGGAAATAATCACGTTTAAAAATACGAAAATTCATAGTTGGCAAACTTAGGGTTCATAATATCCCCCCCGAATGTGGGTTCTCGCCTTGTCGTGGCGGGGGGGCTTAGTAGCCGCGGTGGGGCTCGCGGTGAAGCTAAGAGGAACCCCAAGGAGGCGCCGCTCCGGCGGGCTTTGGCCAGAAGCCCACTTTGGAGCGGCCCTGGCGGGTTGCGGTGCTGTATCAGGGTGGAGCACCTAGCAGCACCGCAACTGAGGCGGGCCGCGGTGTTGTATGAACAACATCGCGGCTGAGGAGTGCGGGGCCGCGGCGGGAGAGGAGTGCCGGTATTACGGTGCGCCGCTCTCCCTACCTTCCGCGGCCTCGGCGGGGCCGCATCCGTCAGATTGCGGACACGGCGGGGCCGCAGGGGAAGAGGAGTGTCGGTATTACGATGCGCCGCTCTCCCTATCCTCTGCGGCCGATGTGAGGACCATGGACGTCAGACTCGGGGTCGTCTGGCGTTCATTGCACATGGTCCTCGAAGTGGTCACGGTGGGTGGGTGTCTAACACCCACCCCGAGGAGGGTCCGGCAACGGACGTCCGCGGCGGGTTCGCGGATGTAATACATTGGGATACCGCGTTCCCGCCACTATGCGGATAAGAGGTGACACAGAAGGGGTTTTAGTCGGTATGCCGGCCGCCCACCATCTCCAGGCCGGAGAGCCCGACATAACCGTCTCGCATCCCCGAGCGGGACGGTATGCATAAGGCGCATTTCCCCTTCTGCGAAAAAAAAAAAAAAAAAAAAAAAAGGGTTCATAATATCCTAATTTATGCCTATAACTTGCTATAGCTATGACTGTTGGTATTTTTAAACGCAATTATCTCAAAACACTGATTGTGGAGATAATATCCTTTTGTTTCTGACGTACGACAACTTAACTTGTGTGTTAGAAAATCGAAATTTATTTTGCATTGGTTTATCAAACTAGGCTAGATTGCTGTACATTATTTTTTGTTATTAAAAACTATCTTTTTCATAACAAAAAACTACAATCATAATATTGGAAAAAAACCGATAAATTCAAATTTAAATATATTTTTTACAAAACTAAAAATAAAAAAACAGATATTCCTATGTTACAAAAACATTAACATCATACAAGGATTGCAACTGTGAAAGTCAATCTTTGGCCACTACAGTACAGCCAACATCCCTGTCATCTGCGAAACATTAAACAACTTGAAGTTGTGCAGCCTTGTTCAGGGCATCGAACCCGTTCATTTTGCAATAAATTCTCGATCTTTACATAATTATATTTAAACTAAGAGTATGATGAAAGAAAGTCTGAGGAAATCGAACGCGCTCACACAGGCCACAGCTGTAGCCAGCAGCACCACTGCACTGATCGGATTATTCCAATCAGATTTTTAAATATTATTAAGAAACATTCATTTTTGACCATAAACACACTTGATGGTAAGTTGTATATTTGTCTATATTGAAGCATAATTGACTTAAAAATGCACTATTGATTTGAAAATACAGACACTGCACTGGAACCTATACCACTCTTTAGCCGTGATTTTAACCCTATTTCAATGGTAATAAAAACGAATATTCAATAATATTTTACCAGTGACTGTAAGACTATATCACATAATATTATAAGATCAAATCTACAAGTTACAAAAAAATGGCGTGCTTAAAATTCAATTCGGCATAGTTCATAAGAGAAAGGTTCTTTCTGATCAAGGCTTGAAATTAATTAGAACATCATCCATCCGAATCAATCTTAAAAATTAACAAAGTCAAATTAATTGATTCGAACCGCAAACTTTCACTGAGCTATGCCTAATGAGATTTTTACACAAAGACTTTCGAAAAATGGTAATGGGAGCTTGATAAGCAATAGTAACATAATATTTAATCCTGGAATTGAAATAATCTTCTTAATATTTGCTTTTTCATCCCCCGCGAATGTTTAACTAAGACATTGATTTCTCTTGTACATCCCGCTTAACAAATTTTAGTCTAACTATATCTCTTTCTATTAAACGCCATCGAAAAAGGACAGCAAATTGAACTAAATTAGGGCTGTTAAATTAGTCTACGTCCTTGCAATTGACGTGAAATCAGACGAAACCTCTAGGTATGACATGCCGACTAAATTCTTGTTAATGTCACGTAAATGGACTAGTTTTAATACTCTAAATATCTTCTATCCTCTCTCTGTTAGAAAGAGAGATGGCGAGTATAAATTAGTTTAGAGCGTGTGCAAGAGATAAGCACCATAATAATACCAAACCCGATATCAATACAGTATTGACTTATCATAGGAAAAATTTTTAGACATCAACTACTTTCTACAAAAAAATATTTCACGAAATGGAAAAAAAAAGTCATAAAAATGTCGTTTGACATATTAAATCCACTGTCACAAAATGAAAAATCGTCGTGCATCACCGAAGTTATTAGCAAAAAACTGGAAGATAAAGTTTTATTAAAAATGTATTTTCAAAAGACTATTTCATTTGTCATAATTTTTCTGCAATCAGTACAACCCTTATTGTTCGGGGACGATAGTGATTTTAAATTAAAAGAGCCGTAGGCGTTGTCCTTATTTTTTCACTATTTATCTCTGCAATGCAAATACCACTTTATTTTGGTGAAACCTATAGTTGCAAATTGATTGCCAGCGGCTAAAAGTTCAAGCTTGTATATTTAATAGCTTGTATACTTACTGTATACAAAAGGTGAGAGATAATAGTGCATTTAAAAGATAAGAATTATCAATTTTTTAATTGCTCAGAAGGCTTCTTGGCTTATACGCGCTGTACAATTATGTAGTGTTTATGTTTTTTTTAGGTTTGCCTGCTGCAGAAATAATTATAATTATTATTTATGTAAACAACCCTTTTTTTATTAAAAAATTTTAAAGACCCAGAAAAGAGTGGACTGGGATCTTAGCTTACTAAAACTACCGCGGTGATCATCATCAATGAGAAAGGTCCCGGGCAGTTTTAAATAACAAAGTTTGATACCATAGCTCAACGTAGTAAAATTTGTTTTGTTACCCGACTGCGCCAGAAGGGGGATTATTTACATAATAAATTTCCAAATCTCCTTGTTTTCTTATAAATATCAGGATTATTAAGAATAACATGGCTTGCATATAAGAGTAAAACTTTTTAAAAGTATTATAACTTCCAAACTCCGTGGCCCAGAAAACCCTGTACCTACTTCAAATGGGAAAAAAAAACAAAAAAACTTTGTCGAAGTTTCCCTAAATCCCTAATTAGAGTACACACTGGGTCAGGCAACTTTTGCTTATTATTTTGTTCAATCCTGAGATGAGAAATGGTTTTTATCCTGTTTCGAAGTTCTTTAAATATGTATAATTGGATATAGAAAAGTTTTAAGGGTATTGAAAAGTTATGTTTTGTATTTGAATATCGAAGTTTTATAATATTTCGAAATATTGTTTGTTCGAAGAACTGGGAATTTTTCTTCCCGGTTGTACCCAGTGGGTGCAACTGGGAATATAAGTTTTTTAAGAGTAACAAGGTTGTATACTTAATAATAATTTTTCAGTGGCAGGTAAATTAGAGATTTATTTTACGAAAGTTGACATGATTAGCGTAGTATGCAATAGGTATATCTGCACGAGATAAATAAAAATCTAATGCAATCCACAGCAAGGGCGTGCCTGCTATACATTTTTCCGATGCCCGTCATACAAAATAAAGGGCTTTTGCACCTCTTTGCACCTAACAATGGATTTACAATAGGGAAGATGCAGATGTAATATTTATGGAATTTGTATGATTAAAACGTTAAAAAAATATAAAAGAAAGGCCACTGCAACGTTTTTATTTTACATATTGTTGTTTTTTTACAATAATTACGATTTAAAAATGACTTGAAACAATACGTATTTTAAAACACGAATTAGCGTTTCGTGACGTCACACTTGTTTTGACAACTTATTTGACGTTATGGTTGTAAAGGTGAATATTATTTTATGGGAATATTAATTGCGTTTTTTAAATAAAAATGGAAGTTGGATTTATAAAAGCAGACTCCAGGAATTTACCGAAAGTTAGTGTTGACATGGTTGTAACTTTTTTATCGAAAGTGCAGAGTTTTCAGGTGTAGAAATGAAAGGGGCTAAATTACTACGGTATGTATACATCATAGTCATTCATAGTTGTTAAACTTTGTATTTTATTCAGCGGCTTCTACATATAGCAGTTATTTCAGCTCGACAAGAGAATCTTATGGCGATAACGCAATCGGCCATGTCCAAATTAAAAGAGATGGAGGAGAATTATGTACAATAAAAAGTAGAGTTACTCCGGAGCACAAAGAACGTAAAGAAGGTTATCGGGTTACAGCCATTATTAATGAAACGCAAAGCTTGGTCGGAGTGTAGCAAAGGGTGTGCACCATTTGTCTTCACAGCTTGAAACCACTTTTTTCTCAGCTTTGGGTCAGAAGGTCCACTCAAAAATAATTTATTTGCAAAAACTTTGTTGAGGTAGATGGACACATTGGCACAAAACATGAGTCAACACGGCTTTTTATCTGAATATTAATGGTATTGTTACAATCACCTGACGTCGATGGATAGTCCATTTTAATTTTTTACAAATAATCTCGAAAAAGCAAAAGTTAAAATGAAAAGTAAATGTAAATTGAAAGTTGTTGACAGACAAGAGTGACGTCATCAGTACCATAGGTCCGTTTTCGCGCGAACTGTCAAACTGTCAATTTAAAACAGCATTTTTTCCGATAAATTACAATATTTTAATTGTTTTAATATATTTGTGGTCTATTCTACATGGAATTCTTTAAAATGAAAACAAAAATAAAAATAGTGCATCTTCCCTATTGAATGTCATTTCTCGACCTTTGATAAAATAATGATTTGCTGGACTTTTTTTTGTTTCATATCTTTTGACAAGCTTTTGTGTTACCAAAAAAAATTGGAAAAATGAAAAAATAGGACCGGATTTTGACCAATAAGCGACCTTTAGTATTATGAAAAACATAACTCTTCCTTGGTAGTCAGGGAAAAAGACTTACGTTTTACCACAAACAGTTTTGTAGACTAACCGTAAACCACAACTTTTTTATTGTGTGTAAAACCGCATACGGCGATGGCGATGATATTATGCCCGACTCGCACGGACTAAAAACCACACTGTGTTCCTAAACTTGTGTATTCAGCGCCCTCCCAGAACAAGCACACCTAGCTTAATAAATTAGGTAAACATACAATGAATTGAATCACGTTCGAAATTCAAATTGGATCACGTCATCTGTCAGTCCTGAAACAATAGACACCGAAACTAATATTGTAAACATCAGTTATATTGCGATTCCAATATGTCCACCGAAATTAGACTGGTGGAATTGGAAATTTGTAACTATGATATTGTGACGTTATAATGAAAATTTAGATTTCATGTTAGCAAAATCTTGATAGCCTGAGTTTTTCCAAAGAGTATAAAATATGACTACGTAAAGAAGGGACACTCGCGAGTTAGCACCTAGCCGTCGAAGTCTCTACGTTTATTTAGCTCGCCCTATTTGATTTTTATTTGTTTGTTACCCCCTTCCTGTTGACATTTAAATCGCAACTTTAAAATATTATCGCAGAAAAAAAATCGCGTGTGCTAATCCCGAGTATCTGATCTCTTTTTCCTACTAGACCGCACTTTTATAAAAAAAAACAATATCAGCCGAAACTGAATCTTTGTTCGGATAAATGCAATTGACTTTACTCCCAAAGTACGGAGACGCGCCACAAATAATCAACTACCCACAAAATGATCGCTTTAAGTTTTGCTTGACCTTAATGATGATGAGCCGTGATAGGCTATGGTATGACCGCTGACTAGCAAGTCAGAGGTCTCAGGTTTGAAACCAAAGCGCACCTCTGACTTTTCGTAAGTCATGTGCGTATTATAAATTAATTATCCCATGCTCCGTTCTTCGCAAAGCACTTAAGTCCTGCGCCTGATCACTCTCCGGTCGTGTTGGATTACCGAATTACGAGAATGAGAGAATAGAGAGTTCACTTGTGTGCCAGCCAAGTCATGCCAAGTTCGAACCCACACCCGCGCGCTTGTAAAGCAGGTTCGAACCAATTCGCCATCACGTCTTAATTAATAAGACATTATAACTTTAATGACCGTAAATTCGTGACAAACAACGATATGAAGTATTTTAAATTCATTTTCAAGACATCAGTGTCTAAATCAGTTTACACAGAATCAATATGAGACCTTACATCCCTTGCATATTTCATAACGCAACTATGTACGTACAAGATATATTCCTTGTATAATCTTGATACTGGGGACTCGGCTGCATTATTCATGAGTTTCATGACTGCTATGTGTTGCCAACTGGAAGTGTAATCTTGAAATAAGGGATAGGTTGCAGTGTTCTTGTAGCTGAAGCAAGTATCAAGAAAATTCAACCACATCTTTTGAAAATGACTAAGTATTCGATAAAGAATTGTACGGTACAAATCTGTATGTATCTATAACATTTTTATAATGCATTTATGTAAAGCAAACATCCGATTTTTTTGAAACTTTAAAAAAAAGAAAGAACCAAGAGTACTAATAGGACTTATAATGCTACAAACATGCAAATTTAAAAAATAAAATTTTGAAAACAAAAGAAAGAATCAAGAAAATAGCGAATCTATAATAATTATTTCATTCCTTGAAATATTTTTTTAAATATTTACCTATTAGGTCTTATATTGATTAGAAGAGCTCTATATTTTCTTGAAATATTTCTCTGTAAAAATCGTGCTTTCTTGACCGAGTTTTGATCACAGCGGTCAATCTCGTCGGAGATTGGGCAACAACATAGGAGATATTATAGTGTCTACTAGTAATTTGGTGGCAAGGTTTGCGTTTGATGGTCTATGCGATTACGTTTCGATCCGAAACATTGACATTTGGCTTTGGGAGTACGATCCCTAATATCTCTGCTTTGGCAATCAACGGTCATACAACTAGGAGACTACCACGATCACAACTTAATATAATAAACAGACATTAATAATATGTTATAATAATATAGTCTCAAACCAGCTGCAAAGCACTCAAAACCAGGTCAGGTTTTTTGAAAAATAATAATTTACACGAACAGTTAAAGGTTGTTTTATTATGTTACCTATGTTATAACGTTCAGAACATGGGAGACATAGTTACCATAGTCTAATAAATCATTTTTTTTTGTTTTAGTGGCCACCAAGACTGCTAGGGTGGGCCGTTGCAGTCCTACTGATAGTCGCTGTCATCACACCTACATCAGACTCTACCAGTAAGTATACCTACAATTTTTATAATTTTAAGGTCGGCAACGCGTCGGCAACATTTCGGTTACGGGTATGTTTGCTTATCGTCAGATAACTCGCAAACTTGGTTACCCTCTCTATCACATAAAAAAGTCGAATAAGGCTTATTACAATTACCAACTAATTGTGTACTGGCACGACTTCGCTCGTGTTAATTTAGAATTTAAAATTATATCATGATTTGAAAGACACGTGGCCTCATCTATTATCATAAGGATGTTATTGTTATTTTCTTCGGGAACAATACTTTTTTCCGGAATAAATAGTACCCTATATTCATTTCTTTTTGTAAAAAGTTTCGTTAACTTTTACAAACAAACTTTCGCTTTTATATTATTACTAGCTTTTGCTTGCGGCTCCACCCGCGTAAAACAGTAGCCTATGTCCTTTGTCATATTCCAGGCTATATACAGGTTTCAGAAGTTTAGGCGCTATAAAGTAATAACAAATAGAAAGACAGACAAAGTTACTTTCGCATTTATAGTATTAGTAGGATATATAAATATATTGTTTATTTAGGATCTTATTTTGATATATTTTAAACATCTATCCTTCGCTACTGGTATAGTCAATTACAATTTTAGCTATGCAAATAAACTGCGTAAAAAAGTCTATCAAATACGTAGGAGCAGACCAAGATTTTAACACTGATTTGACATTTCCAAAACCTACGGCATGTCGCCTTAAATGTCTGCAGATATTAGTTTCTAGAATTCCTTAAACTGCTATTTAGGGTCCTTCAAAACTATTTACGTATGCTCTTTGGCCTTCCATCATTTGCATATTATTATGCTAATAGAACCCAAAATCACTAGTATTCGCGTATATGACACTAGCTTAGCACGCGACTTTGGGTCCTTTATTGTACTCATGCTCTACTTCATACAAAAATATTACTGTAGGTATAAGTACTGAGTGTTACTGATAATTATTATTGGTTTGCAAATAAATAATAAATACAAAACCCGCGTGGATTTCGTTTTTCATCTATTCATTGCTTAGAGGTGAAATTTCCTAAGTGCTTGGGTTCTCAAGAAATAAATTTTTACTGCTGTTCGTTCGATTTCGCCATTTTTCAGTTTTTTGGTTTGCAATAAAATATTTGTTGCTTTAGTTTATTTATTAGGTAGGTACCACTACTTTTCTATGTACTTATGTGGTCTAAAGCCAAAATGCTCTTAACTAGTTTCATAAAAGCCTATTTCCCATATTTTTTCCCATAGTTTGCAACTGGCAACCGATAAAAATAAAATTCCAACTTCAATTTTTAAATTTAAAAAAATCGAATCGAGAACGTTTTTCCTTTTTGAAAGTCGTTTTAAAATAAAGAATCTTTACATTTCGAATACACAGAAACGAATTCAAAGGTTAGCCACGAATTCCTTTTTCAAAAACATGTCATGGCGTCTACCAATCGTGTTTGTATTTTTTGCATACCCTAGATTACGAGCTGACAGACAGACGTGCTAGTATTTTACAGTTTTATAGATAGGTATGTATTTATCGGGCTATTTGTTTGAAGCCCAAAGTTACGGTTATGTGTGTGTTTCGTGACATATCCTGAACGGACATGGTCTGCAGAGATATACTGCTGATAATCCGACAATTTATTTGGGTAAAAAGTCGTTTTTTTACACTGACATCGTTGGTTTTAGTGTGGACCTACCTTTGTCTGGGGACTTTCAAAGTAATTTCAAAATAAAATATTAAATTACTTTAGCGACAGTTCCGTATAACTACCTAACTAAGGCACTAACTCCTATAAAACACAATATAAAAATAAAAATATTATATAGGTAAACAAAAAATAAAACATGATAAAATTCAACTTTTTAGACACCTACTCGACGCTTAACGTACCTTGTTAATTAAAAAATAACCCTGTAAATAAGTTAAGAGTTTTCTCAACAGTTTTTAGTACTTTACTTCGTTATAACTTAATCTAATACCTAATTACAGCAGTTATTTCCATTAACCTTCAAAAGTAGACTCATAAAACTGTACATTCAAATCTCTGTACAAAATATAGCTAAACTTTTAATTAATTAATGTAGGTAAATGATTTTAATTACTGCAGTACGCCTTGAAAATAGACAAGAAAGGAAGCAGTGCGTTAATGATCGTTTAAGTGCGTGATTAGTTATATAAATGAATGTTATATGGCTTGCTACGTCTAATTTAAATGTGTAAATTGCGTATTTATTTTTCATATCAGTGTGAATCATCGATTTACAGCTTAAAAGATGGTGCACTTAATATCGTGCCCTGCATATCGTTGTTCATTACAGGAACTTGATGGACGCTACTGAAGGCGCCAATCTCGTAGCCCAGTTCTGGGCTGACAAAATTATAAATATAATTATCATCTAAAAAATAAAAAAAATACTATACATTCTCTATAAAAAAAAACATCAATATACCTATCAAATCAGTTTATTCATGCCAAAGTTAGTTTTCCAATTTCTGGAGGGATCACCTAGTTTTCACCGCCTCTATCTAAACAACAATGTTTGATCCTTCATAACTTTTTTATTTACAGTTTGAAAATTGATAAAAAATAGGTAAACTGATCTATGAGAACCAAAACTTCAATCATAGCATTTGTAACCACTAAAGCAACAAGAAAGTTTTTCAAATTAACATTAATTGTCTTATCCACACAATTCTTTCGCCAAAGATTAATGTATTTCATGAAAGCACCGACATATTAAATCTGATTTGTCTAAAAAAGTGCACGATCACTTTGTAAACAGAACGTGTACTGAATTTATCCTGATGTTGATTTTTCGTTACAGGGGTGGCTTCAGGGGAGGTTTATTAATCGTTCCGTCGACGTTAGGTTAGATTCAGTGGTTTAATATGGAGGTAAAACGTATTTCGAAAGAGTTTTTCCTGAAAATTATGTTTCAAAATCAGTTTTAATACGTTATTTATAAAATAGAATTAAATATCTAAAAAAATTGGCAAATGATAGATTTATCGGTGACATCCAACTTTGTATATTTGAGTATTCTATAAAAATTAGTTAAAAAGTAGGTAATGCAAAATAAAAAAAAATATGAAACCAATGAAACGTTCTTTTGGTTCTTACTACCCCTTACCCCTTCTCGTGCCGCGGGTGTTGTAAGAAGCGACAAAGGGAAAGATTCGCAGGATAGGCAGCAGCATCTTTCTGTGTAGCAATCATCTGTTACAGCGATTGCCAACCCGCTTGCCCAGCGTAGCGAACATGGGCAAATACGTCGATTATGGGCAAAAAGAAAAGAAACGGATCTCCATCCATTTCCATTGAAAGGACCTATCCAAATTTACAATTTGACCAAAGAATATCGAGTCCAGCAATCCACTTCCACCAGTACAAAACCCACCGCTTATTCCTATTTTAACGAAATATAAATACACATTTTTCATCATTATATTTACTGTGAGTTTTTTACCCAAATCCCTTTAATATCATACAAAATAACCGTCCACAAACAAACCTAGAACATTTGAAAACAAACAAAATGCCTGAACTCATACATTAAAACAGTTTCTTTTGTGTAAAAACGTATTTTTCTTCATCATTCTGAATACAACCTTAAAATCTGAAACCTAAGGTTCAAATTAGAAATGAAGTTCTAGTAACATTAGTCACAGAGTCCCGTAGGGGCGTTTGGAATCCAAAGTGTTGAGTAAGTTTATTACTAGAAACATCAGTAAATCGTTTTGTATAGCTAAGATACCTGTAGTTTCGGGCTTTTATTTGTTTATATTATTGAATCTTCCATGCAATTTATTCAGTAAACTGTATATATTTACCACATCAGAAATATTTCTATGGATATTATTTTTGTACATCGTCGCGAGGAAACGCCTACTCCGAAATTTTAACAACGAAGCTTCGATTGTCGGATCGCATGTTCGTTCGTTAAATTACCTTCTAATAGATTGTTTTTTTTTTATGGATTTGTAACGAAACGACAGATGAAAGCACTTAGTACAATTAAACAGTGGTAATTTGGTGGTAAGAATTATGTTTGATGGTCTTCATTATTACGTTCCGATCCGAAACATCGTTGTTCGATTTTCGGAGTAGAGCCCCTGGACTTAATAATCTAAAATCGCCAACACGCAGTGAGCTAGTGGTGGCACGTGGTGATTAATGCTCGATCGATCTTGTATGAGAAAAGGCCTTTGCCCTACAGTGGGACAGTTACAGGCTGATTAAGTTTTTTTTTATCTGTAAATTCAGAAAAATGTTAATTATAGCATAAGAGCCCGTCCAGGAAGCGCGATTTACGCGCGTGTCCACTCGCGCGTATTGTTACTATCGTGTGAGGTAACGCGCGGGAGCATCTGGACGGGATGTTTGTAGCTCTAGCATCTCGAGAACGCGCGCGAGTGCCTACGCGCGAGTGGGCACGCGCGTAAATCGCGCTTTCTTGACGGGCTCTAAGACTTATCTTATACGACATTTAACTTCAATAATTATTTACATTCTAAACCCTCGAAGCAAAAAGAGGGATGAATAAATTATCGCATATGAACCAATTTTTAATTTGTTTTTTTTTTTTTTTTTAATTTGAAACGTAACTTGATCGAGAGTGTTTTTTAGCTAAGAACAGCTAAAAAAAAAGTTGAGGTTTTTCTATATCGGGGGTTTTTTAAATTTAAAATTATAAATTTATAGTTATTAGACATAGTTCCACACTAGAATTTTCTCCTTTATCATATGTACAAAAGTTAAAGTTTGCTTATGGGTTATTGTCTTTGCTGCGAATGATTCACAGTCTATAATCAAGCTCTATCAGTCTATAACCTATGTTCACAAATAAAGAATTTGATTCGATTTGATTTGATTTGATTCTAATCCACTTGATGTCTATTCCTAAAAGCGAAAATAGGACTTAAGATCGCTAACAACCTTATACTAACGCTAAATAGATCTCTAAGCCAACTTAAGGCAAGGCAAGCTTTTAAGTTAAATTGAACGGAAAAATTACCTTCATGTGAAATGGCGAGAACTGACGAGGATTGCATTGATTGAGATTAAATTCTCACTTCTCGGTTATAAGATTTAAAATAGATTGAACGGATAGAATTAGAACCTAGTTCCGCTAATATTATCTATATAGATACTAGGAGTTGCCTGCGATTTTAACTTGAAATTTAATTTTCAATCATGATTCGAAAGACTCGTAGCGCCATCTATTGATCATAAGAAAAGTATTATTGTTTTTCTCGGGAACAGTGCTTTTTTTTCGGGATAAATGGTACTCTATGTCCTTTTCTGTACACCTGACAACGTATTTACAAAACAGGATGATCGGTTTAATAATCTGCTACTGCGATCGCCAACTCGCTAGCCCAGCGTGGCGATTATGAGCAAATACCTCTAATGAGCGCACAAAACTGGCGCACTTTGGGAGAGGCCTATGTTCAGCAGTAGACTAATACAGGTGAAAATGATAATGATGGCATAATTAATGATTATGACACAGTGCTCACGCACGGGGTTAATAGTTATTTAAATCTTAAAATTAACGGTAACATAATATGTAGTATGTCATTCTTACCATATCTTTTCTCTTCCACAGCCGTTCGCAGAAGACTCCGTAAGCCTACAAAGACGACCACATCAGTATCAACCACTGTATCTAGATCTACAGATCAGGTGATAGCAGCTAGTGTCAACAGGCCTAAGATACGTGGGCGACCAACCATTGCCAGCAGAAAGTCTTCAGCCGCTATTGACAATTCTGTCACCACAGATCATCATAAAGACAAGGATGGATATAAGGTTGGTTATCTCTTTCATCTTTTATGTGTTGATTTTTTGACATAAGAAATTATTTCGCTAAATAGCTTATAAAATATTTATGATGTTTTATTTATGATGTGTAAAGTAAAATCAATCAATGCTATCAGCTGATATCCTACAAATAGACCTGATTAAATGTAATGAGTCATATTTGACATTTGAATCAATGTATGACGTCATTCACGCTAGTTTTTAAAACCCTTAGTACGGAACTAATTGGAGTTTATAAATAGATTAGGCATCATTAAGAAAGTTGAATTTCCCCAAATTAAATTAAAATCGAATATAAACTTTTTTAAATATTGATATCGTTTAGAAAGGTTGTATTTCCTGCCAATAGGCATGACAGGAAAAGGCAGTGGACCCAGTATTGAACCTTGCGAGAATCATGAATCTAACTTAACATTTCCGTCAAGATAATGACGTGATAAATGATTTTAGCATCAATTCCGTTGTAATAGAAGCGTTGGCATTCATATCCGACACGTAAACCTAAGTTTGTAATATCAATGTACAACACGGATATGAGTGAGCTTTTCGAACGCAAAAGTGAAGTTGTTAGCCTTCAAAATGAGTGTTTACTTACACATTTTTTGCGGTGAATTTCAACTTTATTTCCATAAGAATAAAGATCATATTGTATTACTTTAATCGTATTTCAGATGTTAAATGTTTTGCAAATGTCTTTAAGATAGGTTTGTGAATTTTGAAAACTGTGAAATTGTTAAAATGAGTCTTATTGTGTATGTGGAAAGTTTAAGTTTGAATGGCGTGGTCTTGAGACTTTTCACGTTAAATGGGCTGGTATTTTTAAGGAGTAGACTGGAGTGGGTTATAAAACTGAGTGCTTGAACGAAAACTTTAGTGAAGAATATGAATTCAGAAATATATTATATGCTTTAATATTGTTTGTGGAAGAAGCACTAGTCTTTTGAACATAATTTAAGTATCATAAAACTGCATTTTCAGTGCAATTTCTAAGAATAGTTTATAATATTAAAATAAACTTGCAAAGATTGTGTCATGACTGTATCCTTTTACACACTTGACCAGAATCTCACTGCCTTCTTGGTCTGGAACGCTAAAGATTTAGATTCAATTCTTAGGTTAGACAAAATATAGTCGGGTTTTCCTGTTATGATAAATTTTCTCAGAAACAATCTTAAATTTAAATATGTGCTTACTTAATACGATGCGCATTTTATTCTTTCTTCGTTTTTTATTAAGTTTCATTAGTTATTCAAATAAAAAGTTGAGTCTACTTCAATTAATGGTCAGCAATTAATGTAGGTAATATAAAAATCTAATTAAACTGGACAGTACTTTACAATTATTAATTTTAAAGTACCATCGTAAAATTAACCGTAAAATATCTTAGTTCTATAATAAATTAATGACATAAAAAAGAAAGTGTCATCATGTTTTTAATTTAATTTAACATTCAACTTGCAATTTACCGTTGCAGTTATAATGGAATTATAATTCAGTAAATTGACTAATTTAATGTCTTCCAAATATTTAAGATTATTTTTATCCCCCAGATTGTCTGTTACTACACCAACTGGTCTCAATATCGTACGAAAGTTGGCAAATTTACGCCCGAAGACATTCAGCCGGATCTCTGCACGCATATTATCTTCGCATTCGGCTGGCTGAAGAAAGGCAAGCTCAGTTCCTTCGAAAGCAATGATGAGACCAAGGATGGAAAGACTGGACTCTACGACAGAATCAACGCACTGAAAAAGGCTAATCCTAAATTGAAGACTTTATTGGCTATTGGTACGTAAAATTTTGTTTGTTTTTTCTATTTTTGTACTTTATTCTTAACTAGCGACCCGCCCCGGCTCCGCACGGTTACGCTAATATGCATGTATCATACATATAAACCTTACTCTTGAATCACTCTATCTATTAAAAAAAAACCGCATCAAAATCCGTTGCGTAGTTTTAAAGATCTAAGCATACATAGGGACAGACAGACGCGGGGAGCGACTTTGTTTTATACTATGTAGTGATTGTAATTGTGTTGTGACAGAATTTTAATCTACAAATCAACTCTAGCGATTGTACTAGTGATGATCTACTAAAGATTAACATTGAAATCGGATATCGAAACTATATTGCAGAAAAGACCCTCGCCTTTGAAGTTTATCGATAAATAAAAACCTAATTAGCATTTTAATAAACTATCAGCTCACCTTTAACGTATTGATATCGAAGATTAAAATTATAATGTTATGCATTTAGTTTATCAAAACTAGTTTCTGAACGCGGAAATCGTTTCTGCTCTAATTTTGTGAATATAATATTATATATATACTCATTTTGTCCACGTACACTTCTGAGAAAATACTTAGAATTCAGTCTATCGCTTTTGCCGAATATAATAAACGAGTTTCTACGAGTCTCTATAGAGTCAAAATCGCTTTAGTAGTTACGGGAATATCACAGAAATCTCTGGTGACTTAGATGCTGATGATGATGCCTGGTTCGGAGCGCTCGCTGATAAGAGGCACAAAAGACATTAATGTTACCAACCACGACTAGTTTCTGTTGTCAAGCCTGTGGTAGGATATGTCGCTCTCGCATTGGTTTATTTAGCCACCAAAAACGCTGTCTCGCAGACATTACGCCATAAATCGTCTGCAATAGACGCAAAGGCCTTATATATATATAGATGCTCACGAACTGCAATTATTTACCTTACTTACCATCAAATGACCAGGACGCTCGTTATTCTTTCTACCATAAAAATATAAATTCACCCGACACGATAATGCTCTCCAAAGCTATAAAACCTTATTTCACGAGCCATTGAGCAAAATAATTGAAATATCACTTAAAGCTCTTTATTGGAAAATGCATTATTAAACTTATGGGAAAAGCTTTCCGTATCCATGGAAACACTTTGATTATCCACCCGAATAAGTAAACCATTGATACCGAGATATCACGATACATTCGGCACACAAGTTGCTGTAATCGATAGAAATGTGATGTCTCGAATGTATCGATAAAATAATTCTTAATTTAATAATCAATAACTCTTGATGAAATGTTATTTATTTGACAGGTCAAAAGTTAATTGATGATAAATTTTATAATCTAGCTATAGATATTAATATATATTTTTTTTTTCTATAAAATCAGGTAACGTTTATAGTCTTGCAAAGATTTCATTCATTTCAACAATGACTTACACAACTAATATTACCTATCGCACAATAGCCTTACAATGATTACTCTTACAGAGACGCGTGTGTTCATAAGACGCTATAGACGCCTATTTTACGAGTACTACTATAAAATAAAAAAAATAAAGATAAATTATTATTTTCACAAAAACTGATCAGCATTGTAATAAATAAAAACACTATAAAATGGCGCCACAGAAACCATAACACAACACATCTTACTTTCAACACATTCGTTTTCTTACATAACTGTTGATTCAATCAATCATTACCTGCTCAATCAACGGCTTAAAGCAATCAATAGTGTGTATTTAAATAGTATGATACAAGTTTTTTGCGGAACTAGCTTTCTAATAACTTCCTAAATGTTAATAGTTCGCACGAGAATTGAAATAAAACCAAGTTTATGTGTTTGTTTATGTTCATGGTTATGAATATAAATGAACATAGTCTCTGATTCCAGGTTTAGGAATACCTAATCCCTACATGTCAAGAAATCTTAGTCTTTTTAAGTAAATAAATGAAATGTCAAAATTTTTATTAAGTAAAAATATTTTGAATGGCATAAATAACCAGATTACTAAATATTATTATCAAGATTGACATAATATTTATAATATTAAAAGCGTCGATATCGATAAACCCTCCTCACTACTCTTGTGCGAACTCGCCACAGCGCCATTCCCACGGCACAAAGCGCATTCGCGCGACATTTTCACCCATTTTCACGGGAATGTCTGCAAAAACCGCGCCTATTTTCATGAGAGCAACGTGTAGGTTGTGGCGCAACACATTATGAGCGGTTAAAAGAAATCGACACACTGGTTTTTTGTCGTTTCACCTCACTATTGAGTTGCGAAAATCTGATCGTGTTATAGTAATTAGTGATGTGAATTTTATAGAGCAGTGTGAGATATTTTTGATTGATTATGTATTGTACGTGCAATGTTTTGTATGGAAAACGAAAATCAATTATTATTGTTTTCGAATAAGGTCGAAACTACACAATATATTCTGTCAAAGATTTTTTTATTTAATGAATCAGTCAGTAATTCAATGCCGGATATAGGTAAGCCTTCACCAAGGCGTGCCAATACACGTCATGGTCGTAGGCCTACCGCAGTTTTTTTTTAATTAAAACTTGTTAAATTTCACTAATATTTATTGTTTCTTGAAACTATTTGTTAAATAAAGAAACTATGTTATGATTATTATTCAACTTTAAGCTGTTTCAAACATAGCATGGGCATAAAAAAAACACATCAGTCGCATGAAGTACTCCCCAAGTAATAATTGTGGATAATGAAGAAAAGTATATATCGTTTCCTTCTTCCTTACGCAACAAAAATACGGATCAGCTCACATAACGACGACCCATAAAATATATTGAACTATCTTTTGCCCGCAGCTTTGTTACCATTAATTTAGAATTTAAAGTTCAATCAAGTTTCGAAAGACATGTGGCGCCATCAATAGATCACCATAGTCAATAATATCATCAATAGAAACCATTAGGACGATACTGTTGTTTTCCTCGGGAACAGTACTATTTTTCGGGATTAAAATATGTACTCTCTGAACGTTTCTGTACACCTGACAACGTTTAAACAAAATTTCAGAATGATCAGTTCTGTAGTTTAGGCGTGTATAGGTGACAAACACAAATAAACTTACTTTCGCATTTATAATATTACTAGCGACCCGCCCCGGCTTCACACGGGTGCAATCTCTACATATGTACCTATAAATCTTCCTCTTCACTCTACGTATTAAAAGAAACCGCATCAAAATCCGTTGCGTAGTTTTAAAGATTTAAGCATACATAGGGATAGGGATAGGGACAGAGTAAGCGACTTTGTTTTATACTATGTAGTGATTAGGATTACTACGTTTGTTAAATTATGTTGAAATTTTTGGACAAATCTTAACTTTACTGACGAAGAATAAGCCACTACTCCCATCTTTGTATGAGTAAACAAAAGAAAATCAATCAAAAACCTCACACTGAACAAGCAATATAAAACACAAATTTCATTTCCAGGTGGCTGGTCATTCGGAACCCAGAAGTTCAAGGAGATGTCTGCGAGCCGGTACGCACGTCAGACCTTCATCTACTCTGCGATCCCCTACCTTCGGGACAGAAACTTCGATGGTCTTGATATGGACTGGGAGTACCCCAAGGGCGGTGATGATAAGAAAAACTTCGTGTTGCTGTTGAAAGGTAAGGGTTGAAAATATTTGTCTGTACTCTCCTTTGAGTCGGTTTCCTCAAGACTGAGGGTGGAGACTCTAGGATATAACTTTTCCTGGATTACTCGGCGTCATTTGGTTCTGTTTATAGCCGAATGCGAAGACCCGGCACATAATCTTCTCCAGTATAACATCTGAAATGCACAAAGCGGTCGCGATCAGCCTTCTTCAAAGTTCATATCTCCATGCCTTACAAGAATAATAGTACGTACAAGCGTGATCATGGATATTTCGTGACATGTTTTCATCTTACTTTTTTAGCTTCAATATGGTGCTTTTGGCCATATATAGCGATCCTTATCACCTTTTTTTACGTGTAATATAATTTAATGTACAACATAATTGGTAGGCGTATTTCAAAACATATATTGATAGGATAAATAAAAAAATAGAAAAAAATATGAGGACACAGTTTGATCGATTTAATTAGCGCATGGTACAAATATTTGGTGGGGTTTGCATGTTTGTGTATTGTGAAATTTTATGTATGAAACTACCTCCACGATACAGAAGAAAATGGTAGTGTGGGGGCTACGATTAAAAAAATTAATAGTCATTATCGGTAAAGTTTGTATTTTACAATTCACGCACGCACTGTATTGGACAAAAGTGTCAAAATCGCAGGCATTCAATGAATTTGTAACTATAAAAAAAAACAAGACGCCATTACTCCACCGACCATTTTGTTTTCACATTTCAATGAAACAGAGCTATAGTTTTCCGCTATTTTATCGTCGTACCGGGATTCATTTTAAATGTAATCTGGCCCGGGATTGCAATATCTGTGTCCGTACTGTGGATCTTCTAAATATTGGCAAATATCGGACTGTGGTCGCTACACTCAGGTGGCTGTTATTTCTATAGACCTATGCATTTTTAGACGCGTGTACGTTTGTTAAAAACATTTTGCATTTTTATGTTTTGCCGGGATTTTTTTTTGGTACAAAAAGTCATCACTAGTGATGTACATAACTTAGAATATCGTTCTTATTGGTTTAAGGGCCACTTGCAAGATACTTTGATCAAGATCTACGTGAATACGGTTACGGTTTTCTATGCGCAATAAGCTAAATCATAAAGCATAAACTAAAGCATAAGCAATATTGCTCTTTTAATCAATGAAGCTTATTATCATGTCAATTCTGTACAATAGGTACATAGCACTTTCTTGATACCCCCACAATACAATCGATATGATTTTCATGATGAACAATGTAATCACTATTTTCAGCAGCATAGAAACTTACATCGGATATAAAATTCACGAGCCCTAATTAAGAAATTTCTGATAAAACCCCCAAAAAATTCTGTTACAAAAAAAGGTAAGTACCTATATATTCCTATGAAGATCAATTTATAGTATAAACTAACAACTTGGTACTATTTTAGCAAAGTCTGTCTCAGTTTCGTGTAATAATTCTCGAATATGCCGGCAAAATCCAAGAGAGCGATAGTGCCATAGTGACATCAATTAAAATGATTATTTAATGATGGGGTATCCCTTCTCGTCCCATGTGTGTTGTGAAATCGACAGGTAAACTTACGGTTGACACACCTTTGGTGAAATATTCAATCCGCATTAATATTAAATTTTGAGGACGTATTCGGTAATTTGTTTTTTTGTCTGAAAGTGTCGATTTGTTTGTTCGTGTTACTGCGGTAATAGGGTCGTTCCCAACTGTTATAAAGTATCCGTATTTGATATCTCCATGAAGAACGTTTAAAAATACCACTACGTGTGAAAAAAAATCACAATCAGCCGCTGTTATAAGCTTTCTAAAAATATTGCTATCCTCTTCCCGCAAAATAAGATATGGATGGAGTCATGGTTCTTTGACTCCGACATTAGAACACATGACGTCAGGTGCTGTTAAGGTGCCGTTTCTCTCTAACAAAGAATAACAAACAATTTTATTTTGTAATTTTTTGGATTTTTTTTGATAGGACAGTATGATAATAGAAATGATATTGCTCTTATTTTCTTACATTTATTACTTATGATTTCTATTAAAATATAAGAAACCTTTTTAGTAATTACTTAAATTTCGTGTAATCCATTTTCAAAACCTTTGACTTCATCAATTTACTAACAAACTTCTCCATTAATATAATAAAATTATGCCAGGTCTATCTATCATAGGGCTGTGCGCTATCAAAATACAATTTATCGATATATCGATAGACCGTGTCGCTGCCACCGCTCGACTGCACCTGTCGCCGGCACCGGCAATGTTGTGCCATAAAAACAGTTTTATCGATAAAATTTTCGGATTTTTTAAAACTATTATTTATTACCAAACCACGCAGAGCTTAATTGGCTTTTATTAAAATATGTTTTTATGCAGTGGAACTTTTAATAACTTCAATTTTGCTGTTTATTTAAAATTGAGTCGGTAATATAATATTTGTAGTTTAATATTTATTTAAGTTAACCAACAATTGCTTACACTAATACATAATTAATTATTGTAAACATAGATACAATTACAAGTGTACTAATTAATTAAAGGTTAACACCATACGCACAAGTTATACTTATACTTATATTAACTTATACTTAACTTAACTTATACTTATATTAAACATGATAATGATTAAATAATAGTGTTGCAATATTACAGGGAATCATAATAAAACTATTATAATATTCAACGTAAAGAACACAAAGCATAATAAATGATTTATGATTATATTATCTATTTAAATTACTCATGCAACAACGAATCATAGTTTTACAACCATCGACTATTCGAGTAAAACACCAAAATACTAAAACACTATTATAATATAAAATCTTTATTACTATCAATCAATTTTAAAATAAGGTCAGATTTATAATAAATTATGAACAAATCGATTGATGTAAGATTTAAATTCTTAACATTTGTGTGATTTGTCAAGGTGATGCAAAGTATTGACTTATGTGTGACAAAAATAAACCTTCGACATTTGACGCATTCGAATATGCTAATGTGCTCATTCGAATCGTAGAAGCAATGTTAATATAAGCTGTTAATGAGATAAGGGGTCAATAGGCCTAGCTAAATTTGCGTGGCCTCACGTTATGCGTAAATAACTAAAAATGGTAACAAAAACATTCTTAATAATCATGTTTTAGGATTATGTGAATAACATTTATGTAATACATATATTTTTTTCCAAAATAGGTACTATTGTTTTTCACGGGTTTTCAAAACAATATGTAATTTAATATTTAGTATTTCATTTGTTTTTTTATCGCTGAAAAATAAATTGAACGATCGAATCGATGATAACAAGAAAAAATGTCAATTACTATTCCCACTCACGGGTGGAGCACGTAAAGATCTGATAACCTTCATAACCTTCTGACAAACCTTGACATAAGTCATTCCCTATGATTTAGTTAGCCAGACTCCTTACTATTTTTATTTAAGCCTTTAAAAGTCACCGTGGTCACCGGTGACCGCGAACAATAAAAATTGCATTGTGTCTGCGGCGTGGCAGACAAAGTGTTGGTCGAGAAAAAATTGAAAAAAATCATGCCTTGAACAGACTCAAAATCAAGCGACGAAAAATGCAGACGAGTACGTTCTTAAATACCATCATCAAAAACACAAAAGATTAGCTTTAATAACTGACCTCATTATCGATACATCCTCCCACGATTTCTCATCCTTAAAATCCTTTGTAACATCACTGTTTCGTCATTCTCGTCACGACACTTTGTCGTGTTTTAGTCATAACGCTTAGTACTAAATTATCAGTCTTTCGAAATATTGTAGATGGACACGAGATGGCTTTAGTAGCTTATTCCTGACTCAGATTGAAGTAAATTGTTGAGCTATGACGAAGACGTGATTTTAAGCGCTTTAGCCGCAAATGTTTAGAACATTACATTGTCGCATATTTTCGTAGCAATTTAGTACTGTTTTTAACCGAATTTAAATTTAAATTTAAATTTAAAACCGAAAAGGAGACATCTCATTTCGATGCTCAATTTTTTCCTGTGTTTGTACATCGATTAATCTTTGATAGGAGGGGCAGTTTGAGTAGTTTTTTTTTCCAACTTTCATGAAAGACGAGGTTCTCAATTCGATGCGGATTTTTACTTTCGGAGTCGGTGCTAAGACTGAGGATAAAATAGATAGTTTAATGGACTCTGGAATCTGGAACCTACTAACGTTACCGACTCCAAGACGAGTTTTTTAAATATTTCTAGCTTTGTAATATTTTGCAGTCGTCTTTATTGTGTTTTTCATTTATAGTATTATTGTGGTATTATTTTTAGTACAATCGACTGCACATCAGTAATAACAATTTGTTATTGAAAGCACCCTTATTGCTAAGAAATAAAGGTGATTTTCGTAGTGCAAGTGTTACCATTGTTATGCGGTTGACTGTACCTAAATAATAATAAATAGTAATACCTAATAGTGATAGCTTAGTGGTATGATCGTTAGACTGGTAAGTCAAAGGGCGCCTGTTCAAACCAGACACGCACTATAGCTTTTTTGAAATTAGTCTGTTACGATAGGCCACAAAAGTGCATTATGTATAAACAGTTTTGTCTCTTGTGTCTTGTTTTAAATAGGTAAAAATAAAATCAATGATATACCTAATATACGATTCAATCGATAGAGATTAGTACATTTTTTTTAAGAAAAAGTAATATGTTTCTTTTCTACTCGTCGGTAAAACCTCTATCAAAATCAGATAAAAAATACTAGAATAAAAAACCCGGGGGACATTTAAAAATATATAGGTATAATTACGTAACACTAAAATGAATTTAACAAAAAAGTTAAGATACTCGGTATTCTGATAAAACAAATATTTTGAGTTTTATCTCGTACAATAAAACGTCAATATTTATTATTCATTTATTGGTCTTCTTCTTTTTTAAAACGGTGACATAATCAATATTTTTCTTTTATTTTTAATTTTATATTATTATTTAAGACTGCTGCTACCTTATGTCAGGTATTCCATACCTAAAACTGCACCTCTGACTGCTTACAATACTGCTACTAGCCAACTACACACGAGATATTATAGTGCACAAGTGTGTGCGCAAACACAGGTGCACTCGCTATTCCCTCACTCTCATAGTCCGAGGACGGCTATCCGACAACCGGAGAGAGATCAGGCGCAGGGCTAACGGCTTTACGTACTTTCCGAGGCACGGAGCAAATGACAATTAATTATTTATAATACGCACATACTTACAAAAAGTCAGAGGTGCCTTGGGTTCGATCCTAAGACGTGTGAGTTGCCGGTCAACGGTCATTGCAAATAAGCTACCACTGCATTTTAGAAGACTAATTACTTAAAATAATTAATCACGTTAATTACAGGGTCACCCATTTTCTAACACATATCATCATTAACAAGAGTCATTAAGGCCCTTGATTATATCCCCAATGACAAACAATGGGGCAACTTACTGTTAAAATGTTTTGGCTTGCCTAACTAAGTGTGGTTAGAACTAGGAGTTGGTTTAATTAAATTCGAGGACGTTAAGTTATAGCGTTACCCGTGACTGTTTTTGCTCAACAGCCACGCTGGTTATGCTTTTTTGTGTGCATTTTGAAGAGACTTAGAATTTTTGAAACTAATACTTAAGTAAAACTCTAAAAAGCTGGAAATAGAACAAAAACTTTCGTTTTGAAGTCGGTGCCAAGTCAAGTGGGTTGTAAGTCTTGGTACCGATTTCCAAAACGTACTATTTCCAACTTTTTAGTTTTTTGAAGCTGGTTTTATTTAAATATTTTTTTATAATAATAATATACAATAATAATTATTGTAATTATTATAAATTACATATAATTATCAGTATCAGGCACGTACCTAATGGTTTTTTTCATTTCTTCAAAAATTTGGAACGTCGCGCGGTTATTTTTTTTGTATAAATTTTTATTTTTTAATTTTGAGTGACATATTAATTTGAAAATCACAAACATTTTTGGAAATTTAAGTTATAACGAAAAGTTTGCTATAAATATACAAAATAATGTGTTACATACAATTTGTATAAATATTTATATGAAAATACAGACATTTCAAAATCAATCAATCTGTCGGCTACTAATGTGGCAAACACTGACTTATTTAATGTCTATGACTCACATAGGTAAGTGATAATATAAAACATCCGTATTATTCTTAGCAAAGCAAAGCATTAATTCAAATAGTTAATCGTCAATAAAAGCCTTTATTAGCTTTACAAAGCGCTCCTAACCCAACAAAGCACTTCTTGTTTTCCATACTTAGACCAAATAAATCTACCACAACCACTAGTTTGTGTTATTTATTTTTCTATAAAAACCATTCTGAGTCACACAGATGCATTTAACCTCGGCATTTGGGGAAGGACGATCGATATATACAATGTTTTCTATGCAAATGATATCATAACGTTCTTTTTGCCGAACAACAAAAAATATTTTTGTTTTTGATTCTAACAAAAATATTTTTGTTTTAGAAATTATTATGTAGAATTTTGCATGTTAGGTACTTAATATTTGGTTGTGAATATTTGAGTCGTGATAGCTATATGACCGGCAAGTTAGATGACTCAGGTTCGAACCCAAGGCGCGCCCTTTGACTTTTCGTAAGTTCGTATTATAAATTAATGATCACTTACTCCGTGCCTGGGAAAAACATGTTAAGCCGTTGGCCCTGCGCCTGATCTCTCTCCGGTAGTGTCGGATTTTTGATTATTGCTAGTATAATGCACAAAGTTACAGCTTTTAATCTAATAGCGTCAAATCAGAATTACTTATATCTTTTTAATAGCACCTATTCAGCTCTTATTCAACATGCTTGTAAAGATAAGAATTCCATTGTAGGCAGTGATTCAGCTGATATACAGCCATTCTGTGTTACTTGGGCTATGGTTGTCAAATGATATTCGTAACACAAACGAAGCCTGAAGACACTACCAGAAGCAGCTTTGGTGGTTTCTACTAATTTAACCTTTACCTCATCATTATTCGACTTTTACGACACGCTAAGTGAATAGAAGGTACTTCCAAAGTACATATACTGAAACAATTAAGGATGTTGGCACTGTGTAGACAAGCCAATAAAGTCGAGCCAGTCAAAGTTCAAACACAGCACCGAACAATTGCAGAGACTTCAATCAGGAGCGCGCTCAAACATTGACGAAGCTAGGTTTAGGAAGTGGTGTTAGTGTTAGCGAGTTTTAGACGTCTATAGCGCTTTTCTACGACTTCGTATGCGTAAGACTTAGGTATAGTCTGGCAGTGTAGCTATCAAGCAGTGATAGCCTAGTGGTATGACCGTTGGACTGCCAAGCCAAAGGTCGTAGGTTCGAAACACAGGCAACTCTTACTTTTCGGATTCATGTGCGTATTAGAAATTAATTATCATAATAATTATTGGGTTTTTCATTAGGAAATTTTCAGTTGCACCACGGAGTCTGGAAATGTGCCCGGTTAATGGCAATAGGCTCGCCCCCTATTACATGGGACTAATAATATAGCCGGCAATTTTTAAATTAAAGGCAAGTTAAAGATCTTAAGTTCGAACAAGGTACACTTCAGACTTTTCGTAAGTTATATCCGTGTTATAAATTAATTATCACGTGCTCCGTGCCTTGAAAAACAAGTTAAGCCATTGGCTCCGACTGTCATGAAGATCTTTGAGAGTCGGTACGTTCAATGTGACTTTATCTTACTTCATCATCTCCCTGCCCTTTTCCCAATTTATTTGGGGTCGGCGCAGTATGTCCTCTTTTTCCACACATCTCTATCACCCGTCATCTCAGTAGTTACTTCCTTTCTCGCCATATCATCCTTCACCTAATCCATCCATCTTTTCCTAGGTCTGCCTCTTTTCTTGTATCCATCCACATCCAATCCTAATACTCTTCGCACAACATGATTTTCCTCTCTTCTCATCACATGCCCATACCAAGACAGCCGGTTACTTTTTAATTTTTCAGTAACTGGTGTTACTTTCAGACTCCCTCTTATATACTCCTTTCTAATCTTATCCATTCTGGTCACACCACACATACCTCTTAACATTCTCATCTCAGCTGTATGCAATTGTCTTTCATTCATCGCTTTTAATGCCCAACACTCAGATCCATACATTACTTTATCTTACTTTGCTGGTTCAATACAATCTTACACAAATAAGATGATCGACAGTTTAAAAAAAAGCGCTGAATCCTCGCGTTCACTAACACCCGACCCTTAGCTCTTACATTGATTACAGTGTGGAATTACTCGCGAGCGAGCACGAACATTGGGAAGTCGATGTCAGGTCAATTTCACGCGGTTTTAATTCCGCAGACGTATTTATGGCGGAAAATTGTTAGAGCTAAACGCGGCGACTTCAAAAGGAATGTTGAGACTTTATTTTCTACCATGATTTTCTCCTATTTAAACGACTTCAAAAAAGGAGGAAGTTCTCAATTCGATTGTATGTTTTTTTGGTTGCAGTGCTTTTTGACAGTAGGTACATTATAATATCGGCTATTATTTTTCCGATTAGAAAACGAAGACCAAAATCTCGGATCCCAACGAAAGACTTCCATAGTTTCAAATGAAATGATTTTTTTTTAATTTAGGTTCCGTAAGAAAAAAAAAACAGGAGCTTGTCTTTACTAAACGTCAGAAAACAAAATGTCGGGCTACATATTTTTTTAAATGCTGCTAATTTTAAATTTGTAAAAGTTCCATAAACTTAGAAGTAATTCATTACATAGGTACTATAATTATATAACAATTGTGAATTGGTTACGGAGTAATTTTACTTTACTTACTTTATAAAAGGTATTGCTATACTTATTACTTACTTACTTATCTAATGATTCTTATAAGCCTTTAAGTTTTACCTTCAAAGCATACAAATTATGTACAAGTAACGAAGCGATTACTAATTAAGTAAGAGAAACAAGAAAAGAAAATGCTTTCCGCGCGGAAATCGAACTCGTGCTCTATGAGAAACTTGTTACGTAAAATTTCTACACTGGTAACAGTATTATCCTAATCTGATACCTACTTACGATTTATAGCACTGATAGCCTAGTGGTATGACCGTCGACTGACAAGTCAGAGGTCTCGAGTTCGATGCCAAGGCGCACACCTCTGACTTTTCGTAAGTTAGTAGCTATTTAATTTTTATTTTGTATTGATTTGTACACTTCATCTTACCCACTTTTACATGTATTTTTCTCTTTAATCAAAGGTTTGCTGGGAGAAAACTCATTATTGAGTTAAGCTCGCCTTCGTGCATGTATTTTTTTGAATGATAAGTAACTTACCTATAGATTGTTGTATCCAAATTAGTGTACAATTAAGAATTAAGAATCAATATACTGCTCTAACATTCCCAAATTGCAATTTAATTAAGCGACAATACAAAAGATAAAGGCCGCAAATAATTTTATTTTAATCATAGAGTACAAAAATTATGATTGATTATCTGTGATCGCGTGCTGCTAACAAACAAAAACCTGTACAAAAACCAGCTTAGCGTGGCGCAGGAGTGTTGTGCAACAAACCTTATTCGTGTGTTTAATTTTCGTAATTATGCTTTTTAGTTACAGAGGGTTAAAAAATAATGGTTACTTACAAAACCACTTCTGGTCCAATGCGGCTACTAAAAGATTGCGGTTCATTCTAAGTTAGAAAGGAGATCAGAACAATAAAAAGTTCGCACTCATTAATTTAGAATTTAAAATTCAATCATGTTTCGAAAAATACGTGGCGCCATCTATTATATATAAGAACGTTATTGTTGTTTACGTAAACAATACTTTTTTTGGGATGAAAGGTACCCTATACCTTCAAACATGTACACGTCAACGTACGTACAAAATTTCAAGATGATTCAGTGGTTTAGGCGTGAAAAGGCAACAAAATTTATTCTTCTTCTTATTGTGTGGTTGATGAACAACCTGGTGTCAGAGTTTAAACCGCTCGTAGCCCTCTGACATGGCTTTACACACCATCGGAAAATCTCTCAGGTGTGCTGATTTCTTCACGATGTTTTCCCTCATCGTTTTAGCAAATAATATAATTATAATACGCACATAACTTACGAAAAGTCAGAAGTACGTGCCTTGGGATCGAACTCGAGTACTTTGACTTTTCAGACGAACGATCATATCACTAGGCTATCAGAGCTGTTCATTAATAAAATTTATGATTTCAAAAGTCTTTTTTAAGTCAGAAATAACCAAAAATACTCAAAAGTTTTGGAGTCGTATCAATGACGAAAGCATGTTTAGAATCATGTTCATGATTTAAGTGTTCGTTAACTCTGTCACTTACACCGTGTATGTCAAAGCGTAGTTTAATTGTGATAGCCAGTGGTGGTGACCGTTGACTGGCAAGACAGTGGTCTCGAGTTCGAACCCAAGCCGCGCACCACTGACTTTTCGTAGGTTATGTGCGTTTTATAAATTAATTATCCGTACTCCGTGCCTTGGTAAGTACGTAAAGCTGTTGGCCCTGCGCCTGATCTCTCTCCGATCGTGTCGGAAGGCCGTCTCATCGGACAATGAGAGTGAGGGAATAGAGAGTGCACCTGTGTTTGCGCACACACTTGTGCACTATAATATCTCCTGCGTAATTGGTTAGTCTCCGTTGAGATTGGCCGCTGTGACCGAAATTCGGTCAGGAGAAAAAAAAAGTATGTCAAAGAGAAGTATCATTGTCATATTAAATAAATTCATACAAAAAAAGTCATATTATTTATATGTACAACAATTTTGACTGCAAGAAAACCGCAAGTTTAACTAATTTGACCTTACGGCTCTTGACCTTAAAGTCGAGTGTAATTTAACGATGCATCTGGGTATCAAACACGTACATAACAACACGCCTGACCTCTTATTTCCGGTTTTTTTGTACATATTTCATGTTTAAGTCAGATTTTATACTTATACTTTAAAATTATTGATTGCCTCGTTGGTCTAGTGGTAGCAAGCGCGACTGCTGAGCACGAGGTTCTGGGTTCGATCCGCGGGTCAAAGTGTTATTGGGTTTTTCCATTAGGAAATTCTCAGTAGTAGCACGGAGTTGGAATTGTAACTGGTTAATGACAATAGACTCGCCCTCTATTACATGGGACTTACAACATAGCCGGTGAAACGTGGGTGTACTGCATACACCTCTGCCTACCCTCTCTGTAACTGCACCAACAACACAGGAAAAAATCCTAGTGTTAAACAACTTTTTAAAAAAAAGGAAGAAAGGATTAGTAGACCACATTTACACCAACTACACAAAAACATTTAATAAAAACAACCTTTTTAAAAGTGTGCTAAATGTACCTACTTACTAAACTAAATTTTTAGTAACATGTTTATAATAGTGTACCGTTAGCAAAAAAAATGCAAACATGCATGCAAATAGAATTATGTTATATGGTTGGATATATTAATAAATATATTAATGTGAAAAGTGAATAAGCTATTGTACTATCGTGGACAAAGCCGGTGCACCACTCTTAAGGTTAGAATCGCTTGCACCCGGCGTTCGAACTTAGCGCTAGAACGGCTAATGCACGTAGCTTCGTTCAAAGCATTTTGATCGCAAAGTATCCAAATATATAGTGTTTTAAAGTTAGACATGAGTACATACCTATGCATATTCAACTTATAAGTACTCTATCTACACTACAGGTGCACTTTTCATGCCCGAGATAGTACATTTAAGCTAATGACACTAGTTTGTTCCCAATAAGGGATAAAACAGCGCTTTTTAATAATAAGGACCATAGACAATTTGATTTTAACTGTCCCAAACGGTCAAAAGATAAAAAAATAATAATTGTAAAACTCTTTTCTTTATTTGCTAACCGTACAAAGTTCATACAACTCGCGGCCACACATTTAGGCCACGGTCGCGTTGTGTGAATTATACATGTGAAAAAACTTTATTAATTGCGACACAGCCACTTATCAGGTTCATGCTGACCGTACTACGTTTATGTAATTTTCTCTTTTTATGTAAACCGTGTAATAGTAGGATTGTGGTTCAAATTTAACGGTTGTTTTGTAAATAGCAGAGAGGTTAAGGTGTATCTAAAATGAAGTAATATTTTTTCTGTGATGATTGCATTGCAATGCAAAAATAAAAATGCATTAGTTAAGGCATACTTCGAACTCAACCAAGCAATTGATTTGGTTTTTTTAAACTTACCCCTTGTTTCCTTTTTTTAAACATAGCCACGAGTTTCTCGTAAGTTTTTTTTTTATTATGATTTATTTGTATCAAGCAGGCCCATAGAAAACAATATAAACACATACAAAAACATATGATAAACTAATACATAAATAGCGTTAGTTTTTGGTTTTAGTTGTAAGTATTTAAATAATTTTTACTTATATGTTTATAATTGAAAATTGATAATAAACAATAAATTGAAAATATAACATAATCTGCTCTATGGTTTCTCGTATATCGTGGGTGCGGTAATAGCCGAAGAATCTCACAATGCACAAATACCTAGACGAGAATCTGTAGATCACATAAATATTTCTGTAGTGAGAGAAGCAAACCCGAGCGTAGAATGGCACCCCTTAATTTCGCTAAACCGCTAAACAAGCTTTTCTGTCAAACTATTTGCGCGTATTTTTAAACGGTTTTACTTAGCTTGACCTGTTTATTACTTGGTTCAAATTTAGTAATCGGTATTTCACCCCCTTCCTGTTGACAGATTGATCTGATATTTAGTACACAGCTTTAGTTTTGATGACAAAACCGTTTTACGTAAAAAAAAAATTACTTATTATTTATTAACACGAGCGAACGCGGGCAAAAGTTAGTATTATAATAAAGATCATTTCAACATATTTTTATTTCTCTCAATGTGACCAAAAAAAAAAACGGAATAATATCATTAACATGAGATAGCATGGGACCACATTAAAATAGTAAACACATCACAAAAGGGTTCCGATTCTGGGTGAATAAATAAATATATAAATATTATTCGCGAGCCCAAATAAATAATATAATGTTACGAGTACGACTTTATTTATTGGTAACATAAATTCTGTTAAGTAATATTGGTGTTGTGAATTATTTGTTGGTGAATTTGCGAATTGTAAGAAAGTTGTCTGTCCAAATTATTTTGGTCTTTTCTTATGAGAAGTTTTGCTTGCGCATAAAAGGCTATTAAAAAAAAAAGTAAAGTGGAGTAACTTGGCGACCTGAGCTAGTGGGGGACTTAGCTTAACTTTGAGATCAAAAAAAAAATTATAATAAATAACATATTTTTAAAACGAAAAAATATGTTATTTATTAGGTACAATACGTCCTCATAATTATGACGATAAAATTATTTTTTTTGTTCTTCTTGTATAATTTGCAGCATTATATAAAGCATTATACATTTATATATAATTTTAAATACCTACGCTATTACGATTCATATATAGGTACTACTATAGTAAAATTTTACACCCAAACTTTCGCATGCACAGTGTTCCAAATATAAAAATTTAGTGCCAAAATAAAATAAAATATGAATTCTTAAGACGAACTCTGTGTTACAGTTACGCGTGGCACATAGCCAGTTTGCATTTAGATATTTAAATTAGATTAAAATACAGTTAAACAATGTTGGCATGTTCTAGGATTCCGATTTGTATTTCTGTGCAAATTTAACTCCAAAACCAATTAGGATAGGATTTTTTTATGGCGTTTCTCTTTTTTAACTTACCTATAGGTAGTTAGGTACATCAGAATAATTATTTTTGTGAGTGAATATTTATACATTTATTAAGTACTAGCTTTTCCCGCAGCTTCGATCCCGTTCAGTTTCTCAAATTTTGTAATTTTCCGGGAAATTATTAATTATCATTTTTTATTCAAAATCTTTAATCGGACATTAAATAAAAATAGTCGAATCGGACCAGCCGTTCTCAAATAATGCGTTTACCAACGAACAGCACTTAATTATGTATTAGTTAGAAAATTATATCATTTTGTCTTCTTTCAGAATCATCCCACTAATTTTGACATTAAACGGAGTCCATCTTCGCCACCAAGTGAACACGCTTTCACGTCTTGAAAATGGACTTCGTTTGAGTTCGAAGCTAGTCGGATTATTTAAAAATTAACTTAAACAAGTAAAGATGAAATAATACGTAACTAGCTAAGTATGTTCCAAAGGTACTAACAATCCTGCTTACAACTCTTAAAAACCGTTTGAGTTCGAAGCTAAGTAGTTGGATTACTTAAAAATGTACAGACACATCAAGCTACCCGAAACTGTCAAATTTTCCCAATCAACTTTGAATCTAATGCTTTAGCGAGAAAGTTGAAAATCTATTAAAGAAATTTGACAGATTGTAGTAACTTGATGTGCTGGCGTCTGTACATATACAAGTAAAGCTGAAATAATACGTAACTAGCTAGGTATATTCCAAAGGCAAGTCCTCCTTACACCTCTTGAAAAGTTACTGTTCTAAAAACAAGCCGAGGCTAGTAAGATCATCGGACATTCACTGAGCTTCCTTTCACAATCATGGCTTACGAAGCCTTCGTGCAATAGAAAAACTATTTTGTAGTTAAAACGTTTTACGGATAGACTTCAAATATAGAAGAATATACGCTAGAAGTAAGCCTATTGGTCAAAATTCGACCGTATTTTTTTATTAACACTAATAAATTGTCAATGGCTACTAAACAAAAAAAAAAATTAAAAAAAATTTACAAACTGGTACTGTAATATTTTTTTATTGCCTATGTATATTAATTATTATATAATAATAGGTATATTTATTTCTCAAAGATAAGGATATTAATGAATTTAGACACTTAATGAATACATTGAACAAAATTAAACTGTCAAATTGATCCATCGCTACTTTAAAATTCTAAAAGTCTCTAGAAGTCTAAAGTCTTATTTCAAAAAAATACATTCACACACTCAATGTCCAAATCCACAGATTTAGTTAACATTAGATTCAGTATCTTAGAATGAATTTGGCATCTCAATAAAATAAGAAATATGTCTAGGTATATCAAGTTAGCTTAAATATTTTAGAATCTAGGCACATAATCAGAATATCGTATGTTCAATATGGTCAGTCAATATGTATTGAAAATGTGTTTTATAACTTAAAAAGGCTTTACCAAAACATCATGTTTATTAATCGTTCCTTGTAAGTTTAAATATTTGTAAACCTTATTTTTATTTTAATAAAAGTTTAAGTTGGTAAATGTATTTACATTAAGATACAATGGCATGATCACTGTGTGATCAAACACTTTCTATTAATAAAGATATACACTAAAAAAATACAATTTATTTATTTATTTAATTATTTTTTTTTGCTTTTTTTTGCACAAACAGCTTTGTGCTATCAAGTAGGGCCTTATTCACGATTCCTTCTTGATGAAACATTTCAAGATAATAACCATTGAGTCCAATAAAACAATAAGTGATCAAGAAACGTCTATTCGTAGATATACAAGTACCTATAACCACATCACTCATTGTCCTTGCTACATTTAGAGAGGAACAGCCTTTCGAAAATTCCTTTATAAAGCCTTGTTGTAATATTTCATGACTGACTTAGTTCGACTGACTTGGTAGACTTAGTGGTGTGTGGTCTTCGAGGTCCCAAGTTAGAATTTAATTTTTTTTTGAGGTTACTTGGAATCGGAAAGCATAAACACTGAAAAAGAAAAAAAATGCTATCGTAATTTTTTTTTACTGACACCTTGTATAATAAGCCTGTAATTTTCCCACTGCACTGCAGTGCCTGCTTCTTCTCATACTGAAAAGGATCGAGCATTCACCTTTTTTACTCACTGCGTGTTGATGATGTCAGACCATTAAGTTCAGTTTTCCTTCATGATATTTTTCTTCACCGTTTTCGTCAGTAATGTTTTTTAATTAGATTAAATATGAAAATACATAAAATGTTACATTGGCCTAATAGTAGGGTTGCATAAGTGCTTGGACAAGAAAAAATAATGACTCTGGTCTTGTCTCTGGTGTCTTTACATATAAAATATAAATACATATAAAATCAATTTCCGTTGCACTTTTGCTGACGATTGTTCATGCTAATTTCGAACCAACACCTACACTTGCAAAGGAGGATCTGTTACTAACATGACGTTTATCGTATCAAGTATAGGGTAGTAATGGGTTCATTCTCAAAAATCTTAGTTAAGAATAGAGTTTGGTATTACGCCCAGTATATGGCAAGAGCATCATCCTTATAAGAGATTTATAACATCACTGCCGAATCGTGGGTGTGAAGCACCTGTTAATAACCTGTCTGTTTGTTTGTTGTAGTTGAGATTGTCTGTGTTGAACTTTAGGGACATCAATTTTACATTACCATGAGCCCAAAATGCGTGTTTATTTTTAAGTTGCATTTACAATAGTTATGAGGTGTTTAAGTGCATGTAAACTATCTATGTACTTACTTATTGTGTACATGAATGATGAATTGCATTGTTTTGCTTCAAACATTGGAAACGAGTCGATTTTTTTTTACGGGATATTACCGCGATTTTTATTAATTAATTTTACTTATATATTATCTTTAGGGTATCCTCTTGTATCGTGGGTTGAATCACACTCGTAATATACCTAATTTTACTATACATAAATACCCAGATAGTTTCAATATCTTTCATTTATTTATTTTTTCTTTTGCGTGGAAATTGACCTACATTTAATATCGTTGGCGTCGCCAAATTATTAACCACAATACCTACGATGTAGTCAAATTTATAACAAAATAGGTACATAGATCATGGTCATTAATAATGTAATTAAAATCTTAATTACAATTTTCAGTAGATACCAAGAGATAATTACTCCCTTTTACCCCAAATTACGTTTAAGCACAAACAAAGTTAGATAATTCCTCTGTGGCCTCAAATGGTACTGGTTATTAAAATTTCAGGAACCAAGATGCCTTAAAATCTCAGAATAAAGAAGCAAATTATGTTTTCAATGAAGAATTTTAAATTAAAATCAATATTTTATTAATGAGTACTCGTGGCGCTGTATTACTAGTAGTTGTTACATTGGTGCCAGACAGATACACAAAACAAACAAATGGAAAAGTGGACAAAAGTCCACGGTGATATGTCCACGGTAAAATCACCGGTCTGTGTAAAAAGTACGGTAGTATAGTTTATGTGCCTTTGTCCATACGACGGATCCATGTAATACAATTATAATAGTCACCAAATTGACTTCTTATCATGACCTGTTAATTTTGAATTTGGATCTTGCAAAATTCTTACCCTATGTTAAGAATTTACTCAAAATTACAAGCCACAAACATACAATTTGAAGTAATTAGTAACCGCGTCAGGCCTCTTGCTCGCACAAGAGGCCTTTTTGAAGCTAAAGGGTATTTTGTTAGGCACATTAGGCATTGGGCCTTCTACTAATAATATGGTAGTTGTTAAGCTCTCAGCGTCGGTGGATTGTTAAATTCTTACAGAGGAAGGCTGAATCTCACCTGCACTACTTCCTCACTAAGCGTGGTGGTCTTTTTTCTCTCTCAACTTAATTCCTGTAAAAGCATTTGTCCAGCTGTGGGGACAGTTGTTGATTATTACTTTAATAATTAATTATTTTCTTTATCATTTGTTACAGAATTGCGCGAAGCCTTCGAAGCGGAAGCTCAGGAGGTCAAAAAACCTAGATTACTACTAACCGCCGCCGTACCTGTTGGTCCTGATAATATTAAGAGTGGATATGATGTGCCTGCTGTTGCTAGGTAAGTCTTTATTTAAGTTGGCTCACATAATGGATAATCCAAAAGCTATTTTTTTATTGTGTTTGTTAAAATTTTCTACTAGGGAGTTCCCATCATAGAGTCTGGAGTTATGACCTAACAAGGATCTAGGAGCTATTATATAAACAGCAAAATGTGAGCGTTCAATCTCTACATACACTTCTATAGAAATATAGACGTAACATATCTAATCAACCTAAGAGTATATATATAATACTTTAAGTAGTCAACAGTGTACGTTTTGTATATAAAAAAGGCATTGAGATGTGGTAGATAAAGATACTAAAAAAATAAAGATATCTTACATAGTTTTCCTCGCAATAACATAAAACGATGGGTCGTTTCAACCCAATGCCGAGTGTTGAGTCAAAGGACCAAACATTCCTATTAAATTAGATCCATTTGTTACCACCCTAATATTCCAACAAAAAACTTTTGTACTCTAACCCTTGAACATTAACTTCCTGAGCCCATTCGTATTTAAATAAAGACCCAAATAATTTATATTGAGTAGAAAAAAACAGTGTCGCACGGCTGTTGCGAAATTTTCTCTTATTAATAAATTTTTAACATTGTTCAGCGCTCCATGCGTTTTCCCACATTCAAATACATTGTATAAATGACAAGTTTATTGTTAACATTGATTTTTATTACGAAGTTCCAATCTCCACCTAAGGCTTTGGGAATAAGGACCAGATATTTTGGTCCTTCGGTTTTGCTGTTGCTAAATTATTTTTGTCAAACTTAGCACATACATTTTGATATATGCTTATCGCCCTTTTCATATGTCTATCAGCAACATTTAAATTTTGCCTTATACGATGTGTTGCTGTCACTGATGAAGTTCTTTGTATAAATTTTGATTTGTTTATACAAAGTTTGGTAAATGATGTGTTTATACTGTGTCATTGCATAAAAGATGAAAAGATGTTTCTGCTATTTGCAAATTTTACTATTGATATAACGATTCGCTCTATTAAACTCAGAAACTGTACTGTTTCTATTGTTAGTAACTGCTATATTCTTCTTAAGAAATTTACCAGAAGCCCTGTTGGCAAACCAAGCCTTTGTTTGACTGTTTATGTGATCATCATTTATATCGCCCTATTTGTGTGTTTCTTTGTACAAAAGAACAAGCCCGAGATATTAGTATTTGCATTTTTTGTGATGTTGGTGAATTTATATGGCGCCTGCAATACTGACATCACATAGTTCACCTAAATAGTGACAGTGTTGCATTAGCTCTTATTAAGAACCAATTTTTTTTTAATTTAACGATTTTTTCTTTTTATTATAGTAATATCTTTCTAATTTTATTTTGTTTAATATGAAGAATTTGGTTTCCTTTATTATTTTTATTTTTTTAATTTGTGTCACCTTGTGTAATCATTTAAATAAATAAGAATCATGGTTTACAATTACATTTTCTCTTTCAACAGCTATTTGGATTTCATCAACGTCATGGCCTACGACTTCCACGGAAAATGGGAGAGGGAGACGGGACACAACGCTCCTCTTTACGCCCCCTCTTCAGATTCTGAGTGGAGAAAACAGCTGTCGGTCGACCATGCTTCTCATCTGTGGGTCAAACTTGGTGCTCCTAAAGAGAAACTTATCATTGGTAAGTGAAGAATGCAATTTAAGTAAAACTTCATGTATATTTTTTTTGGGTAGTGTAGTTAGAATAGCCACGCCGCCGCGCCGGTGATAGAAAAGGTTCTTATTCAAATATCTGACCATCTGTTCAGTACTAATAGTGTAGGTGTAGGTTCCAATTCTATATCTACATCATCACAAAAAAGTTTTGAGTTCTCTTCGCTTTGCCATGCGCAATGAAAATATTAATACGTAATATTAAATTATCCTCGATTTTGGAAGCTAAAAATTAGGGCCGGATTTGAACCCGCGATTCCTAGCGTGCCGTGCTATCGCTTTAGTAACTAAGCTACCGAGTACTACCCGCTTCAGTAGAAATTACGAATTTCTCTCCGCACGCCATTTATGCGTGACATATTAAATATTTTCATTTAATAAGCAAGACATGTGCATATACATAAATATTTTATGCATGTAGACATACATTTTTTTTTAAATTTTATTGTTCTGTTTAATGCTAAATTAAAAACTTCCATTGCCATTTCCGAATAGTTCGAGTGATTCACGGAAAAAATCGCAATAACATACTAACTTTCTTAACGTAAAATTTCCCTTCTAAGACTGAATATACCACCGCCAAGAATTCCCAAGAACCCCAGAATATGTTGATGACGTACATAATTTTCAGGTATGCCAACATACGGAAGAACATTCACCTTATCCGACCCTACTAACTTCAAAGTGAATTCCCCGGCCAGTGGGGGTGGAAAGGCTGGCGAGTACACAAAGGAAGGAGGCTTCCTCGCCTATTACGAGGTATATTATAATTAAAAAATATTGCTCTGAGAATGAAAGTGATTTATACGTGGTGTTGTGTTTATGACGTCATATTAGTCGTATGTATGTGTGAGTTACTAAATGAAGACTTTGGGGTGCTGTTTGCAATTTTTGATTGTACATCTCATAGTTATTGCTTTACCATAAGAATTTCAAATATTAGTTATTATATATAATATATTTATTTTACTTCTTTGTCCAAAGGTGTTGTGATGGTAATGACTTTGACGATGTATGTCGTGCATTGCCGAGTAATAAATATGCTATCTAATTAACAAATTAATTATGTTTGTAACTTACTATAGTTTGGATAAATTTATTATTAAACCTAATAAGTCTAATATATACTTGCAAGACAAAGGATCCTAAATCAATAGGATTTTTTTTCTACTTTGTATTTTTTAGTCCAACAACTAGAATACTCTTTAGTCCATATAAATAGTCACATAATTATTTTAACATAAAGACTTTTTTGTTCTATTGATTTTAATCATAAATTATTCAGTTCCTACCCGGACATAATTAATAGGTTTAGAGGTTTAAAAGTTTTCAGTAATAGTTCAAAGGTAGCAATGCGTTATGTTTTGCTCTCCTGAAACATATTATCGCAATTAAATTCCAATAAACTGCTGATATGTAAATTTACAACATACAACAAATAACACGACGAAACGAATGAAATTTCTAGATGAAAGGTAAAAAGTAAGACTAATAGTAGTAATAATGTACAATCTAATCCTAGGTTTGCGACATCCTGAGAAACGGCGGCATATACATCTGGGATGATGAAATGAAGGTGCCTTACGCAATTAATGGTGATCAATGGGTTGGTTTTGATGATGAAAAATCAATTAGGAACAAAATGAGGTAAGACAGTAAAGATTTGAACAAGTCAGTTTTAAGAAATGTCTTCTCTACGACAACGAGAGTGTAGAAATAGAGAAAGCATCTATGTTGTACACTGAAATTAACTATTAATATCTAATAGACATTACAAAGACATCTCTTAATATACAATATAGAAAGGGAACTTGAAAATAGACCCGGTGCACGCAGCTCAGAGTTAGAACGTGGCCACTGTTTGGCGAGTATCGCTAATTCAAGCCCCGCGCGTAGCCTATTTAAATTTTCTCTTATTCTCTCTCTCTCTAATTTATTAAGAGCATGCTCCTAATATGTATAAAAAACACATAATAAATATCTTTTGCGTAATTAGTCTCCATTGAGATTAACTTCACTTGCTGTTATAGAAATTTGGTAAGGGTTTTAAAGGTATATTTTCTGTTATTAGATATATCAAAGACAACGGTTTTGGAGGAGCAATGGTGTGGACAGTCGACATGGATGACTTCAGTGGTAGTGTTTGCGGCAATGACGTTAAGTACCCTCTGATTGGAGCCATGAGGTAATTGACATTTAAACGAAGCTTATTAAGGAGCTTCTAGACCACTCGGCTTGATTAGTCATGAGCGGAGGTGCAACCAATCGGACGCTATATAAATTATCTCTTGTAGATGTATAAAGCCTTTAATGATGATGATGATAGACCACTAGTTCAAGACAAGTTCTAGGATTTTTAGTCAAATAGAAAACAATCCTGATTTTCTAAGCGTGATAATTTTTTTAGAATCGATTTAAAATAAATCATTGCTTCAAAAGTTATTTTTTAATTCAAGAAGCTGTACAGGCTAAAAGTAATGTTAGTTTATGGTTTCGTGTAATGACTTTGTCGTGTTATTAATATTTTTTATATATAATTATTATTACACTGTAGAATTTTTGTTTTTGCAACACTATAAATGTAGTTAGGTAAAGAGAAAAGAGTCTTAAGGGACGTGATAAACAAATTATATGCTTTAGAAGAAATTTTAATTTATTAAATATTTTTTAATTTATTATTTCTAGATATAAAGATAGGTCTTAATATTGTGCTAACATTATTTTGCAACATTCAGCACAAGTATAAACTGAACCTGATTTCAGGGAGGAGCTTCGTGGAATATCACGTGGTCCAGGTGCTAAAGACGTAGACTGGGCTTCAGTTGCCTCAACCGTTATTCTTGAAACTACTGAAAAACCTAAACCAATCAAGATCAGTCTAAGCGATGTTCTCAGTAAAGTCAAGAAGCCATCGAAAAGTGTCATCATTAAGAACAATACTCCTGTTGATAAGAACAGTAAGTTGTTTGAAACAAATTTTCAAATTAATTTAAAACAAAACACAAACGTTCTCTTTGATTGTAGTCATTCCTTTTTTTTAAGTAAAAAGCATCTTTATCAATAGACAAGTGGAGTTGAAACTTGGCGTAATTGAAATTCGTTTTCTATTTTTAAAGTTTTGTCAGCAATATATAGTAAAATAACTTTGTAAGTTTATTTTGTTATAAAATGAGGTATATACCGGAACAGCTTACATCCTCTAATTAACCAGTTTCAACTCTACCATATAATTTGTCGTCAAACATTATTTTAATGACATCTATAAACACTTTCACATATTGATAATTGGTGCTATTAACTAAATTCACAATAGCTATAATTTTAGTTTAAACAGTTTAACTTTCTAAAATTCTAAATTTTTACTTACGTTGAAAATTATGATTGGTCTTATATAACAATTGCTGTGTCAACCGTAAATTATTGTTATTAGCTTGACTATATTCATTAAAAATCTTTCCCTCGTAGTTTGTACTGTAGTCAGATCATATATTTTTTTCTTATTAGCTAGTAAAAGTAGAATTTTAGTTTATTTTAGAACATCTTAATTATTTTGAACTGCACCTATATTTACAAATTCTCACCATTAGTATTATAAGATTGAAATGTGAAAATACCAAATACCCTAGCACTAAGAGGTTTGTCTTTATTGATGGATGGTATTGCACTACATCCTGTGTTTTACTTAATTCAGTGTTCGTCTTGTTTTAAATTAAATTCTACCAAACAGTAGATAATGAAATATGAAATATGTATTTTGGAATCCTATAAAAGTTCTAGAAGACTGTTCGAGATGACTTCGAAAAAGTTTTATTGAAATTCCAAGTACAGCTTCTAGTCTTTCACGAGGAAACTTTTACATAAAAACGAACACGGCTAAGAACATAAAAACTTAAAACACTGGATTTTCTTGAAAAACTTCAAAGCGTATAAAGTTACGATTTTGTTTAGGAAAAGTCTTTTGAGCATGTCAAGCGCAAAACTCTGATGTAAACATGTTTGGGAAATTCCATTTTCTAACATCGGGAAAATAAACAATGTCTGAAAGCAAATGGAAGATATTTTTGAGTCTTTAACGCTTCAGTAGGCACCTGTATCGACAGTTTGCCGTTTGGAGTACCCCGTATAATATTTTAGGGATTTTACTATAGGGCACACATTTAAGTATCGGTTTTCTTGTCATCCGACCCAAAATGTGAGGGTTAATGGAGGAAAATTGGTTATGAAAAACTTTTTACTATTTGCGAACAGTTCAGAAATTCAAACCCTAAACATTACTGCTCGTAAGCGATGAAAAGAAAGTAAAATTGATATTCTTATATTCTGGAAAAGAAAACATCGCTAAGTATAATGTGTAGTAAGATTATATACATTGGCTTCTTGTCACACACATGCAAGAGGACAAATTAAGCTCTAAAATATTAAATGGAGATATAAAAAATCCCTTATTTCATTATTTTTACATAACTTTGGTTGTCTAAACAGACGATATTAGTAATTCATTCTGAACCATTCAAAATTTAAAAATGGTTAGATATATTATAGGACTATGGTTAGTTATTGATTACACAGTTTATACCATTACAAATAAGTTTAGGATTATATTCAATAGCTACCAAAAAAATGAAGTTCAGACAAGACTAACTTTGTGCCTATAAACTTCCATTAGCAAACATTCTTAGTGAAAATCTTCTAACAGATGGAACAAAAACAACTGAAAGTGTATTTGACACTAAAAGCTCGACATTCTACCGAGTACCGCAAGGGTCACTCTTAGGCCCTCTGTTGTTGCCAAGAATGGCTTAGGAAAGTCGACAATTCGTGACATAGTTGCTAAAAGTTTGAAACATCGAGTGCTTTTACGTTCAAGTAGTACCAACGACCAGATTATTGAGGTCTCTGGAAATAACTCTGCACTCTCTTTAGCAGTACATTTCTGGAGGTATGGGAGGATGGAGGTAGGTCGAAATAAATTGGTAAGGTGGCCCAAATGGGGTTTGTGATTTAATGCCGTCAAGTTTATGACATCGCCGACCGACATCTTAACAAGTAGGTAGGAGTTTTACGGGCTCTCAAGTGGGGAGATTGTAATAAATAACATATTTTCAATGTTAAGCATTATGTTATACTTTCATAAGTATTTTTTGTAAGGAAACTTTTTTATTTGGGACAAAGGACTTCGTGTTTGGAACAGCTTGTATCTAAGTTGTTGTGTATAAACAGAATTATTATTGTTATTTTTACTAGAAAAATATTCTTTTATGAAATGCTTTACTTATTTCAGTTTCGGTAAAATTCTATTAAACAGATAAAGCTATTTCCAGTTGTCGCTGTTTTGGTTTGTCTGTTTTTCTGCTTATACTTCTTTTAAACTACGCAACGGATTTTGATACGGTTTTCACTATCATTCAGAGAATTTCTTCTGGAAAGTGTAATTGTACATGTTTTTAACAATGTACACCCGTGCAAAACCAGGGCAGGTCGCTAGTATACTATATTTAATTCTATCTTCTCTGTGTTCTCAACACAAAGAATAAATACACATCTAAAAACCTCCATAAATGTAATAAAACTTCAAGAGCAATATTTCAGGCTAATTGAAAAATAGATTTTCATTCGCCATAACTGATTAGATTTTGATAGCTCCCATCTTCGACATATTGATGAGATATTCAATAAAAAGTGTAATAAATATTAAATCTATAGGTACTTATAGTATGTCAGTACTACTAAGTGCTTTCTAACTAATGACTTGATTTATGAACGGTGAAGACCTAGCGAATTGACACTGATGAAACGATGGATAAAAGATTATTTCAAATACCTTAGAATTCTCAACTAGGTATTGACTGATATTCAGAAAAGATAATTTTATTATTATGGAAGAGATTATTTTTAGTAGTTTATCAAAATTTATGATAGACGTTTTATATAGACAATCTATCTATAATTATTATGAAATCCGCTTCAAATTAGAGTCAGTTGGAGAAAGTAAATAATTCAATGATGTTTATTATTAACAGATTAAGCTAATCGACCTCTATCCCATTTTAAGCATGAGCTTTAATTCATAACTAGGTTTTATTAATTTGCACATCTTGTTCTTATTTTTTTATACAAATTTTAAGTCAAATTTTATGCTTAAGCATCCATCGTAATACAAGCCGAACATTACCTACTTTGATACAAAAATTGAAGGCTATATGGTGTAAATCTTCCTCCTAGCCTTATTACTCCCAAACTTTGTTAGGGTTGGTTACTAATACATATTTCTGCATGTAGTGCACTTCTTAGAATAGTTTTTGATTTCCCAAAGCTTTAGTTGTTCTTCTACTTCTTCCACAGAGCGTGAACCTCAAATCCTCTGTTATCTGACCTCTTGGTCTTCAAAGAGGCCATCTGCAGGTCGTTTCCTGCCAGAAAACGTAGAACCTATGCTTTGCACCCACATCATCTACGCATTCGCTACTCTCAAGGATCATAAGCTGACTGAAGGGGATGATAAAGATGCTGAAATGTATGACAAAGTTGTAGGTTTGAGAGAGAAGAACCCCAACTTGAAGGTAAGTGTTTGTTGAAGGGTTGATTTTTCAATGGTTTTCTAGAAGATGAATTGGATGATTCTTCTGATGAATCAACTCTTAAAAATCAGCTTTCTGCTGCGTCCATTGAAATTGTTGATTTGGCAGGACCAAATCAAAAAAAATATTTGGGCTTTGATAGAATAATAACCTTATCTTTCCTTATATTTTTTTGTACTAATTATGAGATCGGCTTCTAGATGCTTAATGTATTTCTTGCAAGTAGATAAGACCAGCATAAATTTGTTTTAAATTGCATTTATAAGTACTGATAGACTTACTTAGAGGTTGAAATTCAACCGTAACTAATTATCAATTAATTTTGATCACCAGAGAAAACGATACACTATTTTACTTTTGCCTATTAATTTAGAGAAGAGAGATTTAGAATCCAATTTTATACGTAATTTGCCTTGATGCGCATAATATTTTTTACAACTTCAGCGATGTCATATCATCTGCTTAGCCTTTTCCCAACTATGTTGGGGTCGGCTTCCAGTCTTACCGGATGCAGCTGAATACCAGTGTTTTACATGGAGCGACTGCCTATCAGATCTCCACAACCCACATACTGGGTTACACGATACCCCTTGGTAAGACTGGTTGTCAGACTTTCGGGCTTCTGACTACCCGTAACGACTGTCAAAGATCTACAATTGACAGCCGGGGCCAACAGCTTAACGTGCTATCCGAGGCACGGAGAGTGATAATTAATTTTTAAAACGCACATAACTTACGAAAAGTCAGAGGTCACCTTGGGTTCGAACCCGAGACCTCTGACTTGCCAGTCAACGGTCACCACCACTAGGCTATCACGACTCTCACTTCAGCGATGTCTTGTTTTTAATTTTCAGATTTTACTCGCGATTGGTGGATGGGCTTTCGGTTCCACCCCTTTCAAAGAGCTTACTTCAAACGTTTTCCGTATGAACCAGTTCGTGTACGAGGCGATCGAGTTCCTCAGGGATTATCAATTCAATGGTCTGGACGTAGATTGGGAGTATCCTAGGTAAGGAACAGTATCATTTTAACATAGTTTAATGACATTAAGAAAATTTTAATTCAGTTTTTATAAGCTGGAACCCAATCTGAAGACAGAATTTAAGCAACTTGTTGTTTTTCTAAAGTAGTTATAGACAGAAATAATTACGTATTTTTTTTCTTTTTTTTTTTCAAAGAGAGAAACATGGAAAAGAATACTATTTCTACGCATTGGAATAGTATTAAGTGATAATTTATTTATTTATTCATGAAAATTGTTGTTAACTTATAATCGTCTTTTATTTTTGTTACTTAATTTGCCTAATGGGTTAAGAAACCCTTTATATACATGGCATTATTATATAATCGTGTATTAGGAAAAATTTTACACATAAAGTTATTCAACGTTGCCCAACGACGATGCGCTTGCGTCAAGAGATTTTATAAATATAGGAATAAGTACAATAAAATTAAGAAATGGTTGTTAAGAAAGTTGGCCATGGCCGTTAAATGTTTATAACAATGAAACATGATAGCAAAATAAAAAAATAATGGCTTTCCCACTTATTATGACTAACCTTTTTAGAATAATAACTTTCGTGAGTCATACTTATATATTATTAAATATTAATTACGGCTTTACGTATAATAAGCCGAAATCAATACGAGAGTAAAGCCGTATAATTTTTAATAATATTATTACAAACTGCTTAAATTTATTATTATTTTTTACTACTTACACGATTATAAAGATTGTATAGGTATTTCCATTCTTGATTGGTGCAAATGACTCAATGTGGCTTGATACCTGATCCAGGTATGTGACAAATATTGTGCGTATTGCGAGTGTGTACACAAACAAAGGTGCACTCCCTATTCCTTCCCTCTTATAGTCGAGTGCGGCGACAATCCGACACGTCTGGAAACAGACCGTTATTACATGCTTTCCTAGCTTTTCCACAGTACAAGTGGTAATTAATTTATAACACGCTCATAACTTACGCAAAAGCCAGAGGTGTGCCTTGGGTTCAAACCTGAGACCTCTAATCTATCACGAAACTCAGAAATTGTTAAGACAAATCGTATAAGGTTTCCAAGTATTTACCATAAATTGATTATTTTCAGAGGAGCTGACGACCGTGCCGCCTTTGTGTCTTTGCTGAAGGAACTGCGTTTAGCCTTCGAAGGTGAAGCAAAGACATCAGGTCAACCCAGACTCCTACTTTCAGCTGCTGTACCCGCCTCATTCGAAGCCATCGCTGCTGGTTATGATGTACCTGAAATTTCTAAATACTTGGTAAGTGTACATAATATTTTTTACACTCTTTTTGTACCTATTGGATTTGACTTAAGTTTCAATTCAGCAAAAATGCAGCCAACATTTTTTTTTTGTAAAGTTTGTCATTATTGAATGCTACCCTTATTACTTGTCAGAGAAAAAAATCTATTCTTAAATCTATAATATAAATTAAACTCAACAAAAAAAAAATTACACTCTGACCATAACAATATTATTGTAATCAGACATCTTCAATCTTTTTTACAGGACTATATAAATGTTATGACTTACGATTTCCACGGACAATGGGAGCGCCAGGTTGGACACAACAGCCCTCTTTTCCCTCTTGAGAGTGCCACTAGCTACCAGAAGAAACTTACTGTGGTACGTATCATGAACCGAACAGAAACCGAGTTTTCCCGTACTTAGCCGAGTAGTGTCTTTCAGTTGAGACAACTCATCTATGTAGGTTTCAAAATGACAATAGGGTAAATAAATATGTTAATTCTCCAATGTCCTGATTCTCCTTTCCTAAATTAAAGATATGTATTACTGAATAAGATGTATAACTTCGCAAGCAATATGTAGCAAAACGTATACAGACAAGAGTCAGGCCCATCATTTAAACTACTGTTAAAAAAGTTAACCTACATGTTTGAAATCGCCTTACAGCTTTTACAATAAAACATGTAAAAAAATAGTTCAGCCGCTTAATACCGAAGTTATAAGCTTTCGATTAAATAAGCTTTCGAAATTGGTGGTAGGAGTAATCCTCTTCCCGAAAAATTAAGTTAAGTATGAAGAGTGATACTGATAGCTCTTTGACTTTGACATCAGAAAATCAACAAAATGACGATTATTTTATACCGAATTTAAATTTAACGGAATATAAGAAACAACATGTTCATTAAAATGCATTGTTTTACAGGACTACTCGGCCCGCGAATGGGTTCGCCAAGGTGCTCCAAAGGAGAAGCTGATGATTGGTATGCCGACTTACGGCAGATCATTTACCTTGATTAACGACACGCAATTCGACATTGGTGCTCCCGCTTCTGGTGGCGGTAAGTTTGATAAACAAAATTATTCTAAAGCGAGTACATAATTAAATATATATAAACATACATAATGGACTGTTAAACTTGCTACCCTTTCCTGCCATAGTTGGGAGACAAGCTCATCAAAATTAGTTTTGTTAAATTTTAAAATTAGCGGTGAAAGTAATCGCTGTCTTTTTCCCGCTTAAGAAAGATATATGTATATAGGTATATATTATCAACTGACAGTTCTTTTTTTTTAATAAAGAATGTTTAAACATTTAAAAATTAATTAGCAGCAAGTAATTCAGTTCATTGAATCACATAGAAAAACAATGTCTCTACTTGCAAGTCTTAACCAATAATTTTATTATCCCAGGTTCAGCAGGGCGTTTCACCAACGAGGCCGGTTTCATGTCATACTATGAAATCTGCGAGTTCCTTCGTGAAGACAACACCACATTGGTGTGGGACAACGAACAGATGGTGCCTTTCGCCTACAGAGAAGACCAATGGGTTGGATTTGATGATGAACGATCACTTAAGACTAAAGTAAGATTTTGGATAATTCAAATAAAAAATATTTTAAGGGAAGGTTCATATCTGACGTAAAATACGCCGAGCGTATCATCAGTCCCACTAAAGTATCATCGGTTGAGTGTGAACGGTCAAGTGTTTTTCTATACATTTGTCTGTTCTGGCGTTACGCGACCGATAATACGCGACGCATGTTCCGTCAGATATGAACCTTCCCTAAAGGTACCATTGGGAATATTGTAACATAATATTATAATCATTAAATTAATCAAATTTATTTTTTCAATATTTCAGATGGCGTGGTTGAAGGAAGAGGGTTTCGGAGGTATCATGGTCTGGTCCGTTGACATGGATGATTTCAGAGGATCCTGTGGAACTGGAAAATACCCATTAATCACTGCAATGAAACAGGAGCTTGGAGACTACAAAGTCAAATTGGAATATGATGGACCTTACGAATCGTCTAACCCTAATGGACAGTATACTACTAAAAATCGTGAGTATTTTTAAAATAAAAAAGTACCTAAACCATGTAAATGTTGTAGCCACAAATATTTAGCTTATAATTATCATCTTAACATAAATTATTTATTTTTTTCTAGCCAACGAAGTGGTTTGCGAAGAACAAGATAATCACATATCTTATCATCCTGACAAAGCTGATTGCACTATGTACTACATGTGTGAAGGCGAAAGGAAGCACCACATGCCTTGCCCTTCAAACCTGGTCTTTAACCCTAACGAAAATGTATGCGATTGGCCAGAAAACGTTGAAGGGTGCACCCATCATACTCAAGCTCCTGCTGTTTGATAGGTAGATAAGCTTCCATCAAATAAAAATCATTTTTGCATTAAATTCATTTTGCTAATAAAAGTAACATTTTAAATCATTCGTTCACGTATTTAGGTATTATTTGGTGTTTTAAGTCCAATAATAGCTGTATAAATCACAATAATTATAAATACATAGTGTTCAAAATTAGTTTTATCTAGACGATTTACTGATTTTCAAAGGATTCTTTATGAACTTTAGTAAACAATTTTGGGTATGCAAGAATGTTTTATATTTTTATATTGACATTGGAATTTATTTATGGAAGGATACGCCATTTTAGATAGTGCCACTGTGATTGGCAGCTGACGAAAATATATAAGAAAATTTTATAGGGTGGAGATAGTAAAGCATTCGTTAAATTATGGAAATTTAAATAACCAAACTCATACTACAGTGCACAAGTAATATAACAAACTAAAACAATATTTGTTCTTAACATTGTAAAATTTAACAAAAAAATTATTTTGTGTAATAATGACTTTAATTTATAATTTTGCAGTCTTTAGTGAATTTACTCTTTTGTTGATCTAGTAATGTTGACATTCAAACTAAATTCTTAGGCAACTTCATTAAAACCTTCATAGACCACCAATATTTTAGTTACTTATATATTACATTATTTATTGGCGTTAGTTGGCTTCATGGATAGTGGATGAAAGGAATTGTGTGATAAAAACTGTAAATTTCCTTAACATTATTATTGAAACTTCTTAGCTGTATCTATTGTTAAATTATATTTCTTAGATTAGTTACTTACGCTCCCAAAGGTACATAATTTAGAAACAATTTTAAATGAGATAACGAATATTACTTCGGACTTGTAACGAACATGGTATTTTATACGAAATAGTTATAATTATAGCAACTTTATGAAGTTAATTTATATTTTTTATAGCAATTCATTACTTTTTAGACCCATAAAATAAATTTACAGAAAAAACCCACCTTATGTTCTGAAGTAAATTAGCACCGCCTACAATTTATATTTATTCTAATATCTTATCTTATGAATATTTTATTAGATAACATAGCGCTCATTTGCCACAAGATCAATTCTACTCAAAGTTAAAAAAAAACAGGAATCTGTCTTTGAAATAAACAAAATTTTTCTAAACGTTTTATAAGCAGATGTGATACGATGTATCGAACGTCTTGATTTTAGAATTGCTCTGCAGTAAAATTTTCTTTTTTGGCAAATGTCTGCATTTTCGCCTAATAAAATATTTGAAGACAATAAAACTATGAAAAATTATGTATTTTTGGGACTGTATCATCATAATAAGTAGCGAACCGAAGCTTTTTGTACTTTATTAATACGAAATACTCAATGACAGCAGCTGTTCACTGCCTTACACTGCCACCCATCTTGGATGGGCCACTGATGACATCAGTAATAAAATTGGGATAGTTTGTGAGTTAACTTTAAGTGTAGTTAATTTTGTGATTAAGCTTGTAAATATTGTATTTAGTTACAAAAAGAGATGTAAGAGTATTATTATATTTTTTATAAAAGATTGTTTTGTTTTATTTGTAACTAGCTGACCCGGCAAACTTGGTACCACCAAAGTTAATGAATGTACACCTATTCTACCCTTACCTACCGTACACTACCCTACACTACCATACCTTTACTATTTTTGTTCTATCCTGCTATTCTAGGCGGAGACTAATCCAACAAATCAAAAACCATGAAAATTGGTCCAGCAGTTCTCGAGTTATATAATTATGGTGTTAGTAAACTGATTTTCTTTTATGTGAATAGATTGTGGTGACTCATTAGATGTAGGTATCTCCGCTACATTCAGAAACCTAGCATGTCTAACTTTGCACTTAGAATATAATCCAGTTGGCGGGTTATATATTGTGCAATTGCAAAAAGTACATTAAATAAGCATAGTCAATTCTTTAATTAAGGGTAAAGGTAAGGGCAAGGGTAATTCTTTAGTTTTTCGAAAATATAATGAAATTTTGTGAGCATAAAAAATATTAAAAAACAATAATAATCGCATTACAAAAAGTAAAATGGCTAAAAATCGACTTAGCTTAGTGTTACTTGCTGTTATCGATATCATAGTCATTGTAAAATGAAATTAAAAATTGTTATTAATTGATGAAGAGAAAATACTTCTATTTTGAATAACAGTTACCTAAATACCTATCCAAGATCACGTAAAAATATGAAATAGCAAACTATTCAGACAAACGTGCCCCGTTACCATTTCACAAGAAACAAATAATCTCTATGAAGAGCTCAGGTTGTTAGCATTCACATCGCGTTGGGAGCAGACAGACTTGTATTAGATACGAATCCAGTGCAGATGTGGCCTGTAAACAGTATTATGTATCTACAGAGCTTTTGCCAGCAAAATATAGCTAGCTTAGCCGGCTTATGTACGAGAATATGTTTGAATAAATTGTAAATCAAAAATTCTTAGAAAACATGCCCAGTTTAGAAAATAATGATGACGTATTTTATCGTAATAAATGCGAAAGTATGTTTGTTGGTTTATCCGTTTTTTACGCAGACATGGTGCAAAGTATTGACATGAATTTTTCGCTCCTGATCAGAAGGTCTATGTAGCAAAATTTTCAACAGCGCGAGACGTCTAATGATTGTAATTAGCAAAACGTCCATATAGCGAAACGTCCAACAATCAGAATTGGTCTGTATCGCAGAACGTCTATTTAGCAAATCGTCAGAATCTCATAATTTATGGGTCAGAGAGTGATATTGGGTATGTTTTATACAAAAAATAGAACCACGGGACCGTATAGCCGCAGGAAAAAAGCTAGTATAATAATATAAAGGTTTAAGTTTGTAAGTCGATAGATAATGATGGTTGCCTTTTATTCCTAAATGGATTTAGATGGAATTTGTCTCCCTTCCTTTCAGATCAAAACATAGGTCCCTACGCTAACTTTTTAACCCAAAGTAGTACAGTCAATTGCACATCAGTAGTAACAATTTGACATCGACAGCACCCTTGTTGCGTAGAAGTAAAGGTGCTTTTCGTAGAGCAATTATTACCACTGTTATGCGGTTGACTGTACGAATGAAATCGAGAGTAGAAGCTCCTGTAAATAAACCTTATAAAACCATAAACTACATAACTGCCTCTTAAACAATTGGTCCAATAACGATACCTTGTGGAATACCAAAAGATAATTTAACCATATCACTTGCTTACCATAATAATTACAGCAATTCCATGGTTAATTTTAAATAGGTACGAGTACAGACCAGAGATAATTTTCCGTTTTCATAATGTAAAATTAATATGGAATTGTAAACGAAGTAAATTACTGATTAATTAAGTTTCCGCTTAAATTACAAGCAATCATACAAATTATTAAAATCTTTATGAAGCTTATTGACATAAAATTAAATGTTGTAGTTAATTGAGTTTTAAGGATTCCGTAGTTATACTAACCCTTACAGTCTCGTGATGTCCGTCTGTCAGTCATTTTACACGCAGACTATCCTTGCTAGAATGCTGAAATTCGGCTTTATATACATACTTATAACGTATTTAGATATAACGCCGACAAAGTTATGAAATCAAATTAAGGTAGGTAGGTACATGTCAAATGGGGATGAGATTTTTTTTCTCAGTAGTTCCATTGACTTCGATAATGGAACTAGTGAAACAAAACCTAATCGGACACATCTCATTAGTTCCACCGTAGATGTTCCATGGAACTAGTGAGAATTTAGAAAAAAAATCTCAGTAGTTCCATGCAAGTAATTGCCGGTGGAACTAGTGAGAAAGATCTATTTATTTTTTAAGTAAAAATCTGCCGCTACCGCCAAACTACTTTGTAGTTTAGCAGGAAAAATGTTAGGTATTTAAAATTTGTAAATCTCGTTAAGTAAATAGATAAATTTAAAAAAAGTACCTAATTATATTTCTATTAGCTGTTGCCCAGCTCACCACTTAGCCGCTTTTATTTGTATATACATGTTTCTATATTATTTCTACTAGCCGGTTGCCCACCTCACCTCTTTCTTTCTTTCCACTTGACCGGTTTTATTTAATTTGGCAAACGAATATCCACGTCAACCGAACAATTCTACCAATTTATTGGAGTCATATCGAAACCGGACTGTCCGAAAAACGTAACACTGGCAAGCGTTGCACATTTTCTTATATAAAAAAACTTTATTCTAAAAATAAATGATATCTAACCCTTTCGACAGGTGCTCTGAATCATCAATTCTTGGTCAAAGTACCGATAGATTCGAAGTAGAAGTTTTATTGAAAAGGAACTTCGTACCAAGAGCAAAGAGAATGAACTTTTAAAATAGGTTTGCTTGGTTACGTAATACGGTCTGTTTTATTTACAGGTGTATTTGATTTAACGAAAATGTTGCCATATAATATGATGCTTAACTTACTTATACTATACATAATTATATGCTATATCTTACTTGTTTTAAAAAAATTGTAGGTACCGGCGGCTGCCGCTGTTAATTGGAAAGAGTACAGTTATTTTAATTAGGAAAGAGTAAAATTAATTTAAAAACCCGCGATTTAATTAGGTCAACGTCATTTTTTTAGGCTAGATCCCTCAATCAAGTCGATTTTAAACGAAAAACCTAAATCAAAATCGGTCTATATATTTAGGAACTACGATGCCACATACAGACAAACAGTTACACAGACACGTCAAGCTACTTTTTTTTGTTAGGGATTAAAATAGTAGTAGAATATGTATAGTATAGTTTCAGTAGTATCAGTTTAAGTAGTTCAGTTTTGTTGTTTCAATGTAGTTATTTATAATATTATTATGCAATAAGCAGTGGCAACCTAGTGGTATGGCCGTTCGACTGCCAAGTCAACAGTCGTAGGTTCGAGGCCCAACGAACCTCTGATTTTCAAATTAATATGAATCTGATTTTTATATTAGAAATTAATTATCACTGCTAAAGTGAGGAAAAACATTGTTGCATCGTGAGGGATCAGTACACCTGCGAGATTTTTCAATGGTGTGTTAAACCATGTCAGAGGCCTACGGGCAGTTTAAACTCGGACACTAGGTTGTTCATCAATGATACGTTAAAGAAAGAAACATAATATTTTTTGTGATTTTTTTTACATGTTATAGCACATGATAGCTTATTAAATATAATTATTTAATAAGAAAATTTGAAAAAACAACTCCCATCCGTATCAGTTGTTTTTTCAAATTTTCTTATTAAATAATTATAAGAAACATAATGTGCAATAAAGTATAGTCTATTTGTCTGTCTATGTAGAACTTGTAATATGAAAACGCGACGTCTACGACTTTCCAATCAAGATAGATTACTTAATGAACGATCATATAATTGCAATTGTGACGGTTAACCAATGTTTAAATTGTTACTTAGATACTTCATCATTCTTTCTTCTATAGTTACTTTAATTCTTATTTATTTAAATAAATATATTACTTATGAAATACATTTTTAAATATACAGGGTTATTTGTAAAACACCAGCATCCTTAAAAGGGGTCATTAAACTCATCATTATGAACAACTTTTACTATGGGACCAACCCTATATATTACATTTAATATTAAACATAGTAGCCCACGGTATTGGCAACAGGGTTCAAAGCTACAGGGTCAGGACTCCAGAGAGAAGAACCTCCTCACTATGCGAACCGTTTCCAGGTACTCCTGATACAGTACCTCCATCTACATGTAACCCTTGATCCAGCCATTCAACGAGAGCCTCTTAAGGCGTTACTCGAGGCTCTTGGATCCATGGTCTGAAACTATTAGGTAATTCTACTACTAAACTATTAACTTTTATCTGAGGCTATTTAATATTTTGGAAAAATAACTTACGTGAGTCAACTTTAAAATTATTGTATATAATTTGTTATTAAATACGGCTTTACTTTTTCTAATAAGCCAATTAAATAATTATTAATTAAATCTTTGATATTTTAACTGAAGTTTAGTGGAAGAAATAGGTGTGTAGCACAAAAAAGGTGTTTTTTTTATGTGAAAATAAACTTTGAATGTTTTTTTTTTTAAATATTACTTTGAATTTGAGTGCAAAATTGAAACTTGCGGATGACTTTGATTGGGTGTTATATATTTTTTTATTATTGCAAATACTGAGAACTCTTGTATTGTTAACCTGCAATTGTTTAAAAAAATAAGGCCTCTCTTGATGGAATCCGTGACCTCTGTTTTGATATCACAAATGAAGTAGGCTACCAGGTTATTTTTTGCAATTAAACGATAAAAGAATTATTTTGTAGAAAATTTAATTCTATGGCGAAAAAACATAACAAAAACAGTAATCAACAAACAAATATCAACAATTAACAATTCAGTATTAATCAGCTGCAGCTTAGTGGCCCTTCTTGTATCCGTGGTGGTGGTGTTCACCATGGCCTCCCTTGTGACCGTGACCGTGATCATGATGGTGATGCTCGTGGTGACCGCCATCACCGTGGTGACCGTGATGGTCGTGATGATGACCGCCATCTTCATGATGACCGTGCTTGCCATGATCGTGATGGTGATGTCCGCCGTGTTTGTGTCCATGATGGAAATGACCGCCCTTCTTGTGTCCACCCTCGTGATGATGACCGCCATAATGATCATGGAAGCCTTTGTCACCGTGATGGTCGTGGAAGTGCTTGTCCTTCTTGAATTCGTCGTGGTGCTCGATGCCGTGGTGTCCCTTCGTGTCGTGTCCCTTGTGCCAGTGGCCGTGCTCATCATGTCCATGACCATGATCGCCCTTGTCACCGTGGTGATGGTGGTGATGGTATCCTTCATCATGATGGTGATGTTTCTTGTGTCCGCCGTGCTCGCCGTGGTGTCCTTTATGGCCGCCGTGGTCATGATGTCCATGATGACCGTGGTGGTCCTCATGATGTCCCTTATGTCCCTCATGGTGTCCTCCATGGTGTTCACCATGGTGGTCGCCATGGTGTTCATGGCCGCCACCCTTATCCCAATGGCCGCCATGGGCTGCTGCGAAAGCAGCGATGGCCAAAAGGCCAACTACCACAAAAAGACACCTCATGGTTGGTTGAGCTGTGATTGTACCAGTGGTTGAATGATGTCGTTTCATCGGTGGAAATGATTTTATATACTAAACGACAGTTGAAGTTGCTTAATGATCTGTCGCCGATGTCAAGGTTGTAACCACTTGGTACTTTCCACTTCCTTCCAGGTATCGTTTAGTTTCCGACGCTAACTTTAAAATTAAAACCTGAGTTTTGAAAGTTATTATGAAAGTGTTTCATTGTTGTTTCAATTTGAGATCTTTGTGCTTCTTTATTGAATATTGTTGGTAAACAAAGACATACAGTGGTAATATTGCATTGACATACAGCATTGTATTAGGTTATTATCCAATAACTCGGCTGTGTTGTATTAAGTCCGTTCGGGCATGAACACAATTGATTTTACTTCTGCATTAATAACGTCATCAATATTCTTTTTTACCTTTAATTAAACGCTTACGCAGTAGGAAGGAAGATAACACAAACTTAGATATTTAATTTACAATTTCTGTATTATGTAGTTAGATCACATTTTTTACATATTGATCGAGAAATTAACATTTTGACAACACTTTCTGTAAGATACTTTTAATTAAAAATCGTATATTTTTTTTAGCTACGAACACTTTTAATCAAATCACTCTCCAATAAAAAAACTTAATCAAAATTAGTTCATCCGTTTGGGAACTACGATGCCACAGATACACTCGTTGAACTTATAACACCCCTCTTTTTTCTTTGGGGGTTAAAAATATTGTTTTTTATAACTGAAGGCTTGCGTATTCAAACTGTGTGACAATTTATCTTAAATAGTGGAACAAACTACCGGAAAATATCATATTGCTAGTTATTATAAGCCTATAAATCCCACTCTAAATAAGCATATGTAGGTGAAATACCGCCATCTTATATGTTCAATTGATGGTGTCGCTAGTAGCGAATAAAATATTGTATAGAACAAAATTGGCTATGAAAATTTGTTAGTTCCAATTTTGTCCACCTGAATATATAACTTGGTAGCACTGTATAGAAAATATCATACGTGCAATATGCTCTTTCAGAATAGACAGCTAGTTAGTAAAACAAGTTTATTGAAAAATCTACTTTATTAGTATTCTGTTAAGGTCTATAATCGTTTCCATTTAATAGCAGTTGACAAACATCGCTTATTGTCAGTAGTAACGCGATTGTATTCCGTAAGGTTATTTCAGCAATTGATTTGATTCGCATTAATTTCAGAATTAAAATTTTGACTAACTTACGAAACATACGAGAGCAAAATGTACTTTCTTTCTTAATAATGTTGTGTTAGTCTTGTACTTGTAAGTATGACTGTGGTTACGAGGTGCCGGGTTCGGTTCCCGTGTTGGCTGTATTTGGACTTTTATAATAATTGGATGGCTTGATGAAGAGGGTGGCATTCCTGGACACGACTCCTACAATTAGAGGTTTTTCTCTTCGGAGCCCTGACTATCGCTAGCCAAGACCCTTTTCCCAATACCTGTGAGCTACTGTTTTCTTTTTTAAGGACTCGAGTGCGCTCAATAAAAAAGGAGTTTGATCTTTTCGCCTGCTCTGGGCCCATGTTACTTAGGTCGGTTCTAAATATCTTCTTCCATTTTTTTCTATCAGCCGTTATCAACAAACGAAGTTTGACTATAATTAAATTTGAATTATACTCAATGGAAATCAATACTAGACAGAGACTACTAAGGATTACTAGGGATACTTACTTCTAGGGATATACTATATTTACTACTAGGGATTACTAGTATAATGACGTCATTATTCTTACATCGATCAAATAGTCATTTCATACTAATTATTATCTTCATTTTGCCAGTAATTGCCCCACCACCAACAAAAGCAGCGACGTTTTCCTTCTTTTTTTAAATATTTTTTTTTATCTTATTTATGGTGATGGTTATGCAAAGATATTTGAATTTCTAGGTATTTCTATGGTAATATATATGTGTACTTTTTTAATAGTAGGGACCTTAAATAAATGGATGGATGGTACTGCCTTGTTGGTCTAGTGGTAGCAAGCGCGACTGCTGAGCACGAGGTCCTGGGTTTGATCCCCGGGTCGGGCAAAGTGTTCCTGGGTTTTTTCCATTAGGAAATTCTCAGTAGCAGCACGGAGTCTGGAATTGTGCCCGGTTAATGGCAATAGGCTCGCCCCCTATTACATGGGATTTATAATAAAGCTGGAGAAACGTGGGTGTACTGCACACTTCTGCCCTCTAGGGAATACAGGCGTGACTCTATAAAAAAAAGATGGAACTTGAATAATATTTTAAAAATTTATTATGAATCATCTCTAAAAAAAACACATCTTAAAAATATCTTAACTAATTATGATAAAGTTTTTATTGTACAGAACTATAAAGTCTAGTCTAGTTTTTGGTCAAAATAATAAAATAATTATTTCAGTACCTTACCAAATTTTACAATAAACTATTGCAAGTTGTTAGTTACGGTCATTTTTTAAAAACAGATGAAACTGAATTGAAAGCAAGCAGAAGAATATAATTGCAGTACTACGTGTGATAGTTACCACTATTGGCGAAGTGGCTAAGTGAACAGCCGTCTTCTCTGTGGGTTGATTTTTTTTATTCATGTCACGGTGGCTTAGAAAAATTAGAAAATATTTAAAAAAGAGATAAATACAACCAAGGTACCGGCTCCATACAGCTGTTCCATACATTTTGTTGAGACATGTGAACATAAATGTATGAAACAGTTGATTTTTTTTGCGAATTCAGGGTCGGTCCCATAGTAAAAGTTGTTCATAATGATGAGTTTAATGACCCCTTTTAAGGATGCTGGTGTTTTAAAAATTACCCTGTATATTCTTTGGTGCCGGCGACACTCGCCGTATCGTGGCAAAACTTTTTCTATCCTACGGGATAACGCATGCATAAATTAAAGGTTCGTTTGTTCAATCGAAATAAAAATAGATTATAATATCTATGGTGTCGGGGAGACATCTGATAATTACAAAAAGGTATATTAATTAATTAAATTTACAGTATATACACTCAAATTAACCTAATACCTAAATAGTACGAGATAAGTATCCGTCATAAGTCCGGCGATCTCAATATCATCCTGCACATTTTTGTAACCTATGCTGGGCAAAGGTCTGCCCCAAATATTTCCACATTTTTTCTTTCCGTGGCAATCTCCCACCAGTCATTCTTAAGATCGGCGCTATAGGATTTCTTCTTTCATTCTTCTTATTAACCATCACATCACTGCTTACCCCTTTCTATCTCTATCATTTTGATATTCCATCCAAAATTTCTTTAGTCTACCTCTACCCTTATAACCATCCATATTCATACTTAAAACCTTTCAGAACATATCTGGCTACCTATTTAAGTTTAAAAGTTTGGATGACACCGCATATTTTGCAAGTCAATAAATTCAATAGTATTCTCGATACGAATCTTAAATTGTTAGCAGTTGCATTGAGCTACTTTCGTCTCACTTTTTTTCTGTAGTGTCTGTTTGATCGTGAAGTATTTATGCTACAGGCTACATCATAAAAGTACCGAGCTAGTACGAGTTAGCAAACCACTTATTACAGACTTTTTAGTGACTTTAGTGAGACAATAATATACTCGTCCCTGTCCTGCCGAGGAGTAAAAGTTACAGAGAGTAGAGACAGTTATATTTCGATACGTTATATTCATATTAGTTGTTTTTTTCAAATTTTCTTATTCAGGAGTTTCGCAGAACAAAGTATTAATAGGTTGACCTGTGATTCCACGACTTTATATTCAGCAGTTGCGCTTATCACTAGACAAAAAACCTTTTATTGGCCCACTTGTGAGCAAAGCCCTTTAAAAAATTGAGGTGAGCGTAAAAGCAATATCTAATCAAATATTTACTACTTCAAATACGAGCTATACCATCTAGCTCCTCCATTTAAAACAAGTCCCTGAAAGCTGTCGCTGTAGCCGAATACGGCTGTGAGGCTATATAAATATACTTCAAATAACCTGCAAACTCTATAAATCATACTTTACTAATATAAATATCCAGGAACTAGCATAAACCGTTGGATTTCCTTAAACGTAAACATTTACTCACATACCTGCATGTCAAAAGGGAAATTCCTCTGTAAGGTACTTGTTTTACATCGGAACTAACGCCCAGTGAGTAAGCGATCGGCTTTCAGCGATTTTCTCGCTTAAAGCGCCTATCCCGCTATCTCGCATGCACATTGAAGATAGAAAAATAACTGAAGAGAAAATCACAAAAAGCCCAGAGGATAGGCAGCAGCATCCTTCTGTGTAACAACAATCATCTGCTACTGCGATTGCCAACCCGCTTACCCAGCGCGAGCGTGGCGATTATGGGCAAATACCTCCAATGATCGCACAATAGTGGCGCGCATTGGGAGAAGCTTATGTTCAGCAGTGGATTAATACGTAGGTTGATGATGATAACATGACAAAGTTCAGCAACATTTTTAGTTAGATCGGAACAATTTTTATACACAAAAATTGCTTCAAATGAATTTATGTTTAGACAATTCCTACGTATGAAAACTAGTACCGATCAAATTTATATTTTTGTTGAACCTTTGTAATATTATTCTCCATAACTTGCTTTTTGGCTATTTTTGATATCTACATGCAGAGATTTTATATCTATATATATCTTATCTTCATTGTGCGAGCGAGATAGCGGTTTAGAGTGATCAGGTGCGAAATTTAAGTCTGCCCCGGATGGCGAAAACCAACGCTACACCACTGCGACTACAACGATACACAAATGTATCGGATACGATAGCTCAGTTGGTTACACCATCGTCACGGCACATCGAGTGGCAGGTTCAAACCCCGCTTTTTCAATTTCCTCTTATTTTTTTAGAATCTGTGGATTTTGATCTATCTGTTACAATGTTTTACACGTAATTATGGCCTGTCAGATTTACAGCGAGTTCTTTATTTATAATTATGGTCCTTTGTAACTATTGTAATTTGGGCACTCTCCTTTACGCCTCAACAAACAGACATCCATAATCGTGAAGATAATCTGGAAATACAGCAAATCAAACACATCCTATGCATTTGCAATGAAGCTGACAGCCATACAAAACTTTACTTTAAATTCCAATTCTTAAAGTCGATTTTTGTGTGATAGAGAGAAATATTAGTCTTGTGAGTTCTAACGAAAATTGAACTTTAATATTAGTAGTTAGAGGTGATTTTTGTATGTATACCAAATGTATGAGTTCCCGTGTGAGCCAACTCTTCTATTAAGAAGAGGAATGGGCTTGTAAACTATACAACGATATAATTGAATGCAAATTGATCATATAAGTAAGTCCTAGGAACTGTATATGTTACTTATTTTATAGGTTTCAGATTACGATTCGTATCAGTTATAGGAAATTGGCTTTTACTTTATCTATTATAGTAAGTACTAGCTCTCACTAGCAGTGATAGTCTAGTGGTTGACTGGCAAGTCAGAGGTCTCAGGTTTGAACCCACAGAACTTTTGACTTTTCGTAAATTATGTGCGTAATATAAATTAATAAAATTATCGAGTGGTCTATTATATAAAGTGCTTCTAAATTATCTGCCACGGTTGCAATGGGAGAAAGAATTGTGTATATAGATTACAATAGTGAACAAATTTCGTACCCCGGAACAGTAAAAAAAAAATTGGAGCATGGAGCAGAATAAGACCTACGCAATAAAACGCAGGCAGAAGAAACAAAATTACGACGTTAGATAAAAAATATTACTTCACTATTGTAATATAAATAACCAATACTATCTCCCATTGCAGCCGTGGCAGATAATTTAGAAGCACCTTATATAGCAGTAGACATTTTGTGAACATTTTCTATAGAGATTTTAAAATTACCGATTATATCTGATTAGACATTATCTCTATAAAACAAGAATCGGGACCCTGGGTTGAGAACTTAAGTACAACCTTTGACTTGTCAGTTCAACAGTCCTGCACTTATTACTACTAAGCTTGCAGTATATTTGCAGTATCGATGTCAATGTAGACATTAAAAGAACCAATTTTTTGTCCTTTGGCCCTTGTTGTAAAGGCCTTTTAAGGTTTTTTGACGCCTTCCAAAAGACCTTGTAACCCTTTCTTGTAGTCCGTCATGTTTTTTGTTTTATATCAGCGAGAGGCAAAAAATGTACTGTCAAAATTGAATTAAGATTGTGCGTGATAAAAAAATGTACTACTTGTAGGTCTCGGCGAGGTTTATGGGTCAATACCATGAAGTCAATACAAATTATAGGAAAGTGTCGGCGCCATGTTCCATAATCTTATCTTGTTATATCCTCTTCGCCTCGTCTCCATGGAGACTAGACTCGGAGTCGCGCGCGCACCTGACTTTTCGAAAGTTATCTGAGTATTAAAAAATTATTATCACTTACTCCGTGCCTCGGAAAACACGTAGTTGGCCCTATGCCTCTCTCCGGTCGTGTCGACTTGCCGTCCCATCGGACTATGAGAGTGAAAGAATAGAGAGTGCACCTGTATAAGCGCACACACTTGTGCACTATAATATCTCCTGCGTAGTTGGCTAATCTCCTCTGAGATTAGCCGTGACCGAAATTCGGTCAGGAAAACATTATTATAGTTCATATTGTTGGGTTCACATCAGAGTTTAAACCAACCGTAATAATCTAAAACCGCTTTAAAACATCATCTAAAATAACTCTCAACTTATGCAACTTGTAGCTTGTGGTTTAAGCACTAAATAACCACAAACAAGCACAAGCTCTGAATGTCTGAATCAGTGATACCTTTGGCACTAAGTAAACCATTTCACTCAGCACGGAATAGGAACGGGCGATAAACATAGGAGCTTCATTGCAAAATAAACATCAATTTGTTGAGCTTGACTTAAGAGAATAAAATGGAACTGGTCAGAGATATTCCTCGTAAAACTGGAATAAGGATTTAGTAGCTGTATATTTTACCGAATGGGTATGAAACGGAGTTACGAGACTGTCGTGGTGGCGCATTGTGGCACAGACCTGCTTTGCAAGCGCGTGGGTGTGGGTTCGAATCTGTCATAAACTGAAAAAAAAATCTAGTTATAATGGTGCTGATTCTCTACATCCCGCTAAACTAATTTTAGTCTAACTGTATCTCTTTCTATTAAACATCATCGAAAAAGGACAGCAAATTAGACTACCAAATTAGAGCTGTCAAATTAGTCTACCTCCTTGCAATTGACTTTAAATTAGACGAGAGCTACTACGAGTACATGCCGACTAAATTCTCGTTGATATCACGCAAATGGACTAGTTTGACAGCTCTAAAAATCTGCTATCCTTTTCTAATGATCCCTGTTAGAAAGAGAGATGGCAAGTCTAAATTAGTTTAGAGCGTGTGCAAGAGAATTAGCACCAATATGTAACAAAATATTTTTTCTATCAAACATGACAATATAATAAAACTGCTACAAATAGCAAAAAACTGGCTTCCATGTAAACCAATTTTGATTGAGAATAACTAAAGTTTAGCTATGTTCACACTATCTTAACTAGTTTTATTATCCTGTTTTTGAGTGTATGTAGTTTCTTAGTTAGTTAATCTGAGACACTACTGACTAACGGTAAAGGAAAACATCGTAAGAAAACCTGGACTTAATAGTCTAAAATCGCAACAGTGAGCTAGCGTGGTGTTTAATGCTCAATCCTTCTCTATGTGAGAAGAGGCCTTTGCACTACATTTGCCCCAGCTACAGGCTGATTTATAATATAATTATAATGAAACAGAGTTGTTTGAAACAAAGTTAGGAAGAGTAGAGCAGATATCGACCGCTCGGCCATCAATCACATTTCACAACGTGGTTTACAATGCCTTAACGGGATGCATTATTGGATCTAAAATCCTATACCTACAGTATGTTAACTAAAACAAGGTGTTTTCGTTAATCTGTGATACTATAACTTCCGTGTATCGTGTGTATGTACATCAAAATTAAAAAAAATATCACAAAAAATAAAAAATATTATAACGTAAAAAAACACTATTTATAATTTTTTTTTTATATCACAAAAAATAATAAAAGAAACACTTATGGGACCCCCTTGTTTTTAAATGTGAAAGAATGGCATAATAATCATACAAATTGCCGTTTCTTTAAATGTGAAAGAATGGTTAATAATCATGCAAATTGCCGTTTTTCCACATTCAGACAAGGGGGTTCCATAAACAGAGTGTTTCTATTATTTTTTTTATGATATAAAAAAAAAACATTTTTATTTTGCATGAAAATATTTTTATGCTATACACGGACGCTATAGACCTCTGTCAGTTAACATACTGTATAAATATCCTGTCACGTAACAATAAATAAATAAATAAAACGGTCAATTATTTAACCTAACTTCTTATCTAGAGGTTTATGGTTCCATAAACTTCTAATAAACCTTTCAAGTAATAATCATAAAATAATTCACTACCAATTCACATAAACAAGATGTAAACTGCAACTGCAACTTTCCTTCAAGCAATTTCAACTAAAAACTTTCTACTTTATCGCCGTAACTTGGTCACTTACTAATAAGTAAAACAAGTAACTTGTGAAGGTTTAAATTTGTACTTATTAGTTGCTACTTGTTGTGTTGTGGTGCAAGGTAAAGACTGATATAAGCCATCGAGGCAGGAGATTTTATAATGTATTATCGAGGACAAGTTAGTGGTGGCGCATTGGTTACGGACCCGCTTTGCAAGCGCGTGGGTGTGAGTTCGAACCTGGCATGTATCAATGTGACTTTTTCAATGTCATATGTACCTTCTTAGTTAATCTAAGACATCACTGACTAACGGTGAAGGAAAACATCGTAAGGAAACCTTTTTTTTTTTTTTTTTTTGCAGAAGGGGAAATGCGCCTTATGCATACCGTCCCGCTCGGGGATGCGAGACGGTTATGTCGGGCTCTCCGGCCTAGAGATGGTAAGCGGCCGGCATACCGACTAAAACCCCTTTTGTGTCACCTCCTTTCCGCATAGTGGCGGGAACGCGGTATCCCTAATGTACTACATCCGCGAAATCGTAAGGAAACCTGGACTTTAATTGTCTGAAATTGACAACCCACAGTGAGCTAGCGCGGTGATTAATGTTCAATCCTTCTCTGTATGAGAAGACGCCTTTGCCCTACATTGGGACAGTTACAGGCTGATTTATTTATTTATTATCGTGGACAAAGCCGATACCACTTATAAAGGTAAGAATCTCTTGCACCCGGCGTCCGAACGTAGCATCGTTCAAAGCATTTTGATCGCAAAGTGGTGCACAGTTCGTATTAGCGATAACACATGTGTGCGCAATCACAGGTATGTACACAGTGCACTCTTTATTCCCTTTTTCTCATTCACTCTGTCGGCGGCTGTCGGACACGACCAGAGAGAGATCAGGCGCAGGACCGAAATGCCTTTACGCGCTCTCTGCAGTACAGGGGCACGAGCTTCTTTCCAATATCTATAAGCACGAGGCTCCGAGGCACGAATTATTTTTGTTAGTAAGGTATCGTGTGTATTTTTGATAATAAATCGTGGTGGCGCTTTGCAAGCGTGTGGGTGTGGGTTCGAACCTGGCATGTACCAATGTGACTTTTTCAATTTCATAATTTCTTAGTTAATTCAAGACACCACTGACTAACGGTGAAGGAAAACATCATAAGGAAACCTGGACTAAATAGTCTGAAATCTCCAACCCGCAGTGAGATAGCGTGGTGGTTAATGATCAATCCTTCTCTGTATGAGAAGAGGCCTTTGCCTTGCAGTAGGACAGTGTTACAACTTACAAGCTGAGTAAGGTATCAAACGTTTGAAAAAGGGTTTTTTTCCTGCCGGAAGTTTTATTCCCCCAATACCTATTTAATCTTCAGGTTCCTTGGTTTAATACTTGTTTACCTACTTCCGATTAACAGCAACCGTTGTAATACTTGTAGTAACAGCGATTGCTATTTTAATTGATAAGGCGCTTTAATTTAAAAGACTATGATAAATGAAGATTTATCTTTAAATTTGTTTAAAAATGTATTTTAGATAATATCTTTAAGTGACATAAAACAGCAATTTATAAAAAAGCGTGCTATTGTTCATTACTCTATAGGTATCATTAAAGACTGAAATCTAATTATTGTTATCAAACCTAAAGTGTTAAAATAAACATTTAAAAAATTAAATAATAAGTTTTTGAGTGGTGACATGACGTGGTGGCGCATTGGTTACGGACCCGCTTTACAAGCGAGTGGGTGTGGGTTCGAACCTGGCATGTACCAATTGTGACTTTTTCAATGTCATATGTACTTTCTTAGATATTCTAAGACACCACTGACTAACGGTGAAGGAAAACATCGTAAGGAAACCTGGACTTAATAGTCTGAAATTGCCAACACACAGTGAGCTAGCGCGGTGATTAATGCTCAATCCTTCTCTGTATGAGAAGAGGCCTTTGCCCTACATAGGGACAGTTACAGGCTAATTTATTTTATTATTTTATTTTATAAGTTTTTGAGTGGCACATTAACTTCAAAGGGGAAGGCCGTACTCCTACCCCCACTTTTTGAGAAGTCAATTATGAACATAGAGTGAAATTAATTGTTACGAGAGGTTTAAGAGGTTTGTTATCGTCCGATGAGGAGTTCCGTTCAGTATCTCCGAAATTCTCCATCAGATCATGATAATGCCGATTTATATGGGACCAATCGGAGAGTAGGTACCTAATTTAGATAGGTATTAATACTATTTCAAACAAAAAAAGAATTTATCAAATACTAATCACGGAATAACCAGTAGGTAGGTTATTTAATGAGAAATTCGAAAGCTTGGGCTTACGTAGTAACTATATAGTAATCTGTGGCTTTTGTGGTAAGGTTAGGTTTAATTATATATTTTAATAAGCTTATCTACACGTGCTTATCAACATGTAAAAAGTTCACAAATCATTTTTTAAAAAATTGTTTTCATAATACTCATTGAATTAAAAACCTCCTCCTTTTTTGATGTCGATTAAAAAGTCTAAGTCTAACTCATACTCTCCTAACTCGTACCACTCACAAAGCTCGCTAATTACCGTTAGTTAACAAGGATACTCCAGGGTACCGACTTCGAGGCCACTAGACCAACGCGACGCCATTACTGTTCCAATGTATTTATTATCTTGTATGTTTCTGAGATGTTTTGATAGCGGGAAGGGTTAGAAAACACCTATGTTAAACATAATATATTATGGTATAGTATACCATGTAGTATAATTATATACCATTGCCCATAATCGCCACGCTAAGCTAACGGATTGGTGATCGCAGTTGCAGATGATTGCTGTTACACATAAGGATGCTGCTGCCCATCCGGATGGGTTACTTTATCGCTTCTTACGGCACCCGTGGGACGAGTAAGGGTGGTTCTATTCTTAGGCCGGAAACTTACATAGATTTAATTTATGTAAATGGATAAATGAATTCATCATCATCATTTTAGCCATAAGACGTCCATTGCTGAACATAGGCCTCCCCCAAGTAAATGGATTAAATTTACATAAATATAAAACATTTTAGAACGTATACATTTATTTCTGAAAAAACAAAAAAAAAAGGATTCCGACGAATTGAGAACCTCCTCCTTTTTTTGGAGTCGGTTAAAAACGTTAATTATAATAAGCATAATATACGATATAAGCAGCACGATAATAATTATGATAAGCACGTAACTTACGAAAAGACAGAGGTGCGTGCCTTGGGTTCAAACTTTAGACATCTGAATTGCCTGTCAACGGTCATACCACTAGGCTATCACGACTCAATCAGCCTCTATAGTTTAATTAATTTACTCTACCGTTATTCACTACTGCTTTATTTATTTTTTTATTGGTAAACTACATCTAATACGTTAAATATTTTTCTGTTATTAATTATTATACAATGTATTAACAATGGCTGGAGTCACCGGATATTATGAAATGACTAAATAATAATAAAATGATGCATCAATTATTTTTCTGAGTAATTACATTTTTTTTTATAAGAACAAATTGGTAACGGACATGCTTTGCAAGCGCGTGGGTGTGGGTTCGAACCTGGCATGTACCAATGTGACTTTTTCAATGTCATAAGTACTTTCTTAGTTAATCTAAGACACCACTGACTAACGGTGAAGGAAAACATCGTAGGGAAACCTGGACTTTAATAGTCTGAAATCGCCAACCCGCAGTGAGCTAGCGTGGTGATTAATGCTCAATCCTTCTCTGTATGAGAAGAGGCTTTTGCCCTATATTGGTATAGTTACAGGCTGATTTATTTATTTTTATTTAAGAACAAATAATGTTGCCTGAGAAAAGCGGTTATTATAACCTATCTACAGGGTGTTTGGAAGTTCGATGTAAAGCCGTAACCCTGAGGTAAGTATTTAGAACTATTTGAAACGAACTTTTTTTTTCTTTATTAATTATAGAGGGTTTTAAATGATATGCCACCTACATCGTGAACACCATCCCTTCCAAATACCTACAAAAAATTCAAAACAACAAAATTTCCTTCTCACAGATAATTTTTGTCACAATATAGTGGTTTGATTATTTTTGATGACAAAACCCACAATTTTGCAGTTTGTTACCAATAATGGGCAGTTTGAATGATAAATCAATAATTTTTTATTTTATTTTATTAAAGTGTTGTATAAACAATATAATAAAACATTAAGGCAACTGTGTTACGAGACAATTCAAAACTGTCACACTTTGTCTAAGACAAGTTCGGTTCAAATGATTCTAAATAGCCTATACTAGATCCGCTTTATGGCTTTGCATCGACCTTCCAAACCTAGTTGGTTTCAAATCTAATTTATCGTATCTTCAAATTAGATTTTCTAAACCAAAAAGTCCTGAAAGAAAAGACCAAGGTCCTAACCGAACTCAGGACCTCACGTTTAGCACCCGCGCTTGTAACCAATATACCTACCTAAGGTGTCCTACACACGATCAATAATATCGTGCAATACGTCATCACTGCACAACACAGTATTGAAGGTTGCACAATTTTACAGTACAATTCAATATACTTAAAAAATATGCAATAATATTATTGTGCAATTATATTGTAACCAGTGTGTGAAGAGCCTAAGAGACAGTCAGTCAAAAAAGTAGGTAAAACCTTCGTGATCAGGTCCCATAAATCGGCCTTCAACGTTAACAGAGAAAAAAAAAACTTTGACACTTAAAAAAAATAGATAATTACCATTGTAAATGTAACAGTTATGAATAAAGTATACTACTAGAAATACATAAATCAATTACAATGTGTTAATTGTTTACATCGGCGCGTGCGCCTGCGGCCGGTAGAAACTCGTGCGCACTCGGGTGCTTAGCGGTTGAGGAAAATTGTACAGTGATGAGATGTTTTTGATACTTGAAGAAAAAAGTTATTTTTTTTCATCAAATGTATTTTTATGTTATAAAACTGTAGTTAGAACTTTTTAAATGTAGATATACAAATTAAATACATTTTACAGAATAACTTTAACTCATTAAGAATTCAACCATTACCATACCAAAGATATCGACACATTTTTTTAAAATTGGGGTAAGTATTGGGATATTCTTGCTTCTTAGGTGCTAAAAAGTTTTAAGATTTAGTAAAAGTATGTCAATTCAATATAATTATACAACAGTTTTTGCTATCTAATACCTAATTACCAATGACGTGGAGGAAATCATAAGCCATTATTGTTGCGTTTAATGGTAATAACGATCTATATACAAAGCAATAAAACTTATAAAACCAATTCCATTGACTCTAAATGTTGCCAGTCGTGTTGCAGTTTAGCACATATAACACGACTGGAGTCACAACATTTGGAGTCAGTATCAAGATCATTTCCTCCAACTATAAACTATGTTTTCGAATGCTGAGCGCCGCGCGCGCCACTCGTACGTATCAGTATCTGTAGGTCACCCGCGCTGGCTCGTCTTTCACTCAATCGCGAACGAATGAATGACAACGAAAACAAACGATTAATCCGCAAAATAATTGATTTTGTCGAATGAAGTTTTGTGTGCGAGAATTTGAGAAAAAAGTGCTTGAAAAGTTCTGTGAAAATCATTTCGCATTTTGTGTAGTGTTTTGGTTTTTGATGCAGTTTTTGCGGGTAGAACTTAATTCAGGTACGGTAAAATGTTTAATTTAAAGTTTTTAGAATAACAAATAATATTCTGAAATTAAAATAAAGGCTCTAGTGAGACACTAACCTCTAGAAATACAACACAAACCCTTAGGACTTTCCATAAGATAGTCCATATGCAAATGTATAATGCAAAAAAACATTGGTCAATGAAAATGGTAAGTAGTCCATTGAGTTAGCGCGGCAAAAAAATCTTGGCTGTTGTTGGGCTGTCATGTAAAAAGAGCATCAAAATGTTATAGGTAGGTATGTACCGATAATGTGTATAATCTGTAAAAGAGAAAGAATCATTAATAAATCGAGAGTTTGGTTGAGTTAGGTTTTACATAATTATAAACACATTTTTTTAATACACTGACATTTGATAAGAAACCGACTCAAGTATCAACTCGAGTCCAGTGATCATAAATATTAATTAAAATAAAAAAAAACTATTTACTTACAAAACAATCGGTATTAATTGAAAATAATAAAACCCAATTTAAAATACTAAATCAAAATTGATTCATCCGTTTGGGAGCTACGATACCTACTACAGACAAACAGACATTAACGTTACTTATAAACACCCCTGCTTTTTTCGTTGGAAGTTAAAAAGTGTGTACGCAATGTAGGTACTTACCTATAACTTTCTCAGACTTAATTAAAACTTCAGTGCAAGCAGGTTTTAATCAAACTTTACTTAAAATCAAAGTTCACTTTCAAGACAACTTTCAAAACTATACTTACTTCTACTAAGACTTTCATTCAAACCAGAGTTTGAGTGCGGTCTATACCTAAGCATAAGTTACGTCATCACCCTCCTAGCCTTATTATTCCCAAACTTTGTTGGGGTCAGCTTCTAATCTAACCAGATGCAGCAGAATATTAGTTTTCTACGGAGCGACTGCTTATCTGACCTCCGCAAACTAAAGGGATACGATATTCTAAGGTTAGATCAGTTGTCAGGATTTTAGGAGGGTCTGACTCCCTATAATCGACTGTCAAAGATCTTCATGACAGCCGGAACCAACGGCTTAGTACAGAGAATTAATTTATATTAGGTACCTACACTCATAACTTTGACAAAAGCTTCTTCTTACACCAAGAAAGATCAAGATCGATAACCATAATGTATTGACTGACCTAATTTCGCAAAATAAAAATAAATAAGTATAAGTTTTAATAAAAACGACGTTTTCAACCAAGCTTTTATATTTGAATATTAAAACTAAACGTATCATGCTAAAATTTGTATCTGGCTGTTGACCGATGAAGAGTTCTTTTATCTCAGCTAATCCTGTGATAATGAAGTCGGTTTAGTTCATGCTTACCATAAAAAAAGCATTGTTATCGGAACTGAACTAACATGCCAAAATTCAACTCCGTAGGATAAGAGCCTTTACCTTATTGAATGAAATACATCCCAAAACGTTTATTCTTCCAAAACGACCCTTTCCCAAAATGGTAATTCGTTCTAATTCAGCTTGCAAGATTCCACCCGGACAAACATAAATTAATACTTCATCATCATCATCATTATTTCAGTCATAAGACGTCCACTGCTGAACATTGGCGTCCCCCAATGACTTCCAACCGGCCAATTTGGAAATTAATACTAAACATTGCAAATTAAATAGAAGTTTGGAAAAAAAATTAGTGAAATAAAAATTGTTTTGCAGTGCGTTATTATTATTATTTATTTAAGAGCTTTGCTCTTGTCGGTTTAGCTTCCTCCAAGTTTCTCTATTCTCAGCCAATTCTTTAACTTCTTGCTATGACATGACATTCACTTTTTCCTGAATTTGTTTGAAATATGTTCTTCTTGGTCTACCTTTTCCTCTCTTTCCCTCTATTTTGCCTTCTGTGCAGTGCGTTCTTAGCTTAAACTTGAATCTTCTTCTAAGTCACTATACTCTTGACAGAGTGGTCGTGGTCCTCATGTCGAGTGGGTGGTAGCTGTTGTCACGATTCACCGCCCTTCCTCCCGTACCGATGCCTTCCTAGCGCATGAGAGCAATGGACAGTCTATTGCGTCTTTAACTTGATTACTCCAACACATGGAGCACTGATAGCTTAGTGGTATGATCGTTGACTGACAAGTCAGAGGTCTCGAGTTCGATCCCAAGGCGCGCACTTCTGACTTTTCGTAAGTTATATGCGTATTATAAATTAATTATCAGTTGCTAAAACGGTGAGGGAAAACATCGTGATGAAACCAGCACACCTGAGAGATTTTCAACGGTGTGTAATGCCATGTCAGAGGCCTAGGGCGGTTTAAACTCTGACACTATCATCATCAACCATACGATAAGAAGAAGAAGACTCCATCTTATTGGGGATCTACCACGCGGCTTTTGCCTTCTACTTTGCTTTTACGAACTTGAATAATGCGTATCAAATATGTATACTAAAATACCGGATGATATTAATATCAGAACGTTTGTTTATAAGTATTTTACCGTTTCTATCGGATCGTTAATCTAAATACTGCATCGTATGCTAAGTTACAGAACATAAAGCTAACAGTTCTGCATCCAAAGAAACTGCTAATTTTATTCATTTTTGTATTCGATACATACTATTAACTAAGCTTTTTATAAGTCAAATCATATACCACGTTAGATCGATACGATTCCAGAGTTTTACTTAGCTTGCCCAGTTTATTATTTGGTTCAAATTTAGTTATCGATTTTTCACCCCCTTCCTGTTGATAGATTGATCTGATATTTGGTACACAGCTTTAGTTCTGAAGACAAAACCGTTTTACTTAAAAAAACGATACTTATACTAATATTTTTACAGAAATCTTGACTTCATTTTTATTTTGTATGAAAATGCATTTTCAAATCATGTACCATGTGAATTCGATACGAATCCAGGTAGATTCACACTACTAGGTAAGTTAAAAAATGGAATAGAATTTGTATGAAATTTTCTGTTAGGTAAGCTATCAGGAACTTACCAGTAACCTGTGCAATTCTAAAACTCAAGCCCCTCAAACTTATTATTCTTTAACTAAAAACTTGATTTTATTTATATTTGGTGTAAAAATCTATTTTCTAATATGCAGAATTCTCGTTTTATCTTTTTTACTGGTGTAGGCTAGTTATAATGGCCATTTAAAACCAACTATACCATAAAACATTGTGTTAATATAGCCGAAGATCGGGCTGAGTGGCACGCATTGAGAGAGGTCTATGTCCAGCAGTGGAATGATACGGGCTGATGATGATGATGAATATAGACCAGGATCTTTTTTTTACGAAACATATTCATGAGGTTCTTTTAAGATTTTTAGAAATAGCAAAAAGTGATAAGACTGGGTGGTCTTAAAACTTATTGTTTATCTAACTTGTTATAATTAATGTATTGATATTTGCAACAAAGAGTATTTGTTGGTATTATATTTGTGAGTCGAGATAGCCTAGTGGTGGTGACCGTTGACTGGCAAGTCAGTAGTCTCGAGTTCGAACCCAAGGCGCGCACCTCTGACTTTTCTAAGTTATGTGCGTTTTATAAATTAATTATCACTTACTCCGTGCCTCGGAAAGCACGTAAAGCCGTTGGCCCTGCGCCTGATCTCTCTCCGGTCGTGTCGGATTTCCGTCAAATCGGACTATGAGAGTGAGGGAATAGAGAGTGCACCTGTGTTTGCGCACACACTTGTGCACTATAATATCTCCTGCGTAGTTGGCTAATCTCCGTTGAGATTGGCCGCGAAATTCGGTCAGGAAGATATTATTATTTGTATTGTTGTGTATTCTTTACCCACAATCATTTTACACCTAATTCGAGAATTTATTCTTCAATTAATGGTAATTTACTTTCGTACCGTATTTAAAAAGAAATTATTGAGAATAATTTATAAGTATTGCTCTTACCGGTCGATTACTGTATGATCGATGATCGATGATCGATTGCATCGATTAATTATCATCACTCCTGCCATCGATTGTAGGTGAGATTAATCAAGTAACTGGTTTACAAGTTTTTACAAACAAATCAGCTTGTTTTCTAAGTAATTTGCTATTTAATCAATTCAATTAATCGATTCGATGTAGCGGAAGATTGTATTTGTATACCTACTCAGTATTTGCAGTAGGTAGTGATAGCCTAGTTGTGTAAAACTTGACTGGCAAGTCAGCGTACTGAGCACTGCAGTGGTCTTAGGTTTGGACCCAAGGAACGCACTTTTGACTTTCCGTAATCTATATGCATTATTATAAAACAAATTATCATTTTTATCGTGTCTCGGAGAGCGCATAAAGCCGTCGCGGTCAGTCCTGCGTTTGATCTCTTTCCGGTCGTGTCGGATTATCGTCGCATCGGTCTATAAGAGTGAGGAATAAAGAGTGCACCTGTGTTTGCGCACGCACTTGTGCAAGCGTGCAAGTTAGATTACCTCCTGCATCATTGTGACCTAAATTTGGTCATGAGGACAATATTATGCAACAACATTACATTCTTGTATTTCTATAGAAAAGACGTGTGGCTCACGTGTGGCTCACACGTGGCTCACAGTAAAGAGCGCACCGAACAAGACAGTGATCGTTAATTTTAAATACCTACGTACATGATTCAAATTATCTATGGCGCGTATGTCAACTAAACGTGCGTTCAATTGGCCAGTAAAGTAGTGACGATAGTTCTGTAATTAAAGTCGAGGCTATTGTCATAAAAATAATAAGATTCAATTCCAATCTCCAACCGAGTACCTCTGATTTTGCCCACGGAATAACTAGCAAAATGAATCTGGTACCTTATCTAGACATGTTAGAAAATGACATTGCTAGACATTTAAATAATTGGATTGTTGGATCAATCAATTTTGAGACTTTATGTTAATCCAAAATTTATATCTCGAACCTATATAATTGAATTTAAAAACGTAACTTTTTAACGTTTAACGCTGTATTGTGACTTATCCTCACATCACAATAATTACAAAAAAATTGACTTAAACACAATATTATAGACAATATGCAGGAGGACATTAGATAATACAATATAATTATTTATTTCCAAAATACCAACATTACTAAAATCGATACAGGAGTTTTCGAGAACATCACAAAACATACGTTCATACGTAGGAAGTAACACATAACGATTTCGTTTCGCTTCACCGCGTATAACAGCAATATAAATCATAACTTTACTGAGGAAGGGTAGGCAGGGGATAGGAAACTGTCAATATATGACATGAAACTTAAACATTATCATAAAATTGAATCATCAGCTTTCTATAAGCCATATTAGCTTTGAGTCGTGATACCCTAGTGGTGGTGACAGTTGACTGGCAAGTCAGTGATCTCGGATTGGAACCCAAGGCCACCTCTGACTTTTCGTAAGTTATGTGCGTAAAGCCGTTGGTCCTGCGCCTGATCACTCTCCGGTCGTGTCGGATTACTGCCACCGGACTATGAGAGTGGGGGAATAGAGTGTGCACCTGTGTTTGCGCACACACTTGTGCACAATATATCCTGCGTAGTTGGCTAAACTTCGTTGAGATTGGCCGCTGTGACCAAAATTCGGTCAGAAAAACATTATTTTTTTATATAAATATTAATTTAATACTGGATGGAGACCTATTTGGTGCAGCTGTGCGACACAAATATCATGAATGGAAATTTTTAATTGTTATTTTCTTTTATTTGTTTCTTGTTTTTTTTTTCTCTTATTGTTGTTTGTTTGTTTTATTTATTTTTTTATTTGTGATCTCGTGTGCTGTCTCAAATAAAAAAAAATCATTCATTCATCTATACTTATAAAATGGTTACGTGACTGACTGACAGACAACGCACAGCCTAAACCGGTGGACCTAGGGACTTGAAATTTTGAGCCAATATTCTTTAAGTACCGTAGGGGTGCACTAAGGAAGGATTTTCTGAAATTCCCCCCCTAAGTAGGTAAAAAAGGGGGAAACAGTTTGTATGTAAATCCGTCATGGTTAACGTTAAATGTACGAAACTTGGTATTCAGCTTTTCGGTTGATAAATAAAAGGACGAGCATTGTTTTTTTTTTTAAAACTACCCTTAAGTGGATAAAAAAGGAGGTAAAAGTTTGTATGGGAGATTCGTTATTTTTTAAGTTAAAGATGTAAAAATAAGTATTTAGCTTATGCGCTAAAAATAAAAAGACGTGTATCAAAAAATTTAGATTTTTTTACCCCTGAGGAGATATAAAAGGGGACTAAAGTTTGTAGTTATGAAAATCCGTCATTAAACTCGATAATTAGCTTTTCGGTTAACAAATAAGACGTGTTTTAGCTTTTTGATAACTCTACCCATTAGGGGGAAAGCCCCCCTTTCCCCCTAACGGGTAGAGTTATCAAAAAGCGCGAATATTTTGTGTAAGAAATTTGGTATTAGTATGAGACATCAAAGTGGCATAGCACGTATATCTCGATATTCAATCACTTTGGGGAGAAAATATAGAAGATAAAAGTTTCAATGAAATTCTGCCATTTTTAAAGTTGAAGCCATGAAAATTAGTAGGCACACACGAGAACTGCTGGACCGATTTTCATGGTATTGAATTTGTTGGATTAGTCTCCGCCTATAATAGAAGAATCGAAGAAAAAAAATATGGCATTATACCCCTTGGGTATAGTAGGGTATGGGTAGGGTAGGGTAGAGGTAGAGTAGGGTAGGGTAGGGTAGGAATAGAGGGGTAGGGTAGGGGTAGAGTAGAGTAGGGTACAGGTACAGTAGGGTAGGGTAGGAATAGAGGGGTAGGGTTGGGGTAGAGTAGAGTAGGGTAGAGGTACAGTAGGGTAGGGTAGGAATAGAGGGGTAGGGTAGGGGTAGAGTAGAGTAGGGTAGAGGTAGAGTAGGTTAGGGTAGGGGTAGCGTAGGGTAGGGTAGGGGTAGAGTAGGGGTAGGGTAGGGTTAGAGAATGCTAGGGTAGGGTAGAGTAGCGTAGAGTAGTGTATGGTTGGGTAGAAAAAGTGTAGAGGTAAAATAATCACGCGTACAAAGTCGCGCGGGGCAGCTAGTTGAATATAAATTAGCTGCCTAATTTTTAGGCATCTTTAGTCGACGCAAGCAAACGTGAAATGCATATAAAATAACCACCAATTCTGGCTTGTTAGAAACTTGTGAACGAATAAATCACGCTTTTTAATTGGACGGTTTTAAATTTAGAATGCATTTACGATTGTAAACGTTTGGTGGCGTACGGTTTTATGAGCAAGATTTTTTATAATTAAAGATTACCTATAGAGATTTAGAATCGGCAGTTTTTTTTTTATATACTTAGGTAAGGTTAAAAAAGGATTCTACCTAGGTATATTATCGATTCTCCTATATACTGACTATTATTTCACGGCACCTGTACTGGAAGAAATATCTCACGATCACACAAATATTGTTCCCGTGCAGGAATCCTCCTCGCACAAAAGTCCATACCTTTAAGTTAATCATGTCGTCCTCTACGCAAAGCAATTTACATTTTTTTTTTCTTAGCCTACTGTGTCCCACTGCTGAGCAAAGGCCTCCCCCATATCCTTCAAAGTTCTTTTTTCCTGCGCCACCTCGAACCAGTCCTCGCGATAGGCGTCCAAGTCATCCCGCCACCTCTTTCTAGGCCGGCCTCGGCGTCTCCGTCCGTCCTCAGGAACCCATATTGTGGCAGCTTTTGCCCAGCGGTCATCATGCATACGGCTCAAGTGACCGTCAAACGACCTTAGCAAATCACACAAAGGAATTTACATATTATGTTGGAAAAAACAATTAACCTCCAAATACAGTCGGTGAATCTCACCCTAAACCTTGTGGAATTCTTTAGAATTATTTATATTGAAAGAATAATATTAATTAAATATATATTATTTATATTTTACTTTCATTTAAAGAGTTAAATTTAAATGCGGTTGTTGAATCTCGCTCTTGGAAGTAATTAAAATTTTAACTGTTTTGCCTTAATTTTTGCTAGTTTGCTAAACCAGTATTTAAACTGTGATTAAATTTGGCTCTAATTTAATCATTATTAAGGAAGCATCCATCAATAAAGTCCAGTACTTTAACATCGCAGTTGCAATCACAGTCGTGACTAGACAACCGCTCAGGTCGGCTGTCAAATGTCAACAACCGTTGGGCGAACGAGATTTGAAATTCAAATTTGGATTGGTCATGTTCGAAAGACCGGTAAAGTTAGAAGACGTTAAGGATCTGTTTTTTTTTTAACAAAGACGTTATTGAAGCTTTTATTTATTTTTACAACTTGCCATAGTCAAAAACATACTGATTAAGAACTACCTCATCATCTTCCTAACCTTATTATTGCCGAACTTTGTTGGATTCGGCTTCAAATCTAACTGGATGCAGCCGAATATCAGTTTTCTACGGAGCAACTGACTATCTAACCCCCGCAACCCAAAGGGATACGATATTCTGAAGTGAGATTAGTCATGTCAGGATTTTACGAGGGTGTTGACCTACTTTCGACTGTCAAAGATCTTCATGACAGCCGGGGCCAACGGCTTAACGTACTTTCCAAGGCACGAATCAGGTAATAAATTAGTTTAAAATAATACGCACATAACTTACGAAAAGTCAGAGTTCCGTGCCTTGGGTTCAAACCTGAGACTTCTGACTTGCCAATCAACGGTCATACCACTAAGGCCTAGGCTATTACTGCCTGATTACGAATTACCTTAATCATTTAGGTAAATAAAATACGAGGCAGCAAGCGCGACTGCTGAACACGAGGTCCTGGGTTCGATCCCCGCGTCGGGCAAAGTGTTATTGGGTTTTTCCATTAGGAAATTCTCAGTAGCAGTACGGAGTCTGGAATTGTGCCCGGTTAATGGCAATAGGCTCGCCCCCTATTACATGGGACTTATAATATAGCCGGAAAACGTGGATGTACTGCACACCTCTACCTACCCCCTCTGGGGAATACAGGCGTGAGTCAATAAAAAAATAAAAAATAAGTAAGGCTACTAAGTCAATCAAGTAAATACAATGTTTATCCAAAGTCATGGCCTTCACTTACCTAATAACATCAGTTCAACTTAAACTTAATCGAAAACCAACATAAACCTAACTTGATTCAAAATTCAATTAAAACTAACTTCATCCAGTTTAAATTAACTAAACTTCTAATTAAAGTTGGCAAATTAGTATCATCGTGCGGTTTAAAGTTTAACAAAAAGTACTAGTCACGGATTAAACCTTGATTTGAACGTTACGCATGGTTAAATAACCAAGATTAGTACAAAAAATGCCCTTTAAGTTTACCTTAAAGATAATAGAATAAGATAACCTATCCGACGTCCAACGAAAGTGATGCGACGCAGTAGATAGCGACGCAATACTATATAACGCTACGGAATGCAATGAAATGCAATATACTATCGTGGACAAAGCCGGTGCACCACTCTTAAGGTTAGAATCGCTTGCACCCGGAGTCCGAACGTAACGCTAGCTCCGCCTCTACGCACGTAGCATCGTTCAAAGTATTTTGATCGCAAAGTAGTGCACCGTTCGTTCGCGTCCGCGATAGAAGGAATGCGATGAATGAAACATAATGTAAGTAAAATTCATACTGATTTGTATTTGTCATTATATTTGTAGTTAATATCACTACTGTCAAGGTCCGCTTGGTTGATGATGGCTGTCGACAAAGCTTTAAAATTACTTTCTCACATCTTTCTCATCTTCTGACAAAAATGTAATATTCTCCTGACCGAATTTCGGTCACAGCGGCCAATCTCAACGGAGACTAGCCAATTACGCAAGAGATATTATAGTGCACAAGTGTGTGCGCAAACACAGGTGCAGTCTCTATTCCCTCACTCTCATAGTCCGATGGGACGGACGACACGATCGGAGAGAGATCAGGCGCAGGGCCAACAGCTTTACGTGCTTTCCGATGCACGGAGTAAGTGATAATTAATTTAATTTAAAAATGTGTTTATTGTTCTGTCAAGGTCCGCTACTCCGCACAATAAAATTGGTGGCCCACCATTTTGGCGATTCCTGCAATAGCTGCTATGATTATTATCTAGCATTATTATATGTCGCGTCTTGTCGCTTAGGCGTTTGCCGTTCACCTAGGACAATGGATTATAGAAAGAGTAGTTTCCGATTCGCGGAAGAATCTAAATTAATTATTTTTTATGCTACCTTCATTTACACTTCTCAACTTCCGCCGGTGTTATTTAATCGACAGGCTCAAAAACGTTTAAATAATGTGCTTCTAAATTATCTGCCACAGTTGCAATGGGAGAAATTATTGGGTATATAGATTACAATAGTGAAGAAATTTCGTACCCCGGAACAGTAAAAAAAAACTGGAGCATGGAGCAGAATGAGACCTACGCAATAAAACGTAGGCAAAAGAAAAAAAAATATGACGTTAGATAAAAAAAATTACTTCACTATTGTAATATAAATAACCAATAATTATTATCTCCCATTGCAGCTGTGGCAGATAATTTAGAAGCACCTTATATAACACATTGGTTGTTCCGTATTTTTTTTTTATGCGAAAAAACCTAGATTTAATCTCTCATTTAGTTTTTTTCTAGAACGTTATAAACTAAACAAAATCTTACAAAAAACAAACTAAAACCAAGTCAGTGCATAATTTCAACAAAAACGTAACTATTAGTAATTACACTCATTTCCAATGAGGTTATCAAACATATCAGTTGCGCGTGCGCATCGCACGGAGGAGTGAGCAAATGGAATTATAATTTGTGCTGTTAAATGGCGGTATATAAAAAAAATGCTTTTAATGTTAAGAACCTAACGTAAACTTTAGGTTAATACAAATTTTAGTAACAATTAAAACTGTTTACGGTACTGTTCACTAGGTTAGCGAGGTGGAGTATTTGATGACCTCTTTTATCTCGCCTAGATTTATGTGAGCAGAATTTTGTCAAAGACAACATGATTTGTTTATTAGTATGGATGAGCAATGATCTGCTAGGCTCACAAGGTAAATGACCTAGCAATGAAAAAAAAAAACTTAGTACTTTGCAAATTCAAGCCGTAATTAGGAGTTAGGACTCCATGTTTGTATAAATCTGTTTTTCGAGGCAACCCGTTATTGATTGCACGCGGATGCGTTGGCGCACGTTGTGAATATCCATCAACTTTCCAAGGAAACCGGTTAAGTAAGAAGAAATTCGCGGGATAAGTGCTATTAAGTCGAAAGCGTAGATACTGAACGCGAGTTCCAGGATTCGGTTTGAGGGTCAAGAAAAGTGTTATTGTTTTGAACTTTTAGGAATAAGCTTGTTGCTGTGCTTGTAATATAAGCTTGGAATTGAGCTTGGTATATGAATATAGACTTGGTATAGACGACGCGGTGGGACTTTCCCGAGCGGGTGGGTCGAAACCTGGTGGAAGTACGGTGAATGCGCAAGAGTAACCTATAGAGCACTTCCACCCAGAGGTTCGTGGAGGAACATCGGTGGTTTAAATCGATGCGAATCGGAAATAACCCATTTCCACACGACAAAAAAAGGGGGCTATGACATTTTTGTGAATTATTTTACATTAGCACATGATAGCTTATTACATATAATCATTTAATAAGAAAAAAAAACATGGCTGACCGGAAGTCTTTAAATAGACTCCGGACCCAGGATGCTTCGACCAGCAAAGAAAACCTGCTCAGGTGGAGGTTTATTGATGACTCTGCCATGGAGTGTAAATGTGGTGCTGTCCCACAAACGATGGGGCACTTAATATCTTGCCCTGCATGCCCTGTCGTTTATTCTTTACAGGAACTGATGGACGCTACTGGAGGCGCCAATATCGTAGCCCAGTTCTGGGCTGACACAATTTAGATTGCCATCGACACGATAAGAAGAAGAATAAGAAAATTTGAAAAAACAACTGTCCTTAACTAACTTCGTAACTTCCCATCCGTATCAGTTGTTTTTTCAAATTTTCTTATTAAATAGGTAATATCCCATCCGTATCAGTTGTTTTTTCAAATTTTCTTATTAAATTATTATATGGGGCTATGACACTTTTTTTTCTTTAAAGTGCATCGCGAGACTTAAACTTTGAGAAACCGTGCAAACTATCTCGTCAGTCTTGGTTATTTTACTGATCTACAATCCTACTAAAAAAAAAACTTAACCCTCTAATCCCTCATACCTTAACCCCCACTAAACTGACTCATACACACATAAAACTGTCACAAGTTATAACAAACGGAAGGAAACAATGTGTTCAATAAAAACCGGTCAAGCGTAAGTCGGATTGTATGTTATTAACACTATTCCACCGTTTGTATGAGAATATGAGATATGCCTTTGAATATGGTTTTATGAGAATTTTGTAATGTTATGTTATGTGTATTTATTGTATCGCATTGTTCTGTTTAGTTTCGCTTGAGAAGCAGTTTTGTATCAGACAAGGCGATATCCTTCACAAGTGAAGTATTAATTGTATTGATTTGTGAGTCGTGATAGCTTAGTGGTGGTGACCGTTGACTGGCAAGTCAGTGCAAGTGGTCTCGGGTTCGAACCCAAGCCGCACCTCTGACTTTTCGTAAGTTATGTGCATTTTATAAATTAATTAGGTATCACTTACTCCGTGCCTCGGAAAGCACGTAAAGCCGTTGGTCGCGCCTGAACTCTCTCTGGTCGTGTCAGAATGCCGTCCCACCGGACTATGAGAGTGGGGGAATAGAGTGCACCTGTGTTTGCGCACACACTTGTGCAATATAATATATTCTGCGTAGTTGGCTAATCTCCGTTGATATTGGTCGCTGTGACCGAAATTCGGTCAGGAGAACAGTTGCTGGATGTGATGTGATGTGCATGTGATAAAATAGATCAGATTGTCTCTTGACCATAAGTTCCAAATTTAGAAAGAAAAAAAGGATTGCGAGCGGGAATTGGACCCGCAACCTACTAGGTAAAGCCCCAGTCGCTCTGCCGCTAAGCTATTTGTAACCCAGCCCTATCAAACTCTCTTCTACATTCAACCATCTCAGATGGTAATTACATCTACCAAATCTCATTACTCGGTCGAAAAAAAAACAACGAAAATTGATTGCAAACATGATTTGAACCTACGATACTAATTACGGGCTAGTCGTAATCAATTTTCTTTAACTTTCAGCATGGTGTTGTTGAATAGCCTTCAAGCGTACTTACGCCGTGCTTTTGTCTGGGATGGTTGTTTACCTAACCCCAAATTAAAAAAAAACTAGAATTTGAATTTGGAATAACTAGAAGAATTCATTTTAACAAGACGCAGTAATAGAGCGCTTCTCTTTTTAAAATAATGTAGCATGCCAGCACGAACTTGGATTGCAAAAATAATAAAGTCATTTTCGTGGGAACCAATTTTATTTAAATTCAATCACGAAAACTAAAAGATTAAAAATAAAAAAAATATTTATAAAAAAACAATAAACCCGACTGCTAACTAAAAAGATAGAAACAAGTTATAGATATAAATAGTTGACACAGTATTCACAAACGCAGTCGGAGGTATCAACTATTCACTTTCTCTCTCTGATGCCTCCGACTACGTTTGTATGTAATAATATAATATAAATATAAAAATTGTAATACATGATAAATTTTCTCCTTCTACAATTCAGTCACTCTCACCTAATCATTCAATATCAACTAAAAAGACTGATTAACAATAAAAAAAAAACTACCTCAAACTTATTATTACTCTTGGTACAGTGGTCATGTAGGATAATTTACATGTCTGCGCGAGAGTGCACTAATGTACTGGAAATAATAGCTAAGTGGTAATTGCTTAGTTTCTTTAAATGATTGCGTCGACCACTGCTTTGATAAGCTAGTGGACATAAGCGAAGCACGAGGTCCAGAGTTCGATTGCCAGATTGGGAACATTAGTATGCTGGCAGAGTCATCAGCGACAATCAGCTGGTTCTACCGAAGTTGTACCGCAGTAATCTCATAGTTAGCTGATACTGAAAGCCATTTAATTGAACAAATTGTATAATTTGACAATATATCGTAGCTATTCCCATCCGTGTAGGTATAGATCCTACAGAAAGGCACTAGACGGGGTTAGAAGGCACTAGACGGGGTTAGAAGGCACGGTTGCAGCACTCGGCCCCGTCCGAAACAGTGCGAGGAACACGCAGGGGGGAGACATTTTTAGTGGGTGCGAGCCCCACATGATTATGTCCTCGGACGTGCGATATGCGGAAGGCATTTTTTTACTCCCCTCGACCACAAAAAAAAAGGTACAGTTCGTCTGTTCAAACGGTTTGCGCGCTTTGTTAAAGCTTGCCAAAGTAGAGCGATGCCGCCGCGCGCCAGCCCGTGCCGAAAGGCTGTATCATAATGTACGCGTGCTGTACAACCGCAATGTATAAATGTGCGCCGCGCTGAAAGTAATAACAAATTTGACACCCGATTCGTGGAATAAATGTGTTGGACATACGATTAACAACATTTACATGTAACATACGATTTGACAGCGAAACTTTATAATAAACACACCAAAGGGTTTGAATGATTCAGACGATACCTAAGGTACTTACTTAATTAATATATTTTGATATTCCTTTGTATAAACATTGTAAGTATTTAAGGTAAAAAAGGTTAAAAAAAAATAAATTAAGTAATTATTAAATAATGTATAGTATCTTTAATATTTCCAAAATTGTGTGTAGGTGTACTGCAACCATTTCACCGAACGAACTGTTTTCCACTAAAATTATTGAATTTTGAAAATCGTAAAAGCAGACTACTAGTTCCCTATTTTCCAAATTCATAATTATTAATGACTTAAGTAACGAAAAATACAAATTAACAATATTAAATAAAACTATCTATAAATATACAAATCTGCGAGTAACTACCTTAAAAATAAATAAAGAAAAATAAAACCCTTAATCTAAAAGACCGCTACCAGTAGGCAGAGTTCTTTACCACTCGCACTCTAATTCAAATTTCTGTCTATAGATAGTGAATCAAATTAAGAAAAAGATTATTTAACTATGTCCTTTTTCCTTCCTAATCGGTCCCTCACTGCTGAGGATCGTGACTCTTTTTCATTCGGTCAACTATCTGTCTCCATCGGTTTCTGTCAGTCGCTTGGTGGAGTGCGACACTAACAGGCATCTCCAGCTGTTCAGAGATTTTAGGACTCCGGCCTCGAGGTCTTTTTCCTTCTATTTTTCCTGTCACCATCAGACGCTCTAGGTTATCAACACCTCTCCGTGCAAAAATGTAACTATGTAAGTAGTATTTAATTCTGTAAGCAACGTAGTTTTAAACAGTTCAAAAATTCACGAACGCAAGTCTCGCTCGCTACAAAATTCATGTGCTGAAACGAAGTCATCGGTGAATTTCAAAAATCGATTACAGTTTTTGGCATACGCTAAAATGGAAGTCGACTTGGCCAGGCGCATGCATCTGCCTGGTTAGTTTTCAACTGAACCCTGTTTTTACACCATTTTTTTTAATCTTAAAGAACTTTCTCCTTAATACTTATACCTTTGAAAGACAAAAGTTTGCTCTCACGATAAAACAATTATATTTAATACTCTTTTTCTTTCGGCTGTTTGTTTTAAATCACTTTTTTTTATTTTCTTTTTTTTCTCACGAACGTTATCACTTTCTTTTGTTGCTTTGACCACAATTGTTTCTATAAATACCATGATTTGTGAATACTATAAAAACTAGCGAATCTGACCAAACGTTGGCTACAGCAGCGCCACCTACCAAAACCAATTGTAAATCTTATTTCTATAGTTATAAACCATCAGGGATACACACTAAAAGTTTCGTCAAAATTGGTATACCTACCCGTTTAGGATTTTATATACAGAAGAATTTTATATAAGGACTTAATTTAAAAGTATCTCCAGTTTGATTTTTGGAATAATCGATAGTAACACTGACCTTGACCTCGCTAAATATGACGTACTTAGTAAAGGCTAAAATTGCACTGTAGGTACCTATTGTTAAGTGTCGTACGGCTAACTTACTGTGACTTTGCCTAAGATGTGAATGCATTTTGCGAGGCGTGCACAAAAGAGGTACAAGATTTTCAAATAATCTCAACATAATCTATACCAATCAATCATACACGAAACCGTGCGTGCGCGTGCGTTCGTGCTTGACAACTGCGTGGCTTACAACTGCAATTTGTGTTTTAGAACGCAACACCTAGTTCCATAAGCAGTCTGTGGGTTATCTCCGAAGATACCGCGTTTCGTTGCCCTCTGAAAGATCCTCAGAGTGAACTTTTTTCTACAAGCTTATAATTAACTTGCAATGTATATTTGTTTGGGTGGAATCTTGCAAGCTGAATTAGAATCACTTCCTCTTATCCTACGGAGTTGATTTTTTGCATGTTAGTTCAGTTCCGTCGACAATGCATTTTTATGGTGACCTGAATCGGCATCCAGAATTACCTCCAGATAAAGAAACTCTTCAACGGTCAACAGCACAGATACAATTTTTTGCGTAAACGTTTAGTTTTGATATGGGAATACAAAAGCTATAAAAGCTTGGTTAAAAGCGTTGTTTTTAGAAAAACTTATTTATCGTATGGTTGATTAACAGCCTGGTGTCAGAGTGTAAACCACCCGTAAGCCTCTGCCATGGCTTGACACACCACTGAAAAATCTCTCAGGTGTGCTGTTTTCCTCAGCGATTTTGCAAGTGAAAATTAATTTTGAATACGCGAATTAAAAAAATGTCACAGTTGCGGACCTTTGACTTGTTAATCCAACGGTCATTCATACATACCACTTAATGTTAATGACTAGGTCAGCATGACTCGATCGACTTCATAACGTCAATAGACTGATCTTTTAGACGTCCAAAGGAAATACTTAAAGTACTTTTTCCGGTCACTCCTGATTCTCACGACTAGAATTCATTAACTTTGTCGTCATTTATTTCCCACGCTATACTTTCTTCGTGGTATTTTTATTGTGTCTCTATTAAGTATTGCTTGAGAACTTTGAAGGGTTTCTTTTTTAATATTTTAGTCCACGATTTATTTGATTTTACTTTTACTAGATTTCTGTATCGCTATAATAAAAGAATAATATGTCGTAAAAATTGGTGGAAAAAAAGTGACCTACGCTTACGCTTCGTGAATAGTTTCGAACTGTTATGTTTCATACCATGGCAGCACCGAACCCCCTCGATTCGACACCCTCCGCTCCTATTTTTATAATTATGAAAAAGACAAGTGATTGACCACAAACCTACCTGGTGGTAAGCGATGTCGTATGTAGTCCTTCCTCCAGAGTTTCACCGAACATCACTCACATAATCGCATCCATAATCATAATCTCGCACAACAGATACCCGTACTATTATAATTGTAGTTTACCTATTATTTTAATGGTAATTTGCCACTTTAGTACAAAAAATTGGTTGGATAGACAAACTTAACCTAATTGTCTGACCAAAAAAGTCCGTAAGAAACCTAGTAAAAAGCCTAAAAACATACTTATAATGTAGGCCAAATTCTAAAAATACACATCATAGTACTCGAATGTATTCAAACGAATTAATTATGTTAATCTTATGAGGAATGCATAATTTAATAACGTTTGGCTATCAAAATACAGTTACATAATTATAATAAATTATCTTTTATGATTATTTATGCGTATTTAAGGGGTCAGTTTATTGTCCTTAGGCGCCTACCTCGCTAAATCGGTATCTCACACACACAGGCTGTATGAGTCCACTGTTGGACATAGGCCTCTTCTCATACGCGTCACATATTTTGTGCGCTCATTAGAAGGTGTTTCCCCTTAATCGCCACGCTGGGCAAGCGGGTTGGCGATCGCAGTAGCAGATGATTGCTGTTACACAGAAGGATACTGCTGCCCATCCTCCAGATTTTTCCCTTTGTCGCTTCTTACCATACCCGCGGGATGAGTAGGGGTGGTTCTATACTTAAGCCGGAAACCACATGGCACATCGCTCGATATAATGCACTTGTATTTGCGCACACATTTATGCACTGTTAACTCCGATGGGACGGCAATCCAGACCAGAAAGATCAGGCGAAAAACCACGGCTTTCGTGATTTCCGAGCGAACGGAGCAAGTCACAACTATTTTTTTTATAGTATACGCACTTATTTTACGAAAAGTCTTACGTGCGTGCCTTGAGTTCGAACTTGAGACCTTTTCCAATCAATGGTCATACCGCTTTAGGCTAAGGCTAATTGTGTCTTGCAAATTGAAACCTCAAATGCACAAACTTTTATGGCTAAAAAACACGCATTTTATAATTTCCATACAATTTACGTAGTAAATACACGTGTCATCGGAACGCATGACCGATTAAGATAGCGGGTTAAACCGCTAACGACCGATTATAATTGATTAACGGCTATTTAACAGCAGTTAATTTTTAAACGGCCGGTTAATGTAATTGTGGAACGTGTTGGATTAAATCATTATGGTGTTCACAGTTAATTCACAGGATATGGTGTTGTTATGTAGGTTTTTAGGGAATCGAATTCATGGCTTTCCTATCATTTAATTTATCAAGTTTCTTAGAGAGATTTTATTCTTATAATTGATCCTATCGATGAATGCAATAAATCGATCGATCGATTTTAGTCCGTTCGAGTCCGTGGCAACCGAGTTTTCGAAAATATTTGAATACAGTTTTCATTTTATTCAAAAATAAAGAAAATTTTTCTTTAAGTAACATTTTCTATCTACAGTACCTAATAAGATTACTTTCCCTTCAGATGGCATTACCAAATTTCACCCTGTAAATTCAAAGTGCAAGCGAGAGGTAAGAAGTGCTAGTGCTTCTAAATAACATAGGTATTCTTATTTCCATTTAGGTACTTTGAAAAATCTCTAAAAATATGCCTTTTCCTTTTCGCTTTTTATCAAATAAAACCTCAGTATTTCACCTGCAATGAAACTCACTGCAGTACCAATCTAAGTAATGAACCCGTATATGTTTTGGCATGGTTCCCAGAAACGGATCACAGTTCGCATTTGTACTAACATTGGAAAGAGCAATGTGAATGAGTCTGAACTTAAGTGTAGATTAGAGCTAGTTTAGGTATGTTTCAGAGCTAAGGTTCGTTTTGTAACAGAAAGTAGTTATATGATATTATTTAATAAGAAACTCGCGAAACCAACTGACTCGATTGGGACTAGAAACCGCGATTTTGGCGTTCCATGCCATCGCTTTACTAACTAAGCTACCGATTCCTGCCCGCTTCAATTGAAATTACGAATCTCTTTCTTAATGCCTTAAAGACGTGTGGTGACATCTACCGGAGTACTTACGCACTGCCGGGAAGTTGTTTTTGCAAGTTTATTATTAAGCATATTTTTTTTAAAAAAACGTGTGCATAAACTTGTAAATTATATACATACAAAAATAAGAGTCCGTGCAAGTCGGACATAACCCCCTCAACAGCCCTTATTTCTTTGCTCGCATTTTGGCTGTCAAAATTGGGATTGAATTCATAGTACTAGAGAGATCTCATGGAGTGTCTTGCCAGATTCTTCTCCAAGAGGGGTAGGCTGCCCTTGGAACTGGCAACTAGAGTCACTCTTATAATAATATTAGAATTATGACTATTCATAAGTGCCTAAAATAGTCTAAATGAATAAAAATATTTTGATTGTGTTAAACGTGATATTTTCCTGTTTTATTTATATCAATGTAGCTGCAAACATAAAGATTCTAGTTTCGATCAGATTTATTTTTAACCGAGTAAACAAACCGATTGCAATCAATAAATGTACCGTTTGGTCTACCTAAAACCGGACGGAAAGAATTAAAATAATTAAAATCTATCACATTCTGCCACTAAACACCAGAAGACATAACTACCGAAAATCTACATTTAAATTTCAACTTTAAACCAACTGAATTAAAGTCTTATTTCCGTCGTTGTTGAGGTGTAAAGTTAATAAGCTAATACGAAATATCCAGCACAATGCTGGGCGTAAATCTTTGCTCAACAATAAGCTATAAATTGTCAATTGAATGGTATTAGCATATCTGCGGAAATTAGCGGGGGCGATACAGGTCTGTAATATATAGAGCGAGAACGAGAATCAAGCTTATAATAGCCTGCGGTCGGTGGAATACGTGCTTTAAATGTAATGCGAAAATGTGAAGACGACATGATTTGCGTTTCGCCTTCGTCGCTTGGTGTCGGGTTTGATAACCACAGGCGACATTATGTTTTGTGTGATTCACAGATGTTTGTTTCGGTCTCAGTCTCTGTAAATCGTCCTGTAACCTACCCAGGTTACAGGACGAAGTTACAGGACGATTAGAAATACTAGTTTTTTTTATCGAAAAAAACTTAGATTTGAAGCCGTCCCCAACAAAGTTTGGATATAATAAGTTATCGTTTGAGCTGCGATATACCTACATTTGTGTTTTTTGTCTGCTAAAAAGGAAATCACTTTGGCCTTGTATTATTAATGTATCACTACATAGTATAAAACAAAGTCGCTCCCCGCGTCTGTCTGTCCCTATGTATGCTTAGATCTTTAAAACTACGCAACGGATTTTGATGTGGTTTTTTTTAATAGATAGAGTGATTCAAGAGGAAAGTTTATATGTATAATACATGCATATTAGCGTAACCGTGCGAAGCCGGGGCGGGTCGCTAGTGTACTATATACGTCTATGTACCTATATTACTGCTTACTTCTTTTCCGATAAAAAAATCATACCTAGGTATATACATATAGGTGCTTTCTAACAGGTTATTTCCCCAGCTACTAACCACTTTCTCCAATAGATCTAGTATGTGTTAGACTAATGGATTTTCCTGTGATCGATCTTACTGTATTATTAGAACGGAAAATAAATTGATCCCCTTCGCTTATCTGTGGAACTGATTAGCTACAGTAATAATTATTACTGTTATAATTGAATGAACGAACGATTTATTTCTATATCCTTGGTAGCGGACACTTATTAACTACCTAATCTACTACGCAAAATAATAATACTTTTACATTTACTACCATTTACCATTTAATTCATTACAAGCTTTTATTTCACTGCCTCGGATAGCACGTTAAGCAGTTGGCCCCGGCTGTCAATTGTAGATCTTTGACAGTCGTTACGGGTAGTCAGAATCCCGAAAGTCTGACAACTTGTCTTACCAAGGGGTATCGTGTAACCCAGTATCTGGGTTGTAGAGGTCTGATAGGCAGTTGCTTCATGTAAAACACTGGTATTCAGCTGCATCCGGTAAGACTGAAAGCCGACCCCAACATAGTTGGGAAAAAGGCTAGGCAGATGATAAGCTTTTATTTAACTTGCAATGTATGTAAGTAACTATATATTTGTTCGGATGGAATTCGTAAGCTGAATTAGAATCACTTCCTCCTAACCTACGGAGTTGAATTTTTGCAAGTAAGTTCAGTTCCGATGACAATGTATTGCTGATGACACTTCCGATGACTCGGTTGAGCATAGACCTCTCCCAATACGCGCCACTATTATGCGCTCATTGGACGTGTTTGCTCATAATCACCAAGCTGAGCAAGCGGGTTGGCGATCGCAGTAGCAGATGATTACTGTTACAGAAGGATACTGCTGCCCATCTTTGCTTGCCCTTTCCCTTAGTCGCTTCTTGCGACACCCGCGGGACGAGTTGGGGTGGTCCTATTCTTATGCCGGAAATCACACGGCACCGTAACCTACAGACGCTTGCAATTCCGAGGTATCACTTTGCCTTGTTTTAGATCACGTAAAGATACAGCTTAACCAAAATTATCCTTGTGCACGCCTTTATCACTCAGATTTGATCCCCATATTGAATTTACAGTGATTCTTAGTAACAGAGTTACACAGACGGATTAAAAGTTTAAAACAACTTTCAACTCCCTCCTGCTTCCGCGTTTGAAAAGCGATTCGTGATTCTTAAAATGGATTTAACGGATTCCCAAAGTTCCGTTCTTTAGTAAAGCTGCTTGCCCCAATTGGCAAGGATCCAAGTAGATCAGTCTACAGAATACATTCTTATAGACATAGAAATAATAAGTTGATATACTTAATAAAAAGTATACCTTTGATATGGCCAATATCACTTGTTAACCGACTTCCAAAAAGGAGGAGGTTGTAAGTTCAATGCGTATTTTTATGTTCATATATATTGATTGAGAGTCGTGACAGCCTAGGGTTCGAACCCAAAATCTCTGACTTTATAAATTAATAATCATTTGCTCCGTGCCTCGAAAGCACGTTATGTCGTTGGCCTCGGCTGTCATGAAGATCTTTGTCAGTCGTTATAGGGAGTCAGTACCCTCAGAAAATCCTGACATTTAATCTAATTTCAGAATATCGTATCCATTTGGGCTGCGGAGGTCAGATAGGTAGTCTGTAGAAAACGAATATTCAGCTGGATCCAGTTAGACAATAGATTAGAAGCTGACCTCAACAAAGTTTGGGAATAATAAGGCTAGGAGGAGGATGACAGTGACACTGATTACCCCGTGATCTTTTAATTCCTTTTAATTCTGGTAAGAACAAACTATACTTTATTAGAGCTGGTTTATAATCTACATTATTATACAAGTATTTACAGACTAAATGTAACTATTATTTACATTTATTATTATTATTAGCCCTCGGGGTCCCAATAATGAGCAAAGGCCTCCCTCCATTTTCGCCACTCTTCTCGATCCTGTGCCAAATCAGGCCAATTTGGAAGAAATTTATCAATTTTGTCCCGCCATCTCGTTCGCGGTCTGCCACATTATTTACATTTGCCTATAAAAAATAATAATAGAAAAAAGGTAATTATTATGCGTCAAAAAACTTCTCCGCATCACTGTCATCCGGCAAAGTGCCCAGAAGACTGGCAACATTCTGGTACATATTTATTTTCTGCTCATCATTTCAAGAAACTCTGAAGAGAATGTATCATCACATTATGGGGATCTTCTAACGGACATTTGACATGAATCCGACAGCCAGGTCAATTACAGATATTAGATTACTATGTTGTGTTTACTTTAATTTGACTAACGTTATAATACATCAAGGCCATTCAATGACAGCCTGTCTAGGCTAGTGGTATCACTTATGGACTGGCGAAAATAGTTTTCTATAACCTGATGAGAAAATAATAATTATTATTGATCAATGGTTATTATAATGATATAAAAATCAGTGATAGCAAATGACGGTTGACTGGCCAGTCATAGATGTGAGGTTCGAGTCCAAGACACGCATCTAAGAATTTTGAAGTTATGACGTGAATATAATCAATTTCTCTTTTATTTAGATTTCTTTGATTCAGAATTAAAACCGTAACGGTATTGTAGCGAAAGAAAGAAATTAAAAGAAGAAAAGAAAGAAAGGAAAGGAAAGAAAGTAAAGAAATAAAGAAAAGATAAATAATTAGTATCCGTTAATCGTTCGATCCTATTGAATTGAAATCCTATCGCACTGCGATCAAGGAATGCGTTTGGGTAAGACTTCGATCGAAAAACTCTAAAAATTCATCGGTATTTTCTTATGCTACACGACTTCAAAATGCTAGAAGTGTAAGGTGCGTATGAAAGAATTAGATGCAAACCGCTTGATCGAACAAAGAGAATATTCAAATGAACAGCATAATTGTTTAATTAGTGTTTTATAAAAACTTCCATTGCTTTCTGCACTCCTACGCAACTACAATATAATTTCACGATACTTCCTTGAAAGTTAATTAGTAAGCAAACATGGTTGCATAATAAACTCTAAGTACCCATTACAATCTGGTTCAGCAGAGTTATTAAGATACCTATAACTTATGTTATAGGTAATATTCAACGTGATCATCGGTTAGGCCATAGTTAAGTTGACACAGTATATCAAAATAAAGTTAACTAACGTGACGGCTTCATCCGATTTTATTTGGAATAAAAGAGTCTGTTTTAATTCGAAATGTAAAGTTTTTTTGTATTAAGTTTAATCGAAATTCTAAAGTTTTAAATTTTTGTACAATATTTTGTTCGAGCCGAATTTGAACTGATTATTTTTTTATTTAATGCCTGGAAAAGTTTTCCTACAGAAACAAAATCATATATCGAAGTCAAATCATTTTTACGATGAAACCGAATACTATTGTAAAATAATATAAACATTTTAACCTTACTACACAATTTAATATTATTTGAACAACCAGTACCTACACGATTAGCGCTCATCGCGCTCTTGAGAATAGTCAACCTTTGGCCAGTTATTTTATTTATCTTCAAGCAATCGTATTATCAAACTATCTTAGAAATCTCTACAGGTTTCATTAATAGAAATTAATGGCGAAATTGTAACAAATTCAATAAATATCCAACACACTAATGACAAAATAAATCCAATATGACACCAAGCAAACGACATTCGAATTTCCAATTTATTTCGTAATCATTATCTGTCACCCATTAAAAACCTTTCATTTATCAATAAAACCACATTGAAATTCAACTGGCGTCGCTGAAAAAGCAATATCGACACTAAAACAGTATTTTATCGACATTTTAATGAAAAGCAAAAGGCTTGTGAGTTTAAGCGATTTAAAATGAAAACTGCAATGGTGGAGTTGCATTAAACAAAAAGTTGAGTCCATTATTTTACTGTGGGACATAATTAATGTGGAAGCCGCTCACGACATGTGGATACAGTTATGAGTAATTGTCAGTAGGTTCAACTACATTGACGATGACTTAATTTGGCTAAAACGTACCGCAGTCTGAGTGTTACGCAGATTTTGCACAAGTTATGCTAAAATAAACAAAACTTAAGATTATATGAAATATTGATTGACTCAAACGGAGTCCATTTTCAAGAGCGGGTGTATACGCGGCGGCGTCGCGGACCTCACCCGCTCTTGAAAATGGACTCCGTTTGAGTTCGAAACTAGTCGGGCATTCCCGAAATCAATGCGTGAGTAAAGCCGTATCAATATTTCATATAATTAGTATGACTCACGAAAGTTATTATTCTAAAAACATAAGATTACGGAACCAGTATTTACACGTCAATTATAGCAAACATACATTTTCGGATTGCACTCCTCAGATGCTTTAATGGCATCAAATCAATCAAACCCAATTCAATTAGTCTGTGTAGCCACACACATGCTTCTCCGAAAAGCAATCGAATCAAAATGTCAAACCGTAGCTCCTGCATGCAGAGGGAACTTTAGTGCAACGTTTGATGTTTGTAGTACTGTCGAAGCTGGTTTCCCTTGAGATTTGAGACTGCAGATCTCGCATAATGTTATCGTCGTCCCTGAAAGGTTTTAAGCTGCCTTAAAGCCGATTATGCATTTTTTTTTATAATATAAAATTGCGGAACTATAGAAATAGTAGATATATTTTCCTGGTTTGTGAAATCATAGTTCCTAGTAATAAAATCCTGCCAAGTACGAAAAAGTGTGCTGTACCACTACACTGTTACATTTAAAAAGTCCTTTAATATTGATTAATTATTAGAATATCCGTCATCCATATTTCATATTTGAGATTACAGCTAGCTAGGTGAGTCCTTTTTAAGTGAAGAGAGGTTGACATCCTCAGTCTTAGTAATAGGGTTTCATTATTAGTACTCTTTAGGTTTAGAACCCTAAAAATATACCTTAAACTAGCTATCTTAGATCTACAATAATATTATTATCTCCTAAAATTCCAATAACAAAACCAACTTGATTCACCGTTCCATTTTCACTATGGCACAGAGTAATAAAAATCCAGATTATACAGCGCAGCGCAGATAAATTCCAGTTTATTACAATCCCCGTATAAATAAGCGAGTTTCCTAGATATAAACATTTTTCATAAAAGAGAAGCGTGTAGATAGCCTTATCTAGTTCGTAATGAAATTCTTTGAACAAATTGTGGAGTTTTGAGCTCTTAAACTATAAATCGAATGTTTATGTTTGAAGTTTTGTAGTTAAAAGTTTTCTTTGTCTTGTGCTCATGATTTTCAGATTTCTCATCCCTGCGTTTATAGTACGAAACATTTTTTAACCACCTTCTAAAAAGGAGATGGTTATTATGTTCATATTAGCAGTGTTAAACTGAAAAGTCAATGGTCGTAGAGTCGAGCTTAGGCACACAACATTGACTTTCGTTGACGTGTGTGACGTGCGTTTTGTGTGTATTAGAAATTTATTATCACATACCCCAATAATCGTGAAAGAAGACATCGTGAGGAGACCAACACACTTAAAAAATATACTAGATGGTGTACTCCAATCGCAACGGAAATAAGCCAACATAATATATGCAGAAGATATTATAGTGCACAAGTGCGTGCGCAAACACTTTATTTCTCTCTCTTTATTCACTCTTTATTTCCTTTACTCTGATAATCTGATTGGACGGCAATCTGACACGACCGATGAAAGATCAGACGCAGGACCAACGGCTTTACGTGACGGAGCAAGGAATAATTAATTTATAATATGCACATCGCTTTCAAAAATTCAGTTACGCGCCTAACTTTCGAATATGTGACTTCTGACGTACCAGACAATGGTCGTTAGGATTAGGCCACTAGGCTATCAGTTCACTCATCGCAAAGAAATGAAATTATACTATATATATAAATCATAATATATGATTGATGACAGGAAACCCGTCCGTACGAGCGTCTCACATTTGTCAGAATAATTTCTTTTGACCTGATGTGAAGAAAGGCTTTGAGAAAAATTATGAGAATGCTTATTCATTTTTATTTGTACGGATATTGGGATGGAAAGCTTCACAAGGTTGTAGTTAAAAAGGACGGACCGCCAAAAGGCTTCCTTCCCAACCCTTGCTTATGCCAGCCCGGGCCTTAAATATTTCCCTAAATAAATCAAAATCGGAACCAAGTAGTCCCTAATATGTCCCCAAGCAACGCCCTATGCCGTGGCCGGAGTCCCATTAGGGAGCGCCCTTAGCTGCTGTTGCTTCAGGTTTAGTTTGCCTAATTATTTTAGCTGGAAGCCTTTTAGGTCTCGCAAGAAGTCCAGTCGATAAAACCTATCTAAAACGGATCTGGTCATCCAGGTGTCGTTAGCGTCACCCATTACACCAACATGTGTTTAGTGGTGTAAAACATACATCTTGTGATGTGATGTGGCATTTTGTGGTGTGGTAAAAAGATCACAGCGCGATCAAACAAATAATTCTATTTTTTCATTATTATTTCTAATTTTAGCCTCTTCAAAGGTACTATCAAATCGTGTTCTTATTTTACTAGATTGTATTTTAATTAAAGTAGGCAAAGATAAAATATTATTGTACCATTTTCTAGTCTGTTTGTGAATATAGTGATTTTCATTAACAGTTATATTCTTTCTCATTTCAGTATAATACCACCTCCAACGAACGTTCGACAAAAAATGAAGTGATTCTAAATTCAAAATGGGCAGCGGGCTCAGTAGTGCTGCCAGTAGGAAGTGGCCAGGTCGGAAACGAGATCCCCCTCCCAACGCCGAGTCTTCAAGAGTGCTGTTCCTCCTGTACTTGATACATAGGACTTGGAATGTGGTCGTGGAACATGTGGACTCGAAGAGTGCCAGGTAATTATTGCGGTTACTGTATCTTCATTAATGACTCTTATGACCTAATTACTCTGCACTCGAGATGCCTTAGTCTAAATTCCAGCAGTGGAACCTACCTACTCCTACCTACTACTACGCATTGGCATCACATAGTGTATCTTGCTATTTGATACGAGTTTCCTCCATTCTATCCCATCGTCGTATAAAGAGGGTCTATCTGGGTCGACCAGCAGATAGGTAGCTCTAGATATCGCTGGAGCTATGTAGTTAAAGACCTTCGTGAACTTCAAGCTAGTTACTGGTGAGAAATCGCAAAGAACCCCAAGGAATGGTGATGATATTTGGTATTATACTAAATTCGACACCTATTTTTAGTCCATCTCAACTTTAACGTTTTAATATTGTGATTTTTTGTTTCGGATATGTAATGTATCCTGATAGATATTACCACACGCCCTAGGCGTAGAAAGAATTTTGAACTGATTCTGGTGGGATACGGTGGCTTACTAGTTAGAGCGTAGACAGGGTTCGTCGAAAGTTGTTGTTTCAAATCCTAGCCGTCTCAGTTGTTTTATCACTTATTTTTCTTCCTTGGATGATTACAGATGGCGTGGTTCACACACAGTGCCCAGTTCAGGCGAGGGTCTCGCCCAGAGGTTCGACTCTGTCAGCCTGGGAGACTCCGACCTTGGATCCTGCTACTCTTCCTGCAGCTGCAGCTATTGCAGGCTGAGGGAGTGCGCCCAGGATTGTGTCAGGTGGGTTTCAAAATTTTGATATCCAATCAGTATTGTAAATGTGAAAGATTGTATGTTTTGATTTTAATTGCGGCTAAATGATTGGACAGATTTAGATGAAATTTGGTACGTAGGTTAGGTAGGATATCCAAATTTACATCAAATTTTGCTGTCATGGATTTAAAAAAAAAACTTGAAATAATTCAAACTAAGTGGCTTTCGTAAACTGTATGAACTTATTCTCTAAGTGAGGATATACATATATTTAGTTTTTCAAAAGTTCAGTTTTCATTTAATTAATAACATTCTAATGAAACAACTTTTTAACGGATATAACTCGCGTTTTTATTTTGATAATACAATCAACGCGAGTTATATCGGTTAAAAAATTGTTTCATTATGTTGAGTGTTCGCGAAAGTTTGAGACTATAATAACATTCTATAATAACATTAGGTATTTTACTTTTGCACAATATTTTTCAATATCATTTCGATGATTTCCACCCCACAAAAAGACTGATAAACGTTTATTATTTCATTTCCAGGTAAGATCCAAGCTGCAACCCTAATAACAGTTGACGATCGGCAAAATCTATCAAGAAGAAAAGTCGGCCTGTGTCGACACCACAAGAAGCTGAAGACCGGTTCTAATATTTTATCGAAACTATTACAAACATTTATCCTTTTTTACACAACTACGGCATAACCAAAACGGATATGATTTTAACTGTATACCAATAATATAGCTGTATTATATGCCGTATATATATGTCGTGGTGGCTCATTGGTTACGGAACCGCTTTGCAAGCACGTGGAGGCACATGTGGGTTCGTACCTGGCATGTGACTTTTTCAATGTTATATGTAGTTTCTTAGAGTATCTAATACACCACTGACTAACGGTGAAGACAACATCGTAAGGAAACCTGGACTTTTAATAAGTCTGAAATCGCCAACCCGCAGTGAGTGGTGATTATTGCTCAATCCTTCTCTGTATGAGAAGAGGCCTTTGCCCTACAGTGGTACAGTTACATGCTGATTTATTTATTTATTATATTACGCATGCATAATATAGCCGTATCTATATATTTTTGTTTATAATATTGTCCATTATCAGTCGTTTAGGCGTTACCTAAACGACTCGCTAGCTTAAAATTTTTAAAATAATAATATGGGGATAACTTTTGGCTTCAGCTTCGGCTAACTTGGCCAAGAAAAACAGCTTCGGCCAAAATGAGCCGAAGTTCTGACGGAAGCCGAAGCTTTCTTGCAAGCGCCGAATTTGAACGAAGTTACATAGGTACTTTAAGTAAATAAATATTATTATTGTTATTATTTCAAAGTGTTATTATTTTATGACAGGGTTACTAGATAATTTTAATCATCTCGTTAACTTGTTTAATATGTATAGGTACAGTCAACGTAATTAAAAATTGTATTCACTTTTAGCCAATCTTGATCTGAATTTCTTTAGAGCTAATATATTTTCGGCTTCAGCTAGAAATCGACCTTTGGTCGTACAACTAATAACAAGTAGTTTTTTTTTTAATCTTAGAATTTCAATATTGAGATTTTTTTACATAGCACAAAATTATCATATTAAATAATTATGATTTAGATCTTTTATCAACAATGATAAGATATTTTAATTAAATCTGGAAGCCAATTGGCTAAAACCTCAACCCTATTCTTTATTTCAAATGCTTTAGAAGAATCTAAAAATCCTTTTCTCTATTTGGCGCTGTTGAAGCTTAGTATTAGAACTATTACGTAATGAACGTCCGTTTTCTACAATGTTAAAAGAAACTCTATTAGTTCTTGTTCCCAGTTTCCCACTAAAGTTTTGGGGTGTGGCTATGTTGAAGTATTTTAGGAAAATTTAAACGGAAATTTATTCATTTATGGTAAAAAAAAATAGAATCAATATACTTATCTAGATGTTATAACTATAAATTAAAATAAATTAAAACGAGTTTTTTTGTGTCAGGTCAAAAATCCATTTTTTGGAATTAAAATCAGTTCATTCGTTTTGGAGCTACGATGCCACAGACAGACACACAGACTCCTCCCTCAGGGTTCTACTTAGCTTCACCCTGAGAATCCATACTACGGCTAGCCCCCACTTCCACTGCATTTCGTATTGCACTGTCTATTTACTCCTCATTTGCGACCACGCGTATAATTGTTATTCCGTCTGTTGGGACTGGTCAGCTCATAGCTGCTGCGGTAATTTTATCAAAAGCATAAATATATTTAAGGTGTACTTGTGTTTAGCCGACTGACATTGTTCTCACATAAGACCTCAGAACAATGTAACCTAAAATATTGTAAGCCACTATATTTAAAAGAGCAACCATGGAGTTTCTTGCCAGATTCTTCTCCATGAAGGGTAGGCTGCCCTAGGAACTGGCAACTAGAGTCACTCTTTTATTAAAAATATTAGAATTACGACTATTCATAAGTGCCTAATGGTCTACATGAATAAAAATATTTTGATTTTGATTAAATTATATGTATTTAGATAATATTTTTTTCTGCAAAAAAGATTTTTTTTATTATAAGTTGCCAGGATTATGTGGTGACATTGCTTGTAAGAGGTTGATATTAGTTTAGTTGTTTTTTGTATTTTTGTTTTTGGAATGTTTGGTGTTCATGAGAGTCACGATGAGGGTGACATATCATTTAAAACCCTCTAGGGGAAAGACGTTTATATTGTACCACTTAACTTTGGAGCAGGTTCAAAAGAATACTACTGGAGATCTATATTGTATTATTTTATTATCTTTAATATAAGCTTAAGTCAATCAACTACAACATGTTATAGAAAATATTCAGTAGAAGCTAGCATACTTTTCACAAATAAAGTTTTTTTTAAAGTAGGTAAAAGTACAATTTAAAAACCGGTGCGTTTAATTGGTTCTCAAATCTAGAAAAAACAAAAAAAATCCTGTAATTTTTTTTTACAATAAACATTACCCGTTGTGACTGCGACCGTACCTTTTTGTACAAAACAATTAAATTCCTCTTTGAGAGCTGTTGATGGAGGTTATCTTCACACGAGTGCTGGCTGGGGCTCGATTGCTTCTTGGTCTAAATGCCTTCCTAAGCTTCCTGCTTGTTGGTTTAGGTAAGAAAAGGTTTAATATTTCTTTGATCTGTATACGCATATTTATACAAGTATTTACAGCCTGACTTTTAAGAATTTCTTTCGAATTTAAACGCTTTTACACAATTATTTATTGTTTGGATTTAATTTACTTGGTAAATGCAGTTTTGTGCATTGAATACGAATATTTATAAGGATATTTGAGCAGGCTGTTAAACTCGGGTTATATTTACATTGAAAAGCAAACAACTTTACTGCAATTATGTTTCAACATCAGTAAAAATATTTATTGTGCACTAATGCGCGCGAATAAAAACAGATGCACTCTCTATTCCCTCACTCTCTTAACCTAGACATTAGCAGACATTCCCCCCGCCGATCGGGCCGTATAGTAAACTCATCTGATTCCGTGACACTCTTAATTTGGTAGCATTCACTTTTTTTACTACCTAAATTCCACTTACAGGAATTTATAGTAAGGTCTCAAAGTTAATACTACCAAATTACGAAAGTCACAGAATTATATGATTCAGCCAGCAGCATCTTTAGGAAATCTTTAGTGCACAACATGATATCCCGTCTATCGGATTATGTGCTCCCAAGGAAGACATTTACGTTGTTTCATTACGTCCGTATCCGTAACGTTATCTTCTACTTAAGAACGTATATTATGCTTTAGGGACCAATTTTTTTAGCAGACATATTCCGCTGAGCTAAGCTGAGCAGTTGTATTTTATTACTTCTTTTGCCTTTGGTCGCATGGTGTATCGATAGAAAGTATTTTATTATCTTTTTCAGGTCATGTTTACGACCTGTACAAAATTTTGTTGAAATCGGTTCAGTAGTTTTTGAGTGATTGTGTGCGACAAATTTTTAATCTAAATCAGTCAAGCATGTTGGTTGTCAGTAAATTTATCGCATGCAATGTGCAAAATAAGGAGTACCATAAACGACTTAAAAAATTAACAATTTTTATCCACAGATGTCGATGTTTCGGATCAAAACGTAATAACGAAGACCATAATGTTTAATTGAACTTAGTGCTTTCGTTTGTTGTTTTGTTTCAAATCTATGAAAGAACAATCGAATAAAAGTTGATCTATCGAATAAAAAAAACGTCACAGTCGAAGTTTCGTCGCTCGTTTGAATTTCGGTCCCTACAGTTTCAAACTATTTAGCAGTAAAGAAATTTCCCAAACCAATATCGGCTTCAAATACAAAAAGAAATAATGCTTATTAAAAATATCTCGGACTACAAAGCTCTGAAACATGTTTTCTGTTATATTATAATCTTTGAAGATCCCTCAAAGAGATTCTTAGAAAACGCTTCCAAACCGAAATGTATTTTAAAAAGCACTTGTGTTCAAAAATTCTCTTTCGTTTAAGCTAACGTGAAATGTATAGTGGTGAGCACAAACACGTATACACTTTTAAAAAGGTTATTAAATTGTTTCTGCCTTATTGGTCTAGTAGTATCAAGCGTGGCTGCTGAGCACGAGGTCCTGGGTTCAATTGCTAGGTCGGGCAAAGTGTTATTGGGTTTTATCATTAGGGTTAAATTCTCAGTAGCAGCACGGAGTCTGGAATTGTGCTCGGCTTGTCCCCTATTACATGGGACTTTAACATAGCCGGCGAAACGTAGGTGTACTGCATACACCTCTGCTTACCCCCGCTGGAGAATACAGACGTGAGTCTATGTTATGTTATTGAATTGTTATTTTTCCCGTACAGTTGACGGACAACTTAATAAGTACAGCTTAAAGGCGTCGGAGTCTAAATCAATTATAAAAGTCAAATAAGTTGTAGTTGTGTCAGAAGTGGACTCAGCTGTCATTGTGCCGATTCATATCAAAGAGTCTAATACAACACCACAAGAGGCTGTCAAAGTAATATATAGCTGGTTGATCCAGCCATAATATAATAAAATAAAAACGAAGTTCAAAATGGCTTTTAGTTTTTTTTTTATAATGAATTTAGAAGTTGTAATTGTTTTACACTGAATCATTTTAAGACTTTCAACTTTGGAAAATATTATTAAAATCAGATTAAATAACGATTTATTTAGATTAAAGACATAGAGAATACAAAAAAAAATGTTTTACATTGTATTTAGAATTAAGGGAAAGATTTTAATAATAAAAAAACTGTACTGTAGCTTAGTAAAAGTTTAAGACCGCATATTTGTGCTCACGACTGTACATTGTATAATTTGAGGGATTTTTTATTAAAAAGTAAGAAAATGTTATTTCAAACATAGGTAATACAATATTAGAAGCACTTTACGCGCGTTGAGTGATGTAAAAGCCGTGAATTTTTATCATGTCTCACTTTTGTCCTTTAAAGATATAGGTTTTCTTTTTTTTTTATTGTATGGTTGATGAATAAACTAGTGTCAGAGTTTAAACCACCCGTAGGCCTCTGACTTTAATACACATATAAGTACCTACACAATTGTTACTGATAATTAATTTCTAATACGCTCATGAATTACAAAAATCAAAGGTGGGGTTTCGTTGGACTGCCAAGTCAAAGGAGAATTTCGATTCTTCGACCTTTGACTGTCTTTGGCAGTCCAACGGTCATACCACAAGGCTATCACTGCTGAAAGGTAAGTTATACGTGAGTTATACAGGGTTATTTATAAAACACCAGCATCCTTAAAAAGGGTCCTTAAACATCATTATGAACAACTTTTACTATGGGACCAACTTTAAAATCGCAAAAAAAATCAGCTGTTCCATACATTTTGTTGAGTCATGTGAACATAAATGTATGGAACAGCTGATTTTTTGGTGTTTTACAAATAACCCTGTATATAATATAATATATTATAATTATATCTACAGTTTGCGTTAGTATTTAAAACAAACCTAAGTATGTTGGTAAAACACTTCACTTTAAACCATACTTAATTTATTTTACATCTCAAGATAATTTTTACCAGCATACCACAATTTACAGTTCCTACAATTTCGTTAATTTCGCTCTTTGAAGATGAAGTCGTTGATAAATATACATACATATTTAAGTAGGTACAGCAAAAATAAAAAGTTTAAATTTTTTGTTGAAAATTAAAACCAATTACGAATTGAACCGGTGACCTTCTGATTAGACACACCAGTCGCTCTGCCCACTTAGCATTTGTGATCTCGCAGTAGCGAAATTTATCTCTATGTGCAATCATCCTAGACGGACAGTTAGTCGCTTTGACGTCAGCCGTCAGCGTCTTCGGAGAGAAGAATTTCTAAAATGCGAGCGAGATTACCAAAGATATTGGAATTAATATTTCTATGGAGATTACCAATAACTCACTTGCTAGGTGGTTAGGGCGACTAACCAGAAAGTTATAAATTCAAATCCGACTTGTTGCCTTTTTGTTTTTCTTTATATAAGAATTTAGTTTGCGAAGTTAAACATTTATTTGTGCGAATAAAGTTTTTTTTTTATAAACAAACTTATTATACTACAGACAAGTTTCCAAATTCCAGTTCCAGGTTCCAGTTTGAGTTTCCAACTTCCCATACAAATAGTTCTGCCGATCGCAGTCATTAGTATACCTAGAGTTGTGATAATTTGAGTCGTGATAGATAGATAGTATGACCGTTGCGCGTCGTCGTCTCGCTAGTCAGAGGCGCGCCTTTGACTTTTCAAAAATTATGTGTGTATTATAAATTAATTATCACTTACTCCGTGCCTCTCCGTGATCTCTATATGTATTACTATTAAATACATTATTATACTTAATATGATTTCTTATATTATTTACAAAAAAGTTATAATAGTACAACTAGCGCCATCTAGTGGTGGAGCTTTGAACTGCATTTAATGGTAGGCTGCCTAGTGCCTTGCTTCTCGCTTCACACCTTCACTTTTGCATTCAACTATAGTTCAACAGACAGAGCCTCTTCGTGTTTCCTTATTTTGTTTGTAGATGGCGCTTATTGGATGGCGACTTAAACTCTCATAGTGCTTCTAGCTCATTGTTACCACGAAAATGGTCTAGTTAATTTGACAGTTTTAATAAACCTTTCCTTTTTCCTCATGATCTCGAAAATTAAGGTACAATTCCACAGCCCCGGATCTTGATGTTTTTCGAGGCGAAGAAGAGGCGAAGCAAAAACTGAAAAATGCCGCCCCCGCCCCCACTATCATATTTTTATCTTCATCATCATCATCCTCGTTACAGCCATAAGACGCCCACTGATGGACATAGGCCTCCCGAGAAGAACACCACAACGATCGGTCTAACGTGATAATATATTCAGGCTGTTTAATGTTATCATCCGAAGAAAATCCGTTCTGTATCCGAAGTTCATCAATAGATCATGGCAATATTATCTAAGTATATAATGGCACCAATCGAAGAGTCCAGTCAAGAGTTCAAGAAAATCTCTTTTGAACATTAAAATGTTATTGTTAATCCTAGTAATCAGTTAATCGGTATACAAACATTTAAAAAAAAATACGCATCGAATTGAAAACCTCCTCCATTTTAGAAGTTGGTTAGAAATGAGAAATCGTGTCTCTAGGTTTATCGTTGTCTTGTATTAGCAGTTTCTAATAAAGTGCCGTTTTGTAAAGCTCTATATTGTTACTAGCTTCCGCCTGCGACTACGTCTGCGTCAATTTCGGTAACCCTACTTATTACAATACTGCTCATCCCCCGTAATTATTGTGATAATAATTTGTACCCTAAAACCTTACTTGGTATTTAACAAATATTTTTACCAAATTTCAACCGAATCTGTCCTGTTTTCGCACTAATCTCTGACAGATATACAGACAGAGAAAGTTTCTAAAATTTAATGTTCAGTTTTTGCTTTGTTACGATTTTATTTATGTAAGATTATTTTGATAATTTGTACTTTAAAACCTGGCTTGGTATTTAACAAATATTTTGGCCAAATTTCAAATATATCTGTCAATCTCTGACAGATAAACAGAGAGAGAAAGTTTTTAAAAATTAAATAATATTCAGTTTTAGTATCGTTTGTTACTTTTTTTTTACGATACGATTACGATTTTATTATATGTATAGATTGCCAAATTTCAACTAAATCTGTCCTGTAGTTTTCGCACCAATCTCTGACAGACAAACAGACAGACAAATTTACAGAAAAATATTCAATGTACGGTTTTTACTTTGTTACGATTTTATTATATGTAGGTACGAGTATGTATAGATAAACTTTCTTGTAAATAAAGTTATTTTCAAATTGAGCCATTCCAGAAGTTATGTGTCTTTGTTTGGGGACTCTTGTGTAGGTATTGTGGTTATGTGCCTATTCTGTACAGCCACAAACTCATTGACAAGCTCACTTCGTATTTTTGTACGGTCGTTGGTATAGTGGTAGCAAGCGCGACTTCTAAGCACGAGGTCCTGGGTTCGATCCCCGGATCGGGCAAAGTGTTATTGAGTTTTTTCAGTAGCAGCTCGGAGTCTGGAATATTGTGAACGGTCGACGGCAATAAGCTCACCCGCTATTACATGGGACTTATAACATAGCCGGCGAAGCGTGAGTGTATTGCATACACTTCTGCCTACCCCTCTGGGGAATACAGGCGTGAGACTATGTTATGTTAAAAATCGCCTAACGGTCGCTCATAAAATTTTTGAGCTAATAATAATCCCAACCCAGGAATCGTACCTAAAACTTTGAACTCAATCAATCTATCAATGCCGACTTAAGTTCATACTTCAAAATCTAAACCAAAAACGAAATTAAAAAATGTAATTTCTTACCTACTATTGCTATTCAAAATTTAAATAATAATATAAGTAAAATTTTTTTTTACATAAAACGGTTTTGTCAACAAAATTAAAGCTGTGTACCAAATATCAGATCAATCTGTCAACAGGAAGAGGGTGAAATATCGATTACTAAATTTGAACCAAATAATAAACAGGTCAAGCTTAGTAAACCCGTTTAAAAATCTAGTTTTAGATCATCATTCTTACTAATGTTCTGGAATATGGTCTTAAGTCTTAAATCTCTCTTAACTTAAATAACATGCAAGATAATAACATAATTGCAATAAAAAGCGTTAAACTACACAAAATTGTTTAGATTCCCGACGCCTGCGCAGCGATGGTAGAGATAAACGCAACGGTATTGCGTGATTGGAAGCCGCTGTGACGTCTATTGGTCTTATAATGATTGGTTGCATAGGACGAGGTGATACTGCAAGCGGGATGCAAAATTATAGAACTAGACATAGCCGATATCACCTGCAGCATCAGGCTATCAAAATGGCCTGTACAAATTATGAAGATACAACTACAATATTTTAAAAACCGTTTAAAATTTGGTATTCAAATAGGAATTGAGAACCTTTTCAGCTTCTAAAGGTTCTTAAAATCATAACAGTTTAATAACTTGCCGATCCTATGAAAATCATTGACAAATTAAATAAGTAATGCTCTTTCAAATAGCCATAAAAAGATATCATATAATTACGTATTTTGAAAGAGCCAAATAATAAGTAATTAAATAAAATATTACCTATATAACTTGATTATTAATTCTTAAAAAAAACCTTGAAATACTAACACAGATCTAATAGAGATTATAATATGATTTTTAATTTTGTTTCTAAATAAATAGCATTCAAAATGGATCCTAAACCATTTTTGGTCAGGATGTTAATTTCCTTTACCAAAGTAATTGCAGTATTACTTTTACTAGATAATTATCTTGTGGTTAATGACTAAGTATTACAAAACGTTTTAAATTTAAATACTAAATATCATAATAAAATTATTAATAAGCACGTACAATGCTTCAACATTGCCTGTATTTCAATGTTTTTTGTGAATATTTTTCATTATTTTATAAGAGACATAGGATGTGTGATGTTTTTGTGATTTTTTTTTTACATATTATAGCACATGATAGCTTATTAAATAATTATATTTGTAATGTTCTAAAACTCATTTTGGACTTATTTCGATATTCTTTAAAAATACTTTATCCCTCCATATTTCCTAATTTCTGAGAAAGTTAATTATGCTTCTATATAGTTTGTAGCTTTTCTAAAACTTTGCATAGGCAAAAATAACCCAGTTAGGTTTTGAGTTTATAATTTTCATCTTACAAACAATGGTTTTTCGTTCCATGCGCAACCAATACAAAACATAGACCAACCATAAACAACAACCAAAATAAAACCTAATACTAAAAATAAACATAATTATGTCATTATAAATGTTAGTATAACGATTAAGGTTTGTCATGATGGAAGAATAAAATAACCGATATTAATTCAGATATTAAAAAAAAAAACAGTGAAAAAAACATGAATAAAAATAAAATAAATAAATAAAAAACATCGACATTATTATTATTGTGACTCCTTTTATTTACGATTGCTTATTATAAACAAATGTTTAGATTTTGGTATTGATACACAACTCGGAAGATTAAAAAATTTAGGCAATGTTAAGAATAAAAGGCAATGTTGTTGTAATCTACGACTTTTATTTTATTTGTCCGAAATATTTTTCTGGAAATGGATTTCTTTTATACCTACTCTATTATCGCTTAGGTACAGTATAAGTAGTTAATGCTGTATTAATATTTTTCGCCTCTTGGCGATAAGATGACTTTAGGTTTACTCACTTTCATACAGTTTTGCTCATCAGCATATTATTGTACCATGGTTTTTCAAACTAAAATAATTTTGTGTTATACATTAGACCATTAAGCAATAATGAATTATCTTTATTCTAATATTATTGCTTTAAGTGTCTCGACTACCTAGCTGTATTAGCGACATATGAAGTGAACAAGATTATATTTTAATATCAGATTTATACGATATTTTTATGTTAATATCATATTTATTTTCTATTTTCCGAACAGAAATATAATTACGTACTTAGACCAAAACAAATTTAAATAAGATACCCAACTAAAATGTTAAAAAGGAAACATGATTAAATCGGAAGGTATCTTACGTTAAAGGATGTCATCATACATTTATGTTTAAAAGTCAAAATAACATAGATAAAAAGATTTAATTCCAGGACTTAACAAACTATTACCAGTTTTAGGAAACATACCAATTTAAATTAAAAATACAACTCTATACTACGAATTTCGCCATCAGATAGACGCTTCTTCATATCCACCGAAAACAATTCCACAGAAATAAAATACTGCTAAACTGGTTCTAACTTCACATAAAATTACTTAACCACAAACTTACTGTTAAACGTGAAAATATTTTATTTTCATTTAAACTGTGTCTATGCTCTCTCAAGAATGCTATTACCACTATTACTGTATAATAATGTAAACGATGCTTTTTTAGGATTCCGCATCCAAAAGGTAAAAACGGGACCCTATTACTAAGATTCCGCTGTTAATAATAATAATAATAAACCCCCTCTGGGACACGCGTCATCTCCCCATGAGATTGACGTAAAACCGGAGGGTAAATTAGATAAGCTTTCTTCTTCATTATTCTTCTGACATAAATAAAAACTGTGTCATGGAGGTAAAATAGAAAGCGCACAAAACGCAGGGCAGCTTGTGGCGGGCTGATTGTGATTGGCGACACTGCGTTCCCGAATGCTCCAGAGAGTCGGTCAGGGCCTCGTCTCCAGTTTGCCCTAATTGGGTAGCTGGAGTGGAACCCCAAGAGCGCCCGCAGGACTCTCAACCCTGTCTTGCCTTAATTGGCTGGCCAGGGAGGGGCCGCAAGAGCTATATGCTCGGGGGTGGAAGTGTAATGTAAGTAATGGCGTAATAACGGGGAAACCCACTCCGGGTCTATGACCCGCGATGGTGAAACCGGGGCCGCTCCTCTCGACACCCCTAGCCGCTCACACCAGTGTTGCCCCCTTGTTGTCTGTTATCAAGACGGCTTTTTGGGGGGCCCATTTAGTGAGTTTGCGAGTCACCACCTGCCAGTTAGTTTCAATATTAGTGTTGAAAGGCAGGTGCCGTTTTCTTCCGGCTATAATAGAGGTTAACCGATCCACCTAACACCCATCTCAATAGATTAGTTAATTTTACCTTTTTTTTTGCAATAGTCCTGCACTCGCTGGGAACAATCCAGGACTGCATTCATATAGTGCAGCCGTGGGGAGTTCCCAGCGGGTGCCCCACCCCATTTTAGATTAAAGTTCTCAAAGGGGCCTCTGCGTGTTGGACCTGTGTCCCCAGGCAAGCCCTCCAAAGGACCGGGTCTCTTTCTTTTGAAAGAGAACCCGTGAATTTAAAGAGATACAAATAATAATAATAATAATAAAACTCTTTATTTTCGAGCTACTGTGGCTCATAGATACATACCTTACAAACTAACATATATATAATTATAATACATTTTGTGTTAGTATATAAACTTAAGCCTATGTTAGTAAAAACACTTCACTTATGCATTATGTTATGTTCTTATCAGTATCTTATGTTAAAATCAAAATCGAAATATTTTTATTCATGTAGACCATTATAGGCACTTATTATACAGGGTTATTTGTAAAACCCCAGCATCCTTCAAAGGGGTCATTAAACTCATCATTATGAACAACTTTTACTATGGGACCAGCCCTGAAATCACTAAAAAAATACATTTTGTTGAGTCATGTGAACCCTTTAAAGGATGCGGGTGTTTTACAAATAACCCTGTATAGTTCATAATTCTTATAGCCTAATGTAACTATACACACTGATAGCCTAGAAGTATGAGCGTCGACTGAGAAGTCAGCTCTTGAGCGCCACAAAGGAACATACATATTATAACGTGACAGAATATCACTAGTAGACACACCCGTAGTATAAAGTTACTATAAATATCGTTAAATATACAGTTAAATACAGATCAAAGATATCACCACCCCTCACGATCTACATTTAGTCATGCTTCATGCAGATGAACCTCTTGAGGTTAAGGTCATGAGACCATCACCGTCCACCGGGACAATAAATTTATAATTGAGGCTTAAATTATATTATTTCCTCCTTATAGTACCATGATTAAAAGTTAAATGACATAAACGTCACATAGGTCAATTGCCATCTCTATTGATTGGCATGCAAATGACAAGGAAAGATATAATTTAATCTGCCAATAAATTATAATAAGTATACAAACCTTTATACAAACAATTAATTATAGAAACTATGTTACAAGTACAAATATTAAAGCTCCACATGAAGAAAATATTTCTTTAACACCTTCATTATCGTAATAAAACATAATTACAATCAGTGCATTATTGATTTAGTTTTTTTTTTATTTTAGCTATAAAGTATAATATTGCCTGCTATATAATAATACTGCCTCGTTGGTCTAGTGGTAGCAAGCGCGACTGCTGAGCACGAGGTCCTGGGTTTGATCCCCGGGTCGGGCAAAGTGTTATTGGGTTTTTCCATTAGGAAATTCTCAGTAGCAGCACGGAGTCTGGAATTGTGCCCGGTTAATGGCAATAGGCTCGCCCCCTATTACATGGGACTTATTACATAGCCGGCGAAACGTGGGTGTACTACACACCTCTGCCTACTCCCTCTGGGGAATACAGGCGTGAGTCTATATAAAAAAAAAAAAATAAATAAAAAAAAATAAGTATAATATTGATACATTGTAAATCATGTCAATTTGGACAACAATTAACTTAAATTTCACAAGTGACTGTATATCTAGTAGTTTTTTAAGTGATCAAAGCTAAAAAGTTACATAAAATATTTTGAAATTCACAGCTCCACACGAAAAATGTATTCCTATTACACATCGCAATATCTATTTCATTCTTTTGTTACAATTTTATATTAAGTATTGTTTGTACTTCCCATCTAAGTTCGTCTCCCTCTTTTTCCATATCAGACAAAAGAAGAACATATACTTCTTGTAATAGGGGTGATATTCCTACGTTTCTATCTAGTATCCGTCAGTGCGTATAATCAATGTGAACAGTAGCAATTCCAACAAGTTAGTCTTTGTATCGTCTTTATATTGCTGGAAAAGAAAGTTTGTTTTCAACATTTGCTTTATAAACAGTATTTTCTTTACCATTATCTTTATTTTTCCTGTTTCATAGATGTTCTTGGCAGGATCTAAAGTTTTCTTTGGTAATCTCTAAAGTTTCTTTGTTAGCTTTTGTTATAAAAGACTATACATAGTTTCTATTTAACTTACAATATCAATGTTATTATTACTTATTATGATCATAATTCTGCTCTTTCTTATGGTCAAATAATAATAAAGGCTTTCAAACATTCTTTTGGAAAAAGTTATTACTTCAGTTATCATATTTTTAAACGATTTTATTTTGCTTGCCCTGTTCGTTATTTATTTGTTTGGTTCCAACTTTACCCTCTTTCTGTTGACAGATTGATATGATATTTGGTACATACAAAAAATAAATAAATACCTTTAGTTTTGATGACAAAACCGTTATGCGTAAAAAAAATTTTTACTTACTTATATTATTTATTCTTACATTTTTTTTAAATTTTCCTCTTCTCTACTAACACCATCATTATTCTAGAAGAAACTATTAAATAAAAGCTAAAAGCTCTATACTCAATAACACATTAAAAACTACAAATATTAAACGTCAATATTTCGCTTATACCTACATATTTTGTGCCACAAACTATTTTATATGTAAACAAAAATTAGAGTACGATTGAAATAAAGTGCAATAAATGTTTTTTTTTAAGATGCACAACGTGTAGATTTAGTGTTGAGCCACATAGCAGGTTTTTTTGATTGGTAATGAAATGATACACCTGCTTGTCGATTGACAAGTTTATCAGTGGAAATAAAACCTTCTAAAGCATTATGCTGAGCTGTTGACCCATTTGGCATATTTCAATTAAGTATGTTTTTTCTGGCTGTCAAATAATTGTATTTTTTTTTCTTTCTTTCTTATTTTCACCTTTACTATTTACTCCTTTTAATTAATAACATTCTTATTATTTATACTTTACACACATTGCCTGCTTTTCCACATTTGTATAAGCAATTTCACTCATATTATCATCTATTAAATGGTAGAGACCATTACAATTGTTATCTATTATTGTTTTTCTAGCCGACCTTTAAAGAGTCAGCCGTTTAAATATATACAAACAAATATGTAGTATGATTACACTATAATTCCTGACATAATACTAACTACATAACATCGAGACAGAAGCGACACAACCCGAATACCTTCGTAAACTTGACATCCAACCAGTCGCGATCTCGCAGCGGCGCGGGCGCACGTCAGTTGTTCTCGTTAAGTCGGTTATAAGATGTGTACGTGTTTGTGCAGTGAATGAAGTGTTATTAGTGAATTTGGATAGTCCAAAAACTGCTTTTAGGTGTTTTTTTAAAGGTGAGTTTTGATTGATTTGCCTTTTTTTTTCGGGAACTTAAATTGGAATCTTGCGTTTTAAGGCTGCTGAAGTTGCAGTGACAAATTATGTTAAAAGAAAAATGCTTTGAGAATAAACCTTAACCATGGTAGACAGGAGCATTGTTATAATTATTTGTGCTATTAGTGTTATAGACAGAACATAATTTCAGAAAAACTTCAGAATTTAATAAATATTTTTCTGCTGCATCATTATTTCTTCCTCTTCTCTTTCATACTTTGGATTCATACTTTTAAATGTATTGTCTTGTATCTAATTGTGTGTATGTAGTTTGTTTTATTTATGTATAAAGTAATTTATTATATTAACTGTTTTCAATAGAATATCATCTGTAAGTATATGAGTAACCGTTTTATTATTATTTATGATTAGGATCCATAAAATGTTATTTCCCATTGCTGTATTTATGTTTAATAGTTTCTTTATATTGGAATTGTCAATCGAGGAGAAATTTTAGGTCAGCTCTGCTCAGGTGTCGTTTTAAAGGCAGAGTACAGAATAAAATAATATTTCTGAAAAACATGCGTTAGGTTTATTTATGCACTGCAGTTTTATTAGGTATTGTACGACTTGTTGCTTTACATGCTATGGATTGTGTTCTGTATTTTCTAATGGTGAAGCAAGAAAACTAGGTTCTTGTGAGAACTTCAATATTATTTCACTTAGAATTTATGGGAATACCAACCTACACTTCATAGCAGAGGGACAGTATTGGGTGATATTTATAAGCATAATCACTTCATAGTATAAAACAAAGTCGCTTCCCGCGTCTGTATGCCTGGATTTTGATGCGGATTTTTTTAATAGATAGAGTTATTCAAGAAGAAGGTTTATAATAATTATAATACATGCATATTAGCGTAACCGTGCGAAGCCGGGGCGGGTCGCTAGTATTTTTATAAAAACAACTTCTTTAACCAAGCTTTTATATTGGAATATCAAAACTAAATCGATGGCCGCATCGAATAAAGGTACAAGTGAAAAACGTCAACTTTACAGGAGAAAATGAAAACGTTTAATCCTTTATATTATAAATCCATAATTGTACGATTGCAGACGTATTTTTAGACTAAAAATTATAAAAAAATTGGGGGGTAGGGGGATGGGCTTAGGAATAGAAAAAACGAAAAAAAATCGTGTAAGAGCTCGTGCTCGTTTATTCGATGCGACCATCGAAATGTATATGCAAAAATGTGTATCTTTGCTGTTGATCGCAGAAGAGTTACTTTATCTGGAGCTAATCCTAAATGTCGATTTAGGTCATGCTTACCATAAAAATGCGTTGTCATCAGAACTGAACTAACATGAAAAAAATGAATTCCATAGGATAAAAGGAAGTGGTTCTAATCATCTTGCAAGATTGGACCTAACCTGGACAAACATACATACCTAGGTACATTGCTAAATAAAAGCTTGTAATTAATGATAATTTTATTAGATAAAGATGAAACATGTCTGATCTCAGAGGATCAAGTAATAATACTATTCCTTAAATAATGTAATCTTTGTAACAGAGAAGGCACCTATCTTGAAGAGTAGTAGTAGAGGCAGAATGATTGTGTAAAAAGGTTCTAAAATATTTTTTTACTCAAGTTTGTCAACCAGTACGGTGAATGCGCAAGCGAAAGCCGTATTTCCACCCAGAGGTTCGTGGAGGAACACCGTGTGGTTTTTAGTCCGTGCGAGTCGGACATAACCCCATCGCCAGCCCTTAGCGGTGGGGTACTCATAAAGAGTTTTCCACACGCCAAAAAAAAAAAAAAAAGGTTTGTCAAGCAGTTACCTTAAGCTTCCAATCGTACTTAACGATTCAATTAATTGATCATGATTTACTTTTATAGAAGCCGCCAATTATACCAGTAAATTGAATTTAATGCAACAGAATTGAACTTATAACCTAAATCTTCGATCGTTGACTTTATTAATTGCCTTTAACGGTATTCGTTGCCCAACGGTGGGATGTTGTGCAATAAGATTTTTCATAATTATGTTAATGAAGGTCTGTAATTAATTTTTCGGTTTCTTTGAGTTTGAAGTATTTGAATTTCGATTACCTATATGAATTTATCATTTCGTTTGGAACGTTATTGAAATGATTAGATACATATAAGTAATTTAAAAATAAATTAAAATTAAGTTGCCTCGTTGGTCTAGTGGTATCAAGCGCGACTGCTGAGCACGAGGTCCTTCCTGGGTTCGATCCTCGGGTCAGGCAAAGTGTTATAGGGTTTCTCCATTAGGAAATTCGTATAGTAGCAGCATGTAGTCTGGAATTGTGCCCGTTAATGGCAATAGGCTCGCCCTCTATTACATGGGACTTATAACATAGCCGGCGAAACGTGGGTGAACTGCACACTTCTGCCTACCCCCTCTAGGGAACACAGGCATGAGTGTATAAAAAAATTGTAAAGTTAAATTTTAAAACAAAATTATTGTTGAAGTTGAAAATAAAATAAAATAAACCAGCCTGTAACTGCCCCACTGCAGGGCAAAGGCCTCTTGTCATACATAGAAGGATCGAGCATTAATCACCCCACAGTGCGTGTTGGCCATCGATCGTGTTGTTGAAACCTCGTGTAAAAAACTGGGCTTAATATTCTGAAATAAAAAATATACCTACTTTACAAATTTCCTGTTTTAAGTCTTCTTCGTAAGAGTTTAAACCGCCCATAGGCTTCTCACATGAAATTCACACTTCTTAGTAGACGGAATTTGTAGTAATAGCACGGAGTCTAGATTTGTGCCCGGTTAATGGCAATAGGCTCGCCCCTATTACATGGGACTTATATAACATAGCCGGCGAAACGTGGGTGTACTGCATACACCTCTGCCTACCGCCTCTGGAGAATACAGGCGTGAGTCTATAAAAAAAAATCCTGCGTAGTTGCGTCTGTTTTTCGAGAAATCGAATCTAAGACCTCAATTTCCACTTTACCACTACAATAGTGGTCAATCAGCAGTCATGTCCAAAACAATTAAGATCGCTTTAATTATCGAAACGTTTCAGATTTTTATTACTTATTGTGAATGGTTTAAACACGCAACGTCTTAAAATCGCAATATCATGCAGACAAATTTACTTTTTGTGGGTGGAGTACAGGCGTAGCCGCACGCAGCTCTTATACGGTTCTGGGTTTGAATCACAGTATGGTCGAGTGGGTGTTTGACTAATTAATATTTTTAGCGGCAGGGAGCTGTGTGCCCAATATCTAAGTCAATCACACGTTACATAACACAAGATCCTAATTCTAATTCCGAACCAATAATTATTTTATTTATTTTATTTATAAATGCGAAAGTGACTGTCTGTCTGTTTGTTACTTCATAATGCCTATACCACCGAACCGATTTAAACAAATTTGCGGGGTTATAGCCTAGAACAGGGCTGTCCAAACCAAGGCCCGCGGGCCGCATGCGGCCCGCGGCTTGTTTTCATGCGGCCCGCGACACACATTTTAATCTAAAAATAGTTTTGGACACAAATAGTTTAGATAATATTATTCGTTGTCAAAACATGTACTCAATACTTGGTATAATATTTATCTTCAGTCTTGCAACTGAAAAATTTTTTCTGGCCCTCCAGCTTTTGTATGAAATTTAATTAGCCCGCGAAGGTGTATAGTTTGGACAGCCCTGGCCTAGAATATGTGAAAGTAATAGGCTACATCACCCCCTATTACATGGGACTTATATAACACTAGCGACCCGGCTTCGCACGGTTACGCTAATATGCATGTATTATACATATAAACCTTCCTCTTGAATCACTCTATCTATTAAAAAAGACCGCATCAAAATCCGTTGCGTAGTTTTAAAGATCTAAGCATACATAGGGACAGACAGACGCGGGAAGCGACTTTGTTTTATACTATGTAGTGATGTAGTGATACTGATACCTCTGCCTAACCCCTCCGGGGAATACAGGCGTGAATCAGCGTATAAGAAGTCAATCTATACTTATTTTATCGAAAAGCAACAATCTACATATACACATAAAAAAATTAATGTTCTGTATTTGTGTGAGAACATATTGTGAGAGTCTGAATGTTTTCCCAGTCGACCAGTGTTTTACGGTCGTATTCATACTTAAAATAATAAAAAGTTAAATGTACAATGATATTAACACGCTTTATTTATTCGCTTGACCTAAACAGAAACGATTCACTTTTTACCCACTTTTAACTTTAGTAAACATATATATTTATGTACAATAATAATAATGTATACTTACTCTTATTCTATAAGGTCTTACTTTCTTAATGCAAAATATTTTAGTAAGTAGATCTATTGGTTAAATAATATGATTGGTAACGTAACCGAAAAAAAAATTAAATAATTTATCTTTTTTTATTACTTTTCTGAAATAATTAAAATGTTTATTTTTATTTATATCGTTTTAATTTTGACCTTTTTGACCTAAATTTATGACTGTTCAGTAATTCAACCTATAGTCTATAGTTCAATGTAGATTTTCTGCAAGGAAAATAACAAGCATTTGAATTATTTTAGAAAATTAATAAAAAAAATGATAATTTAAAGTCATTTTTATATATTATCTTAGCAACCTTCAGATCTACACTCTAAAATATTTTGAAGTAAAGTAAGACCCTATTTCGTATTTATTCTGGTCGAAGTAATATTCTCCTAACCAAATTTTCAAGCTCACCAGATCCTAGTTAGCTATGCAGGAGATATTATAAATCTATAGGCGTTATTTGAACAATTATAGTGCACAAATACATGTGCACTCTCTATTTGCTCACTCTCAAAGCTAGGTACGACAATCAGACACAACCGGAGATGATCTAAAAAAAAAGAGGTTTTCTTGTATCGAGAAGTTTTTAAATTTATTTATTGGTTAACAACACTTAGAAAGTATTATAATAAATCGTTTTTAATTTAAATTTTATATTAATCAATCTAATTCACATGATAAATTATAAACACACAATTACATAAGGACAATAAAATTATAATTATATAATACAATTTTATTTTCCTAATAAATTTCTGACGCGTAATTGCATAAATTAATGCGTTTCCGATTTTTATGTTAATATTTTTATATAACTTTATTAAGTCTGACTGCCTCGTTGGTCTTGTGGTAGCAAGCGCGACTGCTGAGCACGAGGTCCTGGGTTCGATCCCCGGGTCGGGCAATGTGTTATTGGGTTTTTCCATTTAGAAATCCTCATTAGCAGCACGGAGTCTGGAATTGTGTCCGGTTAATGGCAATAGGCTCGCCCCCTATTACATGAGACTTATAACATAGCCGGCGAAACGTGGGTGTACTGCACCTCTTCCTACCCCCTCTGGGGAATACAGGCGTGAGTCTATAAAACTTTATTAAGTGTAAACTTAATACTATTACTATACTTACTAATTTTATAAAGACCAAGAGTTTTTTTTTTTGAACGTAGTCGACCCAAAAACAAAAAAATGATTTGATTTGAAGAAACCATCAGTCTGCTTAAAAAAAATTGCATAACCAGTTAATTTGGGTGAGTTAATCTTTCTACCTATATTAGAGGGTATAAAGGCTTGATCAATTCCTACAAAAGGTAGCTTAAAACACGAAAGTTTATGCAAATTATACTCGAATAAAAAACTTATGAGCTGAAGGCTAGTTACGGCACTGGGGATTTGGGGAATCCCTCATTTCGCATAAAATTGTTTGGCATAACATTTTCGCATAACTTACCACAAAAAGTAAACCACGCACTGCACCTGCGCAGAAGGCACATTGCTAAGCCGCAACGCCTATTGTGTTGTCAATTAAAAGCTTAGTAAATCGATTTAATAACCGTTCACACAAAAACTACTGCTGTTTACGTGTTGTGAAAACTCTTACTACAATAATAGTTAACAATCCATTCATGCCCGTGATGTCGTGTTACTAATTAAATTTCCAAAACATACTACAATTAAACAAGAGTAAAAGCGTGGCTAAACCACGGTTTCAACTAACCATTACTTGAACTCAAGGTTATGTGCATAACCTATGGCAACCATGACGCATTAAACCGAAGATTTTTTGTATTCAATTACAATTGACAGCGGTGGGTAGCAAGCGCGACTGCTGAGCACGAGGTCCTGGGTTTGATGCTCGGGTCGAGAAAACTGTTATTGGATTTTTCTATTAGGAAATTCTCAGTGGCAGCACGGAGTCTGGATGTGTGCTCGGTTAATGGCAATACGCTCGCCCCCTAATAACATAGTCGGCGAAACGTGGGTATACTGCATACACCTCTGCCTACTTCCTCTGGAGAATACAGGCGTGAGTCTATCTAGGCGTGAGTATACAAATGCGCTGCTACTACCACCTAGTAATACTACTAGCTGTGATAGAGCTTCAATTCCTGTAAGAAGGAAACAAAAAATGCGGATTATCTTTGCTTCCAATCACATATACTCGTATCTATAATCACGACATTCCATATACTACTTAATTACTAATTAAAAATGTGATTATGGCATAGTTTTACGGCCGGAAGTCATTTGAATTTTACATTAATTTTACATAAATATGATTCGAAACGAAATTATGAAAACTGTTGTGTAACTTTGAATGGATTAGTTGTATATTATTCATGGTTAGCGGTATTCTTTGAGGCTAAATCTTGCTGTTTCATAATTCGGTTGCAGTTTTGACTTTACGGTACGTTCACACGGAGCCACGATTTGCCGAATCTCAAAATCGGATGTCAAAATCAACAAGATTTGGACTTTTATCGTGTCTTAAAGCCTATAGCATGTGTGAACTCATTTCGTGATAGCCTAGTGGTGGTGACCGTTGACTGGCAAGTCAGAGGTCTCGGGTTCGAACCCAAGGCGCACCTCTGACTTTTCGTAAGTTATGTGCGTATTATAAATTAATTATTACTCTCCGTGCCTTGGATAGCACGTTAAACTGTTGGCCCCGGCTGTCAATTTTTATTCATGTAAAAGTGACTCTAGTTGCCAGTTCTAAGGGCAGCCTACCCCTGATGGAGAAGAATCTGGCAAGAAACTCCATGGTCTGGCAAGAAACTCCATGGATTTGATGGAAAGAATTCATAGAAAAACATCCATGGATCTCTCACAACTTAGGAAGCAATTTCGATCTAGATTGTTGTGGTAAACGTGGTAGGTAATAGCTGGCTTATACAACTATAATCTAGTTTAGACCACAATGCGACAGCTGACGCACATTTTCGCTTTTAATTCTCATCAATCATCAATTCCTAAGCCCCCTTCCTGGTAATCTTTTCCTCAAACAATGAACATATTTGTCTCAAGCAGTCTGTAATATGTCAATACATTCTAAATTCGCTTAAAAACCGTGAAAGCAAACTTCGGGCACTTTCGTATTTATTTCCTATTATAGTCTGTGGAGTTTAGGTTGGCATGGTTAATGAACTTGACGTTATAGTGGCTTACTGATTAGCTTGCAGAGCTGTGTTGAGATTGATCTATCTTCAAACGATAAAAATACTTCTGTGTTTTTAACTCTCGTCGTTATCACGTAAAACGACAATCTACTCGTAATAATCTGGATTTTACAGCTCTTGAAATCTACTATCATTTTCTATTGATCTTTGAAAGAATGATATTAAATTTAAATTTAGAACGTGTGCAAAAAAAATAGCACAATAATAGTATTGCCAGCTCAAACATAACAGACTATAAGATTATAATTATTTATGGTTACAGATTTTATTTTAAAGTTGCTAGATCTCCATTTTAATGTTTTAATCAGTTTTAATATATATTTTTTGTAAATAAAACTGATTCGCGACACTTGCACGGAGTCAGAGATATGATATTTCCGATATTTCATAGTTTTTTTTTCAGAGGTTCATGACATCACGACTTTGATTTCACTATGGAGTTTTTTCTCAAAGAAAATAATAGCACTGCGGCGTTCTGTTCATTCAGCTTTGAAAATTGACTCTCCGAGCTCTGAAAGCATCTGGAGCCGAGGTAGAGGACATTACGATATAGGTACTATGCGTTTCAAATAAAAATGTACAACTCTGATCGGCACTTTATAGACAGAAAGACAATGATTAAATAAGTAAACAATTATTTCGTAAAAGTTTCGGTCGTTTTTCGTTCGATTTTAATTAAATTTTAACATGGTTTTTAACTTTTTACAGGACAAAAATAGCGCGATGGCGGAATTTTTATAGAAACTTCTTTATTGCTCATTTAAGAAACTCTACAAATACACCAAAAGATAGGTAGATAGGAAGATAGATAGAACTCTATAGATTCTAACAATATAATATTCTTAATATGTGTTTATACAATAATAAATAATAGTTTTAAATGCATGCAGTCATCCCGGCTGGCGGACCTCGATGGGCCTGACGAGCTAGTCTCTAATGGTAGCTAATTTTGTAACATAACTATTATTTCTATAACTTTTTATACCTAATTATGAAGTCCTGATTCTGGTTTCCATAGCAACCAACGATAATCGTCGCACGCATTATAAAGTTATAGCGAACCTCGAACGTGTTGTTATTCCGTATCGCCATGTAACTGTGTATTATTATGGTATTTTATATGGCTATGGCGACTTGTCGATCGACGCGAAGAAATTCAATCACAACTGCTTGCAAAAGCTCAAAACAATACAGCCGAACATAGACTCTCCTTTTTGAAGTCGGTTAAAATAAAAATACAAAACACAAAAGCTACTCGAGCGCATTATTTAGGGATATCATAGCTTATGTTTTAGTGCGAGACGTGTCTATTAAAGTACCACTTTACATCCAAAATTGTTCAACCGTTTAGTCGTGATTAAAAGACAAACATCCAAACTTAGAAACATACTACATAATGTATATTTAACAAACCTAAAGCTCAAGACTTGGGCCTCGGCTTAAGGCGTTGCTAGAAGTCAAGCTAAGGACTAGCTGGATCTGATTTAGATTTTGGGATATGTTTATGCAAAAAGCAATGAGCAAGGGTCGGGAACTTGGGCTTCGCGATGGGATTTTAAAGAGCAACCATCTTCGTACAAAAAGATCATCTTGTCCAGATGTCAGGTTATATTGGAAATTATAGCTTGATGTGTAGCCGTGTGTAGCTATACCAAAAGAATGAGTAGTACATAGAGTCTCTTGCTAGATTCTTCTCCATGATGGGTAGGCTGCCCTTGGAGCTGGCAACTAGAATCACTCTTACAATAAACAATATTAGAATTATGACTATTCATAAGTGTCTCATGGTCTACCTGAATAAAAATATTTTGATTTTGGCCTTGTTGACGGACTCGAGGACGGATTATCGGGTGGTTTTTTGCAGTATTTAGACGTTTTGCTTCATCTGCTGTCTATGCCAGACAGAAGCTGATATCTTTGTAGGCATAAAAAAGTTGCAACACCATGCCAACGGCCGTAATTAGTGTTAATACCATGTTGTGCATAAAGCAATCGTGTATTTTGACGATATTATTACATTTTTAAGCACTATTTATTACATGTAAAACCTTATAGGCCTTTCAATATTTTGTTAACGAAACTATTAACCAATAATAATTGCTTCACGTCATATTGTTGACATAACTTTAATAAACTAATTACACATAGTTTCGTCATTTAAACTACCGTTAAAATGTGATTCATAACGGCCGATTACGTTATTGGTAACAATGTAATAAATGTTTTGTTAAGCCCTTGACTTATTCTTGTTGTTGTTGATCTCTAAGATCTATTAAGTAGTCGTGGGTACAAACAATCAATTTGAAAACCTTGCCTTTTTTGGAAGTTTAAAAATACTACTATTTTTGAAGAATTAATTGTTACCAAGATTGATACAATTAACACCAAAATTGAATGCCTTTTGACCTCCTGACAATAAATATCATTCCGTCATTCATTCAATCATCGTTATATTATATTCAGATTAGATTAAGTTTACAAGTCACCGGTGAAAGTAACGTCTCCCGTTGGATACAGAGAATACTGTTATTTTGTACTCACTTACCGACAAGTAGCACTTACTGTTATGTTATAAAATCGGTTGATATTAGTCCAGCCGTATCTCAAGTCCATTATGTAAAATATTACTGTAGCGAATGTAATGGAAGCTGTATCGATGCGATTGTATTATATTTAGAATATAAAATGTAGTAAGTAGTAGTAGTAGTAGTAGTAGTCTTTTGCACTTTTTTTTTATAAAAGGGCAAGTCTTTAAGTAGGTGAATTTAGTCCACAACTCATCATGAACGTCATCACGAATACGACAGACGCGGCGAGCTCAGCTCACTTTATTTTCACGGCCTTGTGACGTCAGTGATCCATAAAAAAGAATATTAGTCTTCATCAGCCTGTATTAGTCCACTGCTGAACCTAGGCCTCTCCCAATACGCGCTACTATTGTGTGCTCGTGTGAGGTATTTGTCCTTAATGCACATGGACAAGCGGGTTGGCCATCGCAGTAGCAGATGATTGCTGTTACACCGAAGGATGCTGCTGCCCATCCTCCGGATCTTTCCCTTTGTTGCTTGTTACGACACCCGCGGGACGAGTAGGGGTAGTTCTATTCTTGAACCGGAAACCATACGACACAAAAAAGAATATTACTATCCTCAAATTGACAGCATATCTACCATCAGCATCAGCTCTAAATCTGTAATACAATATGGTTCCAGAACCGTATCAGACATTCGAAATATAAGCTACTTTATTCTCGTGTGTAAACTGGGCTGTGGGAATAATGATTAGAATACATAAAAACAATGAATGTTTGTCGTTTTTTTCTTCTGTTGATCTGTCTTTCACCTTAGTTTCACTCACTGGGTATCACTCTTATCAAATAATAGTTAGGATTGTTTAAAACAAGTCTCGCATACCAACGATGGTAACTATGGGCATAATTTTGTTAATAAGTAATAAACTTGTACAGCTTACTCATATTATGCGAATAAATGATGTGGATAACTGCGTTTTTAGATCAAATAATATTAATAGAAAATAAAATATTTTTTATTGAAATTTTTAAAGGATTTCCACGTTTTATCGCTAACACTAGCGTCGACTGCGACTTCGTCCGCGTGGATATTACGGTAAACCTACTATTTACTCAGGATTTTTTAGTTTTTTTTAAATATTTTTTCCAATGAAAAGCATAGATAAATTATCTCCACCAATAAACAATAAAAAAATAAAAGTACCTAGTTATTTTGATTAGAGGTCGCCTATTGATTGAAATTCAATTGAAAAAAAAACTAATAACATTTTTGTTTTATTGATAACAATCAAGTTTGTCAACAAGTTCTTAGTCAACATCTACTAAACAAAACAAAAATCGATTCTCAATTTCGCAAACATAAAAGAAAATAGTACCTACTCTTTTTTTTTTTTTTTTTTTTCTGTAGAGATTCTATGGTAACGGAATAAAAATTTTAGTGTCAAAAAAAAGCACTTAAAATGATACCATCTACTTTTATTGTGTCTGATATGGTTATTTTCAAATAACTGAGTCTTTATATTATTATCTTTTCCAGAACATCGTGGAAGCTATATTGTATACATCACTTCATCAAGATCATTATGATATTTATTATTATCTTGTAATGGATCGCGTGTGAAAGTATATAATATAGCAACGTTAACATATTGTTTCATTGATTCAATAACGTTATTTGCTTTATAACAGTTATCGTTAAAAATAACGTTAAAAGTATATCGTTTTTTTATTTAAAACGGTAGTTTACATTTTATGCGTCATTTTATTATTTCCTTAACGATTTAAGAATATCATTTATTTGTTTTGTTAAAATAATTTTAAATCTAAAAAGTATAATTTTAAACATCGTTTTTTGAAAGTTTTGTGTAAATAACACTATTTTTGATAAATAAATTTACGTAGTTCCATTTAATCTCCAATTAAGACATCATTTAGTTAACTTTTATTTTAGAAAACAGGCCTATCATAGTCAAACTTGAAACATAGATACATCAGTCACGTTTTTTTAAAAAGACGATAACTAGTTGACGTTGATACCGCTTATATCCGTTGCAAAAAAACGTAATGATAAGTCTTTCTAACATCAAAGGATGCTTAAGGAATGCAGTCTGTGGCGGTAAAATAAAAACCTTAACTGCAGTTAAGCGTTCGGTCACACCTGCCTAATAAGACCTTTATAGGTTAGCTGCTATTCCCGCGACTTAGGATGCGCAGGAGTTGTGTGTGTTTTTCCCGTATTTAGAAATAAAATTGGACTTTTAGAAACTCTTTATTCTTTATTGTACACTTATTTGGAAAAGATTTACATAAAGATTTAGATATATGATTTCATCATTCGAATTTTTGCGAAAACCCTTGGGATTTTGCAAAAACTCGGATAATTTGCTAATGGTGGAAACATTTCTCAATCTTACTGAAAAAAGTTAGGGGTTTTGCAAAAAGTTGCGTCGCAACAAAATTTATATGACATATTGTAAGCGGTGTCAAAGGCCCTAAAAGGTACATTTTCCTAAAATAGGTCAACTCCACGGTAATAGTATATTTATAAATTATTCATTTCATAAACAAGCCTCGTGCTTTGGCAGTAGTAGTGTGTGTGCACTCGTGATGTGCATCCGCATGGTCGGAATCATTCAGAGAAATGTGAATGGCTGACAGGTGCGTGGTCATATTTTTACGTGCACGGAAATGTAATGTTTGATGCATGATGTCGCTATAGTCTTATTAAAAAACATTATTTATCCTCTGCGCCACACACGAATACTTATTTTTATGGTTTTATACCCTAAGAGTGCCAACGGGACCCTATTACTATAATATAGTACAGGATCAAGACGGATAGGCAGATGGATAAACAGCAGAGGTTTCTCTGCTGACTGTCTGATAGACATCTGTCCATCCCTGGGTTGGATATTTTGAACCGTGTGTAGACACTTGGAATTTCCAAAAAGTAGTTAAAACAGGCCACCTAAAAAAAATGGTGGTCTCCTTACAAAAAAACTTTTTTTTTCTACGTTTTTGTACTCTAATTCGCACTTAACCGCGTGCTAAATCTAGTTGTCTAATAAATCAAAGCATTTTAAGTTAAATTGTGATATCAATCGTCTCTACAAATTCTTATGTTTTTGTAAAAGCCAGACTTTCACTGGTTTCGTGTATAACAGATTAGTGTTAATTGTTTATTATCGTACGCGATCTTAAATTATATTAAGGTATTTAAGCGTAATACTGGTCCATTCAGTGGTCGAAATTCAACCGTATTTTTTTTTACTTACTTTTTTTACTTACTTCTTCATGTAAACTTTTAATACGCCAAGTTTGACACTCCTCCGTGCGCGCATTACCTATTCTTAATAAAAAGGGATCCATAGTTTTTGCATTAGAGATTTCCTCACGACAAAAAAAAGAAAAAAGTTATAGCTGTCATTCAAATATTCGTTATTAAAGTATTTACGATTTCAGCGTGTAGGGTTGAATAAGTGAATTTATTGTTATATTTTTCTTTTCAATATTTGTTTTTAAAAAAAATAATACAATTTAGTCATTAACCATTAAATCGAATGTTATTCTTTATGTTAGGTAGGTTAATTACCTTTTTGACTAGCTCTAAGTTTATAGGTATTGATAAGTACCCATTTTCTTTTTTTCTTTTTACTATAAGTAACAAAATTTAAAGAACTATAGTGATTTTGAATATCAGATGTGTAGTATTAGGTACTTACTAGTAAAGTTGCTAATTTATACTAGTACGGCTCTACTAGTTGCTACAAGCGGAAAAAGATTGAGAGAAAGATTGGCACCTACCAAAAAGACCAAAAATATCTTGCTACCGAAAAATGCAAACCATTTTCAAATAAACTAAATAAAGCCACTTAAAATTTCTCGCATCCACCAGATGTTAGCACAAAATATGTAGGCTAGCCCAGCGGTCCACGGTAGCGAATGTGTACCGTTTTAACAACTGGGCTACTCCGTAGAGGTAAATAAACCCGACGGTAGCACGTCGCCGGCGCAATTAGGTGTGGATGTGGATTTACAATGCGCTTTTTATAACAACAAAAAAGTACTAGAGGTAAATATAGTACTAGTATTTTTGTATAAAAAGTAATGGCCTTATTTTCTTGTGTTTTGTTTGAAAACAAACCTTTTTTGTAGAAGAATGTCCTATTTTTCAATTTTCAATTCAATTAGTTTGTAAGTACTCTTTAAATTAGAGAATAACAGGCAGACAAACACTCAAGCAAACAAATTCTAAAATTAATATTTTTGAAACTTATTTTATTACGAGCAGAATTTGAACCTGTAACCACCCATGCTCGGTTAAACCAGCCGATCTTATTATTAAGCTATAACAGGCAGTATTCCTTCCTCTTTTACAGCGTACTAGTTGGCGTTGATAGTTTTGCTTATAATTGGGAATTATTGATGATTTTTTGCAATATCACTACTCCAGATACAAGAAAAAAATACTATTCGGTCTCCCTTCCTTATTAAAGTTTATTTACCCCGGTAAATAAACTCTACAGAGTCACCGGTAGCTCGTCAACGCAATTAGGTGTGGATGTGGGCTGGTCGTTTTTATACCAAGAAAAAACTCTAGAGGTGAATTCTTTGGTTCACTAGTTTTTACTTTCGTGTGGCTGCTACGCTTTGCTTTTTACGGGTTAAGGAAGTCCGTTTGTTGAGCTTAGTTGTACTGTCACTTACGGGATATTTTTTGTTGAAGAATTCCCGATATTTTGAAGACAATATTGAAGTTAGTGAAAGTAAATAGAAGTTTTTAAACTTTTGCGAATTGAAAACCTGTTTTTAATATTATTTTGGGTCTATTTAAAACATAAGGTGCTTAATTAAGGCTTCTAGTTTTGAGTAGAATCCTAATCTTAACAAAAGGTATTACAAATGCGAAACTAAGTTTGTTTGTTACCTTTTCACGGCTAAACCACAGAACCTATCATCCTAAAATTTTGCATATACGTCGTCAGGTGTAAAGAAATGGATATAGGGAATTTTGGTTTAGATCCATTCCGAAAAAATACTGTTCCCGAGGAAAGCAACAATAACGTTCTTATTATAATAGATCGCGCCACGTATTTTGCCACTTTCGAATCATGATTGAATTTAAAATAATTTCAAATTTAAAATTAATGCAAGCCGTTTCTAAAAACTAGTAATTATTAAGTATATTTTGAAAACTCACGGGCCCTATTTCTAAAGAAAAAGACGTAGCTCTTTAGAGGGATTACCTAGGGACACAGGTTCAACAGGCAGAAGCCCTTTAATCATTTTAATCTAGGATGCAAGGGGACACCCACTAGTTCTCCTTACAATTATAAACCTAATTTGATTGACTTTAAGGTCAGTACTTGGAAAAACGTAAACATTTAAACGAATCTTTCTCTTTATCGTATAATTGATGAACAGCTTGGTGTCAGAGTTTAAACCGCCCGTAGGCCTTTTAAAGCCATGTCTTTACACACCGTTGAAAAATCTTTCAGGTGTGCTGATTTCCTCACGATGTTTTCTTTCACCGTTTTAGCTATAATTTCAATTAGTTAATAAATCGCACATGTATCCGAAAAGTCAGAGGTGCGTGCCTGAGTTTCGAACCTAGAACTGAACTTCGACTTGGCAGTCCAACGATCATACCCTATCACTGCTTAATATTATTAATTAAACGGTTGACTGGCCGATAGAAAATAACACGTTACGTTACATATACTAATCGTTTAACTTCGGAAACACTTCGGAAAATTGACATTTCCCTCAAATATTTTCCGCGTCATCGCAGACTGCTTTACTTATTAAAGTTAATTAATGTACTCTTACACATACCGCGCGTGCGCTGTAGAGAAATAGTTCGCGGAAATAATAGCGAAGAAATTGTTGGAAATGATAGAAATTGATGTTTCATTCTCATCATTGTTTTGTGTAGGATAGGCAGGGAGGGTTTGTAAAGTTATGAAATAGGTACTTGCAAGTGAAAATAGGTATATTGGTTATAGTATTAGTATTTTTTGAACATGTTGTAAGCAGAGGTCGAGAGTTACCTACAGCAAAAAATAAATAAAGGAAAGCTTTTATTTACAGACTTCTAAAATATCGCTTTATTTTTACTTGCCTATTGCCTGATCTAAAATTTAACCTAGAACTTAATTATTGGGTCCAGCATTGGAGATTATCAGACAGACGATTTGATTGTTTTAATATTTATTATAATCCTCAATCATCCCATGACAGGCTTTGGCAAGCCTCACAAAACCGTATGTCATATAACGTACGGTATGCGGTATTAGGAACATTTTTTACTCCCCCTGGCTACAAAAAAAAAGAAACCTCCTCAATATCTTGCTTCCATTCCTCCCGATCCTGTGCTTTCTGCGGCCAATCCTTCCAATACGCATCTAGTTAATTAGAAAAATAATTAAATTTTGTGTGTGTATAAAAACTTCAAAGAAAGTTGAAGGATTTTGGATTTCTATAAAACATTTTTTATTTTGAAAAGCAAATACTTTTTTATTTTAAAAAGTATGGCACTAAGTTTTGAAGACCAGTGTAGTTTACATACTTATTAGCACTAATGAAATGCTAATTTACTTAAACCTCTTGAAAACCTGTTATTTCTAAAAGCATCCTTTACCTTACTTTAGATCTTAATTAACCAATTAGGTATGACTAAAATATATTGCCTATAAACTAGAGCAATGGGTAAGAACGTAAAATGGCCATCGTAATTAAGTGGAAGCACTTAACGGTAAAACGATTTAATATTTCCTCTCCTTACGACATAAAAAGGTTTAAATCCAATTGTAAATGGAAAATCATAATTTTCTCTTACAGCTTGGCAAAAAAGAGTCGGAGCGTCATAACTATTTAGTAATCTGTGGTCTGAGGCGGTGACAGCTGGAACTAAATATAAAAATCTTAAAAACTAAGTTTGTGATTACTAAAAATAACTTAAAAGTGATTAATTTGATAACGAAAAATGAGGCGGTGACAGCTGGAACTAAATATAAAGAATCTTAAAAACTAAGTTTGTGAGTATTTAAATAACTTAAAAGTGATTCATTTGATAACGAAAAATTTGTCATAGGAATATGTAAGTAACAAATAACTTGGGAGAAGTGAGACTCTTTTATACCAAACTGTGTGGTAGAGTTACCTAATAATCGCGTAAAAAATCTACAAAATTAAGAGCCGTAGTTCAAATTTTTGTAAAAATGACGAGAGTATCATCACTTCGGGGTTACCAATGAGAGTACATAACTTGTATCTCAACATTATCGTGTCGGGTTTACCAATGTTGAAGCACAAGATATCAGTTTTTATCTTAAATATATCGGCAACGGGTACGAGTATAAGTCTTTTAGCAAAGTGCTAAAACACATTCGGGAACGCAGTGTCATTACACAAATTGAGTTCATGTTACAGTACAATTTTTCAGAAAGTATTTAAAATTACTCATTATGGATATATAAAGCTATGAAAAATATTTTTTTATTCAAATAAAGTCATTTAAGTATATAAAACCATGTCCAAAAGTTATTATTTAAAAAATGCCGCGAAAACCAGCGAAAACGCTACAAGCCTTACACCGCGATGGGTAACGTCATTCTTCGTCATTTAGAGGTTATGTTTATTACAAGTAGGTAACTAAATAGTTTTATGTTTGTGTTTTAGTTGCCGAATGATATAGAAAATTAAATGAATATTTTTTTATGACTACTGTCTCTCAATCCAACACTTTTTTTAGATACAAAACACATTATTTACCACGCACAATACAACTTTTTTGTTACTAACTTGACTTGTTTTGATTCGAATGACTTCCTATGCTGTGATTGGTGTTGCGCTTGAAGTTTAGAACAGATTAAAAAGATTAGAATTATTGTATTTTATTTATTGATTTAAAAATATAAATCATTGATATTTCCCAGAAATATTTAATGAGTAATAGTTTTATTTTATAAACATTTTTTCTAACTAAGTTTCGGATTTTTTTGAGATTATTGTCCGGTTGCCTATTAAATACTTACTTACTTAAAAGGTACAAAACTCCATCTGGTCCCCATCTGGAGCCAATATAATATAGATTTTTAATCGTTTTATTAATAATAATCATTCCTTATAATCAAGTTCTTTGATATATAAACCTACCTACTAGACAGCTTTATCTAACAATAATGTTTACCATGAAAATCTGCATAAAGAAATATCAGAAGGTCTACTTCATTCAAATAATAAAATATCATAAGTATACTTCGACCATCGTCAAACATTCGTCAAACCGTCAGATATCGAAAAACATGACAAACAATCCATCGCTGGCGTCCTTGTGGTAACTGAAAGGTCGTATATAATAAACCCTCATATGCTCTATTTTTCTTTTTAGGGTATTTGTGAATTATTTATAAATACTTATAAATATAAATGCAACCTTTTTCGCAACCAAAATAGCGAACATTTTTTTTTAATAATTGCCTCCACGTTCCTGTACTAGTCTTTCTTTAATTTCTTACTATGTGTCCAACTAATCCAACGCAGGATTTTTAATAGATCATTTGCCCTTAATGATGCTAATAACACGCTAAATCTTTGAAGTTATACACCTTAGTTATGGTCTATTAAACTTTAATATTTATTATGGGCTAGTAATACTTAATTTTAGTGCTAAATTCCGTTAACATTGGCGATAAAATGTAATGAAGAAATATCCTTTTAAGATAGTGAAGTAACATCAATCATTTAGTTAAACTTCCTAAAGCAGTATTTATAATCTTCTTATAGGTATGAGTCGTGATAGCCTAGTGCTTGTGACCGTTGACTGGTAAGTCAGAGGTCTCGGGTTCGAACCCAAGGCGCGCACCTCTGACTTTTCTGAAGTTATGTGCGTTTTATAAATTAATTATCACTTACTACGTGCCTCGGAAAGCACGTAAAGCCGTTGGCCCTGCGCCTGATCTCTCTCCAATCGTGTCGGAAGGCCGTCCCATCGGACTATGAGAATGAGGGAATAGAGAGTGCACCTGTGTTTGCGCACACACTTGTGCACTATAATATATCCTGCGTATTTGGCTAATCTCCGTTGAGATCGGCCGCTGTGATCGAAATTCGGTCAGGAGGATATTATTATTATAGGTACTTATAGTTTTTGTTTAATGTTTTTTTTTAATAACCTCAAAAAATGAATATGGAGAAGACTAGCGTCCAGACTAGGTGACTCTTAGTGTTTATCTCGATGCTTCTGTCCTTCCACACTCTGTCTAGTTGTGATATGGCACTCTTTGCCATTCCGATCCTTCTGCGCACTTCAGTTTCACAGGATCCATTGTTGCTTATACTGGAGCCCAGGTATATGTAGTTGCTTGTTGTTTCTAAGTTAAGTGAACCACTGAGCTTCAGTTTGCCTGAGCGATCCACGATCATGAGCTTCGTTTTGGCTCTTTTCATGAAAAACCCCATTTGCTCATTAATGCGTTCCATCCTGCTTACAAGACTCGTCATCTCAGCTTCACTGACTGCCAGAAGAGATCTATCTAAGATACCAACCAGCATTAAAACCAATTCAGATATGACATTTCTAAAACGAACGCTCCAAGCGTTCTTAATTTGAATATAATAGAAAATGGCTGACAAACATGGCGGATAAATGCCGCCAATTTATATGCTAAACCGCGATCTCAAAGGGTTAGCATCTGCCTGTATTTATGGTAATAATTGCATCTGGTTGCCTTAGAAGGGTTTGCCTGTTTAAAAAACAAATGCGCATTTTCAAACGGCTTGTAAAAAAAAATTACGGACTAGCACAGGTGGTCTATAAATTTTATCTAGTGTAGATTGAAATTGAATGTAGATAAATAATAATTAAGCGTAGGTTTTATATAAAATTTATTTTTTATTGCCGAAACAGGTGGCTTTTAATTAAATCCTTATCTAGCATTCTAGCTAAAAATAGCACCAACGCGCAACGCCTTATTCTCTACCGACTCTATGGTACGTAAAAATCGTGTAATGATTAGAACAAAGGTCACATAAGCTAGTAGTATATTTTTTAATCTGGCCCAATTATTATGCGGAATAAGCCGCGGGTAAAAGTTATTAAATAACAGCGAGATATAAGGGCTGCGGTTTCGCTCGCTTGGCGAACGTTCTAGAACTCGCAAAATGAAATAAAATTAGGTATTTGTTTTAAGTTGTAGGGTTGGACGGGATATTTATCACGATAATTCTCGCAATAATTGCGTAGGTGCTGATAATTATCAATGATAAAAACGTTGTAAATACCTGATTGTGATATTATGCGTAAAATGTATTGCGTGTACCTATCCGAATGCGGATATTATTTTGCGACACTTTTTTAGCGTTACGTTGATGTGTATCCGAACACGAGAATTGCATAGAATGGATAGACATGACAAGACATATAAATATTGGATGGATAATTATCAAGGATGATAATTTCCAATCCTACTAAGTTGTAAATACATTTGAACAAGTATAAGTAATATCTCTTTAAATTCACGGGCTCTCTTTCAAAAGAGAGACCCGGTCCTTTGGAGGGCTTGCCTGGGGACACAGGTCCAACACGCAGAGGCCCCTTTGAGAACTTTAATCTAAAATGGGATGGGGCACTCGCCGGGAACTCCCCACGGCTACACTATAGGAATGAAGTCCTGGATTGTCCCCGGCAAATGCAGGACTATTGCAAAAAAATATGGTAAAAGCTACTGGTCTATGGAGATGGGTGTTATATGGATTGGTTAACCTCTATTATAATGCCGGAAGAAAACGGCACCTGCCTTTCAACTCTAAAATTGATAAGTAATATTATTATTATAAGTAGTATTTTGGATCATACTATTTCACATTGGCAATTTTTCAAAGATCATCAATACAATCTAATGTTACACTTTCCGTTACAAGTGTAATAATTATCATTACTATATATCACGAACGACCAATTAAATTACAAGATACTGCCCACGTGACTTTCTAACTCATTTAAATTACAACTGCCAAAACAACAATTGCAAAAAAGATTCCTTATGACGTTACAATAGAGTTGAAATTCGTAGGGTTCACGGTTTAGTGGCAGCAAAAACTATGTTTGTTGGAAAGTGTGTTGCAATTTTAATAACGGCAAATTAATCTGTAACCGTAGTGGCGCTTGCGATCTTTTTGATCTGGATTAGTTATCCAACGGTATTACACTACCTAGGTACGTTGTTGAAAATTTATTTTTTGTATGTACTTTATGAATCCTGTGTGAATGTCGTAGCCTAGTGGTGGTGATCGTTGACTGGCAAGTCAGAGGTCTCGAGTTCGAACTCTAGGCGCGCACCTCTGACTTTTCGTAAGTTATGTGCGTTTTATAAATTAATTATCACTCTCCGTGCCTGGGATAGCACGTTAAGCTGTTGGCCCCGGCTGTCAATTGTAGATCTTTGACAGTCGTTACGGGTAGTCAGAAGCCCCAAAGTCTGACAACCAGTCTTACCAAGGGGTATCGTGTAACCCAGTATCTGGGTTGTGGAAGTCTGATAGTCAGTCGCTCCATGTAAAACACTGGTATTCAGCTGCATCCGGTAAGACTGGAAGCCGACCCCAACATAGTTGGGAAAAGGCTAGGCAGATGATGATGGGACCGAAAACCCACTAAACTTTTTACTTTATAGTAGGCGTACAATACATCACTGCCAATCCCTTTAGGTAAAATGCGTTATGAACACTGTACTTAATCGATCTTTGACTTATAATTATAGCCCAATAAAATAGCATTATGGCCTACTCAGACCCACTCAAGATCATCTTCTATTATGCAAGTAATTTATCCGTTTGTATCGCCCATCTCCAAAACTGTTGATCTAATTTCGTAAAACTTTCACTAAAGAATTATTATGCGGAGATATTAAAAGATAATATCGTGTAATGCAAACTATTATTTAAATATTGCATGCATGTATCAGCATTTATGATGTAATCATCATACATGCTAATACATGCGTGCTAATGTAAATTACTTATTTAAAGTGTTTGTTTTTTCTTTATTAAAATAAAACAGTGCCCTTTCTAATAACAGCCTTTTGAATTCACTATACACAAGCAGTAATAGCCTAGTGATATGACCGTTGGACTGCCAACTCAAAGGTGATAGGTTTAGGCACGCACCCTTGACTTTCAGATTTATGCGCGTATTAGAAACTAATTATCACATGCTAAAAAAGGTGATGGAAGACATTATGAGGGACCAGCTCACCTGAAAAAAATTTCAACGGTGTGTAAAGCCATGTCAAAGATTTACAGTTAAAACTGACAGCGGATACAAAATAATTAGGTGTTTGTGTACTTCGAAATGTTTGTAGGAACTAATTTCCTGTTTCTTCTAGAAACCTTCAATCGATATGTCACGTGACATAACGATAAAGGTAATGTTATCGTATACATTTCTTTCGTTTTCTATAGCGTTAGCGATCGTAGATAGTCAACTTGGCTAAGCCCCCTGATCCGTTAAAAAAATTCTCATCGATTGAAAACTTGTCGATGTAATAGAACCTTTCATAAATTCACTACTACCTTCATTCAAACTTTCAAATCTCTAAATATTTTTAGATTGAAAACTCAGCTATAATAGTGACAAAACCGCGACCATTTTGATACAGCACCCCACGATCGTATAATGGAACGCAGTTACGCTACTTTTTTACGTTTCTTTTCACAGTTTGCGGCTGCGGTAAGTATGATAGAAAAGGAATGTTCACTCGTGTATTGGAGCAAGAAGCGAAATATTATATTCGCAGACACTAACTTTGAATCTTATTGTTTACTATTCTGGCAGCGTTTTCAGGAATAAAAAGTACCCTACTCTATGTCACGTACTCTCCAGCTCATAACTATCTATACACCCTGTAGCTTTAGAGACCTACCAAATTTTAGGAGGTAATAAAACTCAACAACTTTCCCCGAAGAACAAAGGTCGAAATCTGAAAATCTAAAATTGACTTTTCATATAAAGTGACTTGTCACGTGACTCACTTTTGTATGACAAGTAAAATTTTCGTTTTCAGATTTCGATTTATGTTCCTTGGGGAAAGTTGTTCAGTTTTATGGACATCATTACCTCCTAAAATTTGGCAGGTCCTCAAAGCAACAACCTATACCTCCTGTATATACACAAAATCATGTCAATCCGTTGCTCCGTTGCGCTGCTTGAGTGAAGTACACATCAACAAAACACTTACGCATTTTTAGTATTAGCTAGTTTTAGTAGCCGTACTTGGAAGAATCATGGCAAAAAAATCCACCATAATCCTGTACCTATTGTGTGGCCGCCATCTTGCGCAATCTGTCAAACATGACGTCCTGGCAAGCCCGTACGTGTTGGAGTCCGCGCGATATCGTCGCGTGTCGTTTTAATAACGTAATAAAACAATTTTAATAACGTAATTTTATACATGAGCTTAATATAATTATGCAGATACAATCGTAATGAATCAAGCTATCATATTCTAATTTTATTACGATTACGACATATTAAGATTTTATTATCTATAATTAAAAATAAGACAGCAAATTAAAGAAAATTTTGCCAGTTTCTTAATTGTACAAAAATTGTAAATCCCAAAAAAAAATTGGAACCTTACTTGACATTAAACGTGACGTCACTACGCTACAGGACCTAACAGAATATCAGCGCTGCATAATTAGAATTCTGCTGCAGCATTATGCTGAGACAGGGCCCTTTTTTGACCTCGTACTGGTATTTCTTAGATTTCCTTGAAATTTTACTGATGTCGTTGTACTTGTGTGAGTCTAGAATAAATATTTTTCTGTCTTTCTTTCTTTACTATTATTTATTTTGTGGTATCCATGCCCTCGATGTCATTTGAAAGACACTCCAGTGACGCACCACTGAACAACTGCACTATATGGTATTCAGAAGATCGTTATCGCTATCCCATACCTACTCATCAAGGAGGTCACTTTCTCAATAGATTCTCTGTCCCAACTACAGACACAATTAAAAGAACAATAATAGCATGAATCATTTATGTGATTCACGGGGCAGGGAAATAGGGAATGGGATAATAGGGAAGATGCAGATGTAATATTTATGGAATTTGTATGATTAAAACGTTAAAAAAATATAAAAGAAAGGCCACTGCAACGTTTTTATTTTACAACTTGTTGTTTTTTTACAATAATTACGATTTAAAAATGACTTGAAACAATACGTATTTTAAAACACGAATTAGTGTTTCGTGACGTCACACTTGTTTTGACAACTTATTTGAGGTTATGGTTGTAAAGGTGAATATTATTTTATGGGAATATTAATTGCGTTTTTTTAATAAAAATGGGAGTTGGGTTTATCAAAGCAGACTCCAGGTGTTTACCTAGAGTTAGTATTGACATAACATCATTAGTTTTTCTCTAGTTTAAATATTTTGAATAAAATAATTAGTTAGGTATGTTTAGTTCCAGGCCTTTGTAGTAATAAATATTGTTTATATTATTTTAATCAGCATTTTAGATTAAAATTGAAGAAGCTGGATTTCTTCGTAATGCCGAGTACCCTTTTTTGGTGCAACACCTGACGGCTGAAAATTACACAGTAGAGGTGAAATATCCTTAACAGAAGCTACCTACCATACTTTCCTATGTGAAAGACAATAAAATAACACCAAAATATTGGGCACAAGTACAACTTCAAATGTTTTTCAGCATAAGGAAAATATCACTTTTCTGTATAGCACACACAAACTTTGAAAAATTAAAAGAAGTATATTTGTATATACGATAAAAGCATTTTATCTGTTATGAATGCTGCATAGAAATTCTGGATAGATGCTGTATTTCCAAAATTAAAATGTAATAACTATATAATATTTAAGTTATTCTTTTTTGTAAATTTATAAAATAATATTCTATGCTTTGTAAATACTATTTTTTATTCGATTTAAATAAATATGCAAAAGTATGAAAACCAACGGCGAACCAGTAAAAGACAAGAGTGACGTCATCAGCACCATAAGTCCGTTTTCCCGCGAACTGTCAAACTGTCAATTTAAAACAGCATTTTTTCGGATAAATTGCAATGTTTTAATTTTTTAAATATATTTGCGGTCTATTCTACATGGAATTCTTTAAAATGAAAACAAAAATAAAAATAGTGCATCTTCCCTATTCTTGGACAATTTTTTTTTTCTTTAAGATGATTCTTCCAAAGGTTAATATTGCTCGAAAGCAGTCAGTGTATGCTTACCTACTACAGTACCCCGACAAAACTAAAAACAAATAACGCTAAAATACAACCTTTTACATAATCATATCGCCATGTATTCAGAATATAATGGAAAAGAAAACTCCAATTAACAAAAAACATCTCATTAAACAGTTCCTGAACACAATATCTCTACGCATATGCATAAGAATAACCACTTTCTCTGCAGATCGCGAGTCATCAGCAATACATAGAATTGACGACTCATTCTTAGTCAATAGATGACCTTAAAAAGTTAAAATTGTGAGTTTTGATGAATAGAAATATGTTTTCGATTTCTATAGCTGGTTGTGGTACAGCGCAGAGTTGGCGAAATGTGAAGGAGAGATTTTTTGGTTTAGTTCCTTCGATGTAGCTTGCAAATATTGCATTGTAACAACAAACCAGGATATACAAAGAAAATAAATAGTGTTAGACCAATTATAATTGGTAAATAATTATTTAATAAGAAATTCGCAAAAACAACTGACTCGAGCGGGACTTTAACCCGCGATCCCTGGCGTGCCGTGCCAATCAAATAATTTCATTTAATAAGCAAATCATGTGAGTAAACATGATAAAAACATACATGAAATAGTGTTAGACCCTTAGTTATAACTTTTCATCAGGTGAGATCCAGTTAAATGCGCTCAAGTTTTTTAATTTAAAAAAATTTGCATAGTTTGCATAAATACTTTATAAAAATGTTTATGCATTTAGAATTTCTAGAATTGGTTCAGTAGTTCCAGAGATATAAACAACAAACAAAAACTTATGATTTTGAGCATGATCTTGAAAATGGACTCCGTTTGAGTCAAAACTAGTCGGTATTATCAAAGCCGATTTTACCCCTTTTTATGTAATTTAAAGACTCGGTTCTCCTTCTAGCAATCTCTCCTAGGTACTCCTTTTTTTACCCCTCAGCTGCCTTCTTAATACAATTGAATTGAATAACATTGTAAGCTATTAAATCATCAAACTGATATTTATCAAATCAAAAGCACCATAGAGTAAGACAAACATTTTTATCTCTTCTAATATGAGGTTCAGGCTGCAACATGTAATTTGTGCCATTAGCAGTAATTTCTCCGAATTGGTCGTTAACCGTGCGCTATGATTTATCTGATTCGTCTGCGCATGCGATGTGAATAATAACTTTATCTAGTCTACCTTCTTTTGTATTAATTTCGATTATAGCAGCGCTCACAAATTAATTCTAAAAATTTAGAACTTCAGTAGTATACCTAGAAATTTTAAAATATTAATCTACACTTATAATAAAATCGTAATGAAGTAAAGTACCTACGTAGAACTACGTACGTTGTACGTAACGTACATTGAAATTTTTTGGAAAAAAGTAAGTAAATGTTGTAAGAACGATACTGAAGCCGCATTTATAGTTTAAAAAAACTTTGTATATCTGTTTGTCTGTTAACGATTGGCGCAAAAATTACTGAACAGATTTAGTTGAAATTCGGCAAAAATATTTTTTAAATACCAAGTCAGGTTTTAGGGTATAAATTATCACGTCTAGTTTTCTAATAATATGCAACGGAGTCATTATTAGAATACTTAATCAATTTAATCGATCCATTGATCGAGTTCAGAATCGTGTTTTATTGAAACGTCAACATATTTTTACACACACATTTTAGCAAGAATAAATTAATTTATAAAAAAAAATGATAAATTAATTATCATTGATTAACGTGGCAAGATATCTGACAGTGTCTAGACTACCACGCTGTTTAATATAATTAATGTTGACACAGAAGGAAGTAGATGAAGATTTAATTACAGTGATTGATTAAGTTTCTTAATACTTCCGATGGCTAAATGAAAGAACTGAAGAAAACCGGATATAATATTATAGGTAATATGTTACGTTATGTAGGACGAGATTATAATATGATATGTTTGTGTCCAAAAATAGCCCACGATTGAATAAATAAGTTTATTCCTCTTATCATATGATTGATGAACAACCTGGTGTCAGAGTTAAACCGCCCTTAGGCTTCTGACATGGCTTTACCCTTGAAAAATCTCTCAGGTGTGCTGGTTTCATCACGATGTTTTCCCCCATCGTTTTACCAACTGATAATTAGTTTATAACCGCACATAACTTCCGAAAACTTACGAAAAGACAGAGGTGCGCGCCTTGGGATTGAATTCGAGACCACTGATTTCTCAGTCGACGGTCATACCACTAGGCTATCAGTGCTTGCAATACGAAATAACTGTAACGAAATAAAATAAGAAAAAATCTGGTAATAGATAACAAAGACCAATAAAATCCAATCAAGTGGTGAGTTAAATTCGGATTTTAAAATCAAATTATACTTTAATTTCCACTTAATCTGTGCCTCGAAAGCACGTAAAGCCGTTGGCCCTGCGCCTGATCTCTCTCCGGTCGTATCGGATTACCGTCCCATCGGACTATGAGAGTGAGGGAATAAAGAGTGCACCTGTGTTTGGTCATCTGTGACCGGAAATCGGTCAAGAAGATATTATTATGATAATATAATAATCATATTTGTTTTGTTTTTTTACAGGTATGTCACTGTTTATTATCTGCGGCTGGTGAGTTTATAATAAATATTTGGAAGTATATTATCAATACGTAAATTTGTTTTGTTTAACAAATTCATTTCTGGGAGTCACGCTCAGAACGGAAATGCAGATTTGGCAGGATTGGATTTGTGTTATAAAAGTAACCTCCCAGTTGGATTTAACTTTTTTAAACAAGCCTATAGTGGGTTCCAAACGTTCCGATCTTATCCAACCCAATCGTAATTATTATTGGATGAAATCGGATAATGTAGCGCGCATCAGATCCTATTTTTTTTATGATTTGATGCCCAACCATTACATTATCCGATTTCATCCGATAATTAGGATCGGGTCTGATAGAATTGGAAGGTGTGGAACCCTACTTATGAGTCAATTGCTAAAATGCATTATATCCTAATCATCCTCCTAGCCTTACTATTCCCAAACTTTGTTGGAATCGGCTTCTAGTCTAACCAGATTTGCTTCATGAACCAGATGCAGCTGAATATCAGTTTTCTACAGAGCGACTGCGTATGGGTATATTACAGAACCTAACTAAGAACTCAAGCATTTCTTGAAACTAGTTTAGTCGTACAAAAATTAGAGTCATGTAATGTTTGAGTCTTGATTTAGCTGCCTGACCCCAGCAACCCAAAGTGATACCTACGATATTCAAACGCTAGATCAGTTGTCAGGATTTAAGAGGGTTACTAACTTCCTATATCGACTGTCAGAAATCTTCATACATATTTAAGTAAAATAATAAATATTAGAAACGATTGTCAACACCTCTCTCGTCTAGACTTTCCCTACATAATTAATTAGTATTAAAATATGTATATAGATTACTACAATAATTTATTTACGTCATATAATTATAAATAGCAGGTTGGTACCTATATTTTGCTACAACTTTCACACATATTTCTAAGTGGATATACATAATATAAGTTTATGTAACTAATGCTGATAAAATTGATTGATAAGAGAAAATTATACGTTCTTATTTATTAGAAACTATAATTTATTAATGTGTGTGTAAAATAGATTGTTGATTGTCAACTTAATTAAATCCTTTTAAAAAAGTTTACCTATTTTTTTTTATTTATTTAAATTATTGCATACATTTTATTGTACTGGAAAGTCAATTGGCTTATCGGAATATTAATTATTGTATTAGAAAGTGGCTTTTTTTCCTCTAAATATGAAATACCATTGATGCTTAGTAGATGTTCACAAACTAGCCTCAACCAATATGGTCAGCTTGGTGGGGTTTAACATAGTCTCACTCGACTAGACTTTTTTTTCTGGGCTGGTTTTTTTTTTGTATTGTTAATGGATGGAAGGGGAGAGATCAAAGAAAAGATGAATGGAGTGTGTCAGCACTGATATGAATTAAAAAGGAGTAAATGCACAGATGACGGCTGATAGAGAGGAATGGAAGAAGACATTTTGCGCCGACCCCAAGTAACATGGGACCAGGGCAGGCAAAAGAAAGCTGGTTATTTTTTTATTGAAGCCATCTCATGTAATAAATTACCTACTTCGCAGATTAAATAAGCTTAAAATCTCAGACCATAAAAAATAATGAGGTAATGCAAACACTAGCATAATTCACACTTTGTTTTACGCACAGGCGCGAGGCGTTGTAAAAAGATACTAGGCATAGATCTCGCTGCGCCTGAGTGGATATTGAACACGTTTCGCTTGGACACACTCGTAATGTATGACAAAACTGTTCACACAAGACGTGTGGTGTCTTAAGTTGTTACTATACATATACATATATGTATACTATACACAGGTACTATTGCAATTTTATATTTGCATGAAAAGTAGGTATAACGCTGCCTTAGCGCAGTGATAATTCATAAAGATAGAGTCTGAGACTCTCAGGTTCGAACCCAAGGCAAGCACCTCTGAGTTTTCTTCAGTGTACGTATTATGAATTTACTGTTACTTGCCTCAGAAAGCACGTAAAACCTTCGGTCCTGCACTTAATCACTGTCGGATTTTTAAATGCAGGAAATAGAGAGTGCACACTCAAATTGCCACTTACGGGATATCCTCCGTAATTAAAATCCAGTCTCCACCAAAGTGGAGAAGAGCGGAGAGATGTGTTTCCATACAAATGACAACTAGAGTGAACTTGAACGTCGTCCCGCTTGATCTCATCTCATCTCCTCTCCTTTCTTCTTCGTCGTAGGTTCCAAACCTACGACACCTTTGACTTCTCGAATTCATGAGCGTATTAGAAATTAATTATCACTTGCTAAAACGGTGAAGGAAAACATCGTGAGGAAACTAACACACCTGAGAGATTTTTCAACGGTGCATCATCAAGCGCTGTCGGAGACCTTCGGTGGTGTAAACTTTGACACCAGGTTGTTCATCAACCATACAATAAAGAAGAACCATGGTCGAGCTTTATCACACTACAAAGTAATTGTTTGTTTGATATTGTTGTTTTTAAAAACATACTTTGTTTTATATAGTAATCATTCCCATAAACTATATTTTCTTGCATTCATATTTACATAAAACATAACTTCATTTAAATATACATGCATGCACTTCCGTTGCATTAGCATTAAGAAATAACTTACAATCAAAATATTGTCTATACCTTGCGTAACTATTGAAATGCTATGACAGGTTTGATAAAGTTTTATAATATGGGTAGATCCGTTTGGGTTAACAGTAATGATGTAATATTATGGTAATCGAACCAGTTTGTTTAAATCATGATTGATTGTACAAATTGTGTTGAAAAGTTGAGATATAAAATTTTTAATTTGGGTAGGGTTGCTACTTCTGAAAAAGTAAAAAAACATTGTGAAGTTTTCATGCTGTTTTGGGTATCATTCAAAGGATTTTTCCTTCATTGATCATTACAAAAATGCTAATAACTAATTATGAGTATTTTAATTAAGTAGAACACTGTAAATAACTAATTATTTAGCTCAAATAAAAAACTAATTAAGCTTCGACGTCTTCAAATGAAAACTAAAGTAGGTACCTATCTACCTATAATTTGTTTTTAAATTAACAATTCGTAGGCTCGGCTTTTTGCATTCTTTTTTATATGATTGATTACTAAGAAATTAGAGAGTATTTTTTTTTGTATGAATCATCGGAGGATTTTGTCTGCGAGGAATTCCTCGTCAAAATGTTATATTACCTTTCTTCCCCGGTTTGAAGTGAGATTTCTTGCTATTATTGTTAAATACGAAAATATGTCTGTTTGTTTGTTACTTCGACCGAAATTCTATTAGCGAAACTCGACGTTTACTTAATTTCAAAGTCGGTCGCCTCATAGACCAAATATTCAGACGACTTGTCGTGCTCTCCGAAGCACGCAGGAGGTGATAATCCAAACTAATATTATAAATGCGAAAGTAACTCTGTCTGTCTGTCTTTGCTTCTCGCCTAAACTACTGAACCGATTTGTGTGAAATTTGGTACAGACATAGTTTGGAACTTGAGAAAGGACATAGGATAGTTTTTATTACAAAAAATAAAATAAAAAATAAAATTTATTCCGGACATACAGCGCCATCTATTGGTCAAGAGTCGAAGTCACTATTCCAAGCGAACGAAGTCGCGGGCAAAAGCTAGTTACCTATAATTTATAATAGAAAGAAATAATTTATTCAGCCCAATGAGAGGCACCATGCACAACACAACACAACATGACTAAGTAATAACATAACATGATTAAATACTTGATTAATACGGTCATAACTTCCGAAAAGTCATAAATGCGTGCCTTGTATTCGATTCTGAAACCCCTGATCATACGATCGACGAGCCAACGATCATACCACGAGGCTAGCCGAATTTAATTTAGTCACAATCGATTAATCACTTTTTGTTTTATACAACCTTATTTTTAGTATAACCGAAAACCGAAACACGTGTCAAATATTTTCATATATAGAATCTTTATAAGTAAAATAAAAAAATGTATAATAAAAACTTACAAAGTTATAAACATGTTGTGTTGCATCATTGTCCTCGCGTAAACATGGTCACTGCGAGCGCGCAGGCGGCCCGGCCTAGCAGGGTAGGTCGTGCGCGACACCCGACTAGTAGTGTTAGCCTTGACGAAGGTAATCACTGTACACTAATTACACTTAAACACTAATTACACTTAAACACTAATTACACTTAAACATAACGTAACATTTGTTCAAAGTGTCAAATGCACAGACGGGTGCGCTTTCGTAAATTCCTACTTAGTTTTAGTTAGAAAATTAAAACGCCATTTTCACTCCCAAAAGAAACAAAACGATAATCGACACTCAATCGAAACACGTGATTTGGCTGGAACGTGGCCCGGGCGCAAGCGACACATGCGCAGTACTCTCTAGCTTTCGGGCGACTGACGCAGCTGCGCGGGCAGCGCGGGGCGACGCACGCTCTGTCGGCTCGCTTCGATGCCGCCGCCGCGGACAGCTGTTAGCGGTCATTCAACTGATTTGCGTGTGTCCAAACTTGCACCATTTAAGTAATTTTTTTGGACAAAATATAACATGGTGTAAAAATTATTGCGATCGATTCAGTTACTGATTCTGAACAAACTACTTTCAGGTTTAGGTCATACTAAAAATAAGGTTGTATAACGTAACTGTTTATTTTAACTTTGTACGCTCATTGTAAGATTATAATGTAAATATAGTTTCTCAGTAACTGAATTAATGTTAATTCTTATGACAAAATAAAGTACTTAAACCATAATCACTTCTATGTGGTCAACATAATTATATTAAACGGTTTTATTTAGTTTGCCCCGTTTATTATTTGGTTCAAATTTAGTAATTGATATTTTACCCCCTTTCTGTTGACAGATTGATCTGATATTTGGTATACAGCTTTAGTTCTGATGATAAAACCGTTTTACGTAAAAAAAAATACTTATATTATTTTGAGTTTGACAACCCTACGATGACAAGTAATAAAATTAAAAATTTATCACCACTGGTCTTGTCCATATTTAATTAAGACTCTAAACAGTAATTTAAACATGTTCTTTACAATCGATTATTGGATATTGTGTCTTGTGATCGAATTAATTAAATTATTTATTCTCTTTGATGTAACCTGACCTACCGACATAAGTACCTAACCTACTGATACCTACTGATACCTACATCTCAATAGGTACTTAGTAAGTTGTATGAATGAATTTGAAAGCTTAAGAATTTCTTTTCTTTTTCGGGATCGAAAGACTTGATATTTATCCGTCAAACATTGAAAATAAGACACAAAAGGAAATCAATTAGTATACGACGCCGGCATCTTTGTGATAAACAAACTGTTTAAACCACCTGTAAGTCTCCAACATAGCTTTTCACACCGTTGAAAAATCTCTTAGGTGTGCTGGGGCTCTACTCTGGGGAACGGGTTACGGGTACGTACTGGGGAACGTAATAATGAAGACCATCAAACACAATCCTTACCACCAAATTACCATTGTTTAATTGTACTTAGTGCTTTCATCTGTCATTTCGTTACAAATCCATAAAAAAAGAACAATCTATTAGAAGGTAATTTAACGAACAAACATGCGATCCGACAAACGAAGCTTCGTTATTAAAATTTCGGAGTAGGCCCCCTGGTTTCCTCACGATGTTTTTCTTCACCGTTTTAGCAATTATTTATTAATTTCTAATACCACATAAATCTGAAAAGTCAAAGGTCTGGGACTCGAACCTACGACCTTTGCTTGGCTATTCAACGATCATACCACTAGGTTATTACTGCTTAACACTGCTACCAGTATTACTGCTTGTCACTGCTACCAGTAGTAGGCAGGAAGAAGGAAATGAAAATTAATTTTCACCTGGAATTCAATTACTGAAACAATATCACACATATGAATGTTTTATAAACAATCTTACGTTCCCATGGGTCGTGATAGCCTAGTGGTGGTGACCGTTGACTGGCAAGTCAGTGGTCTCGGGTTCGAACCCAAGGCGCGCACCTCTGACTTTTCGTAAGTTATGTGCGTTTTATAAATTAATTATCACTCTCCGTGCCTCGGATAGCACGTTAAGCTGTTGGCCCCGGCTGTCAATTCTGCCCCCGTTAGTTGAAAAGACGTATCTGACAGTTTTTCCAAAATTGAGTTATATATACTGCCAGAATCAGGAAAAAAAGGCGCATCTGCTGGTATTTTTAATATTTCGATATCTCGTTCCGTTAATGATTTAGCATAACGAAAATTGGCGCAACTGCAATTTTTTTCTACTAGTTAGAAGAAGAAAAGACGGATTTCATTTATATTAATTGAAAAGGCACATTTACTTAGAAATGCCATTTAGTGTTATAATATTGATAATCTATTAGTGTTATTAATGCTTAAATGAAAAGACGTATATAGCCATATGCGCCTTATTTTCTTAAAAGTGGAAGGTAGCAAATAAATTTGAGAATAAGTCTAAAAGTACATAAATAATCACACGTTGTTGAAATTTGAAGGGCGTTAATGGTTATTTGCGTCCTTTTAATTAAGCATAAGACATTTTAATCTATTTTTTTTGCTAAGATGAAAAGGTTTTTTAATAATAGTAACTAAATGAAAGGTGCAATGTTGTTTTAAACTAATGGGAATCAAAGATGGATACTTCGGCCATCATTCAGCATTCATTTTAAAAAAATTTAAGGCTTTTTTAGAGACAGCAAAGAATTTCCCGATTTTGACATTCAAACCTTTTTTTCTCCATTTTACCTTTTTGTTAGATGCGTCTATTCAACTATCGGGGGCAGAATTGTAGATCTTTGACAGTCGTTACGGGTAGTCAGAAGCCTGAAAGTCTGACAATCAGTCTTACCAAGGGGTATCGTGTAACCCAGTATCTGGGTTGTGGGGGTCTGATAGGCAGTCGCTCCATGTAAAACACTGGTATTCAGCTGCATCCGGTAAGACTGGAAGCCGACCCCAACATAGTTGGGAAAAGGCTAGGCAGATGACTTACGTTCCCATGGGAATGTCTCAATATATTTTAATACCATGCATGACGTGACGTAACCTATTGTTTGTCTGTCTATCACTTTAATACCGAGATCGTGACAACGACAAAAAGCTACTTTGAATAGATAATGATTTATAATTGAATATTATTAATGAGCGATCCTCCTTAGTACTGTTTCATATTATCATTATTCATAACATAATTATATTGTTATGAATATCGGTCATATCATAATATCAGGGTTGTTTAAAAATAAAATATTTTTATTAATCATCAAAATATAACTGGTATACGTATCTGATATCTTGTGTATCGTTTGTATCATGGGAGTAACGGAGCAACGGGTCCCCTACGTGCTTTTTTGCTCTGAGATCGTTTACCGGCCGGAAATCCACATAGAGTATAGCAAAGTCATCTGATTCCGTGATACTGTTAATTTGGTAGCATTCACTTTTTTACTACCTGAATTCCACTAAGGGTACACACATAGCCGATTTGGCACATTCGATTCTATGTTCGGTATTTTAGAAGGAATTCGAAAATCGGGACTTTTTCGAAAATACCGAATCAAATATGCCTTACAGAAATTTATAGTAGTTCTCAAAGTTAATATTATTAAAAAACGAAAATCACAGAATTCGATGAGCCTGTTACTTTCAATCCCGTAAAGAGATTAACCAAAGTAGAGCCAAGTTGCGGGAAAAATCTAGCCACTTTATAATTGACTAAGATTAACACAAAATTTAGTCCAGGTTTCCTCACGATGTTTTCCTTCACCGTTAGTCAGTGGTGTCTTAGATTAACTAAGAAAGTACATAATGTGACATTGAAAAAGTCACATTTGTACATTTTAGGTTCGAACCCACACCCACACGCTTGCAAAGCGAGTCCGTAACCAATGCGCCACCACGACCTCGAATTATTATTAAATCATTTAAAGATTAAACAGACAAAGTTCCTAGAATGACGTCATCTTTAAAAAAAACAAATCTTATTGAATGTAGTACAAAAACTAATACAAATTAAATATATCGGTATGAATGATAGGTGTCTACTTTTTGTTCCGCGGTCTTGGTGAAGCAAAAAGTGCTCTTGACCGATTGAAGTGATTTAATAATACCGGTTTTTTACGTACCGGTTTTTGGTCAACGGTAATACAATTGGCTATTATAAACTTTATTAGAATACAAATAAGGACTACTTTTTATTAAACTGCTGCTAGTGATGCGCTGTGAACTGTACCAAAGTTGTTTATTTTTAGATCTGTACTAGATATCTACAATTGCAGTTATTGCAATGTGAAAATTTTCGGTCTGTTTCATAAAACATAATAGCATAATAATGCCAAGTTCTCTTATTAAAAAAAAGATCTCAAAATGACGAGATCTCAACATGACAAGATCTTAGAATGGCAAGATCTTAGAATGACAAGTTTGCTGGAGGACGAGATCTCAAAATGACTAGATCTTAAAACGACGAGATCTCAATATTACAAGATCTTAAAATGACAAGATCTTAAAATGACGACATCTCAAAATGACGAGATCTTAAAATGGCGAGATCTCAAAATTACAAGATCTTAAAATGACAAGATTGCAGGAGAACGAGATCTTAAATATGATAAGATTGCACAAGGACGAGATCTCAAAATAGCAAGATCGCAGGGGGACGAGATCACAAAATGACGACATCTGAAATCGGTTTTTTTTACCCCAAAATAGAATGAAAATACCTAAGTACTTTATTGTATGATAAATTCTATAATATGCTGCGTACGAGTAAATCTATAATCATTTGCAGAAGAATTCCAGGTCTAATTTTTAAAATAATGACATTGCACAATTACTTTTGATAAAGTACCATATAATACGAAATTTATATCGTTTCGCATCAATAACTCGTAATGATCATTACTAGTAAAATCTTCTATTACGACTTTCTAAAACAGTTACTCTCTGTTTACCCTCCTAACAAAATGACACTGCAGTTTCAGCCACACATTTTCACTCATTCCGCATTCCATAACAGCGCACGCGATCGCGAAAACAGCTAATTGCATTATAAAACTCTATAGAAATCGACTAATAACCACCTTGCTGCATAACATGTAATACATTACCGCATATATTCACACGAGACCCGATAAGTCATAATAAAACCCGCATTGGATGTGGAAATAGAAGACTGTCGTATTGATGTGCGTCTCGTGGTTTGCCGCGCAAAACAGTGTGACATTCGATAGCGACTTTCGTTCCACATTTGAAATTGAAGATTCGAACGATAAACTGTCTAGCAAAAACAATATGAATTTCTCGTGTGAATTTAGAATGATTTTGTTTTGAAGATCGAATGATGCTTCTTTTTTAATAAGATATTTTTTTAAAATTTAAGGTAACTTAGGCTGCTTACTATCGTAGCGGAGAGAAGGAAAGCGGATGACAGACATGGGTTTTTCACTGAAGCAGAAACGTTGTCTAAGTTTTTTTAGGCGATTCAGAGACAAGATGAAAAAGTTCAAATAAGCTTGACAGTGTCGGAAATTCGTACACTTTTCTGTGTCGTATGTTTTTTCTGGACTGCTTACGATATTATTGAGAATTTAATATTGTTATCCCCGTCTGTCTTTGAACTTTTCTAATATTTTATTTTCGAAACCATATTTCCGTAGCGCTACGCAAAATGAAGTAAAAAAAATCAATTTTCCACACTCATTATGAAAATGACACTATCACAGAATCACAGCGCAAGATCAAAGAAGCTGCGCGCGCGCAGCTGTCACGTATCTTGACATATAAGTGTCATTCTCGAGAACTGGTTTTTAATAAGTAAAGTATAAGGTGTGAAAAACTGATAGGTATGTTAAACATTTTTTGTTGATTATTAAATTGAACTGTCTTTTTTGTATGGTTGGTATAATAGCCCGGTGTTTTAAGCCCGGGGTGATTTAAATAGGCTTATACCCAACTTCGTAAATATTATATTATTTATTCGTAAATATATAGTATAGTTTTGTCATGCCACATGCACACATGTATTGATGTCACACTAATTTTATTCGTAGACTATCAATGAAAAAAAAAACATTTTATTTTAATTTTTTCAGATATTATTTATCATGATATTCTGATGGGTATCATTTAAAAAGGCTTGCTCTTTAAATTTAACTAGATCTAACTACTATATGATAAAAAGAAACCTAAGTGACAATTCCTAACACTATTCCCCCATCCACAAAAAATACCATTGGACGCAATGAAGCAATGTAATTATCTAAACGTGTAATTAAACTTTTTTTACCTGAACTAACACTACGGTCATTGATCTAAAGTGACAAACGCGCCGATCGCGCACCTCTACGCATAGTTATGTCACACGGACGTGCGCGGGCGCAAGCGGCGCGTTTGATCTGCAGTTGCGATCATGTCTTATTGCATTACTTCCAGAAAATCACTTTTACTACGATGTCTGGTGTTGGTACAGTCGACAACAAATGCACGTCAATTTCATTTTTTTTTTATAATGAAGTAATTAGTGATTTTTTTTAACGTTTTGAACATTTCTTCTTCAGAAAGAGCAGCCTATGACATAATTTGCAAATTATGCAAATTATGTCATAGGCTGGTAACTACATAATTATAATTATGATTTCTTTATTTAAAAAACGACCATGGTAAGCCCAATTTTTAAGACGATTTAAGGGAACTTTAAATAAAATGGGTGCGCGCATCAATTCGATATCTCAGTTGATTTTCACGTATTAGGTACCACGGCCAAAGGACTCTCCCCCTAATTGCCACAGCCATAGAAATATTGACAATATCATTGGCCACAGCATTCGATCCCGAGCCAGAGTGAACCAGTCGCTACTGATTTTGTTTCTGTTCGCAGTAGCAGATGATTACTGTTACACAGAAAGTTGCTGCTGCCCATCCTCCGGATCTTTCCCTTTGTCGTATCTTACGACACCCACGGGACGAGTAGGGATGGTTCCATTCTTGGGCCGGAAACCACACGGCACGAAATTTATCATTAAAGATGTCTAATTATCACATTTTTTCTGTCGACTGTACATAATTATTACCGTTCGATTCGATGAAGTACACTAATAAGCCAAGTCAAGCCTTCCATCTTTCAAAGTGTCATTTACAAGGTTTAGATCCCGTAATTTCTAGTAAATTCATTTGTAATGTCGTTTCTTCACTAGTACAGAGTCGGATTACATTATTATTAGGCCAACGACAGAGATGTAGAAGTATAAATACAGGGTTATTTGTAAAACACCCGCAACCTGAAAAGGGGTCATTAAACTCATCATTATGAACAACTTTTACTATAGAACCAACCCTGAAATCGCAAAAAAAAACAGCTGTTCCATACATTAATGTTCACATAACTCAACAGAATGTATAGAACAGCTGATTTTTTTTGCTGATTTGAACAGCTGAGGTTGCGAGTGTTTTACAAATAACCCTGTATAGGAGCTTATCTACTACTCTGACAACCAATTTGACACAAGATGCTGGTTCTTGGGAAACCGCAACCACTTTTCCTTCAATCCACGAAATAGTCTCCATACGTCGTTTTGTTAATTTTTTACAATACAATTATACTATGTAAAGGTTGAAAAAAAAATTGTAAAGAAAGATATTAAATTAGCTTTTATGACTCAATTTTTTATAATTATTGAACTTACGAGAAATCTATGGATGAATTATTCCAGAACATAAAAAGGTAAAAAAACAATGTTTTAAGTACAGGGTTAAACAGTATAATAAATATATAGTATACTGTATTATAATTATCCCACTGCAGGTCATAGAAGAAACCTAGCTCAATGCGTGTTGGCAATTTCAGACTATTAAGTCCAGGTTACCTTACAACATCGATGTTCTCTTTCACGTTAGTGGTGTCTTATAAAGTGCATAATAAGACATTGAAAAAGTCACGTGGGACAGATCAGACCCCCCCCCCCCCCACATGCTAATAAAGCTGGTTTGGAACTACCACGACTACTCTCTTCTCTGAGTTCTGGCTATATAGGAAAAATTATGTCTATAAAAATCACAAAAATTCTAGATTAATTATTTTCAACCTATCAATTAGTTACAGAAATCTTACAATTAATACCAAAAATTCGGTCACTATGGATCAAAAAAAAATAAAGTAAAAAAGCTTTGTTGACCCCACAATAAGACATCACAAATCAACAGAAGCATTCTAGTTAAAACCAACATAACTTTGCTGTTTAACAACAAACACAATTCATAAATTCTATTCTATCTTTACATTTTACCAGCTGCACTTCATAAGTTTGTCAACTAAATTACAATTAGCAGTCGCTACTAACCTTATTATCATACAATAAAGACTAATTTTGATTAACACGGTGATGTTATGCTGGCGGACGTAACGGTCAACTACCTCCTTTGATATGATGGTCGCCTGGTAACGGGTGTTGTTATTTGCTTTAGAAAAAAAAAGACGATCAAGTACTGTTAAGTTTTTTTTTTTCTATCTAAATTGCCTGCCCTTTTGAGATCTACGTCGCTTGTGATGTTACGGTCAACGGCACATTAAACATCTATCCTGAAGATTGACTCACTCAATAGTAAACCTGTCACATTATCACTTAGAAGATACAAATGCGGCATGCGGTAGCAGCCATATTTATCGAATCGAATGTTGCGGATGCAAAATTTCTCGCAAATTTTTCGTAATCTGCGGATGCGGTTTTTTTAAATAGGCACTTAATTTACACAGATGAATAAAAAATAGTTTTTTTTTTTGAAAGATACATAAATTTTGTAACTTATAAGTTAGCAATGATAGTCCTTAAAATATAGCTGATCTCCGTGACAGGTGTCAATTACGAACAAATAATGTCATTAAATATTTTTTACATGTTTACGCACATGTTTTGCTTATTAAATAATTTCAAATGAAAACTACTTAAAAATTAAGTCGCAAAACCCTGATCGACCTGGAAAACAATGTTCCTATTTTAAATGTATCTGCAAATTGAGTCCCTAGCTAAAAGCTTCGAAACAATTAACACATCATCATCAGCAGCATACTAGTCCACTGCTGAACAAAGGTCTCTCCCAATGCGCGCCACTATTGTGTGCTCATTATAGGTATTTGCCCGAAAGCGGTTTGGCGATCGCAGTAGCAGATGATTACTGTAACACAGAAGGATGCTGCTGCCCATCCTCCAGATCTTTCCCTTTGTCGCTTCTTACGACACCCGCGGGACGAGTAGTGGTTCTATTCTTATGCCGGAAATCACAAGGCACAATTAACACAGTAAAAACGAATACTACTGAGACGTTAAACGGAAATGTTGGAATTGTAAATATTATTCGTGAATTTTACCCCAACTACGAATGGAGCTCCAATGGCTTGGTTTAAACAATTTAGTAGTTCTATTGGATACATTCTCTACAGTCGGTGAGAAAAGTGTGTTATACTTATTTTCTTATGATGACTCGGGCAAAGTTATTTAAAAACTTGTGTTCAATGAAACTGTTGATGTTTCAAATTCTTTCCCGTCAAATCCTATATAACATTTTATTTTAGTCTAACATTGTTAAACAGAAAAGTCATATCAATGCAAATTACAATACTATTCTTTATTACTACTACTATTCGTTTATTATTACCTTCTTTTGATGCCTGATCTATTATATCAATTCTACGTTTGTTAAGAACACGACGCTATGTACTGCGAAAATGTCATACAAATTTTGTAGACTTTTCCCGACCGACTCAATCCGATTTCGCGAAGGATCAAGCAAACTTCCTACTGATATTCGAATATTCTAAACGAATACTGATATTCCAATATTCCAACCGAATACTGATATTCGTAAATAACCTTTAGTCCATCTCTAATGATCTCAAGTGAACCTAACTCTTCAAAGCTCCGTCTATGATATATTACGATTGCAGCATTTAAACACTCCCGCTGCTAAACCACAAGGGTAAGTAATAGATCATATAACAACAAAATCTCTAATATTTACAACATATAACAACGGAAGCTATAATTTTTTTTAATATAACGATTATTTAATATAATAAACGATTGATATAATTTTAAAATAACTAATTTTTATAAGCATAACATACATTTAATATAAAATTCGTTTGGCATACCACTCAAAAAGAGTAAATAACAAATAATATAACAACTAAATCTCTAATATTTTCAACATATAACAACGGAAGCTATAATTTTATATAGAGTATAACAATCATTTAATATAAATTCGTTTAAAATACCGCTCAAAATATGTAAAACTTATTTGGTCTAACGAGATGAAAACGCCAAACATTTAACGAAAAACATATTGTAAATTAATGGTCACAGTTTTAACCTAACTCAAATGGCATCTAACTAAACCTTAAAATATGCATAGAAATGCATGGTCGAGGGTGGGCTAGGTCGACGGAGCCCCGCTTCGCAGGGCTCCTACTTCTGGGTGGTTTATAAAAAAATAACCACGAAGGGGATGGCGGGGTCTATTCGCTCGCTTCGCTCGCTCACACGACCCCGTCATCCCCTTCTAACCTAACCTGTCCAAGTCGGGGTACTCTGAGTCGGGGTGTTAACCATATTATGATGTTTTTATATATATTAAAACTTAGACCAAAAGATTTTCGATTAAATAATCAATATACATACTAAACGTTAGACCTAATGATTTTCGATTAAATAATCAATATACGTATTAAACATTAGACCAAATGATTTTCGATAAAATAAATAATATACATATTAAAGTTTAGACCTAATGATTTTAGATTAAGTAAATGTTATATCAAACAACGTTATATAAATAAATTTTAGAACAAATAAATGTTAGATGTTAAAAACATTATATCAATAGTTGGTATATCTCACGTTGATTATATCTTATGAACGATAATAAAATGAAATTAGACCAAATGAATTTATATGTTATGAGACGCACCCAAACCACAAACCTTTTGTATTTATGGACCACACAGCGTTCTCACAGCTAGTTATACAAAGTATTACTTAAACACCTAAACATTTTGATTGTTAACAAACTACTAACTTTTACACCCCATTACTTGTACAAAGTACTATGTTTCCTACAGTTTATTGCCGGTCCGAAGCTGTTTCAGAATAAATTAACTGCGATTGACAGGTTCAAACCTATTGCGACGTGGGAATCGAAGAAAAAGTGTATGTTAATGACTTACTTTAACCTTTTTATCTAGCTTTGAGTAATCGTAATTAAGTACTTAAAGCAATTGTGCCACATAATTATTACGGAGTATTTCAGAGAGTAGATAGCGTATCAAGTTAGTCTATATACTATTTTAAAATAAATAGGGCAGGCTAAATAAAACCGTTTAATTACTTTTTTGTATAAACATTTTGATTTATTTATAGACTCACGCCTATATTCCCCAGAGGGGGTAGGCAGAGGTGTGCAGTACACCCACGTTTCGCCGGCTTTGTTATAAGTCCCATGTAATAGGGGGCGAGCATATTGCCATTAACCGGGCACAATTCCAGACTCCGTGCTGCTACTGAGAACTTCCTGATGGAAAAACCCAATAACACTTTGCCCGACCCGGGGATTGAACCCAGGACCTCGTGCTCAGCAGTCGCGCTTGCTACCACTAGACCAACGAGGCAGGGCAGGCAGGCAAACATTTTGATAAAGTAGCATAAAGGAACTTTATGCATATTATGCGAACGCTAAAGTTAGAAATGTTTGCAGAAATAAAGTCGATTTTTTCTACAACAGCTAGTGATGGCATAAAAGAGAAAAAGATTAAACAAATGACTCAAGATTCGTAAGACCGCGATTTGTAATCACAACCGTTTTAGAAAAATCTAATTATTAAAAAATATTTTTTTAAAAGTAAGCCACCTTTTATATTTGTATTAATTCAATACAATACAATACATACAATCTATATTTCAAATACCTATAAAAAAAAATTAAAAAATATAAAAAGTAGGAGCCCACTGATATCAGGAACAGGATCCAAGCTACCGGTTTATTTTTATTAGTTATAAAATCGTAACACATTTATTTATAGACATTTCTACTGGTTTCTATTACGGGTAAATATTGGCGTGGGCTTAGATAATAGGGTCTCATTTTAACCTTCAGGATACAGAACTCCATAAACTCTAGACTAAACTACATATTACAAAACAATGCGAGGCGCGCTTAAACAATTTGAGCGCTTAAACCATGTACCTATTTACAGCCTTAGGATTTTAAAAATTGCTGTAGTGACTTTAGCTGTATGTATTTTAAAGTTAGAAATTAAGTGAACTAGAAAAACTTGTCAAGAAAAGTTGTTTCAGAAAGTGGCCTAGAAAACTAATTAGGCTGAAGGAAAGCTTGTCAAAATTAATGGGTTTCCTATGTAGGCAGTGCTACTAGTATCCTTACTTTCCTATTGACAAACGTCATCGTGAGTGATAGGGTATAATTGTTAACTGGCAAGTCAGAGGTTTCAGATTCAAACCCAAGGCCAAGGTTTCCGAGGCACGGTGCACAGTGATAATTAGAATAGAATAGAATAATTTATCTCAAACTTGATAGGTATAACAATACAATATAAAACTTAGTTATTGAAAGTATTACATATTAGGTGCCTGCACTTGGATAAAGCTGTGTCGCAGGCGTAGTGAGCGCTTAGAATATACTATAATTCATTGGTAAACAGAATTTATATAATATTTAGAGTCAAAAATAGTTACCTATATCAAAAAAATAAATCTAATACGCATATAAATCCGAAAACTCAAAGGTGCGTGTCTAGGCTTTGAATTTACCATTGACTTGGCATTCATACGGTCGTACCACTAGGCTATCACGGCTAGAGGTTTTGCGGTCACGTACCTTTTCCAAGACCACTTTTTTCAATAGGTACCTTTTAAGAAAAAACGAAATTGAAGTCCTTTCAAGTACTTTTGTACCCGATACTACTCAAACAGTTACACTATTACTGTGTGTGGGAACATTTGACAAAGACCATTGTCTTCGTTACTGATGCTCTGCGCTGACATCCATTTTGTGACCCTGCCTATTGTTTCAGGACACGCTTATCTTTGCTTTGTCCTTATACGAAGTGTGAGGTATCGGGGGTTTGTAGAAATCTTACTTATCTATCTATATACACAGGGTTATTTGTAAAACACCAGCATCCTTAAAAGGAGTCATTAAACTCATCATTATGAACAACTTTTACTATGGGACCAACCCTGAAATCGCAAAAATAAAATCAGCTGTTCCATACATTTTGTTGAGTCATGTGAACATAAATGTATGGAACAGCTGTTTTTTTTTTGCGATTTCGGGGTTGGTCCAAAGGTGTTTATTATATATATAAAGTATATTTATAGTTTGATTATTAATTGATTGTCACCTGTGATCTGTATAAAATAAAGAACTAGGTTGGTGATCCATATAAAATCACTTTATAGTAATGGGAAAGGTATTCAAAATCCCGATATCGATACGTGATATAAGACATTACAAATTAACAACTTCCTATCGAGACGATAAAAAACGTGTTGTAAGTGACCGTCCCACAAAAAATGATCTGGTTTTTAATAAACTATCTATCGCATTCGCATATCGTGCATGCATGCAACGGTTATTGAAAGCTCCAGTTATTTTTAACGTGGGAATGGTTTAAATTAGTACTAATTTTATTAAAATTGCTTAACTATATTTTAGTAAAGAATGATATCTTTTAGATTGAAAATATATTTACTAGTAAAAAAAAACTCTGAATTACTTTTCAATTTAGTACTCTTGACGTGCCTAAGAAGTGAATTTGGCCATTGATATAAAGTAAAAAAGTTTTTCCTTTATTTTATAATAAGTAGTATATATTATTATATCGCACTCAATACGTTATTACTAATAAAAATAATAATCAATTAATTATTAATAGAATAGCAAATCCTTTTCAGGGTTCCGTTCAAACGACGCGCGACGTGACGTCAACTAAAACCTATTACTGAGATTAAAAACCTGTTATTGTGAATCACTGAACTTTTTAATCATATAAGAAAGCCAGTGCTATATGAAATACGTTTTACTATAGGTAGTCTTTATCATGATAGTAAAAAATAAAAAAGGCAAATCCAAGAGGGTTCAAATCCCTTCAAGCGCAAATCCGGCTCGCCGTAGACCAGTTATTCGACATTACATAATTGATGACCTTTACGCATGAAGCAATCAATCATAGTTCAGTTAAACTTGATCACTCAATGATAGATCGATAACTATCTCCAATCTCATTACCATACAATAGAACTGTCATTTACTATCAACAGCTTGTCAATCGATAGCTTTCCGTATCAATTTTATAACCCATCACTATTATATCGATTATTTCGATTCTATCATGTACGTAGTTCTTTGCTAGTAGAGCTGCTGAATAGAGGGTACGTGCTCGATTTATATTTATTCGCTTTTATTGTCTTAAAAGTATTTTGTACGCCACAGTTGAGTCCAATAAATGGTCTATATTTTCAGCATTTTTTTTCTATGGACGTTCATGACTCAATACTCACCATATAATAAATAAATCTAATAAAAAGGAAATACTTATGAAAAAACAATTAATAAAAAAATGGTATTTTTTTTTCTACCACAAAATACTAAATCCTATGTGATGGCAACATCGCCTGAATCCAACTCAATTTAGCCAACATTACAAAATTAATCTAAAAATAATAATAATAAATAATAATAATAATAATAAAACTCTTTATTTTCGAGCTACTGTGGCTCATAGATACATACCTTACAAACTAACATATATATAATTATAATACATTTTGTGTTAGTATATAAACTTAAGCCTATGTTAGTAAAAACACTTCACTTATGCACAGTCATAGTGCGATCTTGTGGCACTTGTCCGCGGAAGCGACGGAACACCACGCTCTGCGGCCAAAAGGTCTCTTCCATTACGAGATGCAGCAAACACGTAGGTACTCGCACCAGGAACGCCTTGAAGTTGACATTGCGGTGCGATTCCAGCAGCTGCACTCTCGGCACGTACTTGATCCTTTGGCTCACGTACTTCACAATGTCTTCCACCTTAGTGGTGTAGTGTAGGCGGGAGATGTACACCGGAGTGTTCGGTTTCGCAGCACGTATGATTACGTTGGGCTCCACAGGAGCCGTGCCGCATCGGTTCTTATTGGTTCGCTGACGACGCTTCCTTCTTTGCACCGTCACGAAACCATCATCATCAGCCCGATTCGATGCCTTTTCAGGCAAGGGAAAAAGAAATACCCGTCGCTATACGGTAGTCTATAACGGTATCCTAGAAAAAAATTATGAATACAATATTTCTGCCCAACCCGTCAAGAAAACGCGAGTCGTGAAGTTACGTTATCGCAATTTGGGTGTCAATTCTCATTTAATATATCGATTCCCAGTACACATTGTTCTTCTAATGAATCGGTAACGATCATTGTGGTGTCCCAGGAAACACTATTGTGTGGTTACTGAGAAGCGACACTTCCTCTAGCTCTTTAAATTTTACGTTCGTCATTTGACTCTTATTACCGTTAACATAGAGTTCCAATCGCAATAACAATGATTGTGAAATGTAAGAACATAATTCGCTATTGTTCTTCGTAATAGAGGTAGGGTTACCAAACTTCAGGTGTCAATGAATGGACATTGTTTTGAGGGGTAATAGGAAATAGGAACAAGTGATGTTTTGTAAATAAAAACTTGGTTGACATCGTTTTGTCGAATTGAAGACAATGATTAATCATTTTATTTTGATACAAGACAAATTATTACATTTCTGTAAGGACTGCCTCGTTGGTCTAGTGGTAGCAAGCGCGACTGCTGAGCACGAGGTCCTGGGTTCGATCCCCGGGTCGGGCAAAGTGTTATTGGGTTTTTCCATTAGGAAATTCTCAGTAGCAGCACGGAGTCTGGAATTGTGCCCGGTTAATGGCAATAGGCTCGCCCCCTATTACATGGGACTTATTACATAGCCGGCGAAACGTGGGTGTACTACACACCTCTGCCTACCCCCTTTGGGGAAAACAGGCGTGAGTCTGTAAGGTGATTGTTGCTTTTTGGTACTAACCACTTTTTTTTAACTAGATGGAACTAGCTCTATCGACATTCTTTTGTCTTGTTGGCTATAAAGTGTATGGGATGATGTATGACACACAAAATTTTAAGAGACTAATATGTTTCTTTTTTTGTGATTTTTTTTACATGTGATAGCTTATTAAATACGTATAATTATTTAATACGAAAATTTGATAAACAACTGATACGGATGGGATTCGAACCCACGATCTTCGACGTACCGTGTCAACGCTCTAACCGCTGAGCCATCGTATCCCACCAGCAGCACCAGTCGAAATTTCAAATCTCTTTTACACGCCTAGGGCGTGTGGCGACATCTATCGGAATACATTACACGACACGGTACACGGTACGTCGAAGATCGTGAGTTCAAATCCCATCCGTATCAGTTGTTTTTTCAAATTTTCATATTAAATAATTATAGACTTTAATATGATCAATTTATTAAAAAAACTATAGTAATCCGGTAGAAAAACATTAACAAAATTAATTACATAATAGATATTTACTGAAAAGTAAACTGCTTATTTGTTAAAAAAAAAATAAGTTGACGTTCTTGAACTCCTATAATTAACTAAGAAATTGCCTCATATAAGTTTTAAAAAGAATATAAAACAACGACGCGATGCTTTTGTTTTTTTAATTTGCCCTTTACTAATAACTGCCTACGCCCGTGTGCGTCTAGCGTGAAGCGTATGAGAACCGCTTTTAGAGATGGACGTGTTAATAATATCGATGTTTTTTTTTCTTCTATAAGTAATTATAGTTGCCAGTTGCGTAAATCTTGTGCAACAAGTCTAGCTTGAAAAAATAATACGGGATTTTAATAATGTTGGGATGACAATAGTAAAATAACTTATCAAATAATTAAAAAAAAAACTTTTTTAAGGAAAAATAAGAACTGACTTCAAATCATTAAAAAACTAGAAATAGCACAAAAATTTTTTGAAACATATTAACATGCATACATAAAAAATGTAATGATTAACAAAAATCCTCCTGACCGAATTTCGAAAAAAAAACACTGGAACATAGAACCTCCTCCTTTTTTAAAGTCGGTTAAATAAAAGTTTTGATACAAATATACCTATAACTTTCGTTTTTGTTTTTAAGCTAGTGATTATTTATTGTCAAAAATGGTTAATTTTCATTGTAAATATTTTTTTCTTAAACATCAGTGGGTAATTTAACAAACTACCTACGAATCGATAAAGAGTAACAAATTCAAAACTGCTTTACTTAAACTATTTTTCAACAGATTACAATCTTACTTTAAAGTAGCCGGTCTTTATTAAATACAACTAATTAAGGGTTATCTTTAAAATTAAAGATGTTAATAAATTACAATTAAAGTATTTAACGAAACCTGATACCTTAAGCGGTTTCATTTTACACCTTATTAGTTGGTTAATTAGTTCTAAAAGATGGTTTAACTTCAGAGTTATATCTGATGGTAACTGCTCATACCATAAAGTATCCCGTTTCGAGTTTTCTTTAACTTTACCGACCATTTTGAAGGTTTGGTTTTGTTATTTATTACAAGGCCATTTTTATCAATAATGTTTGAAGGCATAAATAAAAAATAACCCAGATACCTAGATAAAATATTAACTTAAATTTTTACATGAATTTTTTTTTCATTTTATTATTTTTTCGGTTAGAAGCTTCAACTCAATTAACGTTATTTTAAATTTCTCTTTCTATTTCCAAACCATAAAATCAATGGGCCACTTCAACCAAATACCAATTCACACCAAACCGTGGCTTTATACTTACTTTTTTACCACCCACAGCTTCAATCAATTGCAATTTTCTATGACACTTTCGCTTTGAATTAATCGGAAAAATATTGGAATAGAACTAATTGAAATTATTTCGATAAGGAAAGAAAGTTTAGCGCATCACTAGCTTTATTGATATGCATCGGAGAGCATGCGAAGTAAATGTAGAGTACTACTTGAAATTTAGTCATTAATTATTTATGTTTTAATCCTGAGTATTGATTATAATGCTTTAGAATATTTATGAATTACTAATAATGATGAAATCTTCACAAACAACATATGTACTTATCTTTTCGTTAAATAAGGATCTATTGTTTGAAAATGTGATTTATTGGAAAAAGTCACTAGAGTTTATTCGTCCATATCCCGTTAGTTTTGATTGAAAATATTCGACAAAGTTAAAGTTAAAAAAAGCTTTAAGGTTTTAATTTTATTTTAGAGTATTTTTTTTTTATTGGCAGCTTTGATTTTTTTTTCTTCCTTGTCTAAAAATTAGGGTATATTGATCAAAGGGGTTCCAACATTTTTGTATGGGAGCTGGCATAGCGGGCCGTCACTATTTTGATTTTTTTTCTATCCAAATATACTAGTCTTACCATGCCACTTTGAAAAAAAAACAAAATGGCGACGGCCATCAAAATCAAAATCAAAATATTTTTATTCATGTAGACCATTAGGCACTTATGAACAGTCATAATTCTAATATTGATTGTTGTAAGAGTGACTCTAGTTGCCAGTTACAAGGGCAGCCTACCCTTCATGGAGAAGAATTTTGCAAGAAACTGCTATGTACTACTTATTCTTTTGGTATAGCTACACACGGCTACAGATCAAGCTACAATTTCCAGTATAACCTGACATCTTGACTAGAAGATCTTGTTGTACGAAGAGTCTATACAATGCGAGGTCAGTTCATACTGGTTTTATACAGCTTGATGTGAAGCCATGTGTACATAAAACAATTTTATAGCCACATTTAATAATAAAGAATGAGACAGAGAATAAATAATAGTTTGCGCGACAGACAGCAGCTGTAGGCAAAGGAAGCGACTGATGTAGATAACTTGAGTTTATGTCCAATGTCTCTATATTTTTATACCACCTGCCGTTTGCGTATGAACATAGAAAATGTATACTTGTAATCTTGTGAAGAGTTTGTTTGGTGATAGGATTGTTGCCTATCTTTTACCCCCGACTAAAATAGAGGAGTGTTATTAGTTTGACGTTTTTCGTGTCGATGTATCTGTGTCTGTCTGTGGCATCATAGCACATGGAGAACCAATTTTGATTTGGTTTTAGGTAACTTGATCTCTGTTTTAAATGAAATTATTTAATAAGAAACTCGTAAAAGTTTATTTATTTATTTATGTACACACACAGAAACAACAGATTACAAACACGTAATAGGAATTAACGTACAAAGGCACTGCTTATTTCTTTAGGAAATTTCTTCCAGCAGACCTGCGAGAGGAGAAATGTAAAGAGCTTAGTAAGCTAGTAAAGCTTAGAAGGCATAGAAACGATATCAGCAATTTTTTAATAATTTGCGACTTTCTTGTAAGTACTTTCCGAGGCACGGATTTTTTTTTCTACGTGGTCTCTCTCAGTTATAGCTCTAGGGAGCTCAGACTGATTAACCGGACTTCTAGCGAAACCTAAAGGCCTCCAGCTAAAGCAATTCAACTAAACCTAAAGCAACTGCAGCTAAGGGCGCCCCCTAATGGGACTCGGGCCTCGGCTTAGGGCGTTGCTTGGGGACATGCTAGGGACTAGCTGGATCTGATTTTGATTATTTAGGGACATGTTTATGGCTACAGGCTCAGCCCGGGCTGGCATAAGCAAGGGTCGGGGAGGACCGAGGCATGGAACAAGTGATAATTAATTTATACTACGCACATATCTTACTAAATATCACAGGGCATGCCTTAGGTTCGAACCTGAGACCTTGCCAGTCAACGGTCATACCACTAGGCTATCAGTGATAGCCTATGCAGTGAGCTGTGATAGCCTATCACGACTCACTGGACTACATACTCACCAATCAAACGTAGAAAATGCTCATCAAGCCATGTTTACCAGCTAAACTAGCTCCATATTTTCTAAGTAGATCAAATATCTCATTGGCTCATAATGTCGCGTAAACACTGGTATATTGTGGTCATTTGTGGGCATAATGTCACTAGACAATCATAGAACGTTCTCGATGACACTCGTTAGCATAGATCGACGTTGTATTACAATCTTTAGCATAGTTGTGAACAGATTAACGAAGTATCGTAGCTTGGTGTTGCCCTTTTTTTTGTGGCCTGGGGGAGTACAAAATGCCTTCCGCATATCGCACGTCCGAGGACGTACGGTTATGTGGGGCTCGCACCCACTAAAAATGTCTCCCCCCTGCGTGTTCCTCGCACTGTATCGGACGGGTCCGGGAACCGCAAACGCGCCTCGCAGCCCCGTCCAGTGCCTGCCTGTAGGCCCGCTCAGCTTGGTGTTGCCCTCGAAATATTTGAAAGAAAGAGAAAGAAACATTTATTTGGATTCAGCACAGAGACACAAAATAGTTAATAACTATAAATAAAAAAATGTAAATACCCCCATGGGAGGAGGCATATTAAACCCCGTCACAAAAAAAGCTCATTTATTTTAGTCAAAAAAAACTCTTTCAAATTAAAAACCTAAATCTGAATCTATATATTTGGGAGCTACGATGCCACAGACACGTCAAACTTATAACACCCCTCTTTTGTCGTCGGGGGTTAAAGAAAGAAACAACTTAAAGTTTGTGGTAAGATAAAACAACTCGTAGTAAAAGACTTAAACGACATGCTCAACACAATTGGTATTAAAATTGAAAAATGTTTTCGAACGATGTTTTTCTTTACCGTTTTAGCAAGTGATAATTAATTTGAAAAACGTAATTTCCTAAAAGTGCGTGTGTGCCTGGATTTTGAACCTACGTCTTTTGGCTTGGCAGTCCAACGGCCATACCACTAGGCTATCACTTCTTTCCTGAAGAGTAAAAACGAGAAACGTATGAAAATCAAAATATTTTTATTTATGTGGACCATTAGGCACTTATGAATAGTCATGATTCTAATATTGTATAGCAAGGGTGACTCTAATATATAGATATGTTTTTAAGGGTGATGGTCCCATCGCGGCGGGAAATTTAAAAATAAAAGAGGTTTTTCTGTTATTTTGAACCACTTGCAATATGAAATATTTCATTTTTCTTTAGTATGCATTTTTCTTTATATTATTATATTTATTACTTTGTTTTAACTCAAAATGTTACCAATTTTGCATGTTTATGTAAGATTCAACATGAAACTGTTTTTTAGTATTTTACATAAATATACAAAATTGGTAACATTTTGAGATAAAACAAAGTTAGGTATATATAAATAGTAGCGTCTTGATAGTTAAAGTTTAAGTTAATTAATTAAAGTTAGTTAAAAAAAACAAAAAACCTCTTTTATTTTTAAATTTCCCGCCGCGATGGGACCATCTAAGGCCACAAATCTGAGCTGATACCAGTTCTGCGCCGCATACTTTGTTGCTACCGTTAGCTAGCCCTAACATTCAATTTACACCACATAAATAGAAAATAAACAATTAACACATAATAAATTATTTCACTTGCGTACTCCCATTCCCACATTGGATACCGTTGCGCCTGCGCAATGATGAATGATGTAAGGTGAACAGGGGCTATTAGTTTGCTGTCCTATTCCCATGATTTGTGGTGATGTTGTACCGATACTGGGATAGGGCTAAATGTATAAAATACGAGTAGGTGTTTCATATAAATACATAAATATTTTTATAAAGTACTAGCTTCCGGGCGCGACTTCGTACGCGTGATTATCCTACTTGAACGCCTATTCTACCCTACCCTACTCTACCCCTACCTTACTCTACCCCTACCCCACTCTACCGCTTCCCTACTATACCCTTACCCTACTCTACTCTTACCCTACCCTACCTCTTTTTCTCACCTTTTAAACCTTCCCTAGACTTTCACACATATTTCAAAACCAAAATTATCCAAATCGGTCAAGCCATTCTCGAGTTTTATCAGGACTAACGAACAGCAATTCATTTTTATATATACAGATTAATTATGCGTACTATGCCTGCATAAAAGTTTGAATGAAAAAATTGATTTCGGGCGGGTTTTGAACCTGCAACGTACTGGGAAAAGCCACAGTCGCTCTGTCACTAAGCTATTCTCTTCTACATTCAACCATCTTAGATGGTAATTACTTCCCCCCTTTATAAAGAGTATCTACATAGAGACTTAACATTACCCTAATCCTAACTAATATATAAATGCGAAAGTAAGTTTGTTTGTTACTTTTTCACGTCTAAACCACTGAACTGATTATCCTGAAACTTTGCATATACGTTGACAGGTATACAGAAATGGGCATAGGGTACCTTTCAACCCAAAAACAAATACTGTTCCCGAAGAAAACAACAATTGCATTCTTATGATAATAGATGGCGCTAGTAGTCTTTCGAGTCATAACATTTTTATAAAGTCTATCATTTTTATAAAGTCAGTCATCTATCTACCTATCAGTTCCAGTTGATCTGACAACGAAAGTAGCAAACAGTTTGTCTGTCAGCGGTTTAGGAGTTAGGACATAAATATATAGGTAAAATAGGGTGATCTCTAACAAAGATTGCACGGATCCGGTTACATTGGCATTTCTGCTTTATTTACTTAACTTTGACATTTACCGTTTGTCTTTGAACTAGGTTTAATACTCTACTAGGTTGTTGTACAGGCTTCAAAAATATGTATATTATATTTTTTCTATGGAAATTCTGTCCTGGTAGCGCATTGGTCACGGACCCGCTTTACAAGCATGTGGGTTTAGGTTCGAACATGGAAGTACCAATGTGACAATCATTTTTAATGTCATACCTATTGACTAACGATGAAAGAAAACATCGTAAAGAAACCTGGAGTTAATAGTCTGAAGTAGCGAACGCGCGATGAGCTAGCGTGATTAATGTTCGCTCCTTCTCTGTATGAAAGAGACCTTTGCCCTACAGTGGGACAGTTACTGACTGGTTTATCTATTATCTAGAAATAAATAGAGCCGATCTTACCCGAGTCAGCGTCACCGACCCGAGCATGACGGCTTAGTTCCTGTGCATGGTGGTTTGTATTGGTATTATTATGGTATTATTATGTTGGTATGCCTACTGGTTAAAGCTACCAGCCAAACTGACTGACCTTAGCTAGGTACTACACAAAGCGATAACTGGGAGCTCATGGGGACAAAGAAAAAATTGCCCCTGCAAGCCTATACATAACAAATTAGGATGGAATTTAAGGTTATTCCCACCTAAACACCCAAGATTGCCCCTGCAACAGGCGTGTGACTAGCCGGCTTTAGAATTAGACGCAAAATAAGTATAGTTATATTTCTATGAGCCTGTAACCCGATATAAATAAATAAAAAATAAATATATCCTTTTCTACGCAACAAGGAACGAGACAGAATGTCATGCTGCTACTTTGCTACCATAATCGACAACAGTTTCTACATAAATAATCGCTTGACTGAGGGCGAGCTTTACCATAATATATGCTCATAAATGTATTATACACTTCATAAGCAGCCGATACATAGATAAGTATAATCTGTTTTATTAATCTGTGGTAGTTTGCGCTCGTCTAGTGGGAAGGCAGTATAATGGATACAATTTAACCTGTGAATAGGCGCATCATAATTTATAATCAGATAGGACGGTTGATACAGAGCGTGATAAATGCCTACTCGGTTAGCTAGGGTAGGCTAATAATGTGGCGAGAATTTGATGTTAATTTAATAATCTGAATTTTTATTTAAATTACAAGGTATATGTAGTATAGTTTTAATTTTATATTTTTGAGCGCCAAGCTATGTAAAGTAAAGTTCAGCCCAAAATTGCGCTGAAAGTTCTAACGAGTAACACAAATCTTTTCTTAAATTAGCTTGTATCTGTCCCACTGCAGGGCAAAAGCTTCTTCTCATACAGAGAAGGATTGCCAATGGATCAATGGATTACAGATCACCATGCTAGCTTTCCGTGTGTTGGCGATTTCAGACTATTAAGTCCAGGTTTCCTTACAATATTTTCCTTCACCGTTAATCAGTGGTGTCTTAGATTAACAGAAAAAGTCACATTGGTATATACCAGGTTCGAATCTACACCTACGCACTTGCAAAGCGGGTCCGTAACCAATGCGCTACCACGTCACTACTATTTACTATATTTACATACTTATTTAAAAGTTACATACCATTATATCTATACAGTATCTCTACGCAAAAAATTAATCACGTCTATCCGTTGCTGCGTTGCTGCGTGAAAGAAACACACCTACGATTTTTTATCAAAATTCAAGAAATAAACTTTTGTTTGCTAATAAATTGAAATGCATGAAATCCTCTATAATTTAAAACATATATTTCTTTCTTATCACTATTTTTCTGACAATATTTATAGCGAACAGTAGGCTTAACAAAAATCCACAAATAAGGAAATAGAAATAGGTCTTATTCCACTGAAATCCTAAGCGGATTAGCCGCGGCGAACATGACTTCCGTGGGATTAGCTGGTTTACCCATAAATAACTATAATTGAAATTTATCATATTATACTTCTAACTTAATGTAATAGTGGGGGCAATGGCTTAACCTTTTCAAGAAAATAAATGTTCAAAGAATTTCATAATTTTTCAAATCAGAATAGATGTTGATTCCATCTATAATAATATTCAACAACCCTACACTAAACCCTTGGAGGGATTTTATTGATGCTCCTGCGCATATTGTAGGCTCTGCAGTTATATAATACGATCGTTCTGTTGATATTGTAATTTAAAGCTAAAATACAAATTGAAAATAAAATCCTGAATGCCACAGTGTTTGAATATATTTGCATGGGTTTAGTATGAATTAAATAGATGCTTGCCTGCGGGCTGCCGGGCATGCGCGAGAGTGGTATCGTTATTTATTCATTTAATTCTGATTGAACTTCATTTTGCATGAAATTAATTATATTATCGTGTTTACATGTAAACACGCTGTTATATTTACTTCCCTTGTCTTGTAGAAGTAACTCTCTAATTATTTAAAAGTCAGAAAACTGTCATTATAGTCAGAAAACTGTCATTTTTTCCATCACTGTAACACGTGATGGTAATGAAAATTAATCTTAATAAAAATTAATGTTTGTTTGTCCTCTATGCGTTTCTAAACCGATTCGATAGTGATGTAATTTTAGTGGGTAGTTCTGCGTAAGTTTAAGAAGGTTCCTGGCACAAAAAAGTCATCTTCACCACTACATAGTAAAACAAAGTCGCTTCCCGCGTCTGTCTGTCCCTATGTATGCTTAGATCTTTAAAACTACGCAACGGATTCTGATGCGGTTTTTTTTAATAGATAGAGTGATTTAAGAGGAAGGTTTATATGTATAATACATGCATATTAGCTTAACCGTGTGAAGCCGGGGCGGGTCGCTAGTATGTAAATAAAAGCTAGTCTTTTTACCCGACTGCGCCAGAAGGGTTTTGTTTTTATATGTATAAATAAAAATTAATTGTGACGAAGGTTGGTCCGCGCATCACTTTAAAACAGCTGGATCGATTTTGATGTTTTTTTGTGTAGATTTGAGTGAGTACCTGCATGATTTATATTCACAATTGGACCCAATAAATGGAGCTGTAATCGGATTAAATTGAAACCATAAGAGCGAAACCATAATATGAGGGTCAGCTAGTCGTCACCAAAAATGACAATAGCCGTTTAGAAGGAGTTCAGTGACATACACAAATACAGAAGAATAATTTAATATAGATTTAAAGCGTTTATTTAATATTCTTTAAGAGAAAACCAACTACACTTTGTGAAATCATAAATTCACAAAAACTTATAATATCCATCTTGAGCGTAAAATAGTGCGACGCGGATACAAAATTCATAACATTCATCATGCTGACTGACATCCGAATACCTCTGCTCAGCACGTCTGGGAAAATAACGCGAATAGTCGCAGACATTAATCAATTGTCTGCCATGAGAAAAAAAACTGAAGCAAGCTTTTATTTAGAATAAATCCGAAAATATTCTAAGTAGTTCATCTCTACCTATTGAAGAAACATGGTCAAATAAAGCATAGGTACGAATAAAGGAGTGATAGTCTAGTGGTATGGACCGTTGACTGCAAGTCAGAATACTGTGGTTCGAACCCAAGGCACGCACCTCTAACTTTTTGTAAGTTATGTGCGTATCGTAAACTAATTATCACCTGCTCCATGCCTCGGAAAGCACTTTAAGCTGTTTGCCCCAGTTATCTTGAAGATCTTTGTCAGACGATATACAGGGTTATTTGAAAAACACCAGCATCCTTAAAAGGGGTTATTAAACTCATCATTATAAACAACTTTTACTATGGGACCAACCCTGAAATCGTAAAAAAAAAATCAGCTGAGTCATTTGAGTCATGTGAACATAAATGTTATTAACAGCTAATTTTCATAAAATCTTGACCACTGATCTAGCTTTAGAATATCGTATTCCTTTGAGTTGCGGGGGTCAGACTGGCAGTCGCTCCGTAGAAAACTAATATTCAGCTGCAGCTACGTCATTTGGGTAGAATAAGGCTAGGAAGAGGATAATGATATTAAATACACATTAGGGTCAAGTAATGCTTTAAAATAGTAAGAATTAATACTATATAAGGTTAAAGTTTATATTATTATTATTAAATATTGTACATAAAGACTTAATAGTAGTAATAAGTGGTTGTGCATACTTTTTAAACAAAACACACAATTCTAGCAAGAGTATGAGTAAATCTAAACGACAAACATTATTTTTCATTGTTTTCCGTCATCAATTCTTTATGTTCAATATTATTAAACTTTAAATTCCAACAACGCACCGACATTGGTTTTGTATGGAAATATATGCAAGCACCGATGAAAAAATATTGGTAAGGTGGAATACACTTTTGCCGACGCTTACGAAATTTATTTTTTATCCTGTTTCGTCGACTATGTCAAATACTACTGTCAGGCACCTGTTTTCTTAAACAAGATCCCGAATTAGGGCAGAGTTTTTAATTTAAAATTTTTTCGCCACCTTACTACAGGGTACTGATACATCCGTTTACCTGTATAATTGCCTGTGTGCCTTGCACTGACTGCCTGACTGCCTCGTTGGTCTAGTGGTAGCAAGCGCGACTGCTGAGCACGAGGTCCTGGGTTCGATCCCCGGGTCGAGCAAAAGTGTTATTGGGTTTTTCCATTAGGAAATTCTCAGTAGCAGCACGGAGTCTGGAATTGTGCCCGGTTAATGGCAATAGGCTCGCCCCCTATTACATGGGACTTATAAAATAGACGGCGAAACGTGGGTGTACTGCACACCTCTGCCTACCCCCTCTGGGGAATACAGGCGTGAGTCTATGCCTTGCACGTTAGCCTGTATTCTTGTTTTTAAAATTAGTTTTGTTTTTCCAAAGCACATCATGTGCCGATCTTGTAATATAAACAATAATTTTCCAAAAGCAATTGACACGCTCTGTTTTCCTTTTATTCCATCAAAAAGATAAAAACAGAAAGTTATATAAATCATAACAATATCAGATTGCTTAGATTGTTGAGCAGATGATTTATTTAATCGTCTGTGTCAAATTGTTTAGTGCACAGACACTTTTTTTTCCTTTATCTTCATCCCGGTAATGACGCGGGTTTGCCAAAGTCCTTCAATCAACTGACCGTGAAATATTGCGCAGTCATCCAAAATACAGCTTTGATTGTTCAGTTCCTGTTGTTCAGTTGGTTTTTCAACCTGAAAAAGAAACATCGATCTGTCTAGACTATAGTACGAAATTTTTTTGTCATTTATTTAAAAACCTGTAATCCTATTAATATAATAGATGCTAAAGTAAGTTTATTTATTATCTTTTCACGCCTAAATCATGGAACCGATCATTCTAAAATTTTTCATATACATTGTCAGGTGTACAGAAAAGGAAATAGGGTACCTTTAATCTCGAAAAAAAGTACTATTCCAAAGGAAATCAACAATAACGTTCTTATGATAATAAATGCGCCACGTGTTCTAAAGTAGGTAACGTGAGCGAAGTCGCAGGCTAAAAGCTAGTTTGTAATAAAATGTAATAAATCTTATCAGAAAATCGGACACTACTCTAATATAAATGTAGTATAGTGTCCGATTTTCTAATGAGCCCAATTTTGTAACTTTTTAAGAATCGTAGTGGGATTGTTAACAACTGGTGCTCCTACCTTAAGAAAAATGCAGTTTCACATGAATTTCGTCGGTAGCATGTTAAATAGCGCGTGTGAATTTTAATATGTTTTGTTATTGTGTTTACATCAACGTTAAAGGGATGGGCACGGTGAATATCGAATTATTAATCGAGGAAGGGAATTAATAACAATTTCTTGATGAAACGGTAAATTGTTGGAGGGAATGGGTCTGGATCATATCGTCCAACTTCCGAACTCCAGGGGGCTTAGCCAAGTAGACTATCTACAACCGCTAACGCTATAGAAAACGAATGAAATGTATAGGATTATCACTATGTCACGTGGTCAAAACAAATGAATAGAATCAAATCCTATGCATTCTTGCCCCTTGATTTAAAAGCAGGTGTGCTTCATCGTAGGCCACAACACCGCTTACCACCAAGTAGGTTCGTGGTAGAGATCGTCCGATTGGTAACAGTCCCGCGATGAAAGCGCCTCTCAAAAAGGATCCAGATTTGAAAACATAGTAACGTTAGGCGAATCGTCATCATCTTCCTGCATTTATCCTAATTTATGTAGAGTCGGTGCAATAGGTTGGATAGGTACTTTAATTAATCTCTATTAGGCGTCATCTCACTACTTTCTCCCTTTCTATCCATGTCGTTTTTGATACAATTCATGATTCTTTTTTTCTTTTCTTTTGGTCTACCTCTACACTTAAGCACTGACAGCCTAGTGGACCGTCAACTGATAAGTCAGTGGTCTCGAGTTCGATCATAAGGCGCGCACCTCTGACTTTTCGTAAGTTAAGTGCGTATTATAAATTAATTATTAATTATCAGTTGCTTAAGTGGTGAAGGAAAACATCGTGATGAAACCAGCACACCTGAAAGATTTTTGAATGGTGTGTAAAGCCATGTCAGAGGCCAACGGGTGGTTTAAACTCTGACACCAGGTAGTTAATCCACCATACGATAAGTAGTAAGTACACTTAAAACCATCCACATTCAAACCTAAAATCTTTCTCACATCGTGTTCTACAACACTAAAACAAATATCGATAACGGATTTAACATCACTTCAATCCCTATAAAGGGCCACATCTGATCGTAACAAATTATTCAACAAGTTTTATGACATCCACGCTTTGGAATGTAGCTCATCTGTTTTGCTGACCATAGGACAAAGACTGATGGTAAAATGCATTTTAACACAATTGTCTTAAGTATGATTTTCCTGTAAAACTGCTTTGCTGTCAAACTGTGTTATTGTTAATTTATTGATTAATAATGTTGGAACAAATATTAATGATTTTAATGATGAACATTGGCACCGCCTGATGAGGTTGTTAGCCTGTTTCAAGCTTTGTGAAGGTTGAGGAAGATTAAAGGAAGGTTATGTCTAAAGGCGTAGATCGGGAGCAGGAACCAACTACCTAAGATCCGTCTCGCAGAAAAAAAAAAAGGGGACGCACCGGCGCTAAGCGACCTCCCGCATCTATGGTTGCCACCCTGCGGAAGTATAAGACTTAAAGTCTGTTGCCCAATCAATGTTAGACCCAAAAAGGCTACTGACAAAACTTGCATTGTTCTGTGAACAATTTATCCAAAATATTGTAAGGCAATCATGGAGTTTCTTGCCAGATTCTTCTCCATGACGGGTAGACTGTCCTTAGAACTGGCAACTAGAGTCACTCTGATAATAATAATATTAGAATTATGATTATTCACTGACTACCTATATCGTACTGACTAGCTAAATCGACTATGACCAATTCATGACAGCAGGGCTAAAGGCTTAACGTGCTTTCTAAGGTAGAAGGAAGGGGGCAGGCGATAATAAAGGCTTATAATTTACGAAAAATCAGAGGCCTTGCGTTCAAACCTGAGACCTCCGACTTGCCAGTCACCGGTCATACCACTAGGCTATCACTGTTATTTAACTTAGAGGTAATTTCGTAAAATATAAGCTACACACATCAAAAGTGTCTAGGGATCAAGCATTTTTATGCGGATTTCTTGAGATTGAGATGTGGCTTTGTAATAAATTTATGATTTTATAAATTTATATGGATCCTTTTTGGTGCATTTCATAATTTGAATCAGGAACTGTGAATCAAATTCGAGTAAAAGATGAAAATCAGCTGTCAATATTTTCCCTATAAAAACATACAACGCATTGAAGACATTATTAGTGCTACTGTTTCCCTACTACTGATTAAAACCAACGTTATTATGGAGCGGCGACGTCATTTAAGCAGGGAAGAAATGCTCAGAGCCGTGGGAATGATAGAAGCTGGTTCCCGGCAACGTACTGTGGCTTTAGCTCTGAATACAAGTCAGAGTGTTATCAGTCGACTTTGGACACGTTACCGAAGCACTGGTACCGTGGCTGAGCGCCATGGAGGACGGTATCGCTGCACCACACGGAGACAAGACCGATACATTCAAATCTTAACTCGAAGAGCTCCAACAATAACCGCCATGATGTTAGCCGTGAGGCTTCATCACTCTTCAGGGAACTTAATTAGCGACCAAACAGTCAGAAACCGCTTGCATGAAGTGAACCTTCATTCCCGAAGACCGCTACGGGTACCACCTATAGCAATGCACAATCGTAGGATTCGATATCAATGGGCTCTTGAACACAGAAATTGGGCAGAAGAACAATGGCGTTTCGTGTGCTTTTCTGATGAGTCTCGTTTTGGTATGAGACCGGATACAAGACGTATACGACACTGGAGAACCCCTGGACGCCAACAGCGATTAAAATCCTGCCAGGAAGTCCATCCTTATAGTGGTGGAACCATCATGGTATGGGCGGGTATTTGGATCGGCGGAAGAACTGAGTTGATTTGGATCAGAGGCAACCTCAACGCTCAAATTTATGCTGAGACGATTGTATCAGACGTCATCGTTCCTCTACAAGTGCAAATCGGTCCCTTATTTCAGTTAATGCATGATAATGCACGACCGCACACCGCAAGAGTTGTAAGACATACTCTCGCCGCAGCTAACATCAATGTCCTGCCCTGGCCTGCTCAGTCGCCAGACTTGAACCCGATTGAGCATGCATGGGATATGCTACAGAGAAGAGCTCTGCCGAATATGGAGGGTATCCCGTCGCAAGAAGACCTTTTTTTGTTGTTGCAACGAACATGGGCGGCCATTCCACAGCGTGATTTGGATGAACTCATTTTGAGTATGCCAAACCGATGTTCTTGTGTTGTTAGTGTTCGCGGTAGAAACACGGATTATTAATTGTTTAAGTTACCCAATAAAATTTTAAAGAAAACTGTTATTTCAGTCTTTTTTTTGAACTTTAATGTTAGTGGTTCAAATGTCAAAAATCCCTTTATTAGGAAAATGGCAAATTTCTTTATTAATGCAAAGGTGACTTGGTTTATCGTTACTGTGACAAACGAAAACACTTTATTAGATGAATCCTTAAAGAAAATTTTAATTAATATCAATCAGGAGAAAAGTTATTGCAAAAATATATGTTGATCCCTAGACACTTTTGATGTGTGTATTTGAAAACCATTTTTACACATGAATTAACTCTGTAAATACTTTGGTCTACTTGAGCAGTCATCAAAGGCATAGTAATTATGAGAAACATTACTAAATAGCCTTTTGTTCGTTCGAAATAATTGTTGTAGGTACCAAGTTTGGAGATCCTATCCTATTAGTATGAACATTTCTCTCATTTGACTTAAATGGTTTGGCATGTAATGACGTGTTCATTGTGTGCCCTGTTCTTGGATATGGTATCTACCATTTACCATTGTCTACACAAATTATTTTTAATTGTTTTACTTAACTAATCGCAATAATGTCGTAAATAAGTTATTAATACCTTATTTGGTTATTTTTTTTCTTCTTTTACTGTAGTTGGCAGTGTCAATTTTAGCTGCACTCTAAATATCATATATATCTACTGACGCTGGCAGCTATAGCGTACAACACAACAAACAACTCTGCGGCCTCTGACTTACCAGGTCAAAGATCATACCTACAGTTCATAGTTAATGCTAGAATTATTTTAAGAGACAAAAAAGTGCTACCCGCTGTGGAGAATACGCTAGTCCAGGACTATTGACCGAATTTTTTAGACCTCTTTTTTTGGAAGTCGTCCACAAACTACAGTCTGTATAAATGAGGGGATAATTTACAACAAATATAAACGTTTAAGTTGAATAATTAAAACTATATCTATCAAGGAACTATCTAACTCCAAGGAAATTCGATTTAAATCCTAACCTACAGAGCAAATCGCTTAATTTGTCTAATCACCAGTCTTCATGACTGACAATCATACTGACAGACCGACAACGGCAAATTGTTACATCAATACTCCCAGCTCCCGTAAAAGGAGGCTCTGTATAGCAGTTAGGAGTTCGCTCGGGAGAAACTGGTTCTTAAGCATGCGCCTACATTTATTTGCTCAGACGACAAACATTTAACTGGAGACATTTCACGGCCTTTGAGATTACCGGGAGAGAGAATATTCAACATAAATATTGTTGCTCCCGCGCCGCCGGTTTTGTGCGGTTAGGCAGATCTGTACTATAAATTAAAAGAAGAATTATTGATTTAAAGAAAGTGTTGATTGAATATTAATAATTCAAATCTTGACCCTTGACTTGAGGGTTGCCATCCGTCCGGGATACCCCGGATTCAGTTCAGAGACAAGGAAAGGTTTTCAGAAAATGTCCGGGTGACACCGTCGACCGCATGCCCCTTGCCACAATTGCTGATCACTAATTTACGTTTTTTCAGGAGAGTCCGGGAAAATATCTCAATTTTACCCAATGACCTGGGTTTTTGGTAGCAGCCCTACTGATAAGTCAAACGTTACACTAAGTTAAGACGAACTCACATCATAACCGCATAATTAACTAAATTAAATAAGTGAAAGTCTGACATTACAGATATAATTATATTTTTTACTGCCGTCATTGTTTTGGCTGTAAAACATTGTAAAATTTCAACAAACGGAAATTATGATGAAGCGTTTCCTTAAACCGCAGAGTGTAATAATCATCAAAACTTAATTAGACGCGGTGCTTGATATCAATGTGTATTTCACAAACAACGTGAACAAACACACAAACAACGTGAACAAATTTTTCAAATCTCTCTTGTCCATCCAAAGGTTGTCTGGAAGATATCGCTTTTAGCGATAAGACCGCCCATTGTGCCTCTAATCGTAATGATAAGACTCCTTATGTAATTGTTAAATAATTATTAAATACAATGGTGTACAATAAAGAATATTCTATTCTATTCAACGTTTTGTGACGGGCATAATCTGCTGACCTGTCAGGGGAGGGGCAATATTAGAGGGAGAATAGGTCTGCCACAAAAAAAGGGGGGGTTTAAGTTGAGAAATATAATGGGATCTCCAAGGGACAGGTTGCCAGAGAGGGCTGATTTGAGTTCAGCCATGTCAGTCTGTGGATGCGGTTAAATTTTTGGTATTCCTATAACGTCTAATTTCCAATAACGTTTTTTTTAATCTAGGAAAACATAGATTAAAACAAAAAACGATATTGATTATGAGGGAATTCTGTTAAATGGAATAAGATAAATGGAACAATAAGCGTACTAGAACAATACCGTGGTGACTGGTGGCGCATTGGTTACTGTCCCTCTTACAAACACGTGAGTGTGGGATCGAACCTGGCATGTACAATGTTACTTTTTCCACGTCATAATACTTACTTTCTTAGTCAATCTAAACACCTCTGACAAACGGTGAAGAAAGGTGGACTTGGACTTATAAATAGTCTGAAATCGCCAATCCGCAGAAAAAATATTTAAAAAATAATATCCGACCTTTTTAAAAATCAAAATACTTTTAAAATTAGAAGTTCAAGTTTTTAGACAAGACTGCCTCGTTGGTCTAGTGGTAGCAAGCGCGACTGTTGAGCACGAGGTCCTGGGTTCGATCCCCGGGTCGGGCAAAGTGTTATTGGGTTTTTCCATTTAGAAATTCTCATTAGCAGCACGGAGTCTGGAATTGTGCCCGGTTAATGGCAATAGGCTCGCCCCCTATTACATGGGACTTATTACTCAGCCGGCGAAACGTGGGTGTACTACACACCTCTGCCTACCCCCTCTGGGGAATACAGGCGTGAGTCTATAATAAAAAAAAAAAAATAATAATAAAGTTCAAGTTTTTATTCGGCTACTTACCAAACATTCAAATTTTAATATTTAACACCTACACTGAAAATGTTTTGTAGAAATCAGTTAGACTGACATACGAAGACTGGGTTCGTTCCTGTTCATTTTGAGTTCAGGCTACTAAAAATAATTCTATATCGGTACGATCTCAAGAACCTGAATAAAACCAGTTATGGTATAAAACTCAAGTGAAATTATACGACACTGTTTCGTTTTATTTTGTAAATACACAGCTTTTTACATTTATTCATCTTTTAATTGTTGATTATTATGATAGCACAATTTCCGGTGCTGTCCTTTCTTTTGAAAGGATAAGTGATCGTTTCTCCTTTTAAATTCCATAACTTTGTAGTAACTCTTTCTTTTTGGCTTATTCTCGTTTTACAGCTTGTTAAATGCCAACTAGCATTATTAATCTACGTCTATTGGACTCTTTCAAATTATGTCTACATATGACCGTAAACTATTTAAGAGTAAAGTCCAAATTTTTGTAGAAAAAAAATCGATTACGAGCCGTTAATTTTTTTCTTTCTACAATTTCTTTTAACTTTAGTTTTCTCATTGCAAACATAAATTATGCTTTAATCTTTTTTTGTACATCAATCTAACATATGGATGCTCAAAACGAATCCTGATTCAAAATCTATACATATACAACCTATTGCAACGTTAGTATTGCGGCGTTTCTGGCTGATTAACAAATTCACAAGTAATGTTTCCTAGTTCTAACCTGGGCTCCCAATAGTGGCAACCGCAACCGGGAAGACCTGTAAAAGTGGGCCGTCGTCGATACGGTCTTGAGTCACTGAATGGTACTAGCTCAACACCAGTCGTTGATGAGGTCGAGAAGGCTACATGAGCTACATTGGTTTGGATAAATAAAGTATTCCCACATAACCCATCTAATTGATTTTATCTACATAATATTAATTGCCGAATTAATTCAACTCTCCCAAACATATTTTTAATTAAACAACAAACGCGCATCAAAATAAAACAAAGAATAATCCCAAACATTTAAACTCGCAAATGCGCTAAAGTTATCAAGACAGATCGTATTATTTGAACGGTACTTTAAACGTAGTAGCGGCAAACCCAATACGTAAAATAATGTGCCTTATAGTCTTATTCCAGCACTGATTTAGGTCCAAAATATGAGCTGATTGTGCCTTTTTGGACCTATTTAGTGTAGATAAGAAGTCAGTCCATATTTATGTAGAAAGGTGGCCTTTGTTCGCCAGGCACGCAAAGAAGCAAGGTAAGCAAAGTAGTTCGTTATGGCACCGCCATCTTGTACGATATGTCAAAACTGTTAGCTTGGCACACCGCTTTATGGGTGGTTATTGATATATTCCACCACGCTGTGTTATGTCTTTATCAGTCTCACCTTTTTTTTGTGGTCGGGGGGAGTCAAAAAGACCTACCGCATACCGCACGTCCGAGAACGTACGGTTATGTGGGGTTCGCAGTTCGCACCCACTAAAAACGTTTCTCCCTGCGTGTTCCTCGCACTGTATCGGACGGGGCTGGGTACTGCAACCATACTGCACAATGCGCAGCCCCATCCAGTGCCTGCCTGTAGGCCCGCTCCTTATCAGTCTCATCTCAAATTGAGATAGAAGTTTAAAAAGTATAATCATTTGTTATTATGTCCTCGCTTGCTCGTACATTTTGTACCACAACTTAAGAATTCCACAGTAAGATTTCTTGCTCCTATTTCCGTCTGCTACATATTTCTAACATAGTATGCGGAATCTTTTTGTCACGAGTTAAGAGATTTCATCTTACAGAGTTGTTATTGGGAGTTCCTATAACAGAACTTGTATTTAGACTCTAAGTTAGATTTAAGATTAAGATTTAAAGTTAAGTTTCGAAGGATTTATTGAATACTGTAGACTGGCATGCCTTTCGTGAATCTTGGGCGAATAACAAATTATTTATCACGCAGATCACGCACGTAAAGCCATCAGGCGGCGTCAAGTTCTAAGACTGTTGATATAGGGAATCATGACCCTAATAAAATCGTGATAATTGATCTAACCTTAGTATAATTATATCTAGGAGTATCCTTTTCTATCTTTTAAAATTGCAACCGAAGACAGATTAGACACAAAAATTTGTATTCCGTTACTTTGTTCATGAAATAAATAAGTAACTACCATTTATTTTGATTCGATGATCTATGATTTTGATTTTGTAATCTGATTTTTTAATCTAATTTGGATTCTGATTTTATAATCTAATTTTGATTCAGATTTTATAATCTATTTTTGATTGTAATTTTTTAATTATTTTAATTTTAATTGGACCCCAAAAATGGTTCTTAGGATATTAGTAAAATTGAGATAACATATCGTATTAAATAAAAAAGCAAATCTTCGCTAAACAGCGCAGTGATATTAATTACAAAATACCAATCTTTCGACAAAATAAACTAAATACATAAAATATTTCTTAGGATTAATAAACCTTATTAACCTTTCAGCTTTCTCTTGAATTGAAACTCGGATACAAGGACCATTCCGCATGAACCAAAGGACCATAAAATATTTTTACTCGAGTGCAACAATGGTACCCGCATTTCTACGAACCATAGCCGATGGTTTAAACATTAAATGTTATGGCTTACGGTACTTTTAGTACATGGTACAGTGCCATGTGGTTTAAACTATTGTAATGATAATTATTATGTGGATTTATATAGCAAGCTTTGTTAATCGTATGTTTTTGACATCAAGTCTTATCCGAACTAATATTATAAATGCGAAAGTAAGTTTGTTTGTTACCTTTTCACGCCTGAACCGATCATCCTGAAATTTTGCATATACGTTGTCAGGTGTACAGAAACGGATATAGAATACCTTTCATCCCAAAAAATATACTGTTGCCGAGAAAATCTACAATAACGTTCTTATAATATTAGATGGCGCCACGTGTCGTACAACCCGGATTAGCTAGACGGAATAAATGACCAATGAAGAGGTACCAGAAAAAGTGAAAGAGAAGAGAAAACTGATATCTAATACTTGAGAAGCAGTGATTGCCTAGTGGTAGGACAGTTGGACTGCCAAATCAACAGTCGTAGGTTCGGCACCTCTGACTTTTCGGATTCATGTGCGTATTAGAAATTAATTATCACTTGCTAAAACGGTGAAGGAAAAAAACATCGTGAGGAAACCAGCACACCTGAGGGATTTTTGTTAAAAAAAGCCATGTCAGAGGCCTACGGGCAGTTTAAACTCTGACACCTGGTTGTTAATTAACCATACGAGAGAGAGATAAAGAATACAGAAGAAAGAAGAGGCAAGATCTAAACTCTGAAGTAAACTACAATCGTATCACAATCTCTGTCACACTTGTTCCATCACTAATGCTTACTTGTGTCTCGCTCACTCATTGAACCCTAAATTAATACAGGCAAAATATGTTGTACTATGTAGGTAGGTACTACAAAAACAAAAACTTGTAATAAATTATGTGCATTCATTACTTCAAACTTGTACCTACTTCGTAAAAAGTGAAATTACTGCATGGGCATTAATTCGACCGGTGCTGATCTTCATCTTTTTTTTTTGAGTGACGACTTGATGTGGCTGATCTAGGTTAGTCCTTTGCTCTGAGCATTGAGAACAAAATTAATATTTTTAATTTACAGATATCTCTAGGCAAGGATTTTTTGGAAAAAGAATTTTGTCTGCAAATAGTTTTTCATGTTTTTTATTTATATTTGGTTTTTAATGTAATTTCATTATCTTTTTTAAAATTATTATTATTTAATGACTAACTAAATCAATATAATACGTCTATGCTAAAATGTAAATTAATAATAGATATTAATATAATATAATATTTTTACATTTACACTAAACTTAATAAATAATAATAAAAATTAAAGAAAAATAAAAAAAATCATCACTGCAGTCTGCAGGTAGCTTCTACTCATTCTCATGGTTGCCTAGTAATTTCAATCTGTACCCTATCGATTTATTTTTCTCTAAAGAAGCCTGAAATTTTCAATATACATCAATTAATATAGTATCAAGTTACAATAAAATCTCATTAAAATACCGTTATAAAGTTTGCCCTCTACAGCGTCAATATAAATAAGTTAAGCAGTGTACACATTAGAATACCGCTATCCAGACATGACCTACCGCAAGCTATGCACGAGCACGACTAAGATTTATAACTCAATGGACGCGAATTTTTGTCCCCCAACCAGGGACGGACTCGGTAAACACTGTTAATGTACAAAAAAATATGTAGAGTTACTGTACATTTGTACACCTTTGACATTATGTCACAAAAAATATAATTTATAAATAGAATAAGTTCAAATATAAAAATAATAATATTTGTAAAAATTATTGAAGTTTTAGTAGGGATTCCTTATTTTTTCTAGTAATAAATATAGCATAATGTCACACGAAATTAAAGTCGGGCCAGTAGTTATGGGCATTCTAATAGTAAAAAAAAAAAATTGAAATTGGGCTAGTGGTTTTTGAGTTTGTTCGTTAAACACATACAAATCTTTCCTCTTTATAATATTAGTGTAGATAAAACTATTAAAATTTATTTTATTAGTTTTATTATAACCAATCACATTTTTTAAAAAAACAAAGGTAATCAAATTTAAAGAAAGTATTTATGTTTTCCTGAAGTTCATAAAACAAGAATTAGATATATTTCAACTAACAGTAATTTCAATACACAACACTTTACCATAAATATCGAAGAAAAGAGTCTCATCTCAAGCCTAGATATTAAAAACTGAATTCTATTCATAAGGTAGAAATCTATTTTCATTACCATGCTGTTAAAATCATTAAAACAGCAAGCTACGCACAAGCAAAGCAGCTACTGCACTGATATGCAATTTAAATACGTTAGAAAAAAAAACAACCATGGGAAATTCCTGGAAGGGTGCATCAACACCGCATTGAATGTGCTCCGTATAAGGTAAAAGTTCGTGAATATAAATAAGCTAAAAGCCTTGCGCATTCGGATGCCGTTATTCAAACGTGACCTACCACAAGATACGCACGACTAAAATTAATAGCCGTACAGATGTGACTTTTTGTCACTGATACAGATACGAAATAATGTTTTAAAATTTAATTAGTACCTTTTAAAAGCCACAAAAAATATTTTTCCACAAGCTCTTATCAAAAACTGTAAACAAAATGTTAAATTAGAACATGGATTTTTGCGACAATTGTAGTCCAACTAAAGTGTAAAAATATAATAATTATCTAGATGCGAATAAATCTTGATATTATTTTAATTATGATTTGGATTGACTTAAACTCTTTTAGCCGTCGCTTCTTGACACTAAATACAACTTGACATAATTTTAAGTTTAATTTTTTTCTTTTTACCACTTACCATCAGGTTCATGACAAAAACACGCTTTTATAATAATAAAAAAATACCTATATATTTTATACAGACATGCATCCAGAAAAACCGCCTCAATCCCTCCCTGTATCAGTATAAGCACGTTTCTGAATCGTGATTTGTTAAGCTTTTCCTATTATTTTGGTAAAATAAACGTTGCGGTATTTTAAAAGGGCATGAGAAATTGACTAACTTTCTTGTAGTACTTACTGTATAAAAATTGATTACCTATGTAGGTTTGTAGTTCATAACCAAATAGGTACTTATTATGGTTTAATAGGTTATGGTGCATTAAATTAATGGTTACCAAAACCAATGGGTTTTCGCGCCTTCTGAAGTAGAAGACATTGATATTTTTTTAACTAACTTTTAGCCTTTTTTTGCGAATTTTTTACATGTTAGCACATGTTAGCTGATATAAATAATTTAATAAGAAATTTGAATAAACAACCGATACTGATGGGATTCGAACCCACGATCATCGGCGTACCGTGCTGACGCTCTAACCGCTAAGCCAGCGTATCCCATTAGAATCAGTTGAAATTTCAAATCTCTTTCTACGCCTAGAGCGTGTGGTATCTATCGCAATACATTACGTATCCGATCATAATATACTAGCTTTTAGCCGCCGCTTTGCTTCCGTGATTCTATTTTTTTCCGTGATAAAAAGTATTTTCTTGTCTTTTAACTATCCTCATGCAAAAATATATGTTGATCGGTTGCTCCGTTGATGAGTAAAATAAAGATTTAACTAGGAAACAAATTCATTATCGCATTAAGTAAATGTAATAATGTGGAACTTCTCGCTATTTGGTGACTTCATTAATTTAGTACGGATTTAATGAAGTCTGAAGGTTATCCATATTTGTAAAACATTATAAACTTTGTGTCTACAAAGGCTTTGTCAGAGGCGTATTACACCCACATTTTGCCAGTATAAGTCAGACGTAATAGGGTAAGCCTGTTGCCAAATTTTAGACTAAGTATTTTGATATGGAAAAATTGTGATATCCCTTTTCTCGGAACCCAGGAATCAAACACCAGTCCTCATGCTTATAAGCAGTCAGTGGCGCGTACCATACAAAACTATCTTCATAGATAACTTCCTCTTTTTTTGAAGTGGGTTCAATTAAAAATAGACTATTAATATACGACAAGATATTTGTACCTACCAACCCAACTCCGGTCCACACATCGTACAATACTAATTAAATTCAAAACCCGCTTTAGAGTCGCGTCGTATCTAATTTTATCGATAAGTGTGCATCCCTAATGGGCAGCGCGTACATTCTATCGATATCGACGGGACAAGGTAATAGTATTGTGGTAGTTTCTATAATATTATGCGGATTTTAACCGACTTTAATAACAGAGATGGTAAAATGCTTGTAATGTATGCTAAGTATGATCATTTTGTCCTGTTGTCAACCAACTATGGGTTTTTAGTTAATATAAATGATGTATAAGTAATATAATTAATAAGGTAACTATGTAACTTAAAAACCATGTAACTTAACTCGACTGTTTGCATGCCATTCAAAGGCGAAATATGTATGAACGATTTTTCTGTCACTACCACCTAATTTACCATGTTTCTTGTGAATATTTAAATAAATAAATAAATGTCATTACATAAGATAACAACCAGTTGTTTACAGTTAAAAACCCTAGAACTTTCTTTCGGAGTCGATGTCAAGGATTACATATGGTTTAATTAAATCTGGAAATTGCAATAACTCTCATTTGACTTGACACCGACTCCAAACGAACATTTTTGTGTTACTTTTGTTGAAATTAGAGCAGAGAGCCTAGTGGTAAGACCGTTGAACTGCCAAGTCAAAGGTCTCAGGTTCGAACCCAAGACGACGTCCGACTTTTCGTGTTATGTGTGTATTATAAACTAATTATCAACTGCTCCGTACCTCGGAAGGCACGTAAAGCCGTTGGCCCCGGTTGTCATGAAGGTCTTTATCACTTTATCAGTCGACATAGGGAGCCAGTACACTTATAAAATCCTGATGACAACTGATCTAACCTTAGAATATCGTATCCCTTTGGGTTGTGGATATCAGATAGGAATAATAATATCTTCCTGACCGAATTTCGGTCACAGCGGCCAATCTCAACGGAGATTAGCCAACTACGCAGGAGATATTACAGTGCACAAGTGTGTGCGCAAACACAGGTGCACTCTCTATTCCCTCACTCTCATAGTCCGATGGGACGGAAATCCGACACGACCGGAGAGAGATCAGGCGCCGGGCCAACGGCTTTACGTGCTTTCCGAGGCACGGAGTAAGTGATAATTAATTTATAAAACGCACATAACTTACAAAAAGTCAGAGGTGCGAGCCTTGGGTTCGAACTCGAGACCACTGACTTGCCAGTCAACGGTCACCACCACTAGGCTATCACGACTCACTAGGATATCAGATAGGCAGTCGCTGATAAAGAAAATTGATATTCCGCTGCATCTGCTTAGATTAGAAGCCAACCCCAAACAAAGTTTGGAAAAAAACGGCTAGGAGGATGATATGAATGAAAAACTTCGATTGCAAAAATGTCAGTCAAACCTAGAACCCCCCACTCAGCAACCAAACTAACAACTAACTAACAAACTCAAGACAAACATTCCTAGATAATAAAATCATCACATTTCAAATAACATAGATTAACTTATTCTCCTTCAGACAGATGATCCACTCGATGAATCGATTATACCAAGACAAGTATCCTAACGTGTCAATCGCTAACAAGTCCTCTGTACATGAATAATTCAATCGATTATAAATCGATTGTTGGATAACCATTAAACGTGAGGGGAATAAGTATGATATAATTTATTAGTTCTTGGATGTAAAAAAAAAGCTAGTTATGTACTCGTATTATGGTCTGAACAATAGAAGTTGGCGAGAATCGGCAGATTTAAATAGGTAAGTTTAGTTGTAAGTATTCAACTAGCTTTCCCGCCCGCGACTTCGTTCGCGTGATTTTTGAAGTCAACTCTAACACGTGTCTCATAAATTTTACTACTACATAACAAAATATTACCTAAAACAAAAATACGTAGATAAACTGAACAGAAACCTAAAACAACCCCCTTAATTTAACCACAATAATTAATTATTATAAAATCATAACACTTCTTTGGCAGTCGGGTAACAGCTTAAATAAGTCTGCCACAACATGAACGAAAGAAAGAAAAAAAAAGAAAGAAACGTTTGTTTGGACTCAGCACTGACTGAGTGTATCTACTCAGACAAAATCATAAAATTGGATAGAACTAATAAGTAAATACTTACATTAAAAAAAATAGAAACAAGGAGACATAAGAACATGTTTCACTTCAATAATCTACATCCCTTTAAAATATCTGACTATCACTACATAGTATAAAACAAAGTTGCTATCCGCCGTCTGTCTGTCCCTATGTATGCTTAGATCTTTAAAACTACGCAACGGATTTTGATGCGTTATTTTTAATAGATAGAGTGATTTTTAAGGAAGGTTTATATGTATATTGCACCCGTGCGAAGCCGGGGCGGGTCGCTAGTTCAGTATAAATTGCCAATTTATAATGATAATAATTCAATGATTCAGATTTCTTATGAAGTAACACAGCTTATTGAATTGAGTTAATATTTTTGAATGATTACCAATAATTGGGGGGTGCCAACAATAAGGTCACGTTACCCTTATTTTTGTGGCCGGGGGAGTAAAGAATGTTCCTACTGCATACCGCATACCGTAGTCCTAGTAATAGTAGTAGTATAGCACTGATAGGCCTAGTGGTATGACCGTCGACTGACATGTAAAGGTCTCGAGTTCGATCCCAAGGCGCGCACCTCTGCCTTTCGTAAGTTATGTGCGTATTATAAATTAATTATCAGTTGCTAAAACGGTGAGGGAAAACATCGTGATGAAACCAGCACACCTAAGAGATTTTTCAATGGTGTGTAAAGCCATGTTAGAGGCCTACGGGCGGTTTAAACTCTGACACCAGGTTGTTCGTCAACCATACGATAAGAAGAAGACCGTAGTCCGAGGACGTACGGTTATGTGGGGCTCGCACCCACTAAAAACATCTCCCCCTGCGTGTTCCTCGTACTGTGTCGGACGGGGCCGGGTACTGCTAGGTCACGTTACCCTAGTTAGATGTAGGAATCGCTTTATACCTATACAAGTGTAGGTACCTAACTAACGGTTTTTTTCTAATTATATAATAAACAAACTTAATTTAATTACAGTTTCCTTCCGGCGTCTAATTAAAGTAGAAGGTATATTAAAATGCGCGCACGCAATTTCACATAACTTTTTATTTTGATGAGATAAAAAAAATAAACTTACAGACGCGGTACTATAAAAGTTAAACAGTTATAACGAAAATATTTTAAATCGTTTTTAAGACTCTAACAGTGCAGTGATTATATTATATTTTAAATGAATCGTGTTAGCTTAGTGTAAATTCGGTCAGAATGACATTATTTTTATTATAATATAGACGTACGCCTGTATTCCCCAGAGGGGAATATAGACGTACGCCTGTATTCCCCAGAGGGGGTAGGCAGAGCTTTATGAAGTACACCCACGTTTACCGGCTATGATATAAGTCAACTAGTAACCGGACACGATTTCGGAGTCCGTGCTACTACTGAGAATTTCCTTTTAGAAAAATTCAATAACACGCTGCTACTAAAAATTTCCTATTAACTTATTATTTATATTATATTCCTAACTAACCTAACACTTTGCCCGACCCGGGGATCGAACCCAGGACCTCGTGATCAGCAGTTGCGCTTGCTACCTCTACACCAATAAGGCAGTCTTTTATTATAGTTTAAAAAACTCTTGTAAGTAACTGGATTGTCCTTTCAACTCTCATTAGGATGCCGACGACGCGTAATAATCCATTCCCTTTTATGTTAACAAGTTAAATATCAAGAAAACCTCAAGCCTTATTATTATCCAACCAAACTTCAAACAAACCACAATACAAACCCGGCTAGATAATAGATAACAATAACAGCAGCTGAGAATCGAACTGGCTACATTATCGGGGACACAATTCGTCTCGGTGTGGGTCCCGTAAACTTTATTACCTGTCCAGTTATAGCCGACTCTGTATTATTTTATCATCTGTTATTTTGTACGGAGTTCTGTCTAGAATAGGATGAGTTATATTCTTATACATAGACTAACTGCAAGCGCGACTTTGTACGCATGATTATAGAGGTAGAAACCTCTACGCTTATTCTACTCTACCTTACACTACTCTACCCTACCCAACCACTACTCTACCCCTACCCTACCCCTATCCTACTCTACTCTACTCCTACCCTACCCTACTCTACCCCTTTCATAGCTCTCTATTCCTACCCTACTCAACCCCTACCCTACCCTACCCATACCCTAAGGTTTTTTTTTTACAAAAATTTGGAACGTACCTATAATGTTCCTCATTATTCTCCCAACTTAAACCACGCAACATGTACCGTACCTCCCCGGAGCGAAAGCTACTGCTTATGACTTTATCACGGCGCAGGCGCAAGGGGCACGGCAGGCCAGTAATTTAGCTATCTAGGATCACGCCAACAGCAACTTTATGGGTATGATTAAATGTAGTGTTAGTAAGTGAGACAAGACATCAGTAAGACCAGTTATGGTGTAATATTATATGGCGCTATCTCGCTCGCACACAATATAAAATCATTGCATGTAGTTATGAAAAATCATAAAAAACTGCCTCGTTGGTTTAGTGGTAGCAAGCGTGACTGCTAAGCTCGAGGTCCTGGGTTCAATCCCCGGGTCAGGCAAAGTGTGTTAATGGGTTTTTCCATAAGGAAATTTCAGTAGTAGCTCAGAGTCTTTAAGCTCGCCCTCTATAGCATGGGACTTATAGCCGGCGAAACGTAGGGGTATCCGTAGGTAGGGATTCCGTAACGTAGGGAATACGGGCGTGAGTTTTTGTTACGTTTATGTTATAAAAAATCAAATTATAGAGAATAATATTACGAAGTTTGAGCAAAAAATTCAGTTTAATCGGAACCAGTTCTCATACATAAAAGTTACCCTAATTATGTAAAAAATTAAAATTAAAATCCATACAAAATTAATGAAAAGTCGTAATTTATACAGTGCTGATTGTGTATGCCTTAGGATCAACCTAAGACTTTGATTTGCCATTTACTTATTATGCAAAGTCATATTAGTTCTGTAATTATAAAGCTTGCGAAATACGTTTCTGCGCATGCTCAGTTTTTCCAAGTCATCATTATCATAACCAGGTGATACACTTTAAGACTTCCTAAAATCGATTACGTAATCGGTTCTCGTTTTCCTTACGAGACGTTACCGATTGTATAATCAGTAAATCTAATCGACTCGCGCGTGTTATGCGAACTGGAAATGAGAAATACGTGATAATTATCATGATGATTGAACTTGTTTTAAATCGATTAATTATAAAACATTAAAATGTGATCTTATTGGAAAGGTTTGAGATCAAGAACATGGCTTTCTTTTATAATTTAATGAACATTTTATTATGATTGAAGTGTGTTGATCGTGGAACTAAATAATATAAGTAATTTTTTTTACAATAATCGGTTTTGTCGTGGTGGTGCATTGGTTACGGACCCGCTTTGCAAACGCGTGGGTGTGGGTTCGAACCTGGCATGTACCAATGTGACTTTTTCATATGTACTTTCTTAGTTAATCTAAGACACCACTGACTAACGGTGAAGGAAAACATCGTAAGGAAACCTGGACTTTAATAGTCTGAAATCGCCAACCCGCAGTGAGCTAGCGTGGTGATTAAGGCTCAATCCTTATCTGTATGAGAAGAGGCCTTTGCCCTATATTGGAACAGTTACGGGCTGATTTATTTATTAAACGGTTTTGTCATCAAAACTAAAGTTGTGTACCAAATAATATTAAATCTATCTGACAACAGGAAGGGGGTAACATTTAAATTACGTAATTTAAACCAAATAACAAACAGGACAAGCTAAATAAAACCGTTTAAAAACTGTTAAAATCAGAGATTTCTTACAAGAGGCTTACAGGAATTATTCGAAGGATTTCCGGCATTGCCGTGGTTACTTGTCTTCGTACAGAGATGGAGCTAGTTGCTTGAGAGTACAATCACGTCGTAATTTCCATCTGCGAAATAGATGGCGGTAGTCGTCACAGATTCTCAAATTCAAAATTCTTTAATTATTACCATTTAATTATTTTTATATTTTATACCTGAATAATTTCAACAAACTTTTGAAGTTCCAGTGAATTTTTTGCTCTACAAAAATAGTAACAGTTTATTCTTGTATCAAGAAGCCCAAAGCTTACCACCTCTGCCTCTGCTAACCCCACAGTAAACAAGAAACCGACACACATTTTACAACCATAACACGAACCTACTTATTTAATTTTCCAACACTTAATCCGTCTAAAGACGTCCAACTGTCCGCATTGGCATCAATTTGAAACACCAGTAAAGCTAGAGCTCTGATTACATACATTTTGTTTCATTAAACAGATCTTCAGTTGGTTATTCGTGACAGCTATTAGAAATCTTATTTTCCGCAGGCGATTTCAATAATACGTAGATGTTACCGCTACGCTATGTTTTACGAAGAAAGTGGGCCAGGCAGAATGCTAGTTATAAATTTTCATGTGGTGATTTTCTTAGCGAACTAAGTATGAGAGATGTTGACGGAATTGGAGCGCGCATTGTTGAAATGTTCTAGGAAATCGATATTATGCCTTTTTTAACGTATATTATCGGGCTTGTGGTCTTTGAGAAAAAAAAAAGGGTGACAGATTTGGTGGGCAAAAGTGTTTGGTAGGTAGGTACCTAAATTTCGCCAGATTTATACTTGGTAATATAAGGTTCCTGGAGATACAGCCCTCTCAGTCCTCTCAGTCTCTGTATTTTTGTTCTCATTGATAGGATATTCTTTTAATTCCTTATTTGAATTTATTTATTTTGGAAGACTTACAGTGCAACAAAACACATTTGAAACAATGACGGTCAGCTACAATCTCTACATAATGAGAACAGAATAATTTTACAAAAATTTGTGTCCATCCCACTGCTTATATGTTCAAAGTTTTGTAATTTTATTTTTGTGAACATTTTTTTTCAAATTTTTCATTAATAAATTATAGTTTTTTTATTTTTTTTTCATTTAATCACGTTCATCGTTTTGTAATACGTCACACAATGATCTTATGACAATAAATCTTCTTTCTTTCTTTCTTTCTAAACGGTTATTGTTTGTTTGTTACAGTGAACTTACCTTGCTGGAGGGCATGGCAAACTGCGGAGGCTGGAGCGAGGAGCCCGTCTCTAAGGTAAGCACTCCCAGACACTAAGGCTGACATCAGACGGACTACAACTGTATGCAGTTTAATACATCGACCGCGCGCGATCGCTGTGATGCAGTCGTCTGATATCAGCCTAGAGACAACAACTACATGTACAATCACAAGCAAAATTAGGTTCCCTATACATTTGCATAAATTTTAAGACATAATACCTATAACATGGCATACTTTTGTTTTTCCTAATTATATTTACGCATAACTTTATTTACAATTATACAAATAAACTGTATGCCAAAAAACAATTATGGCAAATTATTATTTTACCAAAAAAAAATGACAGAGTAGTTATGCCAAAGTAGTTATGCCAAAGTAGGTATATTAGGAAAAACAACATTATGCAAATAGAAGAGGTCCGGCAAAATTATATGTATAGGTGTAGCAGAATTTATTTATTTGTATCTAACTTTTTTTAATACAGGTTGTTTTATAAATAAATATACTACTCAAATGTTGTTCAATATCTACTGTAAATGCAATATAACAATGCATTTTATGGTATAAGCATGACTTCAATCGATATCCAGGATTAGCTTCAGGTAAAGGAACTCTTTAACGGTCACCAGCACCGTCAAAATTTTGCATATATACGTTTAGTATTGATATTCCAATACAAACGCTCGGTAAAAACGGTGTTTTTAAAAAAAAAATATTATGACTAAGTACAGACCCCAGCACATAAAGCTACTACAATTTGTCAAATTTCTTTAATAGATTTTCAAGTTTCTCACTAAAGCATTAAGTTCAAAGTTGATTGGGAAAATTTTACAGTTTCGGGTAGCTTGATGTGCTGGCGTCTGTACATTGTTCCAACGACAAGCTATAAATCCATCAATTTCATTAGAATTATTTAATAAAAAATATGCAAACACTTTTGTATATTCCACTCATTATTTTCTACTTTCTTTCAAATTTCATCAGTCTTTTCATTCAATTACAATCTTCTAAAAGTTAACAATTGCTGTTCACAAACCATTAATTTTGTTAGACGCAATTCAGTTCGTGTCGAAATTAACAAAAACTCATAGAAAATGAGAGCGTGCGACCGACTGGTGATAAATTACTGGTAGTTAGGGTGAAAGAACCAATTCACTTCTTACTCCCTTCTTAGTTAACTATTAGTTTTATTATTGTCACTGATAGCCTAGTGGTATGGCCGTCGATTGACAAATCAGAGGTCTCGAGTTCGATCCCAAGGCGCGCACCTCTGACTTTTCGTAAGTTATGTGCGTAATATAAATTAATTATCAGTTGCTAAAACGATGAGGGAAAACATCGTGATGAAACATTTTAATGGAGTACAAAGCCATGTCAGAGGCCTACGGTGTTCATCAACCATAATACGGTATAGAAGAAGTTAAGTATTTTATTCACTACCCTCAGTTTTAGCGGAAAACAACATAGATACCTTCGTAACTATTTAATTTTTTGATAACTTAACTTGCAGACAACTTTTGACGACCCAATTATCGTGCCAGTTAAAAAATATTTGTTAGTCAATTTTTTATTGGTCTTATTTTAATGATTGATTTACATATAAGATCTACCTGCTAAAATATTTAGAATTTATTTATTACTAGCTCCTGCCCGCTGCTTAGCCTGTATGGTATGTTGATGAATTGTAGTCCATGTGATATTCTGATGTATAAGCTATATTATTGTAAAGTTTCTTCAAAATTCGTTTCATAGTTTTGCGTGAAAGAGTAACAAACATCCACACATTTTCTCAAACGCATATTTATACTGGATAGGTAGGATAGGACGTAGGATAAAAAAAAAACCTAACATAGTAACTTGATAGATATTTGTATTGATGAAAATAATGACGAAAATGGTCTCTGAAAACCTATATTAATATATAGGTATTACTCTTTATTCTCGAGCCCACCCACAGATATTTTATTATGTTGTCAAGGTATTAAAATCTCACGCATTCAGCCAGTAACAATACCTCTCACCTTACTTATGCACAGAATGTTTAGAAAAAAGTGCTATGCATGTATCACATTACATAAATGATTATGAATAGGTACTTTTTATCAATTAATTAATGAAGATAACAATTTCTTCTGGAGACAAAACACCGTAATTTATGATGACAAGGTGTCATACGTAAAGCTCTTAAACACATACGTTCGTTACGTACTTAAAAAGTTTCTGTAGTAATTTTCTTTTTAACATTTCTATCGGAAAGCAGGCATGATTTATATTATGTTGTATCGCGATGACACGAAAGCGCCTCTTTGCGCTAATCTGCTAATCTCGCTCGCATATCGAAGATATTAAAATCAATTAATATAGTTACAAATAATCGAACTTTACCGATTGACATGAAATAAAAAAAATGACATAAAATAAAAATTTATTAAAAGATATAGTTACAAAAAATCGAACTTTACTGATTGAATTGAAATAAAAAAAATGACAAATAATAATTTTTTTTTTTTTTTTTAAACATGTTTCGATCAAGCTGAAATTTTGCTGAATCTTTTTAATGTTGTTCTCCTTCAATCAATTGGTTTAGTTCGTTTTTTCATAACTATATTCATTGATCGCCTTAAGGCGCCAACACATTGAAGATACAAAACCTTCTTTATTTATCTCCTTTAGGATTGCTTGCCTTATACTCGGCAACGGACAGGAACCAATGGCGACGCATCACAAAGGAAAAATTGTTCCCCAACACATGACCACGACCCTCAGTAATGAGGAAACCGATGCAAAGAGAGGATTGGTCGCTGTGACCGGAATTCGGTCAGTTCGAATTTCGAATTGAAGAAAATTTCGTAAAAATTCGTTTCTGTAATTAAGACTTAAATATATTTCGAATGTATTTAGTCAACTTGTTAAGCTATAAAATTACTTTAAACTATTTCAAAAACCTGATTACTAATCAATTTTGGACTTTATATAGTCGAGATAAGACATAAAAAGAAAACCAAATGTTCTCGCAAATCAAAGATGGCAGATCTATGTCAACTGTCATTCATTATGGTAAAGCTTATCTTAACCGGTCAACTTCACTCTTTTACTTTCTGCTCTTCCTTTACTCTATGTTTACTTCAACCTTGACATTGGCAGAATCATCGTGTAATTGCGATGGAGCCAGTTTATTAAAATTGGAATTGGATTGGAATGAATTCCAAGGTTCAGAGTGTAATGTGAGAAAAATGTACACTTTTTCCACGCGACACTACTTTTTCTATGGGGTTATCTGTGCTGCTAATTGTTCAAAGAAAAATATTTTCTTGGTCTAGAAAATGAATTGTATATTGTCTACATTTAATTGCTGTTTGCCAGTGACTAGTGGTGATAGCCTAGTGGTATGACCGTCGAATGGCAACTTAGAGCCCGTCCAGAAAGCGCGATTTACGCGCGTCTCCACTCGAGCGTAGGCACTCGCGCGTACTCGAGATACTAGAGCTACATACATCCCGTCCAGATGCTCACGCGCGTTACCTCATACGATAGTAACAATACGCGCGAGTGGACACGCGCGTAAATCGCGCTTTCTGGACGGGCTCTTAGAGGTCTCGAGTTCGATCCCAAGACACCTTTGACTTTTCGTAAATTATGTGCGTATTATAAATTATCAGTTGCTAAAACGGTGAGGGAAAACATCGTGATGAAACCAGCACACCTGAGAGATTTTTTTTAAGTGTTTAAGTCATGTTAGAGCCCTACGGGCGGTTTAAACTCTGACACCCACCAGGTTGTTTATCAACCATATTACGATCAAATACTAAATTGATAATTACGAATAGCTTAGTCAGCAAAATGGCTAGGAGCTTTACCTAATAGGTCGCGGAATCAAATCTTCTTGTAATCATTTTTTTCTTGATATTTTTATTTTTTGATTTATGTTATTAAATTATTACATTTTTTTCTTTTTACAAAAACTTGGAACTTTATCTCTGTGTACAGACTTCTATTTTTACTACTACTTACTTAATACTTACGATGTACGACATCGTAAGTATTCGTATTCGTAAGCATCGATGAACTTGAATACTTCAGGAAGTTCTAATTAATTATAAGTCTTTACCTATTTATAATAAAGCTTCTTTTTAATTGAACTCCTATAAATTCTCTATTCACAGTCGTCCGCGAAGTCATTTCAAATTGTAAAGAGACCAATACACACGCATCAAGTTTCACAATAAATAACATTCAATTCTGTATTGACAAATACTATACTTGCTATTGCTACGCACATTAAACGATGTATTTGTTCTCTTAAAGTTCATCGACAATTATTTCGTAACTTCATGTGCGTGGAACACAATGATTGATAACTGTGTAATTTGATTTGTTGTATCAAAACACTTAATAAATAGGCCTTGTATGATTGGCTGACCTATTGGCTGTTGGCTTCGTACTGTTCGTAGTTAATCATGTGTACGCAACCAGATGCAAAAATTTGTATAGGTACCTTAAAATATATCTTTTTTTTTTGTGAAATTTTTACATGTTTTAGCACATGTTAGCTTATTAAATATAAATATTTATCCCATCCGTATCAGTTGTTTTTTCAAATTTCTACCTACACCTTTTGGCAACCTACCTACCTCTTAAATATTTTAAAATAGTACAGTTAGACCTTTTTTTCCATTTCATCAACAGCCTGCATCAATCCACCGCTGAACACAGGCCTCTCCCAATGCCGCCACTTTTGTGTGCTCATGAGGTGTTTACCCATAATCGTCACGCTGGGCAAGCGGGTTGACGATCGCAGTAGCAAATGATTGCTATTACACAGAAGGATGCTGCTGCCCATCATCCGGATCTTTCTCTTTGTCGCTTCTTACGACACCCGCGGGACGAGTAGGCGTGGTTCTATTCTTAGGCTGGAAACCATACAACACATGTTCCATATCATCATCTGCCTAGCCTTTTCTCAACTATGTTGGGGTCGGCTTCCAGTCTTACCGGATGCACCTGAAAACCATGTTTTACATGGAGTGACTGCCTATCAGACCTCCACAACTCAGATACTGGGTTACACGATACCCCCTGGTAACACTAGTTGTCAGACTTTCTGGCTTCTGACTACCTGTAACGACTGTCAAAGATCTACAATACACTAAACATTAGACCAGAATTACCTATCGGTTAGTGATAGTCAAAACACATGCATTTGTTATCTATCACTTCTTATTTATCTAAAACAAATCCTGTTCGTCACCGATATCAATCGATTTAAATTATTTAACATTTATAATCGACTTAAACGTAATATTAATTAGTGATTATCAGAATAATGTGAGATCGATCAATTAATTTCTGATTCAGCAATTTTGTTTGGGAGTTTTATCTGGTTTTAATTTGAACTAGAGGTCGCCTAGTTCGAAATTTATTTTCATCCATTTTTAACCCCCGACAAAAAAGAGTAGTGGTGGTCTGTGGCATCGTATCTCCTAACCGCATGGACCGATTTTGATTGACGTTTTATTTATGTTATAGCAAGTATTTACAAACTTTACCTTTTTTCTTTTTTTTACTTTTTTTTTTTTATTTTTTTTTTATAGGCAAATGTAAATAATAGTTAAAAATAAAATAGATCCATAAACTGAAGAGAAAACTGAACCATTGTTTGTTTGCCTACCTATATTTAGACTAATTATCCTACCTTTACGCCTATTCTGCTCTACCCTACCCTACACTACCCTACCCTACCTACTCTACCCTACATAGGTAAGCCCTACCCTACTCTACATTAACCCTACCCTGCCATACCCCTACTCCAGCCTATCCTATCCTAGGGGTATAATTCTATTGTTTTTAATATCTATTCTATTCTGTTGTTCTGCCGACCTCAACATAGTTGGGGAAAGGCTAGGCAGATGATGATGATGATTCTGTTCGGGATGGAGACAAATACAACAAATCAAAAACCATGAAAATCGGTCTAGCCGTTCTCGAGTTAGTGTTCGAACAAAACCGACTTTGTTTTATACATTATGAAGATAAGGCCTACTACTAATTCAAAAATACCAAATTTAATAAACAACTCGTAACAATAAGATTTCCATTCCGTAACTTTGCCTACCCAGCGTACAATTACCGTGCTTCCGACTAGTTACCCACAGATAATAATCTGAGACACTCATTTGTTACTGTTTTATTCATAACATACGGAATATTTTATTTTTTCCTCTTCTTTGAGATAAGTTAAAGGCCGAAGCGATTTCTTTAATTAATTATTTAACTATTTACTTAGACCCTAAATAGAAGAGAGATAGCCTAGTGGTATGACCGTTGACTGACAAGTCAGAGGTCTCAGGGTACCCAAGGTACGCACCTCTGACTTTTGAATAGTTATGTGTATCACCTGCTCCGTACCTCGGAAAACACGTTAAGCCGTTAGTTCCGGCTGTCATGAAGATCTTTGACAGTTGATACAGAAAGTCAGTACCCTAAAACCCTGACAACTGATCTAACTTTAGAATATCGTATTCCTGAAATATCCTACGTAATTATACACATGTACCCGTAACATTTTAGCCCATATAACATCCCATGGACTCTCCCGTGGCCTCCCAAACAGTGAGTAAAATTACTACTCGCTAGTTAGGAATACACTTTCTTCACGCCATTGTCAAAAATTATGGCAAAAAATAACAATTTCTATGCAGATAAAACAAAATTTGATAATCTTTTTATATTTATAATCTAAAAGATTAACATGGTATTATTGTTTGATTTAAAAAGTTAATGCGTTAATGCAACGATAAGTTTGATTTTTTATTTCATGGTGTACAACTACACAAATAATTTCCATATAAATTACGTACTCATACACAAATATAATAAATAAAAAATCACAGGTCGATTGTTGAGATTAATCCGTCACTCCAATTAAATTACCCAAGAATGTGCTTACGTAGGTACTATCGGCTAGTGGCCATCCTGATTTCAAGAGGGAGCGCATTCCACAGAAGAATCGGATAAGTATTTAAAAAAAGCCAATTTTTTCTAACATGAACCACCACAATCACTGGACGTAAAGCATGGTCCGTTTGTTAACCCCGATAACTTTCTTACAATTAACATAGGTATGATGCATTCCTCTATTACTTAAGTAATTAACTTTTTAGAGTTACGACTTTTTTGCACACAAACAACTGCAAAATTGTTAATAATTACGTTTGAGTTATGAAGAATTAACGCATAGTTTGAAATGTACACCTATAAATGTACATATTCATAAGACTTATGACTATTTGTCTCTTAGATCGGGGTTTGTATTTTTCTCTGACTGTTTCAGTCGTTGTAAATATTGGTTTAGGCTTTCATCGCCACATGAGCCCAAAATTAAACGAAATCAACACATTTTCTATTAGGTATGTCTACTCACTTTTAAAGCCATGTAGTAGAATCTACTGCATGGCGTTTGAATTAATGATAAATTCGTCATTCTAATTACTATAACTATACTATATAAATACAAGTAACGGTGTTTAAAATATGAAATAAGACATCGCAAAAATAGCATGGATAAAACTATTACCTATCGTATCAAAAATATTTTTTTTTATCTAGAAAACTGAAAAAAATATGTGACAAGACTTTTGCATAATTAAGAAAAAAACGAGTTTCTTTAAATAAACATCCGTAATAAGGAACAAATAAAACCACAGTCTTAAAAAGAGATGTCATTACTTCCTAAAAAACTAAGTTTCCTTAAAAAATAACTTAATTAATCACCCATTGAGTCATAAATCGTAATCTTAATGAATCATCTACTTCACATAATTATGACATAACTCAAAAGTGTAACTTTTCGTAAAATGGTATAGTTATTACGACATAAGACTGGCTATAAACATTTGTAACTTTTAAAATTGTACACCAAATGTTTTCTTTTGTGAGTTCGATGGTGTGAAGTTTTAAGCTGCTTAGGGGAATATGTGAAAAAAAAACATTATTGTTTTACCTTATATTCCTAATGCTCCTAGGAATAGAAGCATAGATTCGGAGCTCCTTAAAACCTATACTGGGTTTGTTTTGTAGTAGTGAAAGACCCGGTATTTTTTTTCTTGATTGCCTGTCTAAATGCGCGATAATATGGTTGAAATAAAAAAATTGTTTATCATTTATGAAGAGCAGACACGAAGTCAATCAATCGGTATTATTATCTGTCTTTATATTAAATTTTATCATCATTATTATGATCATGAACATCATGAACGTCGTTATTATGACTATGGTTTCCCCAAAGGTTCAGACCATAGACACTAGTTTTAAATGACCGTTTGGACCGCATATTTACGTATCAAAATTTCGTAACAAAATCCTATCTTCCAAATTCAAATAGGAGCAGTTGTATAACAATAGCTATTTGTTAGAAAAAGCAGCTAATAACACAGGAGGGCCAACGTTACGTTAAAATAACGTATAACGTAACGTAATAATAATACATTGCATTTGAGAAAGTGCTAGTACGCAGATTTTAATTATATACCTCTCAGCTTTACGTACATGAACGGAGCCCAAATTGTAGCATTGTGCCTGATGTAAGGTTTCAAATGCTTTTTTTATTGACCTTTCATTAACCGAGGCTTATAGTGCGGTGATAACGTGATATTTCTCACGATCACTAAGATTACGCTTGCAATGAATGGGTGACCATTTGTAACATTGAATTAGAAACCATTTTGTTTCTTTATCCGACTGCTTTAAGCTAAAAGAAGGGTAATGAGTTTCGTAGCTTAGTCAATGTAAGTGCATAAAAATAAAATTTATTTTGTAATTGTAACTTCTTTTTAACCGATGTTCTTATGCTAATTATTGATCGCTAAGAGTATAAACATCGCTAAAAATATATTACAAATGAACTATATCAATAATCTTTACAAAAATGGCTCTCCTGAAAAAAATCATTTTTTTGTGTTACGACTATGCGTTGGAGCCGTCGTTATGATAATGAGCCACAGTTTATTTATAAATTTCTAAATTTCATACAAATTCTGTTCCATTTTTTAATTTTCCTAGTAGTTAGAGCCTATCCGTAGCCTGTGAACAATCATCTAACGTCCAAAAAAAGCGTGCGTCCGCGCATATCCATACGGGCTTATTTTAATTTTTATTAAGTTTTACTACCGTTAGTCGTTCTGAAATCAACTTAAGTTAGAAGTCAGTAAAATACATATTTGTATAAGTTGAAATATATTCTAAGATTGGATAGTAACTGACTCTATAAAGAAACTTAGTAACCGCATTATTCCCATACTAACAAGTAATGATACAGTAAGGAGCAATGAAGCATTGTAAGAGATAGATAATTAAAACTATTTGTTATTAAGTTCATAAATATAAAAACTGTTCGATATAATTAATGTATTGTTGTGGTTATTTGTTTTGTTACGAGAAGTTTGAAAAATTGCGTCTACTCATTCTCTTTTTATGCTAGTTCTCCTCTCTCGTTAGCAAGGCGAGGTTTAAAAAGGTTATGCAAGGTGACGTCACACAGTGACGAGAGGAAGTTCATCGTTGGTGCGTTTCGAGGAATAGAATTATAATATGTTAAAGTTGATTTTGTTAGCTCAACTGACCGGTGCGTTTCGAGGAATAGGTGCTGTTTATTTGGGACGCTTCGAGGAATAACCCTTGCCTTTTCTCAGTTTCTCCCTGTGTTATTGGCAAAAAACACTATTTCAGCCCGAGATTTTGAAAACTTATTATTTTATTATTGTTTTGCTTCATGTCTCAAAGAACGCATGTAAAGCCGCCTACTCACTCTCCTATGCCTAATCTCTCTCCGGTCGTGTCGTATTGCCACCCCGTCCGACTATAGCAGTGAGGAAATAAAGAGTGCACTTGTGTTTGCGCTCACGCTTGTGCAAAATCTCCTGCGTCCAACCACAGTCATCAAACTCCTTAAATAGGTGTCAAACATAAATATAAATTTTTCATTGTCTGCATTTGAAATTACCTTTGTAAACATGTTTTGATACATTGTTGTGTTTTTTAATGCAGCCGAGTGTACAAGACATGAAATGACATGTATAATGGTCTCGGAAGCAGCGCTCGGGGCTGAAACCATGCCCTGTATGTGGCAACAGAAATATGGGTGTTAAACATCTTCTCATCGTGTTGCCTTAACTTACAGGACAAGCAGCGCCCTCCCATCTACAATCCTGAGGACTACGCGACCTCGTTGAAGAAATGGGGCAAGAAGACCGGTGGCGCGACCCTGTATGACCTGGAGGCAGGGCAAGATGTTATCAAATCCAGGACACTACCCAGCCAGACCAGTAAAGACTTTAGGTAGGTGTAATATAAACAAAAATGTCAGACACGTGTGCCCCACCCCCCCTTGGGTATTGACTTTTTATTTCTCATAATAACAGTCATAGTAAATCGTTTTCTGTAAATATTTGAACTGACCACTTATTATGGTTACGACTGCTCATAATTTCCCTTCCAACTACAAAATCTACAAAATGAGACGCTAAGAGAATCTTTTTCAGGACTTGTTACATTCGTTTGCAATGGTAATTAATCCTTTTATTTATCGGATATAATTAACCGTGATTGACTAGACTATAAACTATAAATTAGTTAGTACAAAGGTGAAATTTTTTAGGCCTATATTATTAAATATGATTACAGCTTAACTCACAGATTAATCAAGGATAGTTTCGTTTTCATCACGATTCTTACAAGCAAGTGACATTCGCTCTTGAAAAAGGACTCCATTTGAGATCGAAACTAGTCGGGTATTCTCGAAATTAACCCGTAAGTAGGGTCGTATTAATATTTAATAATATAATATTAGTATGATTTATTATTCTAAAATTATCATTGCTTGTAAATCGATGAATTAACTTTTGTTTATAATGCAAAATAGACATCAACGCGTTCTGTCTTCGAATCACAATAATATTGCTACTATGACGTCGGTGAAAACACTCCTCCTCGTTAACAAGTGAGTAGTTAAGTCTTACTGAGGTAATATCCATTTCCTTTATGTCTTTGACAGAGAAACAATTGGCTTTAACTTTCAACAATCACGTAACTTTCCATAATTAATGTATGCTAACTATTAGATAATTTTACAATAGGATTCTAACTGTATTTTTTTTAACTATTACATAAATATTCTCGAAAAAAAAATCAGTAAAAAAATAATTATATATGCATCTATTAAGAGCCTTAACAGATTTTACCGTAAATGAGTAGTTTTATAAAGGTTACTCATAAAAATTTTTTCACACGTCAAAAAAATACACCTCTAACTTTTCGGCTTCATTTGAATTTTAGAAATGAATTATCACTTGCTAAAATGGTCGTGAGGACACCAGCAAACCTGAGAGATTTTTAAAGGCCTACGGGCGGTTTAAACTAAAAGAAAAAAGAACGCGGACGAAGTCACAGATAAAATCTATTGTACATAAAATACATCTTAAAATTTAAACATAAATTTCCGAACGATCTCCAATTACATTTTAATCAGTCTTATTGATTAGCAATTAGCAAGATTCAAATGCAGAGCTGAAAATGCTGTTAAAGTTGTAAGTGCGTTCCAGTCTATCTCTCCTAATGCTATAGAATTAACTTGATCGCTCGTAAATACGGGGCGATTTAATTAAATCTCTTAATGCTGACTCTTAATCTTGCCGCATAGTTGATGAAGAACATAATGTGAGAATCGACTTCAATTCCCAACAAGCAAAAACATCGTATAATTCCAGTCTTATACGACTTAATGTTATATAACAGTTATGTAGCGGCATTTAGCTAACTATGACTTTATTTAGATAATTATGTATGTTTGATGAATCAGTTGCGGTTAAAGACTGACCTCTACATGACTATTAAACGATAATATTGTCATGTATTTGGTCCAAAATCGTGTTTATATTTACGTTTTAGAAACATTTACTTAACCATTATAAAAAATAATTTGTTAGTTGGGTTGCCCGATAGTTTTATAGTTCAATCTAGCATTTCGCTCGCGACGTTCTCCGCGAGGATTTTAGATTTTGGATTCCCAATTTTACACTCTTAGGGCACATAAGGTTTTTTTTCCAAATTTCAAGTTTCTCGGACCAACGGTTTAGGCTATGCGATCTACGAGTATGTCAGTACCGTTCTAAAAATATAAATTAAGAGGACGGGGAGCGGAGGTGGCTATCCGCCCCGAGCCCCCGATTTTAGGACGCCCCTAAATCTCAATAAGTCCGCAGAGGATATAATTTTTTTTTCAAAATATAAACTATTGAATCAAAATGTATACTAATGAAAACTATACGTTAATTTTTGAGGATACTAGGGGCCCCATTTTGCTGCCCCGAGCCCCTGATAGACTTGTCCGCCACTGGTCTACAGAGAAAAGTTTAGTCAGTCCAATTATTTACTGAAAGTTGAGGTTATTAATAAATTTAATTTTCAGGAACCCATGCTTGTCAGTTGGTGAAGAGATGACTCTGCGTCAGTTTGGTACCCCCAGTGAACTTCTTACCAAGCTGAGAGCTGATCTACGACTGTCTTTTCCAAGGTAAGGTAACAAAATAATATACTTTAAAGGTTAATAACCAAAATAAATAGCTTCTTTTTTTAATCACAACTTTTTTTATAATACTAATAAGGTGGCAAACAAGCATTCGGCCTGCTTGATGATGAACAGTTACCATAACGCTTGTAACATTATACTATCACATGCGCGTAATTTTCTATTTAAGAGCTAAGCTCTTGTCGGTGGAGCAATCGCCACCTCTCTCTATCCTCCGCTTGTCCTATTTTCTCCTTCACTTGATAAAAAAGTCATTCTTGGCCGTCCCCTACCTCTTTTTCCTTCAATTTTTTTTCTACAACACTACGGCCTTAAATTCTCCAAATATAAAGGCGCCAAACGGCCAAAGTTTACTTTTAAGGCTTTACATACTGCCGGTGCTGTTAAGAAAAAGATTCGTAATTTCAATTGAAACGGGCAGGCCTCGGTAGCTTAGTTGGTAAAGGGTTGGCACGGGACGCCAGGGGATCGCGGATATTACAATAAACAATATTAGAATTATGACTATGCGTAATGCCTAATATAATGCGTGGTTGGCAGCAATTTGTTAGCTACCTGTTTATTTACTCAATATTAAAACTGCAATAAAACATAGATATTAATGTTACTATCAATTTATTTTACAATTCCTTATCTTAACAGTATAAATATAGATAACAAATGTTATCTCTTCCGGAAATAAGCGAATTTTTTAACTAACTTCCTTATTGTATAAATAAAATATCAAATTGTGCGTGTTTGTTTAATGACTGCAATGAGTATGATTTATATCAAGAAGCATGTGGACTGGTTATATTATTATCTGATTATGAAAAAAATGCAACTAACGGTCAATGACGCACACATTCACCTTCTTCTTTAGATTAAGAAATAGATAATGTTGACAAGCATCAACCGTAAGTACACTTCCTAGTTTTAATTTCAAAAAAAAAAGTAAATCGCGGTGCAAAAAAAAGTGTACTAATAGCAGAAACTATAAATCAAGTTTTGATCCTGCGACTTTTCATGACATGAAAGTACCAACCTTTCATTTCATATTCATGAAATAAAGAAATAAAAATAAATAATTAATTTCTTCCAATTTTGAACTGTATCTATTTGGCACAAACATAGCAGACCTTTTGAGTATATTTTCTTAATTGTGCTAAATACGCTAATTTATACAGATTATAGCGTTTAGGTATACGCTATAATTTGTATACTAAATATGAATATGTACTAAATTATGACTGTAACAGTTTGAATCTTTCCTTAAATAATATTATAGGGAGAGTCACCGCTAATTAAACAATCTACAAAACCTAACCCTGGTATTATCTCTGGTTTAAAACTACAACAAAGATTAAACAAACCTAGTTAAATATTTAACTTATCTTCTATAAGCCATTTGCACCTAATTGTGTGTAAATATAACCATGAGACAGTAGGTAATTACTTGACTGCGATTATGCACATAAACTGTAGGCATTTCCATCAAAAGACTAGCTTTATAGTCCATTTAATGGCTGCTACACTGTTGCATAATAATGGCCACCACAAGGCATAAGCGATAGCGATTTTTACTAGAACATGGGCCAGGGATCGTTCAGTTCTAGTAGAGATATTATTATGTATTGTCGTTTGCAAAAAAAGTAGCCTATGTCCATTCTCGTGATGAGATTCTTCGAGATGTCGTGGTGGCGCATTGGTTACGGACCCGCTTTACAAGCGAGTGGGTGTGGGTTCGAACCTGGCATGTACTAATGTGACTTTTTCAATGTCATATGTACTTTCTTAGATATTCTAAGACACCACTGACTAACGGTGAAGGAAAACATCGTAAGGAAACCTGGACTTAATAGTCTGAAATTGCCAACACGCAATGAGCTAGCGCGGTGATTAATGCTCAATCCTTCCCTGTATGAGAAGAGGCCTTTGCCCTACATAAGGGACAGTTACAGGCTAATTTATTATGTCCATTCTCATATTCCAGGCTAGCTATATCCCTACCAAATTTCGTTACAAAATTTAAAAACTCGACTCATATAACTCGATTTTTATTAGCTATGAACACTCTCGATCAAATCACCTTTCAAATAAAAAGAACACTATATCAAAATTGCGCGTGTGTATGACTAGATGTATGAATGTGAACGAGGCAAAAGGAGTATATTTAGGAACAGTAGCTGGTGGCGTTCTGTAGTTTCTGCCTACCCCCATGAGAAAAAGGCGCGAATTTATGTATAATATAATATATGAATCAAAAATTGGCCCATTTGATTAGGAGCTGTAGCATACATACAGACACACAAACACGTCAAACTTATTACGCCGTTTTTGCGTTAGGAGTTAAAAACGAGTAGCGACTTATTTTCAAATCATTATTAATCGCCCTCCACTTGTCACATAGACCCCAAATAATTAACTTCCATCCTCATAACAGAACGAATTACTAAAAATAACTAAAAAATCAACACCTACGCGTTAATAAAGACAGAAATAACCTTTTATAGTCTTTGTCGACATTTATTATTCTATGAAAGCCTTAAAATTATACTTTAAAAGCTTTTATCGCGTCTGAAGAAGCAATGAAAATTATATTCCTGCTGCACATAAACTAACTTAGACTTACTTCCTCTCGCTCTAGCAAGGATCAAGAGAAAAGGATAGAAGAATATAAATTCTATAGTTTTGTGAGACGGAGAAAAGTGGTCGACAAAATATGTAATCAAGCCTGCGCCTGCATAGCAAAAAGTATTATAGAGCATAAAGTATCAAAACTATAATGCAGCTCGCATGTTAGAAATGATCAAGATGATTGATATAAATATTTTTATTTGCAGAAAATAGGGTGCATTAGTAATCGTTAAAAGGCTTACTGTGTAGTGATAGTCTGGTGGTGTGACCATTGACAGGCTAGTCAGAAGTCCTAGGTTCGAATCCAAGTATTTTAAAATAATTACTACCAGCACTGCGCCTCGAAGAGCACGTAAAGCCATTGACCATGCGCCTGATCTCTTTCCGGTCGAATCGGATTGCCGTCCGTCGTAAATAGAGAGTGCGTAGTAGGCTAATCTCAGTTGAGATTGGCTACTGTGACCAAAATTCGGTCGTTGCTTTGATACAGCCATGTTTTCCGATCTTTATTTTTATGCCAACCCTGAAACTGTAGCACGCATGCCACTGGATATTAGAAAATTTAAAAAAGACTTAAAAAAACACTCAAGAAATTCTAATCCCGTTCATGCAATCCGCTTATTTAACAGCCGTACCTGCACTTAAAGTTTTTGTATTTGAAATAACTGAGGACGATTCCCATGAATCCTGCTAGTAATTGTTACTATAATTTTTCTTTATGTCTTTAAATTATACCTCTGTGTTTATTACTGTGTAGGGTTAGCAAGTTGTCACCTGTCCCTTCGCGGTCATTGTACCAAATAGACGAAGGAGTCGTAATTGAAATTGTTTTATGTATTCGGATGTATTATTTTTCTACTTGTAGGCTTTCGCTTGTAGTAGCTTTTAATCCCGGTATTGGGGTATACCGAGATAATCATTGTGATATTTATTTAATTGTTTAATTGAATTATATGAGATTAATGCTCAATCCTTCTCTGTATGAGAAGAGGCCTTTGCCCTTCATTGGGACAGTTACAGGCTGATTTATTTATATTTTATTTATTTAATTGAATTAGTTAGTATAAGCAGGGTCACACAAATGCCGAGATCGTGTAAGAATGAAATTATTTAGTACCACAAATTATTATTTAGTTGAAAACAGATCTTGGGATTGGAAGCCCTAGCCCGTAGTCCTCTGAAATGTCTTAACATGCCGCCACTGTCAAGAATATCTCACAAGTATGCTGGTTTCCTCACAATTTCTTAAGTAGTGATATTAATTTGTTATACGCACATGATTTAAAAGCTAGTGGTACTGTGTCTGACTTTCGGCAACTTTTGACTTCAACCAAAATTAAGTTTTATTTCTTTATACCGAAGGATATGCCTGAATCGGTACTAACTTCATAATCTTCTTACTTTTCTTTTAAAAAATTACCAATCGATGTTTAAAAGTTTGTCTCAAATTCCAGTTTCGTGCAAGAGTTCTCATGCGAACCGCTAGATGGCGTGACGTTGTTATTGGAACTCCTGCGCAATGTGCAGCTCAGTCAATCAGGGGAGGGGGCGCGGGGACCTCCTGCCGTAAGAAGAAGACCATTATTAGACGAGCTGGCTTGTTTGTGAGTATCAAGAATTTGTTACCTTTAAATAAATGTTTCATTAAAAATACATTTGACTCATACTCATTTGAAGTCATATTGTACACAGAACAATAAACAAAAGAAGTTCTGAATTTGAATGCAGATAAGATCAAATAAAAACAAAATATTGAGTGTCCAAAGATTCCATGGAAAGAAAAAGAGAGAGAGAACAAAGAGTATAGAGAAGTAAATAGTATAAAGAGATGAATAGAAGAATAAAACCTAAACCTAAACCTACTATATTTAATTTTGTCTTCCAAAACCTTTTGATGTCCAAATTCTTATAAGTTTTGTCATGCGTGTCTCTTTCCCAGACAATGTCTTTGGAGCTGCTGTAGCCGCTATCCTGACTGCGTACGGAGGCTGGTCGGCGGCTCTAATGGAGTCTATACTCTTACTGTCTGTATCATGTCTACTGTCAATAAATCTAGAGTCTTGGCGCTGCAGGTACTAAATATTATATTTTAACTCTTACATTTTTGCACTAGTCTCCAGTCAATCTTTGATTTAAAAATAATGTTAGTAGTTAAATAGGTAATAAAACTATTTGTGGAAATAGACGACTGATAGTATGGATAATATTTAATGAAACAGCAGATGCAATAATCACAATGGAGTATATTATCGGAAGTAGCAAATTGAAAGTGCATACAGTACAGATAATCAATGACGCTGGATACATTCTTGACAGATATGAATTACAGATAAAATATAGTCTGTTGTATTTATTTAACAATAGGCCCTTTTTTTTTTTTTTTTTTTTTTATTTCGCAGAAGGGGAAATGCGCCTTATGCATACCGTCCCGCTCGGGGATGCGAGACGGTTATGTCGGGCTCTCCGGCCTAGAGATGGTAAGCGGCCGGCATACCGACTAAAACCCCTTCTGTGTCACCTCTAATCCGCTTTGTGACGGGAACGCGGTATCCCGAATGTATTGCATCCGCGAACCCGCCGCGGACGTCCGTTACCAGACCCTCCTCGGGGTGGGATGATTGACCCCCACCCACCGTGACCACTTCGAGGACCATGTGCAATGAGCGCCAGACGACCCCGAGTCTGACGCCCATGGTCCTCACCTCGGCCGCAGAGGATAGGGAGAGCGGCGCATCGTAATACCGACACTCCTCTTCCCCTGCGGCCCCACCGTGTCCGCAATCCTACGGTTGTGGCCCCGCCGAGGCCGCGGAAGGTAGGGAGAGCGGCGCACCGTAATACCGGCACTCCTCTCCCGCCGCGGCCCCGCACTCCTCAGCCGCGATGTTGTTTATACAACACCGCGGCCCGCCTCAGTTGCGGTGCTGCTAGGTGCTCCACCCTGATGCAGCACCGCAACCCGCCAGGGCCGCTCCAAAGTGGGCTTCTGGCCAAAGCCCGCAGGAGCGGCGTCTCCTTGGGGTTCCTCTTAGCTTCGCCGTGTGCCCAACCACGGCTACTAAGCCCCCCCGCCACGACAAGGCGAGAACCCACATTCGGGGGGGTAACAATAGGCCCTAATCTAATTAGTATAGACTAGCAAAGCAGAAAAAGTAATAGTGGCTTAGTGGGCCTAATGAACAGCAGCCGAAGCGAGAACCTGTAAATGTATTATTTAAAATCTTTCCATTTATTTCCAGCTGCTAACTAAAGCATGTTACCCACCAGCAAAAGGCCATAGCATGGTTTCCGAAGCCCTCTCAACTCTTCGTCTCCGCTACGGAGAACCAGTTCGCTTCAGATTCCTCGTAGGCATGCTACAAAGTTCTGGAGGTTCTGGAGATCTACAGGCAGCTGGACTGTCCTTTATAAATGCACTTCTCAGCAGTGCTCCCACTCCTCAGAGAAAGCTGTACATTCAAGCCGAGTTGGAGCAGGCTGGCTTTGATATTGTTACTTTGAAAAAGGTACAAATCTAAAATATTTTTTTGCTATATGAATTTGCATCACTAGCGTTGTTTAATAATATACTTATTCCTTCTAATTGATAACTAAATTTTCCACAGATGGTAGCCAAACTGCCAAACGTAAACGACCAAGTTACTAAAGAGATAGAATATTACGAGAAGCAACTGATAGACATCGATACGTTGAGCGAAAAAGCGAACGAAGCCCAAAGAGAGAAAGACGATATGAGGCATAAGCTTGACCTGCTTGAGAAGAGAGTCAAGGTGAGAAAGATAATTTTATTACTTAGAATTTTAACTTGTTTAAACTTAAAAAGAACTATTGCTCATCATGAGCGTGCGCAGCTACCATTGTTAATCTTAAACAATTCTAATAAGCAAATTCTTTTAAAGAGCCCAAATCGTTACAAATATAAAGCGCTTGGCCCTTGTATTTCAGATTCTTCAGGAAGAAAAAGGAATCCTGCTCTCATTAGAAAAATGTTTGAAAGAGAAGTGTTGCGAACTACAAGAAGAGGTTTCTTCACTACGATCCGAACACGGCAATTCTAATCGAAAGAAACCATTTAACATGAAGAAAAAAAACTCTGCTCATAAAAATAGAGGTGAGGTTTTTTTTTTACAAAAAAGCCCTGGTCAAATTTTTCTTCACTTCAAAGGCTACAAGCTGCAGGTTTATGCTTTTAAACTAATTTTTCATTTTCCTGTTTCAGACGAATCATCACCACCAGAAGATGAAGGTATCAGTTCCTCGGAGAGATCTCTAAGCCCTGAAGGTGATCCTCAAAGAGAGTCCATGGTGTACGAAGTTTTCAATGTCAAAAACGAAACATACGATCTAATGCGAAACAAGCGCACATTGCACAAAAAACTAGAATGTAAAAAGAATGATAAGAAATCTTCCGACGAAGAAGAAGAAACGACGATAGATGAAGTTATACAAGAGTTAAGAAACATAGTTAATCATGCTGAATCTGAACAATATGCAAAAGACGCTTTCACGGATGATCGTTCATCCAGATGCAACCAGACTTCAGAAATCAACGTCCCTCTGGAATGCAAAAAACATAGAGATGAAAAAGAGGATTCTATTACCAGCACAAGACATAGCATACAGATAAAAGGAAAAGAGAATTTCCCAGAGGATAGTGTAGAAGAAGATCAAGAGTCTGAAATTATTCCCAGCAAAATAGTACCCCACCCACCTAGGAAGGCTAAGAGCCTCCTACATTTATTCGTCCCACCAGTAGTAGACCAAGGTTTGGTATACAAACCACCTGATCTTTATGATGAGAACTTCTATTCAAGTGATGAAGGATCTGATTCTTTATTAAGTGCCTCAAAATATACCAAACCTGTAAGCAAGAAACCTTCGGGTTCCAGCTTCGATTTTAACGAATGTCGAGCTGTATTCAACTCTATTACTGATAGAATTAAAGATGAGGTTAGAACAAAGCGTTCCAGAACTCGTTCCAGAGAAGAAAGTAGGAAGACATCGATAAAACGAAGTGAGTCGTTCCAAACTTCTGAGAAAGGGTCTCGTCAACGGGAGTATATTGATAGCATGTTTTATGCTGAAACCCATACTCCCTTGATTGGTTCTATGACTCCGTTACAAAAAATTAATTCTAAATGCAATCGAGTCGATGAAATAGTGAACCTTATTGAATCTAAGAAGTTGACTAAGAGTCTAGATAGGATTGATGAAGGTCTCAACTCCATGGTAGATATTGTTATGTTGTCGGAACCCAGAAAGCCTGCCTGGCCTTATGAGAGACGACAACGTTCCTGTTCTAGAACAAGCAGTGATGCTGGTAACGAGAGTCCGTTAATCCCCGTCACGAGATCCAACAGTAAACTTAATACCAATATACACCGTTACGATACTAAATCCAGTCACAAAGATGACACTTTGAAAATGGAATCGCAGAAGTTCTACATGAGCCAATCTAAGATGAGCTCTGGTATAGACAATCAGCCTAGCTTCAACAGCTCCACTTTCTTGGTGAAGCGTGGTCATAGCAATGCTGGCTTTTACTCCGGGCCTCATATGCTAAGAGATGCACCTGCAAGCATGACTAGTCTCGTTATAAACGGAACACACAGCCACGCTGATTTGAAAAGAACACTCTCTCCTATTGGTTCAACTTCAAGCAAATTTGGATCCAATAAAGTAACGGACATGCCTTCAGGGTTGTACTAATAGGTGCTTTTATGTACTTTTTCGGAACCAACGACTAATTTAAGTGTTTCGTACCTAATTATGTGACTAGTGCAATATAGCCCTCTAGGGAGCATAACATGTTAGTGAAACATTCAGTTTCTGGAGATAGGTTAGAGGTTAATCAAATAAAGTTGTCATATTTTCTCATTCATTATTTTAGCTTTGTCCTTTACTGCTGATATACAAGTGAATGAGATAGCACATATTTGTAATGAGATAATGTTTGAGTTGCTGTAACTGTAGGTATTGTTGCCAAAATGAAAAATATCTATCGTACCTTTATGAAGTATTAAAGTACCATTCCATTCAGAAGTAGCGTTGTTGTAAAAATAGTAATGATCTGTTTTTTTTTTATTCAGAATAAAATTGGTGTGACATTAACTCACGATTATAACCTACCAGAACTGAATGCAAATAGATTCTTCTTTTAATTTATTTTTAGTTATTTAGCGATTAATTATTAAGTTAGTATCTTGGTAATTTTGTTTTTTAGCAAAATTTGCTTAAGATCACATCGTCACTGCTGCCAGTTTACCCTTTATTTTTGCAAAAAGAATTCTTTTGCAACACGACTCTGCAGACTTTTTACAAGAAAAAAATCTTCATACACAAAATCACTGAATCAGAGTTCGGTTTTAAAAATTACTTATTTAGTGAAAATGCAGAGTTTTAATCTCATAAAAGTCGCTTAAGACTTTATTAGTACCTCAATTATATTTGTTATTTTGTAAGCTTGCGAAAAATTTACGAACCTCGATTGGCCTCTATCGAATTACTTATTTACTCATTGTAAATAATATTGTGTATCATTAAAAATGTATAATTTTCTTGTATTTACATGATTATTGTAATAAAAACATGTACCTAAGTATACTATTTGTTTTTTATATAATCCTTCCTATAATTATATTCCGGGATAAATCAAATTAGCGAAATAAACAATAATAAAAAAATTATTTAAAAAAATCTGTTGGGCACTTGGCTAGGGGCCATCAAACAGAATAACTTTCTGCATGGCACCAATATACAGGGTTATTTGTAAAACACCAGCGTCCTTAAAAGGGGTCATTAAACTCATCATTATGAACAACTTTTACTATGGGACCAACCCTGAATCCCAAAAAAAACAGCTGTTCCATACATTTATGTTCACATGACTCAACAAAATGTATGGAACAGCTGATTTTTTTTTGCGATTTAAATATTGGTCTAATATTATAGTATTTAGGTACGTAGGTACAGTCAACAGCAAAAGTAGATGATCAAAATCAGAAACTCAAAATTAATGAACGGAGTTTTGAGTTTAGAGAGACTTTTGCTGTTGACTGTACCTATTATAGTAGATTTTTCATGACGCTCTAATTTACAATTCAACGATAAAGCAATCATTAGATAGGTGTGACTTAATATGTTTTTGCAAAAAATGATAATCGATAATGGCATAGGTAAATGAAGCAAAGAGTGAATCATGCGCTGAGGCGCATGCAGGCGAAACAAAATGAGTATTGTTATTTAAATAATGTACCTATTAAAACAAAGGTAATGTAAATAAATCGGAATATGTGTTATTCATTTGTACAAACGGTTAACGAACCTTGAAATAGATTTCTTAATAGGTCATAGAAGACTATTCATCACGGCTAGAGCTCTACCTATATCCAAGATATTATGAATCGTGATAGCCTTGGTGGTGACAAGGTGCGCACCTCTTACTTTTCGTAAGTTATGTGCGTATTATAAATTAATTTATCACTTACTCCATGCCCCGGAAAGCACGTAAAGCCGTTGGCTGCCCCTGATCTCTCTCCGGTTGTGTCAGATTGCCGTCCCATCGGACTATGAGAGGGATGGAATAGAGAGTGTTTGCGCTCACACTTGTGCACTATAATATATCTAATCTAATAGCTAATCTCCGTTGAGATTGGCCGCTGTGACCGAAATTCGGTCAGGAGGATATTATTATTTTTTATATACAGGAGCGGATACATAAGAAGGTGCAACATAATTATTATATAAATATTCGCCATAAGGATAAAAAGGGTATATTTTGTGCTAATATGGATTTTTATTTTCTTGAATACTATTTAATATACCTACGTGTAGAATAAAGATTTAGACATTTTATCACCACGGCTTATCTAAATTAGTAAAGATTTAACTAATCATAAATCCTGTCACTGAGGATTATTAAAAAAAATGCGAGCACTAAGGAAAAAATATAGAAAAACATAATATTTTGATCGATAATATTTTTTTTTATAGTACGGATTAGGGAATACCAATAGAAGGGATAGATTCGGTTACGATAAAAGGGATTCATTATTACTAGTAGTGCCTAGTACTATGCAGTTTTTTTAATTCATAGATCCATACATATAAAAAATCAATTGCCAAAAATGTTTGTCGGCGTTTGCGCGCAAAGTGGTTGGACCAATTTTGATTAAATTTTTTGTATGGGTTTGAATGGGTCCTTAGATGCTTTATATCCACAATTGGACTTAAAATTGGACCTGAGCGTGAGCGGAGTGTGGAGATCAGGTGTTCTGTTGCCGTCCCATACAGGGCAAATCCCTCTTTTCAAATATAAAAAAAAATCAAGCAATACGGGGGTAGAGCTTAAATACATTCTAGATTTCTGGGGCTAAAAGGTCATCTATGTCAATTTCAATTTTAAAATTTCAATTTTAATATTTACATGTACCTAATGACAATGTACAGCTGTAATCTATGGGAACATTGTACCTGAGAATAAATGTATTTTATTTTATTTATTTTTTTAAGACGTCATCTGGTACTCAATAACACTACCTATTCCAACCCTTGGTATTTTGGTAAAAACCAGCTTGTAACTGTCCTACTGTAGGGCCAGTAATGGCAATAGGTGGAAGGGCGTGGCGGGGGCGCCGAGGTTATGAGTCTCTTGTCCCCGGTGCTCCACCGGTACTGTGTTACGCCAGCAAAAAATTAACACTCGTAAGTGGCCCCAAAATATTTTTACCCAGGGTGTTAAAGGCCTTAACGCTGGCTCTGTGCAGGGCAAAGACCTATTCTATATACAAAATCAAAATATAATAAATAGGGTTTTCAGTAAAAAAAACATTGGTGTCAGAATTCTTTTTTATTAAACTAAACAGTCATAATATTTACAATTTTAACCTACGTACAGTCATTTGAGTCATCGCCGCTGTTCAGCTTCCTTCATAAACCTAATCACCTTATCGTACATCATTACTTTAGCGTCTCTACCCCAGATGAAATCGTAATGGGAAAAATCGGTCCTTTCTGCTGGGAATATCCCAACAACATTTGGAAGTTGCCTGGCCAAGTATAAAACATCTTTGTAATTTACTTCATTGTCACTGTATCCATAGTGAAGATATGATGGTGCAGTCACTCTGGCCAAGTTGTAGGATGGAGGGTAGATGGAGCCGTAATTGGCCAGGTTGGTGAATGTATTGTAGTTGTAGCGACGGAACTGGCCGAAACGGATGACTTGACCGAAGTGGGCCACTTGTCGGAGCGCGGCTCCAGCTGGGGCATGAGCCATGAAAAGAGGAACCATAGTCTGTAAATTAAAAAAAATATTACTTATAATCATTTGATGTCATGGTAGCGCATTGGTTACGGAGCCGCTAATGTGATTTTTTCTATGTCATAATGTATGTACTTTCTTAGTTCATTCAAACCACTACTATAATAACAAACTAAATAATTTTTGTGTATCAAAACCTAATTAATAATGATTCGTGATAGTCTAGTGGTGGTAACCGTCGACTGGCAAGTCTCTGACTTTTCGTAAATGATGTGCGTAATATAAATGAATTTTCGCTTAGGTACTCCATTTTCGAAAGTCGATTAAAAATAGTAATTTTAGTTACCGCATAGATCTTAAGATATTCGCATAAACTAAATTTGTTGCTAGACCTCACGCCTGCAGAGGCAGAGGTGTATGCAGTACACCCACGTTTCGCCGGCAATGTTATAAAACCCATGTATTGGTGGACGAGCCTATTGCCATTAACCCGGCACCGTGCTGCTACTGATAATTTCCTAATGGAAAAACTCGATAACACTTTGCCCGATCCGCGGGGATCGAACCCAGGACCTCGTGCTAAGCAGTCAAAAGTGTTTGTACAAACTTACGGCATTATAAGCGTCTGAATTGCTGAGCTCCCCAGTGATGATGGAAGAGGTGCAGAGTGCTGAGAAGACAGTCCTCTCAATGCAGAAGTTACTAGTAAACCAGCCAACGAAGTCTCGAGAGCCGAAGATTTCAGCAACGCCCATTGCGTTTGCAGATGTCTGGATGAAATAAGCACAGATTTAAAAGTGTTTGCATAATATGCATAAATACTTAATAAATTTGTTTATTGTGGCGCATTGGTTACGGACCCGCTTTGCAAGCGCGTGGGCGTGAGTTCGAACCTGACATGTAGTACCAATGTGACTTTTTTAATGTCAAGTACTTTCTTAGTTAATACTGGGTTATTTGTAAAACACCAGCATCCTAAGGCCGGGACTCCACCAAAGCGGAGGAGAGCGGAGAGGAGATGTGTTTCCACACAAATGACAACTCGATTTACTCGAGCGGCGCCGCTTGATCCGTCATTTGTATGGAAACACATCTCCTCTCCGCTTTGGTGGAGTCCCGGCCTTAAAAGGCGTCATTAAACTCATCATTATGAACAACTTGTAATATGGGACCAACCCTGAAATCTCAAAATAAAAATCAGCTGTTCCATACATTTTGTTGAGTCATGTGAACATAAATGTATGGAACAGCTGTTTTTTTTTGCGATTTCGGGGTTGGTCACAAAGTAAAAGTTGTTTATAATGATGAGTTTAATGACTCCTTTTAAGGATGCTGGTGTTTTACAAATAACCCTGTATAAGACACCACTACTACACTGACTAACGGTGAAGGAAAACATCGTAAGGAAACCTGGACTACATAGTGTGAAATCGCCAACACGCTGTGAGCTAGCGTGGTGATTAATGTCCTTCTCTGTTTGAGAAGAGGCCTTTGCCCTACATTGGGACGGTTACAAGGCTGATTTATATTATGTATTTTAAAAGAAAATTACCTCAATTATACTTTCATACGGTGCCATAGAGTTGAACATGGAGACATTATTGTAGTGGAAGAAAGAGGCAGGAGCTAAACCTTGGAACGAGATAAACTTCGCATTGTACTCTGGCCTCAGAGAGTTGAGGACCAGGAAAGCAGTTCCACCCTGGGAATGGCCGATATAGTGGAGTTTATCCTGCCCAGTGAGAGCTGTAATACGGTCAATGATTGCAGGCAAGTCGTGATTGCCAATCTCATCCCAGCTGAATTTCCAGAAGTTCTGGTTAAGCCTGCTGTCGGGGTTGAGTCGCAAGTGACGACGGGAGTAGAAGTTACCGCGGGCGTTTGCTAGCCACACATCGTAACCTGCTTCGGCGAGTAAGTAAGCTAGAAAAGAGGAGAAAATACATTTTTAAAAAATAAATATAGGTAAAATTATAATAATAATATCTTCCTGACCGAATTTCGGTCACAGCGGCCAGTCTCAACGGAGATTAGCCAACTACGCAGGAGATATTATAGTGCACAAGTGTGTGCGCAAACACAGGTGCCAGCGCCTGATCTCTCTCCGGTCGTGTCGGATTTCCGTCCCATCAGACTATGAGAGTCTGATGGGACGGAAATCCGACACGACCGGAGAGAGATCAGGCGCTGCTGGGCCAACGGCTTAACGCGCTTTTCGAGGCACGGAGTAAGTGATACTTAATTTATAAAACGCACATAACTTACGAAAAGTCAGAGGTGCGCGCACTGACTTGCCAGTCAACGGTCACCACCACTAGGCTATCACGACACAATACACACGACATAGGTAAAATTATGAATGTATTAAAAATTTTTATAAAGAGGATAGAATTATAATCATGAGCATCCCGAAAAGAAGTAGGAGTGTAGGGGTCGCGTTTTCGCCGCGGAGAACCTATGGTACAGTCAACCGCATGACAGTAGTGACACTGAACTACAAAAATAGCCTTTACTGCTACGTAATAAGGGTGCTGTCTATGTCAAATTGTTACCACTGATGTGCGGTTGACTGTACTATAATTTGAGAGCAACTCAAATTATTATTAGGTACTAGTTCTAGAGAATATATTTTAATATAATATAATATTTGTTTGTGTCCAAATGAAGATAAAATGTATATATAATTATTATCTTCTACAGGGTTATTTGTAAAACACCAGCATTAATGATGCTGTTCACATGACTCAACAAAATGTATGGAACAGCTGATTTTTTTTTGCGATTCAGGGTTAGTCCCATAATAAAAGTTGTTCATAATGCGAGTTGAATGATTCAATAGGCAAACACAAAAAACTAGGTACTTACCATTTTCTCATCTGTTTTTAAAATAATATCTTTTATTCGGTAACTATTGTTATTGTTTTGCTTCAATAATTATTATTTAAAAAACAATGGAAAAAAATAAATAATTGTTTTTTGATCAATTATTGGACCTTTAGTTTAAATTAAAACCAGATAAAACTGCCTGAGAGAACTGTTTCTTATCAGATGTGACAGAATCAGAAATTAATTGATTGATCTCACATTAATCTGATTATCGCTAATTAATATTACGTTTAAGTCGATTATGAGCGTTAAATAATTAAAAATCGATTGATATCGGTCACGAATAGGATTTGTTTCAGATAAATAAGAAAGTATTAGATAAGTGCGTCTCATATTACGCGTGTCAAATGCATGACATGTGTTTTGTGACTGTACTATCGTGGACACGAACGGTGCACCACTTTGCGATCAAAATGCTTTGAACGTTGCTACGTGCGTAGAGGCGGGGCTAGCGCTACGTTCGGACTATTGCATGATAAGTCTGGGCTACCTACCTAGTAAACTGTGTTTATTTGAGTAGGAACATTTTTACCCGACTACAAAAAAGGAGGGTTATGATACAAAACTTAACATAACATAGACTCATGCCTGGGTCATGATGTTTCGGATCAGAACGTAATAATGAAGACCATCAAACACAATATTATATAAGTCATATTAATAGGGGGCGAGTACTTATCTAATCTTGAATAATATTACAAAAGTGTATGTTTTAAATATGCCTGTGTGTAATGGGTTGATGGAAGCCATAGCATCGCTTTGGTTTACTACAAAGAGGGTAAGTATAAGATAAATGGATAAGAAAATAATAAATATGATATTAAAATATTTGGATTCAAAAATCCGAATTGATTTAGCTGGGTTAGTCATGATTGAAAAGTTGAAAACAATCAATTAGCTAAACGAATTTGTGAAACTAGGCACTTGGCTTACGTAAAGAACATAATTATTAATAAAAAAAAATAGATGTAGATAGTTTATATTCCATATAAAACCGTAAGTAAGTAAGGTAAACGCTCCTAATACGGCGGTAGCCAAAATCGCTTCCTATTACGGTGGTATTTCTATTTTCGCGTTTTATTCCCGTTTTATTCAGTGTAGGTACACAAAAACCGAAACTATTTATTCTAAATCTATTACTTTATGACTTAACTGACGTTTGCAAGTATAGCACATAGACAACACAACAAGATCAATCAGTCTGTGTAACGTCATCGACGTGAGAGGTGTTTCATACAAACGCGGAACAACAAAAGTAAGTACACAAATACACACATCAAAAGTGTCTAGGGATATTTCAATTAAACCGAAATAACTAAAATTCTATTTACTTTTTGTTAAGACACCTACACATTAAAATAAACCTTGTTTAATAGCCTATCTAATCTGATAATAAACTTTTAGATAAAGTTAAATTTAAAAAAAACTTAGAAGAAGAGGAAAATCTCAGACAAAGTTTCAATCTTAACTTTATTTTTGAAACATCAAAACCTTAACAAAACAACATTTCTTTTTTATAAAACGCATCTCCGGTGTTCATTTAATCATGCCACGTAGACATTTGACCAGGGACGAAATGTTAAGAGCAGTGGGCATGATTCAAGCAGGCGCTACCCAAATTACGGTTTCTGAAGCCATGAGGACCAGTCAGAGCGTTATATCCAGCCTTTGGTCATGTTATCGTGTCACGGGGGAAGTGGTGGAACGGCACCGAGGACCTCAACGCATTACAACACATGTACAGGACCGATTCATAGTAAATACTGCACGAAGTCAACCAAATGTAACGGCGATGCAATTGGTTCAAAGGCTACAGAGAGACTATGGTTTGCTGGTAAGCGGTCAAACTTTGAGAAGACGACTGCATGAAGTCAACCTACGTGCTCGTAGGCCACTTCCGGTACCAGCGCTAAGGAGAAGCAATCGAGGAAGAAGATTACAATGGGCTATTGCACACGAAAACTGGAACCATTCTCAATCGTCACTTGTGCTTTTCTCTGATGAATCCAGGTTTGGATTTCATCCTGATTCGCGAAGAGTACGCGTTTGGAGAGAACCTGGACGTTGCAATCGACTGCAGCACCCACAACAAGTTCATGCATATCAAGGTGACACGATTATGGTTTGGGCAGGAATTCGTCTCAGTGGTAGAACGGAGCTCGTTTGGTTACAAGGCAATATGACTGCTCTAAAATACCGAGATGAGGTACTAAAGCTTGTAATCTTGCCCCACAGACAGCAAATGGGACAAAATTTCCAGCTAATGCACGACAATGCCCGTCCACATACGGCGCGTATCGTTACAAGTTGATTACAACAGCATGATATCCAAGCTTTAGACTGGTCTGCACAATCCTCTGACTTAAATCCTATTGAGCGTGCCTGGAATATGCTTCAGAGAAGAGCTTTTAGGAATTTCCATGAAGATATTGTGCATGAAAACCAGCTTTTCTTGCATCTAAGCAGGACTTGGGGCTGTATTCCACAACAGGATATTGACACCCTTGTTTTGAGTATGCAGAACCGCTGCAGATGTGTCAGGAGAGTCTTAGGTGGATTCACGAATTATTAATTTAAAATTTTCAACAAATTTAAAAAAAAAATAGTTGTTTTGTTTAGGTTTTGATGTTTCAAAAATAAAGTTAAGATTGAAATTTTGTTCGATTTTTTCCTTTTCTTCTAAGTTTTTTTAAAAATTTGACTTTATCTAAAAGTTTATCATCAGATTAGATAGGCTATTAAACAAGGTTTATTTTAATGTGTAGGTGTCTTAACAAAAAGTTAATAGAGTTTTAGTTATTTAGGTTTAATTGAAATATCCCTAGACACTTTTGATGTGTGTATTTAGAAACTAAGTTTTTCGTATTAAGATGCCGTTCGAGTTTGTTCATTTGTTATTTATAGCATTTTCTTATTATTACACTCACTATTTAAATAGCTTATTTTATATTTGTAAGTCATTTTTTACCAAAAAAATAAAAAATAAAATACCGCCGTAATACGATACAAATTTTGTAGATTAATCCTAATACGGTGGTATGACTCCGAAATAGGAAAAGTACTGGACATGTTTAATTGTTTATAACTTTCAATTGATTAACTTATTGAATTAGTTTCAAGTTTAGTTGAAATAATTATTAATCACATAACTTAGAAACCATATTCTGTGGTATGTGTTCTTAATTAGAAATCTAGTTAAATATGAAAACTGTCGAGTACAAAATGTTAGTTTCTTAGAAGAGGCAAATATGGGAAGGTGTATTTTAATTTATCACAAAACATTTATTTTGTATAAATTTTGACTTGAGTTTTACAAATCTGAGCCAAAAAACTGTTAATGTTTGATTAGGCATTTTTACTCTTTTGTTTATCGAAATATTTATGGGTCAGAATTAGGATTATCGAAAACATGAGTAATTTTCCTATTACGGCGGTAATTATTTCCAGGTAACTCCGTGTAGGGTTCTAAGATCTCCTATTACGGCTCTATTCATACAACATAAAATTACAAGTTTTTAGGGTTCCGTAAAAGCTTTGTATCTTTTTTTTGTGGATTCTTATTTGACATGCATGTTTTTTTTTGATAAAATCAAAAGCGATGAAAACTTTAAAATTTATGTAATTGTTTTATTTAAATTTATGCAATCTACATAATTTTTATTTTTGTTTTTATAGATATTATGGACAGAATTTAATAAATATTATTTGTACGGAACTTTAATGAATATAATTTCTGACCCTCCGTATTAGGAGCCGTCTACCGCAGTAATAGGATCAGACCAAAATTGTACCTCCGTATTAGGGAAAATCGACCAGACTATTTAAATATTTCTTTAAAATAAGAAATATCATCAACAGAAACATAGTCTCAACAGCAATACAAAATATAAATTCCACTTTTAACGATAGAATTTTTTTTCACCTTTAGAAATACCTACAAATGCTTATTTTTGTTTCTTACTTTCAAATGATGCGAAATACCTCCGTAATAGGTGCTTTTACCTTATATATGTAAAACCGTAAGCTTCTTTTCTTCCATCGTTATAAACAAATAAGCGAGCAAAATCGCGGGTGTCAGGCGTAATACATAAAATTTGTTGATAAAACTTAATGCCAGACATAAAGGGCATTGGACTGCGATCCATCGATCAGACATAGACATGATGACTACGATTACTAGGACGATTGAGGACGCGGTAAGACGATTGTCCGATTATAATAGAAAGTGTATACATAAATAACAATTTTATGTAGATATAATAATGTACCTACTAATTTTTAATATAAGTTACGGCCATATAATTGACAAAGAGATAGGATATATGCGAGATACTATGCCATGTGTGGCGGGTTCAAGCTCCGCTCGTGTTAATTACCTTATTTTTTTAAAATGTAGATATAACTTTACAACTACATCTATCCTACCTTGACTTTGCCGCACCCTGCTGTGAGTTTGCCACACTTTACTTACTGCCATTTCACCGCCAATTATACGGATTATACGTATCATATTTTTCCTTGGCCCTGCGGTAACTTTCGCATCTCTTAAAACTACATCTTCTACATAATATATCTACACAAATATTATAAAGAGTTTCTTATTTTTCTTGTTTGTATTATAAGTAAGGGGTTCTCAGGGGAACTAACGGACTGATGATACGTATTCAGTCGATGGCAGAAACTATTGTACATCAATAAAATTTTAGATCTAAATCAGTTGTTACTTTTATAAATTAAACCCTGAAGATGAATTAAATCCAATTATTTGTGATAAGATTAACTTTATCATCCAATTTGAGCTTAAACCTCTCTAAATTATTAACTAGACCAAATCTGACCAAACTGTTTTAAAATTACTTTCAATTGGGACGGAAAAAGAACCTATTGTGCCAGGGAAAAATCCTCCAAAAATGTTATCAGAATTCTATAAACATTAAATAGGCGTTGTCCCTACAATGCCTCATCTTTGCCGCGCCTTATCATGTTTTTCTCGGCCCTACCTTGCCTTTACCGCGCCTTGAGTTCGGTCATCAGCATTTTCGGTCCTACCTTTTCTATGTTGGTACATTGTGAATTTGCCGCAGATTAAATTACTTATCATGTTTCGCCTTATGCCTTATACCTGCCGTTGCATTGTCCTGCTCTAATTTTGCTACACCTTGTTATGTTTTTTATCGTGCCCTACCTTATCTTTATTGTACCCTACCTTGCTTACCCCTGTATCTTTATTGTGTCTCGCTTAGTCTTTTTGTATTGTATAATATTTTAAAGTAAAAAGGTTAATTTAAATCGTTGTTTTTTTCGCCCTACCTGTAATGAGAGTACTTTTTCCATCGGAATTTATACAAGTAACTGGATTCAATTGTAATTAACTAATATGTAATTGATCATAAATCATCATCTATCATAATCTTTGTCTCTTTAACGTGTAATATAATGATGTCAATTGACATAATTATACAAAAACATATAATCTTACATGTTTACGTAATACTGTATATTCCTTATGTACTGAATGTCTCTGAACTTTAATTTTAAATAGATCATGCCTTTAATTGGAATTGGGATCCAAAAAGAATGAGGTGGCAGTCAGCAGTTACCCCTTTACAGATAAGTAGGTACTATTATTAAGCTTACCTAGAGCATTTCCTGGTCCAAGAACGACGAAGTCAGCAGAAGAAGACAAGAGTCCGTGCATCACCAAAACGATGGGTTTCTTGGGATCAGGAGTGTTGTTGCTATCCCTGCCATGAGGGATCCTATGGACCTCGAGGATGTAGCCATCAGACGTGGTGACGTCATGCACCTCAATGGGGTACCCATATTTAGAAATGAGGCCGGGCTGCGAGAAAAAAGGAAAGTAGCAGTACAAAATAGGTTTAATAGCAGAGTAATACATATATTCCCCGGCTCGGTTCTGATCTACTTTCCTCATAAAGATAGTCAAAAAGTGGAATACCCTAGTGACGACACCTGAATTTGCAGATCACTGCAATTTTGGGATCTTCAAATCTAAAGTGAATACAATTTCTAAGGGTGTGCATTTCCATCGTAGACCACAATTCTGCTTGCCATCTAGTGGGTTCGTACTCATACAAATGCCTTTTTCGTTAAAAAAATGTCTGATAATACTATGATAATGATAATCCCTGCATACATAATCTAAGATAACTCCGACCTTAAACTGTTCATGACTGATTGATTTTGGTCCCTAGTCGAAAATAAACTCACTAACTTTCGACTCACACAATATTTTTGATAGGCAATTTCATCATAAACCTTTCGATGTACCTAGATGACAAATATAGATACTTACACAGAAATTGGTTGTGCGAAAGAAATAAACTCCAATCATAAAACCTTAATTGCCTATTTCTAGCCGCGTGGCCGCGGTTCTATAATTATTTATTCTTAAACAAAATCTTACCACATCAAGAAGGGAGTCCTCCTCAATACAGCTGGAGTATCGCGAACTGCCATCGTTCGTTTTAAACAGATTTTCTACATAGTCAGAATTAGGAGCTCTCCGAGCTACAGCGGAAGTCGCCAATGCGACCAGAAACAAAAATTTAAGGACCATTATTGCACGTTAGTGATCCACTGATGACATTTAACCACGCGCCGCCACTTTTGTAAGGACGTTATCAATCCGACATCGATTATCTAAAGATTAGCTATAAAAACTTGGATTTACAAGTTACTGAATATCGACAATCATATCTTCAGGATTAGGAATCAATTGATTTTATTTCTTTGATTACAACGCCATTGACAGTTTGTAAAACAAAGAGATTATTAGTTGTGGATAAATAAACTAATAAACATATGAATACCTAAATGAATTGATTATAATTACGACACGTGCTGGGTTGAGGTGCCACTCTTATACGGTAGAACGGATAACGCCACGCACCAAACGGTTCGGCGCCTCCTATTTTTCCGTTCAATTAAGATGTGGAACTCGTAACCAGCCCACGTGTTTCCCTCCACTTATAATCCTGGGTCCTTTAAGCGGGACGTGAAAAAGCTTTTCACCCCCCCGTTGTTCACACTGTTGTCGAGTGGGATTTTTTTTAAGTGTTGACGTTCCTTCCCGATCGTTCACACCCCACGTGACATTGTACAAGAGTCAAGACCTAGAAAATTGATTTTAACCTGACTTTCGAAAGGAGGGGGTTTAGAATCGCTTTTATACAAGTATGCGGTATAGAATCTCATAAACCTTGAAGGAGAAAACTTTTGGATGATATAGGTATAAGGAGCAGAATTTGCAAATTACATACATCCTTAAGCTAAAGATTGGATAGCAAGCTTATACAAGGCAACCATACCAGCCAGACCATCTAGGTAGACAGCTAACCAATCCACGCAGCAAGCCAAAACAAAACATTCCGAGCAACGCCAGTTTACAATAACAAGACGTCATCGATCATCTATTCTGTGTCAACCGGCCTCTGATCTCTCGTTTTAACCGCGCCACTTTTCTAAGTCTGTGATGTTTAGCTCAGGTGGCATTTGCGCATAAAATAAACATGTTTAAACATTCCTACATGCATAAAAACACGTGCTTATCAAGCTCTATAATTGATCTTGATGTATCCATGAAATTAATTGTCGCGCTGCTAATTTTTCAATCTTACTTACAGTGGTGCGTACTGTTATAACGAGAGATCAGAAGCCGGTTGATACGGCTTGTCGATGACGCCTAGTGGTGTTATAAACTGGCATTTCTTGAAATGTTGGAGATCCGAGGCGCGTTATGTCAGTGGGGAGTGAAATAGAAATTACTGTGAGAGTGTACCTAATACCATACAATAATGTGTGAGAGCTAATTTTTAGGTGCACTGTTGGTCACGTGCCCAGCTAGCGACTCCCACGCCATATCAGAGCCTAGGCTGTAGTTTTAAATTTCATTGAATTTGATCGTTTTATATACTAGCACTCAAAAAAAAACCAAAACAGCAACCATAAACTTATGGGACATCGCCATTAAGGTATATAACAGCCACCAAGCTTAGATGGCTGATGGCGTATCTTCAAAATTCCCAGGAATAGTACCGTATAGCCGTAAGAAGTGTAAAGAAAACGCGTGGGACATTCAAACTAATCTCAGAAAGTCCTCGAAAATCCTAATTTATTACAGAGAATCTTTATCTACTTAACAAGTAGATTTCAATCCTATGATAAGACATATACTATGTTAAAACAAGATAACTAAACAAAACATCTAATACGTGTTTAAGCGTATCATAGTTTTGCTCGCAATCGGGTAAGTTCAATGGCAAATCCGCTTAATCATTAATATCGGCATTAAAACAAGTAATAAAATGTGTAGGGATTAGATTGCTGTAACATTAGAGTAGCTACACACATAGTCGGTTTGGCACATTCCGTTCGGTATTTTAGAAGAAATTTCATCGGGACTTCTTCGAAAATTGGTACCTTTCATCCCGAAAAAAAGGAAAAATCTCGAGGACCGTCACGTGTCTTTCGAATCACTTAATTGAAATTCTAAATTAACGCGACCGAAGCCGCGGGCAATAGCTAGTCTGCTATATCGTTTTCCTTATTAGGTACTATTCAATTATTTTTTATTAGATTATAATGGCTTTTTATCATGTGACATATAAATTTCAGTGCACTTTGTGACATATAAATTTTTATTTCTTTCTTTTCTTATTCATGAGGGTCGAAAACACAGTCGATTCGGTATTTTAGAAGAAATTTCATCGGGACTTTTCGAAAATACCGAATCAAATGTGCCGAATCGACTATGTGTGTAGCTACCCTGTTTTTTTTTTATTAAAACAAAATGTTTCACGAGTTCCCAAATGAATTAATTAATAATAAGTACTCTTACATGCGCGCCACTGATGTCAAGGTTGTGAAGTAACCTGTGGGATTTTTCTCTATCAGTATTCTCGTAAAATCAAGCTGTACAATACTGTACATGTACCTTAGCACTACGCTTGCAACAATGACACGAGACACGCAGACTCGCAGATGCTCTCTAAATGTAACCAACCATTATCGGCTACAAAGATATTGGATTTCTATGATCGGCTAGAACAATAGCTTTTAGTATGCTAAAACAAAACATAACATTTGTACTATGTACCTCGTGATTCATTGTTTGCAGGTGCTGTTTATAAATAATAATATAGAAAAGGAACTTCCCACATTTCAATACGAAATAAAGCCGTTGGCCCTGGGCCTGATCTCTCTCGCGGTCGAGTCGGATTGCCGTCCCATCAGTTTACGAGAGTGAAGGAATAGAGAGTGCATCTGTGTTGCGTACACATTTGTGCATTATAATATCTCCTGCGTGGCTAATCTTCGTTGAGATTGGCCGCTCTGACCGAAATTGAGGACATTATGATTCGGAGATAATTTGCTGAACGCTTCGGCTGTTTCCGCCAGACACGTGTGAAGATACTAAGTCGTGAGTGATGAAAACCAACAGGAGATCTGCGCTGCGCACACGTCCCTCGCAACGCATCCTCAAACATCTCCAGTGGAAAGGTATCCTTATTGTCACGATATTCGGATGTATCTTGAAAAAAACAATACAAAATCTATTATTATATGCCAATGACATGCAATTTTTTTAATATGATGACGTACTCGTAGCACTGTATAGATATTATTATATTCGTCGTAATAAAAATTAAACATACCAATAACTTAAAATAATTATAACAGTGTTAGTTCTTTGTGAAGTGACGTCATCAATGCGTCTTCGTTAAGTCTGTCACAGACTTTAAATAAATAATAAGCCAGCCTGTAACTGTCCTAATGCAGGGCAAAGGCCTCTTCTCATACAGAGAAGGATCGCCACGCTAGCTCACTATTAAGTCTAGGTTTCCTTACGATGTCTTTCGTCGTTTGTCAGTGTATCTTAGATTTACGAAGAAAGTACATAATTATTATGACAGTCACATTGGTACATGCCAGATTAAGAGTGTTCAAAGTTCGAACCCACACCCGCATGCTTGCAAAGCGGGACCGTAGGTAACCAATGCGCCGTCAAGACGATAATATAATATTTTATTTAGATATTAATATTAATATTTTAACGACGAATATAATATAAGTATGTATATTAAACAGCGTGTAACAGAAGTCCGAAATAATACATTAAGGGCATATAAGGTACCCTATAAACAATCCTTGAGCATAGGTTTTGGAACCGTACCCCAAAAAATACTCGAGTAAACCACGGTCAAAGTTTTCACCAAAATCTTTCAAATACAGCCCTAGACATTAGCTGAAAGTTGAATCAACAGGAATCCGGTTATTTACCTTCAATAAATTCTTTAAGTAAGCACTAGGCAAGAGTAGGATAATGAAATCGGTCATTATTGAAGAAAATGAAATCAAAATAATTATTTTGTATGAAAAAATAATTCCTCTTTTGCATTCAATATTTTCACAGGCTCTTCATGATACACATACATACCCTTAAGTATTATTTCGGACTTCTGTTACACTCTGTATAAGGTGCTTCTAAATTATCTACCACGGCTGCAATGGGAGATAATATTGGTTATTTATATTACAATAGTAAAGTTTTTTTTTATCTAACGTCAATTTTTTTTTCTTTTGCCTACATTTTATTACGTAGGTCTAATTCTGCTCCATGCTTCAATTTTTTTTTTACTATACCGGGGTATAAAATTTCTTCACTATTATAATCTATATACCCAATACTTTCTCCAATTTAGAAGCACATTATATATTTCAGGTTCCCTCATCTTATGATAATTAAGATATTTTATCTTAATAAAGAATATCGAGAATATACAACGTGTAACATAAATATTGTGAGACTATATATTATGAAGTCAATCCACCGTCAATGAAGTCAATACTGCGAACTTGTAGGACATCAGTTTGCATAATTCACGAAAAAAAATCACGAACAAACTTGCCGATCAGCAGCTCTTTTTATGAAGAATGAAATATTTTTTTTACAATTTCGCAAACTGATGTTTTACAATTTCATAGGTAGATTGACCTCCTGAAGAGTCCCACACTGTTTACTTTACACTTTGTATATACACACATCAAAAGTGTCTAGGGATCAACATATATTTTTGCAATAACTTTTCTCCTGATTGATATTAATTAAAATTTTCTTTAAGGATTCATCAAATAAAGTGTTTTCGTTTGTCACAGTAACGATAAACCAAGTCACCTTTGCATTAATAAAGAAATTTGCCATTTTCCTAATAAAGGGATTTTTGACATTTGAACCACTAACATTAAAGTTCAAAAAAAAGACTGAAATAACAGTTTTCTTTAAAATTTTATTGGGTAACTTAAACAATTAATAATCCGTGTTTCTACCGCGAACACTAACAACACAAGAACATCGGTTTGGCATACTCAAAATGAGTTCATCCAAATCACGCTGTGGAATGGCCGCCCATGTTCGTTGCAACAACAAAAAAAGGTCTTCTTGCGACGGGATACCCTCCATATTCGGCAGAGCTCTTCTCTGTAGCATATCCCATGCATGCTCAATCGGGTTCAAGTCTGGCGACTGAGCAGGCCAGGGCAGGACATTGATGTTAGCTGCGGCGAGAGTATGTCTTACAACTCTTGCGGTGTGCGGTCGTGCATTATCATGCATTAACTGAAATAAGGGACCGATTTGCACTTGTAGAGGAACGATGACGTCTGATACAATCGTCTCAGCATAAATTTGAGCGTTGAGGTTGCCTCTGATCCAAATCAACTCAGTTCTTCCGCCGATCCAAATACCCGCCCATACCATGATGGTTCCACCACTATAAGGATGGACTTCCTGGCAGGATTTTAATCGCTGTTGGCGTCCAGGGGTTCTCCAGTGTCGTATACGTCTTGTATCCGGTCTCATACCAAAACGAGACTCATCAGAAAAGCACACGAAACGCCATTGTTCTTCTGCCCAATTTCTGTGTTCAAGAGCCCATTGATATCGAATCCTACGATTGTGCATTGCTATAGGTGGTACCCGTAGCGGTCTTCGGGAATGAAGGTTCACTTCATGCAAGCGGTTTCTGACTGTTTGGTCGCTAATTAAGTTCCCTGAAGAGTGATGAAGCCTCACGGCTAACATCATGGCGGTTATTGTTGGAGCTCTTCGAGTTAAGATTTGAATGTATCGGTCTTGTCTCCGTGTGGTGCAGCGATACCGTCCTCCATGGCGCTCAGCCACGGTACCAGTGCTTCGGTAACGTGTCCAAAGTCGACTGATAACACTCTGACTTGTATTCAGAGCTAAAGCCACAGTACGTTGCCGGGAACCAGCTTCTATCATTCCCACGGCTCTGAGCATTTCTTCCCTGCTTAAATGACGTCGCCGCTCCATAATAACGTTGGTTTTAATCAGTAGTAGGGAAACAGTAGCACTAATAATGTCTTCAATGCGTTGTATGTTTTTATAGGGAAAATATTGACAGCTGATTTTCATCTTTTACTCGAATTTGATTCACAGTTCCTGATTCAAATTATGAAATGCACCAAAAAGGATCCATATAAATTTATAAAATCATAAATTTATTACAAAGCCACATCTCAATCTCAAGAAATCCGCATAAAAATGCTTGATCCCTAGACACTTTTGATGTGTGTAGTATTCATCTTCATCTTCTGTGACGGGTTTTTCATACACATCGATACATCGTCATAGACAATGATGGGGCTCTTGATACACACATAAATGCGGTGATTAGGTGCACAGCACCGTGTAACCACCTTATGAAAAGCCACATTTTTTGATGTTGGTTTAGTTCAACGATCAATAAAAATATAACCACATAAGTAACTAATTTCTTAGACACTTACACAAACAATTGATAAGCCGCCATAAATTAAAATAGTTGAAAACAATTTGGTAGCTGACAGTTTGGTATTAAATCCGGTAAAATCTTAACGATTAACGAAATAAAGGGATCATAAATTATTCTATTATCATAAATGACGTTCAAAAGCTGAACTGATATGTTGACACAAAGCTGAATTTAGATAATGAATCAACTTTTAAACGGATAAACTCGCGTATATTGTATTTTTCTAAAACACACCTGACGTTTCGAGATCTTTGCAGATCTCGTGGTCGCAGACAGACCAACCAAGTCAAGCCAAGGCAGACGAAACGTCAGGTGTGTTTTAGAAAAATACAATATACGCGAGTTTATCCGTTTAAAAGTTGTTTAATTATGTTAAATGTTCGCGAAAGTTAAAGACTATATTATCTGAATTTAGATTTTAGTATCTTCACTACATAGTATAAAACAAAGTCGCTTCCCGCGTCTGTCTGTCCCTATGTATGCTTAGATCTTTAAAACTACGCAACGGATTTTGATGCGGTTTTTTTTAATAGACAGAGTGATTCAAGAGGAAGGTTTATATGTATAACACATGCATATTAGCGTAACTGTGCGAAGCCGGGGCGGGTCGCTAGTGATACTATAAAATCGAACAAAATATATCTGTCGATCACACAATAATTTATTCATCCATTATTGTTGAGTCACACAAGAGCTATTCATCGTGTTGTCAAAATCACATGAAAACATCGTATGATCACTGCTATAATAGCGATACCTAGCCTCGTTAAATGACATCGTATGACCACTGTTTTAATAGTTTAGGTTGGTTAATTGACATCGTATGATCACTACTCTATTAGTGATAGACAAGTGAAAAATGGGGATCTACCGTTTTTTAAATTAAAATAAGAAAACATTAACATTTTTTTAAGTATTAATGCGTCATCACCTGCCTATCCTTTTCCCAACTATGTTGGGGTCGGCTTTCAGTTTTATCGGATGCAGCTGAATACCAGTGTTTCACATGGAGCGACTGCCTATCAGACCTCCACAACCCAGATACTGGGTTACACGATACCCCTTGGTAAGACTGGTTGTCAGACTTTCGGGCTTCTGACTACCCGTAACGACTGTCAAAGATCAACAATTGACTGAGCTTAACGTGTTATCCGAGGCACGGAGAGTGATAATTAATTTATAAAACGCACATAACTTACGAAAAGTCAGAGGTGCGCGCCTTGGGTTCGAACCCGAAACCTCTGATTTGTCAGTCAACGGTCAACACCACTAGGCTATCACGACTCTCTTAAAGTATTAATGCGTACTGTGCGAATATTAAAGTTTCAAATTTGTAGACAGTACTAGAAAGAACATCATTTTTAGCAGTATTTTAGGAGTGAGAATTAATGACCGCATTAAGAACTCTATACTGCGTTCCAAAATACAAATCGCTGATGTAGGTAGGCCATACAGCTGCTACGCTCAAGTGGAACTAGGCTGGTCACATCTGCCGCATGATGGATGAACTATGGGCAAAAACAACTACGCAGTGGATGCCAAATAAATAGCAGTAAATGTCTTCGCGGCAGGCCCAGGAGGAGGTGGCGGGATGAACTCGGTCTAATGCAATCCTCAAATTCAATCAGAGACAAGTGGAAGGAGGAAAGGGAGGCCTTTGCCCTGCAGTGGGATAATATAAGCTAAAATAATAATAATAATAACTAAATAGAAAGAAACGCAATCACGAGGGCAGTTTTCAAAATCAAAGAAATTTCAAAATCTCTTTCAAAATTCGTCCGATAAATGTTTTGATTTAGAATTCACTCCGCACTCCGTCTGTAACGTCATCGCGCACATTCCATCTTCCATTATTAGTTGCTACAGACGGTTTAGCTTATAACGAACTGTAACAATTAGACAATCCATTGTTAGCATTTAAGAACAATTGGATGAAAGATAAATAAACAACATGACCCTTATACAAATAAGAATGACTTCAGATGTATCTACCATTTGATCTGTGACTTTACCAGTGGAAACTAGCGCTTAGTGATTTAATGAATCAATAAATTAATTAAAGTTTAGTTAGTGAATTTTCTCATAAATTAACTGAAAAGTTTATGTGACGATTTATTAAATTGTTCTCATTAAAATTTTCGCTACAAATTTTAGTCAAGTTACAATAAAATTTAGTAAAAAAAATACTACCTATTTAAATACGAGTATGTACCAAATCAAATCTATTTTCTACATAATTGTAGTACAACTGTTATTTATAATGGACTGTCAAGAGTCAAATACGGACCGCATAGATGTGGTCGATATGACGAAACCTACGACTTGGCGGGACCTTTCTTTGTATTACGGAGCCTTAGAAAAACATTGGTGAGTAGTAACCCTAACTTCCTTCTTTTGACGTGTGGAAAACCCTTTATATCACCATGGGCTGGTGAGGTGGTTATGTCTGACTCGCACAGACTAAAAACCACACGGTACTCGCCCACGAACCTCCACGTTTCAATTGCGAATTAACCGTACTCCCGCCGAACACGGTGCGCCTCCGTCTCGGGCCAGGGGCTCTACTCCGAAAATCGAACAACATGTGTCGGATCGGAACGTAATAATGAAGACCATCAAACACAATCCTTACCACCAAATTACCACTGTTTAATTGTACTTAGTGCTTTCATTTGTCGTTTCGTTGCAAATCCATAAAAAAAAAAACAATCTATTAGAAGGTAATTTAATGTACAAACATGCGATCCGACAATCGAAGCTTCGTTGTTAAAATTTCGGAGTAGGCCCCCTAATATTATAAATAAAAGAAAGTGTGTTTGTTACCTAGCACTGAACTAATCATCCTGAAATTTTGCATAGACGTTGTCAAGTGTACAGAAACGTTCAAACAAACAATTACTGTTCGCAAGAAAAACAACTATTGTTCTTATGATAATAACTGTCGCCACGTGACTTTTGAATCAATATTTAATTTTTAATTTAAGTACCACGCGAGCGAAGCCGCGGGCACAAGCTTGTTCATAATAAACCATTTCAGGGGCCAATGAGCTGTTTAAACTTTGACACCAAGTAAACAACATAATTCATAATGTTAATACCTAATATTATAGTGCTTCTGTATTTATATTATTTTTAAATGCTTATATAAATCAACTCTGTCAACACCAAAGTTCAAATTAGTTCAAATTTTTGTAGTAACAAAAAAATTGTTTCATAAACAGACTAGCAAATCTATTCAGGAACCAATATTTGTGGTTTTTTTTCAGGAAAATGTGCATCAACTGTGGAGCACCAGACCTAGGCACAGGGATACATCTAGAGCATACAGGGTCCACGGGATCAATGCATCCAGCTGTCATACCCTCGGAATATCTGTTGAGTCGCTGTTAGTACTTCTTTTCTTTAGTAAACTGATGATGAAACAATATAGTCATACTTACTGTCATGTTTCGTACGGTTGAAGAGTGAAGAAAACCGGAGGGTCAATCCCTCCTTCCATAATCATTCTTCACTCTATATCTCTCTGTGCGGGAAAGGGGAGAGCCCCGTCCATCGATTACCGGAAAATCGATTAGGCAAGCCATCAAAGATGAGCTAATATTTCTAACAACTACAAATAAGTTATACCTACTAGACACCATAAACGCCGAATAACCTAATAACATCTTTTTTAAAGATAATATAAACGAAAGTTATGAAGTCCAAATACAGGCTTAAATATGTTTATTTTTTATTTCAGTGTCCGTAATAGACGTGAGTACGCTTACGACCCTAAATCCGTCAGTAGTCCTGACCCTAGATGTGGCCTTACAATGGTCAGCTATAAAACACGACCCTAGGGAACCCACGATGCTGCTCTTCAAGTTCGGCTGGACGGAGGAAGACAACAACCAGATTAATTCAAGAACTTGTGTTTGTAAAATACCTGGTAAGTTCACTTGAATTGAATTGTGAGGGGCGCGTGTACCCTCAACCGCCGACGGCAACCTGTTCCAGCCTCGCCCAGTTCTCGGAGCAAGGATTGGCAGGTATTCTTTCACCCAGCGCCTCCAAAAGTGATCGGCTAATCTAACTGCCTTGCGTCAGCTACTTTGAGATACCAGGTCCGAGTCCGAAAGCGTCGCGGGAACTGAACGTCCTGATGACACTGCGAGGAGAAAATGACTTGGTGTTAATGCCTCTTCGCTGTCAGAGTCTACTGAGACGTGCGTTAGTGGACTTACGACTATTTGATTTATGTTTTGCGCTTTCCTTTAACAAGCGAACACCAAGATAAAACAAAATGTGTAAAATTGAGCATGTAAAAATAATAATAGACCTCCGACTGATCCATCCGAGATCACCGGCCTCTATAGAAGTGTGTGTGATGTTTACCTACTAAACTTTATAATATTTCAGGACTAAGTTACGAGCTAGCAGAATGGATTGCAGCGAACTTGAGTCATGTGGTAGGAGTAGCCACAGACACGCCAACCTTCGAGTCGGAACAGACCAGAGAATTCGCCAGCAGGACTGTCTCTAACGTCCTTGGCAGAAGCGGGATCTACATGATCGAGAACGTCAATTTAAAGAGAAAAATGCCTGGTAAAGAGAACATTTTAAATATTATACCTACATACTCCTAGCCTTATGATTCCCAAACTTTGTGTTTTGCTTATTAAATGAACATATTTAAAAAGAAACTCGCAAAAACAACTGACTCGAGCGGACTTGAAGCACCGATTCCTAGGGTGCCGTGCCATCGCTTTACCAACTAAGCTACCGAGTTCTACCCACTTCAATTAAAATTACGAATCTCTTTCTTACGCCTCAACGGCGGCGGTAACATCTACCGGAGTACTGCCACACTGCCGGTCCCATGTTCAGCTTACGTGCCTATATGATCTAAAATGATTACTAGGCTACACCTTACATCAGAATTCTTTTAAACCATGAATAGGAAGACGCGACGAAAGGAAGGACGCGTTTTAAATTAATATTTTAAACGATTAACTTACCTTACCTTTTCAGAACAAGGCTGCATGGCGCTAGCAATGCCGTTGAAACTTTTGAACGCGGCGTACGTACCAACACGCCTTACAGCTTTCTGTCCATCCTCGAAATCAGACTTGCACGTTATAATGTCTTTACGAAAGGAATTGCAAACAGCGACACGATTGCCCGCCAGTAGAGTTTACGATGTCAATTTAGACGAAATATTAAGCTAAAATAAGGTGTTATTACTGTGAAGTGGTGAATTAAAGCTGAACTCTTTTTGAAGTAAGTTTAGATCTAAAGTACGGTGCAGTCGGAATCAAAACTAATAATTTATGTAATTTTTTAAATGGTTTTATTTAGCTTGACCTGTTTATTATTTGGTTCAAATTTAGTAATTGATATTTCACCCCTTTCCTGTTGACAGATTGATCTGATATTTGGTACATACCTTTAGTTTGGATGACAAAACCGTTAACAGTAAAAAAAAAAATTACTTACATATATTATTTTTACTTTAAACGGTTTTATCATCAGAACTAGAGGTATGTACCTAATATCAGATCTAACTACTAAATTTGAACCAAACAAAAACAAACAGGGCTAGCTAAATGAAACCGTTTAATATGTAGGACAGTTTGGCAAAAAAGAGTCTGCAGAAATTGGGGGCGCCACTGGCCACCACTTCGGCACTTCTATTACAATTCAAAATTACGAGTTATTTGATACTTACTTAATTCTATGACGATTATTTGTCATCAAATATAATAAAATGAATCACTTTTAAGCTATTTTAGTACTCACAAACTTAGTTTTTAAGATTTTTATGTTTAGTTCCAGCTGTCACCACCTCAGGCTCTTTTTTGCCAACGTGAACGAAATGTCACTAAAATAAAGTATAATTAGTTTATACTTATGTTTACGGGTTTTTGAGTCACAATTAGATAAAGTACCTTGCTTTAGTCATTAATATTATGGATAGATATGCAGGGTTATTTTTAAAACACCGGCAACCTGAAAAGGGGTCATTAAACTCATCATTATGAACAACTTTTACTATGGAACCAACCCTGAAATCGCAAAAAAAAACAGTTGTTCCATACATTTATACATATATATTATGTTCACATAAATCCACAACCCTCAGTACCTATGTATAACAACAAACTCAACAACTTTATACCTACACCTTTTTTTTGAGATTTCAGGTCCTAGATTTAGTCCCGTAGTAAAAGTTGTTCATAATGATGAGTTTAATGACCCCTTTTCAGGTTGCCGGTGTTTTAAAAATAACCCTGTATAAAAGTATTTCTATTCGGCCTGTGAATTTATATTTTGGAATTAAGTCAACCATATTTTTAAAAATGCTTTACCCTAGTATCATAAAATTATGTTATTATGTGTGTAAGACATTAATACATTTTTATTGTACCTACTTTTGTGTCAGAAAATCATTTTTTTTATTACCTGATAACCAAATTAAGCTAAGTTGGATTAAAAATATATTAGAAATTGAGGCAAAACTGCATTACTAATTTATTATACTAGATACTACATCTCATCATCAGTGGAATGCGACATATTGAAAAACAATGGTAAATCATCATCTTCCTGCCTTTGTCCTAATTTTATATAGGGTGAGCGCACGCGCAATAGGTTTTCTTCTTTCATGCTATATTTCTATTAGCCGTCGTATATCACAGCTTACTCTGTTCCTATCCATGTCGTTTTAAATACAATCCATTCATCTATTCTTTGTTGTACTCATGCCCTTAAATCCACCCACATTCATACTTAAAACCTTTTACACAAAATGTCCTTCATCCCTCCACATCACAGTCCATATAAATTAGACGATAAACCATTACTTCTTAACTTTTCAGTCACTGGCGCCAATTTCAAACCCCCTCTTATAAATTAACTAGCGACCCGCCCCGGCTTCGCACGGTTTCGCTAATATGCATGTATTATACATATAAACCTTCCTCTTGAAATAGTAGTAGTTTAAAAGATCTAAGCATACATAGGGACAGACAGAAACGGGAAGCGACTTTGTTTTATACTATGTAATGATTTCATATCGAATGGAATTATCGAAAAAGTTGAATCATGGCGGGCCGGATTGGGTTTCCGCGAGCCACATCGTGTAGCCCGCGGACCGTATCTTGGACACACAGTCATGTACTATCGTGGACAAAGCCGGTGCACCACTCTTAAGGTTAGAATCGCTTGCACCCGGCGGAAAGTAGCGCTAGCTCCACCCCTACGCACGTAGCATCGTTCAAAGCATTTTAATCGCAAAGTGGTGCACCGTTCGTGTCCGCGATAGTACCTAGGCTAGAGTAAACCTGAGGTAATCTTTGTACGCAATCACGCATGCATATGATAATGTAAGTAGGTATACAAGTAGATACCTGTAGATTAGTACAAAATTCATATTTTGTAAAATCAAATCAGTAGGTACTAATCAGTAGTGACGTGATTCATGCATAGATAAAGAAGTAAGTACAAATACATTAAGTACACAAATATTTGTAAAATTATTGAACTGCACCCAATCCATCACTTTTGACGATTTCGTATTACCTTATCTAGTCCTGACTCGTGATAGCCTATTATACTCGTAGTGGTGATGACCGTTGACGGGCAAGTCAGTGGTCTCGGGTTCAAAGTTTCGAACCCAAGGCGTGAATCTCTAACTTTACGTCAGTTATGTGCGTTTTATAAATTAATTATCACTTACTCCATGCCTCGGAAAGCACGTAAAGCCCTGCCCTGATCTCCCTCCGGTCGTGTCGGATTGCCGTCCCATCGAACTATGAGAGTGAGGGAATAGAGAGTACATACGTGTTTGCGCACACACTTGTACACTATAATATATCCAGCGTAGTTGGCTTATCTCCGTTGAGATTGGCCGCTGTGACCGAAATTCGGTCAGAACATTATTACCTACGCTAGGGAAGTCCCTAAGGACATGAAAGTAAGTACTTTCATGTCCTTTGACAAGTTAACAATCAATTTCCCACAGATTATCTTCATTAAATCGACGATTTTTAGATACTGTCGTCATGCCTATTATTTAAATATCTATGAATGCAGTTTAAATTGTTTTTTAAATTCAAATAATGTCTTTTTTTAGGAAAATGTTCCATCTACAATATTTAAGGTACTTTCCCTCCATGTGGCATATCCGTGGGACACTGTGTATAGTAATAGTGAATGATAACATTGTGTTTAGACTAGACTTGTCATAGGCGAATTTTTTCCTCCATGGTTAGACCAAAGTACCAAGGTACACAGTCACGTAATTTTAGCTAATGTCATCTGTCTAGAAAAGGATACCTACTACTCACAATACCTATTATAATTTTTTTGACATTATTTAAAATAGGTACTTGCGAGTGTATTAATCCTTATTATTTACAAAATAAAACAAAAATTTGAATAAATAAGCTTTATTTTTGGCCAAACTATTGCATAGCGTAAACTTTACACCTCTATTAAAATAAAATAATTCCTGACGTAACAGATTACATCGAGAAAATAATTATAGCAAGTAATTACTGGTACGTTGGGCCCAATATTTCGGGATAGTACCTACTGTAATAAAAATGTAGTATTAAATGCGCAACATCAAATTTTGCGTAAAATACGAAACGTATACACACACAAAATTCTATTATCCAATCGCTTCCCGTCTCGTCCGGGCGTCCAGTCACGTCATGGTCACCGTCGTCGTAATAATAGAATCATTCGCTTGTCTATTCCAAACCGTCATATACCGTAATTCTCAAAATAATCAAATATTGGGTCCAACTACTAACCAATAAAAATACATAATATATTTATAAATGGGATAGTTAATTATACAATTTATAAAAGGGGGACCTTAAATTTAAAGTAGAGCACCCAGTTTTAATACTGAAGCACCCTCTATCTTTTCCACGCTTAAGCTTATTTTGTTCGATTTAAATGCCGCTTCTAAGACCTGTATTAGCAAACTCAGCTTCCATTTGTGTTAAGAGCCCCGGGCCTAGGCTAGCCAACCGTCCCGCTAGAGCCGGGAAGTCCCGTTTCTAGAGCCTAAGACTTGTGCGAGACGCTAATATCCCGTTATATATTTTACGTATGTAATAACTTTCGGGCAGAAGTCGAAGTGAACGCACGATTTGTAAAATGGCCAGTTATCTCGGTATTTTTCCGTTTACGCGTCTTTTTTGCGTAATAGAAGACTCCATAGTGATTTTTATATTTTTTTATTACATTTCCAAAGTGTTTTACATAACATAATTATGAACAATTAAAAAGTTATTTTGTTATTCCATTTTTTTTATTGATAAGATTAAAACTAGTATGAACGAGAAAATGGTACGTACTATTTATTACGTAGGTACTATTTTGTCTTTGCCTTATTAATTTGTAGTAATTTTATTGTATTTCTCGCGTCACTATGCGAGCTGGGACACGCTGATGTTTCACGTCCCGCAATTTAATTGTAAATATCCCGAAAATTTAACGAAGGTTGGCAAGCCTACTCGGGCTGTTGTCAGCTATTCTCGGCTACGTGCACCGACGTCACAAATGCGACAAGCTTTATCGATAAATATTCAATACGCTCTTTTTTCATCTCTATGTTAGACATTGATGTTACACAGCTGTAGGTATAAGTTATTATCAATAAGAAACGCCTAAAAAAAACATGTAGTTTAGTCTGACTTCAGACAGGATACTACGAGACGCAAGAATACAATTTTCAGTTCATCGAGTAATGTTTTTGTTAGAAATGTACTTAATTTTCAAATATCTTAAATGCCTAATTTTAATCTACTAGGGGAACAGCTTCCGTACATAGAATAATACTTTTTATTTTACATATTATTGCCACGATTTCTCTGGCACTGCTTGTAACATTAGGAAGCAATATGTGAAATATTAAAAATAGATTTTTCTTTGAATTGGTGCACCTATACCCTTATAAATTTTATAATACTATATTTTGGTACTTACATGATTGTCTATATATCTGTAAACCTTTATTATAGTAAAAGGTATTAATAAAAGAAATGTATAAAAGATAAATTGAGACGATATCTATTTAAACTATTTTAAGGTTTGGCAACCCTATTCTGATTCAAGCTTCATACCAAACAGTGTTGCCAATAAAAAATATTTCACATTAGACAAACTGCATAATCCAATGATATTATGTACGAAAAATATCATTGGCATAATCTGTAGTTTTCAAATAAAATACTTCATAGACAATTTTTTATTTTATTTAAAATTAAAATATAATAAAAGTGTACAATAATACATTTTGGAATCTGACTTTATTCACACCAATTTAAAAGCAACACTGAGCAGTATTTGTTAAATCCTCTACTGGATTTAAAATTAGAACAAATATTTTTTTATTGCTAAATAATACTGCTACAATTTCAGAATTTGAAATCAGCAATTCCATTTCAATTCAATCAGAATAGAGTCTTTTAATATCTATGGTCTGTTATGAATACATCATAATCTACAGAAACTAAGAGACCCCAAATAATCTTAGCTTGGCCTAAAAATGCTGTCAGGAATGCTGGTGTAAGCATACAGTGCCGACTTCATGTAAACAGTGTTCTGACTTATTATACAAGATGGAAAAGCCAGTAACCACGACAAATTGCATTGACCACAACTAAAATAATGAGCTAATTATAATCTAAATAATATTGCTACATAATTAGTATATGAAAAATATGGAAATAACATTGCATTTTTTTGTAATTACGATCTACACATTTATATTTAGAATTAGTTATTGTATTCAAAATACTGGCAACACTACGTTTTATCACGGGGAATATGATTTGGGAAATGCTTAAAATGTGGCATACCATAATCTTTTTTTCTTTTTAAAACAGAACTATTGGGGTCACAGAACAGTTTATTACGATTACTATATCACTGGTTTGGCTTATTTTAGCACGAATCTGTCTGGAAAATTACATACAAAAGGAAATTTAAAAAATCACGAGTATACAATCACATAGTCACATATTTTTTTAATGTATAGGGTATTACTAATGACTCGGCATCGTCAAAAAGTTTGCGGACTACGATTGAAAAAAAAACTTTTGATATTGTCAATGTTTGTTTATAATCTATGACATTATTTTGTACGCTATTGGGTAAGAAACTTCACGTTATTACAACATGCGATATAGTAAAAATGTATTCAAATTCTATTTATGAAAAAGTATAAAAATATACTTCTACTTGTGATGGTTTGCATATATCAAGTTATGTTTATTTGAAATATTATCTACAAATCACAGGATTTCTATAAGAAAATACTAGATATTTTGTCTGTAACTTCCGATCGTATCCCGCTTTCTGTTTGACGAAGCGTTTACACTAATTTGTCAATAGGTATTTTCAGTCAGCCACCATTATCGACACTACAACTGGATTGGGCTTGTGAGGACCATTGTATAAACTATATCTGTGCGCTTATCTCAAGGCTTTTGGCAACTTTTGTTGTCTATGGTATTTTTATGTTGGCAACACAATTTTACCCGCCAATAATTTCAGCCATATTTAAAATACGACTAAGATATTAAAATTAAATCATGTCATTCGCAATGTAAATTCATTTGTTTAAAAAATCATTAGATTTGTTATCACAATCATATCCATAGCGATCATAACCAATACGTATGGCACAGAGTAGCCAAACAGCCCAATCCAGTTGGTCTTTTCATAAAAATAAAACAGCCAAGCTTAATCCTTCCAATCCTTTTTGATGTCGAAGCACCATTCCCACTGCAAGTGTACATTTTTATCGTCATCTGTGAAGAGGCTGTTGACAGAGTATGAGCCTCTCGCTACCATGCCTGACGGGGCATCTTCGGGAGGAGTGGTGTACGATTGAATCTCAGTTTTGGGCGGGTAGGAGCCGACCATGTGGGTCATTTTGTCAACTGTAAAGTAGAAAAGTTGGTATTAGTACATGGAGAGGAAAGGATCGGAATTGATATCCCACTAATATTTAAAATTGTGTAAGGTTTACGAAGAGGCTTGTTAATCAATCATACGTAAACGGATTTAGATGAAACTTGGCATACATATAGACTATGACCTGGAATAACACATGGGATACTTTTTGTCTCTCCGAAGTAAACGCGGGTGAAGCCACGGGAAAACGTTAGTTTTTCGTGGCTAAATAACTTTGATGAAATTAGCAAACACGACGCAGAGGACACATTATATTTCTTAACATCAGCAACAATTGATTTCCTTTTTTTGTCTCATTTTTCGGTGTTTGACGGTTTAATTCTGGACTATTAATAATTTCTATGATTAAATGATTATAACATTGACATTGAAATAAAAAATAACGCCCTGTTAGTTTTGTTACGCCGTTTTTATTATATACCTATGTAAAACAAATACATAAATGATTTGTGACATAAATGATACTCTAAAATACACAATGCTATAAGAAACCAGACTATATTAAAATTCTTATGACACATTGAATACAATACTAACGAGACATCGAAGGCGATTCAAGGTGTCATGATAATGCAGTTTGAATTCAAAGATATACATACCGGGCACTGAATGTGGTCGCGTGAAAAAATACAATAGAATATCAGATACATTATTATATTTTTAGATAATTATATTAAAAATATTAAAATGTAGAGCTTATATCATAGGAATGAATAAAATTATAATGCATATTTTAATAATTATTTTGTTTAGGTAAAAATAAAGATCACAGATTAAACAAAAACTTGGCGGTAACGTTCAGAAACGTGCGAATTTTTCATTCTAAGACATGAAAATTACAAAAATTACAACCGTGACTATAGCCATAAAATTATGCTAGATTTCACTTTACCATTTTTTTTTATTTTACTATGAGGTATGTCACCAAACCTTGTAAAAGATTTACGCCCATGCAAAGTAGAAAACACTGGGTTCGAATCTACAATTTTTGGCTTACATGGTCATACTGCTTAGTATTACTGATGATTTAGTTGCATAAAAACTAAAAAAGGATTAGAAATCTCGATACAATAAATCTGAATCAATAGCATCCATCTCAGAGAAGCATCATAAATAATATTCTATAACATTAAACATTGATATCAGGCTAGCTAAGTAAAATATATTTCTGTACATTCATGACGATTTATCTATTGTATGAGTATGAGTCGTGTCTGGGTTTAAAAGTAGAGTTGTGTAATTTGCGAGTGAGACCTGGACACAAACCTTTTCTAACCAATCGACGTGAGAGAAATTAGGTCGTACTCCATCACTTGGATCAAGTGAAAAGCGAAGAGTTCGTAACCAAGTGCGTACTGGTGGAAGAGATTTTGTGGCCAAGCGTGTGCCGTTGAAACAGTTAGTGGCGAAGTGTGTGGTATTGACACAGTTTTTGGCCGTGTGCTGTTGAAACAGTTTATGGCTAAGTGTGTGCTGTTGAAAAAGTTTGTGGCGAAGTACGTGCTGGTGGAAAAGATTGTGGCCACCCGTTGTTCAAATTTATCAAGCCTTTTAGTACTCCCCATAGATCTTTGTGTGTATATTTATGTGTATGTTTGCGCATAAAATATTCCCACATGCATTGAAACTATTAAGATACCTATAGACCTCTATATTTGATCTCGGTTAATAAACAATGCAACACGACTATTCCATGAGAAACAAACCTGCAGCTAAGTTCACTGACACAATTCCTTGGCGAGTGTACACCAGCTCTCTCAGAGAGAGGGAGATAAATTATCGTTCTCGTAGGAAAGAAAGAGACAAACGTACGACTACGTACATGTATTTTGTAAACAATAATTCAAAATATTATAGATAGTCCCGTGTCTTTAGTGTATGGTGTGAAATTTATATAAGCATTGTATCGTCTTTGACAACAAATGTGTCTTATTTCATATCTTCTGAATAAAGAGACTAAATCTTTATTAACTTTTACAGCAATATATCAGTCGTCAAAAAATCTATTATAAATATATCACTATTGTGCTACTAATATATTGTTTTGATGTATATCTATACTAATATTATAAAGAGGTAAAGTTTGTATGTTTGTATGTATGTCAGGGGTAATCTCTGGAACTACCGATCCGAACCTAAAAATTCTTTCACCAATAGGAAGCTACTTTATTCCTGAGTGCTGTAGGCTATTTTTTATTTTTAAAAAGTTGAGTTTTCAGTAAAAAATAACAATATCTGTGATTCAAGTCAGATAAAACAGGCAGTCTGGCTGCTTATCAACGTGTGTTTACGGGAAAATTTAATTTAACGCGGACAAAGTCGCGGGGAACAGCTAGTTAAATAATAATCTCACTATCCCTAGGTCGCTCTGCTATTAGTAACCTCGCTCATGTTATCGATATTCTCATATACATTGAACTTTCTCAGATGCTGGGGGCTTTACCTAGTAGGTCGTGAGTTCAAATCCCGCTCTTAATCGATTTTTTTTTTACAAAAATTTCGAAATTTGTATAAGTACCTACTATTATTTTTTCATTAGTTCGGATATACCTACTTCCTACCTAAAATAATATCAATACTTTACGTTATAGCTCGCCACCTTGTATGCATAATCTTATCATTTCAGTGATTCATATTGCTCAACTCTATTTGTAAGGTGCGCTTGAGTCTGAGAGCACAATACTTGAGAAGCGATAAATACTAGATAATTTTGCACACGCTCTAACTCTTAGCTAATTTAGATTCGCTATCTCTTTCTAACAGATATCGGGGCAAATGTGAGAAGTCTCGAATTTTATTAAGGTCACTCGGGGTAATGCGGTATATTTTTCGATCGCTTCAAGTTATCGACATAATGGGAGCGAACACTTTTTGAAATTTAAGCCTAATATATTTGACTACCTAAGTCAAAGAAGTCAAAGGATATAGGTTCGAAACCGTGCATTTTAGAAATTAAATAGCACTCGCAAAAAGGTGAAGGAAAACATCGTGAGGAAACCAGCACACCTGAGAGATTTTTCAACGGCGTGTAAAGCCATGTCAGAAGCCCACGGCGGTTTAAACTGACACCAGGGTGTTTATCAACCATACGATAAAGAGAGACTATTTACTAGAGTCACTCATATAATAAACAATTTTAGAATTATGACTATTCATAAGCGCCTAATGGTCTACATGAATAAAAATATTTTGATTTTGATTTGATGTAACTGATTCCTTCGAATCCAGCGCTTAAATTTTTTTTTTTACTTTAAAAGTAATATAGCGATATTAATATACCTGGAACTCCAATCCGGTAAGTCTTCTGCACGTATTTAAGTCCGTGCACGATCTCCCTCTGCACGATGAAGTCGATCCTTATTCTGTACTGCACGCCTTCTTTAATCACGAACACCTGAAAGAAAGGGGGTCATAATGTTAAGAGATTTTCTTAAAATTTTTAAAATTATGATACAAGCATGTTTGATCAGGAACTAATCTTAATAAGTACTTAAAACATAGTCGGGTTTGTTCAAACACTTATAACTCGAGAACGGCTGGACCGAATTCATGGTTTTTGAGTGGTTGTATTTGTCTCCGTCCCGAATAGCAGAATAGATATTAAAAACAATGTAATTATACCCTAGGATAGGGTAGGGATATAATAGGGTATGGTAGGGGTAGAGTAGGGTAGAGTAGTAGGGGTAGTAGGCGTAGTAGTAGTAGTAGTAGGGTAGGTAGGTAGTAGTAGTAGGGGTAGGGGTAGTAGTAGTAGGGGTAGTAGTAGTAGGCGAAGTAGGGGTAGAGTAGGGTAGGGTAGAGGTACAGTAGGGTAGGGTATGGTAAAATAGGCGTAGAGGTAGCATAATCACGCGTACAAAGTCGTGCCGGGCAGCTAGTGGTAAATAAAAGAGGTTGTGGTCGAGGGTTAAGCACTTGTATTACATGGGACTAGAGATGTAAAATGACTGAATCTGACCAGTACAATTGTCATAAACCTTTAGACAGACAGTAATTCAGTCAATTTGACTCAAATATTAACCGCGTATCTAATTTGAATCCGTGAGTAAAGCAGACCCCAGGCCTGCGACGCCGCCGCGTAACTACTTTCAATCCGTTAGTAAAGCTGTAATAATATTCAATTTTGTCTACTGCACTGTGTACACTCATAAAATACAAACACATTTCGCAACAGGTGTAGGTTTATTTATGCACATTTTGTTTAAAACCGTTTGTGTTCTACCTACGTTTTCCCCAAATTATTAGCACAATTTACTGCGGACACGTCACCTGTTTAGAGCAGGCTAATCTGTATTGGTATTAAATCGAGCATGATGCGATGCTCCGAGTTTTTAGGTCGTGCTCTGAGACTATAATAAATAATAATAGGTAATTCAGTGTCTACAGTTGAGGCTGGCGTAAATCATAGCGCGCTACAGTGGGACACAAACTTATGTAGTTGTGTAACAATTTAAAATGTATTATACTAATCTTACTTGTTATTAATAAATGTGTTTCGGACCTAATTTCGGTCACAGCGGTCAATTTAAAGAAGATTGATCACCGACGCAGGAGATATTAACCCTTTGAACGCCACATCAGTCACTGGTGATTGACAAACAATAAAAATTGCATTGTCTGCGGCGTGGCAGTCAGTGTTAAAGTGCACAAGTGTGTGCGCAACTAAGGTGCATTCTCTGTTTCCTCACTCTCATTATAGTCCAATGGGACAACAATCCAACATGACTGGAGGGATCAGGCGCAGGGCCAACAGCTTTACACACTTTCCGAGACACGGAAGATATGTAATTAATTTAAAACACACATAACTTACAAAAAGTCAGAGGTAGAGGAGGCCTTGGGTTGTAACCTGAGACCTCTGACTTGCCAGTCAACGGACTGAGAGAGTGAGGGAATAGAGTTGCACATGTGTTTTCGCACACACTTGTGCACTATAATATCTTTCTGCGTAGTTAGCTTATCTTTGTTGAGATAGGCCGCTGTGACCGAACTGGTCAGGAGGACATTATTTTAATCCAAACAATATCTATTTGCAAAAAAAATTTACTTTTAACATACTTTAATCCACGAAACCACTGAGCCAACTAAAAATATAATGGCAATATGATCCAGTGTGGTCCCGCAGTAATCAATCAATCAAATAGCGTGTACCTATCTAGGAATTGTCTACACAACCTGAACTTTGTCCACGCCAATAACGACACACGGGACACAATGCGCATGCTCTAATTTACACTTGCCATGCCGTTTCTAAAACAGATCGCGAGAATTTTTAGAGCTGTCAAATTAATTTGTGACTCGTGTATATTTATGCCATGCGTAATAACGAAATTAAATTCGCCATTTGTAAGATCCTGTATAATTTCACTGATCGATCGTCCGTTATGCCTTGGGACATAGACAAATTTCAGAGCTCTAATTTGACAGCTCTAATTTGATAGCTCTAATTCGACGACAAAATACTTTTTCCAAAGAAGAACTCAAATTCAAAAGTTTAATTTTCTGTTTTAACTAAACCGAACAAGAAAACATAAAGTCGCCTAAAATACCATTGCCAAAGTAAAAATAAAATACATTAAATTCCTTTAAAATTAAGATTAAGTTTTTCTCTTTTTATTTTACTTTTAGTTTTAGCGTTAGTTTTTAGTTTTAGTTTTAATTGTATTTTAATCATTTTAATGTTTATATCTGAATAAAAATTTTTACAATTCCTTTTAATAACCCTTGTTTACTCTCCCATAATCAACGTTTCATATAAAATTATTAATATTAACAATATTCAACTTTAATTCACCGATGTTCACTTAGTTGTGAGAGTGAGACGATATAACAATGCCTGTCTGAAGTTACAAGCGTATCTCTGCCTCTGTCACTCGGCATCGTTCATGATTCTGACGTGCATTGTACAACATCTCTACTGGTAATTGCAGTTATTCTCAGCATTTTTCTTTGCTTCATAACAACTCAACAAATTTATTTACCATTTTTTCTTACTTACTTAATTGACAATTGTAATTCTTAATAATCTTGGTATTTCTCTTACAATAATCAAACAGTGTTTAAGCCTTAATTAAGCCTTATTTAAAATGAACTTTTCGTTTAAAATAAAGTGCCAAAATTTTTTACAATTTACTAAAAACCTAGTAATTACTAAATTACGGCTAGTATATCTTGTCACAAACCGCTTCCACCATACGACTTTATCCACAAGCTGTCGTTTGTCCAAACATCCTGTACGTACGAGTGTTGGCACCGAGCCAGGTGGACTAGTAATAATCGTGACTAGTCGACTTATTGGCCAGCGATCTGCAGCTGTCACATGGATGATTAGCGAAAGGGATTGGGCGTGTTGCGTGTTGAGTTTTAGCGATTTATTTTGAAATTAAATATTAATTGCGGTATAGTGAATTTCGTAGTGATTATCTGCACTTACCGTAGTATTTGTATTCGAATTCTGAAGTTACTGAAACGAAGTTCTGACTTTTAACGACAACAGACAAGGTGTGGGAAAAAAACGCATGAAAGAGTATTGCACGAAGCAGAGATGAGAATGTTGAGAGGGATGTGTGGTGTTGGTGTAAGAAGAATGAACAAGATGAGGAAATCATTTATAAGATGGAGCTTCAAAGTGGCGTCAGTGACTGAAAGTATATGTCCTCAGACACAGAGACACAATTCAAATTCTATTCAACAAACTGTTACCTATTCAGAGACACGTGATTTACAACGCATCATTACAACATCACTCACACACACTCAAAACTATCAAACTATGACGTATTAATATCATAAAATGTGGAAGATTGCGAATGTTTGTTGATATCTTTCACGCAGCTGACGCAGCGCATGGATCGAAGTGTTTTTTTGCACACATAATTTATGGACCGGGAAGAGACATGGATACTTTTCATAGCGGAAAAATTGGAACCACGGCAGCGAAGCCACAAAAATGAACTACCTAATAATAACCCACGTGGCCATATTTCGCTAATACTACCAAAATAAACTATACTACCGAAATAGATTACATCTACTACCAAAATAGACTATTCCTACTACCAAAATAGACTATACCTACTACCAAAATAGACTATACTACCAAAATAGCCTTGAAAAATCTGGGAAACACTCAACAAAAATTCAAAGAATCCACATTACATCTTTCTTTCAACACTATCAACACAGTTACGTCACAAACTACTACGAAAAACGACGGTTAACAACGTAAATCATTTAGTGAGTTATTCGTTACTCAACTAGACGTCGAGCGTTTTGTTTTTACGTTGCTGAGTGAGATATTATTAAAAGAATAAGTTTTACTTTGAACTGAATATGAGATATATTTCGCAAGTTTGGCGAATAGGAGTATAAATATTTTTAGATAACTATCGAGGTGACAGTATTCGAAGCTATCGGTGTGGATCGATCACGTCGACGATTACAATAAGCACTTTCCATATACCCCTAAAGGAAAACCTATTGTTGCAGATTCAGACGACCACTCGCCTGCAGCCAGTGTCATCGCGAATTGGCAATCATTTTTGTGCCGCAATAAACGAGTACACGGCACTAGAATCTACTACTAGAAAATATGTTTTCGAATATAATATATGGTCAAAAACATCTCTTCGATCGATTTCGGCTGTGGTAGCCGGATCTTTTAAATAGTAAATAGGTATCTAAATTTAATGCGACTGGTGTTAAGCCGGCTACTCTCACGTCTGCCGCAGGGGCCATCTAAGACCGGATGGGGGGACCCTTAATTGCCTGCTCACTTCAATCAGAAAATCGCCCCTGCTAACCTAACCGCACATCACATCTTAGGAAGAGATTGCTCCAGCAACAAGCGAGTAGCCGGCGTAAATCAGAGTTCGAAAAACGGATAGCTACAATCTCATCTCAATCCGCATCAAAAAATCAAATACGACAGTTCGTTATAGGCTATTTACTTTATGCCTTCATATAATATGGTCATAATTAGATATTTTAACGAAATCCACGGATATCGTTCCTTATGACACTATTTCCTAACCACAATAACAGCATTATATTAATGGGTACAAGGAAACTACAATTTTTATTGAAGGATTTTCCTGAAGGGTCCAGGAAAAACATAATATAAATGAACATACACATTCCACTGATACGAATTGTTAATTATAGGTATATTGTGTATACAATGAAGATATTATATCCGCGAAATCAGAATTACTTTTAAGCCACATAGTGATTTAGCCGTATTTTTTTAGTCTTAACATTAGCCTGCCTCAAATAAACATTTTCCTTTCATTTTTTAAATGACCGTAAAATTGCTTTACCATCCTTAGAGCCGATTTCACCACTGACACTAAACGCTTCAATCAGATCGCAGATCAATTCAAGTTAAACTCGCTTGTAACTGCAATTTTCATAGGGCTAACTTCGTTTCATTAAACTCGGTTTTTAAAGTGAATGGTGAAATTGGGCCGTAGAGTGAATGTTGTTTGCATATCACAAAATAACAAGGTCTATTTTTCCGTCAAGACTGTCAAGTCCAAGTGACTGATAACGTTGGCATTCTTGTGAAATTTAATTTGGACAGTGAGCCTTAGTGAAATTTAATTTTGATGGAAGTTTTTGTCAAAAGTGATAAAGCATTGTACTTTATTTTCATCTCACGATGATTGTTATATTATCAGTATGTGTGTGTATTTAAATAAACTATAACTAAGTAACTAAGATATCCTTCACTTATTAGTACAAGTACATACCTGCTTTTTAAGATCGGTAAGGTCCCCAGAGAGGTCCAGCTCGACATCGTCACGTCCTGTGACGCACAGCGCCAGTTTCTTGACGATCACTCTGCGTGGGTCGTTTTGATCTGTTCACAAAATGTAAATAAAATAAATAAATCCGTGTCACGTTCACTTACCGGCAAAAGCCTTTTATCACTAATTGGAAGTAAGATCATGTGTCAGCTAAGCCACTGCGTATTGATGCCTAGTGAAGGCATCTTGACCACTCGCTGTAATTATCCAGCTAAATCCAGCTACTGAGACGCTTAGTGAAGTTCATTAAGGAAATTGCCCCAGCTTGCCTACACATCACAACTTAGAAGGAAATTAAGAAGAGCCATACCCATCCTTACACTAATGCCTCAAATTCGGCTTAACAACTACCACATGAAATAGAAACCGAAAAATCCCCTACAGTACTGCAATTATACCTGCAGTTTGACCTAAACCAATCCCCAATTCTACTGTTGCTATGGAAAATACAAAATGTTATTTTTGCAAGAGATATTGGAAATATTTCTATGGTAAACCCTCTGTTCGCATTTCTTATAAACTGTATTAAATGTTGATGAAACCTAAAATTTCAGTAAGCCTTTAGTAAACTGACAAACATCGAGATTTGAGACACTATGAAAGTGCCGTTATTAGTTGAAAAGTATGTACCTATACTATATAAATAAATGCTTAAACTACAAGTGGAAATTATCAAAGGTTAAATGAACGCAGGAGAGAAAGGTAATCCGAGGCGGCAAAGTTTAGAAGGGACTAATTAGTTAAATGGGCCGGCTTTGGTATAGTTGAGATCTAATTAATTAATTAGAGGAGACAGTCTGGGGATTTCTTTAGTCAGTCCAAATAATAGACAATGAAAGTACTTTTAGAGTCAATATATGCCTTTATTTTTCTACTAAACACTAAATAATGTATTAATTTGTAGAAAATTAATTTGTAGGATAGATTTTTTTTAAATCTATAAATGGCCCTTATAACTTATATTCATATTATAACTGACATTAAAATATTTACTTTATGGTGACTTAATTTTTGTTGTAGTTGTAATCACGTAAATTCCCTTAAAATCTTATATCTTTTTCTTATGGTGTTAGAGCGTACGCAATACGATTTCTTTTATTTTAGTTTAGTAGTTTAGAACGAATGCAATACAATTACCTACAGTAATTCAGATTGAGGCAGTAAATCCTGTATAATACGAGCAATATTTGTTTATAATCCCGTTCTCGAAAACGGCGCTAACAATTTCAACGAAATTTACAATAAATAGAGCGATGTATAGGCTATCCAGAATACCAAAATAATAAATGTAAACAATCTTGATACGTCTTTTATTACTAATATGCAAATTATAATTTGTAAATTCACAATTAAAATGTAATTCATTGTTTTATGGAAATTAAACGTAGTAATTTTATTTATTAATTTATCAAGTAAAAATATAAAAAAAGACATGTCAAGATTGTTTACTTACATTTATTATTTTCGTATTCTGGATAGATTTATAGGTATTTCAGTTTCATTTTTGGGGGAATTCGTTTTCTCCATGTTTTCACGTTTTACATCTGTCCTGATCAGAGCTCGCCCAGACAGAAGGGACCTATTGTACTACCTGGGTCCTTCATCATCAACAACCCATAGCAATCCACTGCTGGGATCTTAACACTAAATTCCAAGCAAGCAGGAACTAGTAGCACATCTACTAAGAACCAATTTTAAGCGCAGAAACAGTCGGAGTCCCTTGTATATTGGCCAGTCATATGGCTTCTCAGTAAACTTCCATTATTGACAAGTAACTGCTTACAAGGTTAGATATTTAATCAAATTGAAGCCAATAAAAATCTATCAAAGTATTGTGTTCCAAAATTCTATATTCGTAAAATAAATCAGCCTGTTACATTCCCACTGTAAGGCAAAGGCCTCTTCTCATACCTACCTACACAGAAGGATGGAGCATTCATCACCACGCTAGCTCGTGCATGTTGGCGATTTCAGACTATTAAGTCCAGGTTTCCTCACGATGTTTTCCTTTACCGTAAGTCAGCGATCTTAGATTAACTAAGAAAATGCATTAATACAAATTCTATATCAAGCATTGATAATAACTATAAATCTAAACCCTCGACACAAAACACCTTAATTTTTTTAAGCTAAAAACATTATCGTTGAAGTCAACTTTAAAAAAAATACTAAGAATCAAAATCGGTTCATTTGTTTAGCAGCTACGATGCCACAGATAGTCAAACTTATACACCCCTCGTTACGCTTCAGAAATTTAAAAAAGCTATTATGTAGAAATGTCAGTTTCATTTCAGTTTCAGTTTTAGGAAAACATCGTGATGAAACCAGCACACCTTGGAGATTTTTCAATGGTGTGTAAAGCCATGTCAGAGGCCTACGGGCGGTTTAAACTCTGACACAGGTTGTTAATCAACCATACGATAAGAAGAAGAGTTTCATTTCAATTCCAAACCGAGATTATAACCAAGGAATGGTTACTAACTGAATCTTTCATAATAAAGGTACTTATACCGCAACCCGATTCGACTTCAAATTGGAATTAGCCTTACTCGATTTCCGTCATAATATGGCATACAAGTATCGATTACATGTAGGTTTACTTTAGCGCAATAGCGGTCGATGCAGTGTATTTCGTCGCCTCGCCGCATCAAGGTTACTCGAATTAGTATAGGACCTTGACATTGGTGAATTTGAATGCGGAAAAACCGACAAAATACTAACTTTCAAACGAGGGATTGGATTAGAAAGTCTTCCTTACTCAATGAAGTGTTAGAATGTTACAATGTTGAGATTAAAGATATTGATTTAATATTTCATACATATGTATGGGATGCGAACACTAAAGTTCAAAATTTTGTAGTTTGTTCAAAAATCGATTACGAGCAGTATTTGAACCTACGAGCTACAGGAAGGCCACTGGTCGCTCAGCCACTGAGATGTGTTGATAAAACATAAAATTTTCTTACATAAATTGCCTAAAATTATTTTTTGTTTAGGTAATTTTATGTAGATACTAGCTGCCCAGAGTGACTTTGTGCGCTTCATATCCTAGCTCTACGCCTAGTCTACCCTACCCTAGCCTACCTCTACCCCTTTTTTTTCTACCCCTACACTACCCTACTCTACTCTACCCTAAGGATATAAATCCATGCAGAGACAAATCCAACAAACCAAAAACCATGAAAATCGGTCCAGCAATTCTCGAGTTATAAATGGTGTAAATAACCCGAATTTCTGTCATGTATATAAAATTAAAATTGTGTCGATAAAACTGTCATTTTTGCTTCAAACTTTGTAATGTTATTTTCCCTCGGATTTTTGCGATTTTTTATACTATATTCAGTGTTTTTATTCTATATCTTCGTCTAAAAATTCTAGAGAAGCTTTCTAGCTAAGCCTCATTTGAAACAATGGCTTATGTTAGAGTTTTTATGGGAAACAATATTATTTTATTACATCGCGCTACGGCGGAAAACGGTTCGTTACGAGCGACGACGCCTGCGCAAAACAAGCAATTGTTTTGTTAACACCGCGAATGATAAGATAAAACACAGGTACTTTGATAAGTTGGTTCTAATTGTAAAATAGATCTAGAAAGTCGGTTGATAAGGCAATTGAATTTATGTCAAGCCTGTATTCTCCAAATAATTTGTTCAATTTATACATTCGATTTTATAAAAATACTAGCTGACCCGACGGACGGTAACCTGTCAAAATTTTAATAAATATGTGAAAGTATTATTTAACTACCACTACCCTAACCTAACCTACCTTATTCTACCTCTACCCTACCCTACCCTACTCTACCTTTACCCTACCCTACTCTACATTACCCTATTCGAACCCTACCCTACCCTACTACTCTACGGTACGGGTAGTGTAGTGGGGTAGGTTAGTTTACTAGATGGAAAACACAATAATACTTAGCCTGACCAGTGAACCGAACCCTGAATCTTATGCCCGGAGTTGCATTTGCTAAAAAAAAAAGAAAATAAAGGCGGCATCTTTCTTACCAAAAATAACTGCTCCTGCCTGTGCTTCTCCGAGTAGTGCTTCCTTGTACTTCCGCAAGGACTCGTCCTCTTGGTCGGCAGCCAGGATCTCATCAATAGTCTTCTCTGGAGGAGGCTTGTATGAGGACTTGATTTCGTCCTCTTCCTCCGCCTCAGGGGTGCGGGTTACCTCGGGGTCACCGGACATTGTTGGTGGTCTACAAATTGGAATGGTGTTAAATGATCTAGAAACTTCACCCTCTGAAATATCTATTTGCAATTTTGCAGATATAATTACTTAAATTAAAATTTATTGTTTTATGGGTATTGCACCTTGCATGTCAATCTTAGTGGATGATGGAAGAAACCAAAATATGCTAGTTTATTAAATTAACTATGGATTTTTAATTTTTTTTACAAGTGACTGACAAGAAATGAAATAGGTACCTAAATAATACTTTTAAAATAAGGAATACATTTTTTATAATACAACGAAAGTATTTTTACCTATTTCATTTCATTTCAGGATTTATTTATATGCTTGTTTTGCTTGCTCTGCTTAAGTGTAAAATTGAACTTAGGGATTTGTGAATTGGGGCATTTGTCTTATAAAAGTTGGTTAAAGATTAGACACCATAGAACTATTTAGTAATCTGTGACCGTAGATTAAGTTTAAAATATGTATACCATGGATTTTATATTTAGTTAACATTATGATAAAGATTGCAACCGTTATGAATTAATGATACTTGACCACTTGATGTTATCATTATTGAATGACATATAAAGACCACAATAGTTAAGTGGCTCTAAAGTTTCTTATAGATGTTCCTGTTCATAATGCAATCTATACTATGTACCTATATTCTTTTGCTACAATCAGTATGCATAAATCAAACACATCCCTTTTTAGAATAAGTCTAACTTAGTACTTATATGAAATTATATATCATTTCAGAACAATCAGAGGTGTATTCTTTCAGTTTCAACCTATGACCTCTGACTTGCCAGTCAACTATCATACTACTAGGCTACTTATTTTGTAATAAATTAAGAATAGAAATAATTTATTGAGCAGTTTGATACACTCATTATTTAGTTTCTTCATTATGAGTTCTGAGATATACTGATATAGTGATTGATACTTTAGGCGTTTATTACTAGATTGGATAGAGCATTGATTACTGTCTTGACATGACTACAAATCATATTTCGAAATAATGAAATTCCTTTTTTAATTATTCAGCAGTGTTATTAGTTTTTAGATTGCAAAAATAAAAATAAAGCATTCAAATCAGCTCAAACGACAATTCACGCAAGGAAGCTACATCAAGATATTTGTCACATGTGTGTGAACGTCGTCGTCGCGTCGCATATATGATTCTATGAATCATAAGCACCCTATAACCTCCAACGCTTCCAATTTACCTAGATAAAAATATATTTCACAAAATTATCACTCGTCCACCGGATTCACGCGATACACACAGAGATAAAGAATAATTCAAACCCGTTTCCCGTGAAACTAGATGTATAACAAAATACGCAAGACCGCTATGGAACCGCCCAAAAAAACTAAGTAAAATCAAACTAGCTGGATAAAGTCACATAAAATACCTTCAGAAATCAATAATACTATAGAACAGAGACACTTGACAAATATTATCACAATAACAGAATTAAGCGGCTTGATCATACAAACCCAATGAAACTTCGACGCACCTAATCACACGATAAACGAAAAACTTAAGATATAAATTAAAACTTACGTTTCAAGGGAAAATGCCGGTCGAATAAAACAAAATCAATAACTCGTAATTACACAACAGTTTATAAGCACTATTGAGCACGAAATAAAAATAAACAACTTACGAAAATTAGCGATTTGTAAAATTTATAGATCAAAAATGACGGACAAAACGATTCCAGGCGGTCATCGAACTCCTAAATTAATTTATTCGTCTTCTTCGTCGAACGAAACGACATTTACAGCTCCGGCTTCCAGAATAGCTCCATCTCACTTTAACTTCAAAATTTTCTGTGTGATTAAAAGAGATAGCATTACTGGTTATAGACTAGAATTTTCTTTGGTGTTGCCATAAAGACGAACAAATCTTTACTATGATACTTCCGGTATGGTACGATACGAGAAATTGAAAAAAATCTTCATGGACGTCTCATTTATACATAAACATTTACTACTAGAATGATAAATATCATTGAATATAAAGATCACAGAATCAGAAAAAATAAAGTGAAATATTTTTCCATTTATTTTCTTACAACTTTTATTTACAGGATACATATAGTGATTTAATATTAATGATAAAACAAAAAACCTAAATAAATTAGAAATAAAATAACGACTAACCTATAAATAAAAAACTAAATTTAAGTTGTTGCCCGGGAAATCATGCTGAGAATGCTAGCGGCGGTGCTGCGGCGTTACCTGTTGTATAGCCAGATTGAGGCGTTGACCGAGATAACTGCCAGCCCTCCGGTCACATAATGATTAAAATAGAGTTATTTTAATTATCAAGTCCCAAAAAAAAGTCTGAGGCGGTGACAGCTGGAACTAATATTAAAAATCATAAGTACTAAAATAATTTTTAAATTATATTTGATAACAAAATATTCGTCAAAGAAATATGTAATTATTAAATAACGTATAATTTTGAATTGTAGAAGTGCGCCACCGGCACGCGGCGCTGCCGCGTGCAAATTATTCAAGGCCTTTCCAAGACCACTGCCAGTTGCCACTCACTAGTCACTGGTAGCGCGAGCAGTGAGATGCACAACTTACATCACTACATACATTGACAGTTGACACTTGTCAATTTGACAAATTGATGACACATGACATCGACTGAAAAAAACTTCTAAAGTTGGAATACAATATGAATTAAATAACAAAATAAAATGAACTATATGTATTATATTCTTTCATCCTTTGATTAGACATATATAGATTATCAAAGGTTAAATCTTTAAGAATATCATTATACACAATGTTTGTAAGTAAATCAAAGTATTCCTTTTCCTATGGCTCAAGTGAAATAAAAATGTATTTTATTGTATTATATTGGTGTTTTGATTACAGAAATTCATAGATTTGAGACTGCCAGCAATAGTTAGATATCAGAACTATAACATTAGATCATGTACAACCACTTCGAAAGCTACAGATGACGAAAAAGAGCGGGAACTTGAAAGGATTGCTAAAGATGTAAGTTTTTTATCACTGTCTGCGTCAGGGATGAACTATTTAACTAACAATTAAATTCCAGCAGCATTTCAACTAAATAATTTATTATTTTATCAAACTTCAAGAATAACAGTCTCGTTGCTACGCAACGCTATAACAAAATATCCTGACGGATATTACGCCCTAACATACCGCCCACCATGGACGATTGTCCTTAACAATGAATGATGAATAAAATTTCTAATTTAATTGGTTACCGGTAAAATGCATAACTTTGAAGTTGGTCGCTTTATATAAGAATTTTTACATTTTACTGTCACCACCCGGGTTATATTATCACTGCCTGGATGTTTTTCAGTAACCCTGCCAATAAGCCACTTAGCCGGAGGTAAATCATCCTCTTTAATTAATACAATGTCTCCAATTACTGGTTCTGGCACCTGCTTAGTCCACTTATATCTATGAAGGAAGTGTGTTAAGTATTCATTAGCCCATCTACGCCAGAAATTTTGCAACATTGCTTGAACTAATTGCCATCTTTTTAAACTGCTTATTGGACTAGATTCATAATTTGACTCAGGAATGGTTAATAATGGCTCGCCTATCAAAAAGTGACCAGGAGTCAATGGAAGTGACTCTTCTGGATCATTTGTTTCTAAGACCGATAGTGGCCGTGAGTTTAAACAAGCCTCTATTTGAGTTAAAAGTGTGGCCATCTCTTCATAGGTAAGTGTTGAATTGCCTATGACCCTTTTGAGGTGGAATTTGGTGGACTTTATACCTGCCTCCCACAATCCACCGAAATTAGGAGCATGAGCAGGAATAAAGTGCCAAGTTGTTCCCTGAATAGCTAAAACTTCTACTATTTCCTTAGAAAGATTTGCATTCTGTAATTGAAGCAACTCCATTAGTTCTTTGGAGGCCCCAACAAAATTCGTGCCATTATCACTCCATAAATCCGAGCAATGACCTCTACGAGAAACAAATCGTTTAAAGGCTGCTAGGAAACCCTGAGAGGTCAAGTCACTGACCATTTCCAAATGTATAGCTCGCGTTGCCATACATATGAAAAGACAAATATATCCTTTATATGAGCGATGTCCGCGTCCTTTTGACGTTCTAACATTTATAGGTCCTGCGTAATCGACTCCACTGTGTAAGAATGCCCTGGAAGGCGTTCCACGAACAGATGGTATAGAACCCATCAATTGATTCTTCACAGTTGCACTATGTTTCACACATGTGACACATTGACGGACATGTTCTTTGATAAGACCTTTAGCACCAACGATCCAGTAAGCTGAACGTATATAAGACAGCATCAGCTGAGGTCCGCCATGCATGGTCTTCAAGTGAGCGTCTGCGATGACCAACTGCGTTAAATGGGATCGATGGGGTAATAATATTGGATGTTTAATATTTTCATCCAGCTGAGCTTTTTGTAGCCGGCCACCAGCTCTGAGTATACTCTCTTCATCAATATACGGGTTCAACGTTCTTATTTTACTTGTCCTTGTCTTTATTTCACCTTTTTGCTTGATTTCCGTATATTCTGTTTGAAATCCTTCTAATTGACATTGCCTAACACAACATTTTAAAGACTCCGCAATCTCCCATTTGCGTAGGTATTTAGGACGATCTTTATCCGTTTTATAATTTAGAAAACGTCGACAGTAGGCTACAATTCTTACTAGTTTAGGTAATGATGAATATTTGTTCCATAGTGAATTGCTAATAGTGGAACAGTGTGTATTAATTGACCTTTCTAAATCAATTTCTAAATCCTTTGGTTTTTGATAAAGAATGTCTTTTTCTTGTAAAATGTCTGGACCATTTAGCCACAATCTATGATTTATAAGTTCTGCAGGTCTAATCCCTCGAGATGCACAATCAGCGGGATTCTGATTAGATGGAATGTGAGCCCATTGAAATGCATCTAAAGTAGTAAGAATCTCTGAAACTCTATTCGCGACAAAGGTTTTCCAATGACTGGGGTGTTTATTTAACCATGCGAGCACCACTGTTGAGTCAGTCCATGCTCGTAAGTTGTTCTTGGGCACACTTAATACTTCCGACATCTCAACTAGCAAACGTGTGACTAATACTGCACCACATAATTCTAGGCGCGGTATGCTTACTTGTTTTATAGGTGCAACACGCGTTTTAGCCGCAACTAGTGAAACTTGAACATTACCAGTGACATCAACTATGCGTATATATACTGCTGCAGAATATGCGACTTTCGAAGCATCAGAAAATCCATGTAAGTCTACAGCAATATCACTCGACTTAGTTCCAAGCCATCTGGGAATTTTAAACTCTGTAAGCTGTGCCAACTCACTACAGTAAGTAACCCATTCATTTAATAACTGGTTTGGGATCTCGTCATCCCAACCAATTCCAGCTAACCACAGCTTTTGTATAAATACCTTTGCTGTTATAAGCGCCGGTGCTAACCAACCTAATGGATCAAACAACCGCGATATACTAGAAATAACCTTTCTTTTTGTTTCAGGTCCTGTCGTCGGAGTAAGCTTCACCGAATATTGGAATATATCTTCACTACGATTCCAGGTAAGTCCTAAAATTTTCATAATATAATCTTGTTTTATTTCTAAGTTTTGTTCTATTTCTTCCTCTTTCATTTGTTCTTTTCCGTGTTCCTTTTTATTTTCCGAATTAATTTCCTTTAATATACATTCATTATTACTGGTCCATTTTTGTAGTGTAAATCCACCTTTGCTGTGCAGCGTGTTCATGTTTTTATATAACTGTATCCCTTCTTCGATTGTTTGACTACCGCTTAAAAAGTCATCCATATAGTAATCTTCAAGCATTTTCCTTGCAGCCTCCGGGTACTTCCCCCCTTCGTCAAGAGCTAACTGTTGTAGAGCTTTGACGGCCAAATACGGAGCTGAGGCAGTTCCAAATGTCACTGTAACTAATTCGTAATCCTGTATTTTTTCTTCAGGATTATCTCTCCATACGAGGCGCTGGAATACCGTATCCTTATCGTCAACTCTCACATTTCTATACATTTTGACAATATCAGCTGCTAGGCAAATAGGATGAGTTCTCCATCTTATAATAAGATGTCGTAACTCTGGTTGTAGTGTTGGACCAATCATTAAGGTATCATTCAACGAAACGCCATTTACACCTTTGCATGACGCATCAAAGACGACCCTTACCTTGGTGGTCAATCTGTCTTCGCGAACCACCGCGTGGTGAGGTAAGTAAACTGCTTCGAACTGCCTTTCATCATTTTCAGGAACAGGAATCATGTGACCTAACAGTAAGTACTCCTTTAAAACATCTGTATATCTTTTCTTCATTTCTTTATTTTTATCTAACTTTCTTTCTAATGACTTTAATCTGTTTACAGCAATATTCCGAGAATTACCATATTTACATGCAGGATCAAAGTCACGAAAAGGTAAACGAACCACATAGCGCCCTTCTGGGGTCCTACTAGTGGTAGCCTTAAAAATTTCCTCACATTTCAGTTGTTCTTCAGTTAACATTTTGTGTGAAATGGAAGAATGATCTGATTCTAACTCCCAGAATCTCTTTAAAATTTCATCTTCATTTATGGTAGCATTCATAACTACAAGTCTGGGCTCAATATGATCTTTTTCCTTGGTAGATACTACGCCAGACAAAATCCAACCAAGAGTGGTGCTTTGAGCAACAATAGTACCGAGTGATCCTTTCAAAACGCCTTGCTGTATGATTTGACAGTAAATTTCCGCACCTAATAAAATATTAATTTTATTCGGCATGTTATACTGTGGATCTGCTAATGAAATTGATTGTAACTCTATGTCTTGCAACGTTGTTATTTTCATAACTGGCAGAAGCGATGTTATTGAAGGCAATACATAGGCATTTACCACAATTTCAATAGAGGGATCGACTCGTGATTTAATTTTTATTCTTACTATTGACCTGGCAGTGACACTGCTGTTCTCTCCAACTCCTGAAATTATGCCCTTTGCTGGGGTCTTTTTTAGACCCAAGCTTTGCACTGTAGCTTCTGTTATAAATGACGCTTGTGAGCCTTGGTCTATCAGAGCTCTTATTACTTGATGCTCTCCGTATCTCGACTCAGCATTAATCAGCGCCGTGGCTAACAATACTTGACTACTTTGTACTTTACCTGTCGAGAAACATGAGACAACTGGTGTACTCTCATTTGATGTTGACCCCGCCGCTTGTGCTGACGGGTTGACCTTAGTGACCTGATGACTTCTTGCCGGTTGTACAACAGGTGAGGTTACGCTGTTGTTTGGATGCAGAAGTGAGTGATGCCGGCGATTACAAACACGACAATTAATGGCTTTTTGGCATTGTTTCACTGAATGGTTAGCTCCTAAACAGTTAAAACAAATGCGATTATTCATAACAAAGTCATGTCTTTTATCAAAATCCATTTTTGCAAAACCTTTACAAAAACATAGTTTGTGATTCTCGGAACAAAATTCACATGCAATAGTATTCGAGACATGAAATACCTTAGGTTTATTAACGTAACTACTAGTTGGCTGAAATACAGATTTTTTAGGCTCAATAAACTCTAATGCACGGAATCGACTCTCAAGAAATTTGGTTAACTGTACAAATGTTGGCAACTCATTTGAATTGTCACTTGAGACGTGTAATTCCCATTGTTTCCTTGTTTCGGGATCTAATTTGTAGGCAACAATGTGAATAATAATAACATCCCATGAACTTACATCTATTTTTAAATTCTCTAAAGCATGTAAACATTCAGTGGTTGTATCTAACAACTCTTTCAAAGCTGTAGCTGACTCGACATTAGAATTTCGTTGACTAAATAACCTTTTTAAGATACAATTAGACAAATATCTTTTATTGTTGTATCTGGACTCTAATAGTGACCAACATTGAGCATAGTTAGCTGCTGTTATAGGTACATATTTTATTATTTGCTCTGCCTCCCCTGTAAGATGACCTTTCAAATAATGTAATTTTTGTACCGGGTCTAGCGACTGATTACTATGAATCAAAGAAATAAATAAGTCCTGAAATGTTGTCCATTCAGAATATTTACCTGAGAAGGTAGGAATCGAAATTTTAGGTAATCTTACATAAGAATTAGACGAAGAAGGTTTGTCATTAGAAACCGTTGAAACATTTACTGGTGATGAGTAACTACATAAGGCAATCTTGAGTTCCGACTTAAACACAATATAAACTTCTTCAGTTTCTTCATAAATGTCACTTGTAATACTCTCCAAAGACTGTACTGTTTTACTATCTAATTGCAATATTTCATAATGATTATTACAAAATGATTGCCAATCTCGTTCCAACTTTTCTAATCTCGTTTCTATATATTGATAAGACAAACGATCTTTTGGTGTCTTCTTAAAATTGGATCTTGACTTTTCAATTATTGTTTTGATGTTAAGTTGTAAATAGGGATTGCAATCCAGCGGCGTTTTCAATCCAGCTGGATTCTTGCTGGATTGACCTGAATCCAGCTGGATCCAGCGCGGATCCAGCAAAATGTGAAACGAAAATAAAAAGATAACATTTTTAAGACTTATTTTTATTAATTTGTACTTCACGATAATCTATAAAATCTTTCATTCATTTGGTGATATCTTATATCAATTTGCTTTGGTTTCTTAATCATTTGAGATCCAAAGAATCAACTTGGGAACGTTGCCTACTGGTAGCGGTCTTTTAGATTAAGGGTTTTATTTTTCTTTATTTATTTTTAAGGTAGTTAGTTTTGTATATATAGATAGTTTTATTTAGTATTGTTTATTTGTATTTTAAGTTACTTAAATAAATAAAGCAGTAACTTAAAATTAAATAACAAACATATAACCTCATATAACATTTTAGATAATGTTTCTAAGTAAGCAATATCTTATTACGTTTATGTTTAATGATCGGATGGCTAATCAGTAGCAATCAGTCTTACAAATTCTTTTATAATTAACTATAAAAAAGTACCGTAATAATAATACTATTGTAATCTTCAATCAATTTTTTGTATCAAAAGAAGCTCCAAAATAATCTTCTCTCTAGGCAGTTTAAAATCTGACGATAAGAGAGTCTGACTATTTCTTTTTTTGAATTCTCTGAAAGTAAGACCTTAGAAAACTAATTTTATCTAGGTAGTCTTATCTCTCAACCTGCTTCGCACAGAACTGCATATGTAGCTGAGAATGCCCTTTCGGCCTCTACACTGGTCGGCTTTAGGGTCATTAAATACTCATATACCATAGATAAATGTTCACCTCGCACTCCTTCGGTCTCATAAACGCTCACTTCTTTTTTCAAGACCTTTTCGTAATCTAATTGACCACTTGGCTTTTGTTTATTAAAGTTCTCCTTCTCTCTTTTATAACTCAAAACTAAACAATAGAAATTAATACGTTTGCGGATCCGCATCGCTGGATCCAGCACTGTATGCTGGATCCAGCATGTTTAAAAAGGCGCTGGAACCAGCTGGATTGCTGTATGCTGGATCCAGCAATTGCAATCCCTAGTTGTAAATTCTCGTACCTCTCCATTATTCAAAGTTGAACTTTTATTTGTTTATACCAAACAAATAAGCCGAAATTAACGTAATCTTTGAATATTATTTTTGAACTATTTTTCACTGTTATTATAACGCAAATGTACTCACAGTTGATCTTCGGCACTCACACACACAATGTTCAACCTGTTTACCAGCACGTTGACCGCTGTGTCTTCATAAAATGCTCTGCTGCTGAAGTGGTGATCCTCTTCATCTTCTCAGGGTTGGCTGATGACTCCAAGCTCCCGGCGCCACCTGATGATGTCTCCCTCCACAGAGGGAATCCTTCCAATACCCTGAGTTGCGATCCACAACCCCTTCAGTGTTCCCTAACTTACTGTTGCGGTGCCAAAGCAAATTACCGCAAACAGTGTTTTCCTAACTACTAGCCTTATCCGGCTCGAAGGACCAATGTCTGCGTCAGGGATGAACTATTTAACTAACAATTAAATTCCAGCAGCATTTCAACTAAATAATTTATTATTTTATCAAACTTCAAGAATAACAGTCTCGTTGCTACGCAACGCTATAACAAAATATCCTGACGGATATTACGCCCTAACAATCACCATCATTATAATACTTAAGTATTATGTACCTAGTTAATGCTTCTTCAACCCTAATGAGTTCTTCAATCTTCTATTTCTTCTTCATCATGTTGGTTGATGAACAACCTGCAAGCGTCCAACCTCTGAGATGGCTTTATAAACCATTGAAAAATCACCGTTTTTAGCAATTGATAATAATTAGTTTCTAATAATGCACATAAATCCGAAATGTCAGAGGTGCATGCCTGGATTTCGAAACTTCTTCAATTATCTTATCTAATAAATAACTCACTGTACAATCACAATAAATCACTGAGAGTAAAGATAAAGAGTAAATTATAATTATTATTTAATAAGAAATTAATATTAATATTAATAAAAAAAATACAAGGAGTAATGATTTATAAATCTTTCAGGCCTCCATTGATGAGCCCCCAACTGCTTGCTGTCAGTCCGGCTGTTCAAATTGTGTGTTTATTGTATGGGCAGAGGCCTTATCTGCTAAAATGCAAAATGTTGGCCCTGAAGTTGCTGAGAAGATCCTGAAAATGGTTGAAGACCCATCAATGAAGGCCTATCTAGAGATGGAACTGAGGATACGAGGACTAAAGAAATGACCGAAGTCAAAGTTGTTACGACTATAATATTTGTAGCTGATATTGATTGGCCATCACAGGACTTGATTTAGTTGTAGATCAGTCATTGTTTGGTGCCCATAAACTCAGGAATTTAACTATGGTGGTTGCCCTAATCGGAGTAAGGATTAGTATTGGTATTGGAGGCTGATAGCTGGAGGTCTTTATAGTCTGGTAGATTGTAAACTTCTAAATTGTAATTTTCTTACTTGATTTTGTAAATACATAAATCCGTGCTATTTAGCTTACAATTTACCTTTGTATGGTCTGTGGTAAGTCTTATTGTAAATAAATTGTCATAGAAATAAAATAAGTAGTAGTATATTGTAGTACTAGACTACTGTTTAAAATTAATACTTATTTAGATTAGTTTAAAAATAATAATGCAGGCAAATATAAAACCATTTGGTTGTTTAATCAATTATACAAGCATTATTATTATATTGGTTGCATAATTGACTGATTCCAGCTGTAGTACTAATTTTGCATTCAGAGTTCTTTATGTAGACATTGCTATCTACCCAGAGACTGTACACAGAAATGACGTCATTACTCCGTAACGAGAATTGCTGTTACCACCAGAAATTTCGAAATTTTTTAACTTACTTTTTCAAGCAGCAACAGGTTCAAATGTGATTTAATTTTTTTTAGATTCATTTAATATTCTAGTAGAATGATTTCAAATATTTATTCATTATATTATGGTTATATATATATAAGTGAAAGTGCATGATAGTTGATGTATCTTCCCTACCTATCATAAATTGTAAATAGTCTAGAATTTATGAAACATGTTATTTAGTTTTAGAATAAATGATTTGTTACAAGTGTTTTATTTCTTTTACAGTACTTAGTTAAATAATGTGGTAGCTATTTCTTGTATAAGGTACTTATAATATAATTATTTTGACCTATTTCCTGAAGACACTGCACTTGTCTATTAAATAGTCTTAGAATTAAATACCCTTCTAACAATACGAAGCAAATTAAATACTAATAATACTTAGTACCTATTTTGCTTTGCGACTCGAACTGGAAGGTTTTTTTATTAGAAATGTTTTGAATCGTAACTAGATGGCGTTGTGACTCTACAGACCACGAGCTTGGGTCAAAACTTACAGCAATTTCCGGTCTACCGATATGAAAAAAAAAAATTTAGTACCTATTTTTCCCCGTCGATAAATTTGTCTAGTTTCACCCTATAGGTATCAATGTGCATTTGATGGAGACTCGCACAGTATTAGGCTATTCGAAAAAAAAAAACTAGCTTTAAAAAAAGTCTTTATTATATTAACAGTCAACAGCAATATTTCAGATAAGTACACATATAAGTCCATGTAGATTTTACATAAATAGCACGATTCACCAACATTTCTTCGATTAAGTATATTATTTTTATACTAGGTATTTATTATAGGTAAGTGTGATACACAAGGATCTATCAGGTTCGTAGACTTATAGGTACCTAGTATGAGTATTAAGTGTGTGTGTGTGGTACCTAGTATGGGTATAAAGTCATCTAGATAAAAATAGGCTATTTAATTAATATTAGATCGAATGGACTGGAATTAGGTATCTTTACCGAAATTATATATCTATGCAGTAGGTACACTATAGTCTAGAAGCACGTCACCTTGACAAATTGCACCATGGCATGCTGCAACTGCTCGCAACAGCATCAACAGCATGTCCCACCGAGCGCAACGGCTTTGGTATGTAGACACCATTAGCTATTTTATATATTTTTATTGGTAAATATATTCCCCAAAACAACCATAATTGGTAGATCATTGTGTATTAAAACCAATTATACAAATATGGGAGTAAGCAGGATTGTCTTTTGACACTTAAGTTCTACAATATAATAGAGCGATTCGGTTACCTTTACAAAATTGGCAGGGTATTGGTCAAATCCACATAACACCACAGAAACATTCACACAAACATTGACACAAATTTTGACTTATTTCTAAAACTTACACAATCTCTTACACAAACTTACACAAAGTCTTATATTAGGTACAGTATTAGGTCCGTTACAAAATTGTTTCAATATAACTTTATATCAAAACAATATAATTATTCATTTTAATACTTACTAAAATTAATACAAAACTTCCTTACTGGTCAGTCATTCTCAATCTTTACTTATATTTCGTATAATATGTATAATCGTTCACTAGTTTTCTATCACATTAATAATCGATTTTACTCCCTAACATATAATTGATTAAATATTTTTGTCGATTTTGGCAAATTGAGATTAATTACCTTTAGACTTAGAAAAATAGCCTGGAATCCTGGACATTACCATGCCTATTAAATTACCTGAGTCAATGTAAATTTGGCCCTTAACTGCACGCTTCTCGCTATCTTTGTAGCTCTTGATATCTTAGTAAGTTCCACACCTTCCGATCCTATCCGATAGGATGAAATCGGACATGTGCGAGAGCGATGAGACTACAGCGCTAAAATTAAAGGAACCCAACCGAAAAGCGCCTTCAAAAAAAGTTCACCGTCTTGTCGCTTGGGGGCGCTTCCAGAAGCGTTGCACCACTAAAAATATGTAGGGCCGCCTCTACTTCGCGTATTGATATAATAATATTACCTAAATATATTTATTCAAGTATTTATTTGGATAAACAAAGTGTGTACTTAATCATAGGTATAGTTATATTTATTTGCTATGACTAGATAAAATGGCTGTGGAGTAGATACCTCCATATAGCAGAATTGGTTTATCGAGCTAATATTTCTAAGTAGTTTAGTTTTGTAAATATAAATAGTTTTATTTAATATTGTTTTTTAATAAATGTTATGTAAATAAATAAATTATAATTATTTACGTAGGTACTTTAACTTTTTATTTACTATTATTTTATAAAACACTTTAATAAAATAATAAACATTTTTATTATTAGGTATATAATTATGTATAGGTACGTATAGGTAGATAAGTCCTATATTTAAAAGTATAAAGGTATTTTATTTTATAAAATATCTACTAAAGCTTTACTTTCACCATGAAAACATAAAAAAATGAGTATTCTCATAGAATAAATTATTTTTTTAAATATTTTTTTTCCTATAGGTACCTAATAATACTTGTCATGTTTTAGGTACTTTAATAAATTAATTGTTATAAGTATCGTATAATTAAGCTTGAAAGTAGTCCCATTTTTCTTCAAAATAGACAAAAAAATGTTTACTTACTTTTTTTTAGAATTTTGATAGTACAGAAGCCCAAAGGGGTTTACTTTTGATCTACGAATAATTTAAATTATCATTTGGTTCTGTGGTATGAAGCCCCTAAGAGCTGAATTAAAGTGAGAATTGATTGAAGATTCCAAATAAACCTGATAGTTATGACGTAATTATCCCCAAAAAAATTATTAGTTCGTGTTATAGAAGTATCCCAATCACCAGCTAAATCTTCAATAATCACTTATACATATTTAAATGTCTGTTCCCATAGTTTTAATAAGTTTTGGAACGTGTATACCTACGTTATACCTACATCGCGGTTACCGGAGATCCGCTTTCGCATCAATTAATTTTGATGTTCATTGCCCTTTTTCGGGCTTTAACCAAATACTGGTTACATACAATAATAAATATTAGGTACTTATTTTAAAAAAAATGGGGTTCATAGTTCTTATAAACATTTACGTCATTAAAAATGCAGAACCGTTGCTAACACATATTTTATAGAATGCAACTCTGTCTCTGCTTCTCCCACAAAACTACAATAAAAACACGCACAAATTACAACCAAGTACCACATTCATAATCGACACAATACAGCCTCCGCAAGGCTGCCAACTTTTTGGCCCTACCCACTACATCATCCTCAACGCCATCACCACTCTGGTACACCACGAAATAATCATTACACCTATCATTTACGTAACAGTTACCAATGGTTGTTTCACTGTCTTTCAACCAGAAATACTGAGAGCTTTGTTAACGTCATTCGTCGCAGAAGAGGACTACTGGGGCGGAGTGATGGTCTCGGTTGGGGATGAAACAGTCGCATGCTGGGGGGCCTGGTGATGATAGAGCGGAACCGGGGCCGGCTAGTCCCCCGCAAGATAGCCGCGCTCGGTCCCGAATGTTCAAGATGGAGCGGTTCAGCTCCCATAAGGAATCTTCGTTCTCTTCAGAGTTCCTCAGGAGACCAGGTTCTGGAGGAAAAATATAAAGAACAAAAGCGTTAGTAAATTATATATTTTTATTTTTTAAATTAAATACTTTGTTACAAGTTATTTCTAGATATGTAACAATACTTTTTACCCGCCTTAAAAAAAAGGAGGAGGTTCTCAATTCGTCGGAATCTTTTTTTTAGTTAGTAAGTACCTATGAGCTAAAAATATAGTTATCTATCATATTTAAAAAAGTAGAATGTCGTAACTACCCGTGGATCAGGGCTATCGAGATACCAGCACTGCAGATCTATAACTGCAGCATATTGATGCTGACATAGGGGTCTTTCTTAGACAAGTGCTTTGTACACAAAGTCAACAGAAATTGAGAGAGTACAGTATCTACAAAGACCTATTGCCTGTACTTGCCCTGAAATTAAAAGTTACAGGCTGATTTATTTATTGAAAGTATCCATAGGCCACAGTTATAACTACTTAATGGTCGTACGTACGCTTTTTTTCCAATATTATAATAAGTAGGTACCTATCTATATAAATACTTTGTACTTACGATATCTACTCATAGTGTTTTTTCTTCTTTCGTGGTCTTCCCCAACTAGCCACCACGTCCTCATCTCACCTTTGCCCTGAAATCACAGCCTTGTTTTTACACAATGTTATTTTCATTCCCTATTTTTACGTGTTTAAGCGATATGTGATCCGTTGGGGGGGGGGGGAAGTTATTTTTTTCCTTGGTCTGTGGTTGTGCTCATAATGCTGACCGAATTCCGGTCATAGCGTCCAATCTTAGTTGAGATTAGTTATCGACGCAGGAGATAATTATAGTGCACAAAAGTGTGCGCAAAGTTGCGATTATTACCTCACTAAAACCACTCCAGTGATCACCATCAGCATATGGAGGAAGATTCCGGGTCCTCTTAAGAGACCAGCTCGGAAACCTCCCTTATGCAACGCCTGTTAGGCACATCCCCGGAGAAACAGGTGCTTATTAATGCTCCTCCCGTCACGATTCCGTTCATCCAAATAGTACTTATTGACTAACCTTGATATTAATAATCCCTCTCTCCTTAAACTGATACCCTCCATGTTGCTTCAGCAGCATATATGTGTCATTGCTGATGTGAATCCTCTGCGGCTCTCCGCTGGACTCCATCCTGGCTGCAGTGTTGACTGTGTCTCCGAAGAGGCAGTACCGAGGCATCTTGACACCAACTACTCCCGCTGCACATTGACCGCTGTGTATACCTTGAATTAAAAGAAATAGGTTTTTGGGTGCAATATTATATTTTCTCTGAACCCGACTTTTGCAACTCGGTCAAATTATAGGCAGTTTATTATATTTTTTACGTGACTACTCTACAGTTTTCACTGTCGTATCGACAAAGTTAAAATAAAAAAATTCGTACATGTAAAGTGGGGATGATATTTTTTTCAGGTATAATATAATATATACAGCTTGCTTTAGCGATTAAAAAAATATTTTTAATCTAGGTACCTATTTGGATCAACTTAACACGTTGACTGCCACGCCGCAGACACAATGCAATTCTTATTGTTCGCGGTCACCGTTGACCGCGGTGGCAGTCAAAGACTAGCTGTAGGTTTATCTAAAAATTTATTTATCAAAAAACACGAATAACGAATAACACAAACCTAAAATACGAATAAATCCAAGAATAAAGAGCCATTATAATCTCATTTCCGATCGGTTGTTCTTTATTACAGGCTCAGTTTAATTAAACAATGCCACAAGTTTTAATTATCTAAGGTACAAACTTATTCCTTCAAAGTCCCTCAAGTCTAGCTTATTGGAAATATAATCTCACTTGAAGCCTGTACTAAACTTTATTAACTAAAAAATTGGGACCAATTATGGTGAATAGGTATCGCTCTCGTAAATATGGTAATTAAATTATGGTAATAATATTCTCCTGACCGAATTTCGGTCACAGCGGCCAATCTCAACGGAGACTAGCCAATTACGCAGGAGATATTATAGTGCACAGGTGCACTCTCTATTCCCTCACTCTCATTGTCCGATGGGACGGCCTTCCGACACGATCGGAGAGAGATCAGGCGCAGGACCAACAGCTTTACGTGCTTTCCGAGGCACGGAGTAAGTGATAATTAATTTATAAAACACACATAACTTACGAAAAGTCAGAGGTGCGCGCCTTGGGTTCGAACCCGAGACCACTGACTTGCCAGTCAACGGTCACCACCACTAGGCTATCACGACTCTAAAATTATGGTAATACAGGTGACATAAAACCACACTATAATAAAATCATACAGTATGGTAACTACGTACAAACGCTCGAAACGGCACACTCACACGAACAATTTACACAATGTAGCCACATTTTTATTTCACTTTTTCCAGCGCAGGTCTGCTGGCAGAAATTCCTTAATGTGATAAGCAGTACCTACCTTTGTACATAATTTTAATTATGTTACTGTAACTTTTTTTTGTGTGTACAATAAACATGCCTAATATTGCGTAACGACGAGATTCCAAGAGAACGTCGCGGTACTCGCAGTATCAACGACGCGTCGTTGCGCATGTTTGTGTGAGCCGTTTGTTGTGCCGTTTTCGAGCGTTTGTCGTAGTTAACATACTGTATGACTATTATACTGTGGCCAAATACTGTCAAAGTAGGTTAGGATGTTCCAGAAAAGAATTTCGTCTACCAAAATCCCAATTGAACTAGGTATTGGAATATAACTAACACATACATTGAATAAAATACTAAGTAATTGGATAGTTGTCATGTTTATTATTATAGGTGAGGATAAAATGAGAGATCACAGTAGCTTAGCTTCTGCATAAAAGAGTAGCAGCTTACCTATCCTAATGTGCAGTCTAGCAGCTGGTATTTGTCTGGGTCTGATCTTTGGCACAGCGTCCAGGACATGCAGAGCTAGCGAGGCAACTTCAGCAGCGTGGCGGGAACACCTCTCTGGCAGACCTCCTACCACCATGTACGCATCACCAATGGTTTCCACCTGTGATATGGGTATAGCGCATATTTAATTTCTGAATGTGAAATGAGGAGGAGTCAGGTAGTAGATACGTAACGTTTAATAAGTAGTCTTTCCTTCTCATTGGAATTGTCTGGCATTCCCGAAATCAATCCTTGAACAAAGCCGTTACCTATTACAGCATTAAATATGTATATTTATATTATACATACTAGTACAGTTACTAAGTATTCTAAAAAACTACACAGATACACAGAAAAGTCGAATTTAATACAACACCCCTCTTTCTGTGTCGTGGGTTAAAAAAAAAGAAAGGCATAAAATGGCCATTGTCATTTACTTACTTTGTAAACATTGTAGTATGATATGATGGCGTCGCAACAAGTGTACAGATCGTTCAGTATCTCCACCACCTGGGAAATAAGTTATTAATGTGAGGCAGAAAATTTCAAGTTTGTACAACGAACGTACATTTCTAGCGTATCATCGTATGGTTGATAAGTAACCTGGTGTCAGAGACCTAAGCCTCTGACATGGTTTTAGGCACTATTTTTAGGTGTGCCGGTTTCCTCACGATGTTTCTCTTTCAGGGAATAAGCTCACACGAATTAAAGATTATTTTGTAAAACCCGCTTCGTCAACGCATAATTATGCGCAACGAAGTTTTCTTCAAAACCCAATTTTTTCAGACGTTGGGGTAATGTTGACAATACTCCGCCGATCTTAGCCTGTCAAAGATTAATTTAATTGAAAATTCAGATATGTTTAATCGTTTACCTGCATAGGTGTGTTAGTAGCCGCTAGTTTAGTGAACCCGACGATATCGCTGAAGTAAATAGTGACGCAATCGAAGCTCTCTGCTTGCACCCTTTCACCTCGCTTCAGGGCCTCTGCCACAGTCCTGTAAAAAATACCTTGGCATCACACCACCAAAAATTTTCTTGAGAAGCTTCACCTAAAATTTTAGACATTAGCAGGCCTTCAAGACGATAGTGATCGAGAATTTAGGTACCGAAGTACTATATCTAAAGATAAGTTACATATAATTATGTATGTTTATTACGTAGGTATTTGGTGACGAACAAAATATAATTCTTTTCAAAAATAACAAAGATAGATTGCAGCATCAACTTATACAAAATGTTTATCACGCTGAGCAAGCAAATATCAGTCTAGAAATCATCCTACTCAAGCAGAAAGTATGTAATTTATTATGGAACATCGCCAACATTTACGATAATTTATTATCAAGTTTTAGAGATGACAATAAAAACCAAGTGGGGTAGTTTCGACTGCCTCGTTGGTCTAGTGATAGCAAGCGCGACTGCTGAGCACGTGGTTCTGGGTTAGGCCGGGCAGTGTTATTGGGTTTTTCCATTAGGGAATTTTCAGTAGCGGCACGGAGTCTGGAATTGTTCCCGGTTAATGGCAATAGGCTCGCCCCCTGTTACATGGGACTTATAACATAGCCGGCGAAGCGTGGATGTACACCTCCACCTACCCCCTCTGTGGGTGGGAAACCAACCGGCCAAGTGGGAATCGGCCTGGAGCACCAAGCCAAGGGACCACGCAACCCATAGTAAGATTATACATTTGTCTTTATAGTATCCACGATACAGGGAAAAATCCTATTGTTAAAATAATTAGAACATACCTAGGTAGCATCCTATTCAATAAGTCATCAGTTCTTCTCTTCTCTTGAAGCAGTTGTTCAGTTCTTGCTGCCACGATGGCTTCCAGATTGGAAGCGTACTTCTCCATCATGGCCAGCATGTTGTCGAAGATATTGGTCTTCCTGCACATCAATTATGGACATTTGGATTAATGATTGGTCTCAGGTGCGCTCCAAAACCGACTTAGTTACTACATTTTAGCATTTTTTTAGCAATTTCAGATCTTGCCTACAATCTTAAAGTAAAGTCAAAAGACAATAAAAAAAAAGGAATTACTTACATGCCAGCATGCATATCCTTCAGTCGTACTCTGACAAGTCTGAGATCTGGTCTGCGCTCTGGCCGCTCGCTCCAGCAAGCATTCAACACCGCCAGCACTGCTGGTCTGGCCACTAGACCTCCCAACGGTGGTCTAAACAATACTCCTCCTATTGGATGCCGGACGCGACCGATGATCTCTGTTTGAAAAAGAGGTATAGGTAAATTAACTATAGTTTTTTTTTTTCGGAAGTAAAGTTAGTATTTATATCATCTTGGTTGCTGCAACCAAACTTTTAATGATATCTGACAGTGAAAATAATAAAAAACTTTGCCAAACTTTTCATTTTCAAACCCACATGGGTTAGGTAATCTATATACCTACATAATACTTTCTTCCATTGCTTTGGCAGATAATTTAGAAGCACATTAAAAGGCATATCATCCAAAAGATTCTCTAAGTTTTATGAGATTCTATAACGCATGCTTCAATAAAAGCGATTCTAAATCATGGCAGCAACATAAAAATAACCCCCTCCTTTTGAAAGTCAGGTTAAAATCAATCAATTTTCTCGGTCTTGACCCTTTTACTAGGTCTCATGAGGTGTGAACGATCGGGAAGGATCGTCAATTCTTAAAAAAAAAACCCACTCGTCAACAGTGTGAACGACGGGGGGTGTTACTGAACGGGGGGTGTTAATGACCGAAAGAAAATAGTAGATAATAATTAATATGTAGTTGTGTGTAATCAATTAGAATATAGATATTACTTCAGTCTATTATCCCAGCAAGTCTATTAAAGATATACTACTGAATATGTAAGAAAAACCATTTATACTTTTACGATGGTTTAGTTTCTCCATAAAACGTGTTTACGTTTATCTTTTTTATCATTTTTATTGCGTTGTTTGCGTTTTCTTATTACTGTATTTATTTATTTTGGACAAACGTTTTTACATGTACCTAAGTATTAAAGTAAAAAACTTGTGATTGTAATAACATTATGATAGAACGATTCTAGTTGCAAGAGCAGTCAACCCTGCATGAAGATGAATCAGGCAAAAAAAGCTCTATGGTTACTCTTTGATTCTAACGGTAGGTAGTTACTATAAATTAAAAAATCCCCGAAACAAAAAACTGAAAAAAAAACTATACAACATACGATCAAGTCGGCTTTCCAATAATAAAATCTTAATCAAAATCGGTTTATCCGTTTGGGAGTTACGATGCCACAGAGATAGATAAACTTATAACACCCCTCTTTTTTTGTCGCAGGTTAACAATTACTTACCAGCATTGGTCAGGTTGGTGTCACCCCACGGTCCGTTTCTCCCGAGGATCTCATACAGTATAATGCCGAAGGAGTAAACATCTCCTTTCTGTGAACCTCTAGGGGGAGGGTTGGGGTCTCTCAGCAGCTCTGGGGCCCTCCACAACATGCGACGTTCCATCCGCAAAGCATCTTCAGCGTCAGAACAGCCGTCTGGTAATAAAATTACATATACAGTAAGTTAACTAATAGAGGGCGCTCTACTACAGAAGAAGAAATACTATAATATCATGGAATAACGGAAAAATACCGAAAAAAATAATTTAAAAAAAAACAGATATAAAGGCAGCAAGTTTTGCAGAAAGTACCTACCGAAAAATAAAAAAATATTAAAATAACACAATAAATAAAATAAAAAAACCTTTAAAAGCACTATTTCCATACGTACTTGTGTTTAAATGTGAAAGAATGGCTAATAATCATTTAATCACTCGAAATAAAAACTTGTTTACATTTCTCGACTCTTAAGTCTCACGCGGCTTCGCTCCGTGTATCTAATCTAATTATTAGAATAAATCGCAGCGTCACCTACCGAGTCCAATTGTAATTTAAAACCTTCCTCTCTATCATTCTATCTATTGACGTAAACCGCATTAAAATCCGTTGCGTAGTTTACGTTAGTTGCGTAGTTATTCCTGGATTAACTTTGGGATGTACCTTTAACATTTCAGAGCGAGTTAATCAGAAAAACATTCTTGAGTGAAAGTTGAAACCTATACTATTTGCTTACGTGAGATGCTGTAAATATATCAGGTGAATACGGCACGAGTATCTCGGCCATCCAGCCTGTATATCTACATGGCAATCTAGGTCGGAATGCGTTTTTTTTCAACTACTGACCCGAATGACCCATAAGAGTTCGAAAAACGAACGTAAATAAATTGAGGCATGAACTTCTTGTTTTTAAATGCGAATTTCGCCGAGTACTGTTTCGTCGTAATGATTTTACTGGCAGCTATTTATTTAACAAGCAAAATTCGTACGAATAAAGTTTTGAACAATTTTAACACGTTTTAAATTAGTGGATTTTAACCAATAGATTGCGAAGCGCATTTTTGAAAACTTCTAGTTGTGGCGGCGAGGAAATATTTCGAGTTATTACGACTGTAAAAAAAAGACACGACTCTCGTGTCACACGCACAGTAAAATAATAAATGACACGCCTGTCGTGCCATCCGTAATGAATGATGTTTTTACTGATGTTTTAAACAAAGAAAATTGTCCTCCCGCCATTTAAATATTAAATCATTTCGAACAGTCTAATAACTCTAATTCTTTTTTAATGGTAACATACATATTTATTTTTAACTAGCTTTTGCCCGCAGCTTCGCCTGCGTCAATGTCGAACCAGGATAAAATTTATATTTTTTGTTAATCCAGGATATATGGTTTTTATGTTTACCGAGTTTTATTCAAATCAAAAGTGGTTAGGTAACAAAAATCTTCACAAACTTTTATTAGTGCAGATTAGTAATGACATGATATGACAGTTCAAGTCCCGCCCAAGTCAGTTGTTTTTGCGACTTTCTTATTAATTATTTTCATTTAATAAGCAAAACATGTGCATAAACATTTAAATTATCCAAAATATTTATTATTGAAAACATTATATATTGCCGTTACATTAACTCGTTATTCCCTATAATTACAATTAATCAAATATATTAATTTTTCCTTTCATTATTTAGCTTTCATTTAAGAATTTATTTACATTATGTATTCTCTGTCAGCTAGATATATAGAACTTTCCTACATTTTTGTCATAACAACTGCTAGCTGTGTACCATAGTAAACTTGTAATATTATGAGGTATTTTTTTAAATATATCGTTATGCACATTTGAGAGCAATTATTCCAACAAAGATTAGTTTTACATTTAAGTCTAACTAATTTATAGGGCAAAAGTTAAGAGTGCGCTTCGCATATTTTATTGCATAATAATGTCTGACCAAATAAAGCGAAAAACCTATGTAAAAGAACAAAAGTTTCGCATCAATTTCAAACCCGAACCAGGATATTTAGAAAAACATACCAACCATTTTGTTTGTAGTATTGCTCTCGGTAGCTAAAATGCCTACAGAGAGTCAGGACTGGTGACCCGAGAGCAAGCGACATACAGTTGTCTATGTGAGGAGAAGCTGGTCCTGAGATCGACACCCGCAGACTTCAGTGTCTACCTCTGCGACTTATTGATTATCGTGGCGAAACAAACGCCCACAGGAAACTACACTCGCTTAAATTGAAAGAGATAATTGTGGAGAATTAGTGGTACGTGGTATAAACACTGTCTCGCAAATACCGAAACCCGTTAGAATTTGCGCCTTGATGATGTTTCTCTGCAGAAAAATTACATTAAGCCGGGTCCCTTTACACAATTTCGAAGGCGTTAAGTTCCGAAGAAGCATAATCGGGACACCGACCTTCAACTTGATGACGTCCGTCGGAAGACCACTTGCAGTGAGACCACTTGCAAGAGAAATTTTACAGGATAATGAGTGGCGTCATCTTGATTGACAACAGTGTTTATAAATGTGTAAAACACTTCATTCCCTTTCATTTATAAAAGAATGCATTCATTGATTGCTGCAGCTTGATTATTTTTGGGCGTTTTGAGTTGGAAAATTCTTGAGCATGTGGATTCCTACTCAGCCGCCCATAATTATTGTCAAGCTCAACCTATGAATACAGGATCATAAAAATAATCGTTTCAACGAACCATTCACCTCATCAGCCCCAGTTCCTCGCGTCACCACAGGCAGCGTTCAGCGGAAATTGCCGCTGAACATAACTGTGACACCACCACCCATTATGTGTTGGTTCCTACGGATGTCTTGTAGAGTTATGTATACCGCATCAACTGCTTTTCTGTTTGCCATTATACATTCATTAATTCATCCCATCATACGATCAAAGAACAATTCTTGAGCAAGTGCCTGCCTTGTCACTATTCCGTGACACATCACAAACAGGTGTTTTGTTGCTCTGTAAATTGATGGGAATCCTAAACATGGTGTGCGCTGTTTTGTCACCAGAAAACAACGTGGCAGTAATCCCCGACGACGCTACTGCAATTGCAATTTTGCCCTGCCTCCTGCAAGGATCACTGCAAGGATGCCAGTGGTTATAAATATTTTTCCTGTTCCATCAGGAGTATCCAAGAAAATCATTTTTCCTCAGATGTAAATCGACTCCTAATGCCATCTAGTTAAGAAAAAGGAAACATTATGTTTTAAATAATAATATAATTATTAAATTTCATATTAAAGCGTTAATTTTTTTATAAGCTGAAATTTTTAAAACTATAATTCCACACGATGCACCTTGTTTCCTTCGGGTTTCAAATTGAAATGTTTAAAAAAGAATTCCGCTGATGTAAATAGACTCTAACGCCATCTAGAACACTATGTTTTAAATAATATAATTGGACCTAGTTCTGCAGAAAGCAGCCATATAAGGAAAAGTACAAAAAGAGTTATGAGCGTTTTTCTATCAAATGTTGCCCTTCAGTTATTTATTACTTTTCTGTATATTTGATATTTGAGAATCATTAGGGAAAGTATAGCAGTTTTTTATATCCTATCCAGTATTTCGTATCATTTAGCATAATACCAGTATTAGCGTTTTTGACGTGGCTGTTTGATGCAAAATAGCTAATATCATCGATATTCGGATAAAGAATAAACCAGCCACATAAGTTGGCTGTGTTCTGCATTAATTCAAAATGGATTAACAGTATATAAAAGACAGACAAGACAATAAAACAAAACGTTATATTACTTTTTTTACTTCTTAATAGTAATTTATTACTTTTACGATTTAATGGTAAATAATATTTATACTATGTAAGAAAACTAAAAAATCACGAAAAGTTACGACAGAGTCAACGAAGTAAAAATCGTCACTTTGCATTAGGCTAATGATTAAAGGGTTTTTCTTTTTGCATACAGCCATAATTTGAATGTAGTCGTCAGGCGTATAAATCCTCTGATTGTACTTTAAGGCTCTCTCAATGTCACCGAAGTCCTTATCGAAAAATTAGAATCCTGAGCGTTAGCGAGGGAATAAAAAGATCACGACGTGAAAAATCTTTGCACTCGAGTGCAACACGTAACTTTTCATCCCACCTCAGCGAGGAAGTGACTAAATGCAAAAATAAACATTAACAATCATAAAATACTTTTATTTCAGTTTTGGTACCTATTAACTAATTGGTTTTAGCATTGAATAGGACGTACTTCATAGAGTGCTTGATTTCTTGGTCAGGGATGAGTCAATAAAATATGCCAGCAAAACGTTTTCTGAGAAAATTTTGGTTTCTTTAGCTGTTCGCCACGTGTTAAACATATCGTACCTACTGTTTTTAAATTTGGTTGTCTTTTGCGCATAATTAACAGTTTCAGTCGTAGCTAGAATCAATCATTTTAAGGTTTTTGTAAGGTTTTAACAATACGACGTGAAAAGAAAATAGCGCGTGAAAGTAAATTTAAAAAAAAGTAAGTGCATCAAGAAGATTCTGAGTCTGAGTTTTTAACAAATTAAAAAAGGTTGTATGATAAATTCGGCACCATAGAGGTAGACGTAAATAGGTTTAATGATGTTTTAATTCAAAAACTTAGTACACACGATGTTTTAAATTCAAATTTACTTTACCGTCTAGCGGATAAAAACGGCTTTTGCACTCAGATATCGAAGAGCAACAATGGGGTAATGGGAGGGTCTTTTGCATGTCAAACGTAAGACATTCAACGTCATCTTCATTTTTAGCTAAATTCATATCTATTTTTAATCGATGCGAATGCGATCTTGCTCTATCAGTTCTCAGTCCTCTCCCTTTTTTTCAGCATTTAGTAATTAAATTCGGAATTTATCACATAGATTGCATGTATCTTTGCTAAATAAATAAAATAATAAATAGTAAATAATAATAATAGTAATATAGTCGCGCGGATCCAAAATCACAGGAATCTAAAGAGTAGAGTAGGAGGTAGGTGAGATGTAATTTAATTAAAGAAAGTTTACTTCTTATACACTTTGTATGTATAAACACACACAAAAACACACTTTATATGTATAAACGTCATAAGCTAATATTAATAAACAAGTTTGAAAATAGTCCTTATTTGCATAAACGTGTCATAATGATGACGTTAGAAAAAGCCAAGTATGGACTCGTAACACATATACATTATACAATACACAGAAAACAGCCAACGTACAACTGGCTGCTTTTGACGAAACTCCATCCCTGATACCTCCCAACATTTTGAAATTTGTACGAAACAGCCATAAAGCAGGCTGACTTATGCAATATAGATTAGGCAGTTTGCGTCAAAATTGGTTGCATTTTACACCATGATGACTGTTTTTTACAAATTTTTTTTGTTGAATGGCTGCATTTGACTGCTCATATCTCAGCCTTAAGAAGAGATATCGAGCTGGCTGTCTTTGCAAAAAATCCGGCATGTTTAATTTAGTATGGCTGTGTTAATAACTCAATTTTTGAAAAAGTGCCACTTGGCTGCTTTCTGCAGAACTAGGTCCAATTATAAATGTTTCAAATTAAAGTGGTATAACGTTTTTTATAAGTTGAAAAAATATTAAAAAGCATGTTTCCTGCGGGTTTCAGCCGGTAAGAAAAAAAAGTTATTAAGAATGAAATAACACAAAAATACATAATTTTAATGACAAAAAAAAATACTAAAGAATCCATAAAAAGTTGGCGGGACTGAGGATCGAACCGAAAGCCTTACACTTCCAAGGCGTTCGCCCGACCGGAAGCCTATGAAGTCTGTTGACATGTAGTCAAAATAATCGTTCCTAAAAGATATTATTATGTTATGTTATGTAATGTTTAGCTCCTTGTGGATATAGCGTGATAATATTTTGTAAATTGCAATTTAATAACATTTTTCTCAACAACAACCACAATTCCGCAGCAAATTCTAGAAATACGCTGCTTACTACAATACTGCTCATCCCCCATAATTATAAACGTGATAATTTATACCCTATAAGTTGACCAAGAATTTAAAAAGTATATTTGCCGAATTTCAACTAAATCTGTCCAGTAGTTTTCGCGCCAATCAATTACATACATACTTCGTTACGATTTTATTATATGTATAGATTATCGCAACTAACTACATTTATAACTAACTTTATAAACCGTTACGTCACAAGAAAATACTTACATTTCAAATTGTGCAGTCCATAATCAGCAATTTGTAAGACCCACCGGCTGTCCACCAGGCAATTACTTGAAGATAGGTTGCCGTGTGAGATCAGAGCAGAATCATGGAGGTACGTCAGCCCCCGAAGCAGGTCCGCCACCAGAGATGCCACGAACATATCATCTAGATGCAGGTCTCGGTCTGCTAGGACCCTGGCTAAGGATCCTCGGGAGCAGTATGCTGACACGATGCAAGCTGAACCACTTTCAACGCAGACGCCGACAAATGCCGTCAGGTTTTCGTGGCGAAGTTCGCGAATCTATGAAAGGTAGAGAGTATGATGAACAAATGAATTGGTGATGAATATAAAAAATCGGGTTATCTCATGTAGCTTTTGATATCTCATATAGGTTTTGATAAAGAAAAGGATAAATAAATATACAAGAAAAGGATAAGTAAATTAGTATGCACCTAATTAAGAGATACTTTAATTTTAAAAAGATGTAGAGCTTCCGAAGCGTACTCTGCTTTCTTGATTATTCCGGAATTCCCACTAGATGGCCGCCAGAGAGGCGAAGATGAGGTTCTTGCCTACCGCGCTCTCGACATTTAATCCGCCTTTGACAATTACCATCTCCTTTATACCTAACTCAATTTTTAACGTAAAAAGGAGCCACAGTGTCAACAGAATAAATTGACTAATTTGTATATAAAATAAGGCTGTTTCTTCGAGGACGGTAATATTAGTTGTCTTAAGTTCGTTTTATGTTTATTCTTTTAACACTTAATAATTAAATATTATATCGGAGATTATTGTATAAAGATAGAAAGAAATTCGTTATTTCCCCAGTACAGTTTAGCTAACATCCAAAAATAAACAACAAAAAGTTTTGTTGTTTATTTTTTAAGGTAAAATGTTATAATTTAAAGTTATATTCAAAAATAAATCATACTTGTTTGAGTTCCTTCTTGATAGCTCTGGTGACGTCAATACTCTTCTTCTGTAGTCGCTTGATAGCGACTATGTTCCCTCTATACATGGCTATCGTAGTGTGAGCTCGACGAGTCTCCATATCGTGTTGCATTGATGTCTAAAAGACAAAAACAATTTTAGAAAAGGATTGTTTTATTTTAATCGAATTATTATCGGATCAATTGAACTACTTTTAATTTAAATAATTTTATTTAAAGCTTCCAATTTTGAACAAAAAAATATTATTACGAGATCTTATAATATTTTAAATTTTACTATAGGTAACAAAACTTTTAAAAAGGGCTAACCCTATTGTTAGGTATTAGGGGTGACACTGACCCCTACCAAAGTATAAAAATTCGGTACAGCACAACCAGAGTACACAAAACACAATATTAGTATTAAAAAAAACTCACATCACACACTACCTTGTCAGTGCTTTGGGCGTTATAAGCTGATATGAAGGTCAAATCTTTCGCTTCAATCCTCCACAACACAGACGCGAGTTTCTGCTCGTATCTATAGTGTCGGACGAGAAGAGCAGCTGCCAATATGGCTGCGGCTGCTACAGCTGCTGCAGCTGACAGGACACCAGGGTCATGGGGTAACGAGCACTTTATACCGTCGAACCCACATGCTGGTTCAGCGACTGGGGGACCCTCGCCTATCCATGCTATGTTTTTAGCTCCAACTAGTTCCTGAGATGAAGTAATAAAGTTTAAATACCTTTGCAGCAGAAGAAACAAAACACAATGAAAATTTTTGTTTATCAGTCGTATTCAGATGTGGATCAACGAGTTAATGTATAAGGTCTTATTTTACTAATGCAAAGTAGGTTTAGGAGGATGGTAGATCATTTAGATGCTTTATCACAAGGAAATAATGTAAAATTCACAAAAAAAAAATTATAACTTGTCAGAATTAATTCAAATAAATTATTATATTTAAAAAATCCTTGATTTCGCCTGCCAGGTCACTCAGTCATGAGTTGATGACCGGTTAGTGACCATAATTAATAGGTGAATTAAGATTGTGTGCAACTAAAACAAAAAATATTTATACCTATTTATTATTTTAAATAATTTATAGAAAAAATTGTTTTGTACATAATATGATTTTTTTCTGCTACTCCTTATTTCTGTATAGATAGGTTTACCTCCTAAAATATTTTGTAAAAACCTTATACATATATTTAATTATTGTTTATTAATTTATTATTACTATTACCCTTATTCCTGTAACATCCATTCAAATCTCCGCCATCTTGTTATAAGCTTATTTTCTTAAAAGAAGTGGGCGTTATCTGTACCTTACCGACCGCGCTACCACGCAATATTTGATGTTTAATACATTATAGTAATTTTATGAGAAACCTGATAAGTATCTATTGACGGATATTTTAAAATATAATGGTAGTATATTTATGGTATCACAAGTAATTAACGATATTCCTATGGATCTTATTTATTTATTTATTTAAACATTATGTACAATAATCAGTGTACAGAGACGGACTTAATGCCATAGGCATTTTTTCCTCGTCGACCTTAGGGTGATGCAGAGATAAAACCATGGTAGATGTTTTTTTTTTGTGAAATTTTTACATGTTTTAGCACATGTTTGCTTATTAAATATAAATATTTAATAAGACATTTTGAAAAAACAACTGTCAACAATCTCATCCGTATCAGTTGTTTTTTCAAAATTTCTTATTAAATATTTATACCATGGTAGATGTACAGAAAGTAATATAGGTACTTAATATACCTAAACTTAGATTATTAACAAACATATACTACACATATACATATACATATTATACATACATAGCCCTATAAATACTTATAGGTACATATTTAAAAAATATATAACAGGTCACAATTGAGATGATTCTGCCAAGCCTTGTTTGTAAATATGTTCTCGTATTTTAACCTTGAATGAATAAAGACTGGTAGCCATTCTGATTTCTTATTATTTTTATTTCATTCATACTAACTGGCAGTAAATCTGAGGAGTTGACATATCGGAAGGTAGCGACGGGCTGCGCGCTCCATCCTCCCGGCACGCTGGCGTCAGCCACCAGACCGATGACTGTGAAATTTCCCTCGGCGTCGCCTGCGCTGTCCATGTTCACCTGGCGAAGGATAAACAGCTTAGAACACTTTCAAAATGCTGGCAAAGCTGCGGTCGTACTCCACTCAGTCCACACACACATCTTAAATCCAATAAGATATTAGATAAAATTTTCTAAGTGTTTTTACATCTTGATGAATTTGCACCTATGAAAACTTTACAACTACTTTCAGCCCTTTATATAATCATCCAAAAGATTTCTCCTTCAAGTTTTATGAGATTCTGTAACGCATACTTCGATGAAAACGATTTTAAACCATGGCGGCAACATAAAAATAACCCACTCCTTTCGAAAGTCGGGTTAAAATCAATTTTTTAGGTTGTCACTTGGGGTGAGAACGATCGGGAAGGATTGTCAACATTTTAAAAAAATCCCACTCGTCAACAGTGTGGACAAGACGGGGGTAGTTACCGAACGGGAATGACCGTTTCAAATCAGTCATACATGACAAAATACTAAGGGCAACTGTAAATCACTGGTATCTAACTGTTTCGATCCGGGTGTTTGTGAATTGTGAACTGTTATGTCAAGTGTGTACCTGCATCCATGATACAGAAAGGAATGGTACTGTGATTTCTTACAGGATTTAAAATAAAAGGTCACAAGTTCAAATTCTACTAGTAGGTAATATTTTTTTTCTCATAATATAATTTCAAACTTTCGCGAACGTTTGACATAATGAAATAACTTTTTTACGGATAACTCGCTAACTTGATAACAAGGGGCTTAGCCAAGTTGACTATCTACAATCGGTAACGAATAGAAAACGAAAGAAATGTATAGGATGATATTTTATTACCTTCGATCGATATGTCACGTGATATAACGATAAAGGTATAGTCATCCTATACATTTCTTTCGTTTTCTATTCGTTAGCGATTGAAAAATAAACATTTACGCGAGTTATCCGTTAAAACGTTGTTTCATTGTTTTTCTTTTTACTAAAATTTGGGACTTCAATGTTGTCCTTGCATGTTTTATAAAAATGTTTGTATTGCCGTTTAATTAAAATCTACTTCCTCATTACACTAGTCTTTATCTACCGAGCGATCGTCTTGGTTCGATAGCATTTCAAAGATATGTAATACATTGTTTTATCAACCATACCACACAGAAGAAATAATATCAATGCCCAGACAAACAAAGTAACCATTTATTATACAATTGTCTTTGCCAATGCCAACAGACTGGTAAAAACAAAATCGTTCCATAAACTAAGACGATAGGTCTACGCAAAACATAGACGAAATTATATTGTTTACCTAACGAGTATCGTCGCTATAAAAATAAACGAATTGGTCTATTGAAATAAAAAGGTTTCTATCGTATTATTTTTTTGCAGAAAACTTATTTACATACCTTATGGATTCGGAGGTACTATAAATAATAATGCCCGTCCCGGTTCTCGAAAATCGGACGAGAAAGATAAACAGATCGAATATCTAGATGGCCCGCAAGGTTGTCAACGTATGGGATGAAGATTCAGCTGTTGTTGTAGTGATAGGTGACTCGGGGTACGTTCCGAAGCAAGGTGACGCTCGAAAACCCTACCGAATGTAAGGCCTACCCCGAAATTCGAGCGACGAAGCTGCGGCCCTACCTCGAAATTCGAAAGACGAAGCTTCGACTGATAGATCGCACGTTTGAATTTTCGTTCGTTAAATCACTTTTTATTCGTTTGTTTCTTTATGGATTTGAAACAAAGCGATTGACGACTCTAAGTACTTAGGTACAATTAAATAGGTAGTAGTATTTTGGAGGAAAAGATTGAGTTGAGGTTCAAAACCCAGGCACGCACCTCTGACTTTTCGAATTCATGTGCGTATTAGAAATTAATTATCACTGGCTAAAACGGTGACGGAAAACATCTTGAGGAAACCAGGACACAGGTTGTCGTAACGCTGTTTATAGCCATGTCACAGGCCAACGGGCGGTTTAAACTCTGACATCAGATTGTTTATCAACCATACGATGACAAACAAGATAAGTTTTGTAATAAATTACTTTTCATCTAATCAGGGGATGAAATATCAGATGACAGCTTATTCAGATTAATGATTCATCTATTGCATTGCATCAATATCTAGTAAAATATTTTTTATCATCTGAGAGCGTTTGGATATAAGAAAATAATTCAACCTGCAAGAATCCATTTGTGAAGAATTTACATCTGAACCGCTTTCAACTAAATTTACCACAGAGCTCATATAATTACATTAGGCCTGCGCAAACAAGACACAATTTTATTTGCATAAATTTTGTCTTTGGGTATCGTCGTTTTTTTTTGTTCTTTGTTGGCTAAATTAACTTGTTCCCAGGCGATGTGCCAACTTTGAATTAATAAAGCCAAACACTGAGAAACGACACAAAAGCGTCGCTATCCTTGCGGTAGCACCACTTTCTGTGTTTAGTGCACAGACTTAATAGGGATGACTACGCATGTTTAGTGAGTTAAAAAGTGAGAGATGAAAGGCAACTCTGGTTTTAATACATTTTCCTTTTTATCTCCCTGTAGTACTCCGTGCTTTCTCCGTAGAACATGATATGTATTTCGAGGAAAATCTTCGTCCTTTGACACTTCATACCTTTTCATGTTTCATATTTCTTCTTTAACGTTTGAATTTTATACAAAATCTCACAAGGAGATCGGTAATGTGTTTCTATTTGATTTATTCATGTTCGCAATGTAGGTTAAATAGATATTACAGAGTGCTTTATTCGTAATAGCTTAGTGTTGACACAGTTGACTGGCAAATCAAATGTCTTAGGTTTAAACCTCAGGGTTTTCGTAACTTATGTATCCCTATATCCTCCGTGGCTGCTTTCGTGCGTGCTTCGCGCTCAAAATCTGCGCCTAATCTCTCTCTGATCGTACTTTTTCTGTATCGTGTGGTTGATGAACAATCCGTTCCGTTCCGGTTCCGTCGTAGAGAGCAGTAATAGAGCGATCTCCTGTGTTTTTGTACACACTTGTGCACTAAAATATGTGCAAAGTTAATCTCCGTTGAGATTAACTGCTGTGGTCGAAACTTTGTTAGAAGAGGGTATTGAAAGTATTTAATATTTAGAAAGACGCGTGAACTCATTTCATGCGTCTTTCTAAATATTAAATACTTACTTACTTACGTGAGACAGGCAAAGATGTGGGGAAAAATTCCCCGAAAACGTTAAGAAAAGTACCGACGATATAACTTCTTCGTGTTTTTATTTCAGAAGTTCTTTAGGGAATGTATTAACGAGAACAGAATCTTTTGAATTAAACATGATCCTCATACATAAATAATAATCTTGCTTATTAAAGACCTTGGGCTATATACAACGATGTGTTCGTATATATATATATTAGGTACTAAATATATTATTTATTTAGGTTCACCAACAACTGTTTACATTAAAAACAAACACTGTATACAAGCAATATCACAAACAGTAATGTAACAGTTACTTATAGGTAAACACCGCTTATTTACGACTAAAAGATCACTAAGGGACATTAAAAAAAAAAGAAAAATACAATTAGCTTATATAGCCATTAAACAGGTAGATACTTTTTACAGTTAAAGAATAACAAAATTTTAAATTGTATAATATTATTGAAATTAAATAATGTGTTGACCACGAATCCACCTGCAAACCTGCCTTTAAACCTTTGACCCCCGCGTCGACGCCGTCGTCGAGTAACAATTAATTTATTTTAGTGTCTCATTTTTCGGTGTTTGAAGGTTGCCTCGATACACATACCTACACGCGATTTAAATGACAATGTCAATAATATCCTCCTGACCGAATTTCGGTCACAACGGCCAATCTCAACGGAGTTTAGCCTATATCTAAGACTGGAGGTTTCCATAAGATTTAGTTTTTTCAGTGTAGGTACTAATCAAATCTCTGCTGCGCCATTGGGTAAGGATCCATTCCATCTGACTTTTATGTATTTTTTCCTTTTGCCTTATTACTAACCCTAGTCATTAAGTTATTTTGTTGTTACTAACACTATGGACACTTGTCTGAAATAAAGAGTTTGAATTGAATTGAATTGAAAATAGGCCACTATTTATGATCTCGTTAACAATCGTTATTATAAATAAGAAGTCTATTCTTATTTATAATAAAAATATAAAAGTTCCGCTTCGTTTTCTAGTCGGACATTTACATTTAACTAAAGTTCAGGAAAAAGGAAAAGGTTGAAACTCAAGTTTTTCAATTTCTTTTGTGAGAAGAAAATTGTTAATAAACTTGTACCTACAGGAAGTAAGCAGTGCAATAGTTGTTTCTTGGAACTGAATATTTAACTAGGTACTTATAGTAAATGAAATAGGCACGAAACCGCAAAGTAACAGCTTCGAACTTAAGGTTGTTACCGTTGACTTTTCATACTCCCAAAGGAAGCCTAATTAAAATCAATGACATTTTTTAAACAAAATCTCGAGATGTTTATTCTATGGTTCGTCAAATTTCTTAAAAATAATATTTTAATAGAATATCGATAATTTTCTCTCACAGTCTCAAGAACTTTTAACAAAATTTTATTGTATAATTATTTAATAAGAAAATTAAAAAAAAAACATCTGATACGAATGGGATTCGAACCCACGATCTTCGACGAAGAAAACGAAATGCAGCTGCATTTGGTTAGATTAGGAGCCGACCCCAAGAAGGCTAGGGGGATGATAATTCAAATTGAGATCAAACTTCGTTTGCGCAACAACCTGTAAGATGTTTATGATGGAGTGTACCTAAAGCCATGTTAAAGGCAAAAAGGCGGGTTAAACTTTGACAAACATCATAGGTCTCATGTCCCATGTAATAGGAGGGGAATATACTACTACATTCTACGTTTAGACTTCGTGTTCTTAACTATCTGGGGGACGGGTCTGGGCGATACCGTCGCATTTCCGTCCTCCTGTTATAAAAATAGATATATGCTTCATCATAGATCGAAACTTCGCGTTGTGGTTCTTGATGTCTAATTGAGAATTAAAAATAAAACCATTTTAGACTATGCTTTTTAAGCGATTCTACATAAGAAAACTCATTAAAACAAACCTACCCCGACCGGGTATCTAATTCAGGACGTGTTTTTTGTAGTCGACTAAAACAACAAGAGTAATATCACAATATAATAAGCATACAGTACGGAAACCACGTACAAACGCTCAAAAACGGCACACTCACACAAACATGCGATGATACTGCGAGTACCGCGTAGGAGTCTCGTCGTTACGCAATATTTAGCATTATTTGTGTGAGTGTACCGTTTCGAGCGTTTGTACGTAGTTTCCGTACTGTATGATTATTATACTGTGGTAATAGGTACTCACATCGAATCCCTGAACAGATCTGTAGGTGGTAGGTCGCAGTAACTTCATGAGAGTAGCGCCATCTGTTGGTGGTAGTCCAGACCGCATTGCCGCGGTCGCCGCCTTGGCCCATAGGATTACCGCGTCGTAGAGGTGGGCTGCTTCTATAGGGACCTATAGGGAACAACAAAACATAAATATGAACAATAGAACATAAATATACGTATAGGGTCTCTAATACAACAAGATAGCCTATGGGTATGACCGTCGACTGACACGTCAGAGATCTCGAGTTCGATCCCAAGGCGAGCATCTCTGACCTTCGTGAGTTATGTGCGTATTATAAATTAATTATCAATTCTTAAAACGGTGAGGGAAAACATCGTGATGAAACCAGCACACCTGAGAGATTTTTCAATGATGTGTAAAGCCATATCAGAGGCCTATGGGCGGTTTAAACTCAGACAACAGGTTGTACATTAACCATACGATAAGAAGAAGAATACAACAAGAGAGCTAGATTTTTAAATAATTATAATACAAATCCAACAATGAAACCGAACCTCTGCCTTTAACGAACATAAAACAAACTTGGTAAAATGTGAATATCTGATCTTTTAGTAATCCGCTAAGCATTCTTACATATGTATCTATAACTTAAAGGGTCTTAATCTTAATTCAGTAACTGTTATGCCAATTAATACAAACTGATACCACCAACAAATATTGCAAGAATATCGAGCAAGATTTCAAGCCTTGAATTTCCGATTTATGATATTGCTGGTCTATGGATATCGAAATAGCATGTTACTGACCTACGCCACTGTTTCTTCCCAATCTCCAATGACATAAAGTTTATAAACAGCCTTATATGAGAGCTTGTTATATGCCCGACCTCGGTTGTATAACTTTACGGGTGTCTCAACTGTTGTATATATCGTGGCATTGTTATTTTAAATTGCTTTTGTTTTTCTATTGATCATAGATAATTATATTGTCCTTGCATAAAGGTTTACATGTTTATCGTTCTTTGTGATACAATTTTTGCCTGAAATCCCGGTCTTATAATCTGTGGCAAAAACCAGGCATTGCGATGGCGTGATCATCACATTTTTTTATTTTTTTTTATAGTTGACAAGAAGTAGCAAAACAATATTATTTTTGTTTAATTAACCACCGGGTAGCTTCAAAATCTGCGAAACTTGTGACTTAGATATTATTACTTAGTAACTACCCAATGGCGTTCTATAGCGTTTCTGTAGCGTGAACTAATCTGGATGTGGGCGAAGTATTATCTGCGAGGCCCTTTTCTTTCAGTATCGATTCCTTAGATCAAAGCTGAGATCTCATCATATTTTGGTAGATGCGCGGAGAATATTAAAAAGCATTTATTACCAAAAAAAAATTTTTTTTGTTAACAATATAATTTGTAAAACACCAGCATCCTTAAAAGGGGTCATTAAACTCATCATTATGAACAACTTTTACTATGGGACCAACCCTGTAATCGTAAAAAAAATCAGCTGTTCCATACATTTTGTTAAGTCATGTGAACATAAATGTATGGAACAGCTGATTTTTTTTACGATTTCAGGATTGGTCCCATAGTAAAAGTTGTTCATAATAATGAGTTTAATAACCCCTTTTAAGAATGCTGGTGTTTAACAAATACCCTGTACATCACACATTATCATGTGTGTTAATAACACATTAGGCTACAATTTATGAACTTACCAGCCGCGGGCGGTATATAATATAGTGTAAATATAAACATTAAATAGTGGTAATATAAACATAGGGTCTTGAAATTCATTTCTAATTATGTATTCAGTCAGATGATTGGCGTCTTTGTAGAGTCTGCTATATTACGCACTAAAGGTTGTAGTTCTTCTTATTGTTTATAATATGAAGTACCTACCTACTGTACCTATATCATTGCAGTACTTCAAAAGATCTCTACTCGCTTTTATTTTCTGCAAAACCTTTCCTCTTTCAAAGTCGCTGGAATCTCATAACTGCTCTTTTCTATAAACTCATAGGTTTTTGCAGTAATAATAAACGACTGTTTCTCAAAACTCATTAAAGTTCAGAACCTCTCAAGAAAATTGCTCAAATTAACAATATTAATCACACGTTAATATTTCATAGCACACCTGTATCTTTTGATCAACTTTGTTCGAAGCGTGTATTGAAACGTAAATTATAGAGACAATACATTTCTTATTAGAATAATGTTACACAGAAGGATGCTGCTGCCCATCCTCCGGATCAATCCTTTTGTCGTTCTTACGACACCCGCGGGCCGAGTAGGGGTGGTCCTATTCTATTATTAGGCTGGAAACCACACGGCACAATCGATAATAATATATCGATCGGGACTCGGGATCGAACTCAGTACCCCGTGCTCAGCAGTTGCGCATGCTACCACTAGACCGATGTGTATTACGTATAACACTTACATTTTTAAGACGCGCTTTGAAAGAATGTATGGTAAGTTTGTCCTGACTACATCACATAATTCCTAAGTTTAAATACAGTCTGAATATTGAGATTAACTTCTCTCTCGTCTCGTCAACAGACAGCGTCGTAGAACAAATATTACTAGCTCTGAAGCACTGATAGCCTAGTGGTATGACCGTTGACTTACAAGTCAGAGGTCTCGAGTTCGATCCCAAGGCGCGCACCTCTGACTTTTCGTAAGTTATGTGTGTATTATAAATTAATAATCAGTTGCTAAAAAGGTGAGGGAAAACACCGAGATGAAACCAGCACACCTGAGAGATTTTTCAATGGTGTGTAAAGCCATGTCAGAGGCCTACGGGCGGTTTAAACTCTGACACCAGGTTGTTCATCAACCACACGATAAGAAGAAGAAGACTAGCTCTGAAAGGCATCTAATATTAGTTTAAAGCATGCAGTAAGGCATCACTTACATGTGATAAAGGATTCTACTCTCGAACAAGCTGGCCCAGTAACCTATATATTGATATCTGATACTCAGAACCTGTTCCGGACTCCTTGTCTGTCGAACTTGTTCAACTAAGTCAGCGAAGAGTTTGACTCTCAGCCATGTAATATCTTTTTGGAAAAGGCGTGAATTTATACAGGGTTATTTGTAAAACACCAGCATCCTTAAAAGGGGTCATTAAACTCATCATTACGAACAACTTTTACTATGGGACCAACCCTGAAATCGCAAAAAAAAAACAGCTGTTCCATAGATACATTTTGTTGAGTCATGTGAACGTAAAAATAATTATCACTTACTCCGTGCCTCGTGTTTTAAAAACATAGTACCTAAATAATAAGTAATAATAAAGTATTTTTTTTTGTAATTATTTCCATGGCTCGTTTTATAAAGCTTGGGTTACTCACCGATGTATCTTCAAAGATCTTGTGGTAGTTAGGCACGCAGAAAGGTGGCGCTGCCGACATCTCGCGAATCATTTGACACAGCATCCTGTGGAATACATATTTTTTTAAAATAGTGTTGTATATTAAAAATGTTGGGGTCAAACTTTGTTGGGGTCAGATTCTAATCTATTAATAATTACTAATTGAAAAGAGGTAACACGATCGGGGCTTGAACCCGTGACACTTTTCATACGTGGCAAATCGTATCGCTACCCGTTGCAAACTAATACATCTATATTTCGATATTTTTGAAGCTGCTATCAAACCCTGGACCGCGCATTGCGCCTAGCCTTGCAGACCCTCTACCAAAGAAGTAAGTTTAATGAAACCGTTTCATACGACTTTCTGAAGTTAAATTTGTTGACTACGAGCGTAGCATCCGTAGCACTTCGCTACGCCGTAGTTTCTACGAATCTACGAATAGCGTTTACCTTTATTTGTAAAGTTTTCAGAGCAGGAAATTACTTAGTGGCTAATTACTTAATGGCATTAGGCAACTATTTATTACTCTTAGCCTACATTTACCAAACTTTGTAAGGATGGGCTTCTAATTTTTGCCGAGACGATATAAATCAAAATATTTACTTTGATCAACTCGCCCTCAATAAGTGTTGCTTATTTATGCTAGCCCGGGCCTGAGCCTGTAGCCATAAACATAAACATGTTACTAAATAATCAAAATCAGATCCAGCTAGTCCCTAGCATGCCCCAAGCAACGCCCTAAGCCGAGGCAAGAGGATCGAGGTTTTGAACCAACGATCTTTGACTTGGCAGTCCGACAGTCATACCAGATACAGTAGCAGCTACACGGCTAGAGCTATAAATGAGAAAGACCTCGTAGAAAAAAAAATCTTATCGCTGTTTTAACCGCAAATAAAAGCTCATCTTTGTCAATGAATGGACACAAATCCACCTCGGCTTAGACAATCAAACAAACGTCATACTTCACACAGAACTGGGTCAGGTGATCAGGTCATTGAACTATAATACAAAACTAGTATTCTGAACCTTAAAACAATATAAATAAAGACTATTTTTCAATAAAATGGTTACCAGCGCTTTCAGCTGAACAACACAACAACTTTATACAAACTGCTTTGTATGGAAATTGAGTTAAAACTCATTCGTACGATATAAATAAACTACTCAACTGTGAAATTATACCTCCTTATACACTAATATTTATACAAATAAATTATAGAGCTGAGTGTTCGTCGGGTATTAAAATAACTTCCTTTTCATTTTAATTTTATAATAATAATTTATTGCTCCGCCGCGCAGTGATTGTTGATGTCACCATCCCACATGACGGGAACCTCATAAAGGCCGAGAAAGATAAACAGATAAAATATCTAGACTTGGCCCGTGAGTTTGTCGACATGTGAGATGTGGACTCAGCTGTCATTGTGCCGATAGTCGTTTCAGTCCATGGATTAATACCCAAGAGCCTCGATCAACACCTTAAGAGGCTCTCGTTAGATGGCTGGATAAAGGGCTTGATGCAGAGGGCGGTACTCCTGGAGGGTGGTACACGGCTCGCATTGTCAGGAGGTTCCTTTCTCTGGAGCCCTGACCACCGGTAGCTTGGACCCTGTTCCCGATACCCGGTGGGCTACTATATTTTATATTTTTAAATGTATATTTTGACTGCCTCGTTGGTCTAGTGGTAGCAAGCGCGACTGCTGTGCAGGAGGTCCTGGGTTCGATCCCCGGGTCGGGCAAAGTGTTATTGGGTTTTTCCATTAGGAAATTCTCAGTAGCAGCACGGAGTCTGGAATTGTGCCCGGTTAATGGCAATAGGCTCGCCCCCTATTACATGGGACTTATAACATAGCCGGCGAAACGTGGGTGTAAAGCACACCTCTGCCTACCCCCTCTGGGGAATACAGGCGTGAGTCTATAAAAAAAAAAAAAAAAATATAAAATATTTTTATTTTTTATATATATTTAAAAATGTATTTTATATGTTTAAAAATGAATAAAAGATTTATTGCTCCAAAATCTTACGACTAATACATTGTTGGTAGTGCAAATAATACATTAGGTACTTAGAGTAAAGCTTTGAGATCAGCATAATCGTTTTAGTGATAAAATGAACACATCTGGTGCCCGAACTAGGAGAACCTGTATCTCGGACCCCAGTGATTCACTCTCAGTAATACAGACCCTTTAATTTATAATTATGGAAAAGAAATAATTACGAGATTCTGTATCTCCGGAGGTCCTCCGATTATGGGACATATTTTATGGAGATGGGAGATTATACTTTTTAGAACAAAAAAAGACTACTCTCGGAATACAATCAACAAAAAAAATGAAAATATGCATTTAATTGAGAACCTCCTAATTTTTTAAAGTCGATTACAAATAGATGAACACAGATATATTAATACAGATATAATATAAACTTTTAAAAACGCTGGTACCAATACCAATGCGCGCATTATTTTTGGCTGATTAAGGAAGTTGAAAGTTGCGCATAGTAGAATAAGATCAGGTTTCGTTTCATAGCTCAAGAGTAAGCCCCCACGCGTTTTATTAAAAAAATAACTTCAAGAAATTATACGAATTAAGCTTTCCGTATTTAAATAAAGTATCAATTTATTTGACAATTTAAATACGTTATCAGAGCCCACTAGATTGGATGTCTCAAAAGCTTAAGCAGAAATGAGAGTTTAAATGAAGGTACAAATAAATTGTAAGCACGTTTTCTACGAAAAAATAAATCGACACTAGGAGCATAAATTCAGGTCAAAATGATAGGACTGGTGCAGTGACTAAACCGTGCAATATCGTGAGTTCGATTCCAGCATGGATCAATTATTTTTATCAAATCATGTGTTTCGATCTGTATTTTTGTGTATGTGAAATTGTAATGTCCAAAAAATCTGAATATTAATGTCCTTCTGACCGAATTTCGGTCACAGTAGCCAACCTCAACGGAGATTAGCCAACTACGCAGGAGATGTTATAGTGCTCAAGTGTGTGCGCAAACACAGGTGCACTCTCTATTGCCTCACTCTCATAGGGCGACACAATACAAAAAAAAGTTAACATATTGTAACAATTGTATTGTTTCTTTATTGTTTGTTATCTGTGATTTTTTTACATGTCGGCGTACCGTGCCGAAGATCGTGGGTTCGAATCCCATCCGTATTAATTGTTTTTTTTTTAATTTCTTTTTTTTAAGGCCTCCCCATATCCTCCCAAGTACTCTTTTCCTGCGCCACCTCGAACCAGTCCTCGCGATAGGCGTCTAAGTCACCCGCCACCTCTTTATAGGTCGGCTTCGGCGTCTCCATCCGCCCTCAGGCACCCATATTGAGGCAGCTCTTACTCTATCATTGGGGGGGTTTAGACCGTGACCCAAATTTCTTATTAAATAATTATATTTTAACTTACTCATAGTGTGGGTTGGTCGGAAACGAAGGTGTTAGTTTGAGGACAGCTCGGAACGCCAACACGTCGTGAGTGTTGTTCTGACCCAGGTGATCTGCAGACAAGGATAAATAATAAATAAATAAACCAGCCTGTAACTGCCCCACTGCAGGGCAAACGCCTCTTCTCATACAGAAATTTTAAGCATATTAAAATTAAAATGTACCTAACAGCATCAGCATTTATAGCGATTGGCTGGATGTGATAGCGTCTAAAGTTTATAATTGCTGTCAATCCTTTGAGACAATTGGGGAAGGTAAAGCTAAGTTTCTGCTAAGGGTCGTCCTAAATATTTTAAATACTAGTTTTTATAGAATAGGCTTTTGAGGTTCTTTGGTAGAGAATGCCTATGACATATCAGTATAGAAGTATTAAATAAATAAATAAAATTCTACATGTGAACTTATGTTTGATCGTAACTATAAAAGCAGCCTTAAAAAAACTCGACTGAAAAATAAAAACATTTCTATGTTGACCTCTTTTAATAAAAATAAAAAATTATAATGATATAACCACTAGCGCGAAGCCTGATTATTTTGTCTCACAGAATTAGGTCTGACGGACTTAGAGCCAGCTTCACTGAGCGAGATAAACTAGGATTTAAGTGATCCAATACGACAAGATTTCAAAGGCTATCTGAGAGGATTTTCACAAACGGATTAAGGAAAATAGTGTTGTTATTGTGTGTTGTGTATTTTAATTGTTTATAATCGCTAGATTTGCCAAACAACTTCAATTTTGTAATGATGTAACTAAGGGTGCATTTTTGAAAAAAATAATAATTAATTCGAAAGTGAAGGCGAAGTGCCAATACGTCGTATCTGACAATATTTTTTCGAGTATATCACATTTTTGTGGTTTTTGATAATAATTCATTCATAGATCATACATTAATCACAGTTATCGAATGAATGATGAGGTCGCGGAAGAAACCTATTAATGTAAAAAAAATATGTAACCCATGGGGCTGGCGTCGTCACTTAGTGTGATTGATGCCCCATAAAATAGGAATGTACGAGTATATGTAAAATTAGCATGTGTTAGTAAAACCAGATAGAAAATATTGGCATTTGCCGTAGATTTATTTATTTATACAAGCAAATATTATATTTAAGAGCAGATTCCACGAAGAAAGAAGTATGATCTTAATTTGAATATTAGTACATTTCATTCGATCCTTCGGTTTTCTGGGAGAAATTATCTTTTACGATAACCACGCCCATTATTCGATTCTATTTAATAAATAAATAAATTACCTAATTCAAATCAATTAAATTTTGTGTATGAGATCTAAATCTGTCTGCTGGTTGTTGGATTTCCTAAAAATAATATATAATTGGAATATTGTCAAAAATAATTTATAATAGATGTCATTTACAAAATTTCATTGATTTTAATTTGGGTTAAATTTAAATTAAACTTCATTTAGGGGTGCTTAGGGGAAACTCCTCTTAATTCTTCAAACTTACCAGCGTGAGTGATAGCAGCTGTACTGGGGTCGTATATGTCGTCATCTACTGCCACCACTGCGTATTCTCCATGAGTGAGAAGGCCGCGACGTTGAAGAACCTTCACGAAATCCACCAGGGCTATGTGCTCGCCCAGAAACACGTACACTGCAGACAAGAGGATAAAATATAATATCCGTTGAAACCGACCTCCCCTCTTCTTTTTCTCCCCTTCCTTATATCGCACAGCTCGGTGATAGCTCAGTACCAAGTGATACCTCTTGTGTTTACAAGCGTCTAATTCTCTATGGTTCCTTACCTGAGGGTAATTGCTCGTGCGGAAATGAAACTGGTATTTTGCGGGGGTAAAACTGGTATTCTGCGGGGGTAAAACTGGTAATGATTTTTTACTTTATACAAAAATGTCAACCTGTAGTGTTCGCTATGAATAACTTAATGGAATATCTATATATTAACGAATTTACTAATTTATGAAAAAAAGCTCTGGCCTTGTAGAGAAAAAAATAGACCTATTTACTGTGTACCTTATGATACATATGTTTTGTAATTCTTTCGTATGTCTGTACATCAAACGGCTTAACAATTTACCTTAAAAATGAAATAAATCAACGTGTTCCTTTTATTGAGATACTTCCTTTTCAAAAGACGTTTTGAGCTCAAAAGTTTATAAAAATGGCGAATATAAACTGGGACACTGATAAAAAAATGGGTATTCATTTCTTATTAATGGTTTTTAAGCTATAAACCTTTGGTTTATAAAACTTTTTTTTTTAAATAAACCGACTTCAAAACATTTAAAAGCTAAAATTAACACTAAAAAGTTAATTTTGCAGAGCATTCTTCTTATCGTGTGGTTGATAAGTGTCAGAGTTTACACCGCCCTCTGACATGGCTTTACACACCATTGAAAAATCTCTCAGGTGTGCTGGTTTCATTACGATGTTTTCCCTCACCGTTTTAGCAAGTAATCATTGATGTATAATACGCACATAACTCACAACTCAGAGGTGCGCGCGTTGGGATCGAACTCAAATTCTCTGACTTGTTAGTCGACGGTCATACCACTAGGCTATCAGTGCTATTGCAGAGCATATGATTTCATTACACCGTCTAATCGTCTTGGGACCGACTTTTAAGGCCGGTTTCTGAAAGGCTCAGGCTATAGTGCTATAAAGTCGGTTTTTTATTAAAAAGTTTTGTTATTGTTATTTTAAATGTTAGCACATTAACTTCGAAGGAAAGGCCTCTTTCCCCCTATTTTTCCGGAGCCGGTTATTAACAACACATACAATAGGTACAAACAAAAGAAGTTTGTTATCATCCGATGAAAACATCCGCTCGAGATATTTTCAATAGGAGGAGATACTCTTTCATAAAACAAAAAGTAATTACTCAAGTTGACCTACTAATCACAAATTTAGTTTTTTTCCCATTATAGTGCCGTGTGGTTTCCGGCCTAAGAATAGAACCACCCCTACTCGTCCCGCGGGTGTCGTAAGAAGCGACAAAGGGAAAGATTCGGAGAATGGGCAGCAGCATCCTTCTATGTAACAGCAATCATCTGCTACTGCGATCGCCAACCCGCTTGTCCAGCTTGTGCGATTATGGGCACACAAAAGTGACGTGCATTGGGAGAGGCCTATGTTCAGCAGTAGACTAATACTGGCTAATGACGATGACGAAAAATATATAAGTTTTTATAAAAAGGAAAGGCAATAAAGACATAGATTTTCAATGTAAGTCAAGGAATTTTATAAGCCAGAAGTCTTTATCCTTGCAGTTTTAAGTAGAACTGGGTCACGCATACAATAAACTTTTATTACAAAGGAGCACTACTCTTTATTGTATAAGGAAAATTAGTTTACTATATCAGGAACCACTTCTATGATAGAATTATTTAAAAAGAAAATTTGAAGAACAATTAATACGGATGGAAATCGAACCCACGATCTTCGACGTACCGTGTCGACGCTCTGACCGCTAAACCACCGTATTCTACCAGCATCAGTCGAAATTTCAAATGCCTTTCTACCCCTAGGTCCACCGATCTATCGGATCCCATCCGTAACAGTTGTATTTTCAAATTTTGTTAATAGATAATCATATTTAATAAGCTAGCATGTGCTCATGTAAAAAAAAATCCCAAAAAAACTTCTATGATGTCTTACGAAAACACAGAAGGTATTTTACAGCAATTTAATATGGTAGGGTTAATGACCCAGAAAGTGCGACATAACTATGCTTGTCTTGCCCTTCCACTGAAACTAGAGGCGAGAGAGAGATGCAAATAAGCATAAACACTAGCCGGTAACAGAGACAACAGTAGGCTAGTAGCGTTCGTCAGACAAAGTTCCCCATTCGTTTGTTCAGGGCATTATCATGGGTAATTAATATTCATAATGAAGTGAGTGAAATTAAACAACAGTGCAATTAACACACCAGTCATGGCGCTTTCGCATTTTAATGAGGCTCTCGGAGTTCAAGTTCGGCTATCATACAAAATATGCCAGTAGTTCCATTCTTTCCTCAAGCTGCGGTCGGCAAAATATTCAAAATTATCGCGAGTTCAAGTCCCGGCCGAGTCAGTTGTTTATGTGAGTTTCTTTTTAAATATTTTCATTTATTAAGCAAAACATGTAAAAAAACATATTTACAAAAATACATCGGAAATTTCTCTCATTTCAGAAAAAAAAGTTCCAGATACCTCTTTACAATGGTGCTGATTCCCTTGTACATCCCTTTAAACTAATTTTATTTTAACTAGGTATATCTCTTCCTAATAAACACCATAGAAAAAGGACAACAAATTGAACTATCAAATTAGAGCTGTCAAATTAGTCTACGTCCTTGCAATTAAATTCTCGTTGATATCACGCAAATGGACTAGTTGGACATCTCTAAAAATCTCCTATCCTTTTTTAATGATCTCTGTTAGAAAGAGAGATAGTAAGTCTAAATTAATTTAGAGCGTGTACAAGAGTATTAGCACCAGTGATTCTAACACAATTTAAGCAACCGTTTACCTCGCGCCAGTTTTGCATTTTTTTTACTACATTCATTCAGCATATTGCCACATTCCAACAACCGTAATATTCCAAACAGAGTGTAATTCTTCTGGCCATTTCTATATCATGAAAAATATAGTTAAAATATCGGTTAATATAATGCGGCCTACGTTCACGTAAAGTTATTCCAATTTACAAATCAAACAGCGGTTTATCATTGCTTTGACAGTTTGGTACAAATTAATTTTACTGACCTTTGCTTTTCGACGCCATTAAAATTTTCATGTTCTATTAAAAATACGAACCATTCCAAATTCAATTTAAAAAAAAAACTAACGACCTTCTTGTGTAGAACTAGACAAACTTTTCTATATAAGAAGGTCATGTAACTCGCTGACAAGTTTTCTAAAATTGAATAAACTATTTAATAAACGATTTTTGAAGAAGCGAGCTGGATATGAAATTGATTTTAAAAATTAATGGCTTTTTAGATTTATAGGTTTCTTTCTTTATCTTTTGGCTGGTGAACAACTTGGTGTACCTTTTCAGAAAATATAAATGAAAATGAAATTGTATTGATGACATCTTTAAAAAATCACAGCCGTATCTAGCGCCCCTGCCAACCTAATAACTTTACTGTGGTACCTAGGTACCTTATAACTAAATTAAGTGCTTTTGTTTCTTACCACAAAAATAAAGTGCTTTATTAAATTTAGTACTTTTCCGAAAATTAAATACTATAGGTAACACAACCCACTTTAACCCACGACCTCCTGTTTAACTGTGATTGACGGGCAACTCATTATTTATTCAGTAGTTACTAACAGCACAGATTACTAAATAGTTACTACGTACTAACACTACTTAAATAATAATATCATAATAAAAAACTTATACGTGCCGAAAAAAACATGTTTCTTGTATAGAGAAAACATTTAAGTTTTAATTCATTCAATTTTATTTGTTGCTACAGCGATGAAAATTTCAAATGTTTAAATATTACAGTTCAAAATATAAAGCCCTGGGATAGATAGACGGACAGCGGACGCTTAGTAATAGGGTTACAGAACCTTCAAAAGGACCTCGACTCGACCTAATAACCAGTTAACCGCAATAATAAATCTTTAAAACCATTTAAATACGCCCTTGACTTTAAAACAGCTTAACATAAAATAAATCAAAATTTATTAAAACCTTAAATTACAATTATTATCAAGTGGCTATTTGGCCTAATTTCTATTATTTTTATGTAAATTGTACATTTGTAAACATTAAAATTAACACTTTGTATTTAGGTAAAGGCCGAGGCTAGACTGATGTAATTTACAGATACGTAAGTCTGAGTTCTGACAGATACGTAAGTCAATGATACTTACGTATCTGACAGAACTCCATATAAACTGACAATTATGTCTTCCATTCGTCTGGATTCGAGCGTTGAGCGCTATAAAGGCCGAGAAACAGGGGAGCTGACTCGCGATAAAGTACGACACGGAGGCGTGACAAACAATGTTCGACCAACAAAGCTGTAGTGATAATCATATCAAGATCCTTAGAGTATATAAGAAAAAAATAGAGCAACCCTATAGAAGTATGAACCGTGAGCACGGGTATGAACAACGCGGCCGCGACACGAGCTCCGTTTGCGATCATACCTCGATCGACTGCGGTTCAACTAGGCTCCACGAGCGAAAAAGTTACATTTTAGCTTATATCATGGTTAACTGCTGAGTAAAATTTTGAAAAACGTCTAGAAAACTTAATTTGAAAAAATGACATTTTAACATTTCTATGGCGAGACCTGCTTTCGCTCCGCACAAGGCAATGTGGTTGACGTTATCACTCTATATTTTCTTGAATACTCTATGTCAAGATCAAATAAACGTGATAGCTTGTGTAATTCTGGAGCCTTTTTTACTATACAGGATTTTCCACATAGTGACAATTTGGTCAATCTATCTTCTGACCTCTAACAAGAAGTGTCTTCTTTAAGGCTCTGTTCCGTAATACCAGGAACCCTTATAGTTTCGTCATGTCCGTCTGTCTGTCACAGCATATTTACTCGAGAATTATCAGCGATAGAAAGCTATAATTCGGCATGAATATACATGATTATAACGCGGACAAAATTATGAGTTTTTTTTAGATATTATGTATCGCATTAGTTACGGACCCGCTTTGCAAGCGCGTGGGTGTGGGTTCGAACCTGGCATGTAACAATGTGACTTTTTCAATGTCATATGTACTTTCTTTGTTAATCTAAGACACCACTGACTAACGGTGACGGAAAACATCGTTAGGAAACCTGGACTTTAATAGTCTGAAATCGCCAACACGCAGTGAGCTAGCGCGGTGATTAATGCTCAATCCTTCTCTGTATGAGAAGAGGCCTTTGCCCTACATTGGGACAGTTACAGGCTAATTTATTTATTTATTATTTATTTATTATGTAAGTACCTTTATCGGATTTATCGGTATCATTTAAAGGGCTTACTCTAAGGGTAATGAAAATATTTTTTATGAATTTTTAAGATATTTCAACAGCAACTTTTCGACTTTATACTTAAAAAATGTGCAAAAAAATTCCGTCCCGGTCACCATTTCCGAAGTTAATTTGAAATAATTCTCAATATTAGCTGGTTTCCTTAACTTTTAGGAAAATTATTAATAATTAACACATTCTTTACCGTATTATTTCAAGTATTCTAGGGGGATAATCACCCGAATACCTACTTCACAATTTGGGTTTATGAAAATTTCTGTAGTCACATTGCAACGGCTACGAGCGTTTTCAAAATACAATGAAATAATGTTATGAAATTCTTGTAATATTGAATACCTCTAGTTTCTAAGAAAGCTTTAGTAAGGTTTTATTTCTTCAACTCTTTTTGCGTATTTATTTTTTAATCAATAAACTGGAAGCTAAATTGAAAGTTGGAAATTGAAAACCTTCAATAATTTAATCGCATTGATTCGCGGACGGTAAAAGGGCGAAAGTTTTATTTCTGAATAAGGGTTTCATTGAAAAATAATATATATAATAGGTTTGTATATAATAGATAGTCTTATTTTGTATAATTAAGTACTTTTTTTTTAGTATACATGCAAATAACAATAATTTTCTCAATAAATGTATATTGAAAATTTGATTTTTATTTGAAAAATATGTTTTTTTTTTATTATACCGTACTCAGTCACATAATATATATAAAAATTGAAAGGTAATGCTATTTAAATAGTAACATAATAATGATGATTAATTATTTCCACGTCAATTCTTGTTTGCATTACGTTCGGACGAAAATTCATTAAATTATATCGTACTAGCGTCCGTCCGCGGCTTCGCTCGCGTGGTATGTTGATCAATTATAGCCTATGTGTTTTTAGCTATATTACTGCAGTTTCATCAAAACCCGTTCAGTAGTTTTTGCGTGAAAGAGTAACAGACATCCATCCACTTCACTTATATACTACACTTTATTTATAATATTAGTAAGATTTAATATAGATTGCTAATATTTTTGTGAAATTTTTACATGTTTTAGCACATGTTAGCTTATTAAATATTAATATTTAATAAGAAATTTGAAAAAAGACAACTGATACGGATGGGATTCGAACCCACCATTTTATAGCTCAGCGGTTAGAGCGTCGGCACGGAACGCCGAAGATCGTGGGTTCGAATCCCATCCGTATCAGTTGTTTTTTCAAATTTCTTATTAAATATTTATAGATTGCTAATGTCGTTTCAGTGCCGATGCAATTGCTATGTCGTTTCGGTGCTGTTACAATTGTAATGTTGCTACCAGTAGCGTGCCTACCACAAATTTTTAGGCAAGCTTACCTTGCCTGTGAATCAATCGGTAAAAAAATCTGTCATTGGCGGAAAGCCTTTTCCTTTATACCTGCATGTCAATGAGTTTGATACGAATATAAATCACAGGGTTGTTAAAATCGGCAGCGCTAATAAACGCGTGCTTTTTTACGTACGAAAAAAACGACAATACTTTCTTTACGAGAATTGACGAGAAGTGTCATTCACCCTTACAGAGTGGGTCGATGAACCAAATGATGTATAAAATAGAACTCGAAAGATATTATATTTTAACACCATTGACTGTGCTTGTTATCATATTTCCATTTATAAAATAAGTATTTCAAAGCAAAAATCGGTTGAGACGACGACGGAAAAATCCGGCTCGTCATTTTTGTGTCTACAGAAAAAATGTTATGCGATTTTTGTGTATTGTATGCTGCTTTCTGTGACGAGGGTATTTCATACTTAATGACTTTTTAAATTTTGCTCGTATTGCCAATTTGGCATAAGCTTTTTTGATAGCAGAGTTATTTTCGATGTATTTTTTATTAACATTGTAAAATAATAACTAACTATATATAGGAGTCGGCTTCGAATCTAATTGGATGCGATGGAACGACTGCCTATCTGACTCCCTTTATCGACTGTCAAAGATCTTCATGACAACGGGGCCAATGGCCTTAAAGACAAAGTACTTTCCGAGGTGATAATTATCTTATAATATGCACATAACTTCCGAAAACTCAGTGGTTCGAACCTGAGACTATGGCCTTGGGTTCGAACCTGACTTGCCAGTCAACGGTCTGTACTAAGCTGTTTTTACTAGGCTGTCACTGCGGCACCCAAGGAATATGTCTTCCAAATACCAAATCCCTGTCTATCAGTCAGTCACGATCCGGTTTAATAGGTAGAAATTATTATTATTTGTAACTTTAGTAAGAATCTTGGTGAACTCACCTCTAGTTTTATCGTAGGTCTGATCAACAATCTTCTCCATGTCAGAAATGTGGCGAGGAATATAGTCAGCGAACCGGTGCTCAGCTGTTATCACCATGCCGTTGGACTGCGCTAGTTCCTGCGAAACAAAGAGAAATAAATATTTATATGACAAACATTTTTTTTTGGATTTTTTCCTATTATGTACCTAGTACCTACTAAACAAATAATTAAAACCAAATTTAAAAAAAACGACCAGGTAAACAATTTTGTAATAACATTTCGAAAAATGATTTTCCTTTAATTAATTTATTTTAAACTATAGAGTTTGCCCGTGGCTTTAAAATTCGGCGCACTCATAACGAACCCGCTTTGCAAGCACGTGGGTGTGGGTTCGACCCTGGCATGTACCTATGTGACTTTTTCAATGTCATATGTACTTTCTTAGTAATCTAAGACACTACTGACTAACGGTGAAGGAAAACATCGTAAGGAAACCTGGACTACATAGTGTGAAATCGCCATCACGCAGTGTGCTAGCGTGGTGATTATTGCTTGATCCTTCTCTGTGTGAGAAGAGGCCTTTGCCCTGCAGTGGGACAGTTATAGGCTGGTTTTTTTTTATAAAGGTGTTAAACACTTACTTTAATAGCATCCATCTGCTGAGCAGCGGCAGTCAGCTCGTCTCCAGCCACTATAGCGAACTTGGACCAGCCAAATGCCTTCAGTAGTGCCATCACGGACTTGCTGGCTTTGTACGCAGGTGGAAGGGTCCTGGCGAAGGTGGCTCCAAGACCTGAACCTTTTTCGAAGGACCCGTGAGCGCCGGCGCATTTCTGTTGACAAAAATTTAAGAATTAATAAAATTAGTTTTAATTTTAGTTTTAATAGATCTCGACTCGACTTAATCAGCGTGAAGTTAAATTTATCTAAATAGCCCATAAAAGTCACAGACTTTTATGGGCTATTTAGATAAATTTAATCTATTGTCTATTCCTTAAATTTTTGATGCCTTTTCCGATTTTGATCTCGAAATTTTTTAAATAAAGTACAATCCACGTCACTTGCTGATAACGTAGCAGCTTTCTAGGTAAAAGAAGTTTTAAAATCGGTTAAGTAGTTTTTAAGTTTATCCATTACAAACAAACATACAAACAATCTTTACAATATACATCATCATCATCATCATCATTTCAGCCATAAGACGCCCACTGCCACAATATACATATATGGTTTAAATAGGTATGGGAATACAAATGGTGGGCTTCGTAAAAGGCCGCTATTTAATTTCTCTCAAAATTATCATTAAGATGCCTCCTCTTACTTAACCTTTTCTATTATCGGCTGTTATAAGGTCAAACTATATTTAGAAACACGTATTTAGGGGACAAACTCCAAAGTTGAGTAATTAATGTCGAACTAATAACTGTTTCAATATCTCGTAGCTACTAGAGTCTACGACGCCGCGACGTAGCAATTATCGTAGCTGTCTACGACGTAGCATAAGGTTTCGAAATGCTAATGTAAACACAATCCAACAAAAACGATTTATGTATAAATGTAGACAAGACGAGACTTGCACATTAATTACCTTTTTACTCTTGTATTTTTACCGGTGTCATAATAAACCCCTACTCTTAAAATGTTATGATATATCTTGTATTGCCAAGCCCTGTGCTAGTTTAAATGAGTAAAAAAATACGGCATGGCGTTTTGTAAACAAATAAACCTATAACTATCCCACTTCAAGCCAAAGGCCTTTCTTCTTACAGAGAAAGATCGAGCATTTATGACCACGCTAGCTCACTGCGTCTTGGCGATTTTCATAGTCAGGTTTCCTTAGGTTTTTTTAGATTAACTTAAATAGACATTATGACAATGAAAAAGTCACATTAGTTCATGCCAGGGTCAAACTCACTCTCACGTGCTGCAAAGCGGGTAGTAACCAATGCGCTACCAGTTACCACAACACATCTGTTAGCCGTTTTGTAGATTTAAGTATATAAATTACAATCTCTTATATTTTTTCTTTAACAGGGTAACGTGTGTTTATTGAGGGCATGAAAGAAGCAGATAAGCTATAATATAATCATAATTAAGTTATAATAATATGAATATACATATAACTTAATTTTAAACTAAAACGGCTTAGACTAATATGTATGAATAATGAGACTATCTCAAAACTACATAGCGCTCGATCTCTAATCTCGAGCTCCGATCGTCTGGGCTCGTCTTGTCAGGGACACTGCCGTGCCCCCAAATCCTACGCATTGAAATTATTAACGGTTGAATACAATCCTTTACGATGACACTTGCTGTTGATTGCTAAATATATCCTTGGTGTTAGGGATTTGTACTTGAAAGATAGATAAGTGATACTTGTACCAGTTTCGGCTAAGACATGTTCCTGTCTCTGTCTTGCCATTGCAGTTTGACAGTTGCGCGAAAGGGATAGGGATACAGCTAAGTCTAATTGCGTGCTAAGTAACGTTTACTTATCTCGGCCTTGGTGTCAGTTTGTTAGTCTAAGTAAAGCGAATTATTATAAAAAAGTATTTGTTAATTTGTTGTTGTTGTTTCGTAATAAAACCAAGAACCCTTTATAGTTTCGTCATGGCCGTCTGTCTGTCAGTCCGTCTGTCTGATATTTTACTCGAAAACTAATTCTAGAAAGTTGAAATTCGGCGTTAATATACGTATTTTTAATGCCTTCAAAGTTATGAAAATTTAAGTAAAGTCTCCCCTACATATAAGAATAATAAGTTAGTATCCAATAGATATCATTTCAAAGAATCCCCCCCCCCCCCAGAATTTTTAATAATAGCAAGCTTGATATACGTTTAAGGAAAATTAAAATAAAGTTTCAGATATTTACACTTTCCTTACAAGAAAGAATATAAATCTCTTATTCTTATTCTTCTAATCTCTGCCTAATTTTTGCATGATTAAATATCACAAACCTTTCGTAATAACTACAATTTATCTAAGGCCTACGAGTGGTTTTAACTCTAAAAGTACATGCATACATAAACTAAATGAGAGGAAAAGAAGGTACTTACATGTGATATAAGCGGCAAGTTCCACGCTGCAGCTAGCTTGGCTTCAGTGTGACAAGTCCCATCAGGTCCAAAGAACGCCACCACTCCCAAGTCCCGCATTTGAGTCATTACCCTGTTGACAAAGTCCATGATTAACTCTTCTTCTTCTTATCGTCAACCAGGCGTCAGAGTTTAAACCGCCCGTAGGCCTCTGACATGGCTTTACACACCATTGAAAAATCTCTCAGGTGTGAGTTTCCTCACGATGTTTTCCTTCACCGTTTTAGCAACTGATAATTTATTAATTTATAATACGCACATAACTTATGAAAAGTCAGAGGTGCGCGCCTTAAAATCGAACTTGAGACCTCTTTATACAGGTGCAATAACAGAACAAGGAAATCCACTTATTTTTCAAACCCCATTAAGTAATCCTATTAATTAAGACGAAAGAGAAATTTCGATAAATCGTTTAATAATTTCGAGGCTGCTCAATTTTTTTGTTAAAGTACAAAGTCAATTACGACTTCCTTCCATTTAATTAGGTACTTATTGAAATTTACGGAAATAAATACAATACTTTGGCATGTAATAAAATGGGGCCGTTTAGAGAGGTATAAGCCGTTTAAATCTTAAGCCGTCAATTTGAATCAGAATTTATTTCCGATAGGCTTATATCGTACAAATTTTATTAATACCTAAATAGTCTTCATGAATTCCAAGTTCTTCACGGTTGATGTTGCTTTTTTATCACGAAGGCAAATTTTTACATGGAATATTATTATTACTCCTAATAATTTTTTTGTGAATTTTTTACATGATAGCTTATTGAATATAATTATTAATTAAGAAAATTTGAAAAAACAACTGATACGAATGGGATTCGAACCCACCATCTTCGACACAGTACGTCGACACAGTACGTCGAAGATCGTGGGTTCGAATCCCATTCGTATCAGTTGTTTTTTCAAATTTTCTTAATTAATAATTATATTCAATAAGCTATCATGTAAAAAATTCACAAAAAAATTATTAGGAGTAATAATAATATTCCATGTAAAAATTTGCCTTCGTGATAAAAAAGCAACATCAACCGTGAAGAACTTGGAATTCATGAAGACTATTTAGGTATTAATAAAATTTGTACGATATAAGCCTATCGGAAATATTTTTTTAAGAGCCTCCAATCTGTTATAGAACCCAATTACCAATCTTGATATTTTTTTAAATAAATAATGTAAGCCATCTATTTATATGGCTGCCATTGGAACTGGCAATTAGAGTCACTCCTATAATACTATTAGAATTATGACTATTCATAAGTGTCTAAAATGGTCTACATTAATAAAAAAATATTTTGATTAATTTGGTTAATCTTCGTGAGATGCGAGCAATCAATGGATGCGAGGCGTACTTTAAGTTATAATAGTGAAGTGGTAATATAGAACTTTGTTTACTTCACAAAAAGGTTTACTCGCCCTCGGTGAAATATGTAGTGAACCTTTTCGTGTAGTAATTAGAGTTCAATATTGAATCGCAACTTAAAACGCGATACGTCACACCAAGTTGCCACCCTATAGGTAGTACACCATGGTGAAATTTACATCATGCACATCCCAAAAAGGGGTGATTAAATTCATCATTACGAACAACTTTTACAAAGAGACCAACCCTGAAATCGCAAAAAAAAACTGTTCCATACATTTTGATGAGTTATGTGAACATAAATGTTTGAAACAGCTGATTTTTTCGCGATTTCAGGGTGTCCTATAATAAATGTTGTTCGTAAAGATGAGTTCAATGACCTCTTTTAGAGATGTTCATGATATTAATTTCACTCTGTATATCTCACGTAAACCTCACGCCTGTTTTAATTATCATACCTACTCATTTAAATAATGCTTTGAGCAATTTTTTACTAACTTCAAAAAGGTTCACAATTACGTTTTTATACCTCACTAGCTGCCCCGCGCGACTTCGTACGCATGATTATTCTACTTCAACGCCTATTCTACCCCTACCCTACCCTAATCTACCCCTACCCTATCCTACTCTACCCCTACCCTACTCTACCCCTACCCTTCTCTACCCTACCCCTACCCTACCCTAATCTACTCCTACCCTACCCTACCCTACCCTAATCTACCCCTACCCTACCCTACTCTACCCCTACCCTACCCTAATCTACCCCTACCCTACCCTACCCTAATCTACCCCTACCCTACCCTACCCTACTCTACCCCTACCCTACCCTAATCTACCCCTACCCTACCCTACCCTAATCTACCCCTACCCTACCCTACCCTAATCTACCCCTACCCTACTCTAATCTCTACCCCTAGCCTACTGTACCGCTAGCCTATCCTACTCTGCCCCTACCCTAACCTACTCTACCCCTACCCTACCCCACGCTACCTCTACAAAATCAAAAACCATGAAAATCGGTTCAGCCGTTCTTAAAAAAAAAAAGTATCCTATGTCCTTCTCCTGCTTCTAAGCTACCTCCCTGCCAATTTTCAGCCAAATCGGTTCAGCCGTTCTTCAGTTATAAGTAGTGTAACTAACACGATTTTCGACTTTCTTTTATATATATAGATAAATAATTGTCCTTCTATTTATTTTTTATTAAAAAAAAGAACGTAGTGTAATAAAACAGTGTTTTATCGTCGTTATATTAAATTTCGTTTAAAATAATCACGACTCAAATTAAACAAAAGTAATAACATGTTCTGTTTGTTTGTGCTTGTTACCTACTTTTTGTTTCTTTTGTTATTATTAGGTAAGTACTATAATAAAGAATTAAATCTTGACTTATTGATTGATTCATGAACGCAAAGCCTTTAGGCTTTGCGTAAAGATTTAGGTTGCATGTAGAGTAAGGTCATACGTGTAAGTTAAGAATATTCCTAATACCTACTAGCATTCATAATTTTTTAAATATTCCAAGGTAGTATTACAATAGTATTTGCAAGGTATTTGCAAATGGCCAGGCCGTTATTAGACCAGGCGGTAATTAATTTCTAAAACGCACATAATTCCGAAAAGTAATAAGAAGTGCACGAGCCTGGGTATAGAACCTATGTCCTTTGACTAGGCAGTCCAACGGTCATTCCACGAGGCCTTCACGACATCCACATATCCTATTATAATTACGGGTACGCTCGCGATGTGAACATACCTTAACATACCGATACCGGAAATATGAAATAACGTAAGGGACATTTGACTACATGTCCCTTACGTTACTTCATATTTCTAGTATCGATACGTTTATAGTAACAACGCAACAGACGGGAGGGTTGTTCAATATCAGCAACCGCTCTGTTAGTTTAGTAGCACTGTGTATTTTTAGTCTTGACTAACAAAACAACCGAGAAAGGTTATATTGAAATACAGAGTCAGAGTTTAGTCATTAGTGGTAGTTAATTTATAACACAGTAAGTTTATAAATGTAAATATTTAATAAGTAATTTGAAAAAACAACTGATACGGATGGGATTCGAACCCACGATCGAGCGTACCGTGCCGTTGTTTTTTCAAATTTCTTATTAAATATTTATATTTATGTTTAATAAGCTAACATGTGCTATAACATGTAAAAAAAAACAAAAAACAGTAAGTTTATATAAATACTAGCTTTTTTCCGCAGCTTCGCACGCGTTAATTTGGAATTAAAAATTTATTCAGAGCCGATTTCACCACTGACGCTAAACTCGATCAATTCAAGTTAGTTTAACTAAGTTCAGAACTGCAATTTGCATAAGGCTAAAATTAGTTTTATTAATGGTTTTTAAAATGAAATTGTGTTCGAAACACACATGGCACCATCATAATAATTGTTTTGTTCTCAATTATCTCAATGCCGATGCCGGGATATGTTTATTTATTCCTCTGTTTTCAATTCCTTAGCTAATTTATAGTTTATCAGATATTCTGTACTTAAAATATAAAGCTGGAGACTGTATATTTTTACGCGCTAATCTCGGTAACTACAATACCGACAAAAGACGACAAAATAATTCTAGGTTAAAAAAAGCCGTACTGGAACTCATTACGCTTGCTTCCATTCAAGGCAATTAGAACTTTTGTACACAATTTAGATTTTCTTACCGTAATGAGAGGCTATCCTTATCCATGGGAAGGTGTGGTCGAGAGCGGCCGATGTCAGCGGCGACGTAGCGCAGCTTCAGCCCGGGTAGCAGGCTCCTTTCCCGATTGATAGCTGCCACGGCAAGGGGCATTGCGCCTAACACCGTCTGTGGATTAATAGACTTATTAGTTTTATTGTTATAGCGGTTTACCCGCGACTTCGTCTTCGGGTATATCGAATTTTTCATCCCCTATTTTCCCGCTTAAGAGAAATGGAGTTTCCAAAAATCGTCTCTTAGAGCACCTTGGGGGTACTTTTTCCCAAATCTCAGTCCACTGGTTTAGAAACCCATAAGGCTAGTAAAAGAAAATGAATGAAATCATCAAATTTAATGTCATCAAACATTGTATAAAATGTTATTCAATCTTGAACAACTTTATTTGCATTTATCATTTCTTTTAAATGTTCAAATAAAATTGTATGGTATAACGGTAGCTATCAGAAATTTCATTCACGGTTTCACGGCCCTAACAGGATGACAGCGCTGCTCCAAGTAAATGGATTAGCATTTCGCGGTTCCATTTTTGTATCGTATCTAATAAAAATATTTGTTTAGTGGCATAGTTTTTACTTAGTAAGTAAAAACTAGAGACAGGAAAGTCTATCATTCAAAACAATTTAAACACGTAGTATAACTCATGGTAGAAAATGATTTCAATATATTTCAAGCATAACTTAAAATAAATTGAAATCATTTTTCTCATTTTCAACTCTTGGCCTTCACTTGTCTCAACGTCCACTACTGGGCCACGTTGAGCCAAATTGAAGGCTTTATAAGGGCTTAAATTCCAACAGCGAGTTGCCCAAAATCTGCCTCCACCAATACGCACTAGTTAGCGTGGTGTGGAGTATGGCCTAATACATCTCACCATGATTTGAGAACGAAAGCCTTTGCCCAGCAGTGAGAGAGTAAATCCTGTTTTTTTTTTCTGTATAAATCATCATTACAATTCAACTGAAAATCCTAGTTCCCAGCGTTCGCGCAGCAACGTTTTAAATAAAAAAAATACAAATTCATTTTAAATTAAAAAGTAAAAACATCTACAGACTGAGCGAAAGCTGTTAGTTTAACCTTGATCATTCAAAATATCGAAGTCTCCACGAGGCATCTTCTATCAGTCAATATTTGTATAACTACTCGAGCATAGCCAACCAATAAACCAACTTCAACAGCTAGCTTCGCGGGAAAGATTATTTGAAGAAAAATACTTCGTTTTATTCCCTAGAGTGATAGGCATATAAATTCTGCCACAAAAGATTCAGAAATATATTAGGAATATCAATGCGTTACACAATCATAATATGGATTTTTAGGTAAGTTACTTTTAGGTAAGTTCTTGCGTACATGAAAACGTGATATGCAGCAGAATATGCTGCAAGAGAGAGATAGCTCTATGAGTTCCATTGATTTAGAGTTTTGATAAGTAGGGTGCCTAATACTAGTCTAATTAAATAATCTTTTATATTGTGTAAGTTGTGCATACTTACTTACACAATTAATTTTATGTTTTTTTTTAATAACTTCCACGGCACGAGCCTTTTTGTAACCTCGCACCCCTAGGCACGTGTTTCGTTTGCATTAGGGCTAATCCATCTCTGATTCTGGAGGAAATACCGGAGCAAATTTTCTTATAAACCAATTTATGCTCACTGCCTCTATCTAATAATCTGATCATTAGAAAAGGTTCGAAAGATTTTAACCGACTTCCTAAACACAGTAAGTTACATCATTTTCTTATGTATATTTATTAATAGTATTAATAGGGGTTATTCCCCCCCCCCCGGCCACAAAAAGGGGTTATTTCTCGCATCAATTTTGAAATGCACCAAATAAAATGCACCTAAAGTATTCCTCGAAATGGACCCGTCGGGTGAGCTAACAAAATTTAAATAAAAATATTATAATTTTATTTCTCGAAACGCATCTACGATGAATTCTGAAATGAACGACGAATGACGATGAAATGAAAAAGAAGAGCATGAAAGATACGTAATAAATTATTGACCGATGACCGGCGTGGCGTTTGAAGGGTTCATATATAGCCTAGGACACACACAAATAACGTGCCTTTGTGTTGGTAAAAGAATTTTCAAAATCGGTTCAGTAGTAAGAGATTACCCTCAACAAGCTCACAAAATCGCAAACTTTAGCTCTTTATATATTAGTATACGAAATAATTTGCCCGTGGAATGATATATCGTTTCTCCGCCCCGCTTAAATTGATTCTACTTTCCGCTCCGCTCAATCAGGCTTGCCAATAGCAGCTCAAGTCTAACGTAATCGTGCATGACCAGACAGTTTCAGCTAATAAAGCTGTGTCACACTGACGTAGCCTTAGTCATGCATGAAATAGCGCTGCGTCATCGTACGATAGATAGCTTCAATAATAAACCGACATCCAATATGTCGCTAAAAAAAAATTATTATGTGAGGAGGACGTTCCGCCGGCTATGTTATAAGTCCCTTGTAATAGGGGGCGAGCCTATTGCCATTAACCGAGCACAATTCCAGACTCCGTGCTGCTACTGAGAATTTCCTAATGGAAAAACTCAATAACATTTTGCCCGACCCGGGGATCGAACCCAGGACCTCGTACTTAGCAGTCGCGCTTGCTACTACTAGATCAATGAGGCAGAGATTAATAGATATTAATATTATCGTTATGTCACTATTTACTCTATTTCGAGCCATTACATCCTATAAAAATTATCCACCCATTTCTCCAATCATTACTACGAGGAAAATAATAGGTTCCTACTATGGTAAACAGTTTTCCTATCATATAGTTTGTTCTAGGCGTCATAATGTGGTTATTGTAAACGATAACGGTAAATCCTCCGTAATTCTTCATGATCTGGGGCGTCCCATTGCGATGGATTTATTAATCCAAATACTAGATACATAACCTATTGGAATATCGGTTTAGTAATACTGTTACTGATAATACCACAGTGCCAGTAATTGCAAATGGCGCGCGTGTAGAACATTCCGCTTTGTATTCAAGGGTTGCGTATGAAGATCTGTATTCCAAGGTCAACAATGCTATTTTGTAAGGCGAACTTACATAATATAATGTCAAGCGTGAATCCGTAGATATGTCAAGTTGTGGAGTAGAGTAGATCAGTACCTCTCGTATAGAAATCGGCATAGAAATCGGTCACAGCGGCCAATCTTAACGGAGATTAACCAGGATTACGCAGGAGATATTATAGTGCGCAAGTATGTGCGCAAACACAGGTGAAGTCTCTGTTCCCTCACACTCATAGTCTGATGGGAAGGCAATCCGACACGACCGGAGAGAGATCAGGCGCAGAGCCAAAAGCTTATAGTGATTTCCGAGGCACGGGGTAAGTGATAATTAAATCTAGGCTTTATCGACTCTAGACTAGACTAGACTAGAAGAATACCTAGTATAGTAGACTACTTAGTACAGTAGAATACCTAGTAGTAGTAGAGTACTTAATAAATAAAAGTGCTTAATAAAGAATAGTAAGTAATATTCTAATGCATTGCATAGGCAAAGCTAAATCATTTGAGGATCATTTCGTCGAATTTTGAATGATTTCAAGTTAGTGGCGAGATGAGATTGAGAGTCATACCACTGGGCTATCACGAACCAACGAACAATAAATCAAAGGCATCATTAAAAGATAGTTTTCCCACTTCCATGTTTAATCATTTCAGTTTCACGCTCGGAATACGAAACAATCTATCAACAGGCAACTCCCTCGCAACTTTATAAAGTAACTGACCGTAGGAAATTTGATACTGCGCAGTTCAGAATCAAAACAAAACCCAGATCGACCGAATTGTATTTCTAGTTGCGAATGAAATTAGAGGATATTTTTGCTTGGTAGAGCATAATGTAGGCAAGAATTGACTAAGTACAGTAATATAACAGTAAATATAAAAATATAAGATATATAAATAAATAATAAATAAATAAATCAGCCTGTAACTGTCTCACTGTAGGACAAAGGCCTCTTATACAGACAAGGATCGAGCATTAATCACCATGCTAGCTCACTGCGTGTTGGCGATTTCAGACTGTTAAGTCCAGGTTTCCTTACGATGTATTCCTTCACCGTTCACCATCAGAATAAAACTTAGGCTACCATTTATCAACATATATGTACATACATACGCAGCCGAAGTTGCGAGCGGAAGCTAAGAAAAGGTAATAATTATATTCTGAACACAAACATTAGGTACGGTTTTGATATATTTGCCTTCAAATAATAACGTCGAAAGTTCATTTTATACGTGAAAATAAGTCCCTCATATTAACCTCGAAGCGACCAAACCTTGAGGCTAGAGATTCGACATTTTATTTTATTACCCACATAAATGTAAAAGGACCAAGGAACCTTTAAGATGTTTATCAAACGAATACACTAGGAAACGATAAAAATACTATTCAAACTTTATGGTTTTGTCAATGCCGTGTGAAATTATTATACTAGGGCTTAATATTATTGTGACATTTAATCTCATTTAATTTTATTTGAAACAGTTTCGCCTAGTGGTATGACCGTTGGACTGTCAAGTCAAAGGTTGTGGTTCGAAACCCAGAGATTAGGAGATTTTTCACGGTGTTTAAAGCCATGTCAGATGCCTACGGGTGGTTTAATCTCTGACACCAGGTTGTTCTTCAACCATACAATGAAGAAAATCTCATTTTATATCTTGTAAGTAGTGTACTGGATGAGGAAGAGAAACCAGAAGACCGTCAAGAATGGAGTATTATGAAATTCTCTTCTACTTTCAACCAGCTCAGATGGTAATATAATCCACCCCTTTTGTACGGAGTACTAGAGAGCTAGCATGTCTTAATGCTATACCGATGTGGTTACAACTACAAAAACATTTCTACAAAGTATTTATCATAATAATACGCAAAACTAAATTTCGAAATTTAAAAAAATGTTTTATATTTATTTATACCCTCTTTTGCCTTTATACTTATTTCTTCAGCTTCCCTTTAACTTCTTCAAACAGAGGCTTAGCTCACACCGACGCGACGCGGCGCCCACTTTTTATGATGCGATACAATACGATATAGAATTTTATTTACTGCGCTCTGTAGTAAACCTTCTTGTGAAGTAAATAAGGTTCTACATTATAACGCTTCTTAAAAAGTACGCGCCTCGCACCGCGTCGCGTCTCGGTGTGAGCTAATCCTAACAAATTGAGTAGTTGAGTATGTAATCTTGTGTGGAGAAATGGCGCGTCCTTTAAACGTCGAGAGTGATAAATGGGGTAGACACCTGAATCAATTGACTCCTGGGAACATATTTTATGCGTGCAAAAGCTAGAAGATTTTCGGTGGCAATTTCCGTACCTATATTTTCACGATTTTATTAAATTTTATTTCTTGTTCGTTTGTTTGGTGCAAATTTTGATGCAATTAACTTCTCGATGAGCTAAAGACTTGAAAAACAGTTCAGAATCCAAATCAGTTTCACTGCCGATAACGCGGGTTGATAATTCTCAAACTCGCTAACATCCCAAATATTACTTTTATAATATAAACTGGACCTCATAAAAATAACAGCAAAATCATCATTCTCCTAAAATCCTCTCCACTATTTTCGCAAACCTCTTGCTCCACATAGTGAATTTATTCGCGCTCCTAGAGGGTAAATATAGGAGTGTGGAGCGCAAGAGGTTCGCGAACATAGTGGATACCCAGCTTTACCTTATTCTTCCCAAACTTTGCTGTTGTTGCCTTCTAATCTAACCAGATGCAGCTGAATATCAGTTTTCTACGGATCGATTTGACACCCCCAACCCAAAGGCATATTCGCTATTCTTAAGTTTGATCAGTTGTCAGGATTTTATAAGGGGTACTGATCCCTTTGTCGACTGTCAAAGCTCTTAATGACATCCGAAGCCAGCAATTTAGCGTGCTTTCCGAGGAGGTGATAATTAATTTAAAATACGCACATAACTTTTAAGTCAGAGGTGTTTGCCTTGGGTTTCGGTTCCCACTTGAGACCTCAGTCAACCATGGTTAACGGTCATACCACTTGGCAATCACTACTAAAATAAGCAGCAAAATAAAGTGTTTAAGAACCGACTCCTACATAAAATTGGGCACGTAATACATTTGAAAAAGTAGGCATGAAAAAACTGATAAAAGAAATTCACTGACAAAGCGATCGCGTTCAAAAGAGTCTGCTGGCCGACAAACCTATAAAACCGACACCGTTTTCATGCCTTTCTTTATTTCTGCTAATGTTTTAAAATTGAGTTATGTACTATTGCCGACACGGACGTTGCACCACTTTGCGATCAAAATGCTTTGAACGATGCTACGGGCGTAGGTGGCGGGGCTAGCGCTACTCGGATGCCGGGTAAAAGCGATTCTAATTTTAAGAGTGGTGCACTGGCTTTGTCCACGATCGTACATTGAAAAAATTACCAAAACATCTCCTTTAAGGCGCGAATACTTGCTAATCTGCTATCTTGCTCGCACATTGAAGATATAAAATCAATGAATATACATAGTTATGAAAAATCGAAACAAACCATAATTGAAAGAGAACAACATTACAAAGTTTCAGCAAAAATTTCAGCTTAATCGAAACGATCGATCGCTTGTTTCATATAATATTTTATGTATAAGTAATTATACTTGAGCTTTTTGAAGATTAAACTCTTAAAATATTCACTGCCTTTAAGAAAAATAAACATGAATTTAGCCATCTACGAGATGGTACAAGCTGTCAACGATGTGATTTGAGTGAAGCGACGCGAGCGACTACGGTAGGTAAGTCTTTGAATTTGTAATTCTTAGAATTCCTTGTATTAAATTATCGTTGTGTATATAATGTGAAACATTTGAAAACAAAAACATAATAATATCATTTTTTTTAAAATTAATAATAAATTAATATAGATGTCGGTGTAGGAGTGTCGTGGTTACGGATCCGCTTTGCAAGCGCGTTGGTGTGGGTTGGAACCTGACATGTACCAATGTGACTTTTTCTATTATGTACTTTCTTAGTAATTAATCTAAGACACCACTGACTAACGGTGAAGGAAAACATCGTAAGGAAACCTGGACTTAATAGTCTGAAATCGCCAACACGCAGTAAGCCCTGCAGTGGGACAGTTACAGGCTGATTTATTATTTTATTATTATTATAATTAAATTTAAGTAATATATACATAGTCAATTATTACCAATATTACATATTCTCGAAGTCCCTATGGATGCTCGCCCTTTTATCAATCTGCGAGATAAATTGTTGAATTAATTGCAGTCATTGACCTCACGCTTTATCCAATATGCCTGTCATTAGGACCTTTAATATTTGATCCAAACCAGAATAATTAAACAAATAATAAGGCTAAGGCTTTAATTAGCTTCTTGTTATAGAGACGATTTTACCCCTGCACTACAGCAGGCAATATCCCGTGTTCAAATTCGGCGGGTAATTATGGATTACTTAGGTTTACACTACATACCCACACTCGATAAAAACTAATTATTATTGAACGGCTTCAAAAGAGAGGAGGTGCTCAATTATGAAGATTTTCTTGATTCTTTTTTTATTCAATCGAGTTTGAATGTATAAGTACCTCCAAGGTGATTCATTTTAATATTACTCAATTTACTTTACTTAATTTTATATACTCATGATCTGATTATTAAATTCGGAGATATAGAACAGAACTCCTCATTGGATGATAGCATAGATCGCGAGCTATTAAATTCACTTTGTTTGTGTTAATGATAACCGACTGCCGAATAAGGGGTTTGGCCTTCTTGGACACTAATTACACCACTAAAAATATAATAAAATAAAGCCGACTTCAATCATTAAAAAAACTAGAAATAACACAAAAACGTTCGTTTTAGAGTCGGTGACAAGACATAGGATGAAGTGATTTAATCTGGAACTCTCTTAACTTGGCATCGTCTTCAAAACGATTTTTGTGATATTTCTAGCTGTTTAGTGTTTAAAGTCGGTTTTATTTTTTTGTAAAAAAAAATCCTTAATTTATAACCTATTTTCAAGAAAGTCGATGGGAATGGAGCTCAAATTAAATAATGATAATCTAAAGTTACCATTATTCTTCCAACTGGAGCTATCCTGCCGAGCATATACCTATCTAGGACCTACAGTAAATTAACCAAAATCTTCAGAGATATCAACTCAATTTAATGCGAAACTTTCAAAGTATTGGGTAATCGACTTATTCTCACTCCTGAGAGGTTTAAAAGATTTTATTACGTTTATGATGTAAGTACATTATCTTTCGTCTGTCATTGCGATTAATATTCATTTAAAAATAATTGTCCTTTAAGCAAAGGCACACGAATCAAGGTGAAATATATCGCAATGTTTTCCTTTACCAAACAAAAAGTGTGAGATTAGCACGCACCGCATTCAGATGAGTTTGTGGTAAACACGAACGCAATTTCGCTCTCAAATTTGGTCATGACAAAGTTCGTGCAGCGGCGCGTGATAATTTGAGCGGCGCGTGCCAGAGCGCTGGCAGCTGTTTCCTGGCTGATTAAGCATAGTAAAAACATGATTGAAATAAGTTGGTGATTCAAGAGTATTCCCTGAGCAGATTACATCGATGTTGGCCAAAACTTAGCTAATAATCTGAATTGAAAAAATCTGCGGATGTGTTTGCAGTTAAACCGTAGCAATTTGTCGTTGGGTGTGAAGCGGGCATTAGAGTTTAATTAATGTTGTAGCATATCCCCTGAGAAGCAACTCAATTATAAAGGCTGAGTTTGAGATATTGAGAGGTGTACGAGACGGGAAATAAATAAAGCTATGTTTGGTCAATCGGAACGATTATGATTACGTCATCGTCACTCTAAGAAAAAAGTTAAATTTCTTTTTGATTGACAATGTCAACATTGCTAAGAATTCAGTAAGAAAGTTTTCTATCCAAATTGACCACGTCTTTTGAATTTCAAAATTTACGCAGTGAGCTAGCGTGATGAATAATTATAATGTTCGATCCTTCTCTGTATGAGAAGAGGCCTTGGGGCTTACCCAAGTTGACTACCTACAATCGCTAACGCTATAGAAAACGAAAGAAATGTATACGATTTATCGTTATGTCACGTGGTCAAAACAAACGAATAGAATCTAATCCTATACATTTCTTTCATTTTCTGTAACGTTAGCGATTGTAGATAGTCAACTTGGCTTAGCCCATTTGGCCTTGGTCTAAGGACATTTATTAATAATTATATCAACGGTTTTACCATACTTTTGGCTCCATGGTAATCGGTATGCAAGATTATTATTAAGGGTTTCTTTCTTCGCACTCTGGATCCCTAAGAATAAAATATTCTTAACAAAAAGCCTTATTTATTAAAGTGACCCAAGGACGACGACATTGTGGAAACGGTTTACAAGATACTATAAGGGCTTTGGGTATATCCGAGAGAAATATATTGTAATTGAGAAGGGCTATATGGGCCCATAGTGAGGCAAGTTGACAGAATACAAAATAGTTCCATTTGCAACGAAAAATGTTGAGATTTTCCCAACAAGTCAAAAGCCGCTCTTAGACTATTCAAAGACATTTGTATAAACTTAAATCTCTTTGTGACGAGTTTATTATTTATACAAATTTCGAAAACTCGTAGAACAAATTAATGTTGTTTAGTTTTATGAGCTGAATTACCTCACGAGAAGAGACTGTTACATCCTGTAGGTATATGTCATTTATCTATTATTAGTGCTACTTAGTGTTTTCAATTGTTATTCGTGGAAACCTTTAATTAGGGGCTACTTATAATGTATACTGACACTAATTCATGTAGCTTCTCATCTTTAAATAAATTAATAAATAACTTTATCTATTTTTTCAGAAATATTGTAAGCTTATATAAGACCACAATCACGAAGGATATCCTGTAAGCCACTATTTTAGGAACAGAGAATAAACATAATAATTACAATTTACGATATCCTTTATGTCAATTGAGATTTCCACCATTTCCTTTTCCACCATTTCATTGTTTCAAAGTAAAACATTTCTAATTAACTAAAGTAAAATCTTGACTCACCTGACTCCTTCCATAAGCTCCAAGGAATCCAACTGTAATAGTCTTATCATTACTCCAGTTCCCGCTACCGTTCGGACATACTTTAGCTCCCCCACAATCACTATTAACAATATCAAACAAATTCACCCCTTCGATCACCATTCCTTCTACCGAGAATTTATTTTCTATCAAATTAGATGTTAAACTTGAATGAATATTATTCAGGTAGATGGAATTCAATATATTTGTTTGAACTCCTGAATTATCAACATTCGTTGTGTTTTCAATTTCACATTTTTTATGGTTTTCATTAGCTGGCTTGTTTGTTTCTATTTCAGCGTCTGTTGCGTTATAGATATCGTAAATATCTGTTATATTGTATTCCAAGTATTCATCAACATCTCCACTGCTGGTGTTTTCGGAGTCTTGAATGTCATCTTCAGTGGACAGTCCTGTTTCTAAGAGTATGATGAAGATAATGTAATTGATGTACGCCATCGCTGTTTCAAATCATTTTTGGCCCATCATTGGAGTTTCTGTAAAGAAATAAAATTATACTTTAGTTTTTTTTCTATATACCATATTATAGGTCTCTTCTTCATCATCAAATGGTTGATGAACAACCTAGTATCAGAGTGTAAACCGCCCGTAGGCCTCTGACATGGCTTTAGGTACACACCGTTGAAAAATATCTCACGTTTGCCGGTTTTCTCACGATGTTTTCCTTCACCGTTTAATTCAAGTGCTAATTGGTTTCTAAAGAGATCTATGATTCTAAGAGGTCAAGTCAAGTCAAGGCGATTTAAACTATGAAACTTAGTTGTTAATCAACATAAGACAGGAAGACACATGATTAATTTGACAGATTTGACGACACGATTATCGTAGCCGCTAGGCGATTCGCATTCTGTTATTCACGCTTAGCGTAATTCGATTCTCGTACAGGACTAATAATTATTGTGTGATCCACAGATATGTTTCGATCTGGTTATTTGTGCATTGTTAAATTAAACATATATTATGTCTGTAACTGCATCCACGATACAGAAGAACATCCTATTGTAGGGCAACGTTTTTTTTAAACCGAGAAACTTCCCGAATCCAGTTTAATAGAATTCAGAAAGGCTGGCAATTTTGCGCCTGTGAGCGAGAACTTATAGTAATTTGAACATTATTTTTTCCCTCCCACATCGACGATGCCATGGGCATAATAATTATATCAGGCACTTTTTAAAAATAGCCGCACACCCCACGAAATAAATTCAATGTTTCATTTTTGTTTGATCTATCAATTTTTTTTTTCTATCAACTTTCATTTTTTTGGGCAATATGGAAATGCCTGTCGGTTACTTTTTGTTGTTGTATTCTATGTTTCAGATCCATTCAATATTTAAATTTAGACTCAAGCTTGGTATTTTAAACGCGAATAAAAAGACGGAAGAAAAACAATGTGCTGCCGAAATTGACTCACTAATAAGTTTTTAAAAGAGTAGGTAATTGAAAAATATTTTTTAGTCTTATGAAATAACTATGAATAATAATTATAAGATTAGAAGATATGATTCGCTTATTAAAAACTTACGAAATTAAAAACAAAGCGTGCTAATGGACTCATGTCTCTGTAATGTCCTCACCGAATTTCAGTCACAGCTGCCAATCTTAACGAACATTAGCCAACTACGCTTGAAAATTATTGTGCACATTGTATGCGCAAACACAGCACTCTCTATTTCCTCACTCGCATAGTCCGATGGAACGGGAATCCAATACGACCGGAGAGTTTTCAGGCGCGGCTTTTCGTGCTTTCCGAGGCACGGAGTAAGTTATAATTAATTTATAATTATAAGAGGCACATGACTTATGAAAAGTCAGGACCCTGCTCAAATTTTACTCAACCAATATGTGGCAACCTCAACAGCCCTGTCCGTCGGCTCTTTAAGGTCCTGCTGGGTACACAATACACATGGGGCTGCATGAAGAGAGCCTCCACGTGGCCTACCCCGGAAGCACCTAGTTTCTGTAACGCAGAGTCTAGGCTGACTAATCTCCTCACCACAATGACCCAAACTCAAGAGGAGCTCTGACTTATCTCTTGTCAGTCAATGGTCTTACCACTGGGCTATCAAGACTCGAAACAAAACTTGTCTTTTGTTAATGCGTACCTATTTATTAGGTTTTCTCCACTAACCCATTAACTGAGTAAAGTTTTCAAAGAAAGCTCGTAAGGATCTTTCCCTCTATTGATTCGGTTACCATAGTTTTTTTCCCATGTGTTTCTTTTGAAACGTGCTTCAAAGTTTCGGGTTATCACGTACACTCGGCTCCACATCAAGCTATAGAAAACCAGTATAAATTGACCCCACATTGTATAGGCACTTCATACAAAAGATGTTGACCTCTACTACCACACACACAAAAAACACCCTCTCCCACATACTGTAATAGTTATTGAATTTTTTATTCTTTGTTTCAACTGTGTACGAAAGAGACTAGACCCCACGACACAGGGAATCCTAGTGTGGGGTCTAGGGTTTCAATTTAAACAAATTGTACTTTTTGGAACAATAAAGAATTTGCATTTCATTTTCATGTCGGCTTATACTAGAAATGTAGCTATGTGTAGCTGTGTGTACTAGTACAAAATAAGGAAGACGCAAAATTAGAGGAATTTTAAGATGAAGTAGAAGAGGCAATGCTCTTACCAACTGAGCTACGCTATAATTAATCCTTTCTGCATCATTGAAGAGACGCCGCGTCGCCATGGCACCTAATGTCTCTAGGATTTTTTCACAAATCACTCAAACTCAGAAATTGCCTTCTTGCTTACATGTGTCACAACTAGGAGGAGATTGTTATCCTCACTCCCACACCCTAGACTTCCTATGAGTAGCCCGCCTAAAATATTTTTCCTTTTTTTATTCGACTTTCAAATAGGTATTTGATAATTGTATCAGACGAAACGTAACGTAATTTTCTTCCTTATAGTGAAAATATTGACTTAAATTAACATAATTATTATTACTTTTACGAAGACTTTTTAGCACACAGATTATGTAATCCAAATACAAGGTCGCTTAACTCAAGGTCAAAGTTCACGGATAGAAATGTCTAGTATAACCTTAGAAAAATTGTTATTAGTAATTTCAATATTTTGTAAGTTAGTTTTACTCTGAATAATTTAGTTTTTCGTATGACGGTAGAGCTATCCGCAAGAGACGGGCCAACCCAAAGATTAGATTTCTTTATTACGATAAAGAAAGACTATTGATCTTGCGGTACTAATCTTTTCCACCATTTTTAATGTGTAACATTAAGCTATACAAAACCAGTATGAACTGACCTCACATTGCATAGGCTCTTCGTACAACAAGGTATCAGCTTATATGAAATTGTATTGCTTGATTTGTAACCGTGTGTACCTAAGCTTAATTAATTTCGTGGTCTTATTAATTATTTGGAGACCACAACTAATTGTGCCCAACTTAGGCTCAAAGACAAACGGTTTACAAACAAAATTTAAATCAATTTTAAATCTGTAAACTGACGAAGTGCCTTGTAGACGCTGTGAAGGAATTGTTTATTCCTTTAGTTTGTTCCCATTATCTAACTAGCCTTTTTCCCAACTATGTTGGGGTCGGCTTCCAGTCTTACCGGATGCAGCTGAATTGATTGACTTTTAAATTCGTGCAAAGCCGCGGGCAGAAGCTAGTAAATAGTATAATTTTAAACGCGACTACACTATGAGAAAAGATTAGAGATTCGTGGCGCGTAATATAGCAAAGATCAACCTTAATTTTTACGATATTCTTTCCGTATAACAGAGCTAACGCAGAGTTGAAATGAATGACATGAACATCTCTACATTTCTCTTGAGTATTCATGATACGTTCACATACGTTTCTATCATAAATATCATAAATCCATCCGCCTACAGAATTATGTCATCGTTCCTTATATTTGGGATATATGTAATTGCTTATAATATGAAGTATTTCTTGGAAAAAGTTATACATACAGTATATTTTAAGAGGTAGATGTTGGTAGATGGATGGCATTCACGGATGTCTGGAAGAGATTGCCTTGTTGCAATAAGACCGCCAATTGTACTTTTCTGTGTAATAATTAAAATTGTAAATGCTTTTATGTTGGTGTACAATAAAGAGGATTTGATTGATTGATTGATTAGATGTATAAAGATTGTGCCGTGTAGTTTCCGGCCAAAGAATAGAACCATCCCCTACTCGTTCCACGGGTGTCGTAAGAAGCGAAAAAACGGAAAGATCCAGAGGATAGGCAGCAGCATCCTTCTGTGTAACAGCAATCATCTGCTACTGCGATACCCGCTTGCCCAGCGTGGCGATTATAGGCAAATACCTCCAATGAGCGCACTAAAGTAGCGCGCATTGGGAGAGGCCTATGTTCAACAGTAGACTAATACAGGCTGAAGATGATGATGATGTATAAAGATGCTAAGATTTTACCTTCCACTATTCTAGCATGCAATAACCCTTTTTCAAGTAACTGTGATGAAAAAGAAATAAAGGCTTCAAGCAAACAGGCAAAGGCAGGGCCTATAGCCTTACGTTCTGATGGTTAATTACAAGATGCTTATAACTTACAAAAAACGCGGTAGTGCGTCTTGATTTCGAACCCACTTAGTCTATCAAAACACTCGGAAAAAGTGTAACTTTTTAATATCGAAAGAATCTTTAAAATCGATTCAATCATTCCATATATTTATTTCCTTTTTATGTTATTAGTGTAGATAAGGCATACGCAATGAATTCTAGTTTAGCTCGCGTATATTATTCTAAATTAATCTAGAGGGATGACTTCTAAACATTATTCTTCGTTCGATTAAGTGCGACGTAGATGTACTACGCAATATACGAGTCCACAGATAAACATCTTATTCTATTGGATTCGTAAAGCAATTTAAAAATACAACGAGGATAAATCCCGATACATTTTATTGCAATCCGCTGAATTTTCCGGCCGCTACAAGAGGTCCTATTTCCTAAATCGAACGTCTAAGTTTCGGATCAAAACGTAATAACCGAAACCATGAAATGCGAACCTTACCACCAAAGTATTACTCTTTGTGCTTTCGCCTGTAGCTCCGTTTCAAATTCATAAAAAAAGATCGAATAAAGGGTTATTACACTTATTGCGAACGAAAACTACGAACAAACGTGCGATCTGTCAGTCGAAGCTTCGTCGTTCGAATTTTGGAGTAAAGCCCCTGGTTCCTTAGAAAACTAGATCTTCTTCTTATCGTGTGGTTGATAAACAACCTGGTGTCAGAGTTTAAACCGCTTGTAGGCCTCTGACATAGCTTTACACACAATTGAAAAATCTCTCAAGTGCGCTGGTTTCATCACAATGTTTTCCCTCACCGTTTTAGCAACTGATAATTTACGCACATAACTTACGAAAAGTCAGAGGTGTGCGCCTTGGGATCGAACTCGAGACCTCTAGATAGCAGCTGTATATCCGGATATACTTCTATTAAACACAAAGGTATTTATTGAATATTTCTATGATTAAACAGCTAATTTGTACAGCTTATTGTATCTATGTGAACCACAAGTCAGCTGCTATAGAACATTAGTGTTTTACTTGGGAGGGCGCAGACTCTAAAGAGGCGCAAAAAAGACCAGATTTGAAACAACTTTGGATCATGGTGGGCACCAATGGCTTATACCGGGGTATAAAAAGCTAGTTACGATACTGCGTGTCACCAATTTAAACTAAAATGACACCTACCTCAATCAGTCAGACGCTGGAGTTCATTACCAAGTTTTCCACTTAAAAATTGATAAACTACGTACATTTTTTAAACTTAAAATAGCCTAGCAGGGATGGACGGCTCTCTCTCGAATAAAGTTATCGATAATTTCATCAGAATAATCCGCTAACATTTTTCAATCCGGTTCGCACTGTCGAAATTTCTATTTACTTTTTAGTCAAAGTCATTTAATTCTGTAAATACATGGAGCGCAATAAACTCAAATTAAGTTTGATCTTAGTTTGAATATTATTTACCCAATTTTAATCAATGAAATTTTGTTTCTTTGAAATTTCACAAACCATAGACACAGATATTAGTATTATTTTATCTTATTGTATCTATTTTTGTATCGCATTTGCAAAGTTTTTTTTAAATTAAGATCAAACTTCCGTGTTGCCTTGAACCAATTCGCTTGGTGTGACAACTTCTTGCTGCGAATAAAATCATACCCCTAAATATAGCCCCTAAAAGCCGCAAGTAAAATAGCTGCGAATAGAATTGAACATGTTCAAATGGAAAATCACCCACCTTCAACACGAATAGATACAAGAATAAAATTTGGCACGTGTGAGACGTTATTAAAGCCTACTACAGTTGAGACAGAGCGTCGACATCTAGATCGGTGGGTTGTGTCGTCAAGCAAATTCTTTTGACACACACATAAAGCAAACACCAAAGATAAACCCTAAAACAAAGGGAACGAGCGCTTTTTAACGTCTGTCGCGACATTGATTATATCTCGTAATAATTTAGTTATCATCTATGTCATTACATCGATATCGATGTAATTTTATCGATAAACTCGTGGCCTGTGGTGACCGCCATTTTAATGGTCATTTGTTACTTACAAAGAGGATAATCGAAAAATTTAAAAATAATAAGTAAGTTAAGTAAAGTAATAAGGTTAAAAATTAATTCCTTATACCAAAATCAAGATTTTCATCAAATGATATCTACCCACCATAGTACCTACAGAATTCGTAGAAAAAATATATCATTCCCAGGAGAGAGGAAGGTAAAAAAACCCCTAAATTAATAATTCTTTTTGTTCAATTTTATTCAGTTATTTTCGGCGTTATAATTATTTTTTTTTGCCGAATTTCACCTTTCTAGCATGAATAAATAATCTGCGAGTGAAATGGCTGTGGCAAATAAATGGTTATACGAAACTATAAGAGATCTACTAGCAAAATGGCTGCAACACGAGCAAGACTTTCAACTCTAGACTCCAGATGAAAATCAGCGTCAAGTACCTACCAGTACTTGACATAAAGCTGATCTGGAGACCTATTTGGTGCAGCCGTGGGACACAATCACCATGACTTGAAATTTTAATTGTTATTTTATTTGACTGCCTCGTTGGTCTAGTGGTAGCAAGTGCGACTGCTGAGCACGAGGTCCTGGGTTGGATCCCCGGGTCGGGCAAAGTGTTATGGAAATTCTCAGTAGCAGCACGGAGTCTGGAATTGTGCCCGGTTAATGGCAATAGGCTCGCCCCCTATTACATGGGAATTATATCATAACCGGCGAAACGTGGTTGTACTGCACACCTTTGCCTTCTAAGAATACAGGCGTGAATCTATGTATGTATGTATCTATTTTCTTTTACTTCTATTTGTTTCTTTTTTTTCCTTATTATTGTTTTTGTTTGTATTCTCGTGTGCCGTGTCAAATAAATTTTTCATTCATTTATGCCTCGTTGGTCTAGTGGTAGCAAGCGCGACTGCTGAGCACGAGGTCCTGGGTTCGATCCCCGGGTCGGGCAAAGTGTTATTGGGTTTTTCCATTAGGAAATTCTCAGTAGCAGCACGGAGTCTGGAATTGTGCCCGGTTAATGGCAATAGGCTCGCCCCCTATTACATGGGACTTATTACAAAGCCGGCGAAACGTGGGTGTACTACACACCTCTGCCTACCCTCTCTGGGGAATACAGGCGTGAGTCTATAATAAAAAAAAAAAAAAAAAAAAAACATTTATTCATTAATTTCTCTAATTTTCTGACGAAAAACAAAGTTGTAAACATTGTTTCAGTAAAGCACTGAAATTCGAACAATGAAAATATTTCAGGCGCTAACAAAGTTAATAAATAACTTTTATTAAAAAAGTGATGCAGACAAATGAGAGTTCTCTATATGATGGTTCTTTTGTCATAGTACGAGCTCAGTTTCAAGTACGTACACATGAAAGTGCACTTCATTTGCACGTGTTACACTTACTTACTCAATTAGGTATTAGGTATGAGAAACACAGGCCATCTAGCGCCGGGATATTTTTAATATAATAATTTAATAAAAAATTTGATATTTTTAAATTAGAGTCGTGATAGCCTATTGGTATGACCATTTGACAAGTCAGAGGCCTCACGTTCGGACTCAAGGCACCTCTGACTTTTCGTAAGTTATGAGCGTATTATAAATTAATTTGCACTTACTCCGTACCTCGATATGCATATGCATAAGCACGATAAGCTGTTGGCCCTGCGCCTGTTCTCTCTCCGGTCGTGTCGGATTGCACGCATCGGACTATGCAGAGAATGATGAAAATACAGAGTGCACCTGTGTTTGCGCACACACTTGAGCACTATAATATCTTCAGCGTATTTGGGTAATCTCCGTTGAGATTAGCCGCTGTGACCGAAATTCAGTCAAGAGGAACTTATATTTAAAATATAAATAATAAATATTTTTTAAACTTTGTCCATAAGGATTTTTTCCTGTATTCGGTACAATTTATAGACACATAATTTCACAATGCACAAACGAACGTAAAACCCGCGACATCAAACGCAAAAGGCGAATCGCTTAACCGCTAAGCCAATCGTGACCCCAAATAAACCCATAGTCCACCAACGTAGTAATAGCCTAATGGTATGACCCTTAGACTGCCAAGTCAAAGTTTGTAGGTTCGAAACCCTTGCATGCGTGCAAATCATCAAAATCGGACTTTCCTGTAAAAAGTTAAGCATAATCATACAAAAAAAAACATACACATCGAATTGATAACCTCTTCCGTTTTTTTTCGTCGGTTAAAAATTGTCGTTGCTCTTTTTTCAATGTAAACAGATAGGGGAATATACAAGACAAGGGTGTAGAAATATTTGTTTACGTTCCGAATACCTGTTTGTGTCACGTAAATCTTATTTTCTTGATAAGATTAGAGAGCTTTTCATATTGACGAGTTTTCCTTTGGGAAAAACGATTTGGGGTGTCGAATGTTATGCTTGTTGCGTCAAATTGTTTATTTTGTTTTGTTTCTAAACGTACAGAAGTTCTTATCTCCTCGTGAACTAATTTTAGTCACACTATGAAGACTATCGGAGTGTTTAAACCGCTCGTAGGCCGTCGCCGCACCTGACAGGGCTTTACTAATATGCTTGGCATTATACACCGTTTAAAAAATCTCTCATGCTGGTCACCTCAAGATATTTTCCTTTACCGTTTTAGCAAGTGATAACGAGTTTCCGCCTAGTGCATGAAGCTTGTGTCGAACACAAGCTTTTATGTTTGACTTGGCTGTCCAACAGCCATACGATTGAACTGTCACTGCGATTGATAGTGATTTAGGCGTTGTATGTTACGCATTGAAAATAAAGGTAAATACTAACTTGAGAATCAATAACGATCAAGTTTTTCGTGAAATGAAATTCACAGAATTCGAATATACGACTTTCTAGTTCGTTATAATCTGATAACTATTGATCACGAGATCTATTGTCTACTACTGAGGGAAAATTATAGGTATAAAAGAATAATTTATTAGAAAACACTCAACAACAAACAAAAAATAAACTATATTTTAATTGGTATCATCTGTTAACGTACACAAAAGGCTAATTCGAAAAATAAATAACAAACTTATATTTTATCGAAACAAATTCTCAATGGAACAAAAGAGATTCAGGAAAGTTTCGGGAATAAGTCAAAGAAATTATGACATAAATCAAAACTGTCGTGGTCATAATAAAAGTTTTCGAGTTAGAAGCTATGAGCAACTTGGGAGCTGATATGCGCCACAAAAAAAAGGTAAGTTTTATACAATACTCGGCTCATTACCTTTTATTTCGTTGTTAGTTTTGAAATGAAAGATTAAAGACTCATTGAAAGTTTTTCAACTTTTAGGAATTGGATTTTTTTTTTAATTATTTCGGGTTACTTCGCTGATTTAAGGAACTCAAATTAATAATATTGTCTCAAACTTTCTTCTCAAAATATTTATTTAACTAACGTGACTTGACAAATAAATAAATATTTTTACGTGACCAATTCGTTGAAAAGTTGTTTCATTAACTCAAAATAATGTTTATTGTTCGATTATGATCATTGTTATAAAATAATGTTCACTGAATACGACATTTAAAAAGATTTCTACCTATTGCGTTTTATACCTAATACCTACGTTCTCCGTATCGGCTATGTAAACAGAATATTTTAAGGAGTTCAAAAATATTTACCCATCCTAATTTGATTTCAGTCCAATCAAGTTGAAAATTAACTATTATACAGCGTGTAACAGAAGTCCGAAATAATACATTAAGGGCATATAAGGTACCCTACAAACAATCCTTGAGCACAGGTTTTGGAACCAAACCCCAAACAATTTTTGAGTAAACCGCGGTCAAAGTTTTCACCAAAATCTTTCAAATACAGCCCTAGAAATTAGCTGAAAGGTGAATCAACACGAATCCGGTTATTTACCATCAATAAATTCTTTAAGAAAGCACTAGGCACGCGTAGGATAATAAAATCTGTAATTATTGAAGAAAATGAAATCAAAATAATTATTTTGTATGAAAAAAAAATGCCTCTTTTGCATTCAATATTTTCACAGGTGATTCTTTTCATGATATACATACATGCCCTTAAGTATTATTTCGGACTTCTGTTACATGCTGTATAAAACAACATTCCACTTTCCAAACTGTATGTGAAGGTAAATTTTTATCTCGTTTAAAGGCTTTAAATAAGGCTAAATAAATGTTCGGGATCACGAAAACTTATTTTTCCTTTAAATTCGTGGTTTCAGATTACTGCAGTCCAACTTAAAGATAAATAACTGTATTGTAAATAATCCCCGAATTCTCTTCTCTAAAACCCACGTCAAGAAAGAGTTGGAACAAAAAGACACAAACATCATATTAATCTAATTGACAAAAAAGTCCCTATAATATCTTTTCTGAAGTCAAACGGGAAGAACCTATAACCTAACACCACGAATCAAGTATTACCTACAACACATTTTTCAATTATCTTTAGAATAAAGATTAAAACACCGAACAATAAATTATAGATATAATGATATACTTACAAAAACTTCGAAAAATCTAATATATAGTTCCCAAAAAACCAACGCCACTGAATTCAATCACATTATCGTCTATTTCACAGAAAACACTCGTTCAAATAGGTTTAGCCACAGTTTTGTTAAAATAACTTTGCCGTTGAGTCGTTTTGTTTCGTACGAGTCAGAATCTCAGGTGAAATAGGTCTGCTCGCGACCGACCTCCGCGAAAGACTGATAGGACTGATCTATGAATGGGAGTCGGGAAACTCTTCTTACTGAAAATTGAAAATGTGGCGTCGGTCGTCGCGTCGGATTGAATATTTGGTGCGTAGTTTTCTTATAAGGGTAAGACGCAATTTATGGTGTCTTCATTATGGATTATCTTAGAAAGTATGTGATTATAATAAAAATATAGTAGGTTAATAACTTTCGTAAGTTACACATTAAATATTACGACTTTACTTTCCGGGTAGCCCGACAAGCCCGCACTTGAAAATGGACTCCGTTTGAATTCGAATCTAGTCGGGCAATCCCGCAATAAAGCCGTGAGCAAAGCCGCAATAATTTTAAGATGTAGTAATGTAGTAACGTGCCTCGGAAAGCACGTTAACCGTTGGCCCCGGCTATCAGGAAGATATTTGACAGACATTAAAGGGAGTCAGTACCCTCATAAAATCCTGACAACTTCAGAATCTACTAATCTAACTTCAGAATATCGTACCCTTTGGGTTGCGAAGGTCAGATAGGAAGTCGCTCTGTAGAAAACTGATATTCAACTGCATCTGGTTAGATTAGAAGCCGACCCCAACAAAGTTTGGGAATAATAAGGCTAGGAGGATGATGTTTGCGTTCGATATTCTCCGTTTAAATTACGTTTGGACCCGAAACATCAAGGTTCGACCTCCGGTTCTAACCTAATTTGCTATGTGCGCAGCTACGTGTCCAATCATTTAAGTCATTATCGGACCCTGGCTTAACACTTCAATCTGAAATCTGTGTGTGTTTGTGCAGAGATTGGTACCGTAATCTGTGGGTGTGTGTGTGGGTAACGTTTATGAAAACGGCTTACGAGATTGGTGGCTTACTATGTTAATCCGGCATTCTACGGTGCGTTATTCTGCGGATTTTAAAGCTACCGGCTTACTCTGATGCACCGTTAAGGACTTGTCTGCGCTTCCACAGACGACACTCTTTCCATGGTACGTCGCGGTCGGTGTGGGCTGGCCCCCGTCCGTCAGCTAAATCACGCACCGGGGAATTTACGATCGGGCAATCTATTGTAAGCACCAAGTATTCTATTTTTATACAGTCCCCATGTGACTTGTGAGACCTTTTTTATTTTGTGATATGAATTTTCTTGTTGTGCCAAAGTTCAACTGGCTGACTCCTGGCCGCCACTGCAGGCTGTGCCTATTTGTGACAAGCTTAAAACTATTGAAAAGAAAACGACAATTTGTAAAAAAAAGAGATAATAATTTATTACAATTTTAACATCCTAGCACCATCACTCGGTTGAGACACGAAGAAGATGGGTGTCCCTTTGTACTGGGACAGTATTCGCTTCTTTAAGTTTTCTATTTCACTCTTTTTCACCTGAAAACAAAGGAAAGATGTATGAGTCATTCTTCTTTTTCAACTGTAATTTGACTTGGTTTCTAGTGTTTTTAGGTAAATTCTATTTCAGTATTTCTGCAGTCTAGATTTTTTACCGTGATAAATTCTTTGCCGAGTAATAATTTAGGTAAGAATACTGTCCTTTTAGGCAATTACATAAATGTAATCAATATTAACGTTTATTTTTATCTTATTTAGAGAATAATACACGTCAATAGTTGTATTGTTTAAAAAAAAGACTTAAACATGTCGTTTTCAGAAAGTCCACTTTTTTTTCGTTTATAAAAAATACGTCATTAAAAAGCTGTTGTATAGTTTTTAATATTACTTACAAAGTCAAAAAATATTAAATATTATTAGGTAAAGATTATTTCCAAACTTATTAAATTTTAAATGCATAGAATAGGTATTAGGTATACAAATACCAGATACATACCAAGGTAACAACACATCCACCAAATCCTCCGCCAGTCATTCTCGCGCCGTACACCCCTGGGGCGCCCCTGATGATGTCCACGATCTGATCCAACTCAGGACAAGATACTTCCATCAACTGGCTTAGAGAATCGTGAGACTGGTAGAAGAGTTCACCAACCTAATAAATTAAAGAAAGACTTATACATGGAATATAATTATTTAATAAGAAAATTTGAAAAAACAACTGATACGGATGGGATTCGAACCCACGATCTTCGACGTACCGTGTCGACGCTCTAACCGCTGAGCCACCGTATCCCACCGGCACCAGTCGAAATTTCAAATCTCTTTTACACGCCTAGAACGTGTGGCAACATCTATCGGAATACATTACGTATCCCGACTCAGTGCTCTAAACTTTGCAGTTTTATATAAATATTTAATAAGAAATTTGCAGTTTTAGTACACCGATGCGATATTACCAATTTTCTTAATATATTTTGTGAATTTTTTTACATGTTATAGCACATGATAGCTTATTAAATATAATTATTTAATAAATTTTCTTATGTAAAAAAATTCACAAAAAATAATATTATACATGGAAGTTTCTAATAAAGTGAAAATATGAAATGACTGTCATATTGGACTCTCTGTGGAATACACGTTTGAAGTTAAAAGTGCTTTTCCACTGTACTATTCCGATATCTGCCTAACACGTAGCTAACTAACTTGCAACTCTTAAATTGTCACTTACTATCGCTTACGCTTACGCTGCCGCGCTGTGTCCGGCTATGGCGACTCCTTGCTGTAACGGTGATTATCATCGTGGAAGAAGTCTGAACCGTGGAAGTGAAAACAGTGTTTAGCTAGCAACTGTGAGAAGTGATACCTTGACCACAGCCCCGGATCTGGGGGGTAAGCCGAACGCTGTGCACCAGGTGACTAAATTCAATCCAGTCAATGACTGCCTTATGGCTAAATTAATGATGATGAAGAAGCTAAAAATATTGGCGGACGGCAGCAACATTTTACAGTTTTTGCAGGGGCTGCTGGACCATTGTTTGACTGGTTAACTGGTGGTTGTGATAGTCACGTCGGATCCTGTGGTGTCACGAACTCACGAGCGCGTTGACATGATATGTCTCATTTGAAATATACCTATATAATGTTGTAACTTACTCGTTTGAAGTCCTTTTGTTTCATAACTCTCCCTACTTCTTCCGTCCTGTAGATCTCCTCTATGACGTGTCTCGCTCTCATGAGGACCACTTCATCGCAGTTCTGCTGTTTTAGTTCTGAAACAAAAACGTTTTAAAACAGCCATATTTAAGTTACTAACACAAACCTCTGACATTTCGGTAACATTCGGTATAAATTAAATCAATAAATAAGTTAGTTAGTTAGTTAATAATCTCGTAGCCCAGTTCTGACACATGACACGCTAAGAAGAAGAATAAGTTACGTGCGTATTATAAATTAATTATTACTTGCTCCGTGCCGTGGATAGCTATCCCATCGGCCCATGAGAGGCTGGTTCGATATCCATGTCTAGTAGAGTCCTATAAGCTGTCTAGACTGTCTAGTCCGGGAATTCTAAGTCCAAAGTTAACATTTAACAAAGTTAACCCGGTATACATTGACAACATGCTTGATGGTTCTCAGTATATAAATGTGATATATGTACCTCCATGTAAAGGGCATTAGAGCATTGTAAATCGAATCCCACAATCCTGGCTAATCAGGTTAATGAGTATACTACGCTATAATCTGAATTAGGTCATTAGTCTATGACCTATATTTAGACCTAGATTTCAGTGTTTAATAATCATAATGTCCTCCTGACCGAATTTTGGACACAGCGGCCAATCTCGAGGGATTTATAATCTCTTCGACATCGACGCAGAAGATATTACAATAGTACACAAGTGTGTGCGCAAAACACAGGTGTACTCTCTATTCTCTTGCACTCTCATAGTCCGATGGGGCGGTGATCTGACACGACTGGAGAGAGATCTGGCGCTGCTGGACGAACGGCTTTACGTCGTCTCATTCTAATTTTAGCGACCCGCCCCGGCTTCGCATGAGTGCAATATACATATAAACCTTCCTCTTCAATTACTCTATCTATTAAAACAAACCACATCAAAATCCGTTGCGTAGTTTTAAAGATTTAAGCATACATAGGGACAGAGAAAGCGACATTGTTTTATACTATGTAGTGATGACACAAAAAAAAAGTTAAACAGTTATACAACGGGCTCAGACAAAAATCTTCTTTTCGAAATTATTCGGTTGTTATTGATTTTGAAATTAGGTTTCGTTGTTTTTTGTGTAACTATAAAGAATGTGGCCCCAGATCACAGCACAGAAGCGACTTTTTATTGTTATAACAACTTTCAATGTTTACCATTTTGTTTCACTAATTTACTAAAATAATAATTGCTTGTTATTTTCCACGACAATAATTGAATAATTCTTAAATCATTTTAACAAACCTAAGTGCCTTAGTTATTAAGTTTTTGTCTCAATGCACCTGATACTTCAAGTTCAACATTTTCAAAATACAATAATCGAATGAAATGGGACGATCAAAAGATTGAAATTATATAAACTTCTTGGCAATTAACTCAATGGTAAACAACAATTTGAGAAAGTTGAGTCACCCTTGAGAACCTAAGTTTGAAGATCCAAGGTTAACAAAACAGCGAGGCAGTAAGGGTATGAATATGTCAAGGTCTAAAGAGCTCTTCCAGTTTTTCTTCGTAATAAGTAAATAAACAATTTAATGTTAGAGATCACACTGCCGCGAAGACGAATCGTAAAATCGCTACAACAATCCTTAAAACCGTAAGCGTAGGACTTGATTCTGGTTTTCTTAAGGCGAGGATACTCGCTAATCAGATATCTAGCTCGCACATTGAAAATAATCTTGGTACGAACCAGTTTCGGAGTCCACGGAGTCCATGTGGACTCAGTTTGAGTTCAAAACTAGTCGAGCATTTCCCGAAATCAATGCATGAATAAAGCCGTATTAATATTTAATAATATCTATGTCTCTTCTTATATTTAAGAGCTAGGCTCTTGTCGGTGGAGCAATCGCCACCTCTCTCTATCCTCCGCTTGTCTTTTGACTATATTTATGTACGACTCACAAAAGTTAATTCTAAAATATAGTTTCAAACTTTCAAAAAGCTGCATGCTTGTATTATACATACTCAAACGTATTCTGTCATTATAAGAATCTTATCCCCAGCTGCGTAGCAAACTGCCTTATTATTTCAAGACAAGTTTGTCCCATCATAACATTACGCCGCCGGTTTTTCCCCGAGGGATAGGGCAGTAGCGTTTTAAACCCACGTTTAGCACTTTATGATGTCGGTAGGTACGATAAGAGACCCAGGTAGGTTAGTATCCACATGACAAAGTACGTAAGCACTTAGCTGTAGTGGAGTTAACAATAAACGTAATAAATTAAAAATAGAAAAAACTTTTTTTAGCTAAGAATACTCTTGATCTAGTCACTTTTTAATAAAAAAAAACTAAATCCACATCGGTTCATCAGTTTAGGACCTCGATGCCACAAACATTCACGATAAACTTATATCATCTCTCTTTTTTGTCAGGGGGAGAAAACCAAGGCGCTACTGATTATACCTAAGCATACACCTACGTAAGCTTAATATTTATCGGACCTAAAAAGTGCTACTGAATGAATATACCTACCAACAGGTTGTCAATTACCAAAATAATTAGTTTAGTTTAGAAAAATCAATGTATGCAGTAAACATATATACCTATATATATATAGAGCTTTTCATGGAAATGCTCTTAAACTTACTTTCTAAGTCCTCAATCTTAGCGGTTCTAAGTGATGGGAGTCCAAGACGATCAGCCGCCTCCTGGCACTGCGCCCGCCTCATTGGATACTCGCTTCCAGTCAGCTGATGTTTTACGTTTGAATTGGTGACCAGAACAGCCAAGTCACCTAGCTCCATTGGTATTTGTTGGGATTCTAGCGATCTGGTGAAGAAGATTTATGTTAAGTATATTTCATTTATTCATTCATTTATTGCGTACATTGTGGTATCTCTTATAGTTCCGACCATGCACCCCGTTAGGATGTTGCAATTTTAAATTTCCGGTTGTGTTTAGATTTATATCCTCGAATTTTTCTTCTTATAGAATGGTTCATTTATGTCCTTGTTCCAAACTGCCAGTGTCCCAACTCTGGCGAGAAAATCGCTGAAGTATACACCTTAGTGACATTCTCGCTGGAGTTTGATTTCAAATATAAATAAAAACAACGGTTTGAAGACTAATTTAAAAACCTTTAAAAATAAAAACCTATTCAACACTTGACATATCCGTCGAAAAGGAAAGTAGCAAAGCCATCAAAACGAGAATTGCTTTTGTAGCAATATCAAATACCTAGTTTTTACATTTTTGTATGAGTAATAAATAAATTTATTTATATTTAATAGGTCAAATGGAAATGGACCTCTCATTGAAAATTAATCCCTTCAAAAACGCCCCCGGCCGCCCGGATTGTAAACCTATTAGCTTCCGCCCGCCTATGTATTATTATATTTTATATATTCTATTATTATCTATTTTTGGTCTCGCACGACCTACAATGAAAATTTATTTATACTGTTCTTTTTCTTTATAACTTAATTCTTTTCAAAATTATAGATGTAATTTTTATGAACTTGTGCGAGACAAAAATAAATTATTTTTCTTTCTTTCTATTCTGATGTACATAAAATATAAATAAAATTACTGTTAAATTTTGTCAAAATCCGTAACGTAGTTCGTGCGTGAGAGAGTAACAAAATGCATCCATATGCAAGATGCAAACATGCATCCATACATCCTCACAAAGTTTCACATTATTAATATTAGTAGGGGAATACCAATTCTAGGGGCAAATAATACATGCAGTAGCGCGGTTGACTGCTCTGAAATGGCATTTCTTTATGTTCTTATTCTTGTTTTTTTTTTATAATTTTTTATTTGCTTTAGCTTTATGGTTCACTTGTTTGTTTTGTATTTGTATTGTGTAATAATTGCATGTTCTTTGTTATGTGTTGTGATATATTGAGTTTCGTAAATGTTTTGCTTTCGTTCGAAAGCCCCCTAAAAAAAACTGCTAAGCCTCCTGGTTCGTTATAAAGCATTACCAAATTAGTAAACAAAATATAATTCCGAAGCTTCCAGAAATTGACAAGACAGCCGAAGGTTGAAAGTTGTGAGTCTTTCATAATCAATATTTCACAACAAAATACGTCTTAGAATTTATAATAGAACTCCTCTGTAATGTAATCATTCTAATTAAGAAGTTAAGTGAGATGTCTATAGTCTGCTTGTTGTATTGAAATTTATATAATGTGTAATTAGTGTAAAATTTGTGAATATCGATGTTAAAATATGATAATTATCTTAATTAATAATTTAAGATAAATAAATTCAAATAAATAATTAAGTAGAAATCTAACCTACTTACTTTTAGATTTGCGAATTGTATAGTACATATTTAGGAAGTGCTGTTTTAAATTAATAAGTACATATTGGATATTACGTTAAGAATGATTAAAATACAATGCAAAAGTCTGATAAATTATTTAAATAGAACAAGTATCGGTTTCAAAATTGTATGTCAGACACTATGCCGACTATCTGATAGTCTGTTGATATTGGCTGCTGTACGCGAAATTCTTGTTTTTGCTGATGTTCATTCGTTTTTCGGCGTTCACTTGTTTTTGCAAAACAAAATTAAATAAAATTTCATGATGATGATGAAAGATGTCAAATAGTATTGCCCTTGGTACTACTAGTAGGACAACAGGTATTACCAAGGGCAATAAACGGAGTATGATTTTTGTTTGCTTGTCTTCTCAAACTCTATATTATAAATCTAAACACATTGTAATGACGTCACACATAACCTAGTTACCTACTAGTACATTAAGATTTAATTCAAACTGAACTTTATGATCACATTTACGATATACATTACATGAGTTAGAATCTATAATAAAGTGTAATATTAAAACTTATATGAGCACTTAGCTTTAAGTACCTACCTACTTTTGAAAGACATCTGTTAAATACTGGCTCTTAGGACCAGTGGTTCTAAACGCAGCTACTAAGCATGAGGTCCCTGTGTCTTCGTCAAGAAAAAGGGTGTTTGGATCTTTTCACCATTTTTTTTTTGTAACGTCATCAACGTCAAAGGTCGTAGGTATGTTCGAAATCCAGAATTCCGCCGTGCGGTTTCCGGGCTAAGAGCGCTATGTGGTTTCCGGCCTAAGAATAGAACCACACCTACTCGTCACACGAGTGTCGCAATAAAAAAGAAAGATCCGGGAAATGAGCAGCATCATCCTTCTGTGTAACAGCAATCATCTGCTACTGCGATCGCCAACCCGCTTGCCCAGCGTGGCGATATGGGCAAATAATAATGAGTGTACGAAAGTGGCGCGCATTGAGAGAAGCGTATGTTCAGCAGTGGACTAATACAGGCTGATGATGATGATGATGATATGGCTATTAATTATTGATTTTGAGATGAAATTTTGCATAAGGATTCTGGACCAGATCATAGAGATACTCTTCACCCCATTGGATGGATATACTGTTACACGTTGTATAGTTTAAGCTTTTTTAGTTTTTTTTTTTGTACTCATGTTAGGAGTGTTTTTTCTTAATTTTTTTTTTGCTTGGAAACATGGGCTTGAATAGTATCAAACAAGACTGCTTTGATCACTTGAAGATATGAAAAACCCTATAACATGCCTTTAACAGACATTGTAAGCAATCATACAATCATTTCCTTTTGATATTTTGTGAGGAACCACAGTCATACGTGGAAAGTTTGAATATTCTTTCAAAAATCGTGAAATTTGTATTTCGTGAATTTTGTATTCGCTTTTATGTGACCTTGAATATAAGAAAGGGTTGTCAAATAAATCATTATTATACTTCTTTTTAACACACTTAACTTGTCTTGTGACTAGTCCAAGAAAGAAGAAAGAAAGAAAAATTATTTATTCCATAATTAGGCACAACTAGTCTAAAACACAAGATAACAAACTACATTAAAAAAAAAACCGCGAGCAAAGAGCCTTACGCTACACGCCCTTACTCTACAAACTTCACACCTTATAATAGTCAAAATATGTGGCTTGGCCATTTCATTACTACAAGAACTAATGTATATCAGAAAAGTAATGAATACTTAGTGAATAAATTTTTCATCTTACGCCCGTATGAATTTGCGTAAGATGAAATTAAATGTACATTTTTGACTAAATTGTAATATTTATTTATTTTTCACACAGCAAAGCTATTAGGTTGGCAGGGGCGCTAGATAAGGATGTGATTTTTTCAAGATGTCATCCATACAATTTCATTTTATATAACTGAAACCTACACAAAACTAAATGATTTTTCACAATCACATGCAAACTTCGATAAAAAAAACTTAGTCTTAACTAGGCCCTGCCACCTTAACAGTTTAGCTGTGTGTGGTGTGCATTAGAGAACTAATAATATATTGAGTAAGAATTGTTGTAACTACAGCTAAGTTTTAATCTGACTGCTGGTAGACTACTTCATAAATTCCCTGTATAAAAATTGACCCGGGAACAACCCTTATTACTAAGCAACCTTGATTATAGAATAACCTTGACTTTCGTACCGACTTTGATTTCGTAACTTATTTAGAATCGTAATTGGAAATATTGAAGATGACAGACAGAGGAAATCTTACATGTAGATAAGTAGATCTTTTGATTGAATATCTGCATTTGAAGTCTTAAGACATCATTTTTATTTCCAGTGCGCCGTTTGACATTTTCCTTGTAGCTGTATCTTCCTGCCATCGATCGTTTTGATTTGCAAAAACTGTGGTGTCTCAGACAGACACTTCTGATTATTTTTCCATTAGTTGCCAAACGAGATTAAGCCCCAGGTGATTGAATTTGAGCTCAAGACGCAGTAAAAACTTGCAGACAAAATAAAATCGATAGCTGTCTTTCTAGCCAATCGTATCCCAAGTATGTTTTTTTTTATGTTTTAGATATGTTCGTAGGTGCCAAGTGGGTTAAAAATTTTGAATAAATTATCTAATCTTAAAGCTTGTCAGGTTAAAGCAATCTTAATCGTTGCCTGGATACCAGATTAGTACGTGTGACCTACCTTTTCATATATAAGAAATTCATATTATAGACCTATTTAAATGTATTCTTATAGTTCTGATCAGTTCTGAAGTAAAACGTTATAAACCATTGAAGAAACGAATTTTCTTTGAAATTAATCCTATACTATATTGTTTTTTTGCCCTTATTGTAAATATGTTTTATTGCTCGTATTACAGTATTACCTATAAGATTATATTTTAGACGCGACTAATCCACGATAATGATCTTCCTGCAGCTAACTTCACTGACTCGGGACCTGTTACCTAACCTATCAGAAAACTTCATACAAATTCTGTTCCATTTTTTAATTTATCTAGTAGGTAGAGCCTATCCAGAGCCTGTGAAATTGGGCATTAGAGATTTGTTCTTGCCACAAATCTGTCGTAAACACTGCCGTCTGCCACTGTCGTAAACTTGCTCATAATATTGACTAACCTGCAGTCAATGAGTAAAGCGTGGTCCTTTTTACCCATGGTGACGATGTACTGGTCCATGATGCCGCACGGCATCCCTGGGAACTCGTGCTCCGCTTTCTGGCATAACTTCGCTTTCTCCACTAACCTGAAAAAAATTATGGCTTTAGTAATAAATTAAAAGCAGTTAACCCCGGTTGTCATGAAAATCTTTGACAGTCGATATAGGAGTCAGTACCAACTGATCTAACCTTAGAATATCGTATCCCTTTGGGTTGCGGAGGTCAGATAGGCAGTCGTTCCGTAGAAAACTGATATTGAGCTTCTGATTAGATTAATAGAAGCCGACCTCGAAGTTTGGGAATAATAAGGCTAGAAGGATGAGATATTCTGCTATACAGACCATCTGGTATGCGAGTCGTTTCTACATGGGCATTTTGCTAATTGACTTATTAGTCGTTTTGCGCTGGACATTTAGCTACTTAGACCTTCTGATCAAGAGTTTATAATACACACACAACGTACAAAATGTTTAAAACTACATCCACATTTTATTAATAAACGTTCCAACTTGACCTCACAAAGTTCACACGACGAGAACCTCTTCCAGCTCATTTGACGCGGCTAATGTCCTTATCTCATGAATTATACAAGTAAATTAAATACTATGTATTTGTTTTAAGTCAATCTCGATTCTCGACCCTTCAATGTTTGCAGTGTAAACTTAATGAAATCATTGGGACGTATGACAAGACTGTTGATTAAATTAAATGTACTTATTTTGCGTTAAATGAGAATAGGAAAGCCAATGACCTCTTCCTGTCAACTGTTACTTAAAAATTGCTTTATGCTGGTGGTCATAAATAAAATATTGTCATGATCTAATGATGAACTTCGGAGTTATAGAACGGAACTGCTCATTGGATGATAATAAACCACTCGTATCAATTATTTACACTTTGTGCGTGATAACTGTCCAAAAAAGTGGAGGACCAAAAAATTTTGAGGTTTGTTCCACTTTACTGAGTCATCAAGTGTAGACACTTACCCCACACTTCTGCCCGTTAGACCTTCAAGCAGCGTGAAGGTAGCTACTTCAATAGCAGCACTGCTGGACAAACCGGCGCCCATAGGCACATCTGACACGATGACCGCATCAAAACCACTCACTCCACCTGGATTCAGAGTACCAATGAGTATTGTGACTTGATTGATAGATTGATTGATGATTGATTGATTTGATCAAATCACATGTTTTATTACATTTTTATAGAGCATTTTTTTAAATTATTCGTTCGTAATCATTCGTAATTAGAAACTATTTACAACGGTTTCACATAAATTTCAACAATCATAGTTAGGTACTTTCTTCAAAATGCATAATAATAATTAACTAATAAAATCATTTTAGAACAATATAGATTAAAACAACTTATAATAAAGTTTAACGGTAATAACTGCAGTAAAAGCAATATCTTGATTATTTTACAACACTTTATTTTATGAACGTCACAAAAATGTATCAGACATGATTTAGAAAATTATATTTTATTCGCATTTCATGACGTGGTGGTGCATTAGTTACGGACCCGTTTTGCAAGCACATGAACGTGGGTTCGAACCTGACATATACCTGTGTGACTTTTTCAAAGTCTAATGTACTTTCTTAGTTAATCTAAAACCACTGATTAACGGTGAAAAAAACATCGTGAGAAAACCTGACTTTAATAGTCGGAAATCGCCAACCCGCAGTGCTGGATCCTTCTCTGTTTGAGAAGAGGCCTTTGCCCTGCAGTGGGACAGTTACAGGCTGGTTTATTAATTTTTATATTTTTATGTATTAAAATTAATTAACATGCTCCGTGCCTCGGATAGCACGTAAAGCCGTTGGTCCTGCGCCTGATGCCTGAGAGTGAGGGAATAGAGTGTGCACCTGTATTTGCGCACACACTTGTACAATCTTCTACGTAGTTAGCTAATGTAGTAGGTAGTTAGCTCTGTTGAGATTGACCGATGTGACCATAATTCCATCAAGAGGACATTATAGACCATAACTGAGTAAAGTTTCTTACCAGGGAAATTAGCGACCACTCCTTTAACATAGTTTGCCCAGCCTGGAGGTCCTGGCTTCAAGGGGGATGAGGCTGTGGGTGCTGCGAAGCTCGCCTTCACCTCCTCGCCAGAACTGAGGGTGGAGACCAGCCGGCACTCACCAGTGGTATTAGAAGCTCCCACGATTAGTGTCACAAAAGGTAATGCCTGTAGACAATAAGAAAATCAAGGTAGGTACTTATAAGGTAAGTTTTTCTTTAAAGTATAAAAGAACAAATAAATTTGAAATTTCGAATTCTAATCCGATTTGTCAACTGCAAAATTTTTCCTCTACGAATCCGATTTATAATAATTATTGATTATTGACGTTCCAATTTTAAATTTTGCACCAAGCCAGTTTAAATCAAAAGCACTAAGGAGTATTGATATCAATTTCGATGCAAATCACCCCCAAAATAACTTTCTACCCCTTTTTAACCCCGTTAGGCGATGAGTTTTAATAAAATACGAAACACGTGTTCCATCAATTCTGAAAAAGAATGTTTATGCAAAATTTGAAGTAGATCGGACCAAGGAATCACGTTGTCCCATACAAAGTTTGCCCCCGTTTTTCACCCCCTTAGAGGTAGTATTTCGAAAAATCCTTTCTTATCGGATCCCTACGTCATACAAAGAATACACCCTCCAAGTTTCAGGTCTCTACGATCAGCGGTTTAGGCTGTGCGTTGATCCGTCAGTCAGTCAGTCATTCAGGACAAAGCATTTTATATGTATAGATAATACATCGATAATAACCCACCTTTAGAAAGTATACTTATACATACAAATAAACGTACTTATTTACATCACAATTCACAATACTAACATCGTTCTAAACTAGCAACGTTCATGCATGAGTGATCAATTGATTATGCCTTTATCTGTTATTGCGCGTGACAGAAACTAACTCAGGACTGCAGTATTACTCGAAAAGAGTTTTAGTTTATTTTTTGTGAAATTTTTACATGTTTTAGCACATGTTAGCTTATTAAATATTTATATTTTTGATTTATTATTTGAAAAAACAACTGATACGGATGGGATTCGAACCCACGATCTTCGGCGTACCGTGCCGACGCTCTAACCGCTGAGCCACCGTATCCCGTGGGTTCCCATCCGTATCAGTTGATTTTTCAAATTTCTTATTAAATATTTATAGTTTTAGTTTAATTAAACTAAAAGAGAAAAAGAAAGAAAATTGTTTATTAAGGACTTGCACAGGTAAACAAGAGAAAAAGTAATTCAGAATCATGGTAGTGTACAAGGCCAAAAAAGGTACCCATTTCAGCATACCTAACTTATTATACCTAACTAGTATTCTAAAGGTGGGTATCCACTATGTTCGCGAACCTCTTGCGCTCCGCGCTCCTGCAAACTTTCACGCTCCAGGAGCGCGAACGTATCCACTATGTGGAGCAAGAGGTTCGCGAACATAGTGGGTACCCAGCTTAATATAGCTTTTTCTTCATTCATCCAGTACGGTAGCTACGGATCGACGTGATTATTTAAAAAGAGATTTTATAGTTTTTTTTTTAATACTTAATTTGAGTTGTGATAGCCTAGTGGTATTGACCGTCACTATAATATTGTGTCCTGCGTAAATGGTTAATCTTCGCTGAGATTGGCCGCTATGACCGAAATTCGGTCAGTAGGATATTTTATCATTACTCTTCCACTAACTAGAAGTAAAGAAATAATAAATTTAAAACCTATTTTAAAGAACAGCTGTGCTCAAATTCAAAATGCTCTAATTGGCGATTTATCATCATTAATAACTACAGAATCGATTATATTATTTAGTTAAAGTTTTCAAACAGACTTTCTTTAAAGTGTTTAAGTATATCTACATTTTTGAAACATAACAATGAAAAATTCAAGTACATAATTATGGCAAAATAAAGATTTATTTATTTAATTTAACTTAAATTTAGAAATCGTTCATTTTGTTCACAAAAAAGTAAAATTGGCCTATTTTTAAAGGAAGTTTAAATATTCAAATATATTTTAATCCACATTAATGTACCTCAATTTAATGAAACAACTTTTTAACGGATATAACTCGCGTTTTTATTTTGATAATACAATCCTGACGTTTCGAGTGCTTTGCAGCACTCGTGGTCGCAGGCAGACTGCTGCTTCGAGTGCTGCAAAGCACTCGAAACGTCAGGGTTGTATTATCAAAATAAAAACGCGAGTTATATCCGTTAAAAAGTTGTTTCATTATGTTGAGTGTTCGCGAAAGTTTGAGACTATGTTACGAGTATGTACCTCAATTTATTTACTAATCTCTTATTTCTATTAGTTAAAATATAAAAAGCAATATTGCTATCATCTGCCTAGCCTTTTTCCCAACTATGTTGGGGTCGGCTTCCAGTCTTACCGGATGCAGCTCGATACCAGTGTTTTACATGGAGCGACTGCCTATCAGACCTCCACAACCCAGATACTGGGTTACACGATACCCCTTGGTAAGACTGGTTGTCAGACTTTCGGGCATCTGACTACCCGTAACGACTATCAAAGATCAACAATTGACAGCCGGGGCCAACAGCTTAACGTGCTATCCGAGGCACGGAGAGTGATAATTAATTTCTAAAACGCACATAACTTACGAAAAGTCAGAGGTGCGCGCCTTGGGTTCGAACCCGAGACCACTGACTTGCCAGTCAACGGTCACCACCACTAGGCTATCACGACTATAAAAAGCAATATTGCTATAGTAAGAGGAAAAAGCAAGCGGCTTTTTGATCTAACTAAAGCAATGTCTAAATGAATGCTAAATAATTGCTAAAGAAATGAATTAATTTTTATTAGCGTTCCTTAGCCTAAAGGCAAAAAGGATTCTTTTATATTTCCGTCATTGTCAAACATAATTTATGTCCAAACAAACCAGAAAAGGGGGACCAAAGAAAAGATGGATGGAGTGTGTAAGTACTGATATGACTGAAAAAGGAGTAAATGCTCAGATGACGGCTGATACAGAAGAATGGCAGAAGAGGACATTTTGTGCTGACCCCACGTAACATGGGACCAGGGCAGGCGAAAGAAGAAGTGTTCATATACCTATATTTTTTCATATTGATTTTTTTTCTTAATTGAAATTATTTTTATAATTTTCCATTTCTTTAATTACAACCTGTCAAGTAATAAGTCTATTGCAGTCTACCGGACAGACCTCTCTTAAATATAATTTTTCCTGTTATATTTACTGTCATTATCTCCTAATGGAACCTTTCCTTTATCTTTTTAAAAAAGGAAAGGTTTTACCTTTTTTTTAAAAGATAAAAAAAGGAAATGTTTTACCTTTATAAAAAATTTACAACTTTTTTACAAAATTTTTACCATTTACATACAGGATGAAATTTTAATCATGAACATCCCGAAAAGGGGTTATTGAACTCATCATTATTAACAACTTTTACTATGGGACCAACCCTGAAATCGCTAAAAACATCAGTTGTTCTATACATTTTGTTGAGTTATATGAAACAGCTGATTTTTTGTAGCGATATCAGGATTGGTCCCATAGTACAAGTTGTTCGTTATTATGAGTTCGATGACCTCTTTTAGGGATGCTTATAATTTCAATTTCACCCTGTATATAAATAAAATATTCCATCCCGTTAATATTGAGTCAACTCATCGACTCGTCACGGATCAAAGATCAATGAAAACAGAGGGTATTCCGTCGGGGAAGGGGAAGTAAAGCGGATCATGATGATATAATAATAATATATGAATATAGCTATATCTAATCTCCCCGTTTAGAAAATAGCTTACGTCTGCTTTGTCTCGGCATCATAATTAAGTTGTATAATAATTTACTTAATGGTATAACGACTTTGAGAATAACAGAAAGCGCGAATATAATTGTAACTGTTAATACGTTACGTTTACGGGGTTACTATGGTAACTATCTCCATTCCAATATCTTTGATTACAAAAGTCGCTTGCCTCTTGCAACATCAGTCGTGTCACTTACGCGTTGCCGACCAGAGCGTACGAAATATAAAAACACGAATACTGTAATTTTACGCCGATATTTTCTTTACCGCCACTTCCTGATATGCGCTCGTAGTTGGTGGAAAATTACACCGCGAAAATAGGGTACATCAGCCATCTGCCACATGCTAGGAAAACAAGTTTATAGAAATTAGGAGTCTTATCGCCAAAGCCGAAACTAGCATCGAGAGATATTTTGCTATTCAAATTTCACAACTTATAATTATTCATAAGTACGTAGTAGTAAGTAAACAGTAACTGTGGTGTACCCTAAACAAGTAAACGCGTAGACATAAATATAAACATAAATCGCTAAATCTGAATATGTGGCGAACTGAGAACCTCCTCCTTCTTTCAGACAAAAGGCTAAAAGAAGCGTGTAACGATAATAATTATTGACATCTGATAAGGAAACTGCTTCAGAAATTATTGTGGGATAAACAAATTGGAATTAATTAGTGTATCCCCAGCGCATATTATGTTGGATTCAGAATTTCTCCGTAACAAAGGATTCTTCAGTTCAGGCGTGGGTGATCCTATTGACTGTGATTTTGACTTGAAGTTAGACACGTGTCTGAATGTGAATATAGTAATACCGAAAGCAATTCAGTCGGATTGGGACAAATATGCATGGCTGCATGGGCAAACGTGTACGGTCGGCTACAAAAAATGCTGCAAACAAGTTTTATTTTAATAAACACTCGTCCATTTGTACCGATCAGATCAGAGTACCTAAGTACCATAACCTCGGATAAATTTCCAGATTATTCTTTAACACTTTGACTGCCAGACAGCAGACATAATGCAAATTCTATTGTTTGCCGGTCACCGGTGACCTCCGTGGCGTTCAAAGGCTTAATTTAGCAGCTAGTTTAGTCTAATCACGATTTTTAAACAATTTAAATGCCGAAAAATGTTACAGATTTTTTCGATCACCATTTCAGCAATACTTAGTGATTATTAATATCTAATAACATTAAGCTCCTGAATTCGGAAAATCGGAAGAGCCTGTTTGATTCTGCGACTATTTGATATCACTTCTTATTTTGCAAGAAAGAGTTCGTGAACTTACGTTGCCGTCCCTACATAGAATCTACTATGTATAAATGAAAAAGAGTCAAGTTCAGTCCCCGTCAAGTTCAATATTATAAAAGCTGCAATCTGTTATAAACTCTCAGGAATTATTGGATGTTCCGATGATGGAATTCCCGAGAGTTTACGTAAACAGAGTTACGGAAACTCACGAAAAACAAGCATTTTAACTATCTAAAATTTCTAATATTGTAATTTTTCTCTTTTCGGTGAAGCATCGCTTCCTCTCTCTCTATCCTTCGTTTGTCTCGTTTTAATACGTCACAACTCCTATTTTCTCCTAATACTTACCACAGGTAAAACAAAGCCCTCACAGTAATCAATGTGTTCTCCTATTAGGTTGACGCGACCTGGCGCACACGCAGCTGCTGTAGGCTGGCGACCGAACGCTGCGACAAATTTGTCGCGCGCCTGTCGCAGGAGCACCGCCTCACCTTTGGCTATCGCTTCGTTTGACATCTATGAACAAAAGATCTATGTGTAAGACGACTTATTTTTTTTTATTTCGGTATCGGTTTACCTACAAATTAGTAGTAATAAGCTCACATTTGTAATATTTAATTCAGCCGTTTTATAATAAGATAAAAGCAAAATAGTGTACATCAGTTACATGTATATCATCATCAACGCCTGCCTAGCCTTTTCCCAACTATGTTAGGGTCGGCTTCCAGTCTTACCGGATGCAGCTGAATACTGCAGTGTTTTACATGGAGCGACTGCCTATCAGACCTCCACAACCCAGATACTGGGTTACACGACACCCCTTGGTAAGACTGGATCAGTTACATGTATAATGTTTTTGGTTATTTAATAGGTATAATTTATTGAAAAATTCAGAGGTGCGAGCCTTAGGTTCAAGCCTGAGACTTGGTTAGGCATCAACCATGACACTGACCGACCGACTACCTAAGAAAAAATTACCTCAAATGGTTGTCTACATAAATTATATATCACTGAAATAAAATTAACCTCTACTAAAGAAAGACTTGTCTATACCTACTTATGTATAGATTGAAACAAAATAAAATCCATGCAAAGCCTACGGATTACGACATGTTCCGTTAATCTTTGAAATGATAATTTGTGATTATGGAAACAAATATTAAGTCAAGTGTAGTTTTTCTCACGATTTCAGAACGAAATAGTGCATAGCAGTTGAATACCATGTCAAATAAAAATAATAATAATGTCCTCCTGATTCCTGACCGATTTTCGGTCACAGCACAGTCATAGAGCGACCTATCTCAACGGAGATTAGCTAACTACGCAGGAGCTATAGTGCACCAGTGAAAATATAGGGCATTCTCTATTCCCCCACTCTCATAGTCCGATGGGACGGCTATCCGACATGACCGGAGAGAGATCACTGCTATTCTCCTGCTTAGCTCCGTTGAGATTGGCCGTAGTGACCAAAATTCGTTCCAGAGGACAATGCAGTGAAATAAAATTCATAAACATCAATAATGTGACTAATCAATATTATATTAAGCCGGTCCTTCACACGCCTGCCGCAGCTAGGGGCAATCAAGGGTATAGAGATGGCGTTTGACCCTTAATTTGCCTCCTGCCTCATTGATGTGTGTTGCAAATAGGGCCAATTGCCAGAATTAACTTAGAAGGTAATTTCGGGTCATTTCCATCCCTACACCCTAACCTACAATCTAGATTAGATTGCCTCTGCGGCAGAGGTGTGAGTAGCCAGCATTCAATTGCAAAATGTCCTCTTTGCCCTTAATATGGTAACTTCAGTTATTAAACTGTAAACAAGAGATAATTACGAAACAGTTAGGTATCTGTTATCTGTGTTGACTTTGAACTCGTCCGCATAGTTTGATTAGATGTAATAGACGTCACTTTGTTCATTAGACGTCTCCCGGCATTTTCTTGAACAAGCTGGACGGATACTGAAGTATGGATTAAATATAAAATATTTTTCTATATAGATACCTTCTTTCCAATATCTTTGGATACTACACTATTTTTCTTCCACACCCCGTTTATTTAATTGAGATTTTATCATTAATAGCCTAGTTAAAAACGAATTTAGGTCATCAAAATATACTTAAGTACTTACAAACCATTTACAAAAATAAAGTAAGGATTCTTTTTCCTTTTTGAAAAATCACCAATATCTAATTTTTTCAAAGTTGTATTTTTTCAGTACCTACCTATCAGTAAATTTTCAGTATTCTACATGTTGTTCAAATTCTTGAGCAGATTGACCTCCTACGGGTCCCACACTATTAATGGAACACGTTGTATAGGTATTATCTTTACGTATATTATACGCATTAAGTATATAGTTGTTTATATATCTCCTCTACTTAACCCGTAACGGAAATATTATCGTGATTTTTCTATAATTACAAACCTTGACAAGACATCTCTTTATATAAATGCTATAAAAACACAATCATGTTCATCATTATCTATACAGAATTAAACAGTACACAATCAGATTATAGGGGTTAACTAAACACTGATAATATGATACAACGTACAATCTGAAGTTTATATCACTCAAATGTTTTTGTTCATCTTATTTTCATTTATATTTCATTACTAGCTTTTATCCGTGGTTTTGCTCGCGTTAATTTAAACATTCAATTTTGTTACCTAATAAATGGTTTTGATTATTACTAAATACCTACCTTTATATTGTGAGCCGTGTTCCTAAGTAAACACTAATATAATCATTAACTACCCACTTCACTTCACTTCTTTTGAATGGCGAGTGAAAGCCTTAGGCCCACAATTACGCCAATGACAGGTGTTATGATCGGAACGAAAAACTATGTGACAGAAATTCAAGAATTATTAGTATAAATTCCGACCAACTTCTGTCAAATCAATCAATTAATATCTGTCAAACAGTAGTCTATTGTGTAGTTTTGCTCGGGAACACGGCAGTCGAGTCTTAGCCGTCGTTGAGAACACATTGTCTTGTGATTTTAATGTGAAGCTCGTGATAATAAAGTGAATTATTACACAATTTATGGAGGTTTGGTGAAACACTCCAGGGCTCGATTACAATTTTATCATAATTCGAAAGACATATGGCGTCATCTTTTATTATAAGAATGTTATTGTATTGTTGTTTTCCTCGGGAACAGTTCTTTTGTTCTGGATGAAAGGTACTCTATGTCCGTTTCTATACACCTGACAAATTCAAAACACTTATGCAATGACCTAAGCAAAACAGAGTGAGCCTAGATGTACACAACAGAAGGATTTTTGAAAATTCTACCTCTAAGTGGGTTAAAAAGGCATGAAAGTCCGTCATGTTTGAAGTTAAGATATGACTTGACATTAAGATTTTTTCGGTTGATAAACCGGTTGAGCAGCTGCAACTGCAGGGCGAAATCAGGTAATTTTTAATTGTTGTAACATTGCTCGAGGGTCAAGAAGGACGAGTTCTTTTTTACTCATTGCTGTAAGCGCAGGAACACCATGTAGTTTTTAGAGGTTATGAGTCGGACATAACCCTATCATAAGCTAGGTAGTTGCCCATAAAGGGTTATCCACAAATATAAAAATAATACAAAAAAATTCGACAATTCAGATTATATTTATTAAATCAAGATTTGAACACTACAAGCAGCTACTTTTTTATTTTAAATTTCGCAATCACCTTACATATCAATATCCTATGTATAAGTAATATTATCATAACAATATTGCTTAAACAATATATCTTCCCATAAGAACACAATTAAAAGGAAAGTAACGTAAACTTAAAACAATAAACGGTGTTTTCGTAGCTATCATTCAATGAAGCAACCTTGGGCACATATTCTTCTTCTTATCGTAAGGTTGATGAACAACCTGGTGTCAGAGTTTACCGCCCGTAGGCCTCTGACATGGCTTTACACACCATTGAAAAATCTCTCAGGTGTGCTGGTTTTATCACGATGTTTTCCCTCGCCGTTTTTAGTAACTGATAATTAATTTATAATACGCACATAACTTATGAAAAGTCAGAGGTGCGCGCCTTGGGATCGAACTCGAGACCTCTGACTTGTTAGTCGACGGTCATACCACTAGGCTATCAGTGCTCCACATATTATAATTGCGACTACAAATACAAGGATGTGCCCAGGATCATGTTAAAGGGGGAATGCGTGCCTTGAGTTCGAACCTGAGACCTTTGACATGACACTCACACTTAGGCCGAATTTCACCATTCACTTTATAAACCGAGTTTAATAAAACTAGGTTCAGCCCTACACGAATTGCAGTTCTGAACTTAGTTAAACTCTTGAACCGAGTTTAACTTTAATTGATCGCGTTTAGTATCATTGAGAAAATCGACTCTTAGGCTCTCACTAAACAATAGTTAACGAACAATACACTAAAGATGTAACATCAATTTCGGTACAGTCAATTCACATAATATCAACACCGATGCAAAAATTACGCAAAAATACCTTTCAATTCCACGTTTATGAGTTTAACAATCTAATGTAAATAAATGATTATACTAATACTTTGATAGCTTCAAATTCACCACCATAGTAATAAAACTTCTAGTGTAATAAATACACTGACGAAGTAAACAACCTACCTTTTTTTCCCAAACACGCGATTGTACCGGCTCACTGTGCAATCAATGAAACCCCTGTAGCATAAATATCACACTAAAAAACTACAGACTATATCACTCGTAGTAACCCAGACCTAGTATATTCCAATTTAATTTAAAAACGACATAAATGTGTCAAAAGGAGTAAAAAGTCGTGTTGAAGTTCCAGTGAAAACTAAACTCTGTACGTAAGTTTTAAAGTTTATTATCCAAAATCACACAAACGTGGTAGTAGTTTTTACCTTTTTCCCGATTGTACGTAGCGTACACACGCGATCGTTCGAGCGCACTGTGCACTACTCAATGAGCGATAGCGGGTTTATTAAAAACGATATTAATTGTAAAGGCGAGCACTCAATAACACAATTGTATAACAATTGGTGCGTCACTCCACTTAGCGTTTATTTCTTGAAGTGGTACGCTGGCTGAGCTGATACATATAGAATGAATAATAATGACCAGCCATTTTATAAAAAAATAGGTCCATCAACTGATAATTTTGCCCAAACCTTTGGGCCAAAGAACAAATGTTCATCATCATATCATCATCTTAGCCTCATTATACCTAAACTTTGTTAGGGTCGGGTTCTAATCTAACCAGATTTAGCTAAATATCAGTTTTCTATGGAGCGACTGGGGATGCGATATTCTTAAGTTAGATCAGTTGTCAAGATTGTATGAGGTACTCACTTCCTATATCGACGGTAAAGATTTTAATGACTATCTGGGCCAACGGTGCTTTCCGAGGCACGGAGCAGATGATAAATAATTTATAATACGCGCACAACTTCCGAAAAGTCAGAGATTACTTGCCTGTTGAAATTTATCAAGCCGCCTATTAGGCCGCCAACAACGCTTTACGACTACCACATGAAGTGGTAGCCGGGGTCCACTGCTTAACGTACCTTCTAAAATAAATAAAATGCCACAAACAGACACGCGTCCACGGACTGATCTTAACTTTAGTGATCACAATTATCGTGATCTCAATTATTATTGTGATCACAATTATCGTGATCACATTTACCGTTATCACAATTATCGTTATTACAATTATCGTGATCACTATTATATTAACTACTAAGGTTAAAGCAGCCCTTTTTTTTTTTTTTTTTTTTTTTTTTTTTTTTTTTTTTTTTTTTGTCGTGTGGAAAACTCTTTATGAGTACCCCACCGCTAAGGGCTGGCGATGGGGTTATGTCCGACTCGCACGGACTAAAAACCACACGGTGTTCCTCCATGAACCTCTAGGCGGAAATACGGCTTTCGCTTGCGCATTCACCGTACCCCCGCCAGGTTTCGACTCGCCCGCCCAGGCAAGTCCCACCATCGTCGACGGCCTAGCGACCGCCGAGTTCTTCATGAGAGGCGCGCGCGGAACACGGCGCGCCACCTACTCGGGCCTGTTGCTGATCGGGCGACGGACTGCCCCTGAGCCCGACGCCCACAGGCCGGCAACTCATGGAGGCCGGAGGTCATTGGTTGCCCTCCGGCGCCCGGTGCGTCTCCTGCGAGAGGGATTTGTGGTCGTTCTTTCCCTCTCTCGCTCTGCCGCCTCCTTTGCGGACATCACGTCCTCACAAAAGGTGGCGACGGCATTCCACGCTGTCTCGCTCCGGACCATCGCTTGAATGATGTTCGGGAGCGAGAGGCCACCAACTGCTGCATCGAGTACACAGCGCTGCTCTGTCCAAGCTGGGCATACCTCCAATGTGTGCTGCGCCGTGTCCTCGAGGCATTCCTCGCAGTGGTGACAACCGGGCGATTGCTCCCGACCTATGCGATGCAGATACTTCCCGAAACAGCCGTGTCCGGTCAGTATCTGAGGTTAAAGCAGCCCTTGTATCACAGTGCAGCGCCACAATCGCTTCACAATAATAAAAAAATACCCACTTTTGTCACTTAAGCCTTACAAAGACCTTACATTATATTTCTTGCTGTCTTTATCGATAAACAAACTTTCAGCCATGAAAGGCTTGGCGATATGACGTAAAGTACGCAAAGTTAGCCACACCCAATTTCAACAACATTAATCATAGTTTCTGTAACGTCACCGGTAAACCTTGACACAGTAGAAATAAGAACTATTTTCTAATTAAAGGTACGTGCACACATATCAGTCACGTCACCGGCAAGTCGCCAATCAGTCACGTCAAAAAATATAGTGGCTGTCAACGTGTGCATGGACCCTAAACTGTTACTACTTTCAAACTGTCTGTAAATAGTTAATATTGGTTAAAATTCTTTAGCGCCAAGGGTTTCCAAGGTTTTATTTAAACATTTTATAGTATACAGGGTTATTTGTAAAACACCCGCAACTTGCACCCGTATTTTTGTGAACGCATAATAATGTATTGGAACAACTGATTTTTTTTGCGATTTCAGGGTTGGTCCCATAGGAAAAGTTGTTTGAATATTGATGAGTTTAATTACACCTTTTTAGGTTGCGAGTGTTTTACAAATAACCCTGTATATTTTCGAGCCCAGTGCTTAAAATTATAGTACCTACCTAGATCAGAGAAATATAAAATAATAAATAGTATTAATAAGGTATTTATGTGGAAAGGGGTGCATTTCATTTTACGCAATAACATTTTTAAACAATATTATTGTTTATTTTTAACTGATAAACCGATAAATTTATACAGGGGTGGTAGAACCTTGTGCGGCCAAATTTCGGGGGCGGCAGAACTTGGTGACTTTTTTTAATTTTTTTAGATACTTACTTTACTCTGTGGATAAAACAGTATTATCTGTTGATGATGACAGAAGGGGTATAAAATAAAAACAACGTTATCGGTCTACCGGGTCAGTATTCGAACTGAACTTCTTACAGTTAAAGGATTTTTCTATTAATACATTCTATTAATCATAATTTACTAAGTATAACATTATTCTATAGGTATATAGCTAACTATAACTAAGTGTGGCTGTGTCAAGTAGTGATAATACATAGTTTTCTTTTCTGAAAGCAATTCTTATCTACTTATAGATTCATATCTTTGTCGCCTCTCGCCCCATCCAAAGGTTGTCTTGAGGACATGTCTGTTCGCGACAAGCCTGTCCTTTGTATTCTTTATTTATCTAATCCCTTAAATGAACTAGCGCTTAACCCGCATCTTCATACGCGTATTTCGGATTTTTCATTCCCTAAAGTCCAAAAATCCGAGACGACTTACTTATTTTGAAAGAAAAAGCAACCAATTTTCACGTTCCTAACTTAATTATAAGTTGTGGCGGCGCATTGGTTAGTGACCTGCTTTGAAAGTACGCGGGTGTGAGTTCGAATATGACTTTTCCAATGTCATATGTAGGTAATCTCTTAGTTAATCTAAGACACCACGGACTAACGTTGAAGGAAAACATGAGGAAATCTGGACTTAGATAACAGTCTGAAAGCGCCTACACGCAGTGAGCTAGCGTGGTGACTCGTTCCTTCTCTGTTTGATAAGAGGCCTTTAGCCTGCAATGCATGGGACAAGTTCAGGCTGATTTATTATAATTTATATTATATTAACTTATATAATATTATTATATTAATATTAACTTTTAAAAAATCGTGTCGAAAAAGTCGAGTCGTGATAGCCTAGTGGTGGTGACCGTTGACTGGCAAGTCAGTGGTCTCGGGTTCGAACCCAAGGCGCGCTTATGTGCGTTTTATAAATTAATTATCACTCTCCGTGCCTCGGATAGCACGTTAAGCTGTTGGCCCCGGCTGTCAATTGTAGATCTTTGACAGTCGTTACGGGTAGTCAGAAGCCCCAGTCTGACAACCAGTCTTACCAACGGGTATCGTGTAACCCAGTATGTGGGTTGTGGAGGTCTGATGGCAGTCGCTCCATGTAAAACACTGGTATTCAGCTGCATCCGGTAAGACTGGAAGCCGACCCCAACTTAGTTGGGAAAAGGCTAGGCAGATGATGATTAACTTTTAAAAAATATCCAGTTTCGCGTCGGTTTCCTACACATTTCAATTCTAGTACGATTGAAACCGACGCGTAACTGGATAATTTTTATAAAATCCTATCGATCCTAGTAGGATTGAAATGTGTTTACAATGCTCCAGCAACAATCTAGCGTCAGTGGACTGGATTGCAAACTTGACCGATATACTGGATCAATGTAAATCAGCCTTAATATTCAACCACAAGAATATTAATCATAAAACTTACCTGGCTACAACATAAAAGTGTGAGGAATGAAGTTATTTTCCTTTTTTTTTGAGGAAAACAGAACACGTCTTCGAAACATTTCTGAATGATTGAAGTTTCCTTATTTACATGAAAATGGTAATTAAATACAGAGTTACTTTTCATTAATATGAATAAGTTGTTAAAACAACATTTTTAATCAAACTTTTTATTAAAATATCAAAATGTCTGCGAAATTTTGTGCCTGTGCCTTTGACCGTTGAAGAGTTCCTTTATCTGGATCTAGTCCTGGATGTCGATTCAGGTCATGCTTTCCATAAAAATGCATTGTCATCGGAACTGAACCAACATGTAAAAATTCCGTAGGATAAAATGACGATACAGCTTGCAAGATTTGATTCGAACAATGAACATAGACATCGATTCTCAGGTACAAAGCCTTGAACTGAACCCATTTGCCACAGACTCGCCCCCAGTTTACTGTAATACATAGTTTTCGGCCAAAATGCGTATAATATATTTTTTATGTTACAACTTGGATATTCGTTTGTATCATAGAAATAACACACATAAAATTTATCACAATGCAGAAACACCCAGACCGAAACAAAAATTTGTCGAACACACATATTTCATCCGACGCGGGAATCGAACCCGAACGACACAGGCCAATATCTTCACACCTTCTTTTTTTTAAATCATTCTTCATTCTTCCTGATAATATATCATGATATCAGATGTATTTTTAACAACCATTACAAACACAAGCTTACAAATACCCACATAAAGACGGTGAACTGACAAAAAACTGCTATCAGTACAAAATACACGCATAATAATGACGTCGTTATCAGTCCGCCAGTGTGTACGGAGCACTAGAGCGGCATTATCAAGTGCTCATACGCATAGTTTATAACCCCTCATTCTGATAAACTTTAAGATAACTGCTGTAAACTATCGTTGTAAACCCGTGACCAATTCTAATGGATATCATTATGATGATTATTAGCGCTAGTAAAATTATTTAAAATAATAAATAATTAAATCGGCCTGTAACTATCCCACAGCAGGTAGTAAAGGCCTTTTCTCATACCTACAGAGAAGGATCGAGCATTAATCACCACGCTAGCTCACTGCGGGTTGGCGATTTCAGACTTTTAAGTTCAGGTTTCCTTACAATGTTTTCCTTTACCGTTAGTCAGTGGTGTCATATGTACTTTCTCAGTTAATCTAAAGGTGTGTACTGACCAAAGTTACGAGGTGTAATGTAACATTCGCATCGAGCGTGTACGCATCGATCATGTTACGCTGTGTTTTAAAATCGGCGTAACATGCTCGTCAAAACTCCGTGCTCCGCTTTCGCCGTTAGTTCACTCAAGATCACCGAACCGCGTAACACTCAAAGGATTCGCCAAAAAACCGACAATCGGGTGGAGCACTCAAAGCGAGCCACGAGCGGCTCGTTGCTCGCTGGTTTCCCCGTAATACGACGTACTGACTGCATGAATGCTCGCGGTGTAACACGTTACATTACGGCCCGTAACGCCGGTCAGTACCCACCTTAAGACACCATTAGATTAACTAAGAAAGTACATATAACATTAAAAAAGTTACATTAAGCCATGTCAGAGGCCTACGGGCGGTTTAAACTCTGACACCAGGTTGTTCATTAAGCACATGATATGAATATTAATACATGCCAGGTTCGAACCGACAACCATGAGCAGGGGATAATTACTTTATAATATGCACATAACTTACGAAAAGTCAGAAGTGCGTGCGTCAGAGGTTCGAACCTGAGACTCTGGCTTGCCAGTCAACGGTCATATCACTAGTTAGGTTAGGTATATGGTATGACGGGCTGTTTTCCGCAGGTCCGTAGCGCGATTCTGCGTGAATTTATATCACTAGGTTATCATGACTCTCATCAAAACAGGAGACATCAAAGGTTAATTACTTTTCACCTAGTCTGCATATGTTAATTTCTATTTAAAAATGCAAAGCTCAACGCTAGGTTGAAATGTGAAAACGAAAATTCAACTTCTAAATCTCATACACTCACTCACTTTGTATGGCAAATATTTTTTTTTATTTTCAGATTTCGACTTATTAAATAATGTTCCGATTTGGTCCACGTTTGCCTCGATTTTCCATCTCGAATCCTTGGGAAAAGTCATTCAGTTTCATGTACAGTTCAGTTCAAGATATATCATGAAATATGTATATCTATTGATTGATTACGTGTGGATATAATATATGGTTTACACTGTCAACACTACAAATTGTCTACCTTCAGCGTTGGCAATCAAAGATACGTAATCGATTAGGAACTGAGAAAGCCCTTATTCATTATTTTCAAGGCTTTTTCCACTCCGACCAATCACAAAGGTAGAGGAGAACCTTAATAACTTTTTAGTTCTAAAATAAGTACATTACAGCGCCCCCTAGTGATCTTGGGCCACAAACAAACCTTCTCTGAATAAGATACCACACATGTTTTCATAAATGTCCAAACATTTAGGAGATAAATAGTAATAGACAACCAACATCCTGGGTATAAAAAAAAACCAACATTTACCTATAACTAATCAAAAACATTTAGTCTGTGCTGTTGACGAGTTCCTTTATCTAGAGCTAATCCTGGATGTCGAATCAGGTCATGTTTACCATAAAAATGCATTGACTTGAAAAGTACTCGTCAAGACAAATCAAACTCGATGGGGTTGTGTCGTATTATTGCGGAGCTCCTATGGCCACCTTCCAGCTCCAGCATCAGATCAGCTCGATGTCATCATAATGTTGCATTGTCACGCAATATATGTATACATCAAGCCCTATACATTTATTATGCATTCAAAATTTCAGCTCAATCAGAAACCAGAGAGTAGGCAAAATTTAACTTGCAAGATTTCATTACAGACAACAGGACAGGTGAAAGCATGAAAGTAAATGTTCAAAAAAAAAGCTAACGTTATCTTGAAATTGAAAACTTGCAAATGAGAGAAGAGACACTATACGTCCGACCATTACTCTTTAAAAATAGTTACTTCCAATATCTACTTATAAAATAAATCGAACAGACTTGAATGCACATTGACGGGTCATTAACACTACGGCTTTGTTCATCGAAGTCAACTTGATGTAGACTGAATAGAGAACTATCTGTAGTGCGTGGGTACTGATTTAAATATTTAGTGACTTTAAAATTCATGGCGTCTCGCCTGCAATTTAATTTAAATAAATTGGCAGAGGTATAGTTTAGAAACGCTCCCGATCCTTGCGCCAGTCTGGCCTAAGCACAGGCTTACTATTTTGGCTACAGAGCCATTAACATATCCCAAAATCCTCAGTATATATTATAATAGTTGCCCAAAATAATCAAAATCAGATCCAACTAATCCCTATAGCTTGTCCTCCGAGGCCCGAATCTCACCAGTAAACGCTGTTTTTGGTTTAATTTAGTTAGCAGTAAAGAAAATCAGTCCTCCGAGCTCCTTAAGAACTATAACTGAGAGAAATACATAGACAAAAATGTTTACAGAAGACGATCCCCACACCCGATTTCTTCCCTGGAGGCCGGGTGCCTTTTGAAGGTAAAAAAAGGTACAAATTATACCAATAAATCCTGCCTGCAAAGAAAAGTTTAGGAAAACTGGTACTCACTCAAAGTAGGTAGGTACTTAACTTTCGTGATTCATGTAAAAATGTTACAAGAACGTAATATTTTCTATAAATAAAAAATAAACACGAAAATAACAAGTACCAGCTACCTTAATAATAAGAAGCTTATTGTGCGGAGATTATCGTTGCAAAGCATCATTTTAATATTTTACCTTCTCCGCGTCCCTACAAAATGTTAACGGTATCAATTAAAACAGATTAATGACCTTTTAGAAAATTTTGCAGAAAATATCCCGCAGGTATTTATATTCTTAATTGAAAATTCAACAAGTAGAAAATATTAGCAAATTTTACAGAAAATATGACGCAGGTATTAAATATTTAATTGATTCAACGACTTATTTAGTAAATAATTTTACGAAAGGAAAAAAAACGATTGCGCGCAAAATTCGAACCGGCAATCTTCTAGCAACTGGGGCGTATTTCCAGGAAGTCGCTGTGTTCGCCTTTCGTGCTTTTGCTTGCTTTCGCTTATGCTTTCGCCTTTTGTGTTCCGCTCGTAATCATATCGGATTAGGGGGGCATCCGATACCGATATGGACACCGATAGTTAATTTTTTCCGATATATCAGTATCAAATTGGCGATATTCGTTTGTGGTTGTTTTCATGCAATTTGCACATGATTTAATCGCATCTGAGAGGTTATATTCAATAGCAAGGCTTATGTCTGTATAAGACATGCTATAGAAAACCTCTCACTTGCAAATTCATATCTTCTTATTTGTCGCATGGTTGTTGAACAACCTACTGTCACAGTTTAAACTGCCCGTAAGCTTCTGACATGGCTTTACTAACCGTTGAAAAATATCTCTGGTGTGCTGGTTTCCTCACGATATTTTCCTTTACCGTTTTAGATATACCGAAATCAGCCTGCGTTTTGTCAAAAATTACGAGATTACGAAATAGGAAAACTGTTACCGCAGCTTTTCATCGTGGCTTGTAAGTAGGTAACTAGACAACGGGAACTTCCCAAAGGACACATTAGCGCACCATTTGAAACCTTTTGGTAGTTATGGAAACCTTGTTATGCAACATTGAAACTTTTAGGTAGGTAGGTACTTTAAGCCTTACTTAAGGTGTGCCCACTGAGCAGTAATAGCATAGCGGTATAACCGTTGACTGGCAAGTCGGAGGTCTCAGGTTCAAACCACTGTCTTTTCGTAAGTTATGTCCCGTAATGTTTCGTAAGTGTATGCACCGTGCCTCGGAGAGCACATAAAGCTGTCAGTCCTCCTTATCCCGTCCTTTCGGGTGCGAGTTTGGATCTTTTTGTCGACTTTTTATCGAACGTTTATCAATTTTAAATGTCATAAAGTTCATTAAATTATGTCAAATTTGACGTTAAATATTGATAAATTTTCGATAACAATTCGATAAAAAGATCCATGCTCGCGCTGTATGATTGACATTTCAATTCCAAATTAACGCGAGCGCGAGCGAAGCTAGTTATTCTATTAGAACAAAATTCAAAAGCTATTAAAAGTAAATCTACTAATATTTTACGAAGGCTAATAGAGACAAAACATCACATCTCCAAATTAATCTTTATCTTTTATTATTCAATTTCAAGCTTGCTTACGTAATTTAGTAATATGTAGGCGATATTATACGTAAGTAAAACATAATGTAACAAGCGGGACCTATGGAAATTGAAATTTTGAGTCAAGCCACGTGCAAACTTGGTGAATATAAATCATAACATTATCTACAGGTACCTAAATACAATGTTTGTGTAAAATGAGATACCTAGGTACCTACCTATACAATATGGAGAGAAAACCCTAAACATTCTGATAGCAAAACTTTTTAGACAATAAGTACTTGATATTCAGTTGAAATTTAATCTAGTAAAGAGTTTTGGCACCACCTCGCACGTGTATCTAAGTAATATAAAACTTTTTATATGGGCGAGGAGATTCTGGAGAGGTAATCTAATCCCGCATCAAAACCTCAGTCCCGAATTGCAGAATTATCAATAAACATTTCTAAATCAGTACAAAACAAACGTACATGTAGTGTTTTACGTAAAACGGAACGCTTTGGAGCACGTTCATGGCGCGCTTACAGTAGGAAATGGAATAACTTTACCTCTGAAGTGCGCAAGAGCACAAGGTCGTTTAAAGTAGGTATAGTGCCACAGAACTTATCTATTCAGTCAAATAAAGTTGGAACTTATTTTACTGTAAACTAGCTGATCCTACACGGCTTCGCCCCCGTGGTTCTAATTTTACCCGATCGCAGCGCCATCTACCGGGTCCAATTGTGAATATAAAGCATTCGGGGACCCACACATACACAAAAAAAAATTAACAATTTCGGTCCAGTTAAAATAATGGCGTGCGTGACAAAGGGAAACCGCTAATAAAATAAATATAGATTTCTTAAGGTCGAAGAGCCTTCCTATCTCCGAAGAAAGTCCCACGAGATGGCGACACTGTCAAATATTTTTAGTTTTTATTAGTTTACGCCTATCTGGATCATTAATTACACTTGGAAGTAAGTTTTGCGAGCCTACTATATTTTATTATATTTATTTAGCCCTAACAATAACCTAAACACGAATTACCTTTATATTCAATCTGTCACGTAGCGTAGTTTATAGAAGTATACAATATTGACATCCTAATACGACTAGCAACGCTTTCAACTAAAGATATAAGTTTTCTGTGGTTAATGGCACTGTAGGTACTCTGTAGAGAACAGAAAAAAAACTATAGAAAGATGCAGGATGCAGGGATTCAGCTCTTCTTCTTCTTCATCGTATGGTGAACAACCTGGAGTCAGAGTGTAAACCGCCCGTAGGCCTCTGATATGGCTTTAAATACCGTTGAAAAATCTCCCAGGTGTGCTAGTTTCTACGATGTTTTTCTTCACCGTTTTCGCATGTGATAATTTCTAATACGCACTTAAACCCGAAAAGTCAGAGGTGCGTGCCTGAGCTTCGAACCTACGACCTTTGACTTGGTATTCTAACGGTAATACCACTCGGCTGTCAAAGTAGTCCAGCGCTGCTGACTGATATGGAGGAAAAATGTTGCCTTTGATAAAATAAGTAAACGGATAATAATACCTTTACAACCAATCACAACAACCAGTAGCGCGCATGTGCAGGCGGGGGACAGGGAAAACTTTCATTCACTTTCTCAGTCGCTCGTTGCCGTGCGATGCTATTTGCATCTCGCTCGCTCTACGCAATAGACTATCGGTGTGAAAAGTGATTTGCGTTGTTGTTGATTTTCTAAAACTGTTAATTTTAAATGGTAGGTATTTGTTAATTACTAACACCGTTTATTCACAATGTTTCAGATTTTATGCAAAAAGAGAATGACGAAGTCTACATAGGTGCTGTGTAACGTAAAATTCTGACAAAGGTTTTATGAAAGTTTGTTTATTATATTTAAATCATTTAGTTTAACAGAAATACTACCAGGAAGCTAACTTTTAATTCTATTTACCTACGAAATCCTTTAATTTATTGTATCATCGTAACACTTTATTACGCGACTGTGCCTGCGCGGTCCAATAAACCTAACTTCAGAGAGGCAGTTTAATAATACGCAACCGGACCGGTACAGTAAGGTGACGCGTGGCGCGGGCGCGCGGGGCGGGGCGAACGGCGAACATCATTCCACCGATCGAGTCTGTCTCAGTCGCTCCCGCAGTCCCGCCGCGCACCGGTTATCGTCGGATTCTTACTTGCGTGACGTCACGTCGGCTTGTTCCGCGTAACAGACTGTCGGTGCCAAAAGTGTTTCACTAGTTAAAAGTTAAGTGTTTCTTTATTGTTTTATTTTAATTTCTCTTTTGTGGAAAATGTCTGAACAAAAAATACACCGTCAAGCCAGAGAAATGATACAGAATGTTTTGAACTATATGCTGAAAGAGCAGGAAGAAGGCGTGCATAATGTCACGCAAGTACAACGGCGAGCTGCTGAGGCAACCGCTACGTCGATAAGGACTGTTAGTAATATTATTACCGAAGCCAAAAAGATGAAAAAGAATGCTAATTTCCGTACTCCGGGTAAAAATCGATTCAGAGTGAAGACGGTTACGGGACTTGATGAATTTGATAAAGGTGTCATCAGACGCACTATCAACAATTATTATGTCACAGAAAAACAGTTGCCAACTACTACAAAACTACGTGCTAAGCTGCAAATTGACATGGATTATAAAGGCTGCCTCTCAAGCCTCACGAGAACAATAAAAGATTTGGGTTTTAGATGGCTGAGAACTGAGAATGTTGGTAATTATTTGATTGAAAAGCATGATATTCGCCTGAAAAGAATCCAGTATTTACAAAAAATCAAACAATACAGGACTGAAGGGAGAACCATAGTATACACTTATGATGCCTACGTACATGCCCCTTATATAAAATGCAAAGAATACTCAGATGAATTGAGCAACGAGTTAAAAGCACCTATTCCAAAAGCCAAAAGTATTGTTATCGTCCATGCGGGATCCGAAAATGGCTTTGTCCCAAACGCATTATTAATGTATAAATCGTACAGCGGCAACGGCATGAATTTCATAAAATATGAAAAATGGCTGAGAACCAAACTCATTCCTAATTTGAAACCAAAATCTGTCGTCGTAATATGTAATGAACCTTATCACAATAAATTAAAGGATCCTTCACCGACTTCCAATTCAAATAAAGAAGATATGGAGTTATGGTTGACGAAAAAAGGCATATCATACAATAAACAGATATTTAAGTCTGAATTGTATAATTTAATACGCCAAAATAAAAGTGTTCAACAAAATTTCGTGGTGGATGACATATTTACTGAGCATAATCACCAGGTTTTACGTTTGCCTCCCTTCCACTCAGATTTAAACCCGGCAGAGACGGCGATCGCGAACATTATGGGTGTAGTAGTCGAAAAAAAACTGGATATTAATGACACCCGAACTGTGCAACTCATTATGGGAAAAATTGATCAAATAGGGCAAAAAGAATGGATGGCTTTATGCAAAAGAGTTAAAAATATAGAAGACCAATACAGAGTCAGTGACTACATTATAGATAATGTGACAGAAAATTTCATAATATGCACTGGAGATAGCTCAGAATCCGAGAGCGATTTCGAGGCTGCTATAGATATGCCTGATTCGGAAGAGTCAGACACGGAACTCAACATTTCCAGCACAAGTGCCTCGATATCTGTTCGATCAGATCTCTTTGAGATAATAATCTAAAATATAGGCTAAGAGTACCTAATGTAAACACGCTATAAGGCCATATGAATCCTCATCAAGTCCAATAAACAATGTATAATTATAAAATATCTGATCTGTATTTGCTACAAGACGAATAAGTCCCAACAAATATCATAAACCCTTTCCCCTCTCTCCCTGCTTCTCGTCTATTACGGTCTAAGCTCAACTTGAATGTCCTACATTATTTTAAGCATTTTAATTTGTTTATTCAGAGTTCGAATCAAACATGTTGTTTATTATTTTCAATAAATTTCCTTGCTGATTTGTCTTTTTTTTATTATTAGAATGTTCAATGTTTTAATTTATTTTATGTAATAAATAAATAATAATTTGGTGGGAAGGTATATTAACAACGAATAGTGTATGTACTATAACGCAAACAAATAACGGTATAATAATAATGATATTGTTTTTAAAAGTGGGAAAACATTTCAATACGCGACTGTACTGCGCCGCCATTTGGGTTGGAAAGCGTCAGAGAAGCATAGTTACAATACGTTTACAATGAATATGCCCGTGACGCTCATTTAGATTTAGTACCAAGGTATTGTAGACATAAGAATGGTTTTACAGTAAACGTATATACGTGTATCCACTGTTAAACCATTGGTAGTAAATAAATAATGTACTGTTAAATTAATGTACTTCTTCTTCTTATTTTTGACTTATGTCTACTAATTCTGCACGTGTCAAGTATTTTTAATATTTCAAGTAAATAAAATGTAGAATCACGCCATGTCTAAAAACAAAAGCCGTGTATGTACCTATAGTCCAGTCAACGAATGTCTAAAAAGGGGGTATAGAGTGCGTGAGAGGGAACCTAAGTAATTTCTTCAGGAATGTATTTGGGGTGCTTAGGCGGAAAAAATACTAAAAGTCCTGACGTCTAGGAGGGGAGCCGGAGGGGGGAGGGGGGGACAAAGGTCCCAATTTTAGGTTTTTCGCAAATATCTCAAAAATGGTGCGTCGTAGCGAAAAATGTTCTTAGATGAAATGAAAGCTTATAAAATTCTCTACAACTTTGATCCTATACACTTTTTCCATACTCCAACCGTTTTTGAACTACATGCTCCAGAAATGTTGAAATTTAAGTTATTCAGCGTGATGACCATTGCCTGATGCGAAAATTATCTTAAAAAAATATTGTAACATAAGCTGGGAGTACCTCTACGTGGTAAAGGCGGTAACAGTAAGAAATAATAATATTTTAATAATTATTATTATTATTCCTATCCATATTCGAACTACAAGCTCTGAAAAAGTGATTTTTAACCAAAACATTTTTCTTATTCTAATCATATTTTACCCTCTTAGATCGTGAGGGTCCCGGCAAAAATTCGAACTCTGTGGTTGGACCTTTTTCCTCGACCTTCTCAGGGGTAGGTAGTTCTTGCTGAGAGGGCTCTAAATCATCCTCACTGTCTTTTTCGATGTAAGTCATGCTGTTAAAACATTTTCCTTGGCAATGAAGGCGTGCAACAGAACATTTTAGCATTGCTTTTCAGCATCCACATTTGCCACTGCTACAATCCTTGGTGCAGCGACAAAATATTGTTTTTAGTAAAACTTCGGGTGCTGATAAACCATCTGTTGTTATTGGCGCTCAAGATATCGTCTTCATTCTTCCACCCCCACTCTTCGACATCCTCGTCACATACAGGACATTTATTAGTATTATTCATTTTGGATAACCCAATCACGTTAGGTACTAATAAAGTTGTAAATAATATTTTGTGGCTGCTCCCCTGCGTTACCGGGTACCGGGTAGGCTACCGTGCCAAACAAAATATGAAAACCTGTAATAACATAAGCCCGAAGGCATGTAAACTATATTAATGGGAGTTTTAGCCAGTAAGATCGCATTTCCTACAATGAACATTAGAGATGTTGAGCGAAAAGCAATCCTTATCAATATAATGATTGTTTTTCCTGCCTCAGCTCAGTCATCCACTGTTATAAAAAACGCGATTTCTTACTGTTACCGCCTTCACCACGTTACCTCCACGTGTACCGCTAAATATCATTCTTGGCTATCATTCATACCACCAAGTGCAGCATTGGCTCGGGAATGAGCTGCGCCCTCAAGAGTGGGGGTGGAAGCATGAAGGCGATATCTTGAGCGCCAACAACAACAGACGATTTACCAGCACCCGAAGTTTTACTAAAAACAATATTTTGTCGCTGCACCAAGGATTGTAGCAGTGGCAAATGTGGATGCTGAAAAGCAATGCTAAAATGTTCTGTTGCACGCCTACATTGCCAAGGAAAATGTTTTAACAGCATGACTTACATCGAAAAAGACAGTGAGGATGATTTAGAGCCCTCTCAGCAAGAACTACCTACCCCTGAGAAGGTCGAGGAAAAAGGTCCAACCACAGAGTTCGAATTTTTGCCGGGACCCTCACGATCTAAGAGGGTAAAATATGATTAGAATAAGAAAAATGTTTTGGTTAAAAATCACTTTTTCAGAGCGTGTAGTTTGAATATGGATAGGAATAATAATAATAATTATTAAAATATTATTATTTCTTACTGTTACCGCCTTTACCACGTGGAGTTACTCCCAGCTTATGTTACAATATTTTTTTAAGATAATTTTCGCATCAGGTAATGGTCATCACGCTGAATAACTTAAATTTCAACATTTCTGGAGCATGTAGTTCAAAAACGGTTGGAGTATGGAAAAAGTGTATAGGATCAAAGTTGTAGAGAATTTTATAAGCTTTCATTTCATCTAAGAACATTTTTCGCTACGACGCACCATTTTTGAGATATTTGCGAAAAACCTAAAATTGGGACCTTTGTCCCCCCCTCCCCCCTCCGGCTCCCCTCCTAGACGTCAGGACTTTTAGTATTTTTTCCGCCTAAGCACCCCAAATACATTCCTGAAGAAATTACTTAGGTTCCCTCTCACGCACTCTATAACTACTTTATTGACTGGACTACTAACTAAATTAATGTTTAAGTGTAGGATACGTCTTTGTATTTGTTTTTGTTTGTCACCTAATGTCACATAAACCGACAATCGACTATAATTAGAAGTTATGTGGTGCTTAAATATTTCTATGACGAGATTTTTGTCATTAATAATAATCAAATGAATCACTTATAAGTTATTTTAGCACTTACTTACAAACTTAGTTTTTAAGATTTTTATTTTTTGTTACAGCTAATTTTAGCCTCAGACCTTAGAGTATTTTGCCAAGCTGTACTATTGGTATCGTGCATTACTATCAATAGTATCGATACTATTAGTTATAATATCTTTTATTCAAAATAGCATTTATTCAAAATTATTTACAAATATTTTAATGAATTTTGGGTGTAAACTCACCATAATTGTGATAGAATCGATACTATCGATAGTACCAATACCTAATAGTATCGATACTATTGATAGTAATGCACGATACCAATAGTACAGCTTGGCAAAAAAAAGTCTGAGTCTAAAATTAGCTGAAACTAAAAATAAAAATCATAATAACTAAGTTTGTTAGTGCTAAAATAACTTATAAGTGATTCATTTGATTATTATTAATGACAAAAAACTCGTCATAGAAATATTTAAGCACCACATACAATAATTTTGAATTGTAGAAGTGAGCCAGTGGCGCCCCCAATTTTTCCAGATATAGCCCTATCGATATTAAGACTATTTTTCGAGGTCACGATAGTATTGACAACCTATCGATAGGCAATCGATTGTGAGGCAACACTAGTGTCAGTGTCACTGACTCATCTGACAGCAGACTCATTGCATTTTTAGTCTAAAGGAATTCAAATTCAATCACAATTATTATTTTCTTACTATTTTTTAACTAACAATGGCTTTCGCTACTAAAGACGTAAATTTAAAACCGGACAGACCAACCACCCTTTTATTAAAGAAGCACGCCGATTATTTAGCCAAATATGGAATGGATGAATTTGACTTTGAATATTGTATGACTGAATATCTTCGAATGTCGGGGATTTATTGGAGTTTGACCGCTATGGAGCTCATGGGAGAATCTGAGAGGTAAAATGTGTGGAAATTGCGTATCAGACAATTCCATTTAATTACTATTTGCGTTTATTAGATTGTAGAAAAAACATCCATGCTCATCAAATATTAAATCTTTACTGTCAATAGCAACATTGTAATTTTATCTTCTTGAAGTATCTGATAAGAGAAAATGGTAACCAGAATATTATTGCAGTATTTAGTTAGAGAATTCGATTATATTATGTCTGAAATAAAATAATTTTAAATCAGTATAACAACACTACCATTGGTACTCAATCATATCTTTTTCATTATCATTCCCTCACCTGCTGATTCTAACCAACAACAGCTCAGTTTCCAAATAACAGGGTCTTCTGTGGTGTGGTCCGCTTTGTAGATACTGATTTCTACTCATAGATCTATCCAATTGAATAAAATATGTAGGTTTGCAATGTGTGTGCTGACTATAACATTTAAAGCCAAGATACCATCAACCGCCTGCAGTTGGAATCAATCAATTTTTAATTATTTCTTTTGCACTTGTAAGTTTGATATTTTATACATATTTTACAGAATGCCTAAAGAAGATATTATAAATTTCATAACTACTTGTCAGAACATGGATGAAGGAGGCATCTCAGCGAGCTTTCCACATGACCCACACATATTGTATACTTTAAGTGCTGTTCAGGTGTGTAATCTTTATAACAATTGCTCCAATATTCATTCTTAATGTAAATATTTCAAGCAACTCTTATGAGAATGCCGTTGACCTCAAACAATTGAGTTTTAATTGTTTCATCTGCTACTTGCTTTAACACTGACTGCCACGCCGCAGACACAATGCAATTTTTATTGTTTGCCGGTCACTGGTGACCGGTGTGGTGTTCAAAGGGTTAATGGCTAATCTAATAACCAAGATATGTCTCATTCCACTCATCCCACTCATTATGTGGGTTTCATTCCTACAATGGACAAATATTTTAATGATCAGCGATGATGCTTCAGCCTCTGATTGTGATCTATGTAACTTTTCCTATACAGGTCCTCACAATGTACGACAGACTGGATGCCATTGATGTTGAAGGTGTGGTCAAATATGTGGCATCTCTGCAACAAGAAGATGGCAGCTTCTTCGGTAATATTACTTGATGTAACATACTTATTATAAAATAGCAGTGGTGGAGGCTTCAAACAACTCGATTGTTACTGACTTCCCATTGAAAAATGGCACTGTCTATGCCTACTGACTGCCATTGGCTTTTATTTGGGTTGGCTCTGGATTACCGCTTGGAAAAATTCACCCTCCGCCACTGTAAATTAACCTTTATTTCACTGAAGAACCTACAGCAGTTAACTGCTGGACATAGATCTCTCCTACCGCACACCACTGAGCACGATTTTAGACTATTCTCACTGAGTTCCTGTACTCCACCTTGCGAAGATCGACACACCACTTAGCCTGAGGGGCTTACTTACCTATCATTACTTAATGGCCATATATTATATTAATGGACAGAGATCAATGGCGGTTTCTAGAGGATCTGGAGCATACATATGTATGTTTTATGTAATTAGTTATGTTGTATGTTTTAATTTATTCTGTAACAGGTGACAAATGGGGAGAGAAAGATACAAGGTTCTCGTTCTGTGCTGTGATGTGCCTATCGTTACTGCACCGACTTGACGCGATCGACGTTGATAAGGCGGTCGAATTTGTACTCAGTTGTATGAACTTCGATGGAGGGTTCGGCTCCAAACCGGGCTCTGAAAGTCATGCTGGTAAGTTTTTTTTTAAATTATTGACAATGAGAATGAAGCGATGTTCCCAATCAGCATTGAAAAATTAAATTATTCTGACGCAGCATGTTTCTTTAAACGTTAAAACGACGCAAAACAACAGGTTCGCAAAATGACCATTTCGAAAAACGTCAACTTTGCAAAATGGTTCTGACGCAAAATATACATTTCTCAAAATGGTAACACGGAAAACAACAACTTCGCTAAATTACCGACAGTATTGGGGTAGAGAAGGGTAGGGTAGGGTATTGTAGAATAGGGTAGAGGTAGGATAATCACGCGTACAAAATCGCGCCGGGCAGTTAGTTCCTATTAATAAAAAAAAAACATCTTAAATATAGAATTAAAATATATCTTTTCAAGTTAAAGATTGCAGCAAGTCATTTTTCGAAAGTGGCCATCTTGAAAAAAAAATCTATTTATTTTTTAGGTCTAATCTACTGCTGCGTGGGCATGCTATCTATTTGTAACAGGATGGAAATGCTTCAAGCTGATGACCTCGCATGGTGGTTGTGTGAACGACAGCTGCCCAGCGGTGGTCTTAACGGCAGACCAGAGAAATTACCGGACTTATGTTACTCTTGGTAATTTTTTTTATATACAAACCATTTTTTTTATAAAATGTTGCGCACATTGAGATTTTCTCATGTTGCTACGATTCGTGGCTCACTATCTAACCAAAATGAGAAGATCGTAATTTTTTGCCTATTTTGCTATAAATGCAAAGTATCTTGGTAATTAAAACAAAATTTAAAAATAAGAACGGATCGCCAACATTTTATTTTTTGGCCATAGTGAAAAGTTGTTGTTTTTTTTTTCAATGCATAAACAAACATTTAGACCGTATCAAGCCGTGATCATGCCCTCGCGACTCTCTAATCTAAAACCAACTGTTAACTAATTTATTGTGTCTAAAATACATAAACATAACATGTTGTTATGTTTTTTTTTATGAGACTGTACAGTAGGATTAATTAAATTATTATAATTAACAAGAAATTATTGATTTTAGAATAGGAAAAATATTTTTTCCAGGTGGGTGATGTCATCATTAACAATGTTGAACAGAATCCATTGGGTGGACAAGTCCAAGTTAGAAGAATTCATCCTAGCCTGTCAGGATGCGGAAACTGGCGGCTTTAGCGACAGACCGGGCGATATTCCCGACCCGTTCCACACGCTGTTCGGCTTAGCAGGACTATCTTTATTAGGAAACTCTCAAATTAAGCCTGTAAATCCCACTTATTGTATGCCACAGGAAACTATAGATAGGCTTAAATTAAATCCTCAGATATTAAATATAATTTAATTTATTTGTAGGTTCAATCTTCGGTTAAATTATGTGGATAGGGCCACGCCTTCAAGTGAAATATCTCATTTTTACGATGGAAAGTCGGTATATGCGTTGGGCTTAAGACATGTTTGTATGAATGTCTATTGTAACAAACGGCGTAACCGATTTTAATGCGTTTTTTGTAAACTTACGGTATCAATTCATAAGTATAAAAAGGAAAATGACTACCCTCGATATCGAAATATCTTTATTGAAAAATCGAATCAATTTTAGCTACATAGTAATTGAGACTTTTTCTTAAGGTATTAAGGTTCCTAATAGCAAAATTTGGAACAATGAAAAATAAGTTTTATGATAATATCTTGTGCAATAAATTAGAACAAAAAAATATTAGTAAGTATTTGATTGTATGGCACCCTGAAAAGAGTTCCTACCTTGAATTTTTATGCTCATGGCAACTTTGAAAATTGTTAAGTATTATCCTGTGGCTCCATCTGTAATACTTATTTTAAGAATATAATGTAATTGTATATTATTACAAAGTAAACATTAAGGAAATAAAATATTATATACCTAATTATATGATGTGAAAGTTTCTTTTGCTTGTATGCAGCTCATTCGGCTTTTCTTAGCTCAGTAGCTATGGCTACGTCCAGGCGATTAACCACATCCACAAGCGACAATCGCAAATTATGGTAAATGGCTGGCGACTAGCTACGGCTCTACCTCGGTATAACCTATTAATAGATATTTAATATTGCTAAGTATATTAAATTTTCTTTATATTTGTTCGGAAAAGATCCGTGGTGCATACCAAACATTTCGCGAGAGAAGATTAGTTCGAAATAATGAACGAAAAATAGCTTTAAATCGCCGGATTAACAGGAATAAAGGTATTTGGTTGAATTTATTATTCTTTATGCACGAAAGTATTAAGTAGTCTAGTGGCAAATACGTCCCCTGGTCGTTAAATGTAAGTTATAAGGAGTTTTTTTTTCAAACTTGCCGCCACTTTTTCACAGTTAGAATAGCAGACTTTATCACCTTGAGATAAGATTGTTTTATTGGTGCTTCTTTGTGCTAAAAGACTCGCGTCAGTGGAAAAAAAGTCAATTAAAAATATTCCGACTTCCGACTTGTGTTTTGGACTTTGACAGGAGGGACGAGTGGCAGAACTTCTGTTAGCGAGCATCTTAAATTATTTTATTGATTTTTCGTTTTATTTTCAGTATTTATTTATTGTAGACATCATTATTACTCACTAAGTACTTCTATTATTGGTATTAATAGTAGTAGTTTCACTCATAGCATGGAGGTAATCCCTCCCGATCCTCCGGATCCGCCCGACATTTCATGTAGTGTAAATGATGTAAATTTAAATTTTAAAGGGTCAGGCTCAAAACGCCGTTTTGAAGCGGATAATGATGTTGTCTCTTATCCGAAAAAGACCATAACTGACACTGTAATGGCTTCGGCCTCTATCCAAACTGTTTTTATTCACCCCAAATTTTCTAATGGTATTCAGTCTTATGAAAAAACGGATAAGGGTCCTTTCATTGTTCACGTTTCTCGTGCTGAGCCTGACCCGGCTTCGGGCTCCTCTATTAGACCCATAAAATTCGGCCAATTTTTATTTAACAACAAAATTAGTAATATTCGTCCTGACGGGGTAAAGAAGGTTGGGAGAAATAGAATTTCTGTAGAATTTAATTCTTTCTCGGATGCTAATAATTTCTTAGTCAATCAAATTGTGACCGATAACAAGTTTTTAGTTTCTGTTCCCTCTTATAATGTCACACGCATGGGTTTAGTTCGGGATGTCCCAGTTGACTTCTCTATGGATGAGTTTGTGGGTAGTCTTTCTCTTCCGATTGGTTGTGGAGTCGTTTTAAAGGCGCGCCGGCTCAATCGTAAGATTGTTAACGACGATGGCAAAATAATTTATGTCCCGACTCAAACAGTTGTTTTAACTTTTCACGGACAAATGTTACCTGAAAGAGTTTTCTCTTTCCACACTTCCCTCAGGGTTGAAGTCTATCAATTTCCCACAATTCAGTGCATGAATTGCTGCAGATTTGGGCACATAAAAATCCAGTGCAGATCTAAACCCAGATGTTACAAATGCAATTCGGACAGTCACTCTGGGGATAGCTGCGTCGACACTGCTCCCATTTGTTGTCTGTTTTGTTCCGGAAACCACCGAGCAATTGATAAGTGCTGTCCGGAGCAAGACAGACAAAAATCAATTAAGATTGCCATGTCGCAAAATGGCATTTCATATGAAGAAGCCGCGGCTAGTTTCCCCCAAACGGGTAGAACTTACTGTGATGCCACCCAATTTTCTAATCCTTCCATTTCTCAGGAATCTAGGTCCTCGGCCAGCTCTCCTTTGACCCGATCGTATGTTAAAACTATTTACTCTTCTCCTCGCCCTAAAACTCCCCTAGGAAAGTCATACGACAGGGCTGCTCATCAAAAAATAATCGCTGCAGTTCCATCATCATCACCCAATGGTTGTGCCCTCCAAAATTCCCCCCCCTCATCATCCCCTTTTATTCCTCCTACCAATAATAATGTTTTAGATATTCTCCTCTCAATTATTATAAGTATCATCTCTCAATCTAACTCTTCCTTACCGTCCAACGTTGCCTCCAAACTTTCAGCAATCACCTCCCTTTTAGACCAGTATGGCTCTATTTCGAGTTCTCCAGTGGAACTGCCAAAGTCTTCGTCCGAAAAAATCTGAACTATCTTTTCTCATTTCCAAATTCTCCCCATCTGTTATTGCTATTTCGGAGACATGGTTAGTGCCTGGTTCTCGGTTTCGCTTGGCTGGTTACTCATGTCTCCGGGATGACAGAGCAGATGGCTATGCTGGTTGTACTTTACTTATTAAGCGTTCTCTTCCTTTTTCTCAAATCTTGCTTCCTTCTTTCTCTCCTGACATCAACATTGTAGCTGTTAGAGCCAATGACATTTCTTTTGTATCAATTTATATTCCCCACCCTAATTCCCGATTAATTGCAGATATTCTGCTTGTCATCTCCTCAGTACCATCCCCTGTTGTTATTCTTGGGGATTTCAATGCCCATCACTCGTCCTCGGGCTCTAGTCATTGTGATTCTTTTTCTTTTGCATTATTGGAAATGTTTGATGAGGCCAATCTTTGTGTTATTAATGACGGCTCTCCCACTCGCAGAGTTCGCCCATCCCAAAATCCCAAAAGTGCTGTTGACCTTTCCTTGTGTTCTCCTTCTCTTTTCCCCCTTATTTTTTGGAAAACTTTAGACTCTTCTTTTGGTAGTGATCATTTCCCTATTATTTTAGAAATTTCTATTAGAGCTCTTCCAGTGTACAATCCCTCCCCTTGTCTAAAATATAGGCTTTCTGGTGCTAACTGGGAGTTATATTCATCTTCTCTAGATATCAAATTATCTCAAATTTCTAATATTTTGTGCCCCTTAACCCTTTACTCACTTTTTGTCGATTCCATAATTAGCAGTGCGAATGAACATATTCCTTTGAAAAATCCCCCTAAATTTAAAGTTTCTACTCCCTGGTGGGATGCTGATTGTACAGCTGCTATAAAAGACAGAAAGGATGCAGAGCGATCTTATAATTCCAACATGTCTATGCCTAACTTCCTTCGCTTCCAATCAGTAGCCGCTAAAACTAGGAGACTTCTTTCTGAAAAGAAAAAACTTGGTTGGATTCGCTACTGTGAAAACTTGTCTCCCAGATCCCCTCCATCTTTAGTGTGGAGGCAGATCAGAAAATATAGAGGCTCGGTCAACTCCCTAGATATTACTTCTAATGATCCTTCATCATGGATAGATTCCTTTGCCGATAAATTAGCTCCTCCTTCAGTTCCTTCGATGGACTCTTTTCCTTCCCCTCTTCAGTTCATTCGCTCTCAGTGCTCTATGGATGCTGAGTTCTCCATGGATGAACTAATTCTTGCCCTTGACGGTTTAACGGACTCCTCCCCGGGTGTTGACGGTATTCCCTATTCCTTCCTAATTAAATCTTCTAGGGAAGCTAAAAAGTTTTATTTAAATCTTGTTAATTCCTTTTATAATTACGGCTCCATTCCTTGTCACTGGAAATCTCAAATCATCATCCCGATCTTGAAACCAGGTAAAGACCCTTCCGACCCCAACAGTAGAAGACCCATAGCTTTATCTTCTGTATTAGCTAAAGTTGCTGAACATATGATCAAAAACAGACTTGAGTGGATAGTGGAAAGCAAGGGAATTCTTTCAGAATATCAATTTGGGTTTAGAAAAGGTTTGAGTACATTTGATAGTTTGGGTGTTCTCACCTCTGACATTCACTCCGCATTTAGGTCTAAGGGGTTTTTAGTTGGGGCCTTTTTAGATATAGTTGCGGCTTATGATAACGTTAGCCTTCCAGTGCTTAAGAACAAGCTTCTACAGCTGAACGTCCCTGAAAAGATTGTCAGATTTATTTGTAATATTCTTATGGAAAGGCATGTAATAATCAAAATTCAAAGTGAAAACTCGTTTTTAGAACCTAGAACCGTTTGGAAGGGTTTACCCCAGGGCTCAGTTCTTAGTCCTCTTCTTTATAATCTTTACACTTACGACCTTGATCGGTCTGTTCGCCCTTCCTGTGAGATCCTTCAATATGCTGATGACATTGCTATCTATTCTTCAGCTAAAGTATTAGAGGAAGCGGTTTCTCGCTTAAATTCTGCTCTTTTCTATTTAAGTGAGTGGCTTGCGGACCACTGTCTAGCATTATCTGCATCTAAATGTTCTGTAGTTGTATTCACTAAAAAACTTTTTATCCCTCAAATTGTGGTGACTGTAGACAATGAGGTCATTCCTCAATCTAATTGCGTCAAGTTCTTGGGCTTATGGCTTGATTCCAGGTTGAAGGGTAGGATCCATTCGGATTATATTTTTAATAAATGTGAAAAGAATATTAATATCCTTCGCTCTCTATCAGGTGTCTGGTGGGGTTCCCATCCTTATTCTCAAAAGATTCTCTATAATGCTATCATCCGTAGTCATTGGATTATGGCTCTTTCTTATTAGATCCCTCAAATAAATCTGCTCTTGATAAGTATGACAAAATTCAGTCTAAATGCTTGCGTATAATCCTAGGCGCAATGAAATCCTCTCCAATTAATGCTATGCAGGTGGAATGCGTAGATCCTCCTCCGTATTTGAGGCGTCAGCTGATCTCGGATCGGTTCTTTTATAAATTAGCTCAAAATTCTAATCATCCTTTGATTCCTAAACTTCAATTCCTATTCTCCCTTATTGATGCTGTTGAACGTCAATCTTTAATTAAACTCCCCTGTTTACTCCGTAGTTTTATTAAGTTCTCTTCCCTTAGAGACCCTGTCCTCCAATTTCCGTCTAACCCTCTTTTTTTGATTCATTATGACGCGCTGGTTTTTCGCCCCTCCGTAATCCTGGAGTTTGGATTACAAAAATGCTCCATAGAAGCGAATCGTTTATTTTTACGTAAAATAGATAGATTGTATCAAGGTTGGACTACTATCTTCTCGGATGCTTCCAAGTTATCTGAGGATGGTGTGGTTGGTTCTGCTGTTTGGATCCCCTCTTCCAAAATCATTCTTAGTTATAAATGTCCTCCTGTATCTTCTGTTTTTACAGGAGAAGCATTGGCGATTTTAGAAGCTATCCTGTTTGTTAAATCTCATTGTTTCAAAAAATCTATTATCTTTTCAGACTCCAAGAGTTGCCTTCAGGCTATTCTATCGAACCCATTTAAATCTAAATCCAGATTTCCATATGTACTCAAAATTAGGGAAGCTTTATTTGATTGCCTCCGTTTAGGGTTCGAAGTTATTCTGGCTTGGGTCCCCGGCCATTCTGGAATCTCTGGTAACGAATCTGCAGATCAATGTGCTCGTCAAGCCATTCAGTTTGGGTCTTTTGACCACTTCAAAATTCTTTGCCCAGACCTCTGTTCATCAGTCAAGCCTCAGCTTTTTAAAGCCTGGTCTAAGGAATGGGAAATTTCCAAAAAATGTAAAGGTAAATTTTATGGGGATATTCAACCGGTCATTCCTTCTAAACCCTGGTTTTTTAAATTTCGTCATGATAAGAAGAGTACTACTTCCATTCTTTGCAGACTTCGGCTGGGACACTCGTGCACTCCCGTCCACTTAGCTAAGATTAGGGTTAGGGATCACTCTATTTGTGAATGCGGTTTAGATGAGGGTAATGTTGATCACATTTTTTTCAATTGCCCTCTATTTCAAAATTCTTTGTATGATATCCTCCCACCTGCTATTCCTCGCCCTATATCGTTTAAATCGCTTTTAAGTTTTGCATACTCTCCCTTGGTTCGTATTTTATCTAAGTATATAGAAAACAATAAAATTAAGTTGTAAGTCTTAATATAAGTATCTGTTCTTATTAAAATATTTAACTTATTGTTTCTCATTATGATTTATTGAATATGCAGTTTATGGTTATAATTATTTATCTATTAATTTTATAAAATAAAATGTTAATCCCTTTTTTACTTTTCACTTAATTTATTTTTGGTATCTGTATATAACCTCCTTGAATTTCTGTCACATAGTTTTTCGTTCCGATCATAACACCTGTCATTGGCGTAATTGTGGGCCTAAGGCTTTCACTCGCCATTCAAAAGAAGTGAATGTGAATGTGAATGTGACTTGTGTTTGACAATGACATTGGCTGTCGTGGTCCAGGTGTCAAATAATGTAAACAAAATTATCAGCCGCCCTTATCAGCGCTAAAACCTAAGAACTATAAAATGATTTGTAGATTAATAAAAAAATGTAGTAAGAGACAACTACTAGTCTAGATAAATATGTTGTTATTATACAGTTTTCAGTTCTATTTATTTAGCACTTGTGTTTACATATTTACGTTATGTACTTATATAATTTACTACAGTGATGTTATGTCCACATATTTTAAGGAAATTCAACCGGAATATGATTTTATTATTGGTAAGAATACTTAGTATATTATACCCACATTTTGGTCAGTGGCTTGCCTTAATTTGCTGAGTAAATCAGTAAATCTGTTGTTTTTTATTATATAGGTGCTACAAGCCTTTTCCCACGACTTGCTCTCCCACTTTTTAAATTTTACCAGTATAAACAAGTAACTTTCTTAGTTAATAGTGGTCAAAAATGTATACAAAAATCGCATAGGCATAACCACTAAAATTTTTTCTTGTACTTACTTTTATAATCTTTGTATTTAGACTATTACTACGGACTATGCATACAACAATACGAAACTAACGAAGTCAGTTCAGCTATTCACTATTCTTCTGTGATGCTCTTATCAATATGCTCTTATCACAAATTTTGATTTATACATTTGGTAAACATCTAATTGTGAATTTTATTTTACCGGCTTTGTCACACCGCTGTTTTTTTTGCCAGTGGCTATTGAAAGAAGTGAATGTCATTAGTACAAAAGAAGAATGATTTACAAGAAATGATGCCGTCTGCGTTAAGTCTGTCACAAAATAGGTGATATTATTGATTGTGGGCAGAGATCCTAAAAATTAATTTCAGTGTAATTTTTTTTCATATTAAGAATAATTAATTCTCTTTCAGTTGGTTCTGGCACAGCAGGCTCCGTCATCGCCCATAGACTAGCTAGAGAAACAAACTACACTTTCATAGTTTTAGAAGCTGGAAGCAAAAGTAATGCATTGCTTGATGCACCGGTATTAGGTCCATTCCTTCATGGCTCTATATTTGACTGGAAATATGAAACTGTTCCACAGGACAATGCTTGCTTAGCTATGAAAAATAGAGTAAGTTAATACATAAACAATTTTATAATGTACGAGTAGTATCCAAACACCAAAGTTCGAAACTTTTGTAGAAAAAAAAAATGATTAGGTAGGTACGGGAGGAATTTAAACTACTTTTTATTTTTATTTGGAATTTACATCTACTGTATCATACAAATGTTTTTTAGTTAGTTTTTGGGCTTGCACTGTTTTTTGTACTTTTGTTTCTTGCACCGGCTAAATGTCAGGGAGCCAATTTTTTTTCAAATTTATATTTTTTTTCCAGAAATGTAAACTAGCCCAAGGCAAGATACTGGGAGGCTCATCAAAATTGAACAACATGATACACGTACGAGGTAATCTATCACACTACCGTAACTGGTTTCATGGAAAATACTCTGAAGAATATATTAAACAACAATTTGAATTTATAGAAAATAATATTTTACATCTCAATAATATTCAATACCAAAGTCAGTTAGCTGATTCTGTATTAGAGGCTTCTAGACAATTAGGATTTAAAGAATTAGATATAGATTTTAAATTAGGTTTTAAGAAAAATATTGTCAGCCAGAGAAATGGAAAGAGATGGTCCACCTCTGATAATTTAGATGCTTTTTTCGTGATAACCAATGCTTTAGTAGAAAAAGTAATTTTTAATGGCAACATTGCTCAAGGGCTCATCTTTGAACAATATGGCAAGAAACACAAGGTTTTTGCCAAAAAAGGTGTTATTTTATCAGCTGGAGCGATAAATACACCAAAAATTTTACAGTTATCAGGAGTTGGGCCTAAAAATCTATTAAATTATTTTAGTATACCAGTTGTTAAAAATCTACCAGTTGGTAGGAATCTTCAAGACCACATAGGTTCCGGTTTAGACTTTGTTTTATTCAATAAGTCAGTTTCTATCAGTGCCATAAATATGATAAACCCATTCCATGTTTTGAAATATTTTTTAATTGGTAAAGGTCCTTGGACGACGCCTGGGTGTGAAGTTATAGGTTTTCTATCGACTAAAAACCGGTCAGAACCGGATTTACAATTTATGGTGTTGCCAGTAGGCATTTCATCAGACAGAGGTGTTATTCTGAAGAATAACGTGAATATAAGAGATGAAATATGGGAGAAGTATTTCTATAAAACTTTTAATAATTATGTGGCAACAATTTTTCCTGTTATATTACATCCTAAGAGTAAGGGTCACGTGAATATCAATAGTACTGACCCTAAAGTGCCACCTTTAATTGATCCAAATTACTTATCAGATGAGGAAGATAAGAAAACTCTTATAAATGGACTGAAACAAGTTATAAAATTCGTAAATACCAAGCCTTTATCAGACTTAGGTGGCTTTATAAATGAAATTCCATTTCCTGGATGTGAGCAATTTGAGATGTTTACGAATTCTTACTTTGACTGCTACATAAAACATTTGACTTTGACGAGTTATCATCCTGTCGGGACTTGTTCTATGGGGTTACCAGACTCAAAAACTGCTGTAGTAGATACTTCTTTTAAAGTTTTAGGGGTAGAAAGATTATATGTGGCGGACGCGTCAGTGTTGCCAACGTTGCCTAGTGGGAATATAAATGCAGCGGTTGCAATGATGGCAAGCATATTTTTTGACACAATTGTTAGTACCAAACATTACATTCCATTTTGTTATAAGAATGATTTTTTTATTGAATATCTATTTAACATTTGTTTGATAAGTTAATGAAGTTCCTTAATATTTGTTCGTAGATGACGTGCCTTATTTAGTAAGTACTAGAATACTAAAAAAAGACTGAAGTGTTGCCAGGTCACTATTGAATTGGCCATTGTACATAATAATATACAAATTCTTATAATTATTAAAGGATGTTTATATAGTGTTAAGTTTTCTAAAGAGTTTTTTTATATACATAACATCAAGCCCGCCTTACAGGATAAAGTTACATTTACTGGACATTTATATTTTAGCAGTATTATTGGTGTATAAGTGAAAGGGACAAGACCAGTTGCAGACTTACGGCTGCTATCCATTCGGTTCCCCGGATTTGTCCTAGTTTAGAAGGCGTCTGACGACATCCGGGAAGGGTTTCCAGAAAGTGGTTGAAGCCCGGACAATTTCCGGCCCCGCCAGAACTTCCGATCACTAACTTTTTTCATAGGTGTCCGGGAAAGAAATCAACTCTACCCAAACGTCCAGGGTTTTTAAGGTTTTTGCCCGACAATTTAGGGGATGGCAGCCCTATGCAATGCAAGCCCTATATCTCAATGCTACTAGTGATAGTTTCTAAGTGGAGAGACCCAACAACTCTTTTCCCACCTGTAACCTTGTGTTCAAGAGCTGCATTTGTAATCTTTAGATCCCATGAATGGTGGAATGGTGTGCAAATTAAATAAATAAAAAAATCAACCATATTGTAACACTTTATTGAATGTATTAAGGACACTTCTAATGATGAATTGCTTACATTTTGAGCTTCAATTCCAAAACAACCAGATTTTCAGTTAAAATAACAGTTTTACACATAATTAAGTTAAAAATGTAATTGTTAACTGGGGTATAATATGTAACCGTTAATAGAATGTGGATTTAAATGTATACCTTTTGCCTCGAACTTTTGTTGTTATTAAAATTTAAATGGTAAGTATTTTTTTTCTAATTCATGATATTAATTATTTTCGGTACCTACATCCTTTCTGGGGGGGAAGGGTGGACGATATCATCCAACTTCCGTCCCGTCCTCCTGTTTTAAAGGAAGGAGTGTATGTTCCACTATAGACCATAACACCGCTTGGGTACCGTCAGAAGGGTTCGTGGTCAAACAAACACATGCTTTTTTCATAATATTTAAAAAAAAGTATGTTTTTTTTTGTTGGCTTTAACTTTAATTTGTGTTGAATATTATTAACTGATTTAAAAACTACAGTAAGTAAATAAATCTGAAATAAATCGTATTAACTCACAAACTAAGTAACTCATAAAAACATTGTTGTGCCAAAAATAAATTATTTTAAATCATTGTACATTACAATTATTAATTTATTTACTAAGTTATACAAAATAAATTACAATTATACATATTTATTTCGTTTCTATTCATCTAATTTCTAAACACGTAATACAATGGATATGACTAGTATTATGTTGCAGGCACTTAATATTATTCGTAGTTTCACAAGAAGTCCAGTTTTGAATAGATGTATGATTGTATGTCTAATATAAAACAAAACAATTTACTGAAATATGCAGATCAAATACCTTCGTTAAGCATAAAAACAGGCTTTGTAAAACGTACCTTACAAAGTTTCAGTAATTTATAATATTTGACGGCTGAAAATTTAATTCAAATATGGGGCATAGAGTAAGTAAATACTTTCATTTATATAATAATAATTATTTTCTTTTACAGTTATACATAGGCACATTGAATTATTTTATAATAATTTGCTATTACGGCATTTTTAAGCAGGTTATTAAGATGCCTACATTTTTATATAAAATCCTTTAAGACACTCACGGACGGAAGATTTTTCTACTTTTAAATCTAAACTTTACAATTTAAAACACAGTAGGTACTTATTCTAATTTTGTGCAAGAAACTTATGATAAATAGTGTTTTGTTTTAACACATTTGTAACATTGAATGGAATACTCCCCTTACAAAAACAGTAGTTAATAAAGAACTAAATACTTAATAATTATGTAATATAACTACAGATAAATTTATAGTTATGTTTTTAATTGAAATTCAGGACGGACAAAGAGTTTAACATTTTCAAGATAAAAAAAACAATAATTACGGTAAAGTAAAATATTATCGCAAAAATAAATTTATTTATTTTTATTATATTTTTACAACTTGCAATGTATGTAACTATGTTTGTTCGGGTGGAATCTTGCAAGCTATATTAGAACCACTTTCTCTTATCGTATGGAGTTGAATTTTTGCATGTTAGTTCAGTTCTAATTACAATGCATTTTTATGGTAAGCATGGTCTAAATAGATATCCAGGATTAGCTCCAGATAAAGGAGCTCTTCAATGGTCAACAGCACAGATACACATTTTTGCATATACGTTTAGTTTTGAATTTCCAATATAAAAGCTTGGTTAAAAACATTATTTTTATAAAAACTTAATTTTATATGCATATTAAATTATGAAACACGACATCCCTTAAAGAAGTTGCCAAATAATTTTACATTGCTATTCAATACAAGATATTTTTATATCTTCTGAGCAAAAATCACTCAAGCAGTTAACTGCTCACTTAATACTGGACGGATTATCTGATAATGCTTCAAAAGACATTTATATTTTAAACATATAAATATTGCCACACTTCTTATTAATTAAAAATAATATATTAATACTTTGTACATCATAATACTGAGCGGTAAATGCGTCATTGTATACATTTATTTTATTATAATTAAGCTTAATGCGTTCTAGTTAGCAACTATGTAAATAATTGATATGTATTATATGTATGTAAGGATTTTTGTGCTTGTATAGATTTTGAGTCTTTACTTGTTTCATCATCATCATCATTCCCCTATAAGCTTTATTATTACCAAGCCTTGTAGGGGTTGGCTTCTAATCTAACTAGATTTTCTATTCTCTCTTCTAGATTAGAGGAATCCCTACTTAATAAATGAAATTATTTTGTTAAAAAAATCTTTGGGTGAATGAGGGAGCTGGGAGACGTAACGTTCTGACATATCAAATCCGAATGAGCGGAATAAGACAAAAGCTAGGATCCCTTATGATTTTTAACAAGCTTACGTAAAGTAAGCAGTACCGACTTCTAGTTTAAAATAGTTCACCTTTATAGGAATTGCTAGTAGGTACTTACAAAACTGTATCAGAATCGATACCTTAACCAATCCAAAAAATATTAAAACCTGTTCTGTGACATAGTTGCTAACATTTTAATAAACGTATTATATCCACTTTTATTTTAGTAAATATATTTTCAAGTAATACTTGTTACTTACAATAAATTGTGCATAATTTCAAATACATAAATACTGATTTTTGATTAAATAACATTTTTTGAAACGATCGTCTAATTTGTTAAACGATCGGCTGAGCCATTATTGAGCAAAATTATTATTTTTGAGACAAATATTTATGAAGTATTCTATACCTCGAAAAGCTCTAAAAATTGCTTGTATTTAAAATTAATAGATATTGTGCTTGAACTATAATTATTACTTTCATATAACTTTATGAGACTAGGGTATTAGGAAAACAATATTAAAGTAAATGCGAGCTTCATATTAACTTTTCTAAATTCCTTAATTTATACCAAAAAAATCTGTTAAAATTATGACTACTTAATGCGCAAGAAAAAAAAATTGTATACAGCTTACCTACAGTGTTTTTGTTTTATATTCAGCCATTCCTTTCCAATCCAGGAAATATGAATACCTTCAACTATGGAGTAACTAAAAAAAATTTTACTAAAAAATAAAATTGTAAAGACAACCTGCTAATTCTATCAACCGATGTCTATTTTTTTTGTCCCGTCTTTGATTTGATTATATAAAATTATAAAAAAAAAATGTATTTCTCATGTATTAAAAGTATTACAGTTTACTCCTACACATTTTACAAATAAATTCAAACATGTAAATACCGTACCTAATCTTTCGCTTAAGCCTTTCGATGACTAGACTAAATCGAAATACAATAACTTGCTCCTTTTTTTAATGTCGGCTAAACATAAATAAAGGGGAACAACCGTAATCGCTCTAAAAGTACCAAAACTACCACTAACAGGATTTTTTATGTAATTTTAAATAAAGGACGTAGATTTTATTACTTGTTGAAATATTTTCTTTAGAGAAACCATGTGTTTAAATATTTTAAACTGAACATTACCACTATCGGTAAAATACAAAAATTCCAATTTCCTACAATCACTTTTAAGATGTCGTAGTCACAATACAAAAATGGACATCTACAAAATACACCAATCACTTTAAATTTTTCAACAAAATTATAATACTACTATCGATCGTTTAAAACCAAACTGTACACTCACTAACATCGAACGAATTAAACTAACAATAAATATATTAAAATCTTACTTGAAACAAGAATCCAAGTAGTTATCCAACATATCTAGTTGTAGATCGTCCCAATCTGTAGGATTCAGGAGAAGAGATGACAGATCGTCTTCAGGGATTAAGGAAGGTGGTATAACCGGTTCCACGATGACATTGGCTCCAATGTTTGTCTCCAAATCTATATCAGGCATCTGAATACTGCCAAGATTGAAATCTGGCAAATGTAGAGTCACAGTCTGATTTATGTCGTTCGAATTGTCTTCAACCGCGATTACTTGCGGTATATTTGCAACGGCTATTTTCTCTTCTGTGGCTGTTTCTTTTGAGGAAGTCTTCTTCTTCTTGTGAGGTCTGTTGGAGATTCGTTTAGTACCTTCTAGGTGTGCTAGGTCAAGTTTCCAGAATCCACCTTTTCCTGGCTCGTGTTTCGATCGAGGTACTTTTACAAATACTTTGTTTAGAGAAAGATTGTGTCGTATGGAATTCTGAAAATGATAAAAGTATTCTATTTAAAAAAATTGACAACGGATTCTGCATAATAATCGTCTGTACCTATTATTTAAATTTTCTTCATTATGTCATAGCGGGTTGACAGTCATTAATTTATGTTATAGGAAGCAAAAAATTACACTGGCTATGTTTGCGTGTGTAGCATTTCACCACCCGTCACGAAACATTTTAATATAAAAGTTCAATTAATGTCCGAAAAAGATCAAATCAAAACGCTCTCTGTCTTTTCTACAACGATTTCGCATCACGAAAAAAGTTGCATCATACTATTGATATTCAACGTCCCCTTTTTCAAAAGAGTCAAAAATCACTCGTCACTATAAATGTCCAATAAAACATATCAACAATGCACTCGACTCCCTATTCATAAATCCAATTAGATGTAATCTTATCTCACTGTTTGCCGATCACACGTTTATTAAATCATGAGGGGTTCCCTTCCGAAACGATAACACTTACCTGCCATGTGGGATCAGCGTTCCTGTAGTACTTGAAGTTGTCTCTAATCCACGAGTATATTGCTGACAGCGTCATCTTGTCGTTATTGTACCTCATCGCCATGCATATCAATGTGCTGTACGAATAAGGCGGCTTCTTCTCACTGTTCGTCTGATACTCGTGTTTGTTTTCCGTAAAGTCTTTTTGGCATTTCGCTATCGTTTGATTGAACTTCTGCAGCCTCGTGTTCTGCGGCTGTATGTTCACCTGCGGGTTTGGGGACATCGGCGGTATTGGAAACTGCGGCACCGACATAATATTCGTTATATTTTGCAGCCATGTCAAATTCGTTAGATCAGCCTCTGGTTCTTCGTCAACAACCATCTTGTCAGGCTTATGCTTGCTGCGTATTTTTTTGGTGAAATCGTATTCATCTGCGGCGGAGACCGTTTCTTTTTGAGTCTTATCTGCTACAACATCCTCCTGGCTGATGCAGTATGTTTCTGGTTGCTCGTACACGTACTCTATCTCAACGGTGTGAGACGACTCTGGGACCATGTGGTCCACAGCCAAGTACGTCGTCCCACAGTGCTCTCCTGCATCTCCATAAAAATTGAGCGACGTCGCGTCCAGCATCTCCCCGGATGCCGGAGACAGGCCTGACGTTATATGCATCGTGGCCAACTACATCGCTCGCCCTGAAAATATTGCGACAATGAACCGATGAGTCATGAAGCTAATGAATCAGCTAATATTGAAAATGTCGATTTCTTGGAACTTTGAATTATGAAAAAGGTTGAATGAGTGTTGGTGGGTGTTTGGTTTTGGTAGCTTACCTTAGAGAAAAGGTGGACGGTATTGTCCAAGATGTCCGAAGTGAATCGATCGGCGACGGCGCGGCCAGTGTGGTTCGGGGGTGGTGACGTCGCGGCGGTCAGCGGCGCCCCCCCGCGCGCATGGTGGCGCGTCGCGTGGTGGAGTGCGTGTGTGCGCGCGGAGCGGCGGCGCGCGAGCTAGTGGTAGTGGGCAGGTGCGCGCCCCATTGTGCACCGTCGAACGTTTCCGAACAGGTGTGTGCTGCCGATCGATATTTTTCCGCCACAAGACAACGCCGGCCGCCCGGCCCGCATCGCTGATAGCTCCGGACAATTAGCCATGGTTATCGGACGCAGGACCGGACCGAGTTCCTAGTCGCTACAATCTACAACTCCTACCAGAATTTCTTTCAATACTAACTCCAAACCTTACTGCAATGTTGGGTAGAAAAATGAAATAAATTTCATATGTTCTCTCGTTTTTCAAGTACAAAAACTCATTATTCATATTTGAGTGACGCATAATAGCGTAGGTGTTCTAAGTGCGGGCCTGATCGATGGTTTCTGAAGCATATCGCCGCAAGTCGGCGCGTGCGGGTACTTCCATTATATCATTTTTTATTTACCTACTTTCATGACGTATTAAAGTTATTTGCAATACAGTTATAGCGCAATAACCGACTATCCCCTGGTACCTATTTCCCTAAATAAATTTTTAAACCCATATTTCCCCGGGTATAACTACCAACCAAACAGATACAAGACAGCACCCTAGAGAAAACCATAATAACACTTTCGAATTTCGACCTAAAAATCGAACCCCGCACCACTGCAGTCTTGCAAGGTTTACCTAAACTTACGTTTTTGCCTTATGAAACCTATGCTGGACATAAGAATAATGTTTTTATTTATTTATTACTACACAGTATAGCCAAAAAAGCTATTTAGAGTTCAAAGGGTGCCCAGGGGCTATAACTAAAGCTCCGATGGTCGACCGTCTGTCCCACGACTTTATCTTTTGAACGTTACAAGTAGACACTTTTTCACATAATGAGTATTAATGTGGCCGCTATATCAACAAAAAATAAAATTAGTTAATTATTAAAGGGGGTCACATTATACAAGAAACGTATTTTTTCGGTGTTTCTGTATAGAAACCTTCGTGTGCGAGTCCGACTTGCACTTGTTTGAGTTGCATTTTATATCCCTCTTTAAAAAACATGAATACCTACATAACATTAATTTATTTAGCAATTTCTAAAGTATGTCCGGCTAAACATTAAATTGGAGCAAGTGTTTGTTCAATGCCGTCCTCCCTTCCCCTGTTTACTTTGCACCGATAATGACTATGAATACTTGTGAAAATGTTACCCTTAAACTTGGAATGACAGCCAAGGTTTTATATAAAAACCTTTCTATACGACCAAATTCATGCATAGTAGGTACCTTTATTTTATTTTTCATTTACGGGGGAAAATTCCAAACGCTGCCGACCTCCGGGGAAGAGACCGGGTGGTGTGGGATTCTTACCTCACAAACCACCCCGGTAATCACCCGGGAGGTTCAGAGTCCTCTTAAGAATCAGCTTCGAAACCTTCCCTGTGCAAAGTCTGAAGCACTCAGTGCTTAGCTAGTGATAGGACTAAGCACGCCTTCCCTGATTCGGCAAAACGGCTTTCCCTACCAAGTGGAGAGAAGACAAGAAGGCAGCTTGAAATATAAACTTCAAATTTCTTTGGCAGCTAGAATGCATCTATAACTAGATGTGGATTTGTGGAAGTATAAGGATCGGACATTCTGAGAAACTTTTGAGCACACTGTAGACGTCCTAATTTTGCTAGTAAATCTATTATTAGGTAGGGCTCTTAAATTTAACAGAATCACAAATTTCAAATGTTTTTTTAACTTCTAATCGCTCTCTAAGAACTGAGAATGTCCTGATGCAAGTCCCAGTGACATCTGCATCAAGCAATGTGGCATTAAGTAGACGAACGCTAGACCTTTTGCAGACAGTAGCGCTTGTTACCACTGAACTGGTGGAAAATGAATGGGTTTCTTCTAAGTGTTTTATAATAACACATAGGTACTTAATTATATAGGTACTTACACAAACGACTCTTAATTTAGTGATCATAAATCCCGTCTAATCGATTAAAACTTGGAGGTCGTCAGTTGACCTCTAGTGAACTAATGAATTAACGCTTTTGTCAATCAAATTAACATGGAACGTGATTTTACATCAAGAAGCTTGTTTTGTGAGGATTACATTATGTACCAATAACCTATCTATTATGTCATTGAATGACATCAGAGAAAGGTTTTTAACCCCTGTGAATATTTGCCTGGATTTAATATCCAGTACATATGCCGTAAGTGGCCAAGTAAGTATGTTTTAAAGGGTCTATGACCTCCCATATAAAATCAATCTCCTCGTTGAAGTGTTTTGTTTTACGAAACGGAAAATCTATGAATAATTAAAACTAGTCCAATTTAAAAAATGATGTGAATGGTGATTGTTGCAAACGTTCGTTAAAATTGTGTTTTAGGGCAGGCTGAAGTAGAAAATCACTGGCTTTTTACTCACACTTCTAGAATGTTTTCTAGAATATGTTTTTGGGAAAACACCTACATATAAATTTGGAACCAATTCTGTAGAAAATAAGGTTGATTTTTATTAAAGTTCAAAGTAAAGTGTACCGAGTACAATTTGCTTTTTTTTATTAGAAGGGATGAATTCAGGAGCGGGGCCGGCGACTGGCACGGCTGCGTTCCGGTTCGCGGTTTCACCTGACAGGCGGCAGGGAGGGTAAAAAACGCGGGAAAACATTATTTTTGTAATACCATTAATCTGTCACGCTCTTTTCTCGGGTTCGATAAATAATTAGCTATGGTTGTAAAAAATAATTAGGGTGAATAAAAAAACGATTCAACTTTTTATGATTTACATCTATCTAAGACCACTTAAAACAAACGAATCTACTTAAAATAAATTAGTTACATAAGTACCTACCTTACTAAATTTAAATAATGTAAATGCCATACCTAAGCCATAAAGTAGTTAGCTACTTTAAAGCCTTTATACAAGCGAATATACCTTTTATCACTAATCACCAGTTGAATCGATCTCCACACTTACGTATATAAAAACATTTTTGTATTTATGCATACCTACTATGCTAATATTAAATTCCGATATTTTTGTAGAAAGAAAAAATCGATTTCGAGCGGGATTTGAACCTGCGACCTGCTGGATAAAGCCTCCGGTCGCTCTGCCAGGCAATTTGTAACATCGCCCGTGTTATCGAAATTCTCTACATTGAACCATCTCAGATGGTCATTACATCCATCCCTTGTTCGGAGTACCTACTAAAGGGCTAGCATCTAGCATGTCTAACTTCGCATTTGAAATACAATGTTAGATCTATGTAACTTATTGCTTACTCGTATAAATACATAAACATTTTTATATTTATGCTATTTATATATACTATACGAATACTAAACACGAAATTCAATAGAAAGCGGGTCCAAATCACTCTCGCAATCGATTTTTTCTTTCTACAAAAATTTTGACCTTTTTAGAAAAAGTACAAATAATCGGAAATCAAAACAAACAAATCAAACCCTGTACCTACTTTACAATCGCCTATAAGCTTCAGTAGTCGCATGCCAATAGAAAGGGTTATCCCATAATTTATTAACCATAAAGTTCAGTACAATTATCTCAATAAGTTTAAGTGCACGAATCACACTTGGGAGCACTTGGTACTAATTAATGACGTCACAACAGTCGGAACATGTGCACTACAGCTACTATTGCGTGAGCACCACATGGTGGACACCTGTCCACTTATTGTAGGGGTGGCCACAGTTGATGCGGAACAGTAGGGTAGCTTTGTGCACTCTGGGTTCCTCAAGTTTTTTACATGTTTACGCAGTTTAGCACATGCTTTGCTTATTAAATAAATTATTTAATAAGAAACTCGCAAAAACAACTGACTCGGGCGGGAATCTCTGGCCTTATGCCACGGCACGCCAGAGATCGCGGGTTCAAGTCCAGCTAGTCGTTATTTTTTTGCGAGTTTCTTAGTAAATAATTTTACATAAAGAATATTTCCTTCAATTTTCAAGTCTAGGATTAATGGTTTAGGATGTGCGTTTTCACAGTCGGGGACTCGAACCCGCGACGCCTGCCCTGGTGGCCAGGTTCAGTGCCACTGTACGACTAGTGTCGTGGGTTCAAGTCCCGCTCAATATCTTTTTCAATTTCCTCAATTGGATCACACAATTATTTGCCACGAGCCGGGATCGAATCCGCTGCACTGAGCAAGCTAATCATTTAACCACTGAGCCAACATGGTTTTCGTCTTAACCTACTGTTGTAACTACCCTAAGTCACATCACACGGGTGATTAGGTACGTAGCTGCGTAATTTCACCGGTTTTTATTAGCACTTTGTTTTAACCGTAACATTTGCCTTGCAACCCTATTTTTATAACCACCCTTTAAAAACATTAGCTGACGTCAGCATCTTGATATACATATAAACATTAAATATGTTTAGCTCTAGACCGGGATAAAGGGGAGTTTGAATTGTCTGATGGAGGGATGATACAGGCTGATGTTTTAACTTTTTGAATGCCAGTCTTTTATAGAACAAAATTTTTTAATAAAAAATAAAACCGACTTCAAAAGGAACTAAAAAGCTTGAAATAACTTTAAAACGTTTTGGAGTCGGTTCCAAGTCAAGTTCTAGCCTCTTTAACCTTCTCATTAAGAACTTGACTTGGAACCGACTCCAAAACGTTTTAAAGTTATTTCAAGCTTTTTAGTTCCTTTTGAAGTCGGTTTTATTTTTTATTAAAAAATTTTTTTTCACGATTTTTAGTGGTGCCTAAAATTAATCCCCCTCCCAGACTTTTGTGAGGCTAATATTTGAAATCCTTATGAAAAGCCCATTCAAACGATACCTCACACGATATTTTTTATCTTGGATGATTATAGGAGGGGGGGGGGGCTGACCACGTATCCCCCTCTTCCTCTTTACTCGTCAGCCATCGACTGCACGTATAAACAAAGCAATGCTTGTTACGACATTTCTGCTATTATCCTACGAGGAGTTCCGTTCCATATCTCGTCAAGTCAAGTCTATGATCAGATCACGATATTTCTATGGGACCACCTCGGGAGTATACCCTTTCGATTACAAAAAGAATTTTGAAAATCGGCCCACAACTGAAGGAGTAATCGCGTAACAAACATACAAAAAAAAAAAAAAAAACCTCCTTTTTGAAGTCGGTTAAAAACAATCATTTTTCGAATAGAGAATGCAGTTTCTTTTTAAATAATAACCCAAGCCTGAGCAGCGTTTGACGCGGTCAGTTAGTAGGAGGATGACCATGTGTGGCATTTATTTTCGAATTTTCGAGCATCTCTTTCAGAACGCATGTTAAGCAATAAACCCGTGATCCCGGCAATGATATCATCGGGGTAACATTTCGCCAGTTACCAGTGTTTCACTACAATTGCAGGTATTTCAATAAAAATAAAACAAAACATAAAATTACAAATTTATTAAATGGTTACAAAATTTTATTACATAATATATAGCCAATTTTTATGGCTAGGTACGGTGGGCCGCAAATCAGTGGAAACACTGACCTAAAGATCACGTTTATTTAAGAAAATGAGGTTAACACTGCACTTGTTTGCAGTAATGTGCGGCTGACCGTACTATACATATTATATTATACTATTCTGTCCGACTTACCCCCAATTCCGAAACGCCATTATAAACCTTAGTGCTATAAATTTGCGGGCTCAAATAGGAATATGTTAGTGTATTGTCGCCGATAATAATAACTTTAAGTTAAGCTTTCCAATGAACGAGCTCTGTTACGAGAAAACATCGAAAGATGCGACCGCCAGAGACAGCGATACATTTACCGCTAAAAACAATATAAGGCCGACGAGTCACGTGTCTTTTGTCACGCAGGGTTTATTTACCCCGTGAGGGGCATCCGTGTTTTTTTTTAAATTAAACGCAGGACTAGTTCATTAAAGCTTAGAATGGCTTGTGCCCTCAGCGTGAGACAATTTTCTCCACAATCCACATGCATGATCCTAAATTCGGTCTAAGCGGTCTAATTTTAACAGATTCGCTGTCCCGACTACATGTAGAGCATGAATCTGTGAATATGTGATTCACGGGACAGGGAATAGGTTAGAGATGTCAGTTCCACGTTTAGTTCTTACGATAAACGTCAAAACTACGACATTACAGAGCATCACTCAAAATAATGGGCGTTTCAGTGTTCGGGGGTTCCTTTAATATACAAGATTTATAGTCACACAGAAGACTTCAGTCACACAGACTTTAGTCACACAGAAGACTTTAGTCTTATAGAAGTCTTTGACATTCCATTCAGTTAATACATAATAAGTTAACTTGACTTACATTAAGCCCGTAATTTCCCACTGCGGGCCAAATTTGACTTAATCATAAAAAGTACCAAGATGCACCGATTGTTATTTTTTTACCGACAGTGGTAATTTAATTATAATCAGGTACTTACTACAATATTATACATATAAATTACATGACAATGTGCGCTTGCGCAGTCTTCAAACATTGTTACAAAATTTTAAGTAGTTACAGCAACCTTTTTAATGCAGAATAACCACCTTACACATAATATGTATATATATATATAACGTCGCGTCGGTCTTACCGCGAAGAGTTGGCAGAGGTATTTTAACACCATTCCACCAATCACGTACAAGTCCAATAAAATTGGAGAAGAGCTTGTTACCTTATATCTAATGGGTACAGTTACTCTACCCAATAATTCCAATTAAGGTCTAATTTCACTTACAATTAGGTATATTTTCGCTTACAACACCAAAGTGACAGTGACGTCCGTCAGTGTACAAATAATATTTTTTAAAATTGAGCTTGAAGTTTTCAAAAGTGTGCAATTGGTGGAGTTTGGACACTCTAACTCACAGCGTCAAGGACAGCGTACCCTCATAACAGGCAAAGAACATGCTGCAGTAATAGAAAATCATGTAAACTGTATGCAGATAGAACTTCAATTTGTAAATTGGTATTAATCGGTACATCGTCAGTGTGACGACTGCGCTGCGCACGGCCTGCGTGACGCGACGGATGGTCGTATACTAGAGTTGTAAATGTTGTAGAAACCAATGAGCGCCGTTTATTAAGTTGTCCATTTCAGCAGGGCCTGAACTTAAGGAGTGGTTGTCATCGTACATGTATATTCTGTAAAAAAATAAATAGTTTTTAACAGCTACTCGCGGTAGATACATTGGGCCTGAAAAGAATTTTTAATTGTAAAAAAGATTCCGACGAATTGAGAACCTCCTCCTTTTTTTTGAAGTCGGTTAAAAAAGAAAAATTCACGTGCAGGATTTGAACCTGCGACCTTCTGGATTGAAACACTACAGCCACGCTGCCAATCGAGACCCGCTCGTACAACCGAAGTTCTCCTCTATACTCTAAAATTTTCTAACTTGTCGAAAAAATAATAAACTAAAAATAAATTAAAATAAACTTAATATAAAAAACCGCTTCCAGTGGGCAATTGCCACGTGGGTTGTAGTGCTAAGCCTCTAACTAGATAAGCCAGCTTAATGATCCCGAATAGCTTCGACCAGATACCCTGATAGGTCTTTTAAAAAAAATTACAGTACCTTATAGAGCGGCTGAACTTTTATAAGATTTTTTTTTAAGGCAAAAAACCTTATTAATATAACTAGACAACATCAATAATACTATTACAACTACAATTACACACACAGACAACACTTAGGCCGCGTTTCCACTGACGCGGAGCTGGGCGGAGAGGAGCTTAGCGGTGCACAAATTGACCAATGACTATGCTTGAAATCTCCGCTCCGCTTCAATGGAAACAGTACGAGCGGGGTGGAGCAGAGCTGAGCGGATATTCATACATCGAGGCGGTGCAGTGCGGAGGACAGCGAGCATTGGGGTGCAGAGCGGAGGACAGCGGGGCGGTACGGAGCGGGGCGGTGCGTGACTCGCGTGCAGTGTGTCAGTTGTCTTCTTCCAAAAATATGCTCCTCTCCGCCCAGCTCCACTCCTCTCCGCCCAGCTCCGCTCCTCTCCGCCCAGCTCCGCTTCAGTGGAAACACTGACCACTTTTCAACGCTCTTCTCCGCTCCTCTCCGCCCAGCTCCGCGTCAGTGGAAACGCGGCCTAACTACTCTACACAATTAGCTACTATGAATATTATTATTTGTTACTTAACTTTATTTTTAATTCCAATTAGAACTTTTACATAATCCTTCAACTTTTATAAGCCTTAATTTTTTAATAACCAATTTGTTGCAACGCCCATATTAGAAAACTTCTAGCAGTGGCGTTTGAGTTATTACGAATTAAGATAATGACACGACTCTCGTGCCACACAATAAATGAATAAATGGCACACCTGTCGTGTCATCTGTGATGAATTGGTATAAATATTTTTATATTTAAGCATACGAACATTTAAAGTTTGAAATTAACATGCTAAGCTGTTCAATTTGTTTATTTTGAACAAATAAGTTTACCAACAGTAGTGCTATCGTATTGATTAACACCATGTAATATACTTAGTTAAGCAAAAAGTTGTGCCTCAGGGAGCACATAAAGCCGTCTCGATCATACGCCTATCTTTGATGATGCTATCCTAGCGGAATATGAGTGCACATGTCAGCGTACACACACGCTGCACTATAATATAGCATAGTTGCCTAGTCTCTATTGAGGCCAAAATTCTTCTAGCAATCTAGTAAATCTTCTATTTCTAAGAGTTTAAACTTTTGTAAAAAGAAAAATTCAATTACGAACGGGTTTGAATCTGCAAAATTATAAAATTAAAAAATCTGATCGAATATTTCTTTCTACGAAACTAATCTTTGGTGTGCACTTATTTAATGTTATAAAATTTTCTATCTGTTTAGTGGTTATTCAGTATTCTCACCTGGTAGGCACCCCATTAGCCTTCAATCTCCTCGCGTACTCCAAGCCCTGGAAGTGTGGCACCCGCTTGTCTCCGCTGCCAAGCATCAGAACGGTAGGCGCTTTAACCTTGTGCACATGGGCGATGGGCGAACATCGTCTCATAGTTAACAGCTGGTCGTCAGACACAGGGCCGGCTTCGGTAAAGTCAAATCCAGCTTCTACTGCACACCTGGATGGAGTTATTTTTTGTTTTATAATTTACTAGCTTTTTCTCATGGCTTCGCTAGCGTGGTTATTAAGACTTTTTTGATTGAAAAAGACTTGAAGTTCTTTTGAATCGTCTAATTTACATTGACAGCACCCACAAAACTTTCGAGTTGTTAAGCGTGATCCTTGTTTGATCCCCGGGTTGGGCACTACTTTTTCCGTTAGGAAATTATCAGTAGCAGCACGTAGCCTGGAATTGTGCCCGGTTGATGCCAATGGGCTAAATTAAGTAATGACATAACTTGCGAGATGTGGGACCTCACGCTAATTTTTTTTTATACTACTAGATGGTTAACTATCACCTTAAAAAACACAGCCTTTAAGAGGAATGCAGGCTTGGTATTTTGTTGTCATTACATTTTTCGTTATGTTATTATCATGTTTTGTTATGTTATTATCACGTTTTGTTATGTTATTATCATGCAATAGGAAAGTTAGTTATGTTAGTTTTATTACAGTTATGGTATGTTAGATATCCTAGTATTAAAGCTTATACCGCGGGCATGCTCCCTCGAAAAACCTTTCCACATGGTGGTCACTTTCACCGTTATAAACAAGTCCTCTTCATACCGTTCGGTTGCTGACTAAGCTGGAGTCAGAGTTTAAGCCGCCCGTAGGCTTCTAACGTGGCTTTAAACATCTTTGAAAAGAGCCTAAAGTATGCTAGTTTCTTCACGATGTCTTCCTTCACCGTTTTAATCAAGTGATTATATTAATGTACAATGGTGCGTGCTTGCTTGATGAATGACACCCTGGGTTTGAACATGCGACTTTTGACTTACGAGTCGAGCCGTCATTCAACTGCTCCACTACTAGGTATATTGATAAGTAAATAATAATGTGAGATATTAAGGCAATGGTAAATTCTTTTTGTAGAGGAAAAAAAAGGCGACCTACAGGTTAATGCATTAAAAAAATTAAGTTTTGTTTCAAAAAATAATCAGCAGTATACAATAAACGTTATTTTTTAAACGATTACATTATCACAATTACCATATATGGTCGAATAAGGTCCAAGGTCTATCTACACATCAAAGCCGTCCTCGGAACGTGACAGGGCCGTGGTCTGATGCCTTTCTTGCTTCTGAAGCGGCGTCTGCCGTTGGTTCCGTCCCGGATGCGGACGTGTGAACGAGTATAAAATGTGCTCATTGATATATTTTTGAATCTCTGACGGAACACGGTCCTTCCACGTCCCGTGAACGGATCTGATTTGTGTGTATAGACCCTTTCTCACGCATTGATTTTTACATTTTATGATTTACAATAACAATAATTTACACAGATAATACAATATTGTAAAACAAGTAACATTTTGAATCGAGTCGGAGTAATCCCGAAACCAATTCGTAAGAAAAGCCGAAGTTACACTTAGAAATTAGTATAAATAAAAGTTTTATTCTACAATAAACATGTTATTAACAATAAATTAAGACTGGTAACATTTCTATAGTAGTGAAGAGATATAGAGCTAGTTTCAAAGTGTCTAATATAAGTAATAAAAAATATATACAAATTATTAGAATATTGTACGAAACAACGTTACAAAAACTAGGCGGCAGACATTCAATCTTTATATTATATTATTTACAATCAAAATTATTAGACTACCCGTTTAAGTAGACTTACCCATCAGAATTATCAGCAGTGGGGCCTTTAGTAGCCAAATCTATCAATGGGTTCCGGATCACCATAGCTCTAAACATATCAGGGTACACTCCAGCCAAATGAGCCACCACAAAACCCCCATAACTGCCTCCATAGAGGAACAAATTCTTGTTATTTATTTCGTCTCTTTCTAATATGGTTGTAAGAGTGAGATAGCAGTCTTGTACATCGTATTCGCCTACGTGCGATATGAGAGAGTGTACCCCCGCTTCGCCTTGGCCGGTGGAGCCACGGAAATTTACTCGTGTTGATGCAAAACCTAAAGGAATTGTTGACATTGTGTATCTTTATAATTACAGACTTTCGCATAGGTTAATTTAATATCTATATTTTTTTCTTATACATATAAATATTAACAGTAGCAGTGGGACGATAATGGCTGAAAATAAATAATATTCTTTCTTTAAATATTATATTTTTTTAAAGTAGGTATATCTGTTTTTTACATAATATATGTATATTTAAAAATGTATTTTATATGTAAGTACGGTATTTGAATAAATGGATTATTATCCCTATAAATTGCTATTGCGAATCAAACGAAAAGTAAAAGTAAAGTAGACAGAAACAAAATAAAACGATAACATAATAATATTATCTAAGGCAGACCTCTTTCGTATAAAAAATAACGTTCAGTTACTGCTTAGTGTCGTTACAATAAACAAAAGAAACTTGTACAACCCAACTTTCCTCTCTATATTATGGTTGATGAATAATTTAGCGATGGATAGACGATCTCGATGCTTTCGACTGCCACGGAAAGGAGTGGAAGGATTAGAGGGAGACCTTTGCCCAGAAGAGAATGGCTTTACACACCAACGAGAATGCTACATGAGTTCTTTCACCGTTCTCTCGAGCACACTTCATACAAACGAAGCTTGATCTTAATTTCGTGTCGGGCCACTTGACTTAATAGTGTTGCGCAGATGCAGGTGTATTCTCTATACCCTCACTCTCGTAATCTGATAGAACAGGAATCCGACACGACCGGAGAGAAATCAAGCGCAGGACTGACAGCTTTACGTACTCTCCGAGGCACGGTGAATGACAGTCGATAATGAGATTGACAATAACCCACAAAGATGACACCTACATGCAAACACACAGACATAAAACATAAACATGCACACTCACCAATCAGCAATATCCGTGGAATTAAACATACTAGCGACGTCAGTCACTGGGTTCCTGCTAACGACTGCAGCGTACACATCGGGGTACTGGCCACTGAGGTGGGCGACCAGGAACCCGCCGTGGGAGCCGCCCGTGAGGCACAACTTGGCCGCGTCGATGGGGTACGCTTTGAGTGCCTCGTCAGTGGCTAGCTTACAGTCCTTGACGTCGGCGTCGCCTACTCGCGTTAGGAGGAACGATACAGAGGCCTGCCCCGCTCCGGTGGAACCGCGGTAGTTGACTTGTAACGACGCGAGCCCTGGAATGTTTGTTTCTGACTACTTTGACTGGTTTTTTGGTAATATTCATGACCGATGTTGGGTGTTGACCTGTCCCAAGGACAGATTTTTTTGCTGAAATCCTAATGGACTTTTTGTTACTTAGAAAAATTGACTTTAAATTATAATAACTTTCAAATAAAATAAAATACTTAAACCATAACCTCCTAAATATATAATTACAAATAATAATCTTATAAATAAAATGTCTTAAATTCAGTGCCTATGGCGGTGCCAGCTGACTAGGTCGGTGCCAGGGATAAGGCGCAGAGTCCCTAGAGATGTCTATGGCCACAGAAATTACCAAACTAGGACCAATTTTGGGTCATGGGAGCAATTACAGAAACTCGCACCGGGTGCCCAAAAATTGTTGCTTAGCTCCATGGCCCTCCAAGGCGACGATATTATGCCAATTCAGACAACAGTTTTCTTAGAGTATGTGTGTATCTAGTTTTTAGTAAACGAAGATTGTCTTAGAAGTTTTTAAACTTTCGCAAATTGGAATCATTGTTTTAAATATTATTTCGGGTCTATTCGCGCACAGATAATTCAAATTTCAAAATAATCATTATTGAACTAACCTCGACGTTTTAAATTGCGTTCGAGGTTAGTTCAATAATAATTATTTTGAATTATCTGTGCGCGAATAGACCCGATATAATATTTAAAAGAAGATTGTTTTTACAAAAATATACGTAATTTTCGCTCTGCGAAGGTAAAACCAACTCACCTAACATATTGAAGAAGGCGGCTTCCAAAGAGAAGGCGTTGACAAAGTTAGAGTGCGGTCCTCCGTGAGGCCACACGACCATAGGTAACTTTTTTTTCTCTGTTTTTGGAGCGAAGTAGAGTGCCGTAAACGATTCTGTAAGTAAAAAATGTCTTGTTTTAATTTGGACTAAGGGCCAAAGCAAATTAGCGACTTTTACCATCTGCGATCGGCGACTCAGTAGCTATTCGGAAGCTTGATGCCGAATCCGAACACTTCTATCCGCACACAAACACACGCCAGTTGCAACGATTCAGTAGCGTTATTTCACCTTTACATTAGATAAATTGTTTATGCTAATTGCTTCAACAATGGAACACAAAAAAACGCCAAAACGCGATGCAGTCGCAAAATCGCCGATCGCCAATGCTAAAAGTAGCTAGTCAGCTTTGACCCGAAAAACTAACAAAGAGACAAGAAAGCAAGTTTTGCCTTGGCGCCTTTAGTTGCCGCCGCGACTACACTCGCTCTTGAAAACAGACTTCGTTTGAGTCCGAAACTAGTCGGGCATTCCCGGAATCAATCCCTTAGTTAAAGCCGTTAGTATTTCATCAATCATCACATAATAGTTGAAAATTATTATTCAAAAATATTGTTTCTGGCTGTTTTCTTTCTTGCAAGTTAATATTTGTCAATCAGTTCTAAGCTGTTTGTATGTTTCAAGTTAACTCTCGGAAACTTACTGACGCTGTCCTGCGAGTCGTGCTCCAGCTGCAGGTAGTCCACCTGGCCGCCGCTCACCGAGGCCGGCGCGCCACAGTTGCAGCTCACCTGCCGCCACGACACCTCGGCGCTGGCCGGGGCTGGCAGCCGGGATATGTACAGCTGGAAACAATGTTACATAATTATCATCTTCCTGTCCTTAATGGAACTTTATTTAGGGTCTACGAAAATCTAGGTACTTTGTCAAAATTTTTGAGTTGCAGTGTTTGTGTCAGGTTTTGGATTATCCTGGTAGATATATCTGCTTATCAGAGGAAATATTATGTTTATATAATAATAATAATAAGCCAGCCTAACCGTCCCACTGCAGGCAAAGGCCTCTTCTATTGGAAAGAAGGATTGAACATCAATCACTACGCTAGCTCACTGCGTATTGGCGATTTCAGGCAATTAAAATCTAGGTTTCCTTACGATGTTATCATTCACTTTTAGTGGTGTGTCTTAGATTAACTAAGAAAGTACATAATTATGACATTGCAAGTCACATTAGAGATATCAACAAGGTGAGGCGTTCCATTCCTTCGACCAGGAAGCTTCGACCAGGTGGGAAAAAGACTGACCTGCCCCGGAGTGGTCAGACTGGAGCACGCGGCCAGTATGACGTCACCCCGCACGTCCAGCACGCTGGTGGAACAGCGACTACTCTTGTTGGAAATGTCCCATATTTTACCGTCCTCTGCGAACAAATCATGTAAATATACAGGACTAGCTTGGTGTGTTGATTAATTGTAGCCTGTGTCTTTTTGATGTGTGAGCTATATTACTGTAAAGTTTTATCAAAATCTGTTGAGTAGTTTTTGCGTGAAAGAGTAACAATCTATACATCCTCACAAACTTTTATATTTATATTATTTCTAGGACTCTAATGAAAAATGTTAATTACATACCTATATCAATAATATAACATCTTATTTCATTTTTCTGTGGAGTTGACAGAACTATCCTCTTTCCATCTGAGCTGAAGCACTTGGAAGGCAATGCTTGAAGGTACAGGCCATGGAAGCTCTCCTCGTTTGCCGTCTTGATTTCAGTCTCCACAATGTCCACTATTGTGGTAACTTCACTCTGAAAATGGTAAAACAAAGATTCTAAATACATTTATTTTTAATGTTCCTAAAAATACCGAAATCCCGTATCCCCGAATCCCGTCATAGTTCACAACTGTGCGCACAAAAACAGGTGCATAACTGTGCGCATAAACAGATGCACAACTGTGCGCACAAACAGATTGAACCATAGAAATATTAAATAAGGAGAAGTGGCAAGGGGGCGTTCCCACGTCTACGCCGTATGACTCCTCGAGTCGTACGTGGCTAAATAGCCGTTACCGGCAGCCAGTACACTTTTGACCGCGACCGAGTAATTTTAACGAAATGACGCGTTGTTTACTGGAATCTTATAAAAATCGATATAAAACAATAAACTTAATTAGTAAAACAATCATTTACCATATTAATTATATTAGATTTATCTTTAAATTCATTAAAAACAACAAATCTAAAAATATTTGCTGTCTTTATTATGTTATTTTTGTTTTCATGGAGCTCAACGACTTTATTATTTTTGTACGAAATACATTGCTTCTTAAGTACTATCTCAGTTCGATACTGTGTTAATAAACGAAGCAATGTAAAAATAACATAACGATATTTTCAACATTAGAATTTATGTCGTGGTACGGCCGCTGGTATCGGTCGCGAAAGTACTCGCTGTAGATCCATGTGTGAGTAAGACTGAGTAAGGGCAGTGCATGTTGCATGATCGCTGTGTATAAAGTAATAAAGTGCATATTTGTTTGTGCAGCATGCACGGAGTTGTTGTATGCGAGAATGTCTGAGATTGGTCCGAGACATTGCGTTTATTGAATTGCGTGTGTGTTTGTGGCGAGTGGTAGGGACAAACTGGAGACACTAGGTTCCTGTACATTTTATACCAGATGGGCATATCTCCTTCTTTCCAATATCTTTGGATTGAACCATTGTCCACCATATTAAATATCGTAATTAACGTAAGTAAACGACTGCCTCGTTGGTCTAGTGGTAGCAAGCGCGACTGCTGAGCACGAGGTCCTGGGGTCGTACCCCGGGTCGGGCAAAGTGTTATTGGGTTTTTCTATTAGGAAATTCTCAGTAGCAGCACGGAGTCTGGAATTGTGCCCGGTTAATGGCAATAGGCTCGCCCCCTATTACATGGGACTTATAGTATATCTGGCGAAACGTGGGTGTACTGCACACCTCTGCCTACCCTCTCTGGGGAATACAGGCGTGTGTCTATAAATAAATAAATAAATAAAAAAACTATCGTAAGTTTAGCCTTTAATTAATTTGATTGTCTTTAGTCAAAGCAAGATTGCATCTACTTCATCTGCAAGAAACTAAATCACTTTAGACTTACACTGTCATTCTTCAAGGCTACGAGCTGGTGGCACGCGTGATGCGGCCCGTGAGCCTTGCGCTGCAGCCACACCAGGTCACCCGTGGGACCGAACCGAGGAGAACGAACCGCCAACCCATCACCACTTAATTTCTCTACATAATAAAACTTACATTTTAAAATTTTAAAAACCACCGACATAAACAATAAAACCGACTTCAAAAGGAACTAAAAAGCTTGAAATAACTTTATTTATTTATTTATTTATTTATTTTCGGATGGAAAACCAACAGCTATTCATAGGTACAATAACAGTGGAATAAGATACATGGAGCCAATTACAGGTTTTCACGGCTAGCAACACTATATAAAAAAAAAAGATGTCATATGGATCACAACACAGCACAAAGTACCTAGCTATCAATATCCAATGCCGTAACTTCAAAAGCATAAAAAACAAATTAGATAAAATTTACACCAAATTTTTACCAAACATGACCCAATAAAAGTTATTTATTCTTAAAAACTATGGATTCTTAAAAACTATGGATTATTAAAAACTATGGATTATTAAAAAAGTGAAGGTTTAGCTGATTGCGTACTCTTGAACCTTTGTCACAAAACAAGTCAAAAGAAAATTCTTTGGTTAATATATTAAAGTCTTTACTCGCTCGCACTAAAAATGAATTTTGCCTATAATTAGAAGAAGCAAAGGGAATGGAGATAGGTGGATTAAATCTCACTGATCTCTGAGGAACATTAAAGTGAAGCTTACGCAGAAGGTTAGGACAGTCAACCTCACCAGATAAAATCTTCATAAGAAATGTGCAATCAGCTAGTCTGCGACGGTTCGTAAGCGGTTGCATGTGAAATTTCTTGCAGAGATTCAAGTAATTCTCAGAACTATATGGAATACGCAGACGATAGCATAAGAACCGAATAAATCTTTTTTGTATATTCTCAACACGATCTATGTATTTGGCGTAGCACGGGTTCCAAATTTGAGAAGCATATTCGAGGTGACTTCTTACAAATGAACAATATAATATTTTGAGGGTTTTGGCTTTCTTAAAGCTCCCTGCTAGCCTCATAACAAGACCCAATGCCTTCGATGCTTTACCTACTATCTGCTCAATGTGCACATCAAATTGAAGCTTAGAGTCATGATAGACCCCCAAATCGCGTACACCATCACATCTCTGCAAGACCTGCCCTTTCAGTCTATACGTAGTACGAAGTGGGTTGTGTTTTCTACTAAAAGTAAGCACTGAACACTTATCGGGGTTTAAATCTAATTTGTTAACCCGACAGTAATCGTCAAGTCGCGCCAGGTCAGATTGAAGCGCATTCATGTCTTCAGTTGATGATATGGAAGAAAATATTTTCATATCATCTGCAAAACATAGCAAGTTTGAACTATGGAAGCACAAGTCAATGTCATTAACATAAATTATAAAAAGTAACGGGCCCATCAAGGAACCTTGGGGAACACCACTAGGAACCGAAACCCAGCTTGATATATAATTGCTGATAACTACAGCTTGAGACCTATTGTCAAGATAAGAAGAAAACCAGCGAAGTAAGTCACCCCTAATACCGATGTTAAAAAGCTTAGTCTTGAGTATATCGTGATCAATTCTATCAAACGCTTTGCTGTAGTCGGTGTAAATGACATCGACCTGTGCCCCACACTCCATACTAACCGTTACAATGTCATTAAGCATAGCCAGGTTCGATACAGTTGAACGTCCCTTGAGAAATCCGTGCTGCAATGGACTAAAAGACTGAGAAAGCGCTGCATAAACCTGATCATAAATCAATCTTTCAAATACTTTAGCCAATATGCACAGTTTGGAAATAGGTCTATAGTTAAGAATTTCATTTTTGCGGCCTTTTTTGTGAACAGGTGTTATGAAGGCAGACTTCCAAATATGAGGCACCGTACATGATGATAAAGATTTTTTAAACAAAAGCGATACCGGCAAGGCAATAGTTTTAGCACATCCAATCAGAAACACAGATGATAAGTGGTCCGGGCCCGCTGATTTGGATGGATCATGTTTACTAATTAATTTAACAATAACATTGATATCAATTTCAACTGAGTGAAGATCGGAAATTATATTAGGATTTGAAGCAGTTTGGAAAGAACAGTTATTACGGACTAAATTAGTAGCAGGATTAAGAAATGTAGAATAAAAGTGGGAGGAAAATGCATTACAAATAGAATCGGGGGTTGCAAGTGTTACATCTCTGTATCTAAAACTACTGGGCAAAACATTAGACCTCGATCGCTGCTTAACAAAAGTCCAAAATTGCTTCGGGTTTTTCTCAATTGATGCTTCAGTAGCTGCGATATAGTTTGAGTAACAAACCTGCTCAAGTTTTTTTATTCTTTCCCGCAAATGTTTAAAGGTTGCCTCATCAGAGAGTCTGCCATACAGCTTAAATTTCCTGAGAAATTTAGTCTTTTCCTTTAACAAACGCTTAAGTGAAGGGGTGTACCAAATTGGATATGAGCTAAAAGAGACTAATTTGGTGGGAACCAACCTGTCACGAACATCCGCAATAGTGTCGTAAAAACATTTAACAGCGTCATCAAGAGACTTGTCCATAAAAACATTCACCCAGTCAATCGATGACAATTCATCATTGATGGCATTAAAGTCAGCTTTATTATACAGATACCGAGTATACGACGCGGGAGTTAAGTAGGTGTATTCGGCAAAATTCACGTCAATGCAGAGTGCTGGGTGATACTTATCAATAGGTACTAGCGGCATCAAACATTTACACACCGAAACACACTCGTTACAAAGAACTAAATCTAAAGTCTTACCATACTGATTTAATATTGCATTATATTGATTCAGTCCCAGTACGCGTAGTTCATCAGTAAGCAAGACCTCATCACTACTACAGATGTTCGAGGGTAACAACATGTTATTTTCAAGTTGCCACAAAATTCCACTCAAGTTAAAATCACCAACTATTAAGTATTTGTCAGCGGGATTGTTTGACATTGAGTGAGTTAAGTTACTTAAGAAGTTAGACAACTGCTCGGAGAAAGAGTAACCAAATTTTTGTTTACACAGATAAATGGCGCAAACATGTTTTTAGTATTGGGCTGACGTACACTCAATGTTATCCACAAATCCTCAGCCGACGAATGAAATAACGGTTGCGAAACCGCAGAAATACACTTACGGACGGCTATCATGACACCACCCCCAAGAGTCTGACCCGTGAAACTATAATCCCGGTCACGCCGCCAAACCATGTACTGGTCACCAAACAATTCCGAATCTGCAATGCTGTCAACTAACCAGGTTTCTGTCAAGACAATAACATCAAACTCCGACAAACACAATTGACGATAAAAACTCTCAGTCTTAGTACGGAGCCCACGAACATTCTGATAATAGACATGCAGATTTTTATTTTTATTCGAAGTCATTTATAAAATTAACATCTATAGTATCACAATTAATGACTGAGTAATTTAAACACAACCACCAACAATAAAATGACAGTCTAGTAACGACTGCAATGTCTACTAACAGTAAACTGCGATAGTTAAAACAAAATATCACAATAAAGAATAATAACATTAATATTAGAGTAATTAGGCATTCACATAATTTAATAAGTATTAAAAATAAAGGGTAATTAGCAATCTCTTCACGCCCAGCTGTGCGAGAAGGTAGGCAATAAATAGGTTCAATAATGAGTGCGAGCGAGATAAGCATTCTAATGAATAGAATAGCAAGATAAGGGAAACAAAAGGCCCATTTGCAGATACAAAAAGCAGCGGTGCTCAACTTTTCACCAATAGTTAAAAAGCAAACAATTGGTAACATTGCAATATCTGTAGCATAAATATCTAAAATAATATGTAAATATCTGTAACATTGCAATATCTGTACACAAAATAAGCGTTTGAAATTAATTAAACTATTCATTAATTTAATTTGTTTAAATCCTTTTCCCTGGTAATTATGAGAACAGCTGACCCTTCCTGCTTTCGGACATGGATCTTTCCATGTTTAACCCATACATATTTACATTCTTTTTCTTTTGCCAGGGCTCGGGTTTTGTTCAACAACTTCTTAGATTCAGGGTTAAGGTGATCATTAACATAAACACGGTTTGATTGGCCTACAAATCCAAGGTCAGAAGTAGATAATGTCTTTAGTGATCGCGAGGCCGCAACAAAATCTTCCTTAACATAACGGTTTAAAAAACCAACTACAATCGATTTCTCCTTAGAATTGAACAGCGGTATTCGAGATATGTAGTTCACCTGGGTTTTGGGAAATGTGAAATTAACTTTCTGGGCAACTTTGTCCAAGATATCAAACAAATTTTCATCCTTTTTGTGTGGAATGCCCTTGATTTCGACATTATTTAACCTGGACCTTTGATCACTGGCTGACAATTCAGCTTTAATGAGGTCGATGTCGGATTGAAGGGAAAACACAGACTCTTCAAGACGCTCAAGATTACCAATCCTGGACTCCATGCCACTCAGTTTGGCAGAGAAATCATCCAGTCGCTGACCCTCAAACTCGCAAGTATTCTTGAGTTCCCTAAGCTCGTCCCTCATGCATTTAACATCATTAAACAGCGTCGGCAAGCCAGCCATTTGGGTTTTGATCTCCCGGATTTCCTTAAAAATCGATTCCAGCGATACAGGCTCAGGCGTTGGCACAGGAGACAGGGACGGGGTCGGGGTCGGCAAGGGGGATGATATCCGACACTTAGAGCATCTCCACACAGCCCTCCGGTCGGTACCAAGCTTTCTCCAGCCAGCCTCTGTGATGCCGGCACAACCAAAGTCAAGGTGCTTCCTACAGGATGCACACTGGGCACCATCGTTAAAATCAACGTTGCAGTTGGCACACTTCATCATAGCCAAAAAATTAGAGATGGTTAACTGGTTGATTGAGAAGGTTGACGATATATGGTCCGCTTCACTCAGCACTCTGTGTGTGAGCGAGTCAAAAAATAGCCACCGCACTAGTCCCGCGGAGGTGAAACACGGCCCCGCTCAGTTTGCTGCGCAGGAGTCGAACGATTCCGACAGTAGCCGAAGAGGTGCCGATCGAGTCCTTGTAGCTAAGAATGAAGGACGGTCATTGACCTCAACGTGTCACTGTGCGGGTTCACTGACCGACTCAACCACAACAATATCAAATTCCTTGCACTGGCCGTTGGTATAAATAAGGTTTATTTTTTAAGCACTCGGTTTAAACAAAGATAGGTCAATTAAATAATTGAGTTATTAACACTAAGTCACAATTGCGTAATAGTTTCCGGTAGTACGATAACTTATATCATTAGTTACGATTTAGTTCGTACGAGCACAGAGATAATACGTGCTGTTGCGTTATGTCCGATAGCTGTACTGTAAAACGTTTTGGAGTCGGTTCCAAGTCAAGTTCTTAATGAGAAGGTTAAAGAGGCTAGAACTTGACTTGGAACCGACTCCAAAACGTTTTAAAGTTATTTCAAGCTTTTTAGTTCCTTTTGAAGTCGGTTTTATTTTTTATAAAAAAATTTTTTTTCACGATTTTTAGTGGTGCCTAAAATTAATCCTCCTCCCAGACTTTTGTGAGGCTAATATTTGAAATCCTTATGAAAAGCCCATTCAAACGATACCTCACACGATATTTTTTATCTTGGATGATTATAGGAGGGGGAGGGGGGGTGACCACGTATCCCCCCTCTTCCTCTTTACTCGTCAGCCATCGACTGCACGTATCAACAAAGCAATATTACTTGTTACGACAATTCTGCTATAATCCTACGAGGAGTTCCGTTTCATATCTCGTAAGTTCATGATCAGATCACGATAATATTTCTATGGGACCACCTCGGGAGTATACCCTTTAGATTACAAAAAGAATTTTGAAAATCGGCCCACAACTGAAGGAGTAATCGCGTAACAAACATACAAAAAAAAAAAAAAAACAAAAATAAAAAAAACATACAGTCGAATTGAGAACCTCCTCCTTTTTGGAAGTCGGTTAAAAAATAACTCTAATTGTTTTTTAGCTAAAAACTCTTGATCAAGTCATCTTTAAGATAAAAAAAAACTAAATGAAAATCGGTTCATCCGATTGGGAGTAACGTCGCCACAGACAGAAAATTGTATAAATCACGGTGTCAACAATTATTATTTTATATTTTAGAGGTGGTATTATCCACTCTACGTAACGTACTTCCTCGAAGTTTAGGTAAATATGCACTGGAATATCCGATCTCTGATTATAATACAAGGACTCACTCATGCTGCTGCCATCTAGTGTCAGTTTGAACACGTAGCTGAGCCGGTTGGTGCAGAAAATGAGGCCCAGTCTGCGAGGCTCGGTCTCCCATGCCACTCCCACCACGCTGGTACCGTCAGGAGAGAAACGGACCTAGAAATGTCAGTAAAAAAATTGTTTATGCTCTTGTCGGTGGAGCAATGGTAGGGTACGTCGAAAATGACTTTTTTAACATCAAGTGAAGGAGAAAGTAGGAGTGGTTGATATAGGTACTCTTTATTACCTAATTCTTTTCGAAAGTGACGCACTCGGAGGTTCGTGGTCTAACAATGAGGACTGTCTGGATATAGTAAGAAGTTGGTCAATTTTAAAGACGTTTCTAAGTCATTACCTGTCCCGGGCACCATCCTTCCGGCAACCCCTCCAGCACTGTGAAGGTCTCAGTGGGCAGCTTGCACACCACGATAACTGACAGATGCTTGCCTACCAACTGCTCGCCCCAGTCTTGTTTGTAGATGAACTCTTCTCCCTAAAACATATTCATTTGAGTAAAACTCTTTGGCACGAGATTTACTCTTTGCCCTGCTAAAAAAAGAATATTTGCCAATCCTTATGGTTTATAACTTCCTGTTACATTTACCTTCCTGGGCGCCGTTTCTCCACTGCCATCAGTCTTAGGCTTGTCATCAGATTTTCTCTTGATATAAGGTTCAGATTTCGGCAGCTTCTTTTCAGCAACATACACCACTGCCGTCTCATCGTGAGTCCAGTCCAAACTACCGAATTCGGCTAAAAATAATCAGATATTGATTAACGATTGTTCAACTCATTTGACTTTTAATTAAATCTTCTAAACTCTAACTTCAACTCTCTAATACTTATGTTATTTTTTTAGAGAGAATCCATCATGGACTTCCCTGAACCCTGTCGACCCAGGACCCGTTATGGGTCGGCAGCGGGCCGCAACCGCCCTCCAAGACGGGCGTCTATTGCGTGTTGTGAGAGGATATTAATTCCCTCTCTCTCCGCAGTTTCCTTCTCCGACTGGCGAGCTTGAAATCATCGCATCCCAAGACCTGTCGCTGTCGACCATTTCGCAAACAACAGTCGATAGCGACCGGTCTCCAAACTTCCGAAATTAGTGTATGGCTTGGCTCCTCCCACGCAGAGCATTTCACCAGCGTGTTTCGGGCCGTGTCCTCCGGTCATCTGACGTAGTGGTGATACCAGGCGTCCGACTCTCATTTTATCAGATATAGGTACCATCCGAAACAGCCGTGGTTCGGCAGTACCTGCACCGTCCTAAACCACCTCTATCCTAACCTAACTCTTTATTTATGTATCAGTATATTCCGAGGATACTCACAATCAGCATACACATCGCCGTGTAAGTCCAAAGCGGTAAGATCAACGCAGTGCGCCAAGGTATTCTTATTCCACACCTCTAGGTACTGCTTCTTGGACTCTTTACCCAACTTCTCCTCGCGAATCAACGCTTTGAACGTCTCGCGGGGAGAAACCGCTGATAATAACCTGGAAATATTGTGCTTATAGTTGAATTGAATAAAAATAATTTTAATTGGGAATTGACGCTAGTGAACTTCGTTACAATATTATTGGTCGAAAGAAAAATTTACTTTCCGCATAATTCGAACCATCTGGTTAAGTGTACTAGCCGCTCTGAGTTCCTAAGCTATTCTCTATCCCGCTTGCAGTGATTTTTAATCAATTCAAAGGGTTAAAGCCAGTGCCATCTATCAAGCAACTAATAAGTTGAATTCGTTATCGCCGTGACTATAAGTATTTTTTTATTCATGTATTTTAGGCACATTATAAAATTATTTATGAAGGTAGATGAAGAATCAGGAGAGACTCAAATTTATAAAGCTCAATTTTTATTATTTCACTATAATAAATGTGTAGCGGAAAGTTCAGATGCTTTTTTAAAAAAATTCCGTGCCCAAAGAGCAAAATTTTGCGGATTTGAAAAGTGCAGAAAGATAATATTTATGCAGAAGCGCGCACCCGTGCCAAGGGCCAGTACCAGTTGCATGGATAAGGAAGGACCACTGATTGGATCACTTGTTTAAAATAAATACCTCAACTACTTACTCATTACTGATGTCATTTCCGAAATCACTCTCAGCGATAACATTCAAACCATCATCCAGGGTGTAGGTAGAAGCATATTTGGTGTTCTTCCCTTTGTCAAAGCTGCGCACAGACCACTTAGCTGTTATTTTGTTGGCAGTCTTGTTAAGATTTCCTCCAGATATAGAAGGTATCTTTGATAGTGTTTTGTAGGCGTTGACTATGCTCTCTAGCTGTAATTAGATATTTAAAATCTCAAACATTGAATATAGAAATAGTGTAACTACATCGTCAGTCAATCCATAAAAATACTACGTAAAAATACTACATAAATTAACAACGAGGTCGTGAGCATATAAAATACAATTATGTAAGTAAACTCTATTGTTGCTTACTAAGTAAGCATTTGTAAGGCGGAAATGATAGTCGAGTAGGTATAAATACACTCAAATACAAATGGTAATGGACTGATCAGTTCCGTTTCATCATGATGCGATCCAAAAAGAAAAGTGGACTAGCTAATTACAACAGCTGATTTCGTGTTTAAATATACAGGAAATTAATATTTATATAATAATTAATAACACTTAATTAAAACAATTAAGTACCTACAAAAATCTCATGAGAAACCAGCACATGATAATTGTTCTTAATGGTGTAATAACCCCTCAGAAGTCTAGTTTTTCATTAACCATAGCTACGATAAAATACAGTATGATCTCGTAATAACTCTATAAAAAAAAAAGCAACTTGTAACATAGAAAATTTAGTAAATAACTATTAAACTCACCTGTGAAGACATTTTGAACATTCCAGTGCTCAAAGTACAATGAATGCCACTATCTGCAATGTAATCATAATAAATATTCATTATCAACATGTTTATGTAAATCTAGTAAATAAAGTAGGGTTTGTTCAGTGATTTAGATACTCATTTATTTGTGTTGGGCAGCCTCGGATCTTGAATTTTTTTGAGGCGGGCAAAAAAAAAACTAAAAAATGCCATCTGCCAATATTTTTACCTTCATCATCATTATCAATTCAGCCATAAGATACTCATTGATGGATATAGGCCTCCCGCAAAGAACACCGCAATGACCGGTCTAGCGCTGTTTAATCAGATTAGTGTATTCATTTGCCAAGCTTTAAGTGCCCTCCAGGATCTTCCTCCCCGAGATCCGGGACCCCAAAATCATTGGGTTGAAGTCAAATCTTAAAATATTATTTAAAATAGGATGTGGAGTTTCTTGCCAGATTCTTGGCTGCCCTTGGAACTGGTAACTAGAGTAATTCTTATAATAATATAAGAATTACGACTATTCATAAATATGTACCTACCTAATTAATATTCTACATAAAATGAAGAATCGGTTAGGAAACGCAAAAGAAGATAGAGGATTGAAGAGGGAATTGTACCTAAAAATTAGAAACATTCCCTTCGCTACGCCTATGGTCCACCGTCCATGCATTTCATCCAAGGATTATTTTTTTAAAATTAAGAAATGAAGTAAGCAATAACATATTAAATTTATATGTATTTTCAATAAAGCTCACAAATTTTCTCTTATTTTTATCATGGTCTTATCTAGCATAGTGTTTTTAGTGGATAAAATAACTGATTTTTAACTTATGCAGGTACCTAAACCACCAACCAAACCATTAAAACCTTAGTTTTTATTTGCAGACACTTATTATTATTATGAATAATTATTTTAACTAAGTCATCATCAATATTCTAATTTTACATACCTAATCAATACAATTATAATAAATGCTTCTTTATAAAATAATTTAAACTCTATAGCCACATTAATAAGGCTGTTTTTACATTTGCTTTATAAAAGGTGAATAATAATACTACCTACTGTCATTTTTTTTTTCTACTAAGTAATCAATGAGTAAATACTTCTTATGTACTATAAGTCAAAAAAATATTGATTCCCATAATATTGACTTTTAATACATGTTACTGCCATGGTTATCTAGGTGTGAATGATTTACCAACAAACATAATTGAACATGCTTATTTTATTGTTAATGAATGTGTTAAGTATGAAAATCAGATAAACAATTTACACAAAACATAATGAGAAATAAACATTGACAATTTAAACATGAGACAAAGTAAACAAATGATAATAGGTATAACAATTAATTTTGTTTTAAACTTTGGGTCCTTGAAATAGCATGCAACAACACGGTTGTCTAAGTAGACAGTGGGATGTGCTGTATAATAAAAATCTCAAAATAAGGACTAGCCTTAGCCATTCTTGACAGAGCAGAGTGAAAAAAGATATTGATAAAAAAAATTGTAAGTTTGAAAAGCTCCCTTGATGGTTTAGATACACAATTAGTGACCGGATAGGATAGATGGTGCTATGATAGACAACGTCGGGCAGGCCAGCTGATAGGTAGTCTAGTAAAATTTACAATATGTGAAGCGAAACCACTGAATCCCTTTTTAGGAATATTACATGCACAGAGGAGCGCCAGATTCAGCAAAGTTAAAGTATATTATTATAGGTATGGAGAAGAAGTACAGAAAGCTTCACATAAATGTTTTTTGTAAATTTATATTTAATGAATAACGATCGAATTTCGGCCATCTTGTCTGGAATAATAGTAGGTAATAATAATTATTAACTGTTTAGTCATTTTTGATAAAACATTTGCATTTTTAATAATTTTAATCTCCACCAGGTCCAGCCTAACCCTGGCTCAAGATCGAAATTCGTGGAAATCAGGGAAAGAGGCCCTTGTCCAGCAGTGGGTGTGGGACTATAAGAGCTAAAAGTACCTACCTAACTTACAAATAATTGGGTATTTTAGTAGGTAGGTACCTAGGTAGGTTTAGTATCAAATAAATAATATTGTATTTTAATTCATAGAATGACATTAAAAGACCCTTTTGGAGCTTACCAATACTTAAATAAAATCAGCTGCTCTGACTCCTGAATGATTCTTGCTCTGATTCTTCGAATTCCAAAGCCACAATGAAGTTGCGATTCTTATTACTTCACAAACCAAAATCTCCTGAACTCCTGCCTGTTCGTAATCTCAACAAGTTTCAAAATTTTATGTAGTTGTAGGAAAGCCTGGGAAATACGGGAAAAGACTTGCTGACTTGCAAGAAAGGAAAAACCGTGGAAAACTGAAAAAACCGGTGAAATCTGAGTGAAGGAGAGATAGATAAGAGCGTGATAAGAGAAAATAGTTTAAATTACATATTGCTTCTTGTTAGCTATAACTAAAAATAAACCTTACTCCTTTATGATAAGGTTCTTCGGGTATATTAAAAAAAATATGACAAAAATAGTCAAGTGATTGACTTGCTAACCGCGGTGTCTCTTTCGCACACATTGCAACTCCACTGTTACAACTTACAAGAGTAGACCTCTATCCTCTGTCCATATTTCATTAAAGACAGAGGATAACAAGAATTTTCATTATCCTTATTATCCAAAAATCCTACCAATCTACAATCATTAGCATAATATTACATTAAAAGTGTGAGCAATATCATAAAAAAAACGACTTATACTCTATGTATTCTCTGACAAGTGACAGCAGCAGCAGTGACAATTGACATTGACAGCCCCACGCCAACCCAGCTGCCGCTACGCTAGCCGGTGTAATGCAAATAAATTACAAACAAAGATTATGTTGCCGCCGGTAGAACTGAAAAAGTATAAAACCACTACGTTCAGAGTACGTAGCGTTTAGTAAGACTCATCAGATGTGTTATGAAGTAAAAAAAATCAATATTCTCTAGGGTATAGCATACCTAAAACAGAGAGTCTAAATAAAAGCTGTGACAAAATCGAATAACTACAATCTATAAACCTTGCCTGAAACCTGAGCAAGCTATAAAAAAAAACAAGGCTTATCTAACTGTATTTTGTTTACTGAGCATCGATAAGGTTCAGATCACATTACAAGTTATGGCTAAATCATGAGAACCTGAATTAGCCTCAGAAGATACCAACAAACATGAATCTAGTAAGTATATACTTATAAATTATAAACGAATACATTTCTGAAATTTATGTTTTATCTTGTTGCTTCAACTTTTTTAATACTTAAGTTTTTGGAGCAACAAAAACAGGAAAAGGAATTAATAATAGTGGGTAGCCAATTGTGGCTATCATTAGTTTCTTACTATTTTACTTTGATGCTAAGGTCGCTTTGATGAATTTGAAGAGAAACATTCATTATCTCTTATGTTTCGAAGTAATGACAAGCATTACAACATTACTAAGCTATTTAAAGCTAAGAAAATCATCCTTTATACGGTTACTGTATTTGTACACTTGCAGAAACAGGAATTACGGGTGAACATAGAAAGGCTGAATGTACACAAATGTGACAAATGTCCGAGAGTCTTTACGAGCCTTGGCTTGATAAAGCACATGGCCTATCATGATAATTGGTTTTTATCACATGTAAGTTTCTATTGCAATAATTATTACCTACTTACTTATTAAGCATTCTTTACCTTTTTCACTGGAATGCCGGATTGTAAAACTATGTTGCATAACTTTTTACCTATAAATGCCAGAGTGTAAATCTACAAAATGTCACTTTTTTCAAATCTAATTATTAGTCAGTTTTTCTAATGCAATCACATCAAGTTTCATCACATCAAAGACTTCATCTTGCTTCCTCTCTATCGCACCCTTACAGTTTCGCTTGACATGTGACATTACCTAAGGGCGCGATAAGAAGATTATTTTTTCATTTCCAATTTAAAAAATTGTGGCACTTGCTGCCGCCTTCTTTCGAATGCCGCCCCGGGCCATGGCCCCCTGCACCCCTCACGCTACGCCACTGTGTGTAAAGCTATGTTAGTGATCTATAGGTAGTTTATACTCTGACAGCAGGCACATAAAAAAGAAAGGTCATTATTTACATTATATTTAATTTAACCCTAGATATAAAAAATTGCTTCAAGCCATTTAAATAACCATGAAAATATTTTACAGATTGTAAGTGCCAAGGTTGTTCTAGAAAGGATTAAAATATTCGAATGTGAAAGCTGTATTCAAAGCTTTACAAGTAAAAGAGACTATATGTTTCATAAGCTCAAACACATACAGAATAATGTGTAAGTATCTGCTATTTTATCTACGGTTATTGAGTTCTACAGGGAAGCCTATGTCCAATAGTGGACATCTATTGGCTGTTGATGATGATTTACTATTTAATAACTATGATTATAGTAAAGTTAAAATCTCGCTGCAGACTCGGTCATAAATCATAATCCGAGTAGGGATGTGCGCTAGTTGCGCGCGCGCAAGGCCGTTATCGATAAAGGAATCATTAAGGTTATCACGTAAACTCTTCTCGTAAGAACATATTGGTACCCATTAGTTAATTCTATAAACAGAAGGTAATTATAAAAAAACTAATATTTTACGCTCTTAATTACATAAAAAGAGGGTAATTAACAAATATGTTTTCGTCTCCTTTGCTACCCGAATCAGACGAAGAATTTTATTTTTTTATTTTAAGTTTTATATATACGTTCTTTTGTTTATATATTTAATATGCATAAATTGTAAATTTGGTAATGAAATATAAAAAATAAATGTGTTTTTACATAAAATACATAAAACTATCGATATCACTCATCGATTGCAGTAATGCACAGGACTACGTGTGAGCGAGGCTTGCCCATAAGGCCCGTGAGTGGGAAAGAGAGCGAAACACTCGAATGATTTATGACCGAGTCTGCAGCGAGATTTTAACTTTACTATAGTAGCCCAAGTCCAAGCTTCAGAACTTTTAAGTATAAAGAAGAAACCTATTTTTTTAGAGCCTAACAATAGGTAAAATTGAATGGCCCTGATAACTATTTATATTGTCTTCAAGAAAGAACTATTTAATACCTACATCAATTTATTTTTTCTTAACTGCCCTAAGTTATAAACAATTTTGGCATATATTTTATACAAAAACACAACCGGCATGGAGGCTGAGGTGCTTCGAGTTTTGAGCCTAAAAAGTTCCTTATTAAATAGTTCTATATGTTTTGAAACTTTTGACACCAGATCCACTCAAAAAGTATTGCATTAAATGCATTTAATGAACATTTTTAGTATTTATTTTTTACATTAATTCCAGGAGAGATGATAGACTAGAGAAAAAGTCACAACTCTTAAATTCGGATATTAACAAACCCTACAGTTGTCCTGATTGTGATTACAAATTTGTTACTAAAGGCGCTTTGGAAGAACATTCAATACTTCATCAACCATTTCCTCACATCTGTGACTGTGGCATTGGATATTATAAACAACGAGATTTAATACTCCACAAGAAATTAGTACATAAAACTGAACTAGAAACTGTCAAACATAATACAAACTCTATTCCTAAAGTAAGTAAACAGAATAATATTAATGGCCAAACATTAAAATCAGATTTAATAAAAAAGAAAAAACTTAAAAAGAACACAGGAAAGCGAAAAATAAAATCTGAGAATGGAAAACTGGAAGAAAAGAAACCGAAAGTAAGAAAATATATATATCCAGATATAGATATAAAACAATTAGATAAAAATATATTTGAATGCCCTCTATGCAAGAAACATTTAAGTTCTAAAAAAAATGTTTATGTACATTATCGTGTACACAGCGGTGAACGTCCTTACAGTTGCGATCAGTGTGGCAAGGCTTTCACTCAGTCAGCGGCACTAAGGAGACATAAATATGTGCATAAAACTGAAGACCAGGAAAACTTTCAGTGTGCATATTGCGAGAAAGTATTTAATTGTCCCGAAAATAGGAACCGTCATGAGTTAATACATGGTACTAAAAAATTCCTATGTACCGTCTGCGAGAAGGCGTTCCACGACCCTTCCGCATTGGTACGTCATAATCGAATCCACACTGGAGACAAGCGGTACAAGTGCCCTTACTGCCCTATGGCATTCACAGATGTCAGCGGCTACAAGCCACATATACTGCGACACAAAAACATAAGAGACTTCTCATGTGATATATGTCAATTAAAATTTATTACTAGAGGAGATTTAAAATTGCACTCACAAATTCACGATTTAAACCGGGAGCTAAAGTTCTGCTGCGACTATTGTAAGAAACGTTGCTCTACTAAACACAACTTACAGACACACATAATAAAGTTGCATTTATTTTTGAAGCATAAATGTGTTATATGTTATAAAAAATGTAATAGCGGTAAAGAATTAAAGAAGCATTATAAGACTCATAACTGTCTGCTGTTTGAATGCAATGATTGCTCTCGTGTGTTCAGAACGAAAGATAATCTTGCTCGTCACTTTATGAGAAGACATATGAGAATACAGTGTGACAAATGTCTCAAATTATTTCGTTGTCAATCAGATCTAAAGAGGCATCAGGAGAAGGAAGGAGGGAAGTGTATGTATGTATAAGTGAACAAATATTTGGTTTTATAAAATTCTAAAGAAAATAATTTAATCATTTTCCAAAAAAAAAATGTGTTTAAAAAAAAGACTTATATTTTGTAGTAGTCAGTGGCGTAGCGTGAAGGGGAGGCAGGGGGGGGCATGGCCCCGTTCGGCATACAAAATGGGGCGGCGGCAAGCGACACAATTTTTAAAATTGAAAAATCTTCAAATCGTAGGGTAAGGCAAACTAAACCGAAAGGTGCGAAAGTGAGGAGGCGAGATAAAGTCTTTGATATGAAATGATATGATGACACGTCTGATTGCACTGTAAAAACTGACTAATAATTAAAATTGGGGGGAGAGGGGCGAATTTCAGTCTGCCCCGGGCGGCAAAAACCCACGCTACGCCACTGGCAGTAGTAGAATATGTTATATTTCATACTAAGTAGAACAATTTAAGTGATCATTTAATAATATGAAGTTCATTCTTTTTAATTAATATTTCCTTTTTTTTAATCCAGGCACAAGTTATAAAGATTTAAGTTTTCTACTGTTAAAAGTATCTTCTCTTATATATCTTCTCTATTTTATAATTAGTAAATTATAGATTATTATTTTAATAATATTATAAATTGTTGGATTGATAAAAACAAACTTTAATTTTGTTATGTTGATGTTATTTAGCTAATTCTCATTTTTAAATAATTTAATTACACATTTATTATGTTTTTGTTATTGATTCATTGATATGATACGTAGTACAAATACGAATGAGAGTAATTTAACAGTGTTAGTTTGACTAAAGAATCCTATTAATGTTGGATATTTAATCATTATTTTTTATACAAGTTACGGTCATTGTAATGATATAGTATCCCTGATAAGTATATTTCTGACTGATATCTATACATATGTCTGAAAGAATATTTGTTTAGTTAAGTGGAAAAAGTAAAAGACGAGCGAGTCTAGAACCCGCGACTTCGCCACACCGATTTTTTATACATGTTAAAACCATGCTAAGTTTATTAAATATAATTATTGAGTAAGAATTTTGAAAAAACAACTGGTACAGGTAGGGCGATTCGACCTTCAGCGTACCGTGCCGACGCTCTGACCGCTAAGCCACCTTATCCCTGATTATAAGTATAATAAAACTTATTCTAATTTATATAAAATAAAACTGATTTTAACTCATTCTGGTGGGATACGGTGGCTTAACGGTCAGAGCGTCGCGGTCGGCACGGTATGCCGAAGATCGTAGGTGCGAGTCCCACCCGTACAAATTGTTTATAAACTATAACTGACTGTTACCCAAACCTGTTGTTAACCAAATGCTATAAACAGCATTGTGTTACTGCCCACATCCATCCAAATTCAAGTTCCTACATAACGTTTTAAAGGAGACGTCTTGGTATTGGCAAATAAATAATCTGCTGATATTTTTTTATCGTAAAAAAATTGCTAATAAACATTACAAGGCGCCTTTTATGATGAGTTATACATATTTACACAATTTGAAATTATATAGTTGCTTATGAAGTTTATATTAAATACAATATATTGGATTTATATTGGATGGCAAAAAGAGATTCGTAATTTCAACTGAATCGACTCTGTAGCTTAGGTGGTAAAACGATGGCACGTCAGGGATCGCGGGTTCAAGTCCCGCCCGAGTCAGTTATTTTTGCGAGTTTCTTATTAAATAATATCAAAAACATACATAAAATATTGTCAAATTATTTTATTATGCCTTTTGTTGAAGTTTGTGCAGATAGTTGATACATGTTATATTCTATGAATGTGAATACTGGGTTCGAATCCCAGGTTGGGATATTCTCAGTAACAGCACTGAGTTTTGAACTGTGCCCAGTAATAGGCATATTGCGGATGTCAAACAGATGTCCGATGTATCCCCTTTGGGGATTACAGGCGTAATGTTATTTTTATGTTATAAGCTTGACTGATAATATTAAGAATAATCAAATGTAAGTAGGTCTATTAATTTAATATTGAAATAATATCAATACAAATGATAATTATTGTCTGCCTTTGATTATTAAATAAATAAATTTTATAAAATCGTTTTTTTTAGTTGCGTTGAATTTAAACGTGGTCTTCAAGCAAGTCACTCTCACGTGTGTCTCGCTTGTGTTTTGGTCGCAATGAATTTTAATCCATATTGCATCGCCTAATAGATAATAATTCCTTCACCGTTTTAGCATAATTAATTTCTAATAAGCACATAAATCCGAAAAGTTGGAGGTGCGTGCCCAGGTTTCGAACATGCGACCTTTGATTTGGCAGTCCAATGGTCATACCACTTGGTTATCACTGCCTTTATATTATTAATGTGGCTAACAATGTAGCGAACACAAAACTTAGTCTGTTATTTTTCATAATCTATTAAATATTACGGAAACCTGCTGAAATATCTACTCAGGGTGAGAAGTTCAGAACAAATAACTTTATTCCGAACAAAAGTCCAACTTCTGGCGAGAAACTTTTGACTTATTGAAAGTTTACTTGAAATTGAAAGTGTAGTTCCTAGGTGCTTTATTCAAAGCGAAGTTTGGTCAATGAATCTTGCCTTGACAGTTACCTACCTATGCAGTGTTCCTTTTACATCTTTTAGATTCAAAACCCATATTTATTAAGAATAGTTAATGGATTCCCCAACGACAAAAATGGCTGAAAAAAAAATCAGAAATAAGTAAATAAATCTTGTCCCGAATTTCCGATATCTATACTGCTGTAGCGCAAACGTAACATGACACCTACACCCTACTTAACGCATTAATCCCCAGCTTGTTTCCTAATCAGCAAAATCAATAAAGTTCAAGTTTGTTAGCAACATGGGTCGTGGGGCAAGTGACGGTGAGCGCCGCGCGCCGGCCGCCGCGCCGCACCGGCCGCGCCGCTCGATACGCGCGTCGCGCACGTACCGCGCGTCATTACTGCCGCCCAACCCAGCCAACACTCCATTGTGTATCAATAAACCTTAAAACGTACACCGCCCGGTAATTTCTGGACAAAAACCTAAAATATTAAAGAACCTGGCTTCCTTTATAGTGGACAAAATGAAATTTTAAAACAATTAATAATAATAATTTAAATCATTATAATTCCTTAAAATTAAAGTGGAATCACAGTGGTACACAAGGTTTGTAAAAATATTTAAGTAAGTAATTAATTGTTTAATAACTTTGGCACCTAGCTTTTTAATTATTTTTGTTTGTTTTTTTTTATATAGGTATTCCCGCGTCACGTCAAACTTCCGTGTTGTTTTTGTACTATTATAGAAAGGATATCTACTATAATCAAAACTAAAAAGTTTTAAAATGAATGAAGTTGATTTGATCAAAGAAGTGGAAAAGCGGCCAATATTGTACGACAAGTCCGTAAGTGGATTTAATAAGACAAAGCTAAGAGACGATGCGTGGAAAGGAGTACAAGAAGCACTGAACGTGTCTGGTAAGGTTTAGTAAATATTATACCTACGAATCTTATTATCTGCCCTAGTGATAATCCCATGACGTGTTGTTTTTATCGCAAGCAACAAAGTTAGTCAAACTTTCAAGTAGGTAGGTACCTACCTAGGCTGAAAGTAGTGTCGCTTTCCATACATTTTACGTCGCAAAACGCCAACACGCCTATTAAATTTTATATAGATATACGAGTAGGTACCTACGCACGAAACAAGTGGTTTCCTAGTGGGTTTTCTAAATAGAATTTCATTATTTGTAGCAGCCCGAAGTTTAGAACTATACGTGGTGATTTACAATAGGAGCATTGAATCAATGAACTAGTTGAATCAACCGTTAATCTCCTTTCAACGTAGTTAACGTTAATGAATCAACTAGTTGAATCCTTCAAAGACGTTTAGGTCAACTGTTCGATCGTTAGGTTATACTCACTGTCTTCGTTTGAATCAACTAAAATCGAGAACGCAAACGCTACAAATGAATGAAAACAACGTTAATTAATATCTATCCAACGTTTTCTACTAAATACCAACGAATTAAATATGTAGTAGGTACTTTTCAAACTACGTTTCGCTATTTTAACACATTACTTAAAAATGGATTAACTGTAGGTACCTACGCGTTGATTCAACTTCATTCGTTGAACATTTTCGATTAAACGATGCAATGACACGTTAAAAAACGGAAAAACCTTGACCCACCACTGCAGGCGCCTAGCTGTCCCCCCCCCCCCCCAGCATCCCTGTCAGACGGAGACGGAACGTAGAATAGCCATTTGATTATCCCCCCACGCTACGCCACTGGATACCTACATTATTTTAGAAGTAGTAGGTAATCTTTCTCCTTGTTTCTTCAATTATTTTCTACAGTCAACAACACAATTATCTACAGGTACCTACTGTATGTGTAGATATCTATAGGTTTTAGTTACATACTTTCTAATTTCTTCCATAGCTTTCTTTATATTGTCTGTTGTGGCTAACTTCTAAGAACTACTACTTATAGGTACCATACAGGCTTAAAATAATTCATGTCAATATAGTTTTTTATGTGTCAGAATCTGAATGCAAGAAGCGCTGGAGGTCTCTTCGCGACTCATTTATCAAACTTCAGCGGACCCACGGAGGTCGCACCAGGTGGCCATATCATCAAGCTATGAGGTTTCTTCTGCCGCATATAGAGCCGAAGGAAGGTGCCAATGGGTAACTATGTTATTTTAATTCTTAAGAATTTAAACTTAGAACTTAGTGACAAATTGTTGTTTTTAAATTAGATAAGAGTAGGATCTGAATCTGTGACCGGTTAAATAGATTCCGCTCTGCTCTTCTAGACGTTGTTCTGACAATAATGCCATATACTTTCAGTTTTACCAAATTTCACAATTTTCTGGACAACTTTTCCTTTTTTTCCCCCCTAAAACCTTATTCAGACTATTTATACTTCAACGAAGATTTTTGTCGGACAAAAAGTACCTAAATTAGATCATACAAAGCAATAAAGACTACTATTATTACTTATGCTTTGCTTCCGTACCTATATTCTCGGCTTCGGATCGGATGTAGTTGGAAACCGTTCAATGATTTTTACAAATCATAGACAGCTCTTCACCATTAGGGCTGCCAAAAGGGAAAAGCGAGTGGTTTTTTTACAATAAATAATAATAAAAAACCAACCACGACGCATAGACATAACGCATAGAACGAATAGCCTTCGGTACAATATACCTACCCTTTCCGAGGCACCTTGTAGAAATAAATAATTTTCTTATCAACAGAATAAAAAAAGAAGGTGAAGATTCTGATGGTGAAGAGGAAATACGTCAACGAGCATGCATGCCTGATCTAAGTTATAGTCAAGACTCCAAGTATGAAGACGACGATGAAGAGGGGTCCCAGCCGTCGCCTAAGAAACCTCGACAAAACTCCGATGATGAAGAAATCAGTTGTCAATGTAACAGATCAGATCCTGACGAACTCTTCCTCCTTAGTTGCGCGCCGACCCTCAAAAGATTGAACTCGAAACAAAACTCCGTTGCTAGACTCAAGATCCAACAAGTCTTGTTAGAGTCAGAGTTTGGATCCCAAATGGATCTCCCTTACGTTACTCCTGCTAGCGATTGTGGATTCGATGCAGCTGAATAATTATTGGTTTGATAGTTAATATTTTAGCACATTATTAGCATCGTTTATCAATAACACAAATACAGACGGAAATACAAGGAAAATTACAGCTTGACTACCTATACCTAAGTTAAATTACATTATTATTGGTATTACTTATACTTAGTTATAGAAAATAAATATTCTAGTCATCAAAAAATAGCAAATAATAATTGAGAATAATAGTTTGAACCTTGTTAATGCAATCTAGTCATATTCCGACATAATTTAGTTTCTTGGGAAATTAAAGATGATAATAATGGGACCTAGGATTGTTCCTTGGCGAAACCTTTTTTGATCGCTTTAGGTTGGATTTATTGTCATTAAAAAAAAAATTCCGACGAATAGAGAACCTCCTCCTTTTTTTGAAGTCGGTTAAAAAGAGTAAATCCTGTATTTTAATAATGTTATGCTGGTTATAATAATAGCAGATTTAATAAAAAATCTTGGAAGCGTTTTCGGTTTGACTCATATGAAATGCTTGTGGCAAGTCCAAAGTTACTTATGTGGCGACCACCGCCACCTATACGCAGCGACGAATACCACGACGACAACCAACGCCATCTAGTACGCCACGACGACGAAGTCCTGAATCGCGCAAGCGAAGTTAACACAACATGTGAACCTAATATCAGTACCCAACTACCACCGTTGGGCAAGTGCCCGCCAGGCAGAACACCCGCCTGGTCGGAGGATCCTCCCTTTTAAATGGAGGAACGCCTCACCCTGTTCCTCCATAGTGGTGACCCCGACGTGATCATCCTTAGTGGTGATCCGAGCAGAACAGCAGCGCAACCTTCGAAGACTCTTCAGGCTACGTCATCGCATCATCGCCATCGTCGTCTCTCCTTCACTCCCTAGCAGCAACCTCTCCAGCACTTGGATCGAGCAGCAGCAGCAAGCAGCAACTCTCAGCGAGTTAATCGAGCCAGCCAGCACCTGGGCACCATGGGCATCCTGACCACCTGCCTGCAGCGAACGCGCAAGCCTGGTCAGACCCGCAGCCACACCAACGACTTCGGCACCGCACACTGCACTTCGGCCGGTCACTAGCAGCGCACATCGCTCCTGGTCGACGCAGCAGCCAGCCGCTACACACCACTGCACCACCTCGACTCACTGAGGCATCATGTGCAGCATCACCCTCGACGCACCGAGGACATCGCCGCTCACCGTCCCGACGCGTGGACTCCGCGGCACTCAAGCCTGGCCCTGGCAGACTCCTGAGAAACATCGCCCTCCGGTCTTCGGGGGGGAGTGATGTGGCGACCACCGCCACCTATACGCAGCGACGAATACCACGACGACAACCAACGCCATCTAGTACGCCACGACGACGAAGTCCTGAATCGCGCAAGCGAAGTTAACACAACATGTGAACCTAATATATCAGTACCCAACTACCACCGTTGGGCAAGTGCCCGCCAGGCAGAACACCCGCCTGGTCGGAGGATCCTCCCTTTTAAATGGTGAAAACTAGAGAAAGAGGAGTGTGAAAATGAATGGCATGTTTTAATTAAGATTGCATTAATTGCAAAATTGATTAAGATTTAATTAGATTTAAAAGCTCAATTTACATTGCCGCGGAACGCTGGCCAAAGCATAAAATGAAAGCAACGAAACATAATAGATATTAATTAAATAAGTTGCGCGTTTTCCAGGGAATTCTGGCGCATTCTAGAGAATTTTGACAGCTGCCGAGGGTCGGCGGAGTTAGTTTGTACGTTACACGATTGAATAAAAATCAATATGCTATGTCCAATTCTGTTCATTTCCATTCCATTCCGCAGCTATGTAAATTGAGCCAAAAGGTTGTTATTAGAAGTTATTGTAATAGTTTTTCTCATATGCCTACCTACACCGCATTTATTGGTGATTCAGCAGATAATTTAAAACGTTACAGAAGTTTACAGAACAGGATTTGATTAATCGTAATTAATGTTTTTATTAGGTTAATTAGTTAAATATTTATTAATTGTAAAATACATCTTTTAAAATCAATAAAACTATATTTTTAAAATCCTCTATAAATGAATAAATAAACCTGTTTTAAACCTTTAGTAATTTTTGTTTCGTAGTTCAGAAATAATACTTTCCCGCCGCCGCCGCTACCTTTTGCGGCGTAGCGAGAGAGGGGGGGAATAACTCGCAAGAGATGCACCTGGCGCCAGAGGGTGACTACCGACCGTTGCCGGCCTGTGGACGCGGACTTAGGGGTGGCACGCGCCTGATCAGCAACCGGACAAAATAGGTGGCATGGCGCGCCGAGTTTCGTACGCGCCTCCCACGAAGGAAGGTGCGAGATATCGGTTAGTGCTATATGCGCCTTAAATATAAGTAGAACGTTATTGGATGCATCCATTACCTAACTAGTGTTGTGCACAAATGAACAACACTAGAGGTCGGGGTCTGGAGTGGACGATACTGGCCAACTTCTTTCCTCCTGATATCTTCTCACCAGACGCTCGGTGTCTGCCATGCAGTAAGGACGAGTCTGTAACACACGTTATTATAAAAGTGGTTGAAATCAAGAAAGAACCACTATACGTTTCCCCTCGTTAATATAGTATGTACCTAATGTTATTTTGTAGGTATGTACTATCGTGGACAAAGCCGGTGCACCACTCTTAAGGTTACAATCGCTTGCACCCGGCGTCCGATCGTAGCACTAGCTCCGCCGCTACGCACGTAGCATCGTTCAAAGCATTTTGATCACAAAGTGGTGCACCGTTCGTGTCCGCGATAGTACCACGTATGTACTTACAAAATAACATTTCTTTCCACCTCTTTAGGCAAACATAAACATAAATTAAAAAATTAAATATGTTGTACAGTCATGAGCACAAACAAGTACACGTGCATTTTGAAATCGCCAATAGATATCTGTACCTATATTATTATCGATCAGGACGATTAGGTAATACAGCAGTGGGCACGGGCAGTGGCGGAGGCTCCATACAACTCGATTCCTACCAGCTTCCCATTGAAAAGTGGCACAGTCTATAATGCATAAGGAGATAACTACTATACTCCGTGACTAGTGTGTAAAATACCAGCATCCTTAAACTCATCATTATGAACAACTTTTACTATGGGACCAACCCTGAAATTGCAAAAAAAAAATCCCATCGTTGATCCCATAGTAAAGTTCTTCATTCAGTAGATTCTATTTTACCGAATTTAAGGTCCAATAGATTAAATTATATTCGCTATGTTTGTGCTTGCAACTGTACCTATTTAATAATTATAATAAACACGTTGTTAAGTGTGTTTACTCCGTTTACCTACTCATATTTCTTGCTTAGTAATGTTTTTCAAGTATTTTGCTGTGGTAGACAATGCACATTATGCAGTACGGAATTTTTTAATTATTTTGCAATTAAAATATTTAAGTTTGCTTACAAAAGTTATAATTAATAAAAAGTCTAAGTATTTGGTTTTTTGGGTACCGTACCTACTACCTACCCAAAGGCTAACTTAAAAGGGTCATTCCCGTTGGGTAACACCCCCCGTCGTTCACACTGTTGACGAACGGGAATTTTTTTTCCCAGTCGTCAACCTATTACCACAGTATAAAAGCCTGCGCTGTCCTTCCGTCTGTCCAGATCTATATATAGAGGATGTCATTGCAGGTGCAGCATGTTAAATAGATCAATATTGCTATATGACGATCAATAATCGAATCGATCAATAGATATAGATAGGTACCTATGATTTGCGCAGCGGTTAGATAATTCCCCTTCTGCGTTTGGTATCGCGGGATAGATTCTCGCACGGGGTGCATTTGTGCATTGTAAAATTATATGAGCCGATTTCACCACTGACACTTGACTAAACGCGAGCGTTTAACTGAGTTCAATACTGCAATTTGTGTATGGCTAAACTTAGTTTAAACTCGGTTATCAAAGTGAATGGTGAAATTGGGCCTTAGTTGTACCCACGATACATGATAAAATTGGAATAATATGCGGCTTCATTAAAAAAATGGTTAAGTAGCTACTTAACCAGTTTATAATAAATGATCAAAAAAGTATGTGTTGCATCAGCAGACAAATAATTATTGTTATTTTCCATCTTGAATCAGTCTATAAGCACCCTTATTATTATTATCAAAACAGCTAAATATTTATGAACTGTGGATTAATAAATTTTGTAACCTAAAATATTGTAAGCCATTATATTTAAAAGAGCAACCATGGAGTTTCTTGCCAGATTCTTCTCCATGAAGGGTAGGCTGCCCTTGGAACTGGCAACTATTTTAGAGTCACTCTTACAACAAACAATATTAGAATTATGACTATTCATAAGTTCCTAATGGTCTACATGAATAAAAATATTTTGATTTTGATTTTGTACGTAAAATATTTCTTATTTAATGTTATATAAATACCTAAATATACCAACGTAAAATATACAATTTAAAGTTTATGGGGTTTTTAAATAATAACCAATCACATAAATTAACTCATTTATTTTTCAAAAACACAAACAAAACTACAAACAGTCTAGTACCTATTATAATATGCATTGCTTAATATAAAACATAATCTTTATTTCAATTATGTACATATTTGTTTACAATTATCCTAGTAAGTTCATTTAAGTAGGTAAATGGAAAATTTTCCATTACTTACAGACATAGATCGAAATAACTGGGCAAAGTTCAGAAAAAAATATACACAGATAGGTATTATTAATTATAATCAGTGCACTTATACATATAATAATAACTAAATTATAAAATCATGCTTTATAAATTATAGTAAAAAATTGCAACATATTTCTATCTATGCGAAATTTGCTTTCGTCGGTTCGCTCTACTCGTAAAATCTGTTGCGTCAACAAAAATCGAAATATTTTTACGACTAGGGTTAGTTAGATATTAAATTTGTTTTTTTTAATAATTCACTGGGTATTTTTTATAACTTTATAAAATTCTACAGCAAAAAGCCAAGTAGGTACGAAGTCCATTTGTGACGAGCCCAAGTTTCGCATTTCACAAACAATGTAAAAAAAATTGTACATGGATAGAATTTCATTTTAGGTAGGTATTTAGGTACAGTCTGAGACAATTGGTCGTAAAATGCCTTTTACAATGATCAAAGTTACCTTAAAACATTACATGTTTAGACTTTATTGCATATAGTGGAAATCTGATTCATAAACAATAACTGACCGACAGTAAACCGTAATAAAATGAGAATTAGAATGTTTCACGAACAGCTCTCATATTGTTTATTATTATTGTATGAATTTATTGTGCGACACACACTATCCGTTTCATAAACATATGTACCTAATTACACCTTGGCAAAAAAGAGTCTGGAAAAATTGGGGGCGCCGCTGGCGCATTTTATACACTACAATTCATAATTACAAGTTATTTAGTGCTTACATATTTCTATGAAGAGTTTTTTGTCGTTAATTATAATCAAATGAATCATTTTTATGATAATTTAGTTCTCACAAACATAGTTTTTAAGATTTTTATTTTTAGTTCCAGCTGTCACCGCCTCAGACTCTTTTTTGCCAAGCTGTACTTTACTATGCGATTTCACTACACGATCCGCACGGAAGGTAAGTCGTCAATGCCCTTTTCATGAAGCGTTAACTCTTGCCCATATTTCTGCAAGAGTGCTAAAACAATCCCGTTCGTCCATCCGAACCCAGACTGCACCGAGTATTCCCCGCCACCGCCATTATCCCCTGGCTGCGCACAACTATACTTCTCAAACATCTTCTGCCACTTGCTGTAACCTATGTAATTCGCACGGAGCCAAACCGTAACCTGTTCCTTTGCCAATTTCTTCGCTTCTTCATAACCACTTCTTTCTAAGCCATAGATAATCATGCTCTGGAGGGGCGGCCAGGCGTTCGGAAAGTCCCATTGCTCTCCTGTATATTTTAACGTAGTCGGGATGCCGCCAGGGAAGTTTAGCGCACCGGATGATAGTAAATATCTAACTAAATGTGAAGCATAAACGGGCGCAGTCGTGGGCTCTACGGCTCGTGCCCACAGCGGCGCTGCGCAGCTCGGGTAAAAATGCTTCCTTGGTGATTTAGCTATAGTATCGTAGTCGTACCAAACACCATCCTGTGGGTCCCACAACACATTTTCCATAGCTACCCTCCAGTATTTGGCTAAGCTCCACCATTTCTGCGCACCGCGCCTGTCTTTGAGTTGGTTTTTAAGATCACCCATGACTTGTAAAGATCCAGCAAAAATAGAATTCAGGTCGACTGGAACTATGCGCGACGTTCGGACAGTCGTCAAATTACCTGTGGACACGTCGTTTGTAGTGGTTACGAACCATCGCGATGAGAAATCCCACCCACTTTCCGCTGCACTCTTCATTTCCATAAAGAACTCCTCTCGTTTGTCTTCTGGTAGTATTCTACTGGTTGCGTAATCTTCGTAATAAGATTCCGGGCGTGGACCCGTATCTTGTTTATCGGATATATATCGTAACAGCATATACTTCTTACCATTTACTTCTACCGTTATTTTCTTCTTCTCCAACCAATACTGTAGTTCTCTCTCTACGGTACCTATGTGCTCTTTGAGCCACGCAACGTCTCCCGTGGCCAGGAAATAATTGTACACCATCATCGTTAAGAGGGGTGGTTGACTTCTTCCTAAATAGTAAATTCTACTTCCGTTTGGAATATAACCCAATTTGTCAACGAGGTGCAAGAAATTTTCAATCATACCTTTTGCAGTTTGTGTCATATTGCTGACTAAGAGTCCACGAATGATCCAATACGAATCCCAATAATATAATTCTTTGAATCTTCCACCGGGAACAATGAATCCGTTTGGAACATAGATAAAACTATACTGATTAGAGTTTCGATCCACATCCGGCGACACTTTTCGACCGAGTCCTGGCCAAATATTAATAATATCTTTTGCAAACTGCCTCAATTTTGGATCAGCAATCTTATTAAGCATCGGTGGGTTTGGGTCAAAATCTGGAGGATACCAGTTTTCGAGCTCATCTCCATCTATAAAATTATTTCCAACAAAGGAGACGATCTGCTCGCGGGATGGATTATTATTTGTATCTCTCATAAGGATTTTAAAATTGTTCATTGTTTCATTTTCGGTGTGCGCAAGTCTCAAATCCACAAAAGTCTTGGAGTCAGGAAATATTCTGGCAAGCTGGACGGTGCGCAAAAGTTCACCACTGCAATAGATGGAAGAATTGCAGACGGAGACTATATTGACGGCCTGCACGCACGCCCCCAACAAGCTTAGTACCGGGTACAGCGGTATATACCGCGGCAAACTGATTTTAAACATGTTCACTGTCACAATTTCCGCCTGACATTAACTGGAATGTGATGGGATATGCGCGATAATGTTAGAGCGCGCAGCGTACAGCGGCGCGGGCCGACGACGCGGGGCGAGTGGCCGCGAATCAGAACTGCAACACCCACTGCATGCATTTCGTAAATCATGACGATCAGTCAGTTGTCGTCGTAAGTTCGTGGTGATCACTGTGCGTTAGGTCGCGGTCGCCGACCCATCTCAGCTGTACAGCACCGAGCACTTTCACTACCGCGATTAATATTGTCGCCCGTACACGTTCTAATTTACAAGGTCTCTCAAAATAAATACACCACAGAAATACACGTGCCGCACGTGCCCTTTTCCTGAAGTCAGAGTGCAAACTGTCACACTGACATAAGTTTCAGAAAATTTCGTAGTAAATTCAGAGAGTATGTAATCACTAATTGTTGTCTATGTTCGCAAGAACATCCGAATGATACTAAACTAGATAATTCTACATACAATCGCTATCAATGAATGATATACACATGCGTGAGCCATTGACCTAGGTAATTATCATTCAATAAACAAGATATAATAAGCCGCATTTGGATAACAAACGCGGAAATTGTGTATGTATTGTATGTCTTCATTATTCTAATAATGGTTTTTATTTCAAAGAGTTTGCAATGACCTTTGATAAGCTATGAGTACCTATGCAATGATTTTTTATACGGAAAAAGAGGTTATATATGTTTTAAAAAAATACGTTTTTTTTTTAATGCTTTTATATTCAGAACAAGGTTCAATAAATATTAAACTTAATAATGAATATTGTAAGGATCTAAACTAGTTCAAAGATAATTAACTAACTAAAACGTTATTAACATTAAGGTTTATTTTTTACTAGCAATATTTTAATAAATATTGTGTTTTTATTCCCGTATGGAATATATAAAATAAATACACATACACATATTTTGTATAATGCATTGAGCATTCATACTATATTCCTTCAAAGAGGTTAGTAGACGCATCTTAGGTTCAATAAGGAAAAAAACAGCATAGGCCTAGAGGAGATTCGAAGTTTTAAGCAGTCCTTGACCTAGTGGTTGAAGGTTAGGTTGGAAAATCAAAGGTCGTAGGTTCGAAGATGAGAACCTCTGGCTGAACCTCTGACTTATCGAATTCTTGTTCAAATTAGAAATTAATTATAACTAAACTTGCTAACACGGTAAAGGAAAACGTCGTAAGGCAACCAGCATGGGTTCTCGGTGTTCTGTGATTTAACTGACGTCCAATTACTCATCGATTATAATAGCGACTAAGCTGAATGGCAATGATTGAGTGCATTGTCATAAAGTGGGAACAGAGTAATTGGAATATTTCTTCGAGTGGGACCGAACATCTGAAATATCGTAGAAATTATAAGGCAAAATTTTTCCTCTAAGGAAATTATTATCAAGTTAACGCCATCTGTGTATATAGTCATTAACTATGTTACAATTCATAGTATACGCTAACGTAACTAGATGGCGCTCTGGGACATTATGATTAGAAAAAAACTGGTTTATTAGTTCCATAAATAGTGTGAATGAATATTAATGATTTATAATTTTATTCATAGGCCAGTGACCTTTTATCGTCTGTTTTTAGAACCTTATAGATGTCATTAACGTCTCCTCTCAAAGTTGGGGTATCCGCCCACTATACCGTAGTACCGTAACCAGACAGCACCACGAGTCCCATCACAGTCACAAAAGCACCAGCGAGCACCGATCTGGCAACGTCTCGTTGCGTTTCCGGAAATGCACGACACGACAACGGGTAGCGTAGGTATTTTACAGTGTCGGGCCGGTAGATACGCGAAGGTAAAGAGAGTACCATCTAACACAAAGGACTATATGCTATGCTACATACAAACTATATCTATATCATCTATATTTTTACATGTGTCGGGACTCGGAAGAATGGATTCGCGCGACGGAATGGGGTAGTGAGTGGAGACCTTTATGAAGGCATGTATATTGCCTTGCCTCACATAATATATTATATTATAATGTATAAAAATTATACGGAATTATAAATAATTTAAAAAGTTTTCGTACTCTGCAACTACTACTTAGAAGAATACTTTAGATTTTAATGATAATAATTAGCAACATAATTGATTCTATTCATAACTTTGAGTGAACGGTAATGACACGCTTTACTCGGCCCAATTTTTCAAACAAATGCCCTGTTATTATTATATCCATATCTCATATAAGTATCTCTATTGACACCTACTGATCTTCAAAGGTTTTTCCCCAGAGACATAACTGATTACCTTCATAAATAAACTACTTTACAATGTGCAAAGAATATTTATAATGTTTCAAAAGCACATACAAGGATAAATCAGGTGTGTTTTCCTTAAATTTTCTTTAAGAATAGTCAAAGTAATGTTTAAAGACGTTTCTTTGGTTATGCAAACTGAGACTAATAAAGACATGAAAAACTACTGACAATTAAAGTAGGTACCTACTCAATGGATAGAATATAATATATACTTACCTACCTCAAAAAATATCCGACTAATATTATTAATCATGGAATCATCATCAGGGAAAGATGTTCAGTTTTATGGACCTTATTACCTCCTAAAGGCAGGTCTTTAAGGCAACATCCTGTATAATAGGTGCAGCACAGAAATCTAGGTGCAGTGACTACAGCTACAGGGGTACGGTGACTACAGCAACTTCGTAATCGATACCTAATCAAACATCGATGTTTCGTAATATCGAAGACCATCAAATGGAAACTCACAGATATACGGTACTATATTTAATTATGTCTGTGTACAAACCTTACCCAAATTACCAACGACTGTACCACAGTATAATAATCATTGATTATTGATATACTGTGACTCACAGAAATCTAAGTGACTGTATACTTTCTGTATTTAAATTGCACTTAGTGCTTTCGTTTGTCGTTTCGTTACAAATTCATAGTTATAGTCAGGCTTGATGGGACTGACATATCGCTGACTGAATTCAATATTGGTACAAGTCAAAATTTAAAAATTTGAGATATCACGGTTTAATTTTTCGTTTTCAAGTGCTCGCGCATTTATTCCTCCTACTTTAAGAATGGCACAAGCTCCACATAAAGGGTATTGTATGAACTAACAAGTTGGTTCTTTACTGCATAAAATAAAGTACTTACATAATTTAGAACAAGAATCCATAACTAGCTCAAAATGGGAATATTTTGATTTGTATCACTATTGAATTCAGTCAGCGATATTATTATTATTATAGAATAAAAGTCCCTAAAAAAACCATAGAAAAACAATTGAATAAAAGGTGATTTAACGAAAAAAACTAACAAACGTGGGATCCATTAGTCGAAGCTTCGTCTTTAGGATTTCGGAGTAGGTAGAGTCCCTGGATCGCACTCAGTAATATCTTTATTATCTTTGAGTGCTTTCAGTGCTTCTTGTCAAACCAAATTAAACTCAAAAGACCAGTTGATATCGGTATTAGTATAAGGTCTTACATTAATAACTACTAGCTGACCCGACAGAATTCTGTCTACTCAAAAATTCCATAGAAAAAACCATTTAGTTTTTCCCGAATTTTACAACTTTCCGGGAAACTTTTCTAATTTTCCTTTTCTTAAAAATATTGTTCGGATTATTTCGATAGTCAAATCGGTTCAGCCACGGTAGCCGATCTCATGTGATGCGACTACCAAGTAACAGCAAGAAAGTAAAATAAAAATAAAACAAAGGCATTCACAGACACAGTTTTATTGTAAAACAACGATGGCAATAAAAAGAACAAAACACAAATAAATATTAATATTATAAAATATAATATGAATCTTTAAAATATCGAATAGATTTTTTTGCGTATAGTTGCATTATAAATTGTGATGTAACTCAGTAAGTATAGAAAATAAAAACTATTTGTTTTTCTACTTCCTACTTAATTTCGATTTGTTTATTTTTGAAGTGTTAAAAATCTATGGCATTACAAATCATTCCTACTGCGTATAAATTGCCTCGCTTATTATACAAATTGGTCTAATGGCTCACTTTACTTTTTTTTACACATAGAGATAAAAAGTGCGCATGTCTACCTGCGCTCAGACTTTCTCGTTACTTACAACCATTTACTGTCGATGTGTAGGAACTGTTGCCCTCGTTGAGGTAACAGCTCAGTACACAGCTTTCAAAATGAAATGGTGGTATGGGTAGTTATATCTTCAAACAAGGAGGGCTAAAAACTTTAGCTCACTGCTTTTTATCCAGTAGCTTTCAGTGAGTAGTAGACAACGAGATGTTTTCTTTTTAATTTTAAAACTTTTATAGTTATCTTTAGATTTTTAACCATTCAATTGTGTTCATTAATAACTTGTCTTAAAATCCTTCTAATAAAATTTCCTAAATGTTTTTTCATGTCAATCAATTATGTTTATTTAATTGCATAAAAACATTCCATGATCAATCGAGGATACTAATGTATGAATTCATTAAGCTAATTTTTTTTCTGTACTTAGGATACTTTGTAACTTTTAAACATATAGACTAAAGATGAACTTATTAACAATTAAAACTAAACACTGAAATGCTAATTTGTTAATTAGGGCGCCCTTACACGAAGTCCCTTTTACATGGAGATTCGTTGACGTGTAGAGACGTCTAGAAAATTACCACTCTGAACAAAATAATAGTGACATCTAAAAGGCAGATGTGCTCCATCGTAGATCACTTATACCTTGTACATAATAATAATTAAAAAGCGTACTAAAAATGACTGCCATTTCAGTATTTAGGAGATAAACTAATTATAAAGTAACAAATAAATTAATAACATAGGTACATAAAATCACGCCTGTGTTTAACACTCAAACAGCAAAGTTCTTATGTAACACCGTAAGCTCATTGCCATAAACCAAGCATGTAGTTCCTCTATGTACAGCCAGAGAGATTACTTAGTTGGAAAACTCAACAGCACTTGCCCAACCTGGGAAACTAACCTGCAACCTAGTTTTTAACAGCTGCATTTGGAACCACTTTGGCTTTGGCTTTAATTATACAAAACCACAACATCATTAACAACAGACATTTGTTTATTGTTGTTGATTTCATTTATCTTATAATTACTATATTTGCTGTAATTGGTGTTAAACCGTTGTAATTAATTGATATTATTAATTAAATAAGTAATCTATCAAAGCAGTTAATGGTAGGTAACGATACTATAACAATAATATGACAATAACATTGTAATACTTTCTCTCACTTATATTGGTTCTACCTTCATTTTCTCTTACTTGTCTTATGGTAGGTACGTACCAAGAGCGTCGCCAAGGAGAGACAGGGAGGGACTGCTGACCCCCTCCCCCTAGAGAATGGAAAAAATTAAGATTGCGATTTAATCAATAATTTGTCGAAAGTTCTTTTCATTACTTAATACATACATTTTATTAATTACTATGTTTACAAGTTTTATTTAAATTATGCAGTCAAGAACTCGTTGAAGTTTTCACTTGCTTCATAAGCTCTCGATTGAAGTGTGTACAGTTTTTTCCATCCTCTATATTTCTACGAGCCCCTTCCTTGATCATCGGCTGGCGACGCCCTTGATACGTACGTACATATCAGTAACGTCACCGGTCAGTCATGTCCAAAAATTCAATTATGTAATGATAAACGACGCAAACGACGCGGCGACGCTAATGAATAATATTAAAATCTGTCAAAATCCATACAAAAGTAACGATTTCATGCTAGATTAGTTAATTGACTGTCTGAGTGCGACAATTAGTAAGACATCGGCTCCAGACACCATTTAAGTCATGAATGCACGGTAATGATGTGACTGATCAGCGACTTGACCGTCATATAACTGATTAGTGTGCATGAATCCTAAACAATATTGGCACATCTTTTAGACGAATAATGCATTTAAAAGTTAGGTTTTAACAAAGCAATTTTTATGCTTAAAAACTGTTTTGTTAGTTAACATTGCAATTGCATTTGCATTGCATTTCAACGTGTTTTAAAAACCTTTGTTTTTACAATTCTTTTTCACACAAATGATGAGCCAAGATTTCTTACATAAGATAAGTAAGACAAAATGGAGCATAAATCTAATAATATTGTTAATTATTAAGTACTTTGTGGTTGTACTAAAATATATACTTATAACTTTATAATAACTTAAATAAATTTACTATTAGATAGGTATAATAACTATTTACTTATTGGTTGTACTTATCAATGAATAGGTAAGTCGTCTCTTACGAAATTAAATAACTAAAGGAATTGACAAATATTATGCAAGGTAACATTAAATAAATAAGTACCTATTTTTACCCTTTTTTAAATATGGATAACCCTATAAATAAGGGAGCCCTATCACCAAGGGCTGGTAACGAGGTTATTGTCCTACACGCGGAAAAAAGATATAGGTACATATATGTATTTAAACATATCTGTTTCTAAATGTAAGCTTTCTCCATTTAAGCGTGACGCTAGGAAGCGTGGAACAGAGACAGCGATACATTCATATTGCACTTCAGAGTGGTATCTGATATCAAAGTTATATACTTAAATCTTATAATACAGAGCTAAGCTCAACTTAGCCTATTTCCAAAAAACACTATAAATTCGGCTTAAAATGGGTACCTACTTCTCTCTTTTTTTTTGTGGTGATTATAAGTACGTACGCATATACTATAATAGTGATAAAACCAAGAATGTTCTGTAAAACATTTTTGGATAAAACAATCAAACCTATAAACTTTTTGCTTTGTTTTTTTTGTTTTTTTTTTTGCGTTGGTTGTGCAAAAAAAACAGTAGTATGTTCGTTTTATCTTATTATTGGGAACATGACATCATCAACGTGCTCCAAGACACGAAGCGCGAAATTATACTATGTAACAATAAATTGGTTTACAAAGACACTTTATGTGAAATCTATTTGTACATTATAGTTTTCATTTGTTGCTGAGATCCATAATAGCAAATATGATTGTCCCTCACGACATTATATGTCTTTTTATGGCACCATTTTCAGTTACCTTCTAGGTTAATTAAAAATAGTTCACAACCTTTTATATATTAAAATAGTGCAGGTATTTTAAAGGTGTTAAAAAATTAAGTCTAAGAAGGAGTTGCTTAAAATTATGTTCAAAAAATTATCACGAAATTTTTATTTTGTGTTTGCTAATCTAATAACCTCACGAAATTCTTAGACTTAATTTTTTAACACCTTATATAAATATTTTTAATATTGCCAAATAAAATAGGAATTTACTTAAATGCTCCACGCCTAGTCATGCGCTATTATTGGGATTTTTTGTAGTAAGTGAAGCAGCAGTAGTAGTATCTAAGGTTGAGGAGTCATCAGCGGATAAAACAGTGCCATATTTGTCCAAGAACTCCATTACGGCACCGTTGCTCCAACCGAAACCGAACTGTACATCATATTCGCCACCACCGCCGACCTGTCCCGGATTCACGGCATGATACTTCTCAAACATCTGCTTGTACTCAAGGAAGCCCCAGTGACAGGCCCTGACGAATGTTTGCGCGACCTCGAACGCTAGCCTGCTCGCATTCTGCGTGCCGATGTTTTCTAAAGCGTTTACAACCAGGCTCACTTCTGGTGGCCACACGTTAGGGAAGTCCCACTGCTCTCCGCTCGGATTGAGTGATGTGGGAAGGCCTCCAGGCCACGTTAAACTGGTTGACTCTGTGAGGTATTTCACAACTCTGGGCCCGTTTATCTTTACAAACTCCTCATCAACCGCGTTCTGCCATAGTGGCGCAAAGTTAGATGTGTAGAAATATTTACGAAATGAATTGTCCCTAATGTTATAGTCGTACCAAATTCCATCTTGTTCGTCCCACAGAACTGCTTGGATTGTGGTTCTCCATTGTTTAGCTAACACTCCATAAGTGGCAGCTTTGTTGGGATTCATCAACAGTGCATGGAATCTTGCTACGTGGTTCAGAGCACCAGCATAGATAGCATTTAAATCAGTAGGGATAATGTCCCGCGTGTGGATGTCAGACAAAGTGCCGTTATTGCTGCCATCGCTGACAATAAACCACCGCGAGGAGAAGTCCCACCCACTCTCAGCTGCACTCTTAGAGTCGATGTAGAAATCCGTACGAGCTTCCTCACTGAACCCGATAGTTCTGTTGTAGTCTTCGTAATAAGATTCTGGCCGTGGTCCTGCACTCGGAGCATAGTATCTCAGAAGAGTATAGTTGCTGCCATCTTTCGTAAAAGTAACAGCTTGAGTTGTCGTCCAGTAATCTAATTCAGTTTCCAAGGCAGCAATATTTGTTCTAAGAAACTCGAGATCTTCTGTATATTTGTAGTAAGCCGCCACCATAGCCGTTAACATAGGAGGTTGACTGCGTTCCTGGTAGTACCACCTGCTTCCATTGGGGATATGACCGAATTTGTTCAAGATCTCAATTAGATTTTCAATGATTCCTCTAGCAGTCTCGTGCATTCCACTGATTAGCAGACCTTCAATGATCCAGTAAGTGTCCCAGTAGTAAATCTCTTTAAATCTGCCTCCAGGTATTATGAATCCGTGTGTGACAGGAATTAAACTAAATTGGTCAGGTTTTTCTCGGACTTCATCTTTGACTTTCCTAGCAAGAAGCGGCCAAATATTGTTGATGTTCCTTGCAAACTCTTGTAAGGCTTTATCGGTAATAGTGTAGGCAAATTCAGGGTCGCTAGTATAATCAGTTGGTGTCCAGTCCTCAAACTCACCCACGTCAGAGAAATGTTCATTAACGAACGTTATCAGCTGTTCTTTGGTAGGATTTTGGTCAGTAGCATTAAGTAACGTTTCAAAGTCTTCTAATGTTTTGTTTTGATCATACTTCATTTCAAGATCGACGAATGTTTTAGAGTCCGGAAATACCCGGGCCATCTGGACGTGATGGAGTAGTTTACTGTCGCAGTAGACCGGCTTGCTGCAGCTTGGGGGTAGATCAGCGGCGCTGGCCAGCCAGGCAGTCGCCAACACTAACGATAATTGCCACATCTGAAACAAATATATTACCATGTTAATTAAAACTGCTAATAGTGTAATTTGACGTGCAGCGAGCACTTTGATCTTGATTGAAAACGATAACTTTTTCCTTCATTTTTAATATTTTGACCTTTTCCGTTTCGAGCGGCAGGGATAAGACAATAAAAAATTAATTGTTTGATTAATGAGCATTTTTCGTTTTCGTTATTAATGAATACTATAGAGTTTCTCTTCAACGCCTATAAAAGCTATAAAATTTAATTAAAAGAGAATGGGGTCGTACTATCCAGGAAAGTCGCCAATCGAGGAAAATTAGCAAAACGATACCTACTTGATTCTTAATTGCAAGTATTGCAACAGACTGCTAGCCTACATTTGACCTGAATAACGTGGACAGATCGTATAACTACGACACTAGACCAAGACGTGTGAAATGTGTGAATCGTTCTATTTTTTTTTATAACATCGCACTGTACTAGGTTTTTCTCATAAGTACAATTAAAAGACTTTGATTTCACAATGCTCTCATGTATTGTATTGTAAGTACTATCGTGGACAAAATGGTGCACCACTCTTAGGGTTAGAATCGCTTGCATCTGATGTCCGAACGTAGCGCTAGCCTCGCCCCTACGCACGTAGCATCGTTCAAAGCATTTTGATTGCAAAGCGGTGCACCGTTCGTGTCCGCGATAGTACCTAGGTACGATTAATAGACTTATTATTTCACAATTCACAAACACCCAGACTGAAACAAATATCTGTTGATCACACAAATATTTGTCATTTTGTCCCCTACGGGAATCGAACGAGGGACCCCAAGTGCAAATGCGAATTGCTAAACCGCCCATCGTATCATCAGTTAGCTGAAGGTAGTACTTTTATAAGAGTATGTCTGGGTGGGTACCGTCACTCCGTCCGCTATTCGGCCGCCAAGCAGTGTCCGCATTGTTGTGATCCGGTTGTAGGCATGGGTAGCCAGTAAGCCTTAAGAACTAGAACCTGAATTTGAGACATACAACGCGTGTGTAGTCAAAATTTCGGTCACAGCGGCCAATCTCAATGGTTCCAGTTGGTTAGTAGCCTAGTACGTAACTACGTACCTAGTAGACGCTTAGATAATTTTTACCATTATATCTACGTACACTCGTAAGTAAGTCCGTACCTACGTAAGTCTAACGTCGCGCGTCGGCGTCGTGGAATTTATTTGACTCTAAACACAACAGAAATAAGATTGAAAAGTTTAGAAGTAGGTACTAATCTGTGTTTTTCCCAAACAAACCAGTCGTGTTAACTCATGTTTACAATCGTATAAAACATTTAACTGTTTGATTTAATCAACCGTAACTTTACCATCGTCGCTCGTACAATACCCCTTGTGGTATTTTTTGTTACTGAATCAAAACTCGAAAATTATTTTCTATTTAAAATATGTTCATTAATTTATTTAGTTGATAGTTGATGTCGTTATAGAGTATTTATCAAATTATTCAGTTCTATTCTATTTTTACCCAACTTGCAAAAAAATAACAGGTTAACAATTCGATGCGCCTATTTTTTGTTTTATTAGATACCAATTAAGCACTCCGTAATTAGTGGGTCGATTTGCGTTTTTTTTTCTTCCATAGAGAATATATTATGTAATATTCTCTGAATGGATCGGTGCCAACCTTAAGGTTGTGGATTTGTTGGCTTTTGACTTGTTTTTGAAACTGGACTCGACTGGATTATTGATTCAAAGTCAGTTTTTATATTAGAAACCTTTTTTTAATAAAAACATATAACCGTGGTGCAAAAAATAAAATTCTGTCATTGGCGGGACGGTCGACAATTCAATGTCAGAAGCCAATGTCAGAAGCGATGGAATTAAATACAACAAAAAAATAACAAAACACATACACATATTTTATACTCCAATTCCTTTTTATTGTAATCTTAAAACGATTGTAGAGTTGAGATTAAAACACATCAGCATCAAATGATGATTGATCAGTAGCATAACTTTTTAATACATTCATTACAAACTTCAATAGGCGTTTTACAAAATGTGATAACTTTCACTACACTTGTACTAAAACTACAATAAACCATAATTCTGACACCAGGGTCACCAGGTTGTTGATCAACCATATGATAAAGAAGAAAAAGTCGACTTGAAGTCAATTTCGAGTCAGGCGTCCAGTAGAGACAGGTACAGTCAACAGCAAAAGTAGATGATCAAAATCAGAAATTCAATACTAATGAACGGAGTTCGCGTCAGAACTGTGTGGAATCGAAGTCGAAGTGATTCAAAAGTATGTAATTTAAATTATACTAAACATTTACTACTAGTACAGCTGCCATATATTTTGCGAACTCCGTTCATTATGAATTTCTGATTTTGATCATCTACTTTTGCTGTTGACTGTACTGTGGGAAAAGTTTTAGTTTTCAAAAAAAGGACAAAAAATTAAACTGTCAATTTAAAGCACCCAATTCCAATTTAAATGTTATTAAGACTCCATCAATCATCAGAACGATGATTCTGCCAATGTCAGGTTGTAACATTAACTGAAATTTGTAGAAAAAACACAAATACAGAATGTATTACTTAAATATCATTCTCGTCCTTATCTTTAAAACAGATTAATTTGACAACTCTTAAAATCTAATTAGTATCTATAACATGTAGTACTTAAGTCTGAAACGGAAGTAGGTACACCCGGTTACACATCAATCAGTATGAACAGACCTCACATTGTATAAGCTCTTCGTACAACAAGATGTCAGCTTATACTAGAAATGTATAGCTTGATGTGTAGCCGTGTGTACACAAAACGGGAAATCCAAGTTCTATGGTCTAAATTAATTTGGAGCGTATGCCACAGAATTATTAGCCTCTATCATAGAACCTAGTCTATGTATTTGTAAGTAGATTAAAAAAAAAAACAAACAACTTACTCAAATTGTTCTTGTTGTTATTAAACAAAATGACTCACTTTGTTTATTGCAAAGTGCAAGTGATGTTTTAAATAAACTGTCACGAGTGTTATTAACCAAACATTAAGTATTTTGCATACTATTATAAGTTTATTGTTGAGAAAATGTACTGAATAGAATATACCTAACTTTGTCTATGGGTAAAGTTACCGATTTCACAAGTTTTTTACTAGGAATCGCGTCACGTCCGACGTTCGATTTCTTTTCAATACGTGACAACTTTTTCGTGTGAAGAAATAACTAAATCTTGATCAAATTGTTTAACAATTGTGTAAATATCTAAAAAACAAACACTGTGGTATGGTAAGTTTCCTTGCGGTAATCTAAATTATTTCTTTTATTTTTTAAAGTCATAAACTAGCTTCTGGGACTTGACCTAATGACATAACCTACCTAACCTAACCTTATATTACGGGGTGGCATATACCTAATTATGACCTTCATTTATGCGTCAAGTTTCATCTAAGACAAACAAACTCACAAACTTTCACAATTAGCATAAACTTCTTAATTTGTTAATTGTAAGGAAAGTGCATTGTTTTATTATTTTATTACGCCCTTCAATATCTCACCTCGAAAAAACAAAGAAACGGAAAATCCTTCATGAAGTTATAAATCAATAAGTTGGCCTATTTTTTTAAATCTCTACTAAGTAATACCGTATTTTCCTAGTCATGCAACTAGATTTTTAACCATGAATAACGCATTTCACACGTTTAGAAATACCTACGTTCTTTTTCTTGTAACCTACCTAATTAGTGTGAAACTTGTTGGGTGTACACCTAATTAGGTTTTTCTAAACCAATTAGGTACCTATTTATATCAAGATTCATGCTATAAGTACTAAATATAGAAATATGTTGCTAAGCTCAAAACTCGAGAACTCGAAGTTGATGAATTTAGATGGGTTAATTGGGATGCTGGGGGCGAACCCGCGAGAAAAAGCTAGTTATAAAACATAATCGCACGGTGTGCCGACGCGACGTAGTGTGCTCTACCTGAGCTATAAAGATATATTTTATAATAAGCTTATTAAATACGCCTAGGTAATGTTATTTCAGCGTATACACAGCGAGGTAGCTCATTCTTGCTGAAACCAGCATGGCTCTCTACTCTACCACACTATCCCATTCTTAACAAGAAGTTTTTCTTTTATTTCCCGTAACAATGTTATGCCAACTCTTGAGTACCTATTGTAAGTAATTGTTGGCTGCCCTAGCGATCTATTCTCACATTTACTCCTTGAAAAGGATAGAGAGAGAAGGGTATACGTCTAAAACTGTCTGTACTCGCGTTGTTTGCCAAATCGTACTAAGGGTGTTGTGTACTCTACTTAGTAATGTTACTACTTATTATCCTTACGTATACAGGATTATAGGTATTACGTAAGCCAGTGTTATCAGCGTAAATAATTGACCATGTCCAACATATAATTTTTAATATTTGTAACTCATATGTTATCGAATAAAGATGTAATACATGAAATCATATACATCTGACGTGTAAATCCAACACTGTAACTTGAACCGCTCTTGTACAAGCGTTGTACAATTCTTATACCAATACCTATCTGAATTATAGACAAATTGCAAATTACAAATTTATTCTAAACACTGATTAGGTAATACTCTTTTCAATAAAACATCAAGGGCGTATCAATGATTTTTATAGAGCTAAGCCCTCCCCCTAATAAAAGATTATTATCACGCCCTTGATGTGCTTGCAGACACTTGAAAAAGGTCATGGGAAAATTTTTCCTCCATGGCCAGACATAATATTGGCGACCGACCATAGACAAATGATATAGACAACGAAACAAAGAAGGTATTATAGGGTGGGACAAGCCCACCTGGCCGCCTTATTGTGTCTATAGATATTTAAATTACTAAAACATAGATAGATGTTTCTGAGATAGAATGTTATGGCTTTACATTTCAGAGGGTTGAATTAAATTAGCTTACATTACAGGTATTGTGATGAATAACGTTTGTTTAACATCTTACCTAACCAATTAGCTAATTATTTTACAATATTTTAAAGATATTATGGAATATGCTGTCGCATGTTGTAATAATGTAAAAAAAAATTGTGGAGGAAAATTCGATTAACAGCAGGATTTAAATCTTACAGCAACCGCTCTGCCTATTCGTAATATAATAGATAGGTATGTGGTGGCGCAGGTACTATGCGGCTACTATTGATTGACGCTTTAACATCGACCAAAGGCGATTCGGGTTGCGGCAGGTGTAGGATTGGCAATGAACACAACCCGGGTATGAATGAATTTGAATTTGAATATTCGTAATATAAAAATTTCGATTTTTTTTCTACATTCAACCGTCTCAATCAGTAAGTAGGTAGTGAAAATTTAAATCTACACTTAGCGTACCTACTATGTAAGGGTAGATTTCACATCTGAAGCGCGATGAAAAAAATGAATAATAAAATAAGTTGTGAAAGGATAATTTAGGCGGAACTGTAAATATGACACGACCGCCACAGGGTCATGTAGTCGTGTCAGAAGGTCATACTACGTGCAACAACACAGCTTATAATTAGTACAATGTCTCTAATAGAAACAGAAACCAATAGGCTTTTTTCTTATCTATTTAAATTCGTATAATTAACGTGACGTAGAGTTTATTTTTAATTTTTTCTTGTTATTGATATGTTGGAGGATGACAAATTAGCATGCGTGATGCGGGTTGCTTTTTTCAGGGTCTCTTTCAGAGATTACAGAGAACTCCAATCTAATTAAAGAACGAATTACAGTAATTTCCAGGCTTATAAATAGTATACTTACTACAGACTCTTGTCTTTACATAGGCATAGGTACATATTGGTAATAATATTTTTTGGTTTAAATAAAATGTTTTTTCTGACTACCTTGTAGATCTGCCGCTCCCACAGAAATCTAAATAATAAGGCAACCTTAATATTTAGATTTCTGTGGCCGCACCCATAGAAATACTTTGCAATATCTTTGGCCGCACCAGAAGAGACGCTGATGCGGCGCCGATCTTATATTTAATATAGATTGTACTTTACTTTCTTGTGGGTATGGAGATTAGGCTCATAGGAAATTTCCTGAATGAAGGCAATAAAAGATCATCTCTTTTATTGCCTTTATTAAGGAAAATTCCCCTTTTTTCAGGAACTTAGAGAACAATTAACCCCTACACCCTTGCGGCAGGTGGCAAGCGTGCCACTTTATATGCTCATACGTACGGTACGAGTGATTTTGGATATCGGCTTGATATCGGTTGAATGAACGAACGAACGAATGAATGAACTGTATAGCATACCTAGATCGCATGAAGTACAGTCAGCAACATTACAAAGTTCCAAAGTGTAACAAAAACGTGACAATAATTTGTTTTTGTAACTTATGATAGTTATGATACAAGAGTTCTAAAAAAACGCGTAGGTGTCGAAATTCCTAATTATTAACCTACATATGTCGCGTTGCAAACTCTACTCTAGCGTAATTACTTGATAAAACACTGTAGGTACCAAAAAAGGTACTGGACCCTTAATCAACTCAGCTAAAATTAAAAATTCATGTGCCTAAAGCTATTTTTATATTTGAAAACATGTTTCGAACAAGCTGAAATTTTTGCTGAAACTTTGTAATGTTGTTCTCCATCAATTGGTTCCTTTCGATTTTTTTTTATATCCTCAATCAATTTCAATGTGCGAGAGAGATAGCAGATTAGCGTGAAGAGTACAATACTCAAGGGCTGCAACAGCTAACCTTTTTTTAATCGCTTCTATTGAACCATTTCCCTATTGACGCGCGCCCTTGCTTTGCTTTTTATTATCTGTTCTTGTAACAATGTTCATTCAATCGACACCAGCGTCGTGACTTGGTTATCGGTATGAACTCGTGAAATGACGACGAATTCATACGTCCTTCAAAAAGGACATTCAAAGAAAAAGATTTTTAGGGCGCAAAAAACCTTTAATTTAAAATCTGTAAGTATATAAAAGTTTAATACATTTTTTCTGTGACAAACTTGCAAAGCATATTAACAATCTATACATTTATTTACCTTCTAAAATATTTTACATCTAATAGGTACTCTCTCAGTAGCGGAGGCTCCATACAACTCGATTCCTACATACTTCCCATTGGAAAATGGCACAGTCAATAATACCTACTGACAGTGCTATATGGTTTTTCTCAGGGTTGGCTCCGGCTTACCTCTTGGAAAAATTCACCCTCCGCCACTGGTAGGTATCTATCTAATTATTAATAAGATAGTCTATACCTTGCTAACAAGACTTTAGTAAACCATCACTAACTTGAGAAGCCTTGGAGGAATATCTGACGGAATTGGACTAGCTATAGTGTTCGTCAACGCAAAATGAACGCATGAAACATCGATTAGCAAAAACCTTGAACTGAAGAAGAATTGAAGAAGATTTCTTTCTTGGGCGTCCTTTCCTCATATACCTACCTACTAAAATACATGACCGCTGCTTCATGTCAAAGTTAAACGCCATGCATAAATTAGTTTATACCTCAAACGTACGTTAAATAAATATAACTGCATCATTTGACATTGTCTACACTCTACATTTAAAAGTAGTATATATTTAAAAACATCTAAAAGCAAGTGTATTCCATCGTGTACTACAATACTATGTATGCACTATTTCTTTGGTCTTCCATAACATAAATTGACGTAAACTTATCTAAGTAGATAATCTTTTAATACCTACAATGTTATAAAGATAAATAAGATACCAAGAAAGAGATACGATAAATCACCCATAAAATGTATATGCAGTTTCTTCCTTCCAGTTATCCTACAAGATAAACAGATTGAAAATAACTAAGTGAATGATGTCATTGGTGAATAAACAATAGTAATGCCCTAAATCCTTACTTCCTAACTAATATTATAAATGCGAAAGTAAGTTTGTTTGTTTGTTAGATTTTTACGCCTAAATCACTGAACTGATTGTCCTGAAATTTTGCAATATACGTTGTCAGATGTAGACAGGCAGACATAGGGTACTTTTCATCCCAAAAAACAGTACTGTTACCGAGAAAATCAACAATAAAGTGCTTATGATAATAGATGGTGTCACGTGACTTTCGATCATGGCGCGAAGCCGCGGGAAAAAGCTAGTACGGCCATAAAATGATGACCATTAATGATTCGTCCATCAACTTATTTGCTGACTGCTAACTACTCATTGTCTCGTTTAATCACTCATTGAAGACCATGGTGTATAAATTATACAATGTTTGTATAGGTAAAGTTGTATAATTGATAACTTCTGTTTATTTGCATTATTATACAATTATTTATAAATTAAATATAACTATTACATACATTTGCCTGTAAAAACAATAAAAAAAGAAATTAAAAGAAAAAGGGTAATTAATATGCGTCAAAGTACCTACTCCGCATCACTGTCATCCGGCAAAGTGTTCAGAAGACTGGCAGCATTGTCACGTTGAATGGCAATAACTTATCTTATTTTTTTAAGATTTACTAACATAATTTACCTTACAACAAGATTGACAACATTATATTGCTTGAGCTAAGTGTAACAAATAATTATAGGGAAACACCACATTTACATAGTATTATAAATCATACTTAAACCTAAAGATAAACATATTATACATTATAAAGACTAAGAAAAAAATCTTATCGTGTAAGGTCGGAAGAAATAATTACGAGACGTATTATGACGTAGGACGTAATATGCGGGTGTAAAAAGGCGGCAATATGCGTAAAATCACATTGTACTGGCTCTACATGTAGAGCACGTGTGGGCCAACATGGTGTCAGTTTACAGGCACTTACACAGCTAACCTAGCCACCGGTACAGAGAAAATAGAGCCACAGTATAATATAATAATTTATTATGTGGTAGAGCGAATGGTCGACGTAGTTGATACCGTTTTAGTAGTTTTGAAGTCGAGCATTAGTTTCTTTTAATCTTTATTTATTTACGGGATTTAAGTACGCATTCCGACTATGCCAGTCCCATCGTACTAATAATAATAAGTGAGATTTCTCACACTTTAGGTTTTTGGAACTACATTATAAAAGAATATATAATATTTTTGCCACCTCACAAGTGGGACTAGCTAAAATTACATGGAACAGACCTACATCCATTGTCGATAATTTCAAAGATTTTGGGAGCGCACTCCTCTTGGCAGTATATCGGACACACTCCACCAAAAAATGCTGTACACGTCTTCTTTCAATCCAGCATACGAGTGAAATAGATACCTTATTTAGTGAAAAAAAATGCTTTTAGAGTTAAACCTAAGGTTTGATACCTTTCTTCCTAGCCCTTCTAGAAAACAGCATGATGCGACAACAAAAATAAATGACTCAGTTTCGTATCCGGAAGTCCAATTTTCCGGGCACGTAATGTAACCACAGGTTGGTCATTGTCAATATAACGAGTACCGAATCATAGAGGAAAAATAGTTTTCCTTATATCACTGATCCATTACTTTAGATTGTATGACGAACGTAAGACGCAGTAGCTTGAGCGATGAAGGTAGGTAATGTATTGGAATTGAATGTAGCTATTTCATTTTACCGATATTCTATTCTATGTTACAGTTGAGGTAACTTATATTCAGCTAAATACTTGTAGAAAAAGCGCGCATCGGAAAATGAAGCGCGGGATGGCATGCAGTCAGATAGAGACAGACAATTGATTTGAAAAAAAGAATCCTGGAATACTAGAGGATCGAGTTTCCTGGTGACATGCATCCTTTATGGAATGCATTCGCAATAAGATGCCAGGTGACCTCAATCCTGTGTTACCAAATCAAATTCGGACACCAATTTTGCAATGCAATTTTGCGATCAAATAGCTGTTATGGTTGGTGTTATTACCATGATCACAGACTAGCATAACATGACATAACAAAATCATGTTCTATACTATAGGCTAGTGATTATAGATTTCTTGTCATCGCTAGTTGGAGTTGTACGGAAGTTGGTTATAAGTGTTCTACTTAATGAAGTCATGTAGCTATATGATTTATATCCCTAAGTTTCATCAAAACAATGTACTCCATATCTCAAGTGTTTGTTATTTGTGAATCGTGTCTTGAACACTGATAAGATAATTTAAAATCAACTTTATGTTAAATTGTTGACGCGAATTACGTGGTAGACCGGAGCGAGCAAACACTTGTCGGAAGTCTAGCAAAGAGTGTCTAAAAGTTTTTTATTACGAAAAAAACAAGTGCTTGATTTTGAATCGACCTGATGGTAAGCGGTGTCGTGGTATAGTGAAGCACACCTGTTAAAGCAGGAGGATGGAAGTAGGACCTTATATTCCAGACCCACTCCCCAGAAAGGTTTCACTGAACATCATACGAGTACATATCACATAGCAAACTACAATATCGCTTATCTTTGACGGATTTACCCGGCTACGCTCACGGCCGAAGTCTTCCATCAAAAACAGCTTGGGTGTTGATCGCTGCTAGATTGTGAACTTTGTTGGGACAATTAGTTGAGGTTATTAGTAGTGCTGTAACTAGGGTGGTGCCAGCGGTGTCTAGGCACGGGCGCAAACCCTGGACGTATGCAGAAATGACCAGACCAGAGAGTCGTTATTACATAAACATAGCACGCCTATATTTCCCAGAGGGGATAGATAGAGGTGTATGCAGTACACCCACGCTTCGCAGCTATGATACAAGGGTCTTAACCCTTGTAATAGGGGGCGAGCCTATTGCCATTATCCAGGCACAATTCCAGACACTGTGCTGTTACTGAGAATTTCCTAATGGAAAAATCACTAGGCAGTCACTATTTATTAGTCTATTGGTGCTATTCTTTCCCGAATCCCGACACCACACCGTAACAACATATCGTCATAAAATAAATTATCGATAATGCTGACCGTAGAGTGGTAGATATGACGTGGCTGCACTTCAAATGCGTTTTGGTATAATCATGCCTAAGTGACGTATATCAGCTACTTCCTTTTGTACAGTGGTTCAAGCAGTCCCACTTGAAATTCCGGTACTTAGGTACTATAAGTCATACATAGATAGAACAGGACAATTGATACGCTCTGTGGTCAATATGATTGTTGACGCCTTATAGGCACGATAAATTCCAACACTATACCTAATATTTAGGTCGATTTTATGATAAAAAGAAATAAAATATCTTTGTTTCTATGAAGTACTTGTGAGTAACTGTAATTCCCCGATATAAAGGAAAGTGTCACAACCCACAAGTGAATTTACCTGTGTAGACTGTAGGTAAATTCATTTGTCAATTCATGTGTCAGGATAGGAAGTGCCTTTTTGCTATAAAACCAATTAGGGACTAGAATAATAATTCAAGGGGTTCTATAAGGAAGCATACTAGGTCCCATCTTGTTCCTGATCTTTATGGAACTATTTTATATAATTTAAAAATTAATACGTACGTACGTACACTTAATCAGGAAAATAAAAAATTTAATTCTATTCGTCTTTGAGAACTTGTTCAAACAAAAAAACCTCACAATCCACCACACCGCGTCCTTTTAAAACATGTTGCGGATTTTTTATTTATATCTTAGGAAAAAATAAAATTCTTTATTGATGATAAATTATAATCAAGATCGAACGTGTTATATAAGTTGTGTAAAGGTAGATTCTATAATCCAAATTCAGGTTTTACCAGTAAGTCAATTTATTTGATTATTTTAATTTTATTACCTACTTGTAACTTTATTATCACTTTTTTATAGGTATGAGGCGGCAAATAATAAGTATAACGGAACCTATAATCGTTTGCAACACCAGTAACGGAGTGCGTAGAATTACGCGTTACCCACTCCCTGGGAATCAGTGGGATTATTCAAGGATGGACTAACTTGAGGAAATAAGAGGATAAAAGCGATGATGAAAGCGAAGGACACTTATCGCTGTTATATACTATTTCGGGCACACCGACTAAGTTAACCTAGGTTAGTACGGAGCTAGGAAACAAAGCCCCCTATACTTTATAAGACCTATAATATAAAAAGTCAATATTGTGAAATAAACAATTCGTAGCTTGCTCTTAATTTGACATGTGATAAAAGATATAAGTGATAAAAATTACCGTGATAAAAGTGATAAACTTATCAGTACTTAGGTACAAGGTCGAGCAGATTCAATTTAGTGTTGCAATATTGAAGAATGTGTGTCGAACTTGGTGTCGAACTGTCGAATGACATTTAGATTTGCAATGTTTGCAAACATAGCACTGGCTAATAAAAAAAACTAGTTTCCCTTCAAATTTAGAACATGTCTAAATAGTAGAGCTGTTTTCATTGCCACTTTTGTTGGCAAAAAACCGAAACTACGAGTACACGACCGGCATACATTTTATTTATCAGAAAAAGGGATGTGATATTTTTAATGTTTTAAAAAACTCAAACTCAAATTGGCCCACTAATAACGGAGTAATCGGTGTAAAAACACAAAAAAAGCTTGAACAGAATTGAGATTCTCCTAATTTTTGTAATTTGATCAAAATGACAAATATGGGCATAGCGCTATTTTATAGTAAGCCGTTATTTTCACAGACTTTTTTTTTAAAAAACCTCTATTCGATATAATCGTACGTACTGGAAATAATCATTATAGCCTTGTCTATTATTGTCATAGCAGTTTTATATAAACATGCGGGTAATTATGAAAATTATTGTATTATAAAAGTACTAAAAATAAAACAAGCAAAGGCTTCAATGTATTACATAGTAATAAATTATTATAAATGGTAGTGATGTGAACAATTCTGATTTTAAACATCGAAATGTGTCATTAACTTTTTTCAAAGAAACAAATTTTAATCATGAAAACCTTTGTTTTATTGTATAAAAATATGTCTAAATAATATCTTTCCATCCTAGGCGTACCTATATTCGAGTGGGCCATGCTCACCCTAAGATGGTCTAGTGCCCACCCCAGGACGTTGGGCTTCCGATTCGAAATTCTATAATTCTTTCTACGGCCATGGCATGTCAGGAGCCAATCCCCCCTGAAAATTAACTCAACATGCGCCAATGCTTTCCATCCTGCCTAATTTGATCATGTTGGAAAAGTTGTGGGTCGCCATATTATAGATTAAAAGTGACGTTCTCAAGAGTCATTTGTGTAAAACAAAAACAATAGTTCTCGTAAAACATACGTCATTAATTTTTCGGACAAAACCCACGTAATTTTATTGTTAGGCAACTACTTAGGTACCTATATTTTATTGTTTCCTTTTAAGTTTTCCCACTCCGTTTAATGCTATGAATAAATATTTTAATCTGCCAGGAAAGTGTTTCAATATGTTTTTTATTCTGTCTATACCATACCTATGATAAAGATTAAAGATATTGGAAAGAAGAGATAGATAAAATTAGGACCTATATGACTCGGTACTTTGTTTTAATACAATACCTAAGCTAACTGATAAAGTCAGTAACTAAACTAATGATAAGTTTTCTGATTGATTGTTACCATTAAAGTCATATACATAACGAATTTTTATAATAATATATACATTTTTGATTGATCATACATGCTAAATCGAATTCTATCAAATCTACAATAACAACATAACTTCTTATTATAAATAAATATTATGGATAATTCGATATGAGTGCACATCTCTAAATGGACGCTATTATAATTATCATTATAATTATCTTGATGCAGCGCGAAAACCTGCGACGACTTAATAAGTGGATAGGTTTTTATGTACCAGTATTAACCCCCGACGCAAAAAGAGGGGTTTTATATAGGTTTGACGTGTCATCGTAGGGTGGCATTGTAGCTCCTTTAAGAATGGACCGATTTTGATTTAGTTTAGATTTAGAAAGCACTCCGACATTCTGAAATTTTACCTAGGTTTTTAGGTACCGTACTGTTCCCGAGGAAAACAACAATAACGTTCTTATGATAATAGATGGCACCAACTGTTTTTGGAATCATGACTGATTCAAATTCTAAATTAACGCGAACGAAGCTGCGGGGAGAAGCTGTAATATATGTATAATTCAAGGATTGTGTAATACATTAATCGATTTATTTAACAAGGTAGGTAATAGGGTAACAATATTAAGGAAAATAACGTTCACGGTTCACTACGTCTACTTAAATAAAAAAAAATAAAAACATCTTTAGATAAAGAAATGATCTTTTTCTTCGACCAAAGATCATATTTCTTTGACTTTGACGTATCTATTTTCTTTTTAAAAGAAAATACCGTGATATACGTAATTAAATTTAATTTATTATTAATTATGCACAGCATAATTTTAAATTGTTTATAAAATAATTGTGAGTTAAAAATCAATTATCACTTCCTGTATGGTCCAGTAGTTAAACATTTAATTTTATAATATCATTTCAAACATTTATTCAAATAAATCTGAAATATAATTACGTAATATTATTATTATTATTATTTATTATATTTCTGGAACTAGTTTAATGATGATATTTGACGAGAAATGCAAAGTTTAATAAATATGAGTTTTAAAATTGTTCATAAACATCATCACTACTCCTAATAATTATGGTTTGTTGCGCGAGTGTGCGAGGCCTCCGCAACAACGAGGCCCCGGGAGTCGGGAGGTTGCTCTGCTCTATACCCCAAAGGCGCGATACCCAAAAGGAGTGATGAATTAGTGAAGATGGATGGAGGGGTCGAGAGAGACAAAAGAAATATTAGATAGAGTGTGTGGGGGATGATTTGAAGGAAAAAGGAGTGAATGCTTAGGTAATGACGGTTGATAGAGTAAAATGGAAGAGTCTTCCCCAAGTATCTTGGGACCAAGGCAGGGGAAAAAAGAAAAAGCTCACACAGCGCACTCCGGGAAATCATTTCAAGACTTGTCAATTGTAACGAGACAACCTGTATCCGATTACGCCCAAACGAATACGAATACATCGCGAACACGAAAAGTCGATTAAAAGTTGTTTTAATTATGACGATTTTCGATGTTCAATGTTCGTTAGAGTTTTGCACATCGTCTTTGATGTTCGTATTTGCGATGTTTATGTTCATTCGTGCGTACCGCTACTTAATAAGGTACCTACTTATTTTTTTTTTTTTCGGAAGGCTAACGTTATTACTTTATTGAAAAGTGGCTCCAGTAAATATCAATTTATACAGTTCTATTTTTTAAATATTGTCTATAAAAACTATACTTAGACTAAATTTTATATACAACCTGGTTGGCCTTGCTAACGATTTTAATTTCGTAATTCCAAGAAGGTTTTTTTTTACAATCAATGTACGAATTACAATCAACTGTCAATGCTGCATAATTAAGTTTTTTTTTTTTTTAATTAGAAGTATTTTAAAACCAATTAAGTATAATAAATATAAGATTGTATTTGAATGAGCCGCGATAGCTTGATAGCCTATACTAGTAGTATGACCGTTGATTGGTAAGTTAGAAGTCTCAGGTTCGCACCCAAGGCGTGCACATCTAACTTTTGCGCATTATGAGATACAGAATTTAAATTTCCTAGTTCAGGTAAGTGTCATAATATACCTTAGCAAACATGTACATGTTAACATAATATTCTGTAATGCAAGAAGTTTTTAAATAAATTATTCTATACTTATTCTTCTCTATTACGCGCTTGTTGTCAATACAACATCACTTGCTCCGTGGCTCAAAAAGCACGTAAAAAAGCCGTTGGTCCTGCGCCTGATCTTTCTCCGGTCGAGTTGAGTTGCCGTCCCACCACACTATAAGGGTGAGGCAATAGAAAGTGCACCTGTGTTTGCGCACACAATTGAGCACTATATAATAGAATCTAATCTCCGTTGGGATTGCCCGCTGTGACCAAAATTCGGACAGAAGGACATTACTATAAGATTTTAATAAACGTTTTAAAATTTTAAATTTCACTTAGGTAAAATGTTTGTCTGTTTATTTACCTTTCGTAAAATTTACCCTAAAGTTTAAAGTAGGTTAGTAGGTAGAACAGTTGGTGTTCAAACGACCACTTCACATCAATTAGTGTCTTATCACGAATTCACGACTCTATCTTTTAATTAACAGAATAATTAATTACATTACTAAAATAAACACATTGAGCTTACCTTAAAAAAGGACACCATTCACTTTTCACGCGCAAATTTCGCCTCCCAAGTAATGACTAGAAGTTTTAATTATAAATAATAATTAATATCACTATAACTGCATATAAAACCACTGGTACAATTAAATTATCGTCTCATTTGTTATCAATATCTTTTATTGATTTAACATTAGTGAATAATTTGATTACATGCGTACGAGTCGCGTCCGCGGTCACGACTGAGCAAGGAACATAATACTCCAAGGAGCGACTGAGCGAGTGACAGTTTCTGCCTTGAAGATCACTCGTGAATAGATGCAAGGTGCGCAAACGCACGCTTTTATACCATACTTGATAAGAGCATCAACTGCCTAAGTACTATACCTAAATTGTATTAGAATATTACCTATATCCTTATTGTTCGATTTATTGTAGGTACTATTTTTAGTATTTTCAGTTTCAACATATTTTATGTTTTTTTATCAGCTAAGTATACAAGGAAGGCACTATACTAGTCAATACTTATGTAATTTAGACACAAAAATAAAACTAAACATTTATTTCTTGTACGAGTACCTATATCTTTTAATTTAGAGATTAATTTAATTAGGGGATCCAGTTCAACTCAAAATTGTAAATATTTTCAATACTTACTCAAATATTTATTGCATTCCACAATGTGATACTTATTACAATTATTACTTAGGTGGTAACTTAAAATTATGACCTGACCTTCTTGGACCCTGACGGGCACAGCAAGAATAGGAGAGAGGAAGAGAAGGCTTAAAATTATGTTATACACATTACACTAGTCAACAAAAAAAAAGTTTTCTTTTATACTTTATACGATGATTTAAAATTATACGATTTTTGCCAAAAATGCTTAGAGACTACCTTAATAAGCAAGAGAGAGGGTTACTTACAAAAGTAAACTTTATGCGATAAAAATATAATTTCTTTTATTAATTAGGTATAAGATATCAAAATCGGGTAAGAACTCAAAATTCAGGCACCAAATTCGTGTTGACTTGTGTTATTATAGTTAGACATTTTATTAGGAATTAGTTTAATTATGTACCTATAACCTTAATTCTGTATCTCGAAAACATTCTAAGCGTAGAAAGCGACTAACGTTACACCTGATCTACATAATTATCATTTTTTTTAAAGGTAAGAGTTTGCTTAACCACGGCAAAGTAGTTACATGCCGTGCACGGCGAGGATCAGGGGAGACCCGTTACAGCCTCCCCAGGGATGTGCCTAACAGGAATTGCACAGGGGAGGTTTTGGAGCTGGGGGTTACTTATGTGCTTACCGGGGTGATTTTATTGAGGTAAAAATCTCACATTCCCTGTTCTCTTCCCCTAAGGTAAGGTACCTTTGAAGGTTTCCCCACCCCTTAAAAGAAAAGTAAAGGACGCCAAGTCACGTGGTGAACTGGGATTAAGTTCATGACAGCTCAATTTCAGTAAAAAATAAAGAATTTATGCAAATAAATACAATTTTTTTTTCAATATTTATAAAAAAAAATGAAAAGTTGAATTCTAAGTAGTTACCAACTTAATTTTCTGTAGTTCTAAGCTCCAAAACCTCAGATAAGACTGGACATGTTTGCCTCATGTCTAAAGAATTGTAACCAAACAGCTCAATATTGGACTCCTAGGACAGTACAAGCGATGCAGCGATGGCGATGGCATCAAAGATTCAAAGCAGACCATAATGGAATTGTTGCAGCGACAGAGTAATTTTTTTTTCCTATATACAAACCTATGTTTAGGTAAGTAATCTTCCAACTTTTTTTTGTTTATTCCTTTTTTTTTGTTTGTTTTTTTTTAGAAAAATTACGCCCAGTCGACTCCGGTGAATAAAAGAAATCTCTGCCTAGGAGAGTGACATTCATTGCGTGATCGGATATAATTAGGAACACAGAATACTTCCAAAGAAAACTGAGTCAAAGTACTAATTACGTTGGTATTTGGAGCCGATAATGAATGAAATGACAAAATAATAAATTATCTTGTCAATGCAATTAAAAAAAAATAATTATGTTTATATCACGTTATCAAGTATACCAATTAAAGAAATACAATTATTTTACCACAATTATGTTAATTGGTTTTCTAATGTTTGTCTGTTCAAATAAAAATGCAATAGTCCATGGTTGATTTTGAGGAGGGATTGATTAGATAAAAGTCGCAGTAGTATCTTGTGTTTTTACCATTTAATTTAGGCCGCGTTTCCTAACCTGGGGGTACTTACCCCTGCGGGGGTAAAACTGGTATTATGCGGGGGTAATAAGCTGTTAAAAGATAACAAAGACCAATAAGATTCAATCAAGCTGACTAACTATCCTGAACGAAAATTTAACTTCTCATACAAGAGTGAGTCAAGTGACACTGACCACTTTGTATGAAAATTGATTTTCAATTTTCAGATTTCTACCTATGTTCCTTGGGAAAAGTTGTTCAGTTTCAATCACCTTTTTACCTCCTAAAATTTGGCAGGTCTTTAAAGCAACAGTGTATTTATCCTACTAGTCCTACTATAAATGTAGAATTCTGTGAGTTTATATGATTGAATCTTTTGTTTAAGTTTAAACTTAGAACAGTTTAAACCCCAAAGTAATGCAGACGTAGTCTCTAGCAGAGCTAGTTGTAGCCGTTGTAGGAGTACCTACATATTACTTATACTTAGGTACCTACTTGTTTTTCTCATAACAAAATTCCCAAAACACTTGTTTTTGTAACTATTTTGGAACAATATGTACAATAAATTCCCATTACGCAAGTGTATTAGGAAACAGGTAATATATTATTGACATTTAGAATGCATGCTACCGTACGCTACGTGATCATGGGGGCTTGTACTGTGCGTCAGAGATGAGACAGCGCCATCAACAATAATACTTAAGTCCCTGACGTAGGTCGTCCACGGTCCACCGCAGGTTGACCGACCTACGCAGGTTGAGTAGTGCTTCGGCTAATAGTGACACACCCCATTAATCCGGCAAGGCTGACTGCATGCGATAATCGAACTTAATTACACTGCGTTAAAATGCATAATGATTGTTAGGTACTTTTATTGTTATATGAGCAGGTGATCATTGGAACTTGTGGAGGAAAAACATGAAATTCATACGTTCGTTTTTCCTCCCTACCTCTTCTTAATTCGTTAACCTAGCCCAATGCTATCAACGTTGAGATACCAGTGGCCTAACCCAAATTAAAGGGGGCCCTGGTCTCCTGGTTGACGTTTTTGTAAATTCAAACATCTACCAGGTAGGTATCAGGTACCTACATAAAATTTTGTAAAAAAAAGAGTTAATATTTCCAGCGCAGGGGACTTATCGAGATTTTGAGCCCCCTAGGATTGGGAGCCCAGGGCGGACCACCGCTCCATCCACCTTTAGTGTGCTATAAGAGTGAGATATCCCCTTTTTACCAGCAAAGTAAGAGCTGCTTTTTTCAGGTGTTGTTATCGATCACAGACCAAGTTATAAAACAGTAAAGAGAAAGATATATTTATTTTGTAAAACATGAGAAATACTAGGCATAGCCTGCAATGTAGATGTTAAAAATAATGTATAACTAGCTAACATGTTTTGCCAAATAATAGCGTACAAAATGTATTATTATTGGAGAGAGAGGGCAGTCTGCAACTAAAGTGTTTTCATTCAATATACAATTAATTACTACTCTGTATTAAGTTTGAAACTAAAGAAGGCGAAATAATTTTTGTTACGATCAATGTACTCTGATAATTATCACCTGACTGTGGTAATTGAAGCTTATCAGTAGCGATCGATCGACCGACATACCGGGGTTTGATGGGCATTCGGACAAGTATTTTGTATATACCTAAGCATATCTACCACCTACACGACATGGAAGAAAATGGTACGGCAAATGATTACAAGGTAGGTACTCGAAGAAGTGACCTACTAAGGCACTTCGTCCTTATCATTGCAATATATATCGATAAGGTCTGATATATTGAAAAGGAATTCAGAAAGATGTGACGTATTGGAAGATCATTAGTCATCACAACTTCTGAATACTTTATTTTCAACTTTACAAGATAGTTATTTTTTTATTGATAACTTAATTACGAAAAGTTGTGCGTGGATTGGGTTCGAACCAGACCTCAGACTTGCCAGTCAACAATTATAACTGCATCACTTGATTGTGGTAATTAATGTATATTAATAAACATTACAACAATGATGCGTTAACAGCTGATAAAATAATGTTTTATAAATATAACAGGTTTGCACTGCCTATAGACATAAGTAATAAATATTTATTTAAAATCAATCTTCTGAGAAATCTTGTATTTGTACGCAATGTCTACGGTGAGGAAGGAAGGAAAGTGCTGAATAAAAATCCCTTTTTATCAGGAAATAAATTTTACGACAGATTACAGTTACCTACTTTGTAATTTTACTCCGAATAGATAGGTATAATATATGAGTATACAAGCACAAAAGCTCTTGAAATCTTCGGTTTTTTAAATCACCATTATACTGGTAGGTATCTTAAGAATACAGAAGTGTTGTAAGTACTACTTACCTAATAGGTAAGATAAGAAGATAGAGAGACATTAGAGAAGATATCTTTAATAGATATATACCGGGTGTAAGGGAAACCTTACACCCAGTAATTTAGATGTAGGATTACGAGACATACGATGAGACCATTGTACCTACTTCTAATTTGACTTACATACAACGTGTAATATAAATATTGTGTGTCCTTTTAGGAGGTCAATCTATCCATAAACTTCTAGTTGAACATCAGTTTGTGAATTGCAATTTTTTTTTTTCTTTTTGCATCAAAACTTTACTGTAGTAGGAGGGCGTGACACGTAGCACGGACACATGCCTATACCTATATGAGGAAAATTGTGACAAACGAGAAACGACGCGCCATTAAGTTCCTCAATAAGTAATTTCTGTTTACGTAAATAGAAGTATATAAATACATTAACCTGAATTCTTCCCCAGCGTCTACAATGCTGTAAAACCCAATTTTGGGGCAACCAACAGATTTTTCGATTAACAAACCATGGATGAGCATGACGCATTTTTCAGTGACGTCGCAACTCAATGTGTCGCATGTATCGATTGTCACACTCATGTATGAAAATCACGGTCTCAAATCCGATATTACTGTGAAACTAGAACATTATGGTGTATTTTAAAATCGTCCTTCATATCCATGAAATGTGGTGCTAGAGACGAAAAGAATTCCAATGGACCTCCTCTACACGTTCAAATGTGCCCATTCTCTCCTAACTGCTTTTTATGCGTAAAATCACCTTTTTCAGTCAAATAATAGCATTCATCAGATCAATCAGAGCACGGGGTCGATCGCCAACACGATGCTTAGAGTCTGACCATCTGCATCGTGTTGTTGTGATCCATAGTGACGTTCGCACACAAATTCTACAATCCTCAGAAATGAGTGACCGATTAAAAAAGATAATATCCATTGACTGCATATTTATGTGATATGCCTGAATTTCATTGTTGTCAAAAGTTACTCTGACTTAAAAAAAATTAGCAGGGTCTTGGTTTGGACGGTATGGCGTGGAAAGGGCGCAAGAGCCGACTAAAACGGGGTTCCCCAAATTCAGATTCCACCGCAGTAGGAAAAATAGCTTTCCAGATTGTTGTTGTCGTTGTTGGTGACGAAACTTTCAATCAGTATAATGTTCGTTTGTTGAAAGATTCTGGTGGCGAAACACAGAAAAATTAAACGTTCTGTGGGTACATTCTTCACGGAAACGAATGTTGGCGAATCAATTGTTTAAGTAATTGTTTAACTTTAGTGTGGATACACTCTTAACCTTTGAAACTTTTGTGATGGGCTTGTCCCAGCGGTTAAATTGTTTACTAAGCTACCGATATACCTATTACCTACCAACAGTATACTGATACTGACATACTAGTGTGTGATTTGCGACAAACGACTGAACTTTGACTAGGTACAAGCAGGATAGTAAATACATAGAGGAAATATTTAAAATATTGCGTAGAGGAAAATTTTGCTTTTACATAAGTTTTTGACTCAGTTTCAAATTCCTTAAAATTTTTAATAAAAACCAGGAGTTATGACTAGAGACAGGTGTGTGAGAGGGTTATATAACACTTACACACTACACTATATAACACTTGTAACTGAACTTGTGAGGAGGAAAGAGACAGGAATACGCACGAATACTGCGCGAACAATCCGAGAACCTAACTTCTGCCCGACCGAATAAGTTTCGCTTACTGTAGATACAATTAACGATATGCAGACAGCAGAATTCATGACATTGAATTTAAAAATATACTTTTTTAATTATGTAGATATCATGAAACATACGGGCAAGGCTCATTGCAATAGTAATTAAATAATTAATAGCATCTGAAGATAGACGGATAATCTTATTGCTTCCTTAAATTGCGGGATACAAAAAAACTGCGTTTGGAAGACATTGTTTTTTAGGTTCATCACACTTTTAGAGTTCCGTGGTTTAACTCTTGTGTTTCGTTATGCCCCTGACTGTCACAGCCATTTCAATCGCTAAACATTTAATGCTAGAAATTCGGCAAGAATATAAATACTTAAATCTAATAACGCCGACAAAGTACGGCTTCCTGATTTTTGGACTCTACTATAATATCGTCTTATACTTACTACAAGTACATACAGGGTTAAGTCTGAAAACTAGGTACTATTTGTAATAAAATCATAAAAAAAAAATTTTTATTTAAAGTATCTACCTACCTACCTAAGTAATCAATCATCGAGGTATGCGCGGTCATATTAATTGTATGGGTGACCAAATCTTTTTGGACAGTTTATAAAATTCTGGATTCAATTTAGAAAAATCCGAAAATTGTATATTTTTATTTATGATATGAATAAAAATATATTATAAATAAAAATATAGTTTTCAGATTTTATTTAAGTATTCAGAAAAAAATAAGATCTTTACTCTTTAGTACGGAACTGGGGTCCACAAATTTTGAAGTGAGTTAACCGTGTCATGAGGGGTATCGTATGATAGGGCTTCATTGGCACAAGCTAAAGAGATTTTAATTATTATATTGGATGACCTACAAATTCAGAGCCCTTATACCCATTTAGTCGACCTTTCGTGCTGAATAAGGAGAGGCATTGGTGCTATTCTTGCCCGACATCACAGGGAAGATCGCGCACGATAGCTTTTTCTTTGAATTTAAACACGAAACTCTTAGGTGACCGAAGTCAATATTAAATTAGCTTCATGGGTCAGTCACTGCGTTAAGATTTCTCTCGAGTCGACAGGCCCGGATCTTGCAAACTCTTTTTGGATCTTGAAAAACTAAAAAATGCCGCCACCGCCCGCGCATATTTTTACTTTCATCATCACCATTATTTCAGCCTTATGACTCCCACTGAGGGACACAGGCCTCCCGTAAACAACAACGACTGGTCCAGCTTTCGCGTTGTATAATGTAAGTAGTAAAATCGTTTGCCAAGCTTGAATTAGCCGCTCTCTGAATGTCCCGCCGCCGCCGAACGAGCCCCGGCTTACCCCATCCTAGATCCGGGGGGCTGCGAGTCGATGAAGTATGGTATAGATAAAAGTTCTGGTTCCAACAGAGGAAATATAATAAGAAAAACAATCCAAAAAGCTTATTTTTGTTTTATTTATTTGAATGCACTTAAATGATTGATAAACTGTGAGACTTAATACTACGTAATTAAGTAATTATCTTTTTATGCTTGCAACATAATTATTTTACTAGAATACTGGCAGCGCCATCTATCGTGCAAAGCCAGATCTAAAGAGAGTTTAGTTTGAGCTTACTGTACGTGGTAAGCTAATGAAAACCCTGGGGGGCTATGCGGAGCTCTTATCAAATATCCAAATACTATCCAAGTGTTATTTATTTTCTTAGAAAAAGGATGTCATTTAAAAAAAAAAAGAACACACATTTGGATCGCATTTCGATTGCTAAGATAAGATAAAAGCTCCATAGCCCCTCTTATCACAGTTAAACAAAGTTACAAACCATTCATAGTTTTATATAAAGGTGGCTGGTTATCATATCCAAGTTTCCGAAGGTCCTTGGAAACCATTGACAAGGCAACTGTCACACTTCCATATGACTCCGTCCTTAGCACTAAAAAAAAGTTTCAATTAATCACAATTTTCTTTAAAAAAGTCAGTTAATTCGATTTATTTACATAACGATTTTTCCTTTTATTCTACTTTATTTCACACTGCAACACAGACCGCAACAAATATCTGTGGATCACACAAATGTTTGTACCGTGCGGGAATAGATCCCGCGACATTAGCGGCAAGGAGAAGGAAGCCAATCGCTCGCTCACCCACTTAACGTATGGCAAAAAAGAGAAAAACTACTTTCTTTATGTTATTTTTAAGATAAATCCTCAGACAGCCCAAAGAAAAATATAAGTAGTAGTAGTAGTCAAATCATTTTCGCAGTACATCGTCTTTATCTCAGCCATCCCAGCCACAGATTATAAATAATACTAAAGACGTTCATTGTTAGGAAATGCCTGCTTAGGGGAGCGACCTCTACGAGGATCGGCCTTGCTTTGAAACATTGTATTATCACAAAATAGCTATACTAGAAAAGGAACATAATCTTACAATAGTTATCTTTGCCATTTGCTAGCATTTTCGGGTCTGCCAACTCTGGATTTCTCCCAGTTAACCAAGCCAACCACTCGCCGAGTAATGTAGCTGCTTGCGGCCTTATCAGAGGGACTGTGGTCAAACTGACCCCAGTAGTGGGTGGCATAAGAATTAATGAATAGCCTCTCAAGGCGTCTCCAGTGATGGTATTCTGTGCTCGCACTGTTAAAACCATTTGTGGCCCTGTAAATAATTAGAACAATTTTATAAAATACCAATGCTAGCTACTATAAAGAAAAGGCACTATGGTTTTTCCTTAAACTAATAACATATAGACAGTAAGTTCCTTGTAAAGTGACGTTTTAAAAGTGTCTCAATCACGCACACATAGAAACAGCGTTGACGTTTCGGTGACGTATAGGTAGTGTTGCAACAGTAGGAATTTTTCCCCAAATTTAAATTTATATTTACTTGGAAAAATAAAATAGCAAGGGTTTTTATTGTAAATATTAGTATGATGCTAATCTTTTTATATGAATAATTTTATTTTTAAATGTTTTTTTATGCAAAAACATGCAATACATGTGCTTTAACCATTTGGTTTTACTTTACATTTTTTTCAATATTATTATGCAAGTTTGCTATATTTTAGAATACCTACTCATATTAATGTTGTATACATACTAAAACTAATATTATATAATGAGTTTCAAAAATTACCACAATTATTGGGTAATAATTTTGGTAAACTATTTTTCCCTACTTGGCAACATTACAACATCATGGCGTCTTTTTAAATTGTGTTTGAAATAATTTGTTTTGATTAAAGATTTAAGTACAAATATTTTAGTAAAACGTAACACTTACCTGTGATAAGATACATTATCACATTTTTTAATATTCTTTGATTCGTTTGGGCAAAATTTCACTGCGCAAGGCGGCATTTTTTTTTTTTTTTGCGGAGCTGTGTTCTATAACTTATGTCACCAAGCACTGAGACGGCGTCACCGCGCAGAGCGGTCCTCCACCAGTACTCCACCAATTGAAGTGCTACATTTTCGGTGCGCGGATTGCACTTCTTTATGTTATTATTCTAAGGGTTTTTCTTATGATTTTGTTTTATATTTATTATACATAGATCATAAATAAATATTAAGGTAGGTATCCATCGTAAACTGAACTCAAAATACCTAAATACTTACAACCAGATACATTAGTGCTACTGAATACCATTTCTACAGGTAAATTGAAGACTACTCGCTCGGGATCAATCCCAGAGCGCGCCATTTGGCTTGTTCCCGATGTGAGACCTGACACAGGTTCCCAGTCAGGACCCCAAACAGTTTCATACTGTAGATACAATTGATCATCAAATACTCCTCCAGGAAATGTCACATACTCAATCTGACCAGTAAATGATACTAAAAACTTTGTTATCTCAGTGTCTTTCATTGAATTCGTAGACTTATTGCAGCCTTATAAGATAAACTCTACAGATTGCGTTTGGCGGCTCTACAAAACAAAACATTCGTTACTATAGCAACGCCAAGTTAAGTGCTGCCATCTTATTCAATCTATTACTACCATACGCAGCCATACGCTGTCTGCAATTCGTTCAATTGATTTACCTTTTAATGTTCAACGTGTAAATTATAATATACATTTTTAATGCCAAGTTACATTTATTTTCAACGATTTTTTTTTCAACACGCACGCGGTTTTTTTTTCGTACCAAAGACTAAAGATAACATGCTTCCGTTCTACTGTTTTACCGACATCTTTTAAATATTTTGACACAAGATGGCGTTGTATGTGCTTTCAAAACCTAATCGGCCACCATTGTGAAGGCGAATCTATTGCATACTTCGAAGATTTTTACGTTTTCTGTGATAATTATCGGCGAAATATAAAGTTTTATCCGGTAAGATACAGTGTTCAGTATATCGAGAAACGAATTCAAGCTATAAACTGTGTTATAAGTGCTTAATTTCAAAACCTAAATGCGTTCAAAATGTCACGCGAAGTGAGCATCAAATTTGTGAACACCATACCATGCACTAAATAATCATAGTTTTCTTTGTAATAAGTGTTTGCTACCGGAGAAAGTGAGTTGTTTTGCGCCCGGAATACATGTGGCACGCTATGGATAGTTGAAAATTTAACGTGCGCTGATGAAAACGTTTCAGAAGTATCTGTACACGTCGTAAGGGAACGCAGTTACGCGGGCGAAGGCTTCAAACTTGCCGGCATCATTATGGTGGACTGAAGGAGTGTTTATTGACGGACTGGTGTTGAATACGTGTTGTAAACAGTGCCGCGAGGGTGCCGCGCACGATGTCGGGCGGCTCTCAACACAACCCTAATGGTCGACAGTCGCAGCTGGGCTCGGGATGGAGCCCCCTGCAGGTGGTGCTTATTATTCACATATTGTTGTTCACTAACTAACCTATATGAATTTCGTAACATCCTGTCGGAAGTGTTTCATTTGCATGCTGAATTCGTATGAATCTTACATTTTATGATATTGTAAGCAGTAAACCAACACGGAAACACTTGTAACGTACTACAATCGTGATGTCCTTTGTGTAGGTGGTAAGTTTGCCCCTGGGTTGTATATTGCTAATCACATACCAATCAGCTGTTTTCATTGACATACTTGGTAGATGACATAAAATGGCATATTTGCTATCAAATTGAATAAACCACAGATATTATATCAATATCACCTACATATTTACTTGGTTGAATACAGGATCATGTAATTTCAACATGAAAAATTAAGTATTAAAAAAAGATTTGATAAACTTTCTAACAGTGTTAGTGTCAGTCTTATATTAATCAAAAAAATATTGTATCTGTCTCCTTTTATCTAGTTTTTATTGTCACCTCAATTAATATCGCAACAGCATCACAATCACAACATTAATCTTATTTGTGCCATAACCAATTAAATTATTACCATTTAATTGCAAATGTTACAATCTGCATTAAGTATAATTAATTGAACAGTAATTCAATTTGGCAATTTTAAAAACTAATTAAATGTTTCCTTTTAGATTTGTTGATTCATGTTTACCTACTACAAACTAGAAAAAATATGAGCAAAGAATATAAATCAGTAATGATTCTAATTAATAAGTAACGTCAAACCTCAGATTTCCTACCATTAGAAAACAATTAATTAGGTACTATTTTTATGGAAAATTTTACACTGGTGATTAATATTTTTTTATCTTTCCACAAACTTTTCAAAAGTATTTACTCTATTTAGTATACCTATTCTAAAAGTACAATGTTTTAGTTATGGACCCAATTTACTTAAGAAAGCCTTCAACTAGGCTCACAATGGTAAATAGTTGCATGAAATGTATGTAATTTTTTTTTATGTAGGTGTGCAACAGTGGTGAAGGCTCCATACCATGATTCCTACCGGGTTTCCATTAAAAAATGGCACTGTCACTAGTGTCTTCCGACTGTGCCATTGTTTTTTCTATAGTTTGGCTCCAGCTTACCTCTTACTAAAATTTACCCTTCCCCACTGTGATGCTGTATATAATCAGAACTGCTATTACCATGGTACAATTGACTATAGACGAAAATTTTGAGACTTACCACTTAATTACTCACTATTTATCTACTTGCGTAGGTAAATGGTTGTCTACAATCTTACTTGTCTCAAAGCTGAATCTATGGCTGATGGTTTTTTTCTTATCTGTCTTTAAGTTGTAAACAATCTTAGCATATCTTTTATACAGCATATAATTTTACTTAGTAAAAAAATATTTTTTAACACAACCATAATCATAATAAGTTTGAGCTTAAATTTGTGCTAAGATTTCAATTAAATTTAAATTTTCAAATTAAAAGTTGTGCTAAGATTGTTTACAACTTGGGTAAAGTAAGAAAATTGAAGTAAAAAGTTACAGACTCAAATCAACATTAATAAACCTACACTAATGAATATCTTTGTCCAAGAAATTGTATCTAAAAATATGTTATATCTCATAATAATACTTTAATTTGGTTTAAATCAAGATATTCATATTTTTTGTAACTTTTCAAACTAAAAATATAGGATTATAATTGATCCCATATTAAATCTTTCTCCAATATAGAATTAGTTGACCAACATTCCTTGATTGTTGTATTAATATGGAATGTTTAACTGAATCACTTACAAGAAACAGGTAGTTTATTAAATCATAAATGCCTTTAAAGGTCACCTCTAAGCAAAAACTATAAATTATCACATTTTTTCTTCATTTTGTTCTTTAAATGGTACCTATTGCCTAAATTGAGTTATATAAGTTCATCTGAATAGAGTTCACTAAAGTTAGAGTAAAAGTAAAGACTGAGACAATAGGAAATTCATTGTTGTATACCCCTGGGATGCAAATGATATTTTAAAAGCTTAAGTATAGAATATACATTTTACAACAATAAATTTAATAGTGTCGTCAGTCATACCCTTATCCATTTGTAAAAATAAGTTTTAAAAGTATTTCTAGGTTATCTTCAGAATTATCTAGAATATTCTGGTCTAATTCAATTTTGTAATTACCTACCTCATTCAGACTAGTAATTTTTGTCTACTTAATTATAAGGTCACATCACTTGTCTCTTCTATGATTTCATATCATTAGCTGCCTTAGTAACATTTTTTTTAATTGTTACCTCTAGGTTTCTTTTATAAATAAATAAATCAAACTCCTATGACCTGCTCCCTCAGCCTTCTCACATAGAGAAGGATACAGCATTAATCACCACGCTAGCTCACTGCGTATTGGCGATTTCTGACTATTAAAGTCCAAGTTCCCTTATCTCTTATATTGATGTTCCTTCACCTTTACCCAAATTTTCAATTTAAAATATAACAAGTCCTGTGAACACGAAAAAAATATCGCTTTTAATAATTATCATCAATAATCAGGATAAATTATAAATAATTAAAGGATAAATTAAAATATTAAATTTATCCTGATTATTTTCTCCTAAACAGAATTTTATTTCATTTGTGTCATTGTGAATAAACATAATGTCTATTTCATTTATGTAGCCACTAGCCTGTAATATCACAAAGACATGAAACGCGTTCTAATATCTGTTCTTACACCCAAAAACAGAAAAACAAAAGATATATTATGATAAATGTTAATAGTTTGGCTTGTTGTTATTTTCATAAAACTTTTGAGTCTTTTGTTTTTAATAATATTGTCAAATAAGTACCTACCTACTTACCTACTTTCTTAATGGTACCTACTTGCCTACATTTTTATGTTGAATAGGTACTTACATCTTATAATTATATTTGAACATTTGAAATTACAAAAATCAAAATTTTAACCACCCACTTCTGGACGCCTTTAAACGGGCCTGGCTACCTACTTGCATTATTAACTTTTTTTAACATCTTGATTTAAAGAAAAATAAATCTTCGTTACGCTATCATACCCAATCATCACCGTCGTAACACATAATAAGATGACGTATCATATCAACAACAGTGATAAAGTCCATTTGGGGTTGTTGTACTCGACTAGTAAAACTACGTGGCGGTAGCTTAACGTCACCGTCAATACCCGATGCTAGACAATTACTTATCTTACTAGCTTTTACCTGCGACTTCGCTCGCATTAATTAGAACACGTGGCGCCATCTGTTATCATAAGAACGTTATTCTTGTTTTTCTCAGAAACATTATTTTCGGGATGAAAATTACTCTACGTCTGTTTCTATACACCTGACAACGTATATGCAAAATTTCAAGATCGGTTCAATGATTTAGGCGTAAAAAGGTATCAAACAAACATGCGTTAAACTAGGTAAATAAAAAAGGTACTCGCCACCTATTCATTGCTCTATGATTAGGTGCAAGTAGGTCCGTAACACATGGACGATATACAGCCTCACAGTACCATATAGGTAGGTACTAATTGCTAGGGCTAACACAGTATTTTTTTCGTTCTATCGTTGAAGCAAGGTCATTGAACCCTAAAAAAGTATGTTTGGCAAATTGAACAAATTTCTACTAGGTATTACGAAATAAAATTGCTATTAATCGCAATGACTACAGCTGGCCAGAAACATCTAATACTAGAAACTTAATAGCTTTCTAAATGTGTAGAAATTTAATTCAATCTTCTTAGAATCCCTTGCCTATTTGCGTCTTATGGCCTTGGTGACTGCATGACTATCTCCAAGTAAATAGTAATGTCTTCTTAGTCATGGAAATCTGCAGATCAAAGTTACTCACATAACACATATAAAATTTCCGAACGTACTTTTTTAAATTCAGACTTAAGCTCTTTCAAATGGTCTGGTTCCAACATTCATTTCTGTCTCGACAGAGCTCAAAGCAATACAGATTTTCCACTACCTCTCTCATTTTCTGATAACACGTACAATAGCTGACGTTCTCAACCCTAACACGATAACAAATGCGTCAAGCAAGACGATAGCCACCTCCACATCAACCGGATTAGCCTTGCATTGTCTTGTAAAGCAATTTTAGCTTATGAAGCATCTCATGAACTAACCTAAGACACGACCAGACTGATCATGAGCTAGCAGTCATTCAGCTAACGTGGACGCAACTTGTAAAGATTTATAATGTCCGCAATTCTTACGGACGTAGATAGCTCACCCCTATATTGAAATGCCAAGCATCCTACCCTAACTTCCTAACTATGTAATAATATTATAAGTAGCAAGTATGTTTGTTTGTTAACTTTTCTCGCCTAACCCACTGAACTGGTCATCCGCAAATTTTGCATATACGTTGTCAGAGGTACAGAAATGAACATAGGGTCCTGTCATCCCGAATAAAAGTACTGTTCCAGAGGAAAACAACAATAACGTTCTTATAATAATAGATGGGGTTGTTGGCTACAATTTATCAATATATCACGCGGATGGAAGCCAGTTTAAAATAAAAGAGCATCTAAAACTTTCAGAAATACTACTAAAGCTTTAGTAAAAACAATCCTTAACACTTGATTAGCGTTTCAGTATTCGGGGCTATACAGAAAATACAATGTCGCGCCAATCAGTTACAGATGGCGAATCTTCTGGCTCGCGCGCCGCAGGCTCACATGCCGTCAGATCGTGGCGTGACGTGGCACACACCCACGCCACCGCCACATCTCTACCACGTGCCGGCGCCGTCACCTCCAGACCCTCTACAGGTACACACTTCATTTTGAAATTGTTATTTTAATTAGCCTTCGAGTTCGAAGTTAGAGAATAAATGGAGAATGCTGAAAATAAAGAAAGCTTGCATCTTGGCTTTTCATGGCTAAGTAGAGGGAATATGCATGACAACCTCTTTTATCTTCTATCGCTGTATTTTTTTCTTACACGAAAATTGCAATAATGCAACCCAAGGTATCAAAAATGGGAGGAATAGACATAGACTTTTAGTTTTTAGATGCAGGAAAATTTAATTACATGCAGACGAAATCTGTCTATAAATAAAAGAAACTCACTTCAGGCATGCATGTTATATTGCTACTATATTACGTACTAGCTGTAACACCACTCTCAGCTGTCGATTTCATCCAAAATTTACCAAATATTTTTTTGTATTTCTACTTCGAATAATTTTGTTATTTTTAGAATTATATTTCGTCTGATAATGATTTTCGTCCATTTCAAATATATTTTTTCTTAAAATTACATTATAGTCTACATAAAGTGTAATTATAATCATTAAGGTAATTTAATGTTTGTCAGAACTATCTAGGTATATTATAAAATTATGTAAAATATAAGATAAGGCATGCATGCAGGGGCTTCCCACATATTTACCTTGCCATTTTATATCATCCTAATCTAATGAGTTAAATAAAACTACAAATTTAAGTTTTCTGTACTTCCTGGTTCTAATAAAGAAAAATGAAAATATAATTCAGAATATTATTTGAAAGTGTCCAATTTTATATTTTAGCTTTTGAGCGAAAAAAGCGAAGGCTACGATTGAATCCCATTTAAAGCCTCAATTGAATAAAAAAAATATTAAAATTAAACTTTCTTTAATAAGCTGTTATAATCTTAAAAAAATTATTAATAAAGTTAAAATGTTTGTAAAAAGAAATCCTCTCCCCATGCGATAACGCACAAATAAAATAAAAACATAAAAATTACGGATACCAAAGTGTCCAAAGTACAAACTACGAATTCTAAAGTTAGCTGCTTGTAAAACTGTTACACTTGTGTAAACACTCGAGTCAAATGTTTAGTTAAACATATAAAGACATCTAAGTCCTATTGTTTGATACTTTTTGAAATATTTACAACGAGAAATTGTGTAAATTATGTTATTTTTTATTATACCACGTGTCTTTCTTATCTACGTGTCTACATTATACAGATCATCTTAAATATATTATACAGGTCATCTCAAAAATATTATACAGGATACAGGTCATCTCAAATGTTAATGTCTCACTCCTACATAAAATGAATTTGTCCTAATGCATGATAGAAATCTATAATAAATTCAGATCGATAAGGTGTGGACATAAGTATTTGACTGGATTTCTAGAGTTCTCCTAAATAAAATATATTCGTACGAAAAACATTTACATACTCGTATGTGTTTATAGTTCAAAATTAATGCCTAACATTCACGAACTTTACTAACTGAACTTTAGTTAGTTAGACATTTTGCAGTAAAACGTTTAGATATGCATGAAATTCGACCGTATTATTATTTTTTCCATTTAAAAAAAAAACATATAACACAAAAGTTCAAGAATGGCTTCGAAACCAAAAACATATATTTACAAACAGAAAAGAAAATAGTATGGAACTATTTTGTGTAAGCCTGTTTATATCCATTTAGATTTTTAACAAACTCCTAGATAAAATTAAAATTTTTGTACAGAAAAAATCGATTTCTAGTAGGATTTAAACTGTAGCGACGACCTTCTGGTAACTCACATACAGTTTTATTCATGCAAGTATTTGTAAAGAGCTCGGCTGCATGCGGGTTGATTTAGTTCACAGTCAGAAATGCCGCCATTGCAAAACTAAATATAAAAATTGTGTTGTATTTAATCGTATCAGCCTGTAACTTTCTCACTGCAGGTTAAATGCCTAAATTGCAACCAAATTGATTTCCATAAAAAATAATTGGTATTGTACTGTTCGCTTCGCGTACGCTATTGCGTAATACAATTATTAGAAAAACCGAATATTCTTCAGTAGGTATCTCTTGGGAGAAGCAAAGAACAGCTTGAAAATATAAAAAGTTTAACCATAGGCCTGCCTTTGTACATACTACCACAGATTACAAAATAGTTACTTCGTAAATAATACACATTAAATGACGCGGCCGCACCCTCCCGCGTCGGTGCTGTTCCGCTTCCAGCTGTCTTCCAACTTACGGCCTTAGATTTCAAGACCAGATATTATATAAAAAAATGGCGAAACCGAAATATGTAAGAATTCGGAAGAGTTAAGTGTCCGGAATACACATGTTAACAAAGAACCTATTATGTTTTGAGCTGACCAGTCATAAAATCATAAGTCGAAATAAATCCATTAGGAATCGCACACCGCTTTAAAATAACATCATATTCATCATACTAACTGTATATTAATCTGCCTTTCCGACCACTATCGTAGGGTCTGTTGCAATTGCAGGCGATGAAGACTGCTGGCGGTAACTCAGTGTTCAGACATACGGCCACTCCGCCCGAACTATACAGACACACCCCCACTCCGCCTGATAAACATCTCATGAGGTAACTATAGTTCGCTTTTTTTAAACATAGTTTAAGGTTAAACGAAGTCTGGATGTGAATGGAAAAAGAATACATGACTTCACTGTGCACCTCAATTAAAATGAGAACAGAAACAGAAAGAAAGAAGAAGAACAGAAAGTAATGTGACTGTTGGATACAACATACAATATGTTTACAGACATACACCGTCTCCGGGCGACATCAAAGCCGGCGCTACTCTACCTCCCGTAGACCTGTACCAACATTTGGCGCCGTCACGTGGTGAGTGCCAACCACTTTATTGATACAGGAATTATATTTAAGAACAGGGTGTAACAAGTGTGCATATTAGCAGACAAATTGCGTGCTGATGACCTGATGGCGTACACACGAGTAGGCGTGGACTTGTCCCTGGGGGGCGGCCGAGCTGCCAACGGCGCCGCCACGTCGCCCGCGCCCCCCGGGGCCCCCGGCGGCGCGCCCCCCGCGACGCCCGCGCTGTCGGTGCGCGACGCGCCCACCATCAACAGCCTCATCGCGCGCGCCGCGCCGCGCCCCCCGCACGCGCGCGTGGACGCGCTGCTGGAGCGCCTCGTGCCGTCGCCCGCGTCGCCGCACTCCGTCATCGTGCACCCGCGCGCCGCGCCCACGCCCTCCCCGCCCTCCTCCAACGAGGTAACTTACATCGACTACAATGGAACATACGTAACTGTCGGTATGCATAACCTGCATGTTCTTTCGCGTTGTCCGCAGGATTCGGCAGACTCGTGCGGAGCTCCACCCGGCTCCAAGAGGAAACGTAAGCCAGAGCGAACCGTACGCGTGGCGACAGCTGTTCCCCCGCCCCCCGTGGTAACGCCTCCCGCAGTCCCAACCCCCATCGCACCGCCCTTAGTTCCTCGTGTATCGCCGCCTCCCAGCCCGCCGGTTGCCCCTGCCCCTGCCCCCGCCCCCGCTCCTGTGCCGCGGGAGAATGGAGACACGGCGCACGTGAAGGCGGATGGACCAGACGAACGGCCTACGTCACCACGTCCAGACCTGCCGCACACCAGAAGAAAAACACGCTCCGGCTCCGCGGAGACGATAGATGACATCGCCGCCATGATCGCTGACACAGACCGTACGGCCGCTGCGCCGCCACCGCCCGCCGAGCCGCCCGCCGCCGTCACGGTCGACAAGCTGCGCAGCGTGCTTGCTAGCCCCGACGCGCCCCGGCCGGAGCCCGCGCCCGCCCCCGCCGCGCCCGTGCCGCCGCCGGAGCCCGTGGAGGAGCCCGCCGCGTCGCCGCCCGCACCCGCCGCAGCGCCTCGCCGTCGTTCTGCCCGCACGTCCAACCCCGAGGCCCCCAACGTCCGCGTTGAGTCTCCCTCGGAAGCCAAGCCCGCCGAGCCCGAAGCCAGCGACGCACGCACAGCTGAGCCTGCCGCCGCCAGTTTCGTGGAGGTAGAGAACCAGCTCGAAAAGATGTTCGCCGGACTAGAGGAGGACCCGCTGGAGCGCAGCACGGACGGCGCGGAGGCGGCAGACGCGGAGAGCAGCAGCGTGCCCGTGGCGGCGGACGGGGCGCCGGCGGCGGCGCGCAAGCGGCGGCGCTCGGGCGTGGCGCGGCCCGAGCGGCGCGGCCCGCACGAGTCGCCGCGCAAGAAGGCGCAGCGCAAGAAGGCGGAGGCGCGCCGCCCGCGCAAGGGCCCGCGCGAGCCGGCCTCCCGCGACGCCTACGACTCCGGCAGCAACGCCAGCTCCAGCAAGTCTCGGGGACCCTACATACAGGTATGTGTCATCTTCATCAGGATTTTTCTTAAAAGAGCATAATGAACTGCATCTGCGCGAAAATGGAAAAATGAAAATGTAGGGCTTTCTTGGTGGCTCAACACGAACCGAAGCAGACTTCACAATTGTATGTTTGCACTCGCACCATACAGCATTTGTCACTCCTATTAAAATGTATAATGCAACTGCAAAGTTTAAGTTCTTGTGAGTTACCAGGGGCGACACCTTTGGTAACTCACAAAAACTTATACTTTACTATTATTAGGTATTCGTATTAAACTTGCTTAAAGCTATATGTATTTATTATATGTTTGTAATGTTGTCTTAATCAGAATTATAAATCATAACAAGTTACGCTTACGACTGACCCGTGGCACGTGGTTTCCGAAACGCATCATTCCGCGCAATGTTTGCCAACGCGTGTTATTATGCAATTTTTTGTCTGAAACACTTGCCAATGAGTGTATTATTTTGCCACTCTATTCATGGCAGTTAAATATCCCGACGTGGTTGTGATCGCTGCTGTAGCATTTAAATCTATCTATTGACTGTATTTTTCAGATCCGAGGGCCTCGCGGTTCGCCTTTATCAGTAAGCGTAATGAACACGTCAGCGGCCGAAGAAGAAGAGTCAGGGGCGCGGCGGAAAGGCGCTGAGGAGTTCCGCAACGGCGTGCGAGGCGTGCGCGGCGTGCAGAGCTCGCGCGGCCTGGCCGCCAGCGCGCGCGGCCTGCAGGCCTCCACGCGCGGCATGCACGCCTCCACGCTGGGGCTGCGCTACGACGCCACCACGCCCGACGCCACGTGGCTGTGCGCCTTCTGCCAGCGCGGCCCGCACGCTGCCTCGCTGGGCGACCTGTTCGGGCCCTACGCGCTCGACACGGACTGCGACGAGTACAGGTAGGCATGAGCCGCGGCCGAGGCAGGAGTGCGTGTCACTGGTGTTACAGTGCGTGTGTCGCAGGGCGCTGGACGAGGCGACGCGGCGGCGCTACGCGGGCGCGGCCAGCGACGAGGCGTGGTTCCACGCGGCGTGCGGCGTGTGGGCGCCGGGGCTGCTGGCGGGCGGCGCGCGCGTGTGGGGGCTGGCGGGCGCGGTGTGGGCGGCGCGGGCGGCGCGCTGTGGCGCGTGCGGCGGCGCGGGCGCGGCGGTGGCGTGCGCGGCGCGCGGCTGCCGGGCGCGCGTGCACCTGCCGTGCGCGCGCGCGCCGGGCTGGGCGCTGCAGGACGACTTCCGCGCGCTGTGCCCGCGCCACGCCTAGCGAGTACTTGTAGATAGCTTCTCCGTTGACACTTGTAGGACTAATTTATTGACCGGCGCGCGCGCGGGTGTACAGGGGCGCGACTCTTGCTAATCTGACGTCTAGAGTTATGTGTAAATATAGTGTATAATGTAAATAGCAGTTTCATGCATCGGAACACCATTTTGTAAGACGTAATGTACTATACGACATCATGTGGCATTGTAATCGAATGAGGCAGTATTTCGTAGTATGCAGGGCGCCTTTGCGTTGTATTGTACGTAAGTCGCGCAACCGCCGACGCCGCCGGACGGATTCGTTGACCAATATTATACATTGGTACAAAGTAAGCGCACACAATGAATCATTCAGCCGTTGGACGTACTTCGTAAGTTGCCGACTCTAATGTTCAGTGAGTGAGCGCATCGGTCCGGTCACTGATACCAACTAGTTTATGGTGAGTACAAATACTAATACCATTTATTCGATATTATATGAAATCTCACCTTATTGTATGTGTTCATTCAAAATTATCTTTTACTTGTCTATATTTTTTTATTTTATATTTAATTGTCTGTGTGTGTACTCATCACAAACGTAAGTTGTACACAATTCCAGATTGTTTACATGATCATGAAACAATGCAGTGATATTTTAAAATAATAAATGGATCTTGAATGTAATAAGTATATTTTTATGTAAAAAATATATAAATAAATAAATAAACAACTGTTTAGTTGCCATTTTATAGTATCAAAAACTAGTCTAAATAAATAGTGTCTTGTGATTTAAATAAAAAAAATATAAAAATCGTTTGGGGTCTATAAAAATTTACATTTTTAGCTTGGTAAAGGAATATGTATGTTTGTGGGTACTGCATTGTTATCGATGGCTAAATAAATATTACACAATTGTGTGTAGCGCTCTAATACTTAATGGTTATTTATACCGAAAAACTTTACGCTTACATAATTTAACGTGGCACTTCAGACGTTTTGTGGCAATCCCTGCTCCGTTATTACAAGTTAGTTCCCATTGGAAATGTAACCAACGAAGTGAACTGCTTACATTTTACAATAGGATTGTGACGTTATCTTATTTGACAATAATACCAACCATAAGAAATATTGTCATCATAAAAAATCTGTTATTATTATTCTTGTTATATATTATGAATCATAGGGAATTTCTATTAGAATATTTGTGATCAATAATAAACTAATATTTTTGTTTACATATTATACTTTTATAAAAATATATATAGGTATAATATAAAATTGCATATAAAACGTTTGAAGTGCTCTCGTATAAGAGTACCATAAGGAGCTGTCTTGTTTGCCAGACAGTGGGCACGGCTCATGTGATGGTAACGTACTTTAATTCCAGTGAATAGAAAAAATAGACTTTATTTAGAAAATGTTAAGGTACAAATTTATAGTAGGGAGAATCAGGCCAGTTTAGTGTTTTTAAAAATTTATTCGGACTATTATTGCATGAACTCGGAACGAACAAGAATTAACATCCAAAGCCTTCAAATGTAAATGGTGTCAGATTTTTTTTATCACTTATGGCAAATGATTACTTTATTAAGTATGTAATTGTTATAAATTATATTTATCATGACATTATAAGCAAATTGAAATACAACATGTTTAAAATGAGAGTTTTGACTATTATTTATGCACTCCTATAAATCAAGACTATTAATTATAATCTGTTTATATTCATGTTGGTTTATGTATGGCAATATTATTTAAGTAATTTGAGTAAAATGTACTAATTTATTCTATCATTAAAATAATTTATTTTGTACCTCTCAAAGGATTTTCTTATGACCCAAAGGTTTAGTGGTAGAGAACACAAGTCCAAGTACTAGCTTTATAGGTACATGAAATATAGATACTGATTCCCACTGAGTGACCGAAACGCAAGTAAGCATGAACGGTGTTGAGAGACAGAGGCAGCGAACGCACTTCAAAGGGGTCAAATTAAGCCACGATGCACCATATTGTATTATTGTTATAAACATGCCATACTCTATTTTTTTCTTGTCCTAAATTGTAATTAATCTAGACCCGTCATGTCAAAACACGGTCCGCGGGTCACGTGTGGCCCTTGGAACATAGTGACCCAGATCGCGCTCTTCAAACAAGACAAAGATTACACTTTCTTAGTAAATTAGATAACGCCATCAATCATTTCCCGAAAAAACTGCAAAATTCATTGTAAGTAATATCTGATGAGAATCAATTTTGAGTCCTTTGGAAAATTTAATCAGTATAATTATTTAATAAGAAAATTTGAAAAATAAGCTATCATGTGCTATAACATGTAAAAAAATTCACAAAAATATAAATTTAATCAGGTGTGTTTGCCACAAATTTGTTAAAAAACAAACATTATTAAGCACTTTTTATGTAAAATATAGTAATCAGCGCTTATTACTAGATTGAAATCATTGGATCAATGTAAACTAGCCATAGTTTTGGTATACTTTCCGTAGATTACCTAATACTACATCTATGATACCAGTTAACACGTTTGCCGTGCGCGATTTGAGAACTTGTAGGTACTAGATGTATATGTGATTGACTCAAGTACACAACTTGCAAAGATGAAATTCCAGTCTGAAGGTAGGAAAGAAGGTTGTAAAAATAAAAAATAGTTCAACAAAGTCTATTACAATTTTTACATTATAATCTCACTGATATGCATTTTACAATCATAGAACGAGCAAGTTGCGACCACGTGGTCTTCGCCAAACTTCCAGTCTGCCCCGTACGCTATACTTTCATGCCCTAAATATTCGCTAAGGATCTCCATTTGTTCATCGACTCGTAGTATACGGAATCCGCCGTACATGCAGGCAGCCAAAACTGTGTTTGATTTGTTCGGATGCCATTTTAGTCGCCATACTCCGCCGTTGACGTCTATATCGTTAAGACTGTGTTTCAAGCTCCTTGTGTCCCAAAGTCTGACTTTTTCATCGTAACTAAAAAATAAATGATAAGGTACTTTTTATTTTTGTGATTTTTTTTACATGTTATAACACATGATAGCTTATTAAATATAAATATTTAATAAGAAAATTTGAAAAAACAACTGATACGGATGGGTTTTTTCAAATTTTCTTATTAAATAATTAAGGTACTTAAGTACTTTTTATTTTGTTGATTTATTTACTACTAGTAGTAACTGAGATGACGGGTGATAGAGATGTGTGAAAAAAGAGGACATACTGCGCCGACCCCAAATAAATTGGGAAAAGGGCAGGGAGATGATGATGATGATTTACTACTACTAGTTATTTAATTAAAAAATTGTGCTGAGATTGGCCCTTTTTTGGCGTTCCAGTAAAACCTGCCGTGCCATCAGCCAGTGTGCGCTGAGCTTAATACCATTGCCTGCCCTTCAATGGCGAAGGTTCCATTTTTGTAAGTGATGAGCCGGAATCAAACCGACGAAAATAAAGCCTTTTCGCCGAAGCCGCGTATATAGAAGCTTCGCCACTGCTGCCCTACCTTCCAGTTAACAGTTGATGTTCAACGTCTATAGAACTCCTGATAGACGTGACCCCAGCCTCGTGTCTCTTGTTGACAGTTGTAGCAACATCTGGGACACGCACGTCGTAGCTCTTAAACACACAATCGTCACCTCCTGCAAATAAATTTACATATCTTTCTACATTCTGTAGAAAATCAAGGTACATTGACCATACATCGAAAGGAAGGCAAAGCAGAGGATTTTCTAAAGACAATGAAAAAAAACCTTATTACTGAAATCATAAAGTGCAATATAGAGCATAATACAGGCTGCCGTGCGTGGTTGAGACGTGGCGGGCTTGAATGCCTACGTTCAAGTTAAATCCAATACAATCAATTGACTTTGTCAGCAAACCATCTTCAACTCAATTTTATGGCGTAAATTGTGGTAAAATGTTCAATCCCATGCTCTTGCTCCACCTGCGTTCCGTTAACTAACGCGATATTTGAGTGTTCCTGTCTTTGTCAACGTCATATTGTCCAACAAAGGTAGCAAATAGTTATCGCGATAATTAATGAACTGTGTGTTTTATCCAATTTATAAAATTACAGCGTTAGGACGCAAGTAGAGTTAGGAGCATAACAGACATGGTTTGCGCATCTCTAAATAGTAAGTTTTCCACCACGCATCTAGCTAGAGCGCGACTAGCACAGCACATGTGGTCAAACTAAAAAGCTAATAGAGCACTAGCTCGTCTTTATATTACTGGTTCTGCTTATTATGACACAAACAACTACCTAATCTTTTCTTTATGATGACCGATCTATGATGAGATAAAAAGGCTACGTAGAATAATTACTAATTAGCATCCAAACCTGAATAAAATACATCTGTATTCCAATAATTGAATGCTGCTATCCAGGCCTCAAAGCCATGACTTTTCCAATTTCCAATAGATTTCAATCCGTCCTCCACTATCTTGAAAATATGAAGGCAACCGGCAGAATCGCTGACCACTAAGCAGTGCTCCTCAGAAGACGTTTTATTTATCGACCAATCGACAGACAGGGCTAAAATGTCTTGACCAATCACTTGCTCTATCCATAGTTTCAAGACTAACGCTCCATTCTCATTGGTCAGTCGGTAAAGTTGTAAAGATCCCACTGAAGTGACGACTGCTAAAGTAGGGTAGTTTTGTACGGAGTGGTAACTCCATTTTTGATCTAATATTCCAGAAGTATCGATCGAATGAATTGGGACCAATTCTGTGGTGTTTTTATCGATGACGAATAGATATATTCTTCCGAGTCTAGTTTGTTTTGATATGTTGGGGTCTGTAAAATAAAAAATAATATTTTTAATTTGAAAAGGTTGCAATTAAAATTAAAACTATTGCAATTAAAATTGCAGCCCGTGGCCTCCTCAAAAATTTTGTAATTTGTAGTTTATTACGTTCGGGCCTCGGCAAGGGGGATATCGAGATTTCAAGACAAAGTCGCTGAATGAAAACAGCGCAGGACCAACATGTATGGAAAACCCTGGGGGTGGCCTATGTGTAGTGGAGCGTCTTCCGGCTGAAATGATGATGATGAAATACGAAGTTGCTGCATGAACTATGTACCTACAAGTTAGGTATAATAAAATTATCAGCAAGTTTTACCTTCCTCAGCTTTCTTATCTAACTGATAAGTCCCGCAGACAAGTACATCGCGGTAGGGTTCGACTGGACACCACTCCACCGAGTCGGCACTGTACTTTGTGTCCCATCTCAACTTGCAGTTCCAAGCCGCCATCGACCTAGAAAAAGAAATTGATAGGTTTTTAACATAAAAAAATTAGTGGCTTAGTGTATTGCTTAGCGCAAAGCTCGACAACGGCTGGACCGATTTTGATGCAATTTTTTTGTGTTTGAGTGAGTCTAGAGAATCTAGTTGAGGACCCACTCAAACCTACACAAAAAAAGATACACATCCAGAGACTCCCTGCATGGTTGCAATTTACAATTGGATCCGGTTGGTGGCGCTGCGATCGGGTTAAATTAGAACCACAGGGGCGAATCCGGGGGAAAAGTTAGTTGTTAATATTTTTGGTTTGATATGAAATCTCAAGCCTATTTTTATTATGCAAAAATTGCAAATAGTTAAGGTAGCCAGGAAACAATGTGCGCATAGCCAGGCCATGCTTTTACACAAGGGTTTCAATGAGTTTGAATATAATTTGGTGTCGGGTTCAAGTTTAAGAGTAGCCCCCAGAAATTTATTATTTCTAGAGGTCGCCTATTGTTTAAATTCGATCGTATTTATTGTTCCAATAGTTACTAAACAAAAAAAAAAAACCGGCCAAGTGCGAGTCAGACTCGCGCACCGAGGGTTCCGTACAAACCTGTAGGTATATAAGTAAAAGTTAATATACTATGTGATGTAACTAAAAATTTAAGATTTTCGGAATTTTTCCTATATGTGTACTTTATAACGTTGCTTCATGCCAAATTTCAAGATTCCAGGTCGTCTGGAAGTATCCTTTAGGTTTTGATTCCCTTGCGAGTAGTTGCGAGTTTCAAAATATGCGGCTTTAATTGCTGTATCTTTTGATTGCGTTGACGTAGAAGTTTGATTTTGTTACAGCTTAAAGATATTATAGACTTGAGTATTTGTTAAGAATTTCAATATAATACCACTACGCGTTCATGAGTAAAGGGGTAATAAGTTTAAAATTATTAAAAATATTTTTATTATATGATGTAACTAAAAATTTATGCTTTTCGCAATTTTTCCTTTATCTGTGTTATAAGACGTTGCTTCGTACCAAATTTCAAGATTCTGAGTTCACGGGAAGTACCCTGTAGGTTTTGATTCCCTTGCGAGTGTCGAAAATTTGCGGCATAAACGGGAGTATCTTTTGATCGCGTTGACTTAGAAGTTTGATTTTTTCACAGCTCCAAGAGACCATAGACTTGAGTATTTGATATGAATTTCAGCTTGATACCTCCACGCGTTCCTGAGAAAAAAGGTCTTGACAGACAGACAGACAGACAGACAGACGGACAACAAAGTGATCCTATAAGGTTCCGTTTTTACCTTTTGAGGTACGGAACCCTAAAAACAGAACTATTAACAGAAAAAAAAATGGTACTTACTGAACCATTTTGTGCTTGCCTATTTATATAGGTATTACCTAGATAATCCAGTCTCTAAATTTTAAAGGTACCTATGCAAAGATTTTTTGAGAGAGCTTTATTGTGTACAAAAGAAAGTTGAGATTCCTTTGAGACTTTAAAATTTTTATGATCTTTCCCTTCAACAGTTATAGTCATTCTGAAACAAACTTAATTTACACTTCAATAGAGTTATTTGTGTAAATGGAAATAGCAAGAAAATAAAATTGCAAAATTTGGAGTTCGTTTCTGTTTGTGAATACACACTCCATAATTAGGTTACCATAAGGGCAAACTGACACTGGATTTTATTTTAAATAACTATATCAATTTAATTAACATGCATTGAGAATATATTTACTTCGATTATTTACACATTAGGTACTATTACATTACATTGTTAAATTTTAACTCTGCCGTACCGACCGCTTGCGCTGATCTATTGAGGGTAATTTGTAAAAGGCAAAGCAAAGCGAGCTGGGAAAAGCACAAACATTCAAAAAGAATAAGGCCACCTTTCCACCGGAGATGTGAGAAATAGACCAGCAGTGAGCGACGAAAACAACAACCAATAGGAGAACTGCGCTGAGAAATGCTAGGAGAATAAAGCAATCAGCAATATTAGTAGATTTTTCCTCATTACCGCTTAGCTAGCTCGCACATCTCTGGTGGAAAGACAGCCTAAGGTGCCAATCAAATCAAAACAACATATTAATTACTATTTTAACCCATTTATTGTAATAAAAATATGCCCATACATGAAATTACTAATGCTATCAAGACGACCAAAGAATATCTTCGTTACATTCACAACATTACATTTAAGTAATAATTTGTTAAAAATTTGTACTGTGTTACCACTTACACCTTACATTGGGACATAAAGTAATATGAAAGGTACAGGACTGTCCCGAAATCACGACTGTGCTTTGCATCCGTTTCACACATACGGTTCTCGATGACAGACTTTTCATAGGGAGACACTTGCCGTCGCCGACATTATTAGTGGTGACAATTTATAAACAGATTTTTACGTTCTCGCTTCAGAATCACCACCATAACAAAACATAGACGCTCGCCTGTATTCCCCAGAGGTAAGCAGAGGTGTATTGCAGTACACCCACGTTTCTGCGGCTGTTATATGTCCCATGTAATAGGGGGCAAGCCTGTTGCCAGAATATCAGCATTTCCTAATGGAAACCCTTTGTCCGACTCGGGAAACGAATCCAGGACCTCGTGCTCAGCAGTCACGACTAGACCAACGAGGCAGTCGAATCACCACCAATTTGTAATTTATGTCGTGGCGGAGTGCCAACTGTCCTGTGAAGTCTTTGACATGATTTCCATGTTTGAATCCGTGTGTGTGAAAACGGCAATATAAAGACGGCGCGAGACATTCACTTGTGTATACTTAGACAGTTGAATAAAACAATTTTCTAAATTTTCATTTTCTAAACATTCATGTGTGAATATTTAGACATTTTTTGGCTGAATGTGTATAGCTTCTTATTACTGATAGTCTATCTATAGCATAATAAAGTGATTGTTGATAACACTCTTACTTCTTAAGTGACAAAGACAAAGTAATTGCTAGCAGTACCGGGCGGCGTTGGGACGCGGTGGAGCGACAGCCCAGAGCGCCGAAGTCTGAGTCTCTTACCCCCGTGCTCCAGACCCTCAATACTGTATTACGCAAAAAATTAACACTCGAATGTGGGCGCCAAATTAATTTTGCCCAGGGTGTCAGTGGCCCTAACGCCGGCGCTGATTGCTAGGTTAATATTCGTGTAACAAACAAAGGTCTCGCACAGTCATTTTCATAAGAATGCTTCAAAATTACATTATACTATTAATAATGGGTACGCTTATCAAATTGTAACAATATTCTCAATATAATCTGATCTAGATTTATCACTGTTTATCTCGTATAATTCAGAATAGTAGAGGCCTCCTTTTGTGTATGAAATAATACCAATAATGCACTTACGGACTGATTTGATTCCATACAGTTTTGTCCAGAATTTGTTCTTTGAGTATAAAGTTATGTATATTATATTTCACACACATAAGGACCTCGTACTATCATTGTAAAAAGTATTTAAAACAATACACCATGGTGCAATCAAATACATAGATATGTAAATATACTCTCGTAAAGTAAAATCTATTCATAATTTGTCTATCATTGATTTCATTGGTGATTAAAAAATATAACTCTCAGTTAACGAGAACTTTAAGTTAAACTTGACTGCTTACTTACAAGAGTATACAGTTAATTACAAATCGTATACGCTATCATTTTATATTGTCGTTATAATCTGTATCATTATTAAAATCGCAACAATGTTCATTTATTAAATAATTAAAATAACCATTTCTTATTTGAGAATGCTTCCAATTTTAACGTTTGATATAGCAAATGATTTTTAATTATGTAAAATAATGTCATCTTCATCAAACGCTTAATTTGGCATGACACGCTGAAAAATATTTTGTCTATTATTTATCTAAATATATTGTAGAACAGGTACCTATAAAGACACAGCGATTCGGAGACAATTTTATGCTGTTAGCAATATGTAACCAATGGTTTGATAAAATATGTCCACAATTGATCGTTTAGCACCTAGCTAAAAGTACAGTCATTTTCACTGCAATCGGTATTTATGTTAGTTCCATTTATTTAATTAAATTACATATAATTATAAAATACATTTTTAAATGTATATAAAAAATAAAAAGATACATTTAAAAATATAGTAGTAAAGTATCGGGAACAGGGTCCAAGCTACCGTCAGGGCTCCAGAGAAAGGAACCTCCTGACAATGCGAACCATGTCTAGGAGTACCGTCTTTTGCATCAAGCTTGATCCAGCCATCCAACAAGGCAACGGGCATCTTAAAGTGTTGATATAAGCTAGCTTGATATCAATTCATGGACTGAAACTACTATCGGCACGACGACTGCTGAGTCCACATCCCACATGTGGACAACCTCGCGGGCCTAGTCTATCTTTGGAATTCAACTTTTCAACTGAACACAATAATTAGACGGATATGCTTAGCATTATTGGTGTTCGCTCATGATACAATTGACGACATAGAAGAATCTTTCAGAATGTTGGTAATGTTATAACATTTTAAAGATTTTGTGACAATGACTGTACTTTTAACAGCTAGTATCAAGAGCATACACTAAAATAATTAAAAAATGAAATTCAGAAATTTATATGCAAGAAAAAACATAAATACAAAAATATCAATAGTAATTGAAATGGACTTCAAGGGTTACATTACAATAACATTTATTTACGTAAGTACGTTATTTATTAATGGTAACTTATTTTATAAGAGATTAAAATCTACTTCGTAAATTCTTCTTACATCTATTTATTCTAAGAAGTATACTTGACGGCAGTTGGACCAAGATTTCTAATATTTGAACATAGGGCAGACGAGCTTTGGGCGTTTTGAGTTATTTTAAGGTCTAAGATCGGTGGTACTATATGAGTATAGGTATTGTTGTAGGTACCAGAGAGCACATAAATGGTAGCTCTAATTACTACCAAAAGGCAACTGGGGCAGACTAGATCAATAAGCCTATCATTGAGACCCTACTTAAAACTAGGGTGTATAGCCAAAATTGAACTTTATTACCATTCATTAAGGTTGATTATCAACAATATAAAAAAAATAGAATTGTTCGGAAAGTAACATCATTTAGAGCTCGTCTGTCCATCATATTGAACTATTGTCGTCGAGTGGTAGGCACTAGAACTAAATTATATACAACTTAAAAACTACCAAAAGATAATGATCATAAATCAATGAGCATGTTACTTATAACCTATGACGTCATTTATCGTGAGGTCACAATTACACAGTGGGCAGATAAGAACAGTATAACTTAACACTTGTAATCTTCGTCCTCCCGGGAAACTTGAGTCCGAAATTAAACCGATCCGAAACACAGAAGACACACTTCAAAGTAATGGTTGTACCTATGAGCGTTTGTACCTCATCTGATCCGAATTTTTTAAGGCTACATACATGAAAATCCGGACCCTGGTTGGCCGGGTCTCGTGTCTGGATGACGCAATGAAAAAGGGGTTCACGATTGAATGTCAAAAGACTACTGGGTCCTACTTGGTCGAGCCGAACAGTTGTGGTGATGGGAAGCGCTTTACATTATTTTCCGTATCACGTCAGATGTTCGGTTGGTAGATAATTTCTAGTCAACACTAGAAGCCAAGAGGGACATATTTTAGAAGATTTGTATGGGTCAGTCAGTGAGGGTAATTTTACTGTTAGTATCTGTCCACTATGATAAAGGCTTGATTTTTGGATTAACAAATATGACTACAAACAACCAAGCCACTCGTAATATAATATCAACGTAATATCCTCAAACCGACGGTTGATTTCGTACATCCTACATTAAAATAATGTTTACTTTATATCAACACTATTGTGCAATGTTTGTAAAACACTTATTGGTGGCGCCACTGAGCTTTAGCGGCCAAGGTGGCCATTATTTTTAAGATCTTATAATTATGTGAACAAATATATTGAAAACATTAATCACTTGAGCAATTTAACAATAGAATAAAGTGAAAATATTAAATCCATTCACTATTAAAAATACTAAATGGTATAGCTAGGAATCTCAGAGGTCTAATTATATTTTAAAAGCTCACTAGCCCCACCTATTGATAAAATTGAAACAACACTTAAATTTCCAAAAATATTACACAAAAGTTATGTATCAAGCTATGCCACAGATTAAATATACGACATGACATTAAACATTAAAAATATTTTGTTTGTGTATGAGGTAGATGTTCACAATAAATGTTGCGATCACAGCCTGTTTTCATTCAGGACATATTAACTGTTCATAAACGGTATTGACTCACTAGTGAGACGACTTAATAGTTAGGAAAAGTAGTTGTAGTTTCAGAACTAGTATTTAAATAAAATTAGGAATATTTTTTTTGCCAATATTATAGCAAAATTAATGAAAATTTTCATTGCCCTTTATTTAATGCGCGGATACTCGGATTCTGGTATCTCCTTTGCACATTGAAGATATAAAATCAATGAATATAGTTATGAAAAATCGAACTAAACTAGTTGAAGGAGAGCCTTACAATTTTTTTGCAAAAATTTCAGCTTGATCGAAACATGTTTTCAAATAAAAAAATTGCTTTAAATGAATTTTCATTTTATGTATGAAAACATATTCTCAATCAAGCTCAATTTTTTGGTGAAACTTTGTAATGTTATTCTCCTTCGATTGGTTTATTTCGATTGTTCATAACTATATTTATTGTTTTTATATCTTCAATCAACTTCAATGTGCGAGCGAGACAGCAGTTAGCGCGAAGAGCCGCCTTAACTGAAGCACTGTCAGTTATTTTACTACTTTTACCAACCATTAAATCAACTGATGTGTTCTCAACTGCCAAACTTACATTTATCACTTATCACTATCAAATCAAATATTTAAATCTTGGACAGCCACAATACAAGTACACACTAGACAAGTGTGTTCTTTAATGCTATTGTTTAAAAAGTTCATAAAACCATAAATAAATTGGTCTTGCATTCTTGAAAAGTGTATAGTTGTAAGTGTAGCTGCCAAAAATACTATCTTTGGATTAGAGGCGGTCTTAGATCTGTCATACTGAGACCTGCTTTTCATTCATTGTATAACTGAACTGTTATTTATAACTGTCTATTTTTCGTAATGAAGGCAATTTATAATTACTGCAAAGACCGAAGGAACGAACAATGAATGATATAATTATTTTGTGTAAATATATTTGTAAAACATTCCCAAAAGTAATTCAGGTAGAGCCAAGATCGTTTAGAGATAGTTGAATGTCACTAGAAAAATAATGGTGTTGCACCTGCATCTATCATTCTCTGCTGTAAATCATTTCTAAGACCACCTCCATGAAGTTCTAGACAATTTATAACTTGTTGCATCTATTTCAAATGGGATTCAAAACATTAAATTAAATTTTCTTAAATTTATGTCTAAGTACCCTGAATTATATTTAATTCTAATAAATTAGATGTTTTAAATATTCTGCTGAATTTAATACTTTTGTAATTTCATTTGTTTTTGAGTTTGAGTGTGGGTAGTAAGATATTTATTACCCATATTTTGATTGGATTACAAGTCAAGTCAACATTTAAGATTTGTTGTTTTTATTGACCATATCTTTCATCAGTCAGCTGGCCCAGAAGCCTTAAACCCAGCAGTACCTATTCTCGCAATAGAACATAAGTAATATTCATAATTTAAACCAATCACAAAACCTTTACTTTTAAACATCTCATAAACAATCAAATTGCTATTCTTGTGAGTAAATCAATATAAAATTAAAGTTATGGGTTATTTAAAGGTTGTAAAGGAGAAATAGTTGTATAATTTCAAAGTGCTAGGCAGCCAATGTTAAGAAATGTGTAATATTTCATTTTTCTGATAAATTCAGATTCCTTTTTTCAAAGATTATGAATATCTTATTGTAATGTTATTCATATTTTATGTGATTATAACTTGAACTTAAAGACATTGGCTGCTGAGACTAATATTAGAATAAATGTAGTAAGATTGTCTGTGTTCTAAAGATAATAGTTAACAGCTGAAATAGGGCATTGTTATACTGATTTTGATGTGACTTCTCTAGCCTTCATTAATAATTTATTGTTGTATTGTCCTATGAAAGAACAAGATACTCTTCTAACATTTAACAAAATTGAGTCATTTTACAATATTCTAAAAGTTATTTTTCTTTGATTGTTTAGCTATTGTATATTTGTTTGTTTTAATAGTATAATCACTAAGAAGATACCAAGTTCTGTCAGTACAATCAAAAACAACAAACATGCAGTTTTACATTTGCTTTTCTATTTCTTTAAATCCTTTACCAAAACTTGAGGTACACTAAAATTGACTGTGATAACTTCTTGATCAGCAAGCTATTGCCTTGCAGACCTTTCAGTTTCAATGAGACATTCTCTCACCAAGATCCGGGCATGAATGATCCCACGCTTGAGACGTTCAGCTGAGCTGCGACTGCCAGAGTAACTTGGTCGAACTTCCTTACCCATCTCCTCAATGACAGCCAGCAATTGAGCATACTTGGACATTCCATTGTCTTTGTCTTTCCCAACAGAGGAAGGCGATGTTGCAGGAACAGTGGATATAGTTGCCTGGCTGTTATTCCCATGACTTAGATCCTTATGAATGTTCTTCCCGCTCATAGGTATCGCCGTCACAGTGACGTCACTTAATTTCGACTCGACGGCCTGAATATCCATTGCTTCCATCGCTGGCTGAAAGAGTTTGTGCGATATTAGTAAAACAAAGGAAATCGAAATGATACATAAACAAAATGAGACTTACCTATCTAAAAACTAACGTAATAACACAACAAGAAATACCTTTTTACGACCAAAAACACAAATCAGATACACGCCGCGGGTGATAAATTCTACAATAAATTATGTGTTATGTAGGACATACCTAATCCGATCACCGTCGGCTCTCCAAGAAAATCGACGTAACTTTCGTCTAAATATTACACTAATAGCGGTTGTAGCAAAATATGCTGGAATGTATTAAATATTTCGTAAATGCAAATGGCTTTCGTAAATACAACCCGTATTATATGATTTTATTGTAAATAACAAACAAGTCTACGAATTACCACATTGACAATAAATACTTTTTAAATTTGTGCGTAAACGAATCTTGTCATAGACATTGGCGCATTCAGCCTAATCATCAAACAAAAAAGGAATTCTTAAAAAAATAGCTTATAATTTACGAAAAACATAAATAATATATTTTTTAATCATCAAAAACATTTTTTTAAATAGGTATTTGTTTAGTTTGCTTTTAAAAAAAAAAACTACGTCTCGTTTGACGCTAGCTTTGTATCGAATTTTCATTCAAATGTCGTCGGTCTATCATCATAATGTAAATTCAGTAAATTGTATCGTATCAGTCAGTCAGAGTCAGAATTTCAGAGTTGTCATTACGGTCGAGTAAGCTGGGATTGGTTTTCTTTCAGTGTTTTAATTTTGCCTTGCATATGAAATCGAAAACCGTTTTCTAAGTGACCAAAACAAAATCTGAACCGACATCAAATTCTACAGCCGGAATGAATTTTAAAAGCGCTTCGCGTCCCCAATCATGTTTCGCTTTGGATTGAATAAATGTAAATAATAAAACATTAAGAGGTCGGTGTTAAGTGATTTCTCCGCCCACTGCTATCATTATGCGATTAGCGAGACGGGCATTGAGTGTTAAGTTGATGTTGTGGAGTATCTGATCTGAGGATGTCTGGCGAGGGCGAGCGGGTGTCGCGACCGAACTCGCTGGTGCTGGAGTCACCGCCGCCGGAACGCGAGCCGCTGCACTTCGACGTGCAGCTTGTGGGCGCGCCGCCCGAGGTCGAGCAGCTTGTCAACAACATCAAGCAAGTTGCTGAAGATTTCCTCTATCACTGGAAAACATTCCCTATTGGTGAGAACAGTTTTTTTGTTAGTGCAGTATTATTTTCTTTCTAGTACTATGTCTAGTGACCGGGTTTCTCCAATATTTCATCTATGAAGCTACCAAAGCATGCATATAATAATGGATGAAATAAGAGATGAGAGAGACAGAGACCCAGAAAATGGTGGTGAAACCAGTCTGTCTCCCATTTAAAGGATTAACAAGTTGTGGCACTGGACAAAGATAAGTAGAATTTAGGAAGGAGGCCTTTACACAGCTGTGGGACAATTCTGGCATTTAAAAGACAACATAAGCCAAACATATAATTCGGTTATGTGTAAACAATTACTATGTAGAAATGTTATGAAAGCTAAACAGTGTTTACTGTCCAGATTCAGTATAATATCATACCAATTTTTCTGTGCTCAAGCTCTCATTTAATAAAACAAAATCAATAAAAAACTGGCAAGTGCAAGTCGGACTTCCACACATAGGGTTCTGCATGATATTATAATACAATTTTAATCCATTAAGTAACCTTCTAATACTATTTTGCATGAATAATTTAGGAGTTAGAAAGAGATATAAATTTTGCAGTTTTATATTTTTTTAACAAAGAGTGTAAATATTTGAAATTTAGTTATAATTTTCCTTGAAAGTATAGCAAGCCAGCTATTGTTGAAAATTATTTCAGATTGTTTGGCCCACAAATTTCAGAAATGGAGAATGACAGAATTTTTTGCATTTTTATATATTTTCTTTACCCTTAGACCAAGCCCACTTAAATGATACCCATCATGGTACCTAGATATAATATTTAAGTGAAAATAAATTTCATCCTCATTACATGTATTCTTCTTAAATTAATATTTCTATGAAATTTAATTTCATATTTTTTTAGTGTTGATATTCTGCAAGTAAAAGTGCTTTAACAGACAGACAGACATGACAAAACTATAAGGGTTCCTGGTTTTACTATGGAACCCTAAAAAGTATGCTTATGGTTGTAACTATAACGAATCATTGTTCAATCATGTTCATTGTTAGAAAGGTGTCATGTCATTAAAATAGCAACAAGTTAATAACTGTTTTCTCTTGGTCACAAAAATGTTAATCATAATGTTGAGTCTTCATTAGTAAATGTTTTCTTATGACAACAATATACACAATGTTACGTTTGATCTGTTGAGATGACTGTTTGTTATAATAACACAACATTCTATTAGTCAATAATGTCATGATTATGTATCATTAACTAAGCATTGCTAGTTTGTAAGGCTGTTTTTATTCTCGCGCCGGATCAGCGCCGTCGACCGTAATTCCAAACGTTGTTGGTCAGTACTCAGTACTGAACAATCAGTGTGGGTAAGAAACGGTATGCCACTTTCCAAATTCATATGCATATTAAAAAAATATTACTTAAGTTGTTTAAACAGTGAAGGAAATTACAATGGGAAGTACCTAATAAAATGGTATTTATTTTAAATATTTGGTCAGCAAGAAAAACAAGATAAAACAATATTTTGATAGCATATTATGTTTTGTTGTACTCATCAGAACATCAGCGCTGATGCGTACCCAGCAATCCCACCCCGTGGCCTCATTTTGACCCAATACGGTTTCTTAAATTAAAAACTTCTCTCTAAGTCTCTGTCTTGCCACCATAGCTTTCACCACTGCTGGCAGAGGCAGATCCCGCCCCATTCTTTTGACCATAATTCGCCGCTAGGATATAGGACACTCCATGAGCGTGTGTTGTGCAGAATTCAGGCCATATGAGCATCTACGTGAACCTGTAAGAGATCCCTATGCTGGTAACTAGGCTTCGAAGTACGGCAGGCAGCTTCGACAACGCGTTAGCACAAATACTGCGGTTATTATAAATTTTAAAAATGCCATCGATTCGCAAAGAAGTGGTAGGTAGTCAAAGCTCAAGCACGTGTTGCCGTTCCCTCCGCCACAGCCTTACAAATGCGCTTAAAGGGAACGCTTTTGCTGCCTAGCATTACCCATTGGTAGAAGGCTCCGTCGTAATCCCTCGCGTCAATATATCCAAAAATGTCCAGCAGCAGTGGAACAAACCTGACATAACTTGATCCAAGAATGCAGGTCACACAATCAAAATACCTACGCAATCTTATTGTGATAAGTCTTAATGCGTTTGCGCACAGCGTTCGCTCCGAATCCAAGAAATCACAGTCCGAAGCAAACATTGTAGGTATTAATTCTATGAATGCTTAAGCAATATCCTAATTATCCAATTTTTATACAACACTTTATAGTTCGGAACGTATTCGGATCGGCCGCACTGCAAGCGCTCTTAGTAGAACTTAAAACTGATTGTTTTTCAATTCTCAGTGCTCCCTCCATCCCGGTTTACGGGTCCCGGAAACCGACCATCAGACATCATAGTACCGCCTCCATGCGACGAACTCGACGCCGCTGCACTCGACGCGGGAGTCGAGCCCCACCCGCTGTCTCCCAAGCAACTTCACGCTATTCGAGAAAAGGGGTAAGTAGTTGTCATGCTGCAGTATGATACAGCTTGATGCTTCTCATAGATCACGGAGGGGACATTAGGATATACACACAATTTCAATTGCTGTCTCAATTACTTTTATTGGTTCAAATGCAAATGATGCATCGTGCAAGTTTTGATTTTATGCATCGTATGGCCCGCTCTGCATTCGCGGGCGCGAAGCCGTCAAAACGCTTTATGTACATTGTATTTTTAAACAAAATATTATGTGATTGTAAGTACTCAGTAGGTACCTACTGAGAGCAATGTACAGCGTATTCGCGGCTTCGCGCCCGCGAATGGAGAGCGGGCATAATCACGGCATAACGTTGAATAGACGGGCGAAGGTAACGTACGTAGGTAATTATTACGTTTTATTACAGATTGGTCAGTTGATTTTTAAGCCCGCTACAAACGTTTGAAACAAATTTCAGTATATAAACATAATTTACAAATTATGATATTCTATCTACCACACATGGTGACATAATAAAAATTAATTATCACTCTCCGTGCCTCGGATAGCACGTTAAGCTGTTGGCCCCGGCTGTCAATTGTAGATCTTTGACAGTCGTTACGGGTAGTCAGAAGCCCGAAAGTCTGACAACCAGTCTTACCAAGGGGTATCGTGTAACCCAGTCTGGGTTGTGGAGGTCTGATAGGCAGTCGCTCCATGTAAAACACCGGTATTCAGCTGCATCCGGTAAGACTGGAAGCCGACCCCAACATAGTTGGGAAAAGGCTAGGCAGATGATGACACATGGTGACATAATAACGTACCTAATATTGGTGAAACTTATCGTAATATAACGTAAGTATATGTATATCTTACAATCTATCTTAATCTTTTTCTTATTATGGAGGGAAACTATAAAAGGTTCCCTTCTGAGCCCCACTGTGCAGTACGGAAAAAAAAGGTTTTGTTACTTAACTTATATAAACTAAGTAAACCCAAGTAAACATTTAATCATGTAAGCGCACCACTTCAAAACGGCTTAACCCCATTTGGCTATTTTATTTTAATGTTCCTTCGTAATATTTAATAATTGCTGTTAATCGTCAACAATTGCAAATGTATTACTTTAGAATAACTCTTTATTTAAAATTCCTTTTGTTTCACTATGTCGAGTAACTAATTTTCCTCATTAAAGGAGATCATTCATACTCCTCATCTGTATTGTTATACATATGTCTCATTATTAAAGCCACAAACGGCGACGTAATAAATAGAGCCACATTCAAATTCAATTGCTTTATTAGTACCTAACCGTGATTATTGCCGTATAATTACGGTATTAATACCGGGATGTCGAAAATCCAGTCCCCTAAAAGTTCAGTTACTCATCAGCGACGCCACTGTAAATGTTCTTGTGTGTTAATGATAGCACAAGAATTCAAAAGAAAAGCAAAAAAACCTAATCACCTAAAAAACCTACCAAAGACGTATACCTACGGCAAATCAGCACCTAAAAGTCAATTTAAACAGAATTAAACATTTGTGTAATATTAATCTACTTTCAGCTGCAATTTTAAGGACACAAATTTACTTTCGCATTTATAATATTTCATATGCAACTTCTTGGGTTGCATATTGCAAAAATAAATTATTGGACCTTACCTTGGAAATTTGGAACCAAGTCCCAAGTCTATACAAAGAAATTGAATTTGTAGGGCCTCCTAATCATTTTTCTAATAATTGCATATAACTTGCAATCCATGTCTTCACAAAAAATATGGGAAGCATAGTATAATGTTGTTCTATTTTTAGCTGAACACCACACGGCACGATTACAAGTTATAACGGTCTGTCTAGCGTAAAGCCAAAATTGGGGTCAGCTCTTAGTCTAACCAGATGCTGATAATTTTATGCTTAGTTACCATCTGACAACTCGCTGTGGAATATAGATAACCTAAAGTAAGAACGTAACGGCCGATAGTCCAATACACATAAAAGCGTTCTTCTTCTTTACGTATAGTATAGTAGTATATATTATGTAAGTTTAAATCGCCCGTAGGCCTCTGACATGGCTTTACACACCCTTGAAAAATCTCTCAGGTGTGCTGATTTCATCACGATGTTTTCCCTCACCGTTTTAGCAACTGATAAATAATTTATAATCACACATAACTTACGAAAAGACAGGTGCGCGCCTTGGGATCGAACTCGAGACCACTGACTTCTCAGTCGACGTTCATACCACTAGGTAATCAGTGCTGTAAAAGCGTTGCGGATCCGCAATTCCGTAACGTAAAAGAATACACTGTAAGTTCTCCGTTGTTGCCAGATTTTTGTGTGTCGGCCTTAATAGCCTAGGCTAGTGGTATGACCTGCATGTACAGCAGGCTGTCCTTGTGTCTTGTGTCTTGATTTAAATACATAATATGAAATCAATGATATACGAAAGAAATAAGCAGATTGTATCGCATATCATTGATTTCATATGTATTTAAACCAAGACACAAAAGAGGACCAAATATATTCTTTCCTCCTGTCTATGCACTTTTGCAGCCTGCTGTACAATGCAGTTACTTAATGCATAAATAAATAAATAAAGCGCCATCATGAGCTATCTCTGAAATGGCCCCCTTTAAGTATTCAGCCGCTTAATAAGGGCTATTAAGATGCGACGTGCCCCCTGGGATCCCTATGCCCTGCATTAATTAAGTTCAATTAACGTTTTCACTCAAATGTATGAGTTTGTGTGCACAATACGAATATCTCGACCTATACAATCGTATCCCACGACATTGCACCGTAATCATTATATACACTTTCTTTTGTTTGTGTCGTCGTTTGAACCAAATGTTACACATCATGCATGTGTTTCAAACGATGAAAAAAAAAGTCGTTCTATTTTTAGTCTTTCAATTGTTTTAATAACGAATATTATTGTAAGGAAACGTTCTGATGTGACTTGAGTCATGATTTAAATGACGATTGGTAACTATGTGGTGTACCTATCATAAGTTAAATTAGTAAACGGACTTGAAACGGACTAGACTAATAATAATGTCATTTTGACTTAATTTCGGTGACTGCGGCCAATCTAAACGGAGATTAGCCAACTACGCAGGTAATATTGTAGTGTGCAAGAATGTGCGTAAACACAGGTGCACTCCCTATCCCTCACTCTTATAATCCAAGTTTTAGCTAAAATTCTTTACCGGAACACGACAAAATCGCTTGACAGCAATGCCTTGTGTTTGTGGTACGATGGTAAGTAGCTACAGCCGAACTCCTATCAGAACGCAGTTCATCGCTGCTAGTTTGTGATCTTATCCTATCATTAGTAGACTTTTACAATACGCAGAGGGAGAGGTGTCGGTAGAGTAGAGTCGTGATAGCCTAGTGGTGATGACCGTTGACTGGCAAGTCAGTGGTCTCGGGTTCGAACCCAAGACGCGCACTTCTGACTTTTCGTAAGTTATGAGCGTTTTATAAATTAATTATCACTCTCCGTGCCTCGGAGAGCACGTTACGCCGTTGGCCCCGGCTGTCAATTGTAGATCTTTGACAGTCGTTACGGGTAGTCAGAAGCCCGAAAGTCTGACAACCAGTCTTACCAAGGGGTATCGTGTAACCCAGTATGTAGATTGTGGAGGTCTGATAGGCAGTCGCTCCATGTAAAACACAGGTATTCAGCTGCATCCGGTAAGACTGGAAGCCGACCCCAACATAGATGGGAAAAGGCTAGGCAGATGATGATGAGAGGGAGAGGTGTCGGTGCTGTTGTTGCTTGATACCACAGGGCACCTAAATCTTCTGACTTAGCTACAACAGTCTAACAACTAGTTAATCACTTTAGTACCACGTATATTACGTACGTGAACAGTGAGCAGACACTCAACACCTCTACATTGTGACTTTGTGAGGCCGCCTATTGAATTAATACAGTTAATTATACTCGTGTAATAATATCCGAAGTGGACTCGCGCCGGCGCCGCTTGCAGTGTCACGTTGCAGAGTCATGTATATGAATAGTACCAGACATAGTTTACGATAGACAAAGAAAATGTAGAGGGGTCAAAAATCTATAGTATAAATAAAAAAATATAGTATAAAAACTAAAACCCGACTACTTCAAATCTAAAAACAAGCTTCTTAGATTTTAAATAAAATTCTGTAGTCGGAGGCCACCAAATTACAAAGTATTTACCCTTGGAAGATTATCTAGTACCTATTTACCTATAATACATTAAGGCCTCCGACTACAGAATTTTATTTAAAATCTAAGAAGCTTGTTTTTAGATTTTAAGTAGTCGGGTTTTAGTTTTTATACTATATTTTTTTTCAATGATTTTTAGTGGTAAAGAAACCAATAAAATTCATTTTAATCACAATTTTTTAGAATGTGGTAGTTCTTAAATAGGTAGATTTCTTTAACTGTCAACTTCGGTTCAAACCTTTATTCAATGTCATGTATTTTTTAAATTAAATTTATTTCAAAGGTGTCGTCCGCGACTTCGAGCTATTAAAACATGGCCTCATATATTTCTTAGAAGTATACATGAAAAGTAGTAAGAAGTGCAGCTTGGCAAAAAAGAGTCTGGAAAAATTGGGGGCGCCGCTGTCGCACTTTTCACACTACAATTCAAATTACAAGTTATTAAGTGCTTACATATTTCTATGACGAGTTTTTTGTCATTAATTTTAATCAAATGAATCATTTTTATGTTATTTTAGTACTCACAAACGTAGTTATTTAAGATATTCCAGATTAAGAAGGTTCCAGCTGTCACCGCCTCAGACTCTTTTTTGCCAAGCTGTATAAGTACACATGAAACCTTTTTTGTGGGATATCATCATAGATAGAGTACATTTACCTAAAGTTCGAGGAAGTAAGTAACATGGAGTTGATAATACCTGCTCTAAAATCCCGAAATCATAAACATTACAATTAATTCCCGTGAAATAAGAAATTAATTTTACGTATAATTATTTAATAAGAAATTTGAAAAAACAACTGATACGGATGGGATTCGAATCCACGATCTCCGGTGTACCGTGCCGACGCTTTAACCGCTAAGCTACCGTATCCCATCAGAATCAGTCAAAATTTCAAATCTCTTTCTACGCCTTAGGCGTGTGGTAATATCGAACGGAATACATTAATTATCCGACTGAGTGTTCTAAACTTTGCAGTTTTTAGAAGGCACCGATAGATATTACCACACGCCCTAGGCGTAGAAAGAGATTTGAAATTTCGACTGATTTTGATGGGATACGGTGGCTCAGCGGTTAGAGCGTCGGCACGGTACGTCGGAGATCGTGGGTTCGAATCCCTTCCGTACCAGTTGTTTTTCAAATTTCTTATTAAATAATTTATTATATTTAATAAGCAAACATGTGTTAAAACATGTAATAAATTCTCCAAAATATTAATTTAACGTTTTAAATACATATGAACTAAATTATTACAATAAAAAGTCTTTATTATGTTTTTAGACATCGGTAACAGATAATGTAATACTTAAGTAGTTCGGTACTAAAACTGTTAAATTAATGAGTTTTATTTTACATACAAAATTAATTCTAATAAAAACTATAGGTCAAAATCCAGTCCATATTAATAAAATCCCGGGATTTAATTGTTATGTTTACGATTCCGGGATTTTTGAGGAGGTATTTTGAACTCTATGTTACTTACTTCCACAAAACCGCAAACCAACGCCATCTAGTTACGAAAAAGAAATCTCAATTTAATTAACATTATTTTAAAATATAATCATAATTTAATAGGCAGTGATGTGTAGAAACTTTAATTTAATTAGTAAATATTTATTGTTATCACGTTTTCACATTGTATGCAGTGTTATAATCACATATATTTATGATAGTCGTAACGGGTAGTTAGAAGCCTGATATTCTAAGAAGTGGTCCAGAATATATAGATAATATATACATATTCTGAATGTGCTCATCAAGACCTTCCATTTGATATCAAACACGATAAATTTACCTTAACTTTATTTTTTTCGAGCTGACTAATTTATTTTTAAAATCCACCTTATTTGATTTTACGAAATTTCATAAATCCTATAACCCGCAGACCATTAAGACGCATCGATAGACACCTTATTTATTGAATTACAACTAATAGTTTAGGAGCTACGAGGGAACAGATGATCAAACTTACATACATACATACATACATAGACTGCTAAAATCATAACCCTCCTTTTTTTTGTAGTCGGGTAAAAATGTAATGCTATTTGTTGGTGAGCTGTTGAGAAAAAAAACCATTCGGTGTTTTTTTTTTATTGTTTGTAATAGCGATTTGATGGGAACTTATTCACCGCAGTGTGCTTTATACAGGAAAAAAAAATCGAAGGTTTTTGGGAAAGAAAATTTTTGAAAGACTGAAAGAGATTTTTTCTATATTTGTATAAATTTTGTATGAACTCAAGGACCATAATTACTCACGATTTAAACGATACATATGCTGTTTTTTTTTATATTAGCTGTGGCCTTAAAATTTCAGGGAAAGAAAATACCCGACACTTACAAAGGAAAGTCGGAAAATTTGAAAAAAAAAACATAATTTTTGTATGCATTCTCGATCGTAACTAACCAAGATCTATCGGAACTGACGATAGTAACAACGTATTTACTATTTGGTATATTCCTTCGTTCATTAAGCTTCCTGGATAGAAATAAAAACATAATAATAGAGGATGTATATATTATTATTTTGGAAAAATTAAAACCACGGGAGCGACGTCGCGGAAAAATTTAGTCTATGTAATTAGTCCGTCCGTCCGCAGTCATAAATATGAAAAAACTTGACATTAATTGCTAGGGATTGGATGTGACTGGATATGTCGACCTGTGCTGATTGGTACGGCTTTTTAAGCCAATTCTTGACACTACAGCGACCGAAGCGATGTTGACCATTAACAATAATCCGATCAAACGTGTTTCGTTAATCTGTCTGAAATGCCTAAACCCTAAACCACGAATCGTATTTTAGAAATTCAAATTTACATTAGTAGCTTCTTGAACCAAGTATGATCATAACTTAGACGAGCATAGATGACATAATTTAGAGTTTTAGACTCACTACAATAAAACAGTAGGTGCCATTTCGCTGTCATTGTTATGTGTAACGGTCAATATAGCTGATTTTTTTCTCATAAAGCTTGCACAAGGACAAAGTATTTAAGCCGAAGAAGTTATGCGCTAAGCAATTGGAATCAATACGTGAATGGGGGTATGTTGCCCTGTTTATGAATGTTAATATATTATATTATATTTTCGTGTCTGTTATTTTTCTGACGTTGGCTCTAATGTGGGTTATAAAGTAGGAGTTTTGCCCATAAAGTTACTGCGACGATTTTTTAAATAATATTTTTAATAATCATATCCACCTCGAAAGTTTCTGTGACGTCACTTGGACAAAAAAAATTGAACCTAAAAGTCGCATTCTTGACAACATAATGTCACACATTGAATTCGACTCTCCGCCCTATCCTGTCTCATTCAATGCTATTCAGTAGGTCGGTCCTTCGAGCATACTTGGTCCTTTGAGTCTATTCAACAAGAGGACTACCTACATAGATAAAAGATCGGAAGACATTGGAGCCAGCGTCAACGTCCCCTATGCATAGCATGACCATTAGAAACTCATTAAGTATGTGTACCTGTACTATCATAATTATTTAGTCCATCCTATGTATTCCAATGTAGTCCTCATTACATCCCGTGGAAGTATTTAGAATATTCTAGAATCTTTATCATTGTACTATCTTCGTTGCTCGTAAATATTATGTAATAATGTATAATAATGCCCTGCTGTAGACCTTTCCACATGACCCGAACCTTGATACAATATGATTTCTGCGTTGCGAGATAACTCTTGCTGCCAGAGATTTTTTTGGTTAGGTACTAATTTGGTTTGCAATTCGTGCTTGTCCTCTGAATCTTGGCTGGCGACTCCCTTACGTACCAACGTTACTTATATTTTTTTTCTAAAATAACAATGAGCTGCGATGACCCTGTTCTAGCATAAAATAGTTATTGATTCATTTACGATGGAACCTTTTCAAAGTGCCTCCTTTGTACAGTCGACGTAATGTATGAAAAATCAATTCACTAGTGTCGCTAGAGGCCTACGAAGGCTTGAAAAGGTTCTAAAGATAAAATAAGTAAATATGGTTGGACACTGAAAGCAGGTTTTGATTTTATAGTTGTCTTTTGATTCTCTGTAAAATACTCGATCAGTTTCTTTTATTTACGTCAGTTTGATGGCTTCTCGTCTTTTATGCCATCAACGTATTATCATGCTCGTAATATTTTGGAACTGGTCATAGGCTCCATAATTCCCCTCTTTACTCGACTAGTTTAATCAAGTTTCATGCCTTGTTTCATTACAATGATACCTATTGAATATTTATTAAATAAATTCAAGGCTCTCAAAACACCTATAATAATTTATAATTCTAAACATGCAGAAGATTCACTGTCTCCTCCCTCCAAATCGTTAAAAAAGTTAACGACAAACTCCAGGCGCAATTACAGAGAGAGTGTTCATTCTCTATTGTATGGCATTTTATTTTTCTTTTAGCGTTTGGTGTCAATTTTGTGTTAATAATTCCCAGTAGGTACTGTATACCTGTTGTACTATTGTCTATTAGCTAATTAGCAATGATTCATCTTTTCCTTTTGCGTCGACGCTTCGCAATTGTCTTCTAGGTACTTTAGTATTTCGCAAAAAAAACATTACATTATTAAAGAAGCAGATCCCAGATTTCTTAGTAATATTGACATTTCAGAGTTTGGCATAAGAGAATCTATTCTTTATATTTCTGCGCACAAATATGATTTGATAAGATTTTTCACCTACACAGAGAGTTCGAGGTCCCGTCACGTCACTTTCCTGGACAGACCCACGTGTGGCGCGTGGCGGGCTGGCTGCAACGCGGTCGTGCGCGTGCGCGGGAAGAGTTGTATTGCCACGTGGCGCGCGCGCTCGCACTCGTCGTGGTCGTGGCCCGGGACAGGTTGTTGCGCGATGAGCCGTTGTCTGTCATCGCCGGCATTAAGTCTTTACTGCAAGGGTTGCATAGGTGAGATATAAATAATTAAATATGGTGTTGACTCTTGTTATTTTCTCCAGTTGTACACAAGAAATGATCTTACTCAACTAACTGTTATTGTTTTAATTTTAGGCTCCTGGATTTGGCCTTTGGTATGCCATCTCTAGAAGCTCGCGACCTAGACAAGAAAATTAGAGAAGAAAGGTCTCGTTACTTAGTTGCGGAACTGATATGCAAGGTACGACTAATTTTTCCATTTTGATTTGGTCACTAAATTAGTTTGGTGCAACCCGCGTTACAGTTCTGGTTGTCTTCAGTGTTGAGGAGGAATACGACCTCTGCAATATTGTCTTTCCAGACTAGAACTTTCGCTTAGAAATGATAAATACCGATTTTCGTAAAAACGGCGTAGTTGTTGATGTTTATGTAGGCGGAACACCAGGAGGACATAGCGGCTCTAGCGGCGTGGGTGACGCGGGCCATGCGGCGCGCGGCTGCCGAGAAGACGGACGCGCGCGAGGCGCCGCGCCCCGCGCCGCCCGTGCCGTGCCTCTACAGCACGCCGCAGCGCACGCAGGTACTCACCGACCAGTGTATATCTCGGCAAACCCAACATATGATCATTGTATTTAATACTTATATTTCCTCAACTTTATTTCTAGACCTTTGCCCATCCCAAACGGGTTTAACTTTACATAAGAGGTTCAATCAAATTAGTTGATGAAATTGCTATCGAATCTACTAGAAATCGTTAATTTTACGCAATGGAATGCGTGGGAATTCATAAGCACAATCGACTTTTTCCGTATATAATTTTCTGTACAAAAACGCTCTCTCCAGCTTGATAGCTAAGTTACACGCTAACTAGCAAACAAGGATAACATAGCTTACAAGTGTTATCTAAATTGGCTTCATTGAAGGTGGATCTTCGACTGTACCGTCGAGAGCTGATCCGTCGCGCAGCACCCACACTGCAGGCGCTGTTAGACCGAGAGGCGCGCGGCTGGTTCCTACACTTCAGAGAACGACGCGCCGCTCACCTCGCCAGCCAGAAGATGCCTATGAAGGATATTGAGGAAGTAAGGATGTAACCACACTAAAGTGACTTGGCAGCAGGTTGCTCGAGTTCTGATACTAACTATCATTTTCAATTTGTAACTAGGAGGTACGAGAAGCAGCGATGCGCGAGTATGTCTCGCGAGTTTGTCAGGCGGTGCTGGCCAGCGAGCCCCTAGCCGCACTGGGACCCGAAGTACCCGCCCTGCTAGCTGCACAGCTGCGCGCCTCAGCAATCGTCACCAGGTAGTTCTCCCTTGCCCTTCGCCTGTCCAACTAGGAATCAATATATTTAATTAAAAATGATTATCATGATTTGCTTCAGAAGAGTTTTTGTCTGATTCTACTTACATTTTCCACAGAGCTGAAGGAGGTGTGCATAGAAAGCTGGAAGCAAGTCTTGCCACGGCCGAAGCACGAATATGTGCCGCTCATCCAATCCTATCGCGAGCGGATGCTTGGCGTAAGGAAAAGTTAGCCATTGCAGCGCAGCGCCTCAAGAATGAATTTCGTTGGACGCCCATGGAGGATGCCGCTGCAGCGATGCAAGCGCACAAGTTGCATCAGCACCGATACTTCCTGCTTCGAGACCTTGCCTTTCTTAGAGATAGAGAGCCGTTGCTTATGAAGGTCGGTCAAGGCTTTGGGTGTCAGATGAGCGCCGCCACAGTGGCCAGTAGCCTGTAGTGCGTGTTGTTGTTGTTGTGTCGCAGGAGCTGCGCAGCGCGGTGTCGCCGACGCGCTCGTTCGGCTGGGCGGCGCGCATCTGGCGGCCGGCGCACTGGGTGGTGGTGCGCCACTTCCGCGGCCGGCGCGAGCGCGTGCCCACCGTGCTGTCGGCGCGCGCCACCAACATCGTGACGCCGCGCTCCGACCCGTCGCAGCCCGTGTTCCTGGTGCACCGCGAGACCACGCGCACCACCACCACGCGCTGGCCCGCCTGGCGCCTGCTCAACCTGGCGCACAGGTATGTACTGTATAGGCGCGCGCCACCAACATCGTGACGCCGCGCTCCGACCCGTCGCAGCCCGTGTTCCTGGTGCACCGCGAGACCACGCGCACCACCACCACGCGCTGGCCCGCCTGGCGCCTGCTCAACCTGGCGCACAGGTATGTACTGTATAGGCGCGCGCCACCAACATCGTGACGCCGCGCTCCGACCCGTCGCAGCCCGTGTTCCTGGTGCACCGCGAGACCACGCGCACCACCACCACGCGCTGGCCCGCCTGGCGCCTGCTCAACCTGGCGCACAGGTATGTACTGTATAGGCGCGCGCCACCAACATCGTGACGCCGCGCTCCGACCCGTCGCAGCCCGTGTTCCTGGTGCACCGCGAGACCACGCGCACCACCACCACGCGCTGGCCCGCCTGGCGCCTGCTCAACCTGGCGCACAGGTATGTACTGTATAGGCGCGCGCCACCAACATCGTGACGCCGCGCTCCGACCCGTCGCAGCCCGTGTTCCTGGTGCACCGCGAGACCACGCGCACCACCACCACGCGCTGGCCCGCCTGGCGCCTGCTCAACCTGGCGCACAGGTATGTACTGTATAGGCGCGCGCCACCAACATCGTGACGCCGCGCTCCGACCCGTCGCAGCCCGTGTTCCTGGTGCACCGCGAGACCACGCGCACCACCACCACGCGCTGGCCCGCCTGGCGCCTGCTCAACCTGGCGCACAGGTATGTACTGTATAGGCGCGCGCCACCAACATCGTGACGCCGCGCTCCGACCCGTCGCAGCCCGTGTTCCTGGTGCACCGCGAGACCACGCGCACCACCACCACGCGCTGGCCCGCCTGGCGCCTGCTCAACCTGGCGCACAGGTATGTACTCACTGAATCTCTTGTAAGTACTCAGTAAGATGTAAGATTTGAAAAAAGAAAAAATCCTATGGGATTGAGAAATGCAGGACAAAACAACTACAAGCTACTTGATCTTACTAAAAACCTATGACAGCAGCAGAATTTGCGCGACGTCACCGGTTGATACATGTATGTGCGACTTCTCCTGCGTATACGCATTACACACAGTCTAGCCCGTTACACACACAGTCTTAGTTTTTAAAAAAATATCCTTTTTGTCAGAACCTGGTGTTGGTGTTGGAACATAATGTTCGTGTTGGGCGTGCTCATCCCCTGGTGTTCCCCCGTGTCGCTGCGCACGCTGCTCAGCATCAAACCTTTTGTACCTGACTACGAGCTGTCACAGGTATGACAATAATCATTTTACTGTGACAACCGAAGTTAAGAGTAAAGTTCCATATGAATATTGCCACATATGGAACTTTACTCTTGGACTGCCACATCAAAGGTCGCAGGTTGGAACCCAACCCACCATACACCACTTTTCGAAGACATGTATAATAGAGATGTATACATATAACGGTGAAAGAATAGCTTAGTTGATCATTAACGATCATTTAAAAAAAAATTAGATTTGAAAATTTTGGAAATACAATAAAAAACATTTTTTTGGTATTTTTTTAATTTAACGTATACCTCGTCGTCCACGTGTCCTCGTCGTCCTTATCAAATACACTTAGAGGTTATTTGCCATAAATACATTTTGTTGCTATAGTACTTATATAAATGTCTGTGATAAATATATGTATATATTTTTAGGTGAATGGCACTCTATTCCCGAAGCGCAGCAGTGAAACACAGACGATGTGGTCCCGCCTACTGACGCTGTGGCGACATGTATCCAAGGAGAGGACCCGCTTCGAAACTGAACCCGATACAGGTGATCTAGCTACTCAAACTAGACAAATTGTACTCTTGGGTTTGCCGCACCCAGCTAATTCTCAAGCGAATGATGAAGACCCTCGGATTCTCGGGATAAGAGAATCGGAGTAAGAGAATCCAAGGGTTTATTTTATTTTAATTATATTAATCCTATTTATTAATCTAAAAAAAGAAAATAAAAAATCATCATTCATTCATTTCATTTTCATTCATTCATATCTATCACGATTTTTTATTTTATTTTAACTATTTAATTAAAAATTTATAAAAATTAATTTCTATAATTTAATTCAAACACAGTTTATATTTTATTCAATCTTTTATGGGGTCCCAAGACTTGTCGAGATTTGAGGACCGAAGTCCGCTAGAGCTTATGTAGTGTACATTTTTTTATAAATGTATGTGCGCGCCCGCACTAGACAAATCTTGTTTTGTAAAAAATATACGACGCCTTGAAGATAATGCGTCTGAATAGTACGTCGTAACGTTGTGGCGCAGGTCTCCTAGGCAAGGGCCTGAGCCGGCAGGCGCACCGCATGTGGAACTACGGCGTGGTGGGCGGCGTGGGCTCGGCGGCGCTGCTGCTGCTGTTCCCGGTGCTGGCGCTGGCGGCCTGCGCGGCCAGCGCCGCGCTGGCACTGACCGCGCCGCTGTGGTTGCCGCCGCTGGCGCTGCTGCTGCACCTGGCCAACGCGCTGCTGTACGACGTCGACTGCCCCGACCCCGATCACTTGAACAGGTGCCTACAGATTATTCATCGTCCCAGTCTAAATTTTGTATCAAATAATCTGCCAGTTAAACATTCCCAATATATCAGAATGGTGAATTATAAGATACAAAATAAGTAGTGGTTTTTTTTTACTATGTACAGATGGTTCGTGTTACTGGAGGTGTTCCTGTGGCGCATCGCAGTGCTGGGCGTGCTGCAGCCCTTGCTGGCGCTGCTGGTGGCGCTGTTGCTGTGCCCGCTCGGTGCTGCGCTGCTGCTCGTCGGTAATATATCCTATGCTTGTTTGTTCTGTGTAAGTGGTTACATAAGCCCAACGTTTTGCGGGTTGTGACTGTGCGATCGACAACATTGTTATGTAGAGTCGAAGTTCTCGGGAAATTCAGACACGACAATTTGCAATTGCTTGTGAAGATTCATGTTTGTAGAATAGAAATTGCGTGTGAAGATTGGTTAAGAACAAATGGTATTTCAAACGATTATATTTCAAACAAAAACTAAACACGTTTCTGTCGTATCAGTCATAGTACATTATGACCATAGAGTATTCAAGAAAATATAGAGTGATAACGTCAACCACATTAGAAATGTTAAAATGTCATTTTATCAAATTATGTTTTCTAGACGTTTTTCAAAATTAAACTCAGCAGTTAACCATGATATAAGCTAAAATGTAACTTTTTCGCTCTTGTAGCCTAGTTGAACCGCAGTCGATCGAGGTATGACCGCAAACGGAGCTCGTGTCGCGGCCGCGATGTTCATACCCGTGCTCACAGTTGATACTTCTATAGGGTTGCTCTATATTTTCTTATATACTCTAAGATTATGACTTTTGTCTTTTGCGGTAATTTTAGGCAATGGTAAAATGTAATAAAAGATGAGGTATTCAGTGACGCAACCAAAGCGGCGGTGAGTCGCAGATATCGACATGATCCCTATTCAGTAGTGAGTGAGGAGACGGAGCGCTCGTGCGGCACTAACGTGGTAACAAGTTATTTATATAACGTGGTAACATTACAATTATTTATGTTATTGTTTAAAGTTACAAATAAATAAGTAATGGTTACGACGTGCAGGCGGCGTGGCGTGGTGGGCGCTGCGCGGCGCGTGGGAGCAGGCGGCGTGGCGCGGCGTGCTGGCGCGGGGCGCGCGCGTGCCGGCGCACGACTCCGCCTTCTGCCGCCGCGTGCGCGGGCCCGGCCTGCACACCCGCACCTACTACCAGATCACGTGCGTGCACGCCAGTCGCCACTCATGAGCACCGACCCAACTAAATATTCCTATAAAACTTACTGCATTTAATGCGCGTACTCATGCAACTAATAATACTTTTTGTTTCATCACTATCGGGCCAGAATTTCCAAAGTTATCCTGGAGTTTTAATTTTTTTTATTATGTTGACAACAAAAACATTGGTGTGACTGATTGTACCTTAAAGTGCGTTATGAAACTAAAGCGCTTTAATCAATCTGATCCATTACCAGGAGCGGTCAAGCGCTAGCTGCAGTGTGCGCACGCGCAGAGTTGGATGCGCTGACGTCGTGGGTGAGCGACGTGGAGCACGCCATAGAGCGGCCGCTCAGAGACTACGAACACTTCGTGCACGCCTGCTTCGGACCATTTTCTGTACAGATAGCAAAGGTCAGCTCTACATTACTTCACTCTGAATAAATGAAACAGTATACCTTCCCACTGCTATGCGTAGGTGTTCTCTCAAATCGAGATGGGAAAATTAGGTCATACTCCATCTCACTGACTTCACCCACCACTCCACTAATACGTACTAGCACCACAGTTGGTGGAGAAAGGTTTTTGACCAATCGCTGTTAGAATTTATTAAACCGCCAACTTAGTAGTGTCCGCGTTCAAACCTTCTTCAAGTCTTCTGCTTCACGCGTTTTCCATAGCATGGAATCGCACTAAATAAAATCCCACAAATGGTCACCCGTCCACAGTCCGACCGAGTCAAGCACTTCTTAAGTTGAGTGATTAGAAGAACATCACAATACGTCGGAAAAATAATAGCATTTGGTTTGTATTTCGTACAGACGGGCGCGTACAAGCAACTGGAGAAGGAGTGCGGCTCGCTGTCGGCGTCGCTGCGCGAGAAGGCCAGCGCGCGCCGCCGCGACCTGGCGCTGCCGCTCAGCGACGCGGCGCGCGCGCGCGTGCGCATGCCCAGCCACGACCTGCGGGTCCGTTCCTACTTGCTGACTTATAACTTAATCCCATATTCATCTTGGAAAATCACCTCGCGGTGATGTCAGCGGCTTCCTATTGATTATGATAAGTTGCTGGATATTGGTTTTAGCATTTAGACTAATAAACCTATGTCCTCAAAAATGAGTTACAAGTGTTCGCTTATAATCATGCATTGCTCACTCACTGGTGACGCTAACGTCTCTACGCGAAGTGATAATGGCAGAAGTGTATATTGGTTTGCGTGCGTGTGTGTAACTGGTTCGCACGGTGCAGCGCGCGGTGCAGGCGTGCGCGATGGAGCTGGCGCGCGCGCTGGGCGGCGCGGCGCGCCACGACGACTGGTGGGCGGCGCGCGGCCTGGACCCGCACGACTGGCACGCGCTGGCCGCCAACACGCTCGTCGAGGTAACACACACTCGCCAGCACACAGCCGCCCGAGCCTCCGCCTGACCGCCCCGTGTCCGCAGGTGTTCGACGCGGAGGTGCTAGTGGCGCTGGAAGCAGACGAGGCCAGGCTGCCGCTAGAGCGGGGCGAGGCCGAGCGGGCCTGGGCGGCGCGCTGCGGCAGGGACACCGCGCCGCCCGACGTGCTCGCCGAGCGCGACGACTGGGGCGCCGCCACGCGTAAGCATCGCCCCGCGTAGCATGCGTACCTCCCGCCTAGCGCTCACAGTGCCCCCTTGCAGCGTCCGGCGTGTGGTGCGAGTGGGGCGGCAGCGCGTTGCCGCGCGTGTCTGCGCCGGCGCTGGAGCTGAGCGCCTTCAGCCCGCGCGCGCCGCTGCACCCGCCCGTGCCGCACCCCGCCGCCGTGGCGCTCGTGCTGCACAACCGGTACGTACACGCTATATACACGCTGCCCTGAACACACACTACTAAGCCGCAGTTTACAGATAGACATTAGGTAACTACTAAAACAGAGTTTATTTATAAATTGTCTGCCAGGTTAATAAAATATTAATGTCACCAGTAAATGGTGAAACAGGAACTAAGTCTCAGAACTAGTCACGCATGCGATACATCTTTCATTTAGCGCGGTAACATAATGCTTCTATTTCGGTCGAACGTGATGCCCTCTATCAGCAGAAAACTTGCGAGTATTGCGATTAGATGTTCAAATCTGCTATAAACTATTGACGTGCTATAGATAGACTATTGACTATATTTTTATAGCATGCTATTTTATATGCTATATTTATAGCACGCTATAAAATAACGCAGCAGTCAATTGCATCGGAGACTCCGAGCAACTCCGAGTTTAACCGATGCGCTAACGAACGACAGCCGCTGGCGTACGAAACCGCCGCGCGCTGTCGGACAGCGCGCGGTCATAGATTGCTATCTCGTTTTGGCCCCGCTACTTGCGTTTTGTTGAGTAGACGCTTTCGCGTTATGTTGCTATCCCGTTTTGGCCGCGCTGTTTGCGCTTTGTTGAGCGAGACGTTATATTATAGCATATAGCACGAAGGCAGATCGAAAATAGCAAATGCTAAATGCTAAGAAAAAATAGCATGCTACATTTTGGCGCTAAACGCTTTATTAACCACCACTAATGCGATACATACGCTCGGAATAGACTAAACTCTAGTTATTTTCGCATTATGCATGTGTCCCGCCATTTGAACAAACATTGAGTTTAAAGTAATTTAAAGTAAGTAGTTTAAAGCAATCACTTGGATCTTATTCATTGTCTATTGTTGTATGAATTACGTGATCAACATTCCACCCTGACAGTCTATCATTGTCTACCATAAAGTTTAACCTTTGTAAAAATGTTGTGATACAACTTACAGGGAGTCGGAGAACCCTGTGCCGTTGGAATCAGAGCTGTGTGCCGAGATCCTTAGGACCTTAGAGGACGCGCCCGACTGTGAGGATAAACGAGGTAACAACTTGTCTCTTTTTACTGTTAATTTTTGTAAGTTGTGTCTCGTTTGTTCCCGCTTTGACCGTATGTTTGTACGATAGACTCTGTGGAGCGGTACCGCGGCGGCGGCAGCTCGGGCTCTTCGTCGGGCAGCGAGGGTTCGGGCTCGGGCTCGGAGGAGTCAGCGCCGGCGCCGTCGCCGCCTGCGTCGCCGCTGGGCGCGCACGCCGCCACCATTGCCGCGCCGCTGGCCGACGACTCGCTGTGCAGGTGAGTCCACTATATCAACAACCTACAATTCACTCATTTACTGTGTTTGCAGTTTTTACAAGTTTTTATTTAGTTTCACCTGTCCCGTTGTCTGTCGGTCTATAATCAAATCTTACAAGTTAAATTTGATCTAATTCTCGGTTTTCGATTGAGCTGAAATTCTGCATGTATGTATGAATCGGATGACAAGGCAGTATTATTATGACATAGAGCTGATCTGATGATGGAGCTGGAAGGTACCAATAATCGAGTTCGGGCTCTTTTGATTTGTCTTGACAAGTACTTTGAAAGTTAGTATGACCTGAATCAAATTAGCTCCAGATAAAAGAACTCTTCAACGGTGAACAGTACAGATACAAATTTTTGCATGTACGTTTAGTTTTGTTATTCCAAAATAATAGCTTGGTTAAAAACGTTGTTTTTATATAAACTTATTTTTATTTTTATTTATGTAGGTATTTTTAAAACGATAACCGAACCGCATAACTGCCTCTCCACTTCGCTGATTACATAGCATAAGATGGCAGCCTGTATGGCTACGTAGTGAGTGTAAGGTTGTGGCAGGCTGGCGGGCGCGGGCGCGGCGTGCCGCTGGACGCTGACGGGGCGCGGCGTGCGCCTGCGCGCCGACCTGGCGTCGCCCGAGGACGTCACGCTGGACACGGAGCGCCACCACGGCACCTCCGTCTGAGCGCCGCCGCCATACAGCGCGTGACTACAAGTGTGTGGTATCAGCTACAACTATGTTATTGATCCCTCTGTCTCATTTCTCGGTATAGCTCAAACTAATTATGACAACTCTTTAAAAACCAAAGAGTAATAGTGAACTAAAATGAGATAATCGACGCCAGCGTTCTTCTTAAAACATAACTCAAGCTTTTCTTTATAGATGGCGCTGTCTCCTATCTACTTCTGAGAAAGACGTACGCGCTTATCTAAACCATCTCACTCTACGTACGCATTCATCGCAGAGGAAAATCTCAAACCATTGTTATTAAACAGCTAAGTTTTAAGTGCATAAGGCCTCTGCCACTGCGCCTCACCGTGTTATACTGAAGACAAAGTGCGGTTGGCATTAACCCATTTTTAGTTTTAAAAGATCGTTTATCAAACGGAATGTTACAACTATTTAATAAGGATAGGTGTAGGTAACATTATTTCAATTATACTGAGAACCTACATATTTAACTAAACTTCAAGGAGTACGTAACATAGTGTAACATTCCTCGAAGTTTAGGTAAATATGCACTGGAATATCCAATCTCTGCTGATAACCTACAAATTTCGGATTCGGACAAAGTCTTTAATGGCTAATAATGGTGTACAGTTAGGCCACAAAGAGTCTGAAGCGGTGACAGCTGGAACTAAAAATAAAAATCTTGTGAGTACTAAAATAACTTAAAGTGATTCATTTGATTATATTTGATGACAAAAAATTCGTCATAGAAATATTTAAATACTAAATAAATCTAATTGTGGATTGCAGCATGAGAAGTGCGCCAGTGGCGCCCCCAATTTTTGCAAACTCTTTTTTGCCAAACTGCTGGTGTTTCGAAAAAACACAAAAAAAACTTCGAAAAATGATTTCGTATCTTCAACGGCCTGTGTTGTTATAAACCAGATCTACTATAGTCCGCGCGCAATTGCAAGTCACACTACGGCTATTGCTAGTCACATGAACGTCCGTACGTATCGTATACGTTTACGGTAGTCTGCCGTCGTTTTCAAAAACGACTACCGTAAACGTATACGATTGATCGCACCCTCCCGCATCTCACCGCTATCTATATATATATATCTCAGGCGCGCGCAAGTAACTAGCACTTGCGCGCGGACTATAAAATAAACTCTATATTACGACGTTTCAATATCAGTGGGTCTCCTGTATAAGGGCCAAATTGCAAATCATAACTTTTCAGTAGAGCCTCTCAAAGTTTCAATATGATATATTTTTAACATGATAAAACTGAAACTTATGAAACTTTGCATATTTGCAATGACATCTATATCCGATGTTTATGCTAAATTATATATTATTTAAGGTAATTATGTCTCAAACGCCCGTTTGGCCCTTGAACACACGGCTACAAAACCAGTCAAGCTATGCAAAACCAGTATGAACTGACCTCGCATTGTACAGGCTCTTCACATAACAAGATGTCAACTTATACTGGAAATTTATAGCTTGATGTGTAACCGTGTGTACGTTTATAATTATGCCACATAAGGCCTTTTACTGCAACAAAAATCACTGTGTCTACTGATAAATCTTTTTTTATAATTAATTATAAATTATTAATTGTAGTAAAAGGAAGCACTTACCATCAAAAAACGGAAATCGCCAAATTGATACTGACGCCATTCAGCCGAAACTGTGGTATAATAATATGCTTACGCTTTCCCAAAACCTACGTCGCAATTATTATTAATGTTGCCATTTACTGAGTTCTGCAATATCATTATGGAGTTATCATAGTCGATGACGTAGTCTTTGGAGTATCACGTGATTAAGCTGACAGGGCAAACAATATCAGTTGTAGTCAATTCTTATACCATGGCCGAAACAATATAAAATCGACTGATTGCGGACGACCCTCGTAGATAAATTACATTCTAAACCATTTGAGATTACTTAAGTTTTTTAAATTATGTATACTGTATAAAAAAATGTTATTATTAGTCTTAACACTGGACTTAAAAGAAGATTAGTCTATTTGAATTCCAATTAATTTCTTATACGTTTTAAAGATCAAAAAAGCCGGCGGAATCTAGCACATCGTCCCTTAAATTAAAAATAATTCTACTTCGTACGAGATCGCCAACCGCACGAATAGGTGATAATCTAGTCTTTGTCTCGTTTTAACACCCCGAATCGAAAAGAGACAAAATAAACCCCGGTATTAATGTCAACTTTATAAATACTTAGCTAACAAAATCAAAAATCGTGAAAATGTTTTAATGATTTTTGAATCTGTATTTATGGATCTCGAGTATTTGTGCATTTATGGATCTGAAATCAAATCTGAACTGTTTACGGAGCGTTGAATTTATATAATAAAAATGCTATTATAAATATAATATTAAATTGGTCCGAATGTAGTTAGAATGAATCACAGCTTATAAACGTAGAATGTTGTCCATTATGCGCAAACAAACTGTAACGTAAAATTTAGTTCTGTCTTTTACTAATGCCGTACGAAAATAAGAGAGGGTATGTATTTTACGTTTAAGAAGCCACTTCAGAATTGACGCTTATATAAATGTGTACCATTCATTGTAATATACAAGTTTATAGTGCCTAGATTAGACGACATAGTACGAGAAGTAGGCTGCTGAAATAAATAAATACATATTGTAAATACAATAAATGATATAATTATAGATACGAGATATAAATATTTATAGCTAAGCAGATCATATTTACGTCGCAAACAGAAATACTAACTAATAGCATGGTAGCACACGAGCATGCCGTTTATGAGCGGACACGCGTGTTTCAATCCTATTTATTAATCTAATAAGGATTGCAAAGGTCATAAAAATATTAAAGTTGCAGCTAAAACCAAACTTTGTGTGTACGCAATACAGTTTTATTTTCGAAAGCACATTTTTTACAAATAATAAACAAAGGTTTCGCGTGTCAAGTCGTTTACTAAGAACTAACAGTAGTGAAGGGCCACACCGTGGAAAATCCAGACACTACTGCCATTATGCATTTGAAGCCACTAAGAATCGAGTTGTATGGAACCTTCACCACTGATAACAAGCATATTATAAAAATATATACTCACAGTCTGTCTTACATTCGGCCATGGATGTCGTGCAATCGTGCGGTGCGGTTGGTGCGGGGTGGGACGGTACCGACGAGCCGTAAGGCTGTATTGCTACCGGTTGACCTCACACACACAGAAACACAAGTCGTGCCGCGCCACGCCGCACCTTTGCTCTGTAGATCGCTGACTCTAAGATATTTAGACTGTGGTGCAGTAGCACACGTATAGTTAATGGTTTTTTAATTAAAGTTCCAATACTGAACAAAATATATATCCCAAAAGACGAGGCACGACACATGCTTAGAAAGTGAGGACTACAAATTCTTTCATCAGGTCATGTATTTATTGGAATATAAAATATGTATTATCGGTAAATTTAGGCGACCGGGATTTGCAACGAAACGTCAATTATTGCATTTATCGCTAAGACAAAAGGAAGGAAGGCGACTACTATTGCTAAATTACAAATGGAAACGCACAAACACACTTGGGAGTTAATCTGATAATATTAATTATTGTTAAACAAACGGTGTGTGTGTTAAAATGTTCCTCTAAATAAGCATTTGTTATTCATCATATACCTTCTACAACACATAATTTAATTAATATGTTTTTTCTCATATTTAAAAATTGTTTTAATATTTCAAACAAGGTAGTCGCGTACAGATTCGGTCATTTGTGGCTGAGACAAACATGGCATTTATAAGCAACATTGAATATGAATAGTTAAAAAAACATGTGGTTTGAAATAAAAGTTTGGCGCGTTTATCATCAAACTATAAACCTAATCACAGACTACAGATGCAGCAGTTTCTACCAAAGTATTAAATAAAGAACAAAACTTTTAAAAGTAAGCCGGAGTCTCATGTGTCTATATTTTGGTTACTTATTAGGACCTGGCATGTTTTTTTTTAAATGAAATGGGGGCGCGGCCTATATGTTTGGCGAATTAAAAACGCAAACTAAGACAGATGGAGAACATCTCCGTGTTCATCGACGGAAAAAAGGATGTGTTTATACGGCAACTATCAAGCTATATATTATCAATATGAACTGATCTCGCATTGTACAGGCTCTTCGTACAACACTTCATACAAGATGTCAGCTTATGCTAAAAATGTATAGCTTGATAGAAAACATCGCAAATGGAACTCGTTACATTTTTATTTTTTTATAAAGATGCAGCAGACCGCAATGTTTTCCTTTCAAGACCTCAAAAATGTGTAGTTTGATTGTTTTGTTAGAATTTTGACTAAAAAGCCCGGCTTTAGTCTTATGTCTAAACAAATTGCTCGACTGTCTTTTTTGTCTGCGCGCACCCTAAGTTTTTCCAGCAATGGCTATCTAGTATTGTTTTTGCATTTATTCTTATCGAACAAATATAAAAAAGAAATCTCTCGAATTATACCTAATTATATGAAAGTAGGTAGTAGGCTTTCCTGTTATTGTAAGTATGACCATGACTGTAAGCTTTATTTAGGTTAGGTTACATAAAATTGCTTTACCACCCTTAGAGTGAATGTCGTTTGCATATCACAAAACAATAAAGTCTATTTTTGCTTACAATATCAAGTGACAGATAACGTTGTCATTAATGCGTGTGAAGAGTTGTCCTCAACTGGTTTTTTATTCGACCAAAATTCTAACCAGCATGTGTTAAATATATTTGGATAGAGGCTCTTAAAACTAGTATTTTGACATAAAATATTTAATTTTATATCCCTCCAATTTTGACAAAATCACTTTCTATTTATCGTACATTTCTGGAGAGACTACGAACAAGCCCTTATAAATATTAAAGTAAATGGAGAGGTATAAAATTATTTTTTCAGCGGTTCCAGGTTACATATTTTTGTGGCTTTCGGCACCAGGTAGTTTCATGCTGGTAAGAGTTTTTAGAATAGTTAAAATAAAAAACCAACGTCCATACAAAAAGCGGACAAGTCCTTTAATTTGGATAGTGAGTCTTAGTGAAATTTAATGTTGATGGAAGTTTTTATCAAAAGTGGTAAAGCAATTTTATGGTCCACTATACATTAGGGCTCACGATTTACATGCAGTTTGAAGCTCTGTAACGCAATGACAGTACCTCTAGCTTTTATGTTCTGTCAAGATAAAATTAAACTATTGCTCTAAAAAATTGACTTATTCTTGACTACCTGTATATTTGCAGACAATAGTCATCCAAGCATTTTTAATTTACTGTTGACATTTATACTAACTTATAGAATAGTATTTACCTGACAACACTGCAAAATTAAACGACATTTTATGAAATAGTTTTATTCTATATAGTATTTAAATAAGTTTATATAAATAACAAACAAAAATGTTTGATATAATGAATGTCAATTCTTTAAATTATGAGTGTATTATATATAATACAAGTTGTATGCTTTAATTAAATAATATTTTGGAAATAACAATAGATCACGGGTTTAAATCCGACTCCAATTTTTTTCTACAAAAATCTCGAAAACTAAAGTAATAGATGCGTAAAGGCTAAAATGGAAATGAGCGGACCATGTAGCATGCTCCACACACTCAAAATTAATTAAGAGAGCAAACGAATTGCTAGGACCAAAAGGGAAAAGGAGGCAGGGACGCTTCCAAGACAGATGGGCTGATCAGCTTACAACAGCACAAGACCGTAGATAATGGCAACAAATGGAGGTGGCCTTTACCCAAAGAGGGGTCCTTAACTGATAAGTAGTATTTACTTTCTTTCTTTATATTTATTCTTCAATTTTATGTTACTTTTCTTATAATGGAATAAAGAGGCTTTATTATTATTATTTTATGTTTAGGTAACAATATTCATGAAACTTTCTGATTATTTTAGATTTTTTTTTATTGACTATACCGACCTTAGACGCTCAACTTCACAATAGGTAGTACATCGACTTGAATTGTAACGTAAGATTGTGTTTTAATTTCGAATTGTATTGTTTGGTGAGAAATATCCCATGAGGTCAAAAGGTACCTAAAAATATATTACCTAAAAAGTAGATTTTATATAATCCACTATATTACAGTGGGTTATGATTTTATGACACTGAACTAAGTCGTGGATAGACCAGTACCTCAACTGATGTGAATTATGGTCACCCGTGGAACGCTTTTTCTAACGATCTATCTCCTTTTACCAAAGAACGTGGTGTTGTCAGTATAGTAGTAGTAGCTTCAATGCCTTGTATACAAATAAACGTGTAATATACCTATAAAAGTAGGTTAATGCTCTCTTCTAGATTTAAAATTATTAGATTTTAACATAAAATAGACGTGTAACTGCGTGAAGAAATTATTTTAATATTATATCAGGCCTATTATACAACCGTTGAAATATAAATTTAATTTGCTAATTTGATATAGGTACATGTAAAATAAGTTAAGGTTGTCCGTCGTGTGCGGACAAGGTAGCGGCGATTGCTCATATTCTAAGTTATATTTCGTAGTCTCTAAGATAACATCACTTTTTTTTATTATCGATGCACATTTTTTATACACCTAGACATCCCTATGAATGACATGTTATCTATTTTCTATATTATAATTTTTCGTGCCATTTTGTACACATAATTAACTTCTTTTGTGTGTTTTTCACGCATTGTAACACCTTGTAACTCTATATTTCGGAATGAAGATGCCAATTTAATTTACTTAATAAAAATAATGTGTGAAATTAAGGTTTAGTGTGTGGACTAAGAGCTAAAAGGTAGTGGGGAAGGATGGTATTGTAGAGAATAAAAAAAATTCCATTTTGTCATTTTGAACGCGTAATATTGCTCAGATTTCTTTTTCTTTAAAAAAGAAATTTGGAAAAACAGCTGATACGGGCGGGCTTCGAACCCACGATCTTCAATTCTTCTTCGATTCTGATGGGATACGGTGGCTTAGCGGTCAGACCGTCGGACACGGTACGTCGAAGATCATAAGTTCGAATCCCACCCGTAGGTATCAGTAGTTTTTTCAAATTTCTTATTAAATAATTATATTTAATAAGCTAACATGTGCTATAATAACATATACCTATAAAAAAAATACAATAATTATTTTTGATCTTGGAAATATTTTCTTAAGTTAATCTATGTTGTTTATTCCATCTATCTAAATTCTAAAGTATGTATTAATTGAACAATAACCAATAATTTTGCTTATAATCATATACAGGAAAGGAATATGACCGGTATTATGGCGTATTTAGAAACGTAATACTTCCCCTAATTATTATTATAAGGAATGTACCATGTAATTGGCAGCTGAAAATTATCATTACGTCATATCCGTCCTTTAATAATTAACTTAAAAATTGTTTCTCATAAATATTTTACACCTATACGCTTATCTTTCTGCAGCGATCATTTTAATTTTAAAATATTGCCTGATGCATTTCTGAGCTTTACTTTTATTTTTACTGAATTATATATATTATGTACCTACTATTATTATAACAAATACAAATTATTACCTAACTTAAATATATTTGAAATGAAATCAACTGACGAATATGGAAACAGTGTAAATTAAGTAATTATGATAAGTAATGCTGAGATTGTTAAGCTTGTAACGATAAACTGTATACATAGACATTTCCGAAATGTTTTAATGTCGTGAGCCAGCTGAGAGCTTCCATAAACTCACAAATACATCGTATTCATGAACCAGAAAAACCAGAAGCCGTCAAATCGCAAAAAACAGAAGAGATGTAATCAACATGACGTTTTGACCGTTAGTATTCTAGACATCGCGCGCATCGTATAGTCTATACACATTTGTCACGCTGTAAATCCTAAATTCCCTTTTAATTTTTACAGGCTACGCGGGTTCTGGTTTGTACTGTATTCTGAGTGCATGAACTAAAAAGTATTAAAATCGTCAGTTAAAACATTCATGGCTTACTATTCATGGCGCACTGTCTGCCAGCCAACTCTAAGTGCGTAATCAATTGAGTGGCTGAATGTAGCTAAACAAACTGACGTAGATACTCTACAGATTTTGCTCCAAATCAGCCGTTAATTTAACCAATCATCGAGCTGCTAAAATCTGCAACCTCTAGATAGAGGTACAGGTAGTTTCATGGTTTGAACGCTCTATGCTAAATAGCTGGTGGCTCACAGCGAGTCTCAAACTGTAAGTCTAATGTGAACATAGCCTTTTATTAATAACAATTTTAAGTAAATAAATTTAAAAAAGGCTACCTATTTTCTGTTGTTACCGGAAAGTGGTTGCCATTCAATATCAGCATAAACTGGATGGTAAAATAACTATATTTATAAAACAATTTGCCATGGCAAAATGCTTACAAGAGGTCATTAATTTTACCTTTAGGTAGTGCAGTATGCGCTTATTTTACCTAATATTTTTTGTTACTAAAAAGTTTAAAACAATGCAATATTGTAACTTATTTATTAAAGAACCAAAATTCAGCGGTTGTTTTATTTGCAATCAACACGGCTGCGATGCTGACACCCCGATAATGTGACCTTGCGTCGCTTTACGTAGATACTAAGGCCACCTACCCACAGACGCCGTGTCTAATAGTGGTGTATCGAATTTGTCATTTTAAGAAAATAAAGCAAATATTTCAGCTAGCTCGGAACAAGTTTTCATACATCAAAATGGCATAAATAAATATTGTGAATTTTTTCCATGTAGGTATATCGCATATTATTAGGTAAGTATATCGTATGCGCAAGTACTTCCCGTAGGTACGTTCCGTGCCCGAAATCCGTCGAGGCCTGGGACGTGAGAACAGGACTCTTGTAGGTACTTTTTATTTTTTATGTCTGGAAGGACAATGAACAAAAAATATCAGGGTCAGGAAAATATTAGTCTCTTGCGGGAATCGAACTCGCGACACATGGATAAAGACAAATCGGTTAACTGTCAGTCGGTCATCTGACTGTCGATTAACAAATCATAAATTGACTAGGTATACTGTAGATAAATTCGGTGTGTATTTCCGCTCGTCCCACTGGTAGGACGATCGGGAATGCAATCAAATATTTAAAATATATTCGCGATCGTGAATACCCACTGAAGTGATTGTCGGGACGAATGCATACACAAGTGAACCCGTTCTCCCGTCCAGATGTTCGTCTAAGAACACCGTGTGGTTTTTAGTCCATGCGAGTCGGACAAAACTCCATCACTGACCCTTTGGCGGTGGAGTGCCATATGAGGTTTAACACACGAAACAAAGAAAAATAAGGTACTGTTATGCATACATATATGTTTATGTTGAGGTGGGAAAAAAAAAGAACTGCTTGTACCTATTTTTGTAATTTTAGAAGTAGGTTGGTCATTTCAGCTCTAAAACGTGATTAAGGTGAATACTTACATGATAATTATGTTATGAGCAGTTTTTTTACCATCTCGAAATAAACATAGATGTATTCCCGTTCGTCCCACTGAGATGAGTTTAGATTATGGGAGGACGAACGGGAAAAAAGTCTCTTCTCCATCGTCCAACCAGTAGGACAAAATACTGGGACGAGCGGGAATACACCTCACGCGAAATATTAGGTAAAACTGGGCACTGATAAATAAAACGCATATGCATAGAATGGAATTTAAAATTTATTAAACCTACCTATCTAGTAATATTCATAATCTTCACATCTCTGTTACACGTTTGTATCACATGGATTTGAAAATTATTTGTTAAAAAATATCTACTATAATATTAGAAGCTATGTAATGCATGTTTTTGTAATAAATAAAAAAATTAAAACAATTTGATCTCCAGTATGTGAGTGTGAAGGCATGTCTCAATTGGTTATCTACTACAACATTCTATTTCTAATTTAACAATAAAAATTTGAAAAAATTTGTTGGACCTACCTACCTAAAAATTAAATAAAATTAAAAATATGTATATATATTAAGTAAAATAGTCGAATGCTGTTATTATGCACATGCGAAAAACCTTCAAAGCCTTTTAAATTACATTGGTCCTTAAACAAACTAGAAACAAAATGCAAACTGTAAATATTGTTTATAAATGTTGAATAAAATAATTGCTTAAAACAAGAATAAAATAACACAACAGCAAAAAACCACACCACGCCTGCTGGTGATCAGGTGTGATCGAGTCTGTACCATACCAGTGTACACCATTGCATTGTACATTGTCGATACAGTGTCACAGACAGAACTCATTCAATATGTAACATGTTTAACTTTTAATTCGATGTTGAAAAACGCACTTCAGCTGACAAACTAAAAATCTCTAGGTACAGATAGGATCCACGCGATATCTATAGCAACTACAAAATTTCATCAACAAAATTACACTCTCCATGTGATAAAGATTTCTATATAAAAATAAATATCGACTCTAATACACATCTAAATCTCAAATTATTATTAGCAAGCTATACTATAATACGCTATGGCCACACAGAACATTTTGTTTCACGCCAACTACTTCAATAAGTTTTAGACACGATCATTTAAATCCGATATTTGTGACGATCCTACACTCACTAACGTTAACTAACTTAGAACGCGTCCGCTCAAAAAAATATTAATATGTACCTCCAAAAGCATTCACGACCACTTTTTTTTGACACAAGTTTTATTTTGATTATGAATGATACTTTAGATTCACGTAGCAAAAACAGCAAAAGCCGAGACAATCTATGTTACCTAAAATGTTCACATTCACAGGACCGACTACTATTCATATTACTCACAGAAGCCAGCAAACACACGTTTTAGTTTAGACAGATTCTCTAATATTATTTTTATGGCTAATGTGCTTGAACGGTTAAATCGTGTACAGTACCTACTCTCCTACTGGATAAAGGAGTGACTGGAATACATTTGAATGACAGACCGTTTGAGTTCAAAATGTGTTATATTATTTGAATTGATCCCTACCGACTTAATACAACAAAATAATTGACAAGATTGCACCGAACTTTTATTAGGTGCTAGCCTGTCAATTGCGTTCAGTTAGGTAGGCAGTGAAATATTGGAGCAAGGGGTTTCAGATCTTAGTCCCGATTAATGGCAAATCCGTTTTAGTAAGCACTTAATATTTAACAATCTGTAAATTTATATGTATTATATATTTCAGTTAGTTTGATTTGCTTAAATATAAAAATACACAATTTCTGGAAGTCATTTTGTACCGACGATTTATCCATCTTTCCGGATATAAAGTTACTAGATAATAGGCGGATATAAACCTATAGCTACATACACTAAAAACCATGATTTAATATAGACGTACTTCCCAGTCATAAAATGACTTTCAATTAAGTTAAATAATCGAATAATTGTTGATATCAAACTTAGAAAATATCGGCCATATGCCACGAAAATATGTAGTACTCGTTATAACACCTTGCTAGTAGTTTTAAACTGTCATATAATCACTAATGCAAACATTCCCTAGTTCCGCGCCACTACTGCAATCGTGTCGTGAATGATTGCCTAGTATAAAACGCTCGGATACCCAACGTGCATATAATAATTATATCATTATGAGAAATTACGATAATCGTTTATGCCCAGTGCCGTAATAAATACGTTCTTCACAATCACTCAACCTACAATTAAATTGGTTTCAGATCAAAGATAAATTGATTAAAAATACTGATTCAACGATTACAGAACACGTCACACACTACACTAGTCAATCAAGATTCAAAGCCTTCTTAGTGAGATGTTACGTTATTAAATTACAATTCAAGCCAGTTTACAAAATGTGCCGTGTCGACATAATTGTACAAGGGTCGCGAAGTACAGCAGACACGTTTAATAAGGCAATCATTTATTAGTACTTACATCTAACTGAACAGTTCATTGTGAAGGGTTAAAATTACGCAGCGCCACGGGACTGATATTATAAAGCTTTTACTGATGTACAAAATAAGTTTTCACAGTACTATAACTTGAACAATGACAATGTTTCATGATACAGACAATTCAACCAACTAATAGGTACATTTTTGTACACCTTGTGACGGTAAATGGTATATACAGTCTGTATAATCTACAGATTTAAGATTTAAAATTATTGAATATATTTATAAATAATCGCAAACAACCAAGTTATGGCAATGGCGTAGGAAAAGAGGCGGCGGCAAGCGCCACCATTTTTAAATAAGAAAATAAAAGCAAAATAACATATTACGAACACATCCAAGCGAAACCGCAAGGGTGCGAAAGAGAGGAGGCGAGTTGAAGTCTTTGATATGAAATGATACGATGAAACCTTGATTGCACTAGAAAAACTGACTAATAATTAAAATAGGGAGAGTGGGATGAAATTTCAGTCCCAAAAAAAACCCACGCTACGCCACTCAGTTAGGGAGATTAACATTAAAAAATGTCAGCAAAAATATCAAGTTGGTCAGAATAAGTTTTCATACATAAAAATTGCTTAAAATGGACTTCTGTTGCAATTTATTTATGAAAACTTGTTCCGAACAAGCTGAAATTTTTGCTGTCTTTGTAATGTTGTTCTCCTTAACTTGTTTTTTTTTTACAATTTTTCATAACTATATTCAGTGATTATATATCTTCAATATGCGAGCGAGATAGCTGTTTAGCGAGAGCCAGTGCTTTAAATACGTAAACTGAGTATGTGATAAGTACTCCTTGAATAATATTGTAGAGGCATATGCCCAGCAGCAGGTTTTAGAATGTTATCTATCACGGATCAGTCCCACGGTTCTGTGTTCCTACAGAGGAAGCCGTAACTCGACATGACAAACGTCTTTGCTGTGCTCCGCGCCCATCAACATTGAATATATCTGAATATTATAAAAGGCGGCTGTGGTCATATTGCTTCTGTTACGATACAAGACGCTTCTACACACTTAAAACAATGTCCATTACAATTTGAAAACACTACTTATATCTAAGTTACATATCTAAGTTAAATTTGTTAATTCTATTACAATATTATATCCATACAAAAAAAAACTTAAAAGGTTAATAGTATAAATGTGTTTAACCCTTGTATCGCCACTTCGCGAAAGGAATGCCGAGCGAATTACATATTGAAACGCATACTGAAAACATCTTTATCTTATTATTGTCATGTTTAAACGGAATATTAAATTCAATAAACATTTCAGTGTAAACAGTTCCAAGAATGTAATACAATAAAATAACTTTAGTCGACCCAATGTCGAATCCAAGCTCCGAAAATCTGCGTTGATGGCCATAAAAAGGTTAAAATAGTAAAATTTAAATAAAAATATTTATTTATAAAACGTGTTGTTATAGGAAACTTGTTTCAATTACAGTTTTAATTATAACAATCAGTGATATTTAGCCAGAGGACAAAACATCTGGAGATAAAATGGTTCCAACTAAGAGAGGTTCTGAAATAGTATAAAGAGCGTATTTCCTTATGCGTGCCCAATACAAGAGACTACTCATTATAACAGTCACGGATTTACAATTAGTTCTAAAACAAAGGTTGAGTTTGAAAGTGTCGACTCAATATAAGTATAGGTACGTAATGTTCGGTATTGTAATATTCATTGTAAACCCTCGCTTCTCTCGGAAGCAGAAATAAACCCTTGCAAGTAAACGCGCACATGGAAATCCTGGAAGTGTTTAATAAATTAATAAATAATATATAAAATACATCTACGTGAACATACCCTTATATTTTCCATTCATGGAACAACGTTTAAATAAAACACAGTTGAACCTATACGGAACCCCGTCACCAACCAATTCCACATTGTATAAAACATCTATTCCTTCACAATTACAAAGATTGTTGCACAAAGTATGGTCTCTCAAATATAAACAGTAGTTTAGGTATATTAAATAGGACAAGACGTGAAGACAGTAAAACAACAATTATTAATATTATCATGATTTATAAAAAGGTTGTTCCATGGGGTTTAAAAGCTTCGTTTCTGACAGTGGTGGTTTAACATACGAGTTGCAACTTAGACAGTTTATCGCTATAAGTTTGCGTCTGTGCTACGCTTTTTTCCACCGTTCATGCTTATTTTCATCCCTGTTTGGCAGTGAACTGCATAACTTGGGAGAGTCAAAAATATAACAAATATACTGTAGATGGGCCAAAATAGTTGTCTTACAATGTATACTTCAGTTGCAAATGTCTGGTCACAATTAATAATTAAATGCGTTTACTGTGCTTCTATATAGAAGGTAAACATGTCATAGTTTTCCTTAAACAACATTGTCAAAAAAATATTAATAAATACTTTACGTTCAGCAACATAATATTATATCTGTAGAATTGTTGTTAATATGGGAGCTAATAATAGGGACAAATTAATATAAATATATCTAGTGATTATTTGGGAATGTTAACATAAAATGCGCTACGATTCGTGTTATAAATTCTACATTTACTTGTGACCTCGAGTGATGGCAGATTCAGTCATGTATGTTTGTTAGTCTTTCTTACCCCTTTTTTTTTCTTTAATATTGCGTGAAGGACTTTACTACAGTATATTTCATAGTTGGTGTACCAAACCACATAATTATCACTTATCTTTTCAGAAACCTTGCCGCTCACCTGACACCAGTATAATCAGGCCACCCAAACCATAACAAATTTCATACAAATATTTGTCTTGTGTCTTATCTAACCCGCAAAATAAGTGCCGATCTCCAGAATAGTGGCCGTGGCCTCAAGCTATACATAGTTATTACATAGTTAAGAGCTATGTTAGTTAGGTATAACACCTTTCATAAAAATACTACTATAACATTAGTTAACGAGTTTACATTTTTATGATGCTCAAGTATCATTTTCTTTTTTGTTTTTATTGCTATATCGTTTGTCATGTCTGACCACTGCTGTTTGGCTAAATAAATTAATCTAAAAAAAAAACTTGTTTGTTTTAGTATACCCTCCATGTATCTACATTCTACATCAATGGCTAGTGTCATCGCTAGAGGTCACAAGTACAACCAAAATAGTGTTAAAGACTATGATATAATTTTAACTTCATAGTGAACTGCGGAACTATCTCCCGATGGATGAGTGGACCAAGCACTCGACTTTGTAATTACAAAAATATATATATTACGGCTCCTTTGAATACGGTCTACCTAATAACATGAATCCAGCGAATCGTGACAGCTACTCATACATGGCGCACCCAGCCTCTCTCGTGCGGCTCGCGACATCCCACACTATTTTAATACCTTCATAGAAAAATTTGGTCCTTATGTGGCTAAATTTAATGAAAATCTTGTAATGCAATAAAGACGAGAAAGCTGACACAAGCCACTCTCCACACGACAACCGTCTTACTCAATACACCATTATAGATACTCTAATCTGAATATGTAAAATGATTTGTAGATATCTGTATAAAACTAAATACTACATTTTAATATTCTTCAATATTTATAATTACTAATATTCATGGGCGTGCTTCCATCAACATCAATATATAATATATAACTTACATTTAAATTGAGTCATAGTGAGAATATCCAAATCGATACAAAATTTTCTTAACAGCTACGATCATTGGTGAAAGCATAACCACAAAGTTAAATTTCAAGATAAAACCTCATAAATACCTATAATATATATTTTGTTTATGTTTGTTTACGAGTAAAAGCAACAGTCCACTAACACGAGAGGCTAAAAACAAAAAAGATAACATTAAAAGCATTATACTCATAACTTTATGTTCTAGTATATATATTCTGGGTACAAATATCATTCGATCTGCTAATAAAATATACCAATGTAGGTAGTATATTTTCATAATAAGTCTGCAACTTTGGTAAGCAGGAGAACTTGATAAGTCAATAACAATGAAAAGATATTTAACTTCGGCCACTATGATTTGATAAAGATATAAGTATATGAATAAGGATTTACTTTCACGGATTGCACAATGCAACGCACCAACGCGCATCAATATTTAAAAAGAACCCTAGGCCTCACCTCGCTGTGAGTCAAGGTCCACAACCATTGCGCGGGTCCAGCGAGCGGCGCATGCGCACTACTGCACTACTGGTGGTGCGACACCGGCGTCTGGCAGTACGGGCACTCGTCGTGCGTGGCGGCGCACGCGTCGCACAGCACGTAGTGGTTGCAGGGCGCCAGCGTCACGCTGCGCGGCTGCTCCTCGCACACCATGCACTTGGTGGCCGTCTCCAGGTACAGCACCTTGTCGATGTCCTCCAGGTCCTGCCGCGCCTGCGCCTGCAGCGCCTTCAGCTGCGTCAGCGGCAGCTTGCGCAGGTCGCGGCGAGGCGGCAGCGCGGCCCGCGCCGCGTCCAGCTCGCGCCGCAGCGACAGCGCGTGCTGCACCGCCTCGTCGCGCGTGCGCTCCGCCAGCTGCGCCGCGCGCGCCGCCTCGTCCGCCTCGCGCTTCCACGCCTCGCACGCCGAGCGCGCCTGCGCGATGCGCTCGTCCCAGCGCGCCACGGCCGCGCGCGACGCCAGCACCTCCTCGCGCAGGCGCGCCACCTCGGCGCCGCCCGACGCGAAGTCGAAGGCGCCGCCGCCGCCGCCGAAGCTGCCCGCCTTCATGGCGTGCGAGTTGAACAGCCGCTCGGCGTCGTTGGCGTAGCGCAGGAAGGGCGGCAGCGGCGAGCCGCCGGCCGGCGGACTGAAGCCGCGCAACGCGGGCCGGGCCGCCGGGATGTTGACGGGCGCCGAGCCGCCCAGCAGGCCCTCGCCGTCCGATAGGTCGCGGTCCAACGACGCCACCAGGTTGAGCGGGTCGTCGAGGTGCAGGTCGTCGAGAGCATTGCCCACCACCTCCTGCAGCACGGTGGCGTCGAAGGTGGCGCGAGGCCACACGGGATGCGCGGACGGCGCAGGGCGAGGCCCGGAGCCCACGGAGGAGGTGGAGGCGCACTCGGAGGCGTCACCGCTGCCGTTGCTGACGGGCGCGGCGGGCGACGCGGCGCGATCCGGCTTCTTGTCGGGCGGAAGCGCGGAGGTGAGCAGGTCGGCCAGGTTGGTGCCGCAGTCCAGCGAGGGCGCCAGCTCGCGACCCAGCTCCTCGGGCTCCACGTGCGCGAAGGCACAGAACAGGCCGCGCGGGCAGTAGCCGGCCTGCTGCACGTCGTTGCACTTGGTAGACTTGTAGATCTCAGGGTGAAACTGCTGCTCGGTGCGCGTATGACAGTACCCACAGGCGTCGCCCGCCTCACAATTGCTGGGCTCGCCCCACTCCTCGCCGTGCTTCACGTTCGGACAAGGGGTGCTGCGATATTTATACTTCCGTGGTGATCTACGTTTATCCTAAAAGATAATTTTGATTACGTTTAGTTTCACCAGTATCAAAACCAGCATATTTTTTAAGATAGAGACTTACATAAAATGTGGCATGTATATGAGGATAAATAAGAATATTATTATAAGTTGTAAATTCTAATTATTATAAATACATTGGCCTAAATTGTGTGTGTGTATGTGAGAAAGCAGACTTGTAATTTCTAGCATGATACTTACTTTACTATTGTGATATTGAGGACATGCATATCCTTGTCTACATAACCTAGGAGGTCTTTTGCATGGTTCTGTTTTATATGATGATAACACATAATTTGTATCTGAAATAAAAATGAGTAATTAAATAAAGGACACTCAAGCAACTAAAAAATGATTATTACTATTACAATTAGCCACACGTCGTGGTTAGTAGTGGGGAGCAGACCTTGCCACTTGGGGTCCTCGTTCTGCAGGTTGCGCTCGCGGTCGAGCGCGTTGGGCGCGTCGTCGGCGGGCGCGTCGCCGTCCAGCGCCTGCAGCTCGCGCATGTCCAGCACGGGCGGCCGCAGGTCGGGCGCGCCGTGCGCGAAGGCGCAGTGCGCGCCGTTCTTGGTGCACAGGCCGCGCGCGTCCGTGTCGTGCACGCACATGCACGTCTTGTAGTAGCGCAGGTGGTAGCGCCGCTCCGTGTCGCCCGCCGTCCGGTGCAAGTATGGACATCTATTCAACAAATAAGTATTCATTCAAAATTTCAATATCACACATTTTTAATAGTTCCTATGAGTTACTTTTAATTAGTTTAACTATTATTGCACCATTATTAGTCTACAAATATTAGTGTCGATAAAGATATTAGTGTTAATGTGTAATAGTGTTAACACTATAAGGCAGCAGCAGTAAAACAATGTGATTTTCTTATATTATTATATACAGGGACTTCTCCTACACACACATTCAAGATCTCTGTTCATAAAGCCCTCTGCTCTGCATCAGACGGAACTGAATGGTGGTGGTATTTAGACCAGGCGGTCACAACACTCAACTAGGAGGAAATTGTTGCAAGGAGGAGAAGTGACTTATCCCTGCTATAATATTCATGTATTACCAATACATAACTAAAAAAAAAAAAAAAAACTCTAAATGAGTCTTTTTTTTTAATATGAACTTCTGAACCATATCAAAATTGAACCATTTTTTTTTAATATAAATTTTAGCTTTTTGCACTTCTAATCCATATAGACTTTTACTATGCCAAGTTTCACACTCCTCCATACAGGCAATATTCTTAAAACGGGATCAATTTTCACATCACACATTAATATATACATATTCAACACTATTCTAATAGCCAATCTTGCTTTAACAGTACAAAAAGTCATCTATTAGCTCCAATAGCTCCTGAGAATCTCCAATGAACCTTCTTCAGATTGAAGTGAATAAAAATAAACAAACGGTAATTAAGTAGGTAGTATATTATTTAAATAGACAGTTTTTTAATTATTAATATCCTAAAAAAAAATATTGATGTTGAATCTTAGGTTTAGAAAGTTATTAGTATATTATGATTCAAAAACAATATTATGAACAATGAGCTGTATGAATATAATGTTACCAAATCAAAAGTCATGGAAATTACACCTAACACACTATGATCGTGCATTCTTAATTTGGTCGGGTTACATTTTAGGTAGCAATAAACAAAGTGTTATAGAAATTAATTAGTTTTTGAAGACTTTTAGTGCAAAAAAGCAGCCTAGAAGAAACGATCATTGAATTTGTCGGTTAAATTTATTTGTTAACAACCAACTATGATATTTGTGGAGGAAAACAAAGTAATGACACTCACTCGTCCCCATCCTCACAAATGCCCGACGTCTCATTATATTTTGTACAGTAGTTATCGGCACTATAGTTGAAAGTTCCATCTCTTTTTCTAACTGGCCGTCGTCGTCTTTGGTTATTAAAGTGCCAATGAAAACAAGTAAAAGGCCTATGTTGTGTACATTTGTGTTGCAAGAAAGACGGACACTGCTCAACTCGAAACTCCTTTAGATATCTGGAACATAAAATCGTAGACTCAGCGCTAATACACTTTATTGAACCACACATGAAACACTATCACTTCACACTTAATACTAATTCAAAACAAGAAATTACTTATAGTGGTTCGGTTTTTCTGTTTGAGCTGCTAACAAAGGTTTGGATTCCGACGGCATTTTGGAAAACTAATATTGCGCCTCTCGCGTCGCGCAGGGCACGCTCACCGACAACCAATTAAAATTCAATATACGATCACGTGATACATAATATTTTAGAAAGGTACCAAACAATTTAATTTTAAATGGCCAATGTAAATAAAGGTCTTTTTGAGAACGAAATATTACTGAAATCACCAAACAATTTATCTCATGAGTCGAACTTATAATTTCGGTAACAAAAAAAATGCTCAATCAATTGACAGGACTGTCAAGTTGTATGTTTTCTCTTTGTCTCACTTTCTCAAACACTTATGTACTCTGGAAAGACAGAGATAAAAAATAGGACACATACCTACAACATGAAAACTATTGAAAACAAAGGTCGAAACGAAAGTTTTTTTATTATTGTTTTTGTGGTAAAACTAGCCAACAGTACCTAATGAAATTTTAAATCAGACAGTTTCGCTCGTTTCGCTGGAAACGTTTTATACTCCTGATCAACTTAAAATTATCGACATTTTGAAAAAAACATTGTTTGACACAACTTGCAGGGATGAATTTTGTATTATTTTAGGGGTTCCGTACAATGATTTATATAGAAAAAGTACCTCAGAATGACATAGGTAACGGTAAGTAAAGTAGGTACATTAACTAATTAAATTAGGTTTTTTTTTGATTTTGCATCAGCGCTCTGTTTGTTATACCAGCTTGCACCGGGCGCATTAAAGACTAATTACGGCATATGGCACTGCACAAGTGGGTCATTTACAATTGTTTTATTAATTTGTTATCAATTAAGTATTATGGAAATATGTTATTATAGAATAAAACAATTTGTGTATAGGGTTTGCAATCCCGCGGCCTGTCTTACTGTCTTTTATCTGAAATTATTGAGTCCTGCAAATACCGATTTGCGGAATAATTTCAGCCCCGCTGGATCTCAAGTATTTGCGGTAAAAATCCGGAATCTACAGCTTGGCAAAAAAGAGTCTGGAAAAATTGGGGGCGCCGCTGGCGCACTTTTCACACTACAATTCAAAATTACAATTTATTTAGTGCTTACATATTTCTATGACGAGATTTTATATTCAAATGAATCATTTTTATGTTATTTTAGTACTCACAAACTTAGTTTTTAAGATTTTTATTTTTAGTTCCAGCTGTCACCGCCTCAGACTCTTTTTTGCCAAGCTGTATTTCATCCGGAAGACGCCCACGGTGCTGGACATAGGCCTTCCCCGAGGTTTTCTATACATTATGTCGGTCCTGCGTTCTCTCATCCAGCGACTTCCCGTGACTTCTTAGAAACTAATGTTTATCTTAAGTTCAATTAAACAATAAGATAACACGACTTACTTATTATTATAATTAAATATAATTTCTCTTAGATCAAAGAGGCAGAAAACTTATTATTGAGTTTAAGCTCGCTTAGGTGGATGTTCCCTAAACGCTGGCTGTATTGCCCATGCCCCATGGTATTGCCTCGCTGGACGGCTATACTTAGCCTTTGTTCAGTTATTTGACAAAATATTTAAATACACATTATATTTATTATTTCTAGGTGTATCTATAGTTATTCTAGTTATTATTATTGTGCTCGACCTTTTATCTATTTTGGGAATAAATAATAACACCATTATAATATTATTCATGTCTTTCCTTCTTCTTGCGTCCCCACTTCCCCAGATTTCCTCAGTGCTGGGGTGGGGGTTGTAACCTATCACGGAAATAGCTTCTCCCTAAGATGATGTCTTCATCTTAATTCTTCATCTTAGGCTTCTCCCCTAAAGTTCTCTTTCTAAACCGTCAACATCTTCTCTTTCTAGAGTCTGCAAAAATTAGGGGCGCCACTGGCGCACCTCCCATGCTACAGTTCAAAATTACAAGTAATGAGTCGACTCACATAATTATATGATGAATCTATAAGAAATGATTCCCTTTGTTGTTTTAGTACTCACAAACCCAGTTTTCAAGACTTTCATTTTTAGTTCCAACTATCACCACATCAGACTGTGTTTTGCTCTAAGATATAGTATTGATAGGCTGCAAACCGGTCCACAAATAAGTAAATACATTATTATAGGATCTGTGGTAAGCAAAGACAAATTTTTAAATTTTGCTGAAACGGAAATTTTGTTTGTTTTGATTGAGATTTTCATTTTGACAATGGACAAATTATCGTAAATTATTCAAGTGGGTGATCATTGTTATAGAGCGAAAAACAAAGTATTAGTGACGGTGATAATTAAATAAATTGATAAGGTAAAATAGATTAATTTGTTAAAAACATTTTGCGGAGCTGGAACTAAAAATGAAAAGATTTTATAATTTTTAGTTCCAGCTGTCACCGCATCAGATTCGTTTTTGTCAAGCTATACATCAAGCATGCTTGTCAAGCACTTACAGTTTGGAGTCTGCAAAAATTGGGGGCGCCACTGGCGCGCAGGCAAAATTACGAGTCATTTGGTACTGACCTACCAAATTCTATGGCGATTTTTTCGTCATCAAATATAATCACTTTTAAATAACTAGTACAGCTTAGCAAAAAAGAGTCTGAGGCGGTGACAGCTAGAACTAAAAATAAAAATCTTAAAAACTAAGTTTGTGAGTACTAAAATAACATAAAAATGATTCATTTGATTATAATTAATGATAAAAAAACTCGTCATAGAAATATGTAAGCACTAAATAACTTGTAATTTTGAATTGTAGTGTGAAAAGTGCGCCAGCGGCGCCTCCAATTTTTCCAGACTCTTTTTTGCCAAGCTGTACTCAGAAACTTGTTTAAAAAAAATCTCGCCTCAGTCTTTTTCCAAGAGAATTTTCGTCTAGTTTCAATGATTGATGAGTGACTGACGTGTCGTTTAGATGACTGACAGAAAGATAGTTATTCTACGTTTTGATTTGATGGGTTTGTGATGTTGTAATGCTAAAGATAAATTATTTTCTATGGCAATCCGTCTGAGGGTCAACCAATCCAATCTTTTATTTCCGTTAAGTCTTCCAACGAGAGCCAATAGTAGACCTTACATTGCGACCAATGGTATGGTCTTATGTTACACAGGATCAACCAATCAGATATGGGTAACATTGGCGTCAGTTTCACCCGCCATTGAGGCCATTCCCTTCGCCGCCATCTTGAGCATATGATCGTTGTTGTGTGTGATCTTCTTGATCTAATTTTATAGATTTGTGGTTTATTTCTTGCAAGTGACTTGAAAAGGTCTGTAAATACACTTATTTTTAACTTATCAATTGATCTTACTAAAAAGAGTATAATAAATACCTGATTTTATGTAGTAATTTCTGGTTCAAAGAGACGCTGTTGAAGTCTATTGTTGCATCAAAACTAAACTATCAATATTTTTCCTTTTAGTGGAAAATGGCTCGTACTAAGCAGACAGCGCGTAAATCTACTGGAGGCAAAGCTCCTCGTAAACAGTTGGCTACTAAAGCAGCGCGCAAATCAGCGCCAAGCACTGGAGGCGTCAAGAAGCCTCATCGTTATCGCCCTGGTACAGTAGCTCTGCGAGAAATCCGTCGTTACCAGAAATCTACTGAATTGTTGATTCGTAAACTGCCATTCCAACGTTTGGTGAGAGAAATTGCTCAGGACTTCAAAACCGATTTGCGTTTCCAATCTGCTGCTATTGGCGCTCTTCAGGTGAGCATTGTATTAGTAGATCTAATGATAGGTACTTACTTTGGTTTCCTTTTAATAGGCTCAAAATAGGTAAGCCTGTGTGTGAATTAAACTATATTAATTATTTTTTTTTAATTTCAGGAAGCAAGTGAGGCTTACTTGGTTGGCTTGTTTGAAGACACTAACTTGTGCGCTATCCATGCCAAACGTGTAACAATCATGCCTAAGGACATCCAGCTTGCTCGACGAATCCGTGGCGAGCGTGCTTAAATTTAACTATAGTCTTAATCATAAATTATTTGTAATTCAATAGATCTAAATTCCATAACATTTTTATAATGTCTCATGTTTAATTCTAACATCATATTCATTATTTTAAGGATGCAGCGAACTGAGTTTTTAATTAATACATTCTTATTCTTATTATGTAAGTTGATTAAGCTTATGAATGTAATACTGTTACTACCTGGACTGGACTACCAGATCATGTGTGCAGCATTTCATTGATAGGCTTAGCTTTGTGTTAGTAACTTGTGGTAATTTTACATCTTAAGTAGTATATTAGGAAATGTTGTCAACATGTGCAGTGTGAGAATTCTGTGTTTGGCATAATTAAGTCACCTTAAGATGTGTATCGAGAAAATTGGTGTTAAATAAATATGATTAGGGTCTAAAAGATTTGTTTTCTTTCAGTACTTTAAATTAAAAATATTTACCAACTTGAAGTTGCACAATATTCTGCAATATCATGATTGTACAGTGCTACACTGCCACTGAGTGTAGTATTGACATATTTTTTTCTAAGGAAATAGGTTAGTTCCAATTTTTAATCAACTTCAAGAAAGTAAGTTCTCAATTCTCAATTACCCTTTTTTTGTGTGTTACGCAATTACTCCTTCAATTTTGGGCCGATTTTCAGTTCTTTTTATAATCGAAAGGGACATATTTACTCCCAAAGTGGTCCCATAGAAATATTAGGTATGGTCTGATCATTGACTTGGAGATATGGAACAGAACTTGTAGGATAATAGCAGAATTGTCCTAACAAGTAATATTGCTTTGTATAAACGAGCAGTCGAACCACCTGAACAGATAAGTTCAAAAACATACATGAAGCAGCCTTTGGGAAGATTATATTACAAAATAAAATACCTACCTACCTAATATCTAAAAGCTAATATTACAATACCTAGTACGTTCTGAACAATTGCTAGGTTTTGAAATGGTACTAGCTTTTTTTATTGGTTTTCAGATATGTTGTGGTTGTACCTATCCAGTAAAGACTCTAAGGCTGGTTTTTTTATCATTCGGTGGGGTTTAAACAAGTAGGTAAAGGATTATGTTTGATCTATATATTATTATAAATTAATTATCACTTACTCCGTGCCTCGGAAAGCATGTAAAGCCGTTGGCCCTGCGCCTGATCTCTCAGATCGTGTCGGAAGGCCGTCCCATCGGACTATGAGAGTGAGGGAATAGAGAGTGCACCTGTGTTTGCGCACACACTTGTGCACTATATAATATCTCCTGCGTAGTAGGCTAGTCTCCGTTGAGATTGGCCGCTGTGGCCGAAATTCAGTCAGGAGGATTATTATTATGTTTGATCTCTCTCCGGTCGTGTCAGATTTCCGTCCCATCGGACTATGAGAGTGAGGGAATAGAGAGTGCACCTGTGTTTGCGCACACACTTGTGCACTGTAATATCTCCTGCGTATTTGGCTAATCTCCGTTGAGATTGGCCGCTGTGACCGAAATTCGGCCAGGAAGATATTATTATTATTAAAGGAAATATACTATATATTAAATATACTGGATACCCTTCCCAAAACCTTCCCTTCTTTGACAAAAAAAAAGATTCCCTTTGGCAGTCGGGTAAAAAACCATTTTTGAAAAACTGCCTGGGTTTTGATTCGGGGCAACCGAGAGATGTCCACGAAGCATTACCTAGGTAGGTACTTCTTATTTAGCTTTGTGATTACGTCCCACCAAAACAGAGCTACAGCTGGAGTAGGTAGGTAAGACCTCGAAGATTGTGTTGGTGGTCATTGTTGTTAATAAAAAGTATAATTACCTATTATGATTGTAACCCTAGTATGAATTCGCATAGGTACCAACCGCGCGTATACCTACCTACTGACAGGTAGGTAGTTGAAATGTTAAATCTCCACTCCAGTCACAGATCACCCCAGTCCATCCACGGTCACACAGATACCTACCTACTGCATCGGCGAAATGGTCTCACTAAAATTGTCAGTACCTACCTACCCATATGGTTTGCAACTCGTACTAGGGATGGTTGCCTGGATGCTGCTACTGTATGTTTATACTTCAGTAGCGTAGCGAGGGTTTTCGCTGCCCCCCATTTTCATTGTTAGTCAGTTTTTCCAGTGCATTTCAAGTTTCATCATAACATTTCAATACCAATGGCTTTATCTCGCCTCTTCTCTTTCGCACCCTTACAATACGCGTGCGATTTGGATATAGATATGTACGGTACTTACCTATTTTTTTTTTACAATAATTTATAAAATCGCCTATCGCCGCCTGCCCTCGGGCATAGTTCGGGGATCGGGGCCATGCTTCGCCACTGTTAGGTACACTTTATAAATACGAATTTGCCTGTCGCAGCTAATCAGGTAGCATTGTTACATTTCTTTAAATTATTACTCGTGGAATCGTGATAGCCTAGTGGTGGTGGTCTCGGATTCGAACCTAAGGCGCGCACCTCTGACTTTTCGTAAGTTATGTGCGTTTTATAAATTAATTATCACTCCGTGCCTCGGAAAGCACGTAAAGCTGTTGGCCCTGCGCCTGATCTCTCTCAAATCGTGTCGGAAGGCCGTCCCATCGCTGCATCGGACTATGAGAGTGAGGGAATAGAGAGTGCACCTGTGTTTGCGCACACACTTGTGCACTATAATATCTCCTGCGTAATTCGGTCAGGAGAATATTATATTCTTATTACTCGTGTATTTTAAATATTACAAAGGGAGCCCGTAGAAACCCTACCTAGTAATAATACGACTTATTTTTCCTTAGTGGTATGACTGTTGACTGTCAAGTCAGGTCTCAGGTTCAAACCCAAGTGCACCTCTGACTTCGTACCTAAGTGTGTAATGTATAAATCAATTATCATAAATACTCTTGCCAGATCCAAAGTAGGTACAGTGAATATATATATTCTAATGACTGATATATTAGGCACCTCATGCTCATTGCACTCATCATTTAATTTTGAAGTTCAGACACATCTAAAGTTGCTTAACGGTGCAAGTATTAGACAGTATAATAGATCTTCTTCTCTTCTGTATAATAGGTCTTTTTTGAAACAATAGACATTATATCAGCCCACCTTTACAAATACTTTTACTTAGGTATATTTAACTGTTAGGTATTCTATGTATCTTGGCCCTAAAATAATGAACCATCTTACCAAAAACTTGTCTACAGATGATACAGACAGCTTTCTGGTATATTAGCTGTCTAGTCTAGGCTTGGCCTACCTTTTTACTGTATGCTACCTACTTGCCGATTGCCAGCCATATATGTGGATATTACAAAACAAATCTTAATACCTTGACACTAATGCAGGCTCTGAAATGAACACATCTTGTTAAGTACACAGAAAATAGGATAGAATATAATGAAACAACTTTTTGAACGGATATAACTCGCGTTTTTATTTACAGCACTCGAAACGTCAGGATTATTTTATCAAAATAAAAATGCGAGTTATATCCGTTAAAAAAGTTGTTCCATTATGTTGAGTGTTCGCGAAAGTTTGAGACTAGTAGTAGTTTGAGATAGAATATTCATTAAAAGCAATGATACTATTCTGTGCTTTGCTAAGGCTATAATTAATGAAAAACAATTTAAATTAAATCATATGAAAACAATCTATTAAAGTTATGTGTACATGACTATTTCACTTAAATATCTATGCAACAAGTTGGTTTTCTTCTATCTCTAGTTCTTTAAGTCTCTTTTCTATATCAGCAACGCTTTTCCCATGTTCCTTGTTGAATTTATATGATTGTAGAAGTTGTTCTTTCTCTAGACCTTTTATTCTTTCATATAATGTTTTATTGAATTCAAGATCTAGATCATTCTCTTCTCGTAAAATACAAAAGTATATCAAGAATACTGCAATACTTCCAACGACAGAATATGGTTGGTACCAAGGCATGTCTGTGTTTACTTTCCTCATAATAGGACGAACTGTTTTTCGAGCAGCAGGGCTTGTTGAAAATTTGATTGGTTCATTTTCACTAGGTTCGGGTTTATTGCTGAATGATCTACTGGCTCTACAGGCACGGGTAAACCTCCTGCAAAATAGTAGAATTATCAGTAATATCTACATCAAAATATAATTGAAATTAGCGTAATAGAGAAGTAAAAATAAGTAGGTACCCAAAATAGTAACAAAACTGTCTGTTCATGTTTTGGCTGGATTAGGCCTTTATCATTATAAAAATAAAGTGAATATCCACCACGACTGAAATCAAAATAAAGGACAGAGTTTCAGACGAAATACTCAGAGCCTGACCCCCTGACACTGTCTCTGTCTGACTGATGACAGCTGACTGACTGACACTTTGTTGTTGTTACTATAATTCGCCAAAAGGCAGGCAAAGGTTTAACCATACAGCCTTGTTTTTATTTTCTTCCGATAAGATGATGATGATTAATGATGATGATGAATATGATGATTCACGTCATAGTAAAGCGGTGGCTACTTTACTAACACTTAATTATTGGACAATTTGTGTCAACCCGGAAAAACACATTTCGCACTACTTACACTACATTGTCTTCGAATTCCCTCCAAAAATTCCTTCACATTTTTAAATGCGAGTGTGTTGGACAGATAAAATATAAACATTATGACTCACCATATTGTTCTTAGGACAGTTCACCTCTCATTCTACAAGCATGATACACTTGGAAGAATCATCATCAAAAATTCCTCCATGATGATACATTGTCAACGCAACCATACCAGTCGTTGACTGAGTATCTAATCCCAGTTAACATGCAGTCGTTGACTGAGTGTCTATGCAGTTAACCGTTGACTGAGTTAGCTAAATTAGAAGTGTCAGTGATTTGAGATTTGACTAAGGAAAGTGTTTAGGACTAGGAAAAGTAGTTATTATAAAGTTATTTCACCATCGTGTAGGGTTCTTGAGCCGCTATTTCGATTGAATATTGTAGAGCATTTTTAATTCTGTTGAGTAAAAAATGAAATCAATTCTACTTCACTTTGTCGCTAATTAGCGACAAAGATCATTAATGATCTCAACGAAAGTCGAAATGCTTGTCTATATGCTTGCAAACATTTGCACTAAAAGAATAAACAATAAAGGTCACCAACCCTTAGAATCGAATTTATAATCTAAGGCCTAATGCTTAAATTATAAATTCTCAGTACAAACCGGAAGGTTTATTATCTCCAAAGATATTTATTTAATATTTCTATGATTATCTCCAATACAGTTTGGCAAAAAAGAGTCTGGTGGGCGCTACTGGCGCACTTCTCTTACTACAAGTTATAAAATTTGTCAACGGGTGCTTAAGTACATATTTCTATGACGAATTTTTTGTCACTCAATAAGATCAAAAGAATCATTTTTAAGTTATTTTAGTATTGACAAACTTATTTTAAGATTTTTATTTTTAGTTCCAGCTGTCACCGCCTCAGATTCTTTTTTGTGAGTACGCTCGGCCACAGGGAAAGTAAAGTGGGCAACAAAACATGACCATAGAAAAAAGCGGCGTAGTTGTCGCGCTAAGCCGCAAATGGAAGATTTTTGATGACAACTTACCTAATGAATTCTTCCCCGGTCTCAGGCTCGGAGAGTAAATAATTACGTTCCGCAAAAGCTTCACTTCTTCTTTTTAAAGCAATTTTCAATTTATTGTCATTTTGTAGCGGTTGTTCGACATTTTGTTGGACGTATTTTATGCAAGGAATTATTTCGTCGCATGTTGGTTTAATCAATAATGCCCAAATGTCGCATTTGTCCGCAACATCTTTGATAGCGTTAAGTAGCTTTGATCGTTTTTTCCAAACGGTACATACGCCCTTGTTCTGAAATTTCCAGTCAAGGGATAGATTTAATATCGATAATGCAGCAGTGTGTGGACAAGATTGAATTTACTACTGTATCTCTACGGTTAGGTTTTCACTGAACGAGTGGAATAAAAATAATTATCGACGATAGCGAGAGGGTACTGGCCGGGAATTGAACTAACCTACTCACACACAGTGATCCGATCACCCACTGATCGGCAGCCGTGCTTGCGATCAATATTGAACCAAGTATGTGTTATGCCTCGTTGGTCTAGTGGTAGCAAGCGCGACTGCTGAGCACGAGGTCCTGGGTTCGATCCCCGGGTCGGGCAGTGTTATTTGGGTTTTTCCATTAGGAAATTCTCAGTAGCAGCACGGAGTCTAGAATTGTGCCCGGTTAATGGCAATAGGCTCGCCCCCTATTACATGGGACTTATAATATAGCTGGCGAAACGTGGGTGTACTGCACACCTCTGCCTACCCCCTCTGGGGAATACAGGCGTGAGTCTATAAATAAAAAAATATGTGTTAAGTATATGTTTTATGTACCGTGAACTTATGTTATAAATTAAAGGCTTTCATTTAACTTGCAAATGCAATAATGCAATGTAAGTAAGTAGGTATTTTTGTCCGTATGGAATCTTGCAAGCTGAATTAGAACCACTTCCTCTTATCCTATGCAGTTGAATTCTTGCATGTTAATTCAGTTCCGATGATGCTATGACAATGCATTTTTATGGTAAGCATGACCTGAATCCAGAATTAAATCCAGACAAAGGAACTCTTCAGCGGTCAACAGCACAAACCGTACAATTTTTTGCATATAAGTAGGTAAGTACTTACATTTAGTTTTGATATTCCTACTGGAATAATAATAATATAATATAATAATAATAATTTATGCGGCAGTAATAAAAAAAGAAATGAATATCTTTTATATTTAAAATAATTAGGTGCCTATATTAAGGAATAGCTTTCATATTTAAAAGCTTGGTTAAAAACGTTGTTTTTACCTCATTTTACATATAAAACCTTATTATCCTACTATACTATTACTACTATTAAACCTATTCGTAAAATCCAGAAAACAAATTCACTTACTGTTGACTCACGTAGATCTTCCAATTCGTTGTAACATTTATTTATTTGATCGATCAATGCATCATTTCGCGTTTTTTCTACAACTAACTGATGACTGAGTTTATCAGTAGAAAGCGTAAGACATTGATATTCCTTTGAAAGTTTTTCTAAGTAAGCCAAACCATCTCGTATTCTTCGATTGAGCGATAGAACTGCGGTATTCACTATGAAATTGGAATGGTGTTAAATCTATTAATCATATTGCGTTAAGTCAGGTACCTAAAGGCATACCCATTTCAGTATGAATTTTGTTTTTTTTTTCACCTACTTACATTCACGTTTTTCTCGCAATTTAGCCTCATTATCTTGTTCTTGGAGTTTAATTTTTTCAATTGCTTGACCGACTGAATGATTCATTTTTGTTAAGTCTCTTAAGTCTCTCTCTCTTTGTTAAGTATCTTACTAATGTAAAAAATATACTTAAAATTATTATAATAGGTACTCTTACTAAAATTACTTGTCGTATTGAGATAATAATTGTATGAAAAAAGCGCCTTTTTTTATAAATTTTGATACGTTCCGAATAGATAGTTAAGGTTGCATTCGTTGCATCCTGAAATATTTTTTTTAACATCATCATTAGATGATTCATGTATGATTGTGATGATTCATATTAGATGATGATCATCAGATCATTAGATCTGTCAATTTATGTAGGTAGGTACAGTAAGCGGGTTACAGTAAGCTAAACTATGTAGTATAGTATTTAATTATCTGTAGCCGGGATGTTTCCTGTTTGTACCAAATAAAACATGTTTTCTTTCTTTCTTTACCTACACATAAATATTCCAATTCCAATTTTCTCAATAACTTGCAAATTCCTTCGTTGTGGTTTGTATAACCCTACGGAAAGCCGGAAACAGTCTCTATTAGAACTCTATAGAACTAATAACAGTGTCTTGCGTTATAGAAATGACTAAAATCTTTCCTCCAAAAAGAAAACGCTTGATTTACGCGCGTCATAATGTACCTAGGGGAAAAAGAGCGGGAAACTTAACAGGGCGCGCGTGTTTTTTTCTTGCTAAATTTTAAAAATATTTTATTTAGATTAGAGGAGTTTTTAGTATTTTTTATGTAATTATTTTAAGTAATTAGTGTTAGTGTTATCTCTTGGTAAGTTTTTTATTTCTTTTATCGCAGTTTGAAGAGGATGAACGACCCGCCTGATCCGGGGGGCTTTGTCCCCCCGGCAGGTAATTTTGTTACTATTAACTCTGAGTCAGGTATGGACACAGATGGTTCAACATCTGCTCGTTCTTTAAAACGCAGCAATCGTTTGCTAGTGTGCAAACATTGTCACAAAAAAAAACGCCGTAGGCACCATGGGTCCGAGTCTAGTACATCTGGTTGCAGTTGTACAGACGCACTACAATCAATACAAGTGCAACCAGAAACGACAAATTCAGTTTCCAGCAAAACGTTTTCCGTACCACTTCCTATTCCTCCTCCTTCTAGTGCAGTAGTAGGTCGTAAAATATACGAAAAAACAGATAGTGCTCCTTATATTATACACGTACAAAAGCTTGAAGGAGAGGATCAGGGATCTATATTGCATCCACTTTCATTTGGGAAATTTTTAAAAAAGAATGGTTTTAATAATATTGTCAATGGAAGTGTTAAAAGAATAGGTCGAAATAAAATGGCTATGTCATTTTCTTCATATGATGATGCAAATGCTTTTATTTCCAATAAAAGTCTTGAATCACAAAATTTAAAGGCTTTTATTCCTACTTTTAATGTCACTAGAATGGGATTAGTCAGAGGTGTACCTGCGGATTGGTCTCCAGAGGAAGTAATTGATAATATATCGGTTCCAATAGGGTGTGGGGCAATAATTAAAGTAAGAAGATTAAATTTTAAATCTTTTATTGACGGTCAAGTTATATGGAAACCTTCTCAAACAATTGTGTGTACTTTTGATGGTCAAGTTCTTCCCAAACGCATATTCATGTGCTATAATGCTCTTCCTGTAGACTTATACATATATCCAACAATTCAATGTTTTAATTGTTGCCGGTTTGGACACACCAAACTACAATGTAGGTCCAAGCCTCGTTGCTTTAAATGTGGTCAAAACCATACTGGAGATACATGTAATAGGGAAGAGGATAATGCATCTTGTTGTCTTTGCAATGGATTCCACTTTGCTAATAATCAATCTTGCCCTGAACATTCCAGACAGAAACAAATTAAAACATATATGGCCCAAAATTCTGTTTCTTATATAGAGGCTTTAAAATTACACCCCCCAATCTCTAAATCTTTTGTGGACACCCTATTATCTTCTCCCAATAAGAACATTTCAGATAACTGCCCCATTTCTATACAAAGTAAAATATCTCCAAACAATAAACCTTCTTCCAGTTATAAAAAAACTGTATTTTTTAAACCTCATTCTCCACGTAATCCTTCTCAAGGATATGACAGAACTGCTCATAATGCTATATTAAATGAATTTGTCATTCCAGAGCCTGCCAATGGATGTGCTCTATCCAAGGAACCTCAGACTAAATGTAATGATGATTTTATTACAGCTTTACTTAGTTTTTTATCTCATTTTAATATTTCACCGTCCAACGTTGCCCCAATGATTCATTCTCTCTCTCCTTCATCTGTCCATAATGTACAACCAAGAAAACATTTTACAATGGAACTGTCGCAGCATAATCAGTAAAAAAAGTGATTTAATATATTTACTTAATAAGTATGAGCCATTTGTTTTTGCTTTGTCAGAGACATGGCTCAAACCTAGTCATGTATTAAACATACATGGCTATAAATCAATAAGAGAAGATAGATTTGATGGGTATGGAGGAGTTGCCATACTCATCAAAGATACCTTCCCCTTCTCTATCATCTCATTACCTGTTCATTCAAGTGATTTTTCAATTGTAGCTATAAGTGTAAATAATATTTGTATAGTTTCTGTATATATCCCTCAACCTACATCTTCTGTTCTACAAGAAATCTCTCATCTCTTCTCTTCTCTTCCTAGACCCTTCTTGGTCCTGGGGGATTTCAATTGTCACCATCGATCTTGGGGAAGCTCATTATCTAAATCTCATGGTGAAGATCTTCTAGAGATTCTAGATTCACTTAACCTTTGCACTTTAAACACAGGATCCCCAACTCGTCGTACAGATCCCGGTCAGGGTGCAAGTGCCATTGATTTATCGATATGTACTCCAAATTTTGCTTCTTTGTTAACATGGAATACTCTTTCGTCCTCTTTCGGCAGTGACCATTTCCCTATCATCATTACATTTCCTTCTCCTAAACAAAATACTGCAATTAAAAAACCACATCTTAAACACAGACTTCCTAAAAGTGCCAATGATAATAATAATAATGACTGGTTAAAATATAAAAATAATGTTGAAAGTAAGATTTCTTCCCTCCCTGTTCTATCTGAAGGCAATGAACATTTGTGTGCTAAGGCACTAGCACATGTTATGATAGCAGCTGCAGATGAAGTTTTCCCTGAAAAAAATAACAAAATTAGCAAAATTCCAAGTCCACCATGGTGGGATTCTGAATGTTCAGATGCTGTAAAAAAAAGGAAACAAGCTGAAAAAAATTACAAGTTTAATATGTCTGATGACAATTTTAAAATTTTATCTTTTTTAATTAATGATACTCGTAAATTATTTAAAACAAAGAAATTTCTAGGTTGGAAGAAATTTTGTTCCTCGATTTCGCCTAATACACATCCTTCTATTGTTTGGCAAAACATTAGAAAATTTAGGTCTATTTATAGTAATTATTCTAGTTCATATATTCCAGATTCATTAGCTAATGAATTTTTAGATAATTTGGCTCCTCCGTGGGTTCCTCAGGGTATTACAGGATCAACACAATATTTTGATAACCTAGTTAATGAAAAATATAACTGCTTAAGTCTTCCTTTTTCTCTTTCTGAATTGAAAGGTATTATTCAAAATACAGTGGATTCTGCTCCTGGCTTTGATGGTATTCCTTACTCCTTTTTTTCAAACGTAAATGATTCTATATTACTTTATTATTTAAATTTGATAAATTCTATTATGAAAACAGGTAATGTTCCACATGAGTGGAAACGTCAAATAGTGTTGCCAATTCTGAAACCCCATAAACTTCCATCCGATGCTTCTTCATACCGTCCAATAGTTTTATCATCCGTATTACTTAAATTAACTGAACACTTAATAAAAAATCGCCTAGAATGGTATGTTGAAAGTAAAGGTTTATTATCTTCTTCACAATTTGGTTTTAGAAAAGGCAAAAGTACAATAGACTGTCTTAGTATATTTTCTACTGATATTCGTTTAGCATTTTCCATTAATGATTCCCTTTTAGCTGTATTTTTAGATATTAACGCTGCATATGATAATGTCCGGTTACCAATTTTAAAAAATAAGTTACATTGCCTTCAAGTTCCGGCTATTCTCTCCAATTTTATTTTAAATATATTATCTGAACGTTCAGTTAATATATCTTTACCAAATCAAGAGGTCTCCCGTCTTGTATGGCGAGGTCTTCCTCAGGGATCAGTCCTCAGTCCTCTTCTTTATAATATTTATACACATGACTTAGATTCTGCTTTGAGCAATGAAGATGTTAAAATACTTCAGTATGCTGACGATTTAATAATATATTATTCTAGTAACTCAGTTGAACATGCCTGTTCTGTTCTTTCATCTTCTTTAAATTCTCTATCATTCTGGCTAAATGATAACGGTTTAGACCTATCTCCTTTAAAAAGTGCAGCTGTTTTATTTTCTCGTAAAAGATTAATCCCACCTGTTAATATCCTTTACAATGGTATCCAGATTCCACTGAAAGATAATCATAAGTATTTAGGTATAATTTTAGATAACAAACTCACCGGTGCACCCCATTGTGATTTTGTAGTCACCAAGTGTGAACGTCATTTAAATATTTTAAGATGCCTATCTGGTGTGTGGTGGGGTGCCCACCCATACTCTTTAAAATTGATTTATAATGCCATTGTGAGAAGTGTATTTGATTATGGCCTTTTTTTGCTAGAACCTGGCAATGTTGGAGCTTTCAAGAAGCTAGACTTAATTCAGTCAAAAGCATTACGCATAATTTCAGGAGCTATGAAATCCAGCCCAATTAATGCTCTTCAAGTAGAGGTTGGAGAGCCTCCACTAAAATTTAGAAGACAATTTTTGTCAGATAAATATTTATTTCGAATTATCCAGTTCTCAGATCATCCTCTCATTCCAAAACTAAAATCTCTTTTATTCCATACTAACACATCTTCTTACTGGCATCATAAATCAGTTCCCTGTTTAATAAAAAGTTACCAAAACTATCTTTCTCTTTCATCACCTACTCATCGCTCCAATAGTCTCCCTTTATTTAGCAATAGTTATGACAGTTTAATTATTTCTCCTATCATTAGATATAACTGTATTTCGAAGTCATTCCCTAATAATAATTCAAATTTGAACTTTTTTCTTTCTGAGAATTACAATGATTTTCAGTATTTGTATACAGATGCTTCCAAGCATTCTCCTCTGGGTTGTGTTGGTGTGGGAATTTTCCATCATCAGTCCAAAATTGTCCAAAAAATAAAACTTCCTCCGGAGACATCTGTATATACGGGCGAATGTTTTGGCATTCTTAAAGCCCTAGAATTTATTCATATATTCAAACTCAAAAAAGCCATTATTTTTTCTGATTCTATGAGCGCTCTTCAAGCAATAGATAAATTTCCATTCAAATTAAAGTCTTTCTCGCCATTAATTTTCAACATAAGAGAGTCTGTATTTAGTGCGTCTCAAAAAGGTTACTCATTAGAGTTCTTCTGGGTTCCCAGCCATACTGGGATACTAGGCAATGAAATGGCTGACAAACTAGCGAATGAAGCGGTGCAGTGTGGGGATGTATTTCCATATAAGAATTATTCCTCAGATTTACTTTCTCTCCCGCGAGCCTTCCTTCGGGACAATTGGAGTGAGGCTTGGAAAGAAAGCAGTAAAACTAAGGGTTTCTATTTTTCTCTAATTCAGCCAGATGTACCGATTCGGCCATGGTTCTCGAGGGCTAAGTTTGGCAAGGCAGAAACATCAACGTTAATTCGTTTCAGACTGGGTCATTCCTGTACTCCTGCTCACCTTGCCAAGCTTCATATTATTAATAGTTCAACGTGCAGTTGTGGTTCAGAGAACGGCGATTTGAATCACATCTTGTTTTGTTGTCCTCTGTATGACCGCTCCTCTTTTATAAATAGTCTCATTTCCCTCTCTTCTCCTTTCCCTACTTCTATTCTTTCACTACTATGTTCCAATAACCTTTTAGTTTATAAATGTATTGCTAATTTTATATCTTTTAATAATATTAAGCTGTAGATATACCTTCATAATTCTATTTCTTTTAATTAGAGTATTATTATATTTATTTGTAAAATATGTTAATAACTTTACAACTCCACTAATTATTTTTTTTCCAAATTTGTCCCGATTCCTATTTCTAACAAGCATGTTTCCCTAACTTTTAATAATCCTAACCTATCCGAAAATCCTACCATCCTACCGTCATTGGCTAATACACAAAACGTGTGGGCCATTAATAAAAAAAAAAAAAAAAAAAAAATGTACCTAGGAAGTAATCCAACTCAGTCAACGACGCGCGTACAAAGATATTTCGTTGCCATGGTAACTGATGGTAACCGTAACCATTGTCAAACTCTGGTCAAATTAAGATCGTAGTCATCCCTAGTAAGTCTGTGATTTAGATAATCTCCATTGATGGCGGAAGCATTTTTTTCATAGTTTGTAATAAACAGATCGTAATGCAGAAACCTGACGCAGAAGGTTTCGTAAATATTACTTGGCCTAGCAAAACCATTCCACATGGCGGTATTTTTCACACACATGTGGCCGAACCAACTGAGAATCAACAGCGCTTACTCAAAGGTAGGAAGTTCATTACAAGTGTTATCTACTTTTAGTGTTGGTAATAACGACCTTTTTTTACTGTAATTTACTAAAATAATACATTTAAGAGTGCCTCGCTCATCACAATAAAGTTACAGCGACGGTACATTATTATTTTTGTTCACTACTTATCACTTTAGATATTAATAGTGATGAAAGTGAATATTGATAATAGTAGGTATAGCGACAATCATCTTCTTTCATCTTGGTCAGCCAGCCAAGCCTCAGCCTTGGTCCTATGTTACTTTGGGTTGGCGCATAATGTCTTCTTTCATTTTTCTATATCAGCAGTCATCATTTACTCTTTTTTCATTCATATGAATGCTTGTATACACTCACTATAGTCTCTATCTATCTTTTCTTTGGTGTCCCTTTCTTCCTCAATCCATCAGGACAAATTCATCACTCAAAGTCACGTGCGTTTCATCGCTCCTCATCATAATAATTTGGGCATACCAAGACACGATTTCCAACTATAGTCATCTATTTTTTTCTTTGGTGTCCCTTTCTTCCTCAATCCATCAGGACATAAATTCATCACATAAAGTCACGTGCCCACATACCTGACTTCAATTGACAACATTTCATTTTTTTAACCTGCATGTATTATTAAGTTATGTAAAAGTAAATCCAAAACTAGGGCACCCATATTTTTCCGTTTTAGGAAATTATGTACTTTTCATTCATAATTTTAACTTTGAAAATCAGTGTATTCTAAAACGACGTAAGTACAGCTTGGCAAAAAAGAGTCTGGAAAAATTGGGGGCGCCGCCGCGCCGCTGGCGCACTTACATATTTCCATGACGAGTACTTTGTCATTAATTATAATCAAATGAATCATTTTTATGTTATTTTAGTACTCACAAACTCAGTTTTTAAGATTTTTATTTTTAGTTCCAGCTGTCACCGCCTCAGACTCTTTTTTGCCAAGCTGTAAGCGCCAAATGACGTCATACTTATGGACCAACGGGTGCTAATACCTTTGCTTTACTATGACCCATTAAAAAAAAAGTCATTGTCAATATGTCGTAGGGATAAGGATGGGCAAGTGATAAAAACATCGTTAAGCTCGAGTTTCGTAGAAAGAAAAAATCAATAACAAGTTGGAATTGATTTTCAGGATTTATTGCATTATACAGCGGACAAAATGTTGCGGTGCAAAATCTGTATTAAACGCAAAGTACAGCTTGGCAAAAAAGAGTCTGAGGCGGTGACAGCTGGAACTAAAAATAAAAATCTTAAAAACTAAGTTTGTGAGTACTAAAATAACATAAAAATGATTCATTTGATTATAACTAATGACAAAAAACTCGCTAGAGAAATATGTAAGCACTAAATAACTTGTAATTTTGAATTGTAGAGTGAAAAGTGCGCCAGCGGCGCCCCCAATTTTTCCAGACTCTTTTTTGCCAAGCTGTATGTAGATTGTGACGGGATTTTTTAAAGTAGGTAGCTATGCGAAACGCGACTGCGCTAGAGCATTCAAGGAGTGTATCTAGTAACATTCAACTCGAAACCAGAGTTGCGTTAAAAAATACATCGAAATTTTTATGAAACTGATACTAAAATAAATATTGTAATTTAAAATGTCTACGATGTATATCGATAGTTGTATGGAAAAATATCGATATTTTTTGCTCAAGCCTACTTTGTTCCAAGCCTACTTCTACTACTCTACTCTACTCTACTCTACTCTCTACTAGACTCGCCATCTCTCTTTTTAACAGGGATCATTAGAAAAGGATAGCAGATTTTTAGAGCTGTCAAACTAGTCCATTTGCGTAATATCAACGAGAATTTAGTCGGCATATAATAGGTCTCGTCTATTTTTACTTCAATTGCAAAGACGTAGACTAATTTGACAGCTCTAATTTGATAGTTCAATTTGCTGTCCTTTTTTGATTGTGTTTATTAGAAAGAGATATAGTTAGACTAAAATTAGTTTAGCCGGATGTACAAAAGAATCAGCACCATTATCATCTAATTGGGCATTGGAATACTTAGGCAAAGGTAACTACCTCAATGAGCCGTTTCTATGACGTCATCACATGTTTTTTGATTTTTTTTTTCTCTCTGAAATGAATAAATAAAAAAAATATATACAGGGTGGGCGGAGAATAGAGGTTCAAAATTTTTTTTTAGATGCCCCTCTCCAATAGCTATTCGAATAACCCCCATGTACAATCAGCGATTATTTATAGTTTAAGAGCTAGATTTTTTTAAATCAATTTTTGGGAAAGTACTACCTGACTTTAGATTTTTTTTTTTCTTCTTCTGCATTGTAATTCTTAAAAATATTTTTTGTTATATTAAGTCCTTATAGTATGTTCTATGATCCATAAAAAATCCGTCTGTCTAATCATTTCATAAGGTGCCTAAAACTTTGCTCAAAAGGAAAAAAAGTGCAAAGTAAAATTTGTTCCAGATTTTCATTTACTCAAAAAAAAATCAAAAAATGGTGGCAATGACCCCAAAGTAGTTTTAAAAACTCCCTCGGACATTCAGCATTTTAAAATAATAAAAATATTTCCTACTTTTCGGGACATTATTTTGTGCAATCGTAGTTCAAAGATGGTAAAGAGAAAAAATCTCAATAAATTTTTTCATTTACTTGATAGTTCAAAAAGTTGTTTTAATACATTCTTATCATGAAAAGTTAATTGAGTTGTGATAGCCTAGAGGTAGTAACCGTTGACTGGTAAGTCAAAGGTCTCAGGTTCAAACCCAAGGCGCGCACCTCTGACTTTTCATAAGTTATGTGCTATAAATTAATTATCACTTACTCCGTGCCTCGGAAAGCACGTAAAACCGTTGGCCCTGAGCCTGATCTCTCTTCGGTCTCGTATCGGATTGCCGTCCCATCGGTCTATGAGAGTGAGGGAATAGAAAGTACACTTGTGTTTGCGCACACACAAGGTGCACTATTATATCTTCTGCGTAGTTGGCTAATCTCCGTTGAGATTGGCCGCTGTGACCAAAATCGGTCCGGAGGATATTATTATCTCGAAAAGAATGTATTGAAACCACCTTTTATCACTTTCAAAAGGAGAATTGCCTTTGTTTTTTTTTTAAATTAGCGCCATATAAATCGGAATTCATAAATGTTGGTATTTTAACCGGCTACATTATTACAATCAAAAAGATACAACCCGGTGATAGACATACGGACAGGCAGTTGAATTTTTTTTAACACAGATTTTGCTAAAATTTTGTATTGTTATTGTACTATATCTAATGTAAACTGTATTCCATTAGAATTAAGAGCTATCAAATAATTAAAAATTTGGGAAGAAAAGAATTAAATTAATTGAGATTTTTTGCCCTTACCATCTTTGAACTACGATTGCACAAAATAATGTCCCGAAAAGTAGGAAATATTTTTATTATCTTAAAATGCTGAAAGTCCGAGGGAGTTTTTAAAACTACTTTGGGGTCATTGCCACCATTTTTTGATTATTTTTTGAGTAAATGAAAATCGGGAACAAATTTTATTTTGCACTTTTTTTCCTTTTAAGCAAAGTTTTAGACACCTTATGTCATGATTAGACAGGCGGATTTTTTATGGATCATAGAACATACTATAAGGACTTAATATAACAAAAAATATTTTCAAGAATTACAATGCAGAAGAAGAAAAAAAATAAAATCTAAAGTCAGGTGATATTTTCCCAAAAATTGATTAAAAAAATCTAGCTCTTAAACTATAAATAATCGCTGAACTTATATGGGGGTTATTCGAATAGCTATTGGAGAAGGGCATCTAAAAAAAATTTTTGAACCTCTATTCTCCGCCCACCCTGTATTTGAACTCAGGACGCAAAAATAAAGAAATGGTATTTTTGTTTTGTGGTCATGTCAAATTTGAAATGTTGTCAATTCATCAATTGTCAGTGTCACTGTCAGATTGTCTCTGATACCGTGATACGTTATTTACTCGAGTCTCGATTAAATTAATTACCACATCAGAGACATCAGATCAGACAAAGAGTCTATTATAATATTCTTTCATAACTATTATTTAATACCACTATTCTTTCTTTCTCCACTAGTGGAGGATCTTTGTCAAATTTTTTGGGGTTTCGAAGATATAAGTTTATGTAGTTTTGTACTCTTGCTGTTATTATTGATTATTGTTGATTCGTCGGTAGAATTTAGATTGACAAAGAAAAAATCTATTGATTTGTAATTTGTAGTACATATCGCTCTTTGAAGACTTGTCGATATGAAATAATTTTACAAAGGTTATTGTTTGGTGTTGGTAAGTAGGTGGTACAACTTTTACCATGGCTGATTGGACTCCGAGCAATGTACCATTAGCTTTATCCATTACGACTAGAGGAGTGGGTATCAATTTATGTTGTTTCTATAATGTAGCAGCTAAAAATAGGCGATCAAACAGTGATGACCTGCCAGATATTTATGCAGTATATAGAGCAATGCTAGCATTGGTTGAATTAAAATTATATAAGTTGGGCTTCCCCTATATGAAGCAAGCTGGATGCACTTATCATTATAACTACAGAGTATCACGTCTTCTTGATTTAGGTGCTATTTTTATACCAATAACTTTAAAAAATCTTGTAGAAGCTATTGGTACAGTAAAACACCATGACATAACTTATGTTCCTGTTATGTCTAAAGACTTAGAAATAGATGGCATATTTGTTCCAAGACCAGAAAACATCTTATTATCAAATTTAAGAAAGACTGTAGACGCATTAGCATCTTCAGATATCAATACTGCTGCATATAGGGAGAAATTTTATTTGAATAATTCATTGCCTGCAGCAGAATGGCAGAACAACATATTAATGAATGCTGATGAAATTATTCCAGCTGATTATAATATTGATGTTCATCTATTTCAAGACTTAAATGTACTTAGATCATTGACCAATAAGGTCTATATGTATCAAAGAAATCAAGCTTATTCAGTGTTAGACTTTAATAACAAAAAGGGAAAGCACTCAATTTTTTTGAGTTGTGAAATGGGTGATCTACGAATACCGAACCGAAGTCCTGGGGAGACACTTAGTGACTACTATCTACATGCTCTTCCTGAAAATGACATTACCAATTATTATAGTATTCCTGATCTAAATAAAAATCAATTACTAGAAGGATCAATAATATTACTAGGAGAAAAACCAGTTTTTAATAAACATTCTCTTAATTCTGTATATGATTTGAGATCAAAATATCAAGCTCCATTTCACTATTATAATAGCCATCAACAATCATTGAGATATTCCTTACATAATTATTACCACTAATTTATTATGCATCTAGTACTGTTAGAAGAATCGAAACTGACTATTGCTCAACGTCAAAAATCTGCTCTGAAACTTCGTGAAAATGATGAAAAGAAAACAGAAACCCAGTCTGAAGTTCGGATGTCGTTGATTCGCCCTCGTACATCTCGTCGGCGATCACTTTCCACTATCAGGGAATCAGGAGTGTTTGATATGGATATTAGGTTAGTACCATGGGTTTATTCTAATTATCTATTTGACAACCCGCAGCTAGAATTAAGTAATGGTCACATTCTAACAATCATTTAGTTGTTTCGCTTAGAATCGAATAATCTAATAATTATCATTTAACATTTACCTATATGATATAGGAAAAGGAACACCCAGAGTATGATTTTTGTTATAATATTGATTAGAACAAAAATCTAATCTGAAAGTATAATTTACAGATAGTTGCGTGAGCGTTACCCCAGCCAGATGTTGTCGAAAATCGACATTTTAGTTCGACGGGGAATTAGAAATACAGCTTCTGTAAATGGTATGCACATTTTTAAATTTGGTATGACGATAGTTTTTTAATTATTCGGTAAAAACAGTTCCGGCTGGAGTAACGTTACCCCAGCCAGATGTTTTGTTTTCTAATGGATATGTTGAAATAAATGTTATGTATATAATTAGGTAGCAATTTGGTATAAATGGTACAACTTAGTTTGTATTTGTATTTGCTATGGTTGCGAAGATATTTAGAATCCTGCTGGGGTAACGTTTGCACGATTGCTGGATCTCGGAACTGGCTGAACGGATGATTATAATTCTTGTACAGGACATCTGGCTAATTAGGTATAATTTGGTAAGCAAGAAAAGAAACCACAATAATGAACCGTTTTGAAGATATTTTCGTAAATAGAAATATGCTTTAATAGGTCCTAGCTCTTCCAATAAGCGCTCCAAAGACTAACTTAAAACGTAATTAATTAGGTAATTACTGCCTATAAATGGTACTGAAGTTTCATTAGAATCCTTCACGTAAGTAAAAAGTTCTGATGAAAATTCAATTTGTTCCGGCGACGGCGCGCAGCTGAGATATTTGACGAAAGATTAACCGAGTTTCCTGTAGTAGTGGTAACTGAATCTTACATCTATAATTAGGTATACAGTTCAATTATATACCTGTGAAGTTTCAGACCTGTATATTAATTAATTAACGAGATAATTGAAAAGAAGTGATATATGCGTGGTAACCCGACCAAATCTAGAATGTTATAAAAAAGCGGCCGCGCAATACATTATACCAACCTTCTAAAATTATTAGCATAATTGTCCTTAAAAGTTGGTACAGTCACGAATCAAATTAGTTTGATTGAAAAATTAAACCTACCATACTAAATGTTTAAATGAACTTTAAATTAGTTTCTAATATGGCATTCTTCATATTAATCAATTAGGTTTTAATTAATTTCATATGATATATTTTGTACAATATTAGGTACTTACCTACATTTTAATATAATTTAAATAATAAATAAAATAAATGGTAAAACACTAGTATTCAGCTGGAAAAAAGCTAGGCACTAGGCAGATGATGGCATCGTTAGGTTAAAGTAAGTATAATCTTCTTCTATACCTACCTCTCCCTCTGACTTCCACGTGTCTCGATCCAGAGCCAGTGTGGACCAGTCACTATTGGTTTTGTCCTACTGTATACGTACCTAATAATAATATGTTAGTAGGTACTTAGGTACTGCAATGTGATGTTATTATATTTTGCGATGCTTTAATTAAATAAAACACAATACGTTCGTTTCGGAGTCGGTGCTTTTTATTTTTTCAATTTTTGGTGGCACAAGAAACCCTCCCCCTTTTTCGAATGTTGGTTAACAACAACACTTATAGAGGGTTATTTGTAAAACACCAGCATCCTTGAAAAATTACCCATTAAACTCATCATTACGAACAACTTTTACTATGGGACCAATCGTGCAATCGCAAAAAAAAAATCAGCTGTTTCATACATTTTGTTGAGTCATATAAACATAAATGTATGGAACAGCTGATTTTTTTTTGCGATTTCAGGGTTGGTTTTATAGTAAACGTTGTTCATAATGATGAGTTTAATGACCCTTTCAAAGGATGCTGGTGTTTTACAAATAACCCTGTATACAAAACTGAAATAATATTATCTTAGTCCATTAATTTTAATTATTACATCAATTTTTTAAGTTAATTTACATACATACATCATGATCATCTACATAGGTAACATTTTTAAATGAATAATCTATCTGTAATAGTTAATTATAACTGTTTTACTTTACCAGTTGTGTACCCGTCTGTACCAAATACGATATTATTCTCACGTATTATCCTGTAAGTTTTAGAAGGTTGGTGTAATGTATTGCGCGGCCGCTTTTTTATAACATTCTAGATTTGGTCGGGTTACCACGCATACATCATTTCTTTCAATTATCTCTTTAATTAATTAATATACAGGTCTGAAACTTCACAGGTATATAATTGAACTGTATACCTAATTATAGATGTAAGATTCAGTTACCACTACTACAGGAAACTCGGTTAATCTTTCGTCAAATATCTCAGCTGCGCGCCGTCACCGGAACAAATTGAATTTTCATCAGAACTTTTTACTTACGTGTAGGATTCTAATGAAACTTCAGTACCATTTATAGGCAGTAATTACCTAATTAATTACGTTTTAAGTTAGTCTTTGGAGCGCTTATTGGAAGAGCTAGGACCTATTAAAGCATATTTCTATTTACGAAAATATCTTCAAAACGGTTCATTATTGTGGTTTCTTTTCTTGCTTACCAAATTATACCTAATTAGCCAGATGTCCTGTACAAGAATTATAATCATCCGTTCAGCCAGTTCCGAGATCCAGCAATCGTGCAAACGTTACCCCAGCAGGATTCTAAATATCTTCGCAACCATAGCAAATACAAATACAAACTAAGTTGTACCATTTATACCAAATTGCTACCTAATTATATACATAACATTTATTTCAACATACCCATTAGAAAACAAAACATCTGGCTGGGGTAACGTTACTCCAGCCGGAACTGTTTTTACCGAATAATTAAAAAACTATCGTCATACCAAATTTAAAAATGTGCATACCATTTACAGAAGCTGTATTTCTAATTCCCCGTCGAACTAAAATGTCGATTTTCGACAACATCTGGCTGGGGTAACGCTCACGATAGTTGCATTGTTATTTTTGTACAGAATTTGAATGAAGACTATAATATTTCACACTTTAAATAGCTTCCGCCCGCGACATCATCAGCGTGGTATGTTGATTAAAGTAAAGTTTCATCAAAATGTGTTCAGCAATTTTTGCATGAAAATGTAATAAACATCCATCCATCCGTCCTCCAAACTTTCACATTTTTAATATTTTAGGTAGGATACTAGGTATTTATACCGTGCCTCAGATAGCACGTTAAGCTGTTGACCCCGGCTGTCAATTTATTGTAGATCTTTGACAGTCGTTACGGGTAGTCAGAAGCCCGAAAATCTGACAACCAGTCTTACCAAGGGGTATTGTGTAACCCAGTATCTATGGGTTGTGGAGGTCTGATAGGCAGTCGCTGTGTTTATGGAACAACTCGACATTTTTCTAAGTACCTACCCCCTATTTTCATAATGCCTGCCTGCTAAATTTTCTGGTGGTGTGCTGTGGTTGAGTAGATAGTACCTAACATTTTTTTAAAAAGTAGGTATAGTATTGTGGTCTCTTTCACCATAATTAGGTATGTCACTAAATCGCCACCCTGTTAAAAACTGGAAAATAGTACCTACAAGGTACCTACCAACTGTGAGTCCGTGACTTAATGTCAGACAATTCACAGCCTGAACCGGTTGACCTAGAGATTTCGGATTCTAGAAGCACTCTAAGAAAGGAAATTTTAGAAATCCTACCCAGGCCATAAGCAAGTAAATAGCGGATGGAAAATCTATTGGGGACAATTTCTCAGGCAAAGCCCTATAAAATATAGTTTTAAGTAGGTACCTACACAAATAGGTACCTATGCATGTATTCAATGAAACCACCAACTGTAAACTTTAAGTAATTTTCCAATTTACCCTTATTTCTGCATCACTTTTGCAATAACGTTCTGAGCTATGGCCATCGCCATATCCCCAGCTCAAATCAGTCTTTTTCAGGGTTAGGTTACGGTACACCCCCTCCTCTAAATTAAATTTCCAAGTAGGTATGGCTTTGACTGCAATGTACCTACATACTTATTCTGTGGCGGCAAGCATAAATTATTTATCTACAAATATTTCCTGGACTAAGAAAAAGCTAACAATGTGTTATGTTTCTAGATATCGGCCTTTAAAACGCGGCGAGGATAGGGAGAAAATGAAGGAGAGATTAGCTAACACAATGGCATATGGCGATACTGAAGGTGAAGAGCAAACGCCCCAGCTACCTGTAGCAAACATCAAAAAACCACACCATAAATTGCCTAACTCTAAAGAAAAATGGAATGAACGTAAGGCCTTTTATTTAACTAAACCTATGTAGGTAGGTACAAGTTTGGCGTAATAGGTAGATGTGTAAAGCCATGTCAGAGGCCTACGGGCGGTTTAAACTCTGACACCAGGTTGTTAATCAACCATACGAAACGAATTAATTCTTCCTTGATCGTACCTACTGTTAAAAATTTGCGGTTAAAAATTCCGCTCTTATACGATTACTTTTTTTAGTCTTGCCTACATATTTAGTCCAATTGGCCTCCACCTTTCCTTTCAAGTCATTAGCCAGATGTTTGTACATGCTGCCATCTCCTGGATTTGGTTGGCCGACCCTTTTTTTGAACGTCTTCCTCCTGGCCAAAAGCTGGTTACACTCTCAACTAGGTCACCTACAATGCAAATTTGATAAACATTTCACGAGATTTATTTAAACTAAATGTCTGAAGACAGATCATTTATATTTAAGTAATCAATTTATTTCAGTGGTGACTCAAATTCGAGAACGTTCAGAATGGCTTGCTGAAATGGAATATTTGGGCCAAGCGGCACCTCACCGGGATATTATTAAAGATCAAATTGCTGAGAGAATGCGTGCCTTAGATGCATTAGGCATTGACAGCGAGTGCTCCACGCCGAAGTCGACGGATTCTGGATTTAGTACGAAAAGTCAAGCTATTCACAGTATTCACTCTTCAAGACTTCAGAAATCAGGTACTTGCCCTTTTTTTCTGTAGGTACCAATATGTAATTTGCTTTATTGACTATGGGGGTACCCTGATACGACTGAATATTGAGTCTCTAATTCCCACACCATATCACACTCACACGGAGGCTCGCATGTTAGTCTGATGATGTACCTAGTGTCTGATAACTACCTTTACATCACTAGGAACTACGTAAATAGTCCGCGACGGCTGACATGGCAATCCGCTCCAGCGATTATTACCTACTTAATTAATAAGGTGAGTACCTATACAGGTACACGTACAGGGAGTACCTGTGTACACGTAGTACACAGGTGAGTGGGTTTTAATATCGCTTCCGTTATAGCATGTAGTTGTGTATCCAATAGCGGATCACCAGCGGATTTCCGTGTCGATCTATCGCGGTCTTACTGCTACTTAACTGAATAGGGTAAGTTGGGGCACAGTGTTACAAAAAACATAAACGATAATGTAGCGAGGAAAATATTCCTACAATCAACTTCTAACTGGCATGGATATAAACTATAACATTCTCTCTTCACTTAAAATTATTAAAATATAACTTTTATTAGCAACTTCTTAATTAAAATTGCATTTTAATCAGATCAGTCGACACTGAACCCCGTATCTGGGGTACCTACTCTGTTACAGGGCAAGGGGCACAATGTTACAACATCAAAATAGTATAAAAAATTAACAATACGAGAAGATCTAACAAATATTAAATTTCTTTTTAATGATAATTATGAATGGGAATGCATCTGCCTGACGTTTGGTTTTCTTTTGCTGTAATATTTACAAGAGGAAGGACAATCACAATGTCATATCCGGTTCAAGAGGGAAGTAGAAATTATTGTCAACTTTTCCACTTCTACGTAAATAACTAACGTCATATTCATTATTTTCAATATTTGTCAGTAATTACATGATACAAGTTAATTGTTACACTGTAACACAGTGCCCCAGGGTGAGACAAATCGAAAAAAAATCAAATGAGACTTTTTAGATTATGTTTACAAAAAATTGCTTAATTATAATTTGAAGCTAAATGTACAGGGAACCGAAGAAAATCACAATCACTTACTTATATATTATACACTAGGAAACAAATGAATAACTTTGTTGTGATTTTTTCTAAGTTTGATCACACAAATTCGATTTTTATTTAATATAACTAAATAGGCGAAGACCTATGAGCTTGTCAAAACTGTATACCAACAATATATAAATGAATGATAGAAACATAGATACTTGCCTTGTAACACTGCCGTACCCCACCTTACCCTTCTATGTCGACTTGCTTTTAAATGAGTCTTTGTCAAAATATCTAATAATGCCAGGCATGTGTTTATGACTAGGTACTGTTAGGAACTTAGACTAATTATTGTTTTTTTTTTGCCTTTTAATTCCTTAGTGCCAGTGCCTCCGATACGGTCAGACAGGAGTGGTAATAAGGGTAGTGTACAAAACTCTGTGCGCACTACCGGGAAGGCGCGGAACAAAGAAGAAAATGTCACTGCTTACACACAGCTGTCGCCGTTGCAGTATTCGCCAAGACGCCGAGTTTAGCACTTACTTTTGTTACTTTTTTCTTCAACTACTAAAAATAAAATCAAAATTTTATCAGGTCAAAACGAGTTTTGAGTATAGATTGAAATTTGAATTTACGCAACTCAACGCTTGCGTACACGATAATCATAGGCCAAATTTCTTGAGGAATAGTGAGATTCATAGGAAGTATACGTTATTTTTTATTATTGTTCTGTAATGTACCTACTATTCTGTTAATTATTGCTAGGGAGGCTATCGCAGTATCATTTATCTAGGAACCTCATAGAATCATGGATCATTTGAGTCTATACATATGAATAATTTCATCTTTGAGATCGTATACCCAGGTTATGAGATACAGTTTGGCAAAAAAGTCTGGAAAAATTGAGGGCGCCACTGGTGCACTTCTTATATTACAATTCAAAAGTAGTTATTTGTCCTACCAATCGTAAAAAAATATGTAAGTACCTATAATTACATATTTTTAAGACATTTTTTTAGTCGTCAAATGAATCACTTTTAAGTTATTTTAGTACTCATAAACTTAGTTTTTAAGATTTTTTTTTAGTTCCAGCTGTCACCGCCTCACTCTTTTTTGCCAAGCTGTATGGTATGGTCCTAGATATACAGGGTGTGGATATCATCAGGATAACCCTGAAACTGTCTACTGGCCAGATTATCATCTATCATTTACCCCACTTATATCACCATATCCCCATAGATGACCAACTTATGATGTTTTGATATTTTAAATGAAAATCGTACTTCCTCATACAAAAACAGCTGCATTTTCTCGTTCTGTGTTTTTATGTCACTCCTGAATATTAGTATAATTAGACCGGTATCAAGTTTGTTTGTTACAATCTAAGATAACTTCGCAATTTTTTTTTATTTATAATATCAAAAAATATCAATAAGTTGGTCATCTATGGACATATGGGTCATCTATGGATATAAGTGGGTTAAAGGATAGATGATAATGTGGCCAGTCGACAGTTTCAGGGTTATCCATTATTTACGCCACACCCTGTATAATTATGATATTTAGTTTAATACCCTCCCAAGTGTTTCGTCGTTAAACTAAAAAAAATACTTTTTTATAAACGGCGTATAGTCTATTTGCACATTTAATACATTATAAAGAACTCTTTAGACAGTTTAGTTATAATGACAGGATAATTATCATTTATTTAAGTACAGTCATAAAAAAACTGTGTTTGGGCATACATTTTATACTTATTTTGTATTGAAAAATAAAACTAGTAATTTTATTTGAGGTTTTATTGAGATTTCTAATCACAAGACAAGCTTACACATTTAGTTTTGTGAAAATAGATTGAATAATGATTGACAAAATTAACTAATACGAAGGTATGGAACAGCAGTCCGCGTTACCAAAAATAACGCATTTTAAATGATGCCTGCCCACTCGCAAAGCACCATGCGCCTAACTGCCCTCTAGTTATAATTATTCTAAGGATCTACCAACATTACATTTTACCTACCTACATTACATAGAGGGTTAGACTTGATATTGTAATGTGGTTTATAATGAAACATAAAATACTGATCCTATATCATATGAGGTCATTGGTTTCATTGGTCACTTCTGTGACCCAGTATAAGTTTAATTAATCACTATCATCATCAATAACTATAGCTTTTCTTATTTTTGCCTTGGATTCATTATTAGTATAAGATTTTCGTTTTTTTATTTGGACTTCATTAGGTGTCCCATTTATGATGACTGTTTGGTCAGCTGGAGGTGTTTCTAGCTCAAAAGTAGAATATTTTCTAATTGGCATATTGAGTGTAAAACTATCATCATTAATTAAATCCATATTTGGACCTATTTTTATATAACTTATTGTTGAATAAGCTGTGTAATGAAAATCTTCAATTAAATAATTTCCTACTAACAAATATGCTAAAACATCTTCACCCCTTACCCTTGAAAAGTTTGGTTCTTTTCCTTTGTGTCTCATGTTCACTGGGCCTTTCAAAAACCATGCGTCAAGCAATTTTTGCGCTGTCAATTTTACATCTAGTTTATCAGCATTTTCAATGATGCCAGCCAATATTATACAGTGGGGCTTAAGATTTATTTCTATTACAAGGCTATTAGGATTACAGCACACATCACACATTTTATTACAATCAGCATTACCCCAATTTTCATCAAAATGCTCAGCTATTAAAAGCCTTCTACACAGATTACCATTTAGACAATATTTAACCATCCCATACAAATGATCTAGACTTCCGACTGAGGAGAACACCATAGTGCTTACTTTAAAAATGTCTTGCATTCTGTATAGTGTAACACATTCTGCCCTCAGACCATCACGACCTGCCCTACCACTCTCCTGGTAGTAATTTTCCATTGATTTACTTATAGTGTGGTGTATCACAAATCTAACATCAGGTTTGTCTATTCCCATACCAAAGGCAACAGTGGCCACTATGGCTTGGTAGAGTTTCTCGTGCCATTTTAAATGTACTTTAGATCGAGTACTTGCCTCCAAATTGGCATGGTAGCAACCAACCTTCAATCCTCTTTTATTTAATCCTCCTGCAATATCTTCACAATCCTTAATGCTGTTTGTGTATATAATTCCACTTTCACCTTTATACCTGCCTTTTAACAGTTTCTCAAGTATTGTAATACATTCATCTTGTGATGTTGGTTTCTCTAATATTTTGTAAAATAAATTAGGTCTATTGAAAGTAGACTTGATAACTAAACATCCAGAAATATTAAGAATTTTCTGTACATCAGTCAGTACACTTGCAGTGGCAGTTGCAGTCAGACCCAATAATGGTAAATTAGGAAACATGTTTGCTAAAACACCTAAATACTTATAATCAGGCCGAAAGTCATGACCCCATTGAGAACAACAATGTACTTCATCTATAGCTATTCTTTGTAATCTACCATCTGCATGACATTTTTGTAAATTTGACATAAATCGTTTACTTTTAGCTAATCGTTCTGGGGTCACATAGAGCAGCTTGATCATTGTCTTACTATCTTTCAATGCATTTAATGCTTCTGAGGTATCTTCCTTAGTGCTAGTGCTGGTGATTAACATTGCACGTATGTTTTTCTTAATGAGTGATCTTACTTGATCTTCCATTAATGATACTAGGGGCGAGACAACTACTGTAAGTCCAGGTTTGACTAACGCTGGTAATTGGTAACATAAACTTTTTCCTGCACCCGTCGGCATAACGACTATGGCATGTTGACCTGATAAAGTAGAATTAATTACTCCAAGTTGTTTAGGCCTAAAGCTTTCAATCTGAAACACATTTTTCAGTGTGCTTATTACATCTTCAGACCACTCGTACGTCTTGCCAGCCCAATCAACACTAGCTAACGTCTCTGTTTTGAGTTTGTTTATAGAATTTTTCAAAGAAATCTTCTTTTCGTGAAGTATACGCTGTTGATTCTTCCATTTCTTTAGCTCTGCGTCTACTTTAGATAATTCTTTATTAACACTTTTAACTTCATTTTCAAGATCTTCTATAGTTTTCATTTCTTCTGTAAAATGACGCTAAAAATAACTTGTTTGTCGCCTACTCAATTTTAATAAAGTTGCTCCAGTATAATTTAGTATTTACATAATTATGTACTCGTAGATTGAGATTCATTCATTGATTCAATATAATCGTTTTCATTCATCGCGCGGCCCTGTCAAAGCACAGACCACAGACTTACTTTTTTTTTTTTGATGATATTTGGCTTGGATGCAAAGTCCTTTAAGCCATGTCTTTATTTTCTTTAAAACTTATCTTTTTCTTCTTTCTCTACTTCTTGTCTTTCTTTCTTGTCTTCCTTACAACTTTTCAGCGATATGTTTTATATAATTATACAGAGGAATAAAATTCTTGCTATTTTTTAAGTAGTCTTTTAAGCGGCGGGCTCTTAGAGTATATATATAGTAGAGTAATAACGTCAACAACATTGCCTTGTGCCGAACGAAAGCAGGTAGCATACAGATGCGTCTATAATTTATGGTTCACTAGTGACTTACCGTATACAAATTTATTTATCGATATAAGTTATCGTCGTAATAGTTGTCTGTAAAAGTATCGATAAAAAAAGAAAAATTAAGATTCAAAATATGTTTATTAAAAATTAGAGTTACTTATAGTACACACAAAAAAAACAGCTTACATATAATATACTATTATAATAGTGATTTATATAACTGTTGCATAATGAGGGAGAGAAAATGAAAACACGAGTGTGTGTTTAAATTGTATCACACGAATGTTTTAATACTTAGTTAGATATGTGCAGTTTCATACACTTACTCTCATACATTTTTAAGTAGGAATTACAAATGCTAATTAAGCATTAACATCGATTACAAAAATAATTTATTTTAAATCACACTACAATACCCTTAACTACACTACCCTACCCTACGTACGCTATATCACAATATTCACACTACACTATATTACAATTCACTAACTACTGTTATTATTATTCTGCTGTTCGGGACGGAGACAAATCAAAGATCATCAAAATCGGTCCAGCCGTTCTTGAGTTAATAATGGTGTTACTAACCCGACTTTGTTTTATTTATTTATATTCATATAACTAAACAATAATTAATATATTATACATACTTATTAAACTACTTTATAATAAATTCTATATCTACTATTTACAATAAACCTAATAAATAAACATACAAATTAAATAATAATAATTCATTTAGATTTAAAAATTGCTCCATGAAAAGTAATGAATGATTATCAAATAAATAAGATAATCTTTCACTGTTAAATCATCATCATAATTTAATAAATAGGTGAAATAAAATTATCGATACATCTATCGATACATTTATCGATACTGTCAATGCCTCAGGTTCGTGAAGTATATTCGTCGCTGGCCCCGTGTGCCGGCCCCTCGCTGCATGCCCACCCCTTACGCCTTCTTCTCCCCCGCTTCTTCGGATTAAAAATAATCAAAATAATTAGGAAAAGTTACTCACCGGTGGAATGTTATATTATCTTTTGTTTTGGTATGTTTTCTTGAATCATTTTTGCAATCTTTCACACTGCAGTTAACCATTTTATTGCTTTAATTTGAGTTTTTCGCTCCTGAATGGTACTTCTACCGCAGTCAATCGAGGTATGATCGCGGAGTTCGTATCGCGGCCGCGTTGTTCATACCCGTGCTCACGGTTCATACTCGTGTAGGCTTGCTCTATTCTATAAATACTCTAAGGGCGGGCTTCATTAGGTATTGTGATTATTATCTAGCAATTTCACTATCACATGAACACAGACTTACTAGGGATGACTACGTATCACATGAATCACTTTCACTTTAACGAACACTCTCTGTCAAGTCTGACAGTTCACTGGCTAGTACGCACAGACTACGCACTACGCCTTAGAGGAAAAATTTTTCTTCACTACGCATTGTCATGGTGTGACATTTTTTTTTTATTTGCCCCGAAGGGAAGGCTATATTCTTTTGACCCTATGACCATATTGCCTAGTCCTATTGTCAGTCTTGTCTTCTTATTTTTAGTCTTCTTTTATGATGATGGTGATTTATTTATTTATTTTGGAAGACTTACAGCTCAAATAAACACACTGATAACAATATAATGATCGGTCAGCCAATTACAAGTCTCCACGTAAAGAAAACAGAATAATTTTACAAAAATCTGTGGACAACATAGTACTGCCACATTTATAGATCTTATCTTAGAGTATATATAGAATCTTATCTTATCTTATAATATAATAACAAAAGGTAAAAAAAAGAAAAGTATTACAAACCAACGTTCATTGTTGGTCAAAGAATGTAAGGCTTAAGCACTTTTTCGCTGATGACACACTAGTGTTAAAAGGATCAAAATGATGCCGTTTACAAACTTCATTGAAGTTTCTACTTGCACGCACAATGTACGAGTTCTGCCTATAATTTGTTGGGGCGAATGGCACACATAGTGGAGGATTATATCGTTTTGATTTCCTAGGCACATTAAAATGAAATTCTGATAAAATATTAGGGCTGTTTATTTCATTATTAAATATTTTTAATAAAGACACACAATCAGATATATTACGGCGATTAATTAGTGGTAATATGTGGTATTTTTTACAGAGGTTATGGTAATTTTCAGAACGGTATGGTATTTTTTGGTGAAAGCACAAATATTTAACAAATCTTTTTTGGATACTCTCTATACGGTCGATATATTTATGATAGCATGGATTCCATATTTCAGATGCGTATTCCAAATGACTTCTGACAAAGGTGCAATATAGAATTTTTAAAGTTTTTGCTTGTGTGAAGCACTTGGATAGCCGCATTATGAAACCCAGAGCTTTACGGGCCTTGGTTACAATGGCATCAACATGTGTCTCAAAAGTGAGTTTGGAATCATGATATACACCTAGGTCCCGGATGGAATTTAATCTAGGCAGAACTTGATTCCCTAGGGTGTAAGATGTGACTATATTTGACGTCTTCCGAGAATATGTTACAATCGAGCATTTAGCAGGATTGAGATCAAGCTTACTTCTTCGACAGTATTCCTCTAGACGATTTAGATCATTCTGAAGGTCTACTGCATCCATTTGTGATGATATTGTGGCATAAATTTTCATGTCATCGGCGAAACACAACAGTTTCGATGAAATTAGGCATGAGTCGATGTCATTAACATATATAATAAAAAGCAATGGACCGAGCAATGAACCTTGGGGGACTCCACTAGGGACAGGGACCCAACTAGATACATAATTATTCAATACTACGGCTTGGGATCTATTATCTAGGTAAGCGGAGAACCATCTGAGTAGATCGCCGTGAATTCCCGTGCCATTAAGTTTTGATAACAGAATGCTATGATCAATACGATCAAAGCATTTACTATAGTCCGTATAGATGACATCGACCTGATTACCGTTAATCATGGCGTTAGTAATGTACTCATTGAGAAGAATCAAATTAGTTACAGTAGATCTACCCTTCAAAAAACCATGTTGAAAGGGACTAAATGTATTTTTTAAAGCAGCATATACTTGATTATAAATAATCCTTTCAAAGACCTTAGCTATGATACATAACTTGGAAATTGGTCTGTAGTTCACTATGTCCGTTTTGACTCCCTTTTTGTGTATAGGTGTTATGAACGCCGATTTCCATAACCTTGGTACGATACAGGTATCTAGGGATTTTCTAAACAGAACTGAGATAGGCCGAGCTAGGGAATGTGAACACCGTACAAGCAATTTGGATGATATGTTATCTGGACCTGGGGCTTTAGATGTGTCCAACTTGTGAAGCAAATTTGACACCTCATTAACATTTACCGTGATGGCAGAAATATCGGACATTAGGTTAGAAGTTTCGGTAGAAGGTGGTGGAATAGTGATAGGTAGTTGATTGCCAGTACTGAGGAAAGTAGAGTGAAAGTATGTGGAAAATGCCTCGCATATAGCTTCACCGGTACGCAAGGTTTCACTGTTATATTTTAAAGTGCTCGGAACTGCATTTGAATTATGACGTTTTTTAACAAACGTCCAAAAATTTTTTGGATTATTTTTAATAGATTGCTCTGTTTGATTTATATAATTTGAGTAACATTGAGATTCCAGTACTTTCACTCTTTCGCGAAGGAGCTTGAATGTTAATTCATCAGCTTTATTGCCATATATTTTAAATTTTTTGAAATATTTATGTTTTTCTTTTATTGTTCTTATAAGCGAGAAATTATACCAAGTAGGATACATTTTGTTGTGAACTAACTTTTTTGGAATATATTTTTCCTGCAAGTTGAGAACAGTGAGGTTAAAAAAGTTCACAGAGTCGTCTATTGATCGCGTAGAAAACTGCGCTTCCCAGTCAATAATATTAATGTCTCGGTTAATAGATTCATAGTCTCCCTTATCGAATAAGAATTGCGTCCGTGGTGCATATTCAAGCGGTGGTAAATGAAATAAATCCATGGTAATTAATAGTGCCGGGTGAAGGACATCGATGGGTACCAGTGGGTTTGAACACTTAGCCACACTCACTAATTGGTTTGAAAGCACCAGATCCAGCATTCTGCCATCACAATTAAGAATGGTGTTATACTGATTAATGATAATGGTGATGATGAATTCATGTCAAAGTAAAGCGGTGGCTACTTTACTAAGACTTAATAGGGAAGATGCACTATTTTTATTTTTGTTTTCATTTTAAAGAATTCCATGTAGAATAGACCACAAATATATTTAAAAAATTAAAACATTGCAATTTATCCGAAAAAATGCTGTTTTAAATTGACAGTTTGACAATTCGCGGGAAAACGGACTTATGGTGCTGATGACGTCACTCTTGTCTTTTACTGGTTCGCCGTTGGCTTTCATACTTTTGCATATTTATTTAAATCGAATAAAAAATAGTATTTACAAAGCATAGAATTTTATTCTATAAATTTACAAAAAAGAATAACTTAAATATTATATAGTTATTACATTTTAGTTTTGGAAAACAGCATCTATCCAGAATTTCTATGCAGCATTCATAACAGATAAAATGCTTTTATCGTATATACAAATATACTTCTTTTAATTTTTCAAAGTTTGTGTGTGCTATACAGAAAAGTGATATTTTCCTTATGCTGAAAAACATTTGAAGTTGTACTTGTGCCCAATATTTTGGTGTTATTTTATTGTCTTTCACATAGGAAAGTATGGTAGGTAGCTTCTGTTAAGGATATTTCACCTCTACTGTGTAATTTTCAGCCGTCAGGTGTTGCACCAAAAAAGGGTACTCGGCATTACGAAGAAATCCAGCTTCTTCAATTTTAATCTAAAATGCTGATTAAAATAATATAAACAATATTTATTACTACAAAGGCCTGGAACTAAACATACATAACTAATTATTTTATTCAAAATATTTAAACTAGAGAAAAACTAATGATGTTATGTCAATACTAACTCTAGGTAAACACCTGGAGACTGCTTTGATAAACCCAACTCCCATTTTTATTAAAAAAACGCAATTAATATTCCCATAAAATAATATTCACCTTTACAACCATAACCTCAAATAAGTTGTCAAAACAAGTGTGACGTCACGAAACGCTAATTCGTGTTTTAAAATACGTATTGTTTCAAGTCATTTTTAAAACGTAATTATTGTAAAAAAAACAACAATATGTAAAATAAAAACGTTGCAGTGGCCTTTCTTTTATATTTTTTTAACGTTTTAATCATACAAATTCCATAAATATTACATCTGCATCTTCCCTATTGTCATCCCGGAAAAACACATTTCGCACTATTAATTCACTTATCAAATGCACTTTAGTACTTTAAACTAAATCTAATAATCTAAATCATTCCATCTAAATTATCCTTTAGATCGAATTGTAACATATTTTCGCGAATAAGAATCAACAGCAATAATGAACATGTTCGAATTCCCGCCAAAAAGTACTGTGACAAAGACAGACAGAGGGCTTGCCGCCAGTCAGTTTCCCAGAACGATGGGTAGATTATTTATCTTTGGCCTTTGGCCAGAATTGTTCAAGAAGTTCCTACAATGAGCTAGAGCCACGCATAAATAACAAAAATAGACATAGAGTAATTATATAAATAATTACTCTGAATCTGATAAATAATTATCAGATTCCTTACAATTTTTCATCAATCCTTCTCTGTATGAGAAGAGGCCTTTGCCCTACATTGGGACAGTTACAGCCTACAGGCTGATTTATTTATTTTTATTTAGAAATGACGTGAAACTTTGCTTTATGTAGGTTTAAACCTCAGTCTATATACCTACATTCCTTACATAATATTCATCAAGACTTATTTCCAAATATGTAGAAACTTGCTAATAGCTCATGCAAGAAACGTTGCTTATATCTACATTTTTAAATTAGACAGTTATACATTATTTTCACCATGACCTGATGCTGTAGCTGAAATCGTCTCCATAATGATACCTACACATACAACCCATCAACGGTTCATAATATTACGTATTTTTATTATGTTTTAAACAATATTAAAACATAATAAAAACATGCCATGAACTAATGATGCAGTCAGAACCGTCTTCTCACGATGAATCTTTTCAACTAAGTACAGCTTGTCAATTTTGTGCCGCAAGATTAATAATCTTTTACGAAAGATAAATTTGAAAGATGTAAATATTTAAAAGTACAAAGCAGTAGCAGAAAATATCTAATAGGCGCAAAATAACTGAATTAATAGAAACTAGGTCAGTAGAGAACCGTGTTTAGAGTAGCATGCTATGCCATAATATAACTTCGGCCTCTGTGTTCACCCTACTTTAGATACCATCATGTCCGGCAATCCGATCAAGTGATCTTAATATTGAATTATTGGAGACTTCCTGTTCCTTCTCATTATTTTCGAAGTGAACGCAAACGTACGAAGGTAACGTGATAACAACTAAATAAATGGAGACTTACTTCTATGTTCTATTTCCTTTATCAGTTCGCAAACAAATGTAGTACATAAGTATTAAAATTCAATAAGACATTGACGGCTACATGTTTGTAATAAACGATGTGTGTGTGGGTTAAAATTATAATTGTAACAACTATGTGAGTTATTTATATTTTGTACATTATCTTGACTTAATTGTGTTTAAAATATTTTTACTTACTAGTTTTTTTTTCATTTTTATTTACTAGCTTGTTAAATAGTTATGCAGAAATTGCGGTTCTCATCTTAGCCAGAGGAGGTTCAAAGGGTGTTCGACTAAAAAATTTGCAGAAAGTTGGTGGGTCTAGTTTGATTAGCCGCGCTATACATACTGCCAAATCTGCAGGAATCCAGGATATCACTGTCTCAACTGATAATCCATTAATAGCGCTTGAAAGTATTAAAGGTTTGTTGTTTGTAGTTTGTTTGTTCTACTAAACTTTGTCATTTTTACTTCGTCAGTCCGAGTTAGTTACCTATTTAAAATTATTTCAAGCGCAAGATTTTTTATTTCGTTAATTATATTTTCGATGTTTTATTAATCATAACTTCCTCTTTTCCTGTCTATCTGCCTTGCTATCTGATAACAATATACCCTCCATATAAACATCGATGGTAAGCAAACTAAAATGGAAACCATTTAATCATAATCAGCGGACTAAGAGCTGTCCCTTGCAATTTGTGTAAGTTTTTTTCCTAGTCTGCATATCCCATTATATTATGGATTTTGGTATTGAAACTGGGGATCTTAGAAGTAGGTATGTATTTCTTGTATAGATTTCTTCAAAATACTTTTTAATGTAGGTACTTACGCTTTTGATACAATATTTTTATTTTTAGGTAACGTTACCGTATTTCATCGAAGTTTTATTACTGCTACTGACTGGGCACCCTCGATATGGGGTACTCTTGAATTTTTAGCATCTAGACCTGACATCAAAGTTCTGATACTAATGCAAGCTACTTCACCTTTTACTCGGCCAACGCAGCTGAGAAGTGCTCTCAAAAAACTGGATAATCCTGATGCATTTGATTGTGTATTTTCCGTAACAAGGTACTTACATTTTTTAAGAACAATAATTTAGTATACTTAATCAAAAATATGATAGGGACGAAAATCAAATACCTACCTGAAATACCTATCTGCACGCTTTAGAACATTTTTATCTCACATGGTAGGTATAGACATAGGTACTTACATAGTACCTAATAATTTTTTGGTTTATGTACCTACATACCACAGATTAGTACATACCCCGTACATCCCAACCATTAACTTTTAACAATTTAATAAATTTTGTACCTTGACATTTTAGGAGTCATAAACTTCGTTGGCGACGTGAAGGAGGAAATTTTTATCCAGTTAATGTAAATGTTGGTGATCGAGTTCGTAGACAAGATTGGGATGGAGAGTATTTAGAAACAGGGGCGTTTTACATTACAAGAAGATGGCTTTTGAACTTAGGAAAGTTTCAAAATAACAAGTTAGTATGACAAGATGACTGGGCTAATCTAATAAGCTAACAATACAAATTGGCAAAAAGAGTTCAAAAATTGAAGACTCTTTTTGCACAAGCTGTAAGGAAAGGACTTCTTCTTATCTCTTATACTCTGATATTCTATTAATTCAAGTATTTTAAATGTATAATAAAACACGGATTTTAACGGATTTGAATGTTTATTTTTTACAAACTTTTGTTTTAAAGTTAAACGTTCGCGAAAGTTTGAGACTATATTATTTTAAATGTAAATAGAACGTTGACTGGGAAAAATCACGCCACGTCGGAAGAGCTCCAATTATTTAACTATGTTACAGATGATTAATAAAATAAATTATTTAAAAGACTTGGCTTAAAAGGACTTGTCGCCAAGCCACAAAATCCAAAAAAAACGACCTAACAAATTAAATTATTGACACTGACAGTGACAGATACTTTGCTTGCTGTCGTGTGCTATCAGTCAGGCAGGACATAATAATCAGTGCTACTATAATGCGTTGTTTACTAAAATTTTCCTTAAATTTTTTAAAATAATTAAGTGCTTAACGCTGTGTATAATTTTTTTTGGAGTTAAATAATGATTTCAGTTGTACTGTGCTGGAAGTCAGTGCCATAGAAAGTTTAGAAGTGGATACGCCGAAGGATCTTGCTTTAGCAAATACATTACTTAGAGCTAACTTAGTGGTTTGATTAAAAGTTATAGGAACACAGTTCAAAATGAGGTATGTCTAAATGATATTTAATGTTACATAACATTAAGCTAAGTGATACGTACTCTACAGACAGTCTTGAGTCTAAACAATGTGGTTGAAGAAGTGTATTTTATATTGCTCTAGCTTAGAGTAATTAATAATTCTATGGCTTTGAGTTACTAAGTGCTACTAATATCTGGAAATATAGAATACGTAACGTAACGTAAAACTTTATATTTAACCGATACAGCGTTGAATTGGTAGATTTAATTTTAAAATGTCCCATATCACAAGTTTGTATGATACAGATATTTCCGCTCCGCCCCCTAACTTGCATTTTCGATAGTCATATAATGTTTGTTATATACATGTTACTACCATGTAATTGATGTCATGAGCAATAGCCATAGTAACTGCAGTCAAACTCTTAGCTAATAATTTATTTAGTTTTTACGTAGAAACAGTTGGTAGCAAATCTATATTTATACAAAGATTGAATTATAGTATAAACAGTTCAATGTCTTTAAAAGTAAATAAAAACCCAGCACTTATTACTGATTTTATAAGATTCTAAGATTTTATACTTAGAGTCTAAGATTTTATAGATTGAAGATCATATTGGCAAAAAGGCACTGGTTTTACGAATGAGGAAAACTAAGTAGTATTTGTATGTAAGTCTACTCTGTACTACCAAAACTACCGAAAATGTCAGTGTACGCCCCTGACAGGTAGAATATGTACTATGATGTGGACCTTCTTTTTCTTATCGTTTCAAATGCAGATATCAGCTTACTATTTATTTACCAATTAAAAGAAAAAAAAAAGCAGATTTTTTAAATAATGATCCCTTTGAAGTTATTTTTAGATTCTACTACCCACATCTATCAAGTTGCCTTATCTATTGACAATAATTGTGCAAAGTATTTTTTTAATAATCAGTCCAGGTTTTGGCCTCATAATCTTAAATCTTTGCTTTTCAGTTTATTTAATTTAGCTCAAAATTATTTTTTAAAAATATAGTTTTATATTTCAGTATAATGTCAAATATTACTGAAACAGTAACATATGAAGATTTGGAAGCAACAGACGTTATTAGTGTGGAACTCGTTCCTGAACGTAAAGGACTTATTCTAAAGCACTGTGAATATTATGTAAGTTCTAGAAGACACGGCACTACAGTTACAAGAAGATATAATGATTTTGTTCAGCTTTATGATGTTTTGTATGCGAAATACCCATATCGGTAAGTTTTTGTTGTGGAATTTTACATGTCCTAATAATACTACTTAATAAAAACAGGTTGTTTTGTAAGCGGTATTCAAATGGCCTGGAACCCACTCTATAACGAATGTTTGTGTGATATTTCCATCGTTTGATTGTTTTGATGATGTTGGTTTATTTTATTTGGTATGCATAATATGTGTGCAGGTGCAACCGTGGGAATGGATCTATTCAATCTGCCTTAGCTTATTGAGAAATCTAGTAGCCTTTTAATGTTGACAAACTATAAAGCCTTGTTAATTTCAGTGCAATATGTCGCTTGCCACCGAAACGCGTCGTGGTCGGTGGTGGTAGTTCCCGTTTTCTTCTCCGCCGGCGTGCCGCCCTTCAGCGCTGGCTGACGCTGGTCGCTTGCCACCCAGTGCTGGCTCACGACGCTGACCTACGGATATTCCTGTGTGAAAGCACCGTACGACTAGAGAAGCCAAAGCATGATGAATTTGTTCTTGCTGGCACACAAGAAGAGAGTCCGGTGTGTAAACCTTAAATTTAATATTTTAGACGATGTCTTAGAGACAAAGAAATAAATATCGAAAAAAGGTTTGATCAAGGTGGACCCCAACTGCTTAGATGCTCTATTTTCACAAGCATTAACATTTTAAGGGTAATTTATGTTCTAAATCCTTTGGGATTTCAAAGTTATATCTTATCATTATTTAAAAACTTTTTAGGGTCGACCTAATAAAATTTAGTTGTTTAGTTGTTCTTTGATTGCATATAACGATCTATGGATGACGCCGAGCACAACTTGCTTAGGCGCCCATTATACATTGATTGTGTGAAATCAAATGAATAAATTACTGAAGTATGTTTAGGTTTTTTCTCAGTAGGTTTAACCCATGGATTGATTAACGGCTAAAAGGGCGTGTGACAGGCGCTATACGCGGCAAAATACTGTATGGGAATACCCTACAGCCCATTCTGTTATCGGTATTCTGCAGTCGCAGATGCTCTGTAGATTCTGCGTAATAATTAATTTGTGTCCTAGCAAGTTTGCTAAATAACGAAATTAGTTAACTTCCTTATCTCTTCCTTATTTCCGTAAGTAAATGTGTCTTACAGATATCTCTCAATAAAAAATAATTATATTTCAAGCATACGGGATTCGGGATAAATGCTACGTGAGTATACAAATTGAACAAAATATAACTCGGCTAATCGCCGTCTGTGCTGGACAAAAGATTCCTGTGTTTCGCCACAGCAATACAAACCTGGTCATCAGCCTTTCGCTACAGCAGAAGTTAGATTTTGTTGTTTAAAATAAATTCCAATATAATACCCTTCTAACTATTGACTGATTTTTCAGTAAACTAATAAGTAAATTCTCATGGATCGGGCCGGAACACAACGCAAGGAATTCCACAACTTTGCTGTGCGCATTTAAAATAGTAGCGCTGGGTTGCGACTTGTCGGGATATCAACCAAATGCGGATGGTATCCTGCCGTACGTCTAGAGTAGGTAATCTAGAGGTTTGGTCGAAAAAGAAAGATGGTGGTATAAGGTCTTCAAACTCCTGCGCACACTCCCAAGTAGAAGACCGATAAGCTAGTGACAATGTTTCGCCGATGTGGACCTTGGCTACCCACGTCTGGTCGCCTATATATGAGCCATTTTGCTCTGCGTTCCACAGAGTCAAATACAGCTACGTGGTCTTTTGCTGAGCCGTCCCATAAATGGCTGCAATACTCCATTCAGGAATGTACCTGTGCTTTATAGATAGATCTTTTAGGAAAACTGTTACCCCTTGAGGAGCCTAGAGGTCAGTTAGTCAGCCCATAAACTGAGCTTCACTGAATATGTCAAAAGGATTAAAATAATCAAAATTAAAATGTTTAGAATGAAGTGTCGACGGAGGACATGCAGGCGGCTTTTATCAGTGAACAGGAACAACTCCGTCTTGCGCACCTGTGCCTCGGCAAATTGACGCAGATATTCGAGAAAGGTACCTACAATCAGTTTTATTGATTATGTGGAAAACGGAACGTATGAGTGAGTGAAATAAATGAGGGTAGTATGACCAACACAAGATGACGGGATTAGGATTAGCGGTGCGAGTGAGGGAAGCAGCGATACGATAGCTCAGTTGGTAAGAGTGTTGCTACGTAAATGTCAATTCGCGCAAATGTACCAGATCTTCAGGGGATCCTCATAAGGATATACTTATACCAATCGATTACCTCTTCTTCTTACTAAAACAAATTATTTAGTGACACCTATTTTTATGTTTGATTTGTGCCCAGGCAGGGTTCAAATTCCGAAATCCGATTGGCCTTTATTAGAAATTTAAATGATTTTATAATTGTTTGTGTGCAGTGAATGAGCGGAGCAGTGCGGAGCGCTCGGACGTGCAGTCGCTGGGCGCGGCGCTGAGCGCGCTGGCGGCCCCGCACGCGCTGTGCGCCGCGCCGCGCGCGCTGCTCGCCGCCGCGCAGTACGTACACCAGCTACCTACCGCACTAGTGTTCCTGGCCACGCCTCTAGTTATTTTATGATTAGTACTAAGCTATATTATAAGGATCAACTTTTTACGCAAATGCGTACTTAAATCCTTTAAATAAATAAAGATTTAAAAAAAAACTTTTGAGTCCTCTGAATGCAGTCGCACAATTATTTGTTTATTTTTGTTGTGTTTTTTAGGCGTCGAATAATCTAACTTAACTTTCCTAAAAGGTTAGGTTATGGCTTACGTAAAAGTAGATTTTCATCTTTCTTGCCACTGTGCCAATCACTGAAAGTTAATCTTGAAAAATAAACTTAGGGTAGCCAGATGTCTGAAAATAAACTTAAGTTAATTGCCTAAAACCCTAACGACTTCCAATTTGATGTCATTGCTATTTGATTCCATAAATATAATTACATTGTTGCATTGTTACATACGCATACGTAGATCACGTACCGATGCATATACTATATGATTAATGATTATACTAAACATGCACCTTATTTCAATGATAAGAAGAAAGATTATACCTTCAATAAACTTAAATTGACTGACTGTATTTATATTTACATAATTAAAATTAGGATGTTACGTTAGGTTAGCATGCGCAATAGGAGGTGCAGAACAAGAGTTGGAGGTTGACGAGTGGGAAGACTCGGGCTCGGGCGCGCTCGTGGCGCTGGCGTGCGGCGCGTGCGGCGCCTACGTGTCGCTGTGCGCGCGCCTGTCGCGCGGCCTGCACGCCGAGCGCGCCGCCGCCGCCGCCGCCGCGCCGCACGCGCCGCAAGCGCGCTCGCTCCGGGACCGCCACCGGTACGCGCTCCGGGCGGCGCTGCAGGTAACCAATCACGCTACAGCACTCAAACGGAACGGCAGACAGTAAAACGTGGGTTGGGGCCCTTCAAATTTTATTAGGTAATTCGATACAAATGACAAGATTAAATGCCAAATTTCAGCGGACACGCCCCGAGCCCAGTCCTGTGCCCTGTTTTTAAAAACTTACAAGCCTTGTATTACAAGCAGTTTTCCTGTAAAAATTTTATTATTACAAATATGTGTTTATCAAAAATACACGTGTAAATTACGAGCTACAAGGGTGTAGTGTCCAAGATATAGCAATTATTAGTGTGATAGTATTAAGCAGCGCGTGTCGCAGGAGGGCGGCGTGGCGCGCGCGTACGTGCTGCGCGCGCTGGCGGAGCTGCCGGCGCTGTGCGGCGCGCGCGCCGACGTGCACGCGCAGCACGCCGCGGCGTGGCGCCGCCTGCACGCCACGCTCACACACCACTGAAAACGTCCGAGTTTGCAAGGTGGTGAGTCGCTATGGGTATGTGATCTATACTAATTTATACTTTAAAGTGATTCTTACCTTCTTTTAAAAAGCAATGGCCAAACTTTCCCATACTGCTGTGTGCACTTCCCATTTCAAATACCTAACTGAAACATTATCATCTTATACAGGGTGTACCTATCCGAATTCGTGTAGTTCCCGTAAACCATAGGTTCTATTGCTGATATAGATTAGCCCTGCACAGGTTTTTTTTTTGTCTTGCAATAAGTTCAAATAATCTTATTATTACCATCTGGTACGATTTTAATTGAAAAACAATTAAGAAAAAAAACTTAAAATAATAAAAAAAATAAAGTTGAGTTATGCAGTTTCTTTCGCGGCCTGCCGCGGTCACTTACAGCCGGCCGTTCGCTGGTAAGGAAAAAAGTGCCGCGTTCTAATTTTTTAGTTTTTGTAAAGTTCCTATTTTTTGGTCAGTATTTTTTTATTCGTGGAGTTCCCACGAATTCGGATACACCCTGTATACCTACAAATGTTTTAACTCACCAAGGCTGGTTTTCAGTCTGTTGTGTGTTTGGCGATACTCTGCAGTTACGCATACGCACTCTTGTGTTGTCGATCTTCTTTCTTTTCCATTATTATTATCCATTGATACCATTAAAGTATTAATGGACAGTATTCTATTTTTGTACCTACTATAGGTATACTAATAATAATACTACGTGTGCCTGTACAATTCACTTTCGTTCTATATAAGAACTATCAAGTAACTTTAAAGTAATCTCAAAAGGTCAAAAATGCACATATTTAAATAGCCCTTACTTCGTTTCTCCACGAGATAAAGATTTATTGCCATAGAATTAACTAATACGCGTGTTAAAATCTTTTGTTTAAGGTATCTGATGTCTTGGTACAGACTTACAGCAGTGGGGAGGACGGGGTTCATACATTTTTGCTCATTGTTCTTTTATTTTGATCTGGAAAAGAATTTCATGTACAGTTAAGTCGTTGGTAACCCCAACATAGTAGAATCTGCTTTGTATCTGCTGTCTGGCGTTCAAAGTGTTAAAAACAATAGTTGATTCGATTCCTAAAAATAAAATATAATGCTGCTGAATAGTAGAATATTAAGTAACTAAAAATATTACATTGACATTAAATTGAAGGTTTTTTTTTTCAATTAGTCTGCGCTTGTCAAAGGCAAAATAAAATTTAAATATATTTGAAAACTTATTATTTAACATTCTTGTTGATATTGTAATTTTATGCAATTGCTCAAAAACGCCTAAAATGTTATAAATCTATATATTTTTGTATTAATTATTATAGTAGTGAATAACACTATTAATATAAAATTATATTTCTATATACAATATAATTAATTATTGTTTTCGCTGTTGTTAAAAGTAAAGTTCTTATTTTATATAATGTTATTGTAGTAGTTGTACTACTACTACATGTAATTGTAGTAGTAAGTCGTTTTGTTGAGGTAACAAGCCAAAACTTTTATTGTAATCTTGTAGTTTATTATAATAAATGCAGTGGTTTTTATGTATAGGTTTAAAGATAGTCATCATTATATTCGTAATCTCAATTTATTAAAATAATTTAAATATAAAGGTGCCGTTATATTTGAGAGGAGGAATTAAAACCTGCATGTTCCTTGACCATTCAAAAAAGCCAATAGATAGTGTACAATTAAAATAAAATTGCTGCACTATTATATTAATTAGCTAACTGTCGTTCGCGACTCAGTCCCCATCATTTAATTATCCTGTGCACCTAAACTGGCCATAAATCACTGACCAGAATAGAGTACAAAAGAAAATTGACATTTGATATTAGCAAATAGTGATGTTCAAATCTGCTATAAACTATAGATGTGCTATAGACTATTGACTATATTTTTATAGCATGCTATTTTATATGCTATATTTATAGCACGCTATAAAATAACGCGGCAGTCAATTGCATCGGAGACTCCGAGCAACTCCGAGTTTAACCGATGCGCTAACGAACGACAGCCGCTGGCGTACGAAACCGCCGCGCGCTGTCATAGGTTGCTATCTCGTTTTGGCCCCGCTACTTGCATTTTGTTGAGTAGACGCTTTCGCGTTATGTTACTATCCCGTTTTGGCCGCGCTGTTTGCGCTTTGTTGAGCCAGACGTTATATTATAGCATATAGCACGAAGGCAGATCGAAAATAGCAAATGCTAAATGCTAAGAAAAAATAGCATGCTACATTTTGGCGCTAAACGCTTTATTAACCACCACTATTAGCAAAGAACGCTTTACGCCAATATGTTTTATAACGCTAAACATTATTTTACCATAAGTTGCTTAACATCCATCATTTTATACCAATTACTAAGCACGCGTGACTTCTTATTTCGTTTTAAATTGAATGTTAATTTGTAATTTAAAAAAAAATAGCATAATTTCCTATGCCAAAGGAATTTTGAAATTGTTATTGATAATGTTTATTTTGTCATTCACTAGCAGTATTTAGCAAATTATGGTATAACTGACTTCAGCGTTTTTTTGTAATTTAGTTGTGATTAAGAGCCGATTTCACCACTGACACTAAACGCGATCAATCGAGTTAAACTCGGTTCAAGCGTTTAACTGAGCTCAGAGCTGCAGTTTGTGTATAGGTGAACTAAGTTTAATTAAACACGGTTATTAAAGTGAATGGTGAAATTGGGCCTAACTGTTTTGTAGTTTAGTTTGATCAGTAATTTATGGTAAGAAGCAACTTTTAGAAAATATTGAAAGCTACTATGTTCAGCGAATTTATTTGCTGACTGTACCTTGAAATATTAATAAAATATTATTTTTAATGAATTCAATTGTTTTTAAAAAATTGCCGGGACAAACAGGTAGCCATAAAAACTGCGTGTTTTGATATGCAATGAATTAAATAATAAGGTTATTGTTATACTCATTTGTTTATTATAATAATAACCAGATTATTTTGTAAAACCTCGTGTTTTGATATGCAATGAATTAAATAATAGGGTTATGTATATTATTAAGTTAACAAAGGCAGTTATGTCTAAGTTACAGGAATTTGCTTCAATTTTATTTATTTTTATGTGATATAAAATGTATTACTGATTATTTGAATTCAATAGTTGATTTGGGAACTTTCATAGACATTGATGTTATATGTCGACACCTTCATTTATGATAAACATTTGCTCACTTCTATAATACATTCCATATGTAGTTTCTTCAGAAGGAAACAGGCTCACAGAATATTGCAATAATTAATTATAATTATACTATGTTATTTAAGTATCTAATGACCCATTTACATGTGGCAAGTTACTTGAAGCAAGTCTAATCGATATTGGATGTCACATTTACACGTTTTCCCAAATAACGTTCCTTTATTCGACCATTAGCACTTAGCTCACTAGCTTAACGGTTCATACCACGCGTGGATTTTAGATTATCCCATGTTATTAGTTAGTGTAAGTTGTTTTCTATTAGTGAAAGTTTTTTAAAAATCGGTCGAATTTTAAACTCTCTGGAACGTCCTCATTTCAACTTTAACCCCAATTCGATAGACGTGTAAATTAAGTTGAATTCGGAATGGCTGTACCTACCTAACTAATAAAACGTTTATAAAAAAATTGCAACGGAAACTAAACTTTGTGAATAGGTATTAAATTTCGTTTTCCTAAATCATAAGTCTAACTAACTAATAAAGATTGATATTAATTTTAAAGCTAGCTTTGTGACTTGCCACTTCTGAATGAGGCTTGTTTTGTCCTAGCATTATTTTTACCAATGTAAGCTCGAATATTTTATCTGAATTAAGTTATAATCTGTGGACATAATTTAGTATATCCTGTGATATTTTATTCGTATATGGATTTATTGTAAAGTTTGTAGGTCTGACTTTTGTATCTGACTTCAGCAACTATGGGAACTATGCTTTGTACTACGGGCGGTGCTAGCGCTACGTTCGGACACCGGGTGCAAACGATTCTAACCTTTAGAGTGGTGCACCGGCTTTGTCCACAATAGTACCTAAAGTTTTGAATGCTGTGAATCTCGCTCGAAGTTTTGCTGAATAACAAACTATACCAACGATATTTTATTTATTCTTTATTGTCGAGCTACAAAGGCTCATAGATAAACACTTTAAATGTCGTAGCACATTACACCACTCAACGTCGACTCCACTTCAATTCAACTCACAGTATGGCATTGAAATGTAAACTTTATTTTGTGTTTTATATGAGTGAATTTTTCATAAGTTGAAGTAATTAAAGGCAATGTTGGGTTTACGTAGATTTTTTTTCGTAGAGTGAAAATAGCTTTTTCTTATTACCTACGTACTTAATCATAACTATAATGATTACATTATTTTATTAATTTTTGTATATAATTTTTGTATGTAATACAAAATTACATACTTATAGGCTTCTTAGGAAATTTGACCCAAGGCGATTGTGCCAACCCTCCGATACATTTGTGGCTGTATGCATATTTTCTGAATAGCTCAATAAGTCTGGCAAAAATTTCTTTAACCACTGACCTTCAAAATATGTTGTAAAAGCTTGTAAGTTCCCTAGTTTGAAAAACCGCATATACCTAAATATAGTTAAATCACTCGTAAAACTCGTCGTTTCTGACCATTTGCGATAAGATACCAACATTTGACAATCTCCGAATCTGTCATTTTGCGTTTCTGTCATTTTACGCCCAAACCCTCCACGCGTTGTTCACCTATTGACTGTCACCGACCTGTTTGCCCTATGTGTTGTCGTCGTTGTCGACGAATCGGCAACGGTCTTACATATAGCGGGTAACGCCTTATCCGTCCGGTCCGCCGCGCCGCTTTCTTCTGCGAAACGACCTTCTCATAGAAGGATGCGAACGCCTCACGAATTACCTAATTGCCTAGTCGACGACCCGTTGATACCGAATCAATAGTTCGAGTTCGAACGGTGTTCGATTAGCGTCGAGTCGGTGTAATGTGCAATGACCTTAACCTGTAGCTTTGAAAACCTGCCAAATTTTAGAAGGTAACTAAGAGCCAATTTCACCACTGACACTAAACGCGATCAATCGAGTTAAACTCGGTTCAAGCGTTTAACTGAGTTCAGAACTGCAATTTGTGTATGGCTGAACTTAGTTTAGTTAAACTCGGTTATTGAAGTACTTAAATGGTGAAATTGGGCCTAAGTCTATGAAATTTAACAACTTTCCCCAAGGAACATAGCTGCATCTGAAAACTAAAATTTAGCTTCTCATACAAAAGTGAGTTACGTGACCAGTCACTTGGTATGAAATGACCTTATTACTTCCTAAAGTTTGGCAGGTCTTCAAAGGTGTGTATGATTTGACAGCAACAGGGTGTTTTCCAAATAATTGTGTATACCTTGCTGATTTTGGAATAATAACGTTCGTGAGTCGTATACTTATATATTTTTAAATATAATTTTACGGCTTTACCCACGTATTGATTTTTAATAAGTAGGTATATGCCGATATTTTATTTTACAACAATTTGTAATTTTATCGTAGTACCTACCTATCAATAAATGCAATATTTTTACATAACAACTTTTGTTTTTTATCCGACTTCACATCTAAAAATAAAAAAAATATTAAGAAAATTGGTAATATCACATTGGTGCCTTCTAAAACTGCAAAGTTTGGAGCACTGAGTCGGATACGTAATATATTCCGATACTTAGATATTACCACACGCCTATATGCGTAGAAAGATATTTGAAGTTTCGACTGATGCTGGTAGGATACGTATGTAGAAGATCGTGCGTTCGAATCCCATCCGTACCAGTTGTATTTTCTAATCTTATTAAATAATTATGATCAAGTACCTATGCTTATTATACTAGACCAATATAAATATTGATGAACTTCGGAAAAACAGAACGGAACTCTTCATCGGACAATAGCAAACCTCTCTTGACAACTACCGCTTGGCCACAACATCGGGCGGGACAGCGAGCGGTGCGGTTAACGATTTTTACTATAAGAAAATCGCTCGCTATTGCCGCCAACGACTTAAAACGTACCCAATATATAAGGTGCTTTTAAATTATCTGCCACGGCTGCAATGGGAAATATTGGTTATTTATATTACAATAGCTAAGTCATTTTTTTTATATAACGTCATAATTTTTTTTCTTTTGCCTGCGTTTTATTGCGTAAGTCTAATTCTGCTCCATGCTCCAATTTTTTTTTACTGTTCCGGGGTACGAAATTTCTTCACTATTGTAATCTATATACCCAATACTTTCTCTCATTGCAACCGTGGCAGATAGTTTAGAAGCACATTATATTTCTATGCATTTGTTCTTTCGCTCGCCGCGCCGCCCCGCTCGTCGCCCTGCGCGCCGTACTAGCCGTACTAAGCGTAGGTACTACCCCGGTCTATAACCAGCGTGTTTTGACTTATCATCTGTTACCGTCATTGTAATAATCTAACATGTTTTCAAAACTCTATACCTACATGAGAATTATTAACTTTGTTATTATTTAAAAATAACAACAATGGTGTCGCGAATGCGAAATAAGAACTAATATAGATGAAAATTATTCTATATTATCTATGGTTCAAGATAAGAGCTGGCTGGCAACATATAAAAAAATGACGGTGAAAAAAGAATGACATTTATATTAAGCGTGGGAAATACAATATTAAAATGGAAAAACAATGGAAAATTAGGAAAAGAGTTGTGAGGAATATAAAGGCCTGGCCACGAACTCGCCGCTTGCAGCGGCGGCTTAGCGCGGCCCGGCAGGCAGCGGTAAGAACAATAATTAACAAATACTACAATGTTCAACGAGCAACGCCACGACGCCGCTAAAGACCGAAGTTGTAGCCACACGGTAAGAAATAAGTGAAAAGGAAAAGAACTTAAGTAAGTGAGCACATGAATATAATAATAATTACATCTTATATCAGACTTAATCAGTTTATGTTGTCGGGGTGTCCGACTTGTTCATGTATTGTTTTTACACTGCAAATATCTTCGCAAGGAGTAAGAAAAGAATGTTCTGCGGAACATATTTAGTCTCTCCAGCAGTGGAGAGTATTCAGTTGAGTGCTCTGCGGAGCGTATTTAGTCTATCCAGCAGAGTGGATAGTAATCAGTTGAGTGCTCTGCGGAGCGTATTTAGTCTATCCAGCAGAGTGGATAGTAATCAGTTGAGTGCTCTGCGGAGCCTATTTAGTCTATCCAGCAGAGTGGATAGTAATCAGTTGAGTGCTCTGCGGAGCGTATTTAGTTTATCCAGCAGAGTGGATAGTAATCAGTTGAGTGCTCTGCGGAGCCTATTTAGTCTATCCAGCAGAGTGGATAGTAATCAGTTGAGTGCTCTGCGGAGCCTATTTAGTCTATCTAACAGAATGGATAGTATTCAGATAAGCGATCATGTTACATCACATGTTCTACGGAACAGATTTAGTCTATCCAGCATTGGATAGTATTCAGTTGAGCGATCATAATATCAGGTGATGTAACATGATGAATTAGTTATCAGAGAGTAACCATTATTCAGTTGCGAGGTTCGGGGTGGCTATAGGGGAGGTTGGAAGCCACTTACGGGGGTTGTCCCCCATTATCATTGCAATGGTTATTCTGTCTTTGATTGTATACTTTAGGTATATAACAAAGTATTCAGTGTATACTCAGTAAGAAGTACTAAGTATTTATAGAGTGTGAACCCAAAGCAGAGCATACAGATGATGCTAATTCAGTGTGACTATAATACTGCGGTATTATAGATTTAGATATTCGTTTGGTACAAAGCTATTTGTACTTGGCGACAAATGGCGTCTAAGTGTCTAAACACACTATGCCGAACGTACGCGACCGAAGTTGCGCGGCTGATTTTACGTTCCGACGTGTTCGGCTGATATGACACACTACAAGTGCCGAACTTACGCGGCTGAAATTCAGTTGCGTTACTTGATGCGTGTGTAGTGTGTATAAACTTCGGTCGCGTATAATGTGTCCACTACAGCTGAACGCTACGCTAAACTTACGCCCGACCGAAATTACGTTGACGTAATACAATATCGTGTAACGTAACGTATCACGTAATAGTACGAGTTCGAGTGTCGAGTATTATCTATCATCGGATCTTCGCGCTATTACCTACTCACTAAATAAGCGCCAACTTTATAATAGTTCCCTATCACTAGTGTTTAATTATTCCCTATAGACGTTTGTACCCTAGTAGTGCTTTGTTCGGCTCGTCCTCGTATAAAATTGTAAAATTTGTGTACCCAGCGAATACTGTCAGATAAAAAAAAATATTACCGAATTGCAGCGGCCAATATAATATATTATGTAGTAAGAGTGCACTAGAAGCACTGTATCTTGGGGATTAGAGGGGGATCCACGCAAATATTTACATACTTGATCGACTAAGGTAAACACAACAATATATAATACCTTTCGACTAATACCTACTACTACTTAGCTATTGTGAAATTACGTTCAAAATTCTTATCATAACCTAGCCTCCGCTATACCACCAAAGATGATCAAATAAAAATAACGTAATTGTTTACAATTTGGCCCTTACTCGAACAAGTGGTTGTGTAATCCTGGCATTATTAAAATGATAGTTTACAAACATTATATATACAAACGTATACAAACATATTTAGATTTCTTATTTGAGTCATCACGGAGAGTTTTAGCGCGGTTTAGCATTAGTACTTGATCGGACTCCTTGCGAGATGGAACTGTTCGTGTTAGTGCTGTGTATTTACGTCGTCGGGGCCGAGCTGGCGCAAGACTTGGCACATATCGAGGATTTTATACAACAGAAAAGATATCTACTGAAGAAAAAGTACCGGCCTATGTACCACATATCTGCTCCGGTGGGCTGGCTCAACGATCCAAACGGCTTTATATTCTTTAAACGACAGTACCACATTTTCTACCAGTACCATCCCTACAACGGCGCATGGGGTCCGATCCATTGGGGTCACGTTATTAGCGATAACCTCGTCGACTGGGCGTTTTACCCGCCTGCGCTCGTGCCCAAGGACCACTACGACAAGCACGGCTGTCTCTCTGGCTCTGCGGTCATACACAACAGTTACTTGACGCTGTTCTACACTGGACATGTGCTATCAAAAAACAAGACTTATCAAACCCAAAACGTTGCCATTAGTGCTGACGGCATTATCTTCCAAAAATATTTGTACAACCCAATCATACGTGAGGGACCCTTCGGCAATGCAGACTTTCGGAATCCAAAAGTGTGGCGATTTAGAAACTCATGGTACATGCTCATCGGAAGTTCGAGACTGCAAGAGGCATATTTGTTATTGTACACATCACCCGATTTATTTAATTGGAAATTGAATGGCACGATAGCTAAATCATACGGGGACATGGGATACATGTGGGAGAGCCCGGACTTTTTCGAAATCGATGGATTCAATGTTCTGGTATTGTCAGTTCAAGGAATTCAAGGTGAAGGACATAGATTTAGAAATTTGTATCAGACGGGCTATGTAATCGGAAATTTTAACTATTTAAATGGGCAGTTCGAAGATTTGGAAGTTTCGACTGCGACCTTTAATGAACTGGACTTTGGGCACGACTTTTATGCAGCAAAAACGATGCAGTCTCTCGACGGAAGGAGATTATTGATTGCTTGGCTAGGTATGTGGGAGAGTGAGTTCGAAGAGTCTAATGACGGCTGGGCCAGCATGCTAACTTTAGTAAGAGAATTAAAGCTTACATATCAGGGCAGACTACTGATGGTGCCGGTCAAAGAAGTTGTGGAGCTGCGCGCCGAGGTGTTGGAAGATGCGTGGTACAGTCCCGGTGAGGCGTTTTACGCAGGCACCAGAGCGTTCGAGATGCTGGTCAACTCGAGTACGGTCATGTACGACGCGGCGATTGTGTTGGAGTGGAGCGGTGAGCGGCAATATACGATATCATTCTCATCAGAGCGAGGGTATGTGAGCGTGGACCGCGGTGGAGTTGACGGGTTAAGGAGAGCCGACTGGATGCCAATGACACATATACACTGGCGCATTTTCGTCGATTACAGTTCGATAGAAGTGTTCTGCGGGATGGGTGAAGTTGTATTCTCTAGTCGTATATACCCGAGAAAGTCGATGAGAATAAGGATTGCTGGCGATACGCAACTACATGTGACACAATATCGACTCAGGCGCAGTGTTGGTTATGACAACAAACTCCGCCAGAAATTGAAAAACCAGGTTGTTGACAGATATCATTAAGGTTGAAACTCGTTTGATTTAGGTACAGATATGTAGGTATATAGGGGGGGTATAAATTATGTATGTATACAGATTACAGGGTGAAACTATGGTAACGTACAGGCTGGAAATAAGACATTATTTTACAATCTGTAACAGATTAAGATTTTGGAATACCTAAGCAGTGGCATTGAAAACGTTCTGTCTGATCCAAGGAAGTTTTTTTAAAGGAATGTAGTTGTTTTTTTTTTATTGTGTGGGTGAAATAGGACGAAACCCGTTTTGAAGTAAATTTTCAATAAATTAATTCGTTGAGAGTTGGACTTTGCTCTGTGAATTTCGCCATCGTAGGTATAAAGTGTTGTTTGGACCTGATACATTTTTTTATATCAGCGGGCAACATACAATATTGTATCTCAAAATATTCTAGGATGTTTTATCTTTAAGTAGATTAAATTAAGTACTTTAACTTTAAAAAATAGGTACCTATGGCAATTAAAAACGAATGAAAATTGTACAAGACTTTTTTTTCTTTATTTATAGGTATCTATAGTATTGGTACTCTCCTACTATTGGACCTGCGCTACTTACAATATAATAACGACGGAAAATAAAAACAAAAATCTAGAAATAGAATAAAATTTTAAACAAGTGTTTCGTATTAATTTGTAAGTTACTTTTGTCAGTTTCATTTAGATGCCAGACTATTTATATTGGGCACATTTTTAAAATTTTGATAAAGAAAGAAAAATATCTAAATCACTTTGTAGGGAACTAATAAATTGACTAGCTATAGTTTGGCAAAAAAGAGTTTGAGGCGGTGACAGTTGGAACTAAAAATAAAAACTAAGTTTGTATACCTACTTACCTACTCACAAGTCACAAACTTAGTTTTTATTTTTGAAATAACTTAAAAGTGATTAATTTGATTATATTTGATGACAAAAAATACGTCATAGAAATATGTAAGTACCAAATAACTTGTAATTTTGAATTGTAGTAGTACAGTGTGTAGTAGTACTAGTATGAGAAGAGCGCCAGTAGCGCCCCCCTAAATTTTCTAGACTGTAGAATTATGCTTTTTCAACAAGGATGTTTTTACCATAACTTGTTGGGGAGAACATAACATAAAAAATATTGTTCCTGCGTGTATTTAGACGTGGACATGACATCCAATACTTATCTTGTTAAGAAGATAAGGGGAGTCTAGTCTAATTCATCCAAGTAAAATAGATCCCGCGCCATTGACTGTGCAGTCACAAACATCCTACTTGTACAGTTTTTCTACACCATACTGAGGATCCCACGCTCGCCAGTTTGCTACTCACCACTGAAACATACTTATTCAAGTATATGCCTAACAAAAGCCTATTGTGAGAGTGTAGACCTATGTCTACAATTTAAATAATGTAAGAGTCAAAGATGAATTTGCTGTCAAGCTGGACCAAAGTTGGACCCCGAGATCTCGCACCTTGGTTATTATTCTCATTTATTCAATTAAGTTATATATAAAATACATTTTTAAATACAGCGTGTAACAGAAGTATAAATATAGGTAGGTAGGTACCTACATTTAAAAATATAAAATATAGTAGCCTAATATAGGTAGGTAGTAGTAAAATGTACAATACAGTAATGTATAAAGTAGTATCGTTCTAATATATTGTTAAAATTGTTAGTAATTTGGTTTTTATTTCTATAAAAGTTATAATATTGCATTTGTTTTACGTTGAGCAATAAAGCCGGTTTTTTGTTACAATAATAGTTATAATTTTCAATAATAATGAATTTTCATTATGTTAAATGTTCGCGAAAGTGTGAGACTATATTACACAATACATAGGTAGGTACCTAACTACCTACAGTCTACACAATACAATACAATATATACTTACACAATACACAACAGATACACAATCTAATTATACAATAACCATAGTTAGCTAATATTTATGTCTACTACTACTAATACTAGGCAGTCATTCATTTTAGTTATAACTAGCTGTGCCCGCGACTTCGTTCGCGTGGAAGTCGAACAATAACGCTCCTGATCAGAAGGCAAAATGCAAAATGTCCAATAGCGCGAAAGGTCTCATGAGTAATAAGTATATTTAGCAAAATGTCCATGTAGCAAAACGTCCAACTATCAGATGGTCTGTATAGCAGAATGTCTATTTAGCAAATCGTCAAATTTTCAAAATGTCTGGACACTCAGGCACAAAATTCAACATTGATAGAATATTCAAGCTATTCAGCCATTCATTGCGCGAATTTGCTTCGCGTCGTGTTGGTAAGTAGAAGTAGGTAGGTACCTATCATTGTATTATTTTTGATCTGTTTGTTGCTGATAGTCGTGATAGTGATACCTTGGAAGAAGTACAATGGCAAAATTTTTCCTCCATGAACATGACCGTTGACTGACAAGAGAGGTCTCAGGCACCCAAGGCACGCACCTCTGACTTCTCTGCTTATTATAATAGAACATTAATTATGTCATATATGTCGATGGTAAGGCCACAACATTCAAAGTCCGAGCCGAAGGCGAGGGCTATGGCCCGTCGTTAATAATTTTGTGTGACACAATGTTTTTATCATATTGTGAGTAAATAAACAACAAAATAGTGCACAAAATTTGTAAATAACACGCAGTGGGCACTACGGATGCCTATTGCAGATATTTATAATTTTTTTAAAGAAGAATTTTGGCAAATTACGCGTGTAGAGGTCTTAGGTTCGAACCCAAAGCCTCTGACTTTTCGTAAGTTATGTGCGTATTGTTAATTGATTTTCATCTGACCGTGCCCGAGAAAGCACGTTATACCGTTGGCCCCGGCTGTCATGAAGATAAAGAACAGTCGATATAGGGAGTCAGTACCCTCATAAAACCCTGATCTATCTTTAGAATGTCCTTTTGGGTTGCGGGGGTCAGGTAAGCAGTCGCACCGTAGAAAACTGGTATTCAGCTGAATCCCGTTAGATTAGAAGCCGATTCCAACAAAATTTACACGTAGCAGCCAGTAATTCATACAATTTGCGTTTGATTCCTATGAATGATATACATATTATGTTCCAAATTCAAATCTCTTTTCCGCCGCTAAAAAGTTCAATATCGGAAAAGAGCTATTTTGCTCTCACTTAGAGGAACAAAGCGACACTTTTCGAATAGAAGGGATGAACATGTCATTTGCTGCCTATCGCCGACCGAAACATGTATTCAAAAAAAAAATGCATAAAACAAGTTTCTAACAAGCTAAAAATTTGTAATGTTGTTCTCCTTCATTGGTTTAGTTCGATTTTTCATAACTTTATTCATTAATTTTATATCTTCAATCAACTTCAATGGGCAAGGGAGATTAGGTACAGATTGAGATTACCGCGAAACAAAGGTCTTCCTTTTATTTGTGACACTATGTTATTTAGCAAAACATAATCCTTATGATGAAACCTTTCGTTCAGTATGATAAAGCTACAAGGTGATTATTTTTCTCGTGTAACGAGTTCGATTCCCGGTTCAACCATGTACCTAATTATTTTATTCAAATAATGTCTTCTTTCAGTAAAATGTTCCATCTACAATATTCAAGGTACTTTCCCTTTCCTTAGGACGTAGGTATATTGCGCTTCTCTCGTACTTATTCCTGAAAAAGTCACTGAATAACGTCACTAGACGGGCAGTGACGTCATTAGACAAGCTAATAATTTTAGTGCCAAAGATTATACCGCAGCAGCTACGCAGATGCGATTGTCAGGGGGTAGGTATCAAGTATATAAAAATCTACTCTCGATCCTGCGATCCAACAAGGCAACCGGATTTGCTGTTTCGTATTCTTCATGCAACTGAGACAAGTTGATGTTACCTACCTAAATGATTATTATGAATGAAGTAGGAAATCATTAGAAGGTAGAAACCCAATTTAGTTACTTAACTTAAATAATTATATATTAAGTACCTACCTATCATTTTTTATATACCTAATTTAAATAGGTAGGTATATAATTAGGTAGGTACCTACATTAAGTTATCAGAATTATGTTGGGTGACGAAAGCAGCGAGAAGTACCTAGATAAAAGAAGAATCTATCAGGTCTTTGCCCTGTAGTGTGCCCTGTAGTAATTAAGTTTAGATACCTGAAAGGTTAGGCACCTGCTGTTATGCAATTAAATTTATTCTTAGGTAGGTTTATTATTATTAAAAAAAAAGAAGTGTACCTAGGTATTTTAGACACAGTCTATAAATTCGATAACGTATAGTCTTTGTATTTTAGGGATACGTTACTAAAAAAGTAATCCTGATGATGGTAATTAAACCTTAACCGTGACCAGATAAATAACCTCGCCGTTTTGTGGAAAAAAAGAACCTAGTAGGTAGGTAACTAACTAATTGCTTTTGCTGTCAATTAAAACGCAATTGTGGCGCCCATAGCGCACCCTATTTTGTTTAGGATCAGGTTTTACCTACATCACTCAACATCACTTTGTTAAGGCGATTTTTAATTCATTAGAATCAGATACAAATAACAAATATTCATAATTACATTTCGTTTTGGGTACCCGCAGGAGCAGGATTATAAATATCAAGAAATAAAAAAATATTTGTATTTATTTCATGCTGGGTAAGTGAAGGCTCATAGTGATTAGTGGGAAAGCATTGTAAATATGAACATTCTGAAAAGAAAACAAATAGCAGAAATACATTAAGTTTTTTTAAAGTTCGCATTATTATAATATATCTCAATTTTATTCATAACAATAACTCAGCAATTATTCTATCTTGTTATAATCGGGATAATCTGTTTTATGTAATTGCAATATTGGATTAACTGTCAGTGTCAAGCCAAAGCCAAGTTGTGTTCTGTCAAAGTCATATGTTGAACGATCTGTCGACTTGTGAAGAGGTGAAAGGTTGTTGTAACAAGTTTCGTGGTAAACTGAGTGTGAGTTATAACAGTGATATTGTGTGAAGTCGTTGTGTGTAAGATATAAGTATAAAGTAAAATTGATAATAAAAGTGTACATAATTACAAAAAGTGGCATATGTATAAATAAGCCGACCAAAACATGTCTAAATCAGTGATTTATTTCGGTGTTGCGATACTTTGTTTTGCATCCGTAAACACGAAAAATGGATTAAAATTTTACCAAGAGAAGGTCAGTGGTATTATAATTTTTAATTGCTATTTTATGACTGTCACCGATTGAACAAATTTGTAACTGCAGCCAGTTTACGTACCTACCTACTGATAACTTTTATTTTCAAAGTTTATATTTATTGCAGCAGTAGCATTGTTTTTAATTTATTTTTTATAGCTAATTACTGTACCAGCGGTAAGAGATGATTATTGTAAATGGTTGTGTAGAACATTGCATTTTATTGTGTTTTGTAGTTATCAGAGTTAATCAAAATAAGTAGTTTCTTGATTTCAGGCAATTTCTGTTTCCATCAATCAAATGTTACTAAATAAATGAAGTACCTAGTGGAAATAAAATAAGTAAATAATTTTAGAAAGGCTTAAACCATTCTTTTATTTAAACACATAATTATTATAACTTATTCTGGAACTAAAAAAAAAATTAGCCTTTATTTTTAAGTTAGCTTATAGTTTTTCTTAAGTTGTATTCTACAATATATGTATAAGTATACAAAAAAGAACTTACATAGGTTCTAAGTTTTTTTTTTTCATCAAAGGTTAAGAAATGATGGCACAACAGGATTAATTTAAAATATAATAGCACATTGCTAAGCACCACTGAGTTGCAAAGGATCATTCATAGAGTAACGATTTAATTAACCCATCCTTCTGTGCGTTTAATTCATCAGCATTCTTTCAAGAATCGGATATTTAAACTTCAGTAGGTACCTACTTATATGCATACTTATAGCATTTTAAAAAACTAGGTATTTTAATTTTAAATTATCTTTGATTGAGATGATAGAATATCCCTACTAATGGAGTCATCTGGACCTCATTGTAAATCTTCGTTAAAGAGGTTTCAAACTATCTAGGGCTCTATCTAACTATCTACTCAGGTTACGCTGTATTTATTTAGATTTCGGAAAAGTCATCCAATAATTCTATTGTGTGCGGATACCCTACACTACAGGCCCCCAGAGCACATTAAACCATCTACTACTAGTACTAACATTATTAACGGAGGTATGTGTAAGATAGTACGCGTACTAATACAAAATGTTCTATTCTTATTGGAATATCGCAGAATGGAGAAATGCAAGTGTCGTAATTCATTGCGTATTATTATTGTAGGAATGTGTAACTTAGTGGCAGTCCTACAAAATAAAAACAGATATTGCAACAATGCATACAATTTTATCGACCAATAATAAGGGCTTGAGGAGGAGTAGGCCTTAATAAAGTGATAGTTTTAGATATGATACTTTTTGTGAAATTTTTACATGTTTTAGCACATGTTAGCTTATTAAATGAAATTAAATGAAAAATTAAATGAAAAAAATTAAATGAAAAAACAACTGATACGGTACGTTGATACGATACTGATTTTCAAATTTCTTATTAAATATTTATATTAGATATGATAATTGTAGTAATTCTGAAATTACCTTAATTTACCCACACTACTATAAAATTCACACACATGTTAGTGGATGTTACTTTATTTTTTTTTTTCCAGAATGTTCACGAAGCTCAAGAGTTGACTGACCAAAATGTGAGAGACTTAGCAGCCTTATCAGATATTAAACATTTCAAGCAAGTGTTAGATGAGATATTAGTCCCACGAGTGGTGGGTACTGAAAACCACCAGAAAGTTGGCAGCTACATCTCACAGCAGATGAGAGATCTGGGCTGGGATGTGACAGAGAATGTGTTCACTGACCATACTCCTGTGTTTGGCCCTTTGAACTTTAAGAACATTATCGCTAAGCTGAATCCTGATGCGGATAGGTATTTGGTGCTAGCGTGTCACTATGACAGCAAGTATATGAGGGAACACGTGTTTGTTGGTAAGATCTTTAAATCATTGCCTTTTTGGTGTAGTAGTAGCAATAGCAGGTCTAGGAATGGACTTTTCGATAAGCGTCAAAGAGAGTCTGACCCTACTCTCGAAGCTGTTTAAGATTAAATTATGACGTAGCTAAGTATTGGTATTGGTATGGCGGGCTGTTTTCCTCAGGTCCACGTCGTAGCTCGTATTCTGCGTGAGGGTGTAATCAAAATTTTATTCAAGCCACCCCAACTGCTCGAAAATGCTAACAGCTTTTTAATGCTAGCCACCTCGCGGGAAATACCTGGGTTTCCGAAGTACTTAGCCCTGTATGTAGCGACTTCTAGGCATTTTAGTAGCACATGCGCCGCCGTCTTGTTCTCATCCGTGCATGCAGGTAGCTAAGTAATCCGGATTAGTAGAAACATTAGCCTACCTGGTCGCAGGATCCAGCGGTACTAGGCAGAATTTGGTAAAATTCGTCGTCTTCTCGTCTCGTCTAAACCGCAATACTTAAAGAACAAAAGCAAAAGTTTATCATCAGTCCTGCTAGATTATAATTGCCAAGAAAATCTTCAATGATTTATAAAAGACTAGCGACCCGCCCCGGCTTCGCACGGTTACGCTAATATGCATGTATTATACATATAAACCTTCCTCTTGAATCACTCTATCTATTAAAAAAAACCGCATCAAAATCCATTGCGAAGTTTTAAAGATCTAAGCATACATAGGGACAGACAGACGCGGGAAGCGACTTTGTTTTATACTATGTAGTGATTTATGTTATAGTCCTTTACAGTCCGAATTTATTATAATTAACTTCATGGTTTCCACCCACACCACCCCTTTTCATCAAAAAGGCATTAAATCAAACTTTCGGAAGTCTAGTATCGATAGTTTTATGTGGTTGGTATTTAATTACTCGCGCGTCTTCGAGCTTATTTTCTTTAGTTATCTAATCAGGCTTTAATATTATAACCTTTAGCTCGGAAACGGCTTCATTATTATGTTATCACTAGTTTTTATTGTCACATTTATGTAGTTGATTGCAGAGAAAAATATGAGTCCATATTTTAAAATATTCCTTTACCGATCCTTAAAGCTGAAGGCTTTGACCTGTGGCTTATCAATGCTCATGATAAAAAAGCCTCAAACGGCCATCTGTTAAATGACCATACCAAATTCTGTTCGCATGCAACGCGGGATTCGTGCCTTCGAGGTTTGATTTGCAACTCGGTTACCCAAAGATATTGGATTTACCCAATCCTTCTTTATCGCATGGTTCCAAATTTAAACCGCTTGTAGGCCTCTGAAATGGCTTTACACACTGTTAAAAATTCTCAGGTGTGCTTGATTCCTCACGAGATGGTTCCCTCATCGTTTAGCAAGTAATAATTAATTTCTATTGAGGTGAGTGCGTGTTTTGAACCTACGACCTTTGATTTGGTAGTCCAACGGTCATACCACTAAGACTAGGCTTTCACTTTTTATTAACCTAATTAATTATCACAGGTGCAACGGATTCTGCAGTACCCTGCGCTATGATGATAAACCTAGCCAAAGTCATGTCGACAAAGCTCGAGCCCCTGAAGAATAGCCGACTAAGTCTCATGTTTATTTTCTTCGATGGAGAAGAGGCGTTCAGACAGTGGGGTCCCAAGGACTCTATATATGGGGCCAGGCATTTAGCGAAGAAATGGCATGGCATGGAATACAAAGATGGTGCCAATCATCTTCAGAGAATGGTGAGTATAAGTACCTTTTATCTATTTTCACTAGCTATTTCTCTTGCTTGTTGTAGATGTTTCGCGATATGATAGGATCATATACCAAGGATAATATGTACTAAGTAGGTAATTGTACATACATACCTATAAAAAGTTTTTTAATCGTGATATACGTATCTATAATATTCCTGCTCTACCAGCGTAACGCGTTATGTTCCGGACTGTTTTTGCCAACGCCATAGTTTCCAATAGAGATAGCAAGACATTTATCGCGTTAATTAACGTAGGTATTACGCAAGTGAAGCATAACAGATACCTATATTAGTTGTCAATTTGCCGAGATATTTTGTAATCCTGAATGTATTTTCTTCGCCGTAATTATAAGACGACGTGCGTCAACCGTTGCCGTGAGTTCTAATTACGTATTCAATACGTACCGAATATGATTTTTCATTTATACACCTAAATAAATATAGGCGTTACCAATTCGTACTTAAATGCATTACGAAATAAAAATTCGTGACCTATCAACTAGGTAAAAATATAGGTAAGTAGTTTCGAAATTATATTAGGAAAGGTTATTGAAATGTAAATGGTTACCAAGGGTAGACGTCGACCAATGAAAAGATGAATGGATTGAGTGAAAGTTGATATGGCTAGAGAAAAGAGACTAAGGAAGGAGATGACAGCATAATAGATATGAATGGAATAGGTGCACGAGAAAGAAGGATCAATTAAGCCTTGATAACGGCGTCCCAAAATTCCGCCTATGGTCTAGACCAGAAAAAGATTCAAAGGCTCGGGTTCAAATCCCCATTTTTTTTCTGGTTTCATGTAATATAAAAAGGAAGATAGTATCGATCTTTTATACTTGCATTGGTCAGATCAGGTAGAAGTTATTGATTTTTTTATTCATATGATTTCAATATATTTTTAGTAGTATTTTGACTCCAAACAAATTCAAAGTAGGTAAGTAGCTACTCTAGTTTGGAGATCAGCGGACGAGAAGGACAATGCCTACAAAAATGATTGCTCCTCTCCTAGCTTTCCGTAGGCTGCCCGGTCACGTTCACCGCAAATTGGTATCGAAGAGGTCATCAGACCGCGGCAGCCAATGGAGAGAAGTGGTCATTGTCTGCAGACAAATTGCCCTTCTTCTGCGGAGCTCCTAATGCTATTAGATTTAATTAATAAAATTAAAACAGTAGGTATATAATAAACACAATACAATAATGTACTTTTGGTACTACATTGCCTTAACTCCTCGGGCGAAATAAAGACAATACAACTCGGTACAAGTCATAATAACACAAGAAAAGTAAGTTTGAGTGAACTAAGGTCGGTAAAAAGTCAAAGGTTACGTTCATTACGTGTAGGGTTGCCACCCGTACCTACTTTATAATAAAGTATTGTACGTTATTTCAGGTAATTGTACTCTATACAACAATAGAGTACACAAAAATACTTTATTTGGCATGATTTGGTTTCTTTGGGATTTTGAAAAGTTTAGTCTTAATTACTTATGTGTTTTTCGATAAGCGATTGCTCAATCGATGCCGCCACTCGCCAATGCCATCACCTAAGCACTCATTGCAAATAAATTGTAGGTACTTTATTTTAATACTATGTACTTTTTTTCCTTGATAATATAATAACCAATGTTCCTACTTTATCTGCAAAAAAAAGATGGCCAACCTAATTACGTGTTAGGCCACGCGCGTACTTTCCCCGGGCTAATGGATAAGGAAAAAGATAAGGTTTCAGGTTCTCAACGGAATCGGGACTTTCCGATTGTTAAACGTAGTGTTTTTATAAGTTTTTATTTAACTTATCTGTGTGTGTAAGTGTAGGGGTCAAACCTTGCAAAACTAATTTGAACCATTTTGTCTTAACTTTGAAATTTTGCATGTTTGTTAAGTTCTGATGATAAGAAATAACCTGATTTTGCATAAGTATACGTTTAATTTTGATATTTCAATATAAAAGCTTGGTTTAAAACATGGTTAAAAAAATTACTTGGATAGGTATGAATATACCTATTACCTACATAGGGGTATCTAATTAAGTACCTATTGTCTTTTAAACTTTATTATGTGCTTTATTTCCTTTGCCAAATTTCATTGAAATCAGTTCAGTAGTTGAGGGCTGAGGCGTCGAGAAGTAGTATGAATAAATAGGAATGTCTGAGAAATTATTTATTTAGGAATTATTTCACGCATTTTCCGTCATCCTGCCTTATCACATTTTCCATTTGTATTTGAGGTTGACATAAATATAATCCTCTTTTATTACCAGTAAGCAGAGTTCACATCACACCTAAATCTCACACACACACTTGTAGAAGTGTTTGTATAAAACCTTCCATAATTACAAAAATAAATGACTGACATAATTCTCCTCGCAGGACGTGCTAGTACTTCTGGATCTACTGGGGGCTCCCGACCCAGTGTTCTACAGCTACTTCCAGTCCACCGAGAAGTGGTACGTCCGCCTAGCAGCCGCTGAACAGAGGCTGGCGGAACTCGATCAGTTCCAATCCTACTCTAAGGGAAGGGCGGAACAGACGTATTTTAGATTAAGGAGCTCGGGCGCACAGATTGAAGACGACCACATACCATTCATGCAGAGAAGTAAGTCCAGTTTTAGAGTTCCATAAATGAAGAGTACCATAAGGTCCTTCCTGACCCTTGGTACAGGACCCTAATAAAACCCTACTCCGTTTGTCTATCTGTTCGTTACAGAAAACTTGTTACTTTGCCTTTATACGCACTATATTGGCAAGAAAACATAGTGCATGTTTGTACAGTTACTAAGACCTTAGGTTCGAACCCAAGGCATGAACCTCGTGACTTTTTGTAAGTTATATGCGCATCTCTATCACCCAGTCCTGATCTTTCTCCGGTGTTGTAGGATTGTCGTCCCGTCGGTCTATGAAAGTGAGGGATTAGGCTGTGCACCTGCGCACAACGTATTGTATGAGGAGTATGATTCGAACTCCTCATGAGCAAATATGTAAAAAAAATTAAGGTCGCCGTACAAAACACCTCCACCTTTAGCTAGGTACGATAATGTTAATTAAAAAGAATAGACTGACTAATCAACTATCCCTATTGTGAACCCCTGCGAGCAGACGACTAATTAGCAATAAGAGAGAACAGCTACTCTATTTTCCTGTTAATATAATGCGTTTAGAATTCTTAATAGGGTTGAGCATTGAGCGTTACATTTTTTAAAACTAAATGTGGGTGGTACTCCCTGGGGTTTTTCTCCGATACCGTGGCGTGGGCGTAATTATATAATTGGAAAATGTGGGTGTACACACGTCTCTATCCCCTCGGGGTAATTCAAGGCTGTTGTTGTATTACGCCGATGCGGGCGCAGGTCAAATAACTGAACATAGGTACAAATATTATTTTGTTCTACGGGGAAATCACGGTACCGAACAATGAAGGTCAACTCGGTTACTGCACTATGGAATTGATAAACAATTTAACACAATACATTTTACTCGCAGTTTAGCAGTTGTGGGAAAACTAAAATTATGCGATATAATAAAATTATGGACTAGCTTTCGCCAGCGGTTTTTTCCGCGTGCAATTTTGACAGTTTGTAGCATAAGTGTTTCTTCAATATAAAACTAGGTAGGTATATATCTATTGCTGTAAAGTTTCATCAAAATCAATCACTCAATTCTACTCCTTTTATGCAAAATGTTAATGCTATTAATTTATTAAAATTCTATTTGAATATCATACGGAACCTTACGTGCGTACGGACTCGCACTTGCCCGGTTTTATTTTATCGTTGGGTTTTTAAGATAAGTTAATTAATGCATTTTAGAAATAAAAAAATAATCGACATAGCATAACAATTACGTAGGTCCTACTTATAAGTTTCAACAGTGATAAACAATATTTATCAAAAAGATTATACCTAATTTCAGCTGACACTGCGATTGTCAACATTGAATCATTTTACGGATTCCCATTCCCACGAATAGTCTGATATTTCTGAATCTTTTCGTCGATTCATACCTACTTAATCTTTAAAAATATACATACCTATTACCTACCTACATAAATATACATAGGCTCACGCCTGTTTCCCAGAGGGCTACCCCTCTGCCTACGCAGATTTCCATTTCACATACAACTGATTTTACATACAAGACAACGGATTTCCAAAGATATAATATTAGACAATTACCTACTATTATCACTGGATTCGGTCTCGGTTCTGTATGGCGTATAATCTTACTTTTTTTCCTACTCGGTCTCTCTCAGTTGGGGCTTACGTACGTAACGTAACTTACGTAGTACGTACGTAAGATACGTGAATAAAGAGCGTCCAGCTAAGCAATTATTGTTAAGTTGTTGTCCAGCTAAGTTGCCGTTTTCGTTGTGGCGTTCAATGGGGAGGCCTTAGTTCAACAGTGGACGCCTTGAGTGATGATGATGATGATTGAAGAAGCCCCTGGTGGCCAAAGTTAATTTTATTTTCTGTAAATAGGTTTTGGTACAATAAGCACCTACTTTTACAAGCCACTATTTTTTTAAGCTAGATAGAAAAATTAAAATATAAAAAAACCCCCGTTATAGAAAAACTTAAATTTTTTTTAACACTCACGATCAAGTTATTTTCAAATAAAAAGACTAAGTAAATCATAATCGGTTCATCCGTTTGGGTGCTACGATGCCACAGACAAATTACAACACCCTTCTTTTTGTATATTTTTATTTATTATAAAGAAAATGTGTCGTATTTAGTGACATGTCCGTTCTTAGAGGAAAAATTTTTCTGTTGTCATCATTCTTCCAAGTGTCCGTTGTTCTCATTAGTACGCCGCGGAACTTTACCGGAACCGGAAAAATGTACGCATTGGCATTGATTATTATTATATATTAGTAAGAGGTTGCATGCATTATTGAATTTATTTGCAAAAACAAGATTGATCCATTTCCATTTTAAGCACGTATTTCTAAAAATAACAACCAACCAATAAGCGTTTATGGAATGCAACTAATCCAATTTGTACCGCAGTGATACGACACGAGTAATTTTAATACATAGAGTTTAGTATTTATGTGATTTCGGAAAATCAACTTTAATTCGGTCACAGAAAGTTAAATTTTCCCTATATTTTATGACCTTTTAATAAATAGTTTATTTTAATGCCAAAATAATTGTTTTGATGTTTTGATAAATTGAGTAATTTTAAATTGTATGGAAACAATTTTAAGTTTAAAAAGAATATTGTCCTATATTAGGATTGTTTGGCATGACCTTAGATATTGGTCACTGTTGCGCTCCGCTCCAACTAGATACCGCTCTACCGAAAGCCGGCTTATCACATTCTCGTAACATATAAAGGACATAGGCAGGGGGAAAGATAGGTCATGGAATTAACTTACCCTTAACATTTTAATATAATTGATTATTTCCGATTTACCCCTCCCCTGGGCTTAAAGTTTTGGATTTGCCCTCCCTTTGCCAAAAGCTGAGTATGCCCTTGAGTGGATATTATCCTTAATTGCCTCCTCAAGCTGGTACAAGCTTATCATCGATTTATATAATACTTAGTACAATTGCGTCCTTACTTTCACTAAATGTAACAGCCGTTGAGCTAAATTGGAGGCCATTAAGGTTAAGGTTATTTTCTCAATGGTTTTTCTATAACTCTCTATAGGCTGTGAATGAGCCACACAACACCCAAATAGTCAGACTAGACTACCTACTTAATTAAAACCTTGAGTTCAAGATGTCTATGAGAAGATCAGATTTATTGTTGTTGAACTGTTATGACATTAAACTGAGCAGTAAAAGTTGGATATTAGTTTACCTACTAGACAGAGGCGGCACTAGACGAGTAGTTAGAGATGACGTCAAATACTTATACGCCCAAGAAGCCAGGATACTATTATAAACTTATATCATTATTGTGAACTGAAAAGTGATTACCCCTTCCAGAAATTTTAACATCCTGGTGTTGGTCGTCCTCCAGGTCCGTCATCCAGGTTGTTCATTACATGGCTTTGCACACCGTTGAAAATCTCTCGGGTGTGCTGGTATCCTCACGATGTTTTCTTAACCGTTTTAGCAGGTCATCATTAATTTCTAATACGCACGTCAATCCGAAAAGTCAGAGCTGCGTGCCTGGGTGTCGAACCTACGTCGCCGTCGTTTGATTTGGCAGTCAATGGTCATAGCACTAGGCTATCACTGCTTCTGTTGCCATCTGCAGTAAAACTAAACCAATGCAGTAGGTGTTAAGATATTCAACGCGACCTAGATAAGTTTGAATTTACAAGTGGTATTTGTAGATAATTGATAAATAATAATAGATGTTTTCGTATGATAAATAATAATTTTAATTAATTTTATATGTATAGTTAAGGCACAGACAAAAATTTTACAGTATTATAGGTATTTCTTTCATGATGTGTGTACCTTACTTCGGAAATTGAGGGGGACGGATGTATATTTTTTTCACATTTCTAGGTAAAAGCCGAAACAATTATGCAACTTACTCATTCATATTTTTAATTTCAGACGTTGACATCTTACATGTGATTCCATCGCCATTCCCGAAAGTATGGCATACGTCGGCTGATGACATGTCGGCTCTAGACTTCAAGACTATAGAAAACTTAAACAAAATCATGAGATGTTTTGTGGCTGAATACCTTCATATCACATCTTAGCGGCAATTTACAGGCAAGCGTGTTACTTAATAATGAAATCATGTACCTAAAATGAAATTACTTATATATTTTATTATTTTTATTACTAAAATGTCATAAAATACAAGGTGTAACAAAAACCCAATTGTTTCCGTTAGCTGCTTTATCAGAATCGATATTTAAATGTCCGAAAATTAGTCAATTTGAAAAACAAGTAAGTACCTAAACATTTTTTCTTTCATCAACATGAATAATTGTAAATCTAAGTGATTTTTACCTTTGCAAATATTCTGTATGAAACGTTGACATGAAGCCAGAGAGTAAAACTTACTGCAGGTGCAGCTAAGAACTACGCTGCCAAAACGCTCTTTTCTGGTACGTACATATTTGATTTATCAATTATTGTAATATGTCCCCTAGAAGAAACAGGGTTTTTGTTACACACTGTATAAACTAAATTAAAACATCTTCTTTCAAACTAAAATAACTAGAAATAAATATGAACTAAAGTATCTTCTTATGACCAGAATATTAAAATGTCAAACAATTGCTGAGCTCGTCCAAAATGTTTAGTGTGACATTTGGTTGACTTTTGAGTACATTCGAGGGATATTTCCATGGTTAGAATTCGCCTTGTTATAATACCTAAACTCACTTAGTTCCTAATATTACCGTTTGATAAGTTAGACTGGAGCTAATTAAAAATCACTTCACGTACTTATACAATACTTCACTTCACTTCACGTATACAATAATATTATGTAAAAATAATATGTATCTAGTATCTATAAGAGGTCTTGTTAATCTGTTAAATACTATACCTATTGCACAATTTGTAGTTAATAATAGTTTTTTTAGATCAATCAAAGCCTTAAGATTTCTTATTACCTATCAGCTAGTAGCAACCATCTTAATAAAATACATTTTTATCAATCAGAATATAATTATTTTAAAAACATCCCTAAACACACAAGGGACGTAATATAAATCGCTATCCGTGACTAAAAATAGCACAAAATCTTTTTCCTAGCTTTGCGCCAACCTTGTTCAATGTGAGTTTTAAATAATATCTAGTTTGGATCAAAATCAAAATCAATCAAAATATTTTTATTCATGTAGACCATTAGGCACTTATGAATAGTCGTAATTCTAATATTTTTAATAAAAGAGTGACTCTAGTGGATGTTGTCTTAATCAATTAACGTGGACGAAGTTGCGCAAAGTTGATATTTATTATAGTGTAATTTTTCTTAGCAAACATTAAAGTAGGTTCAATATATTTTTTGTGAATTTTTTTTTAATTCTCATTAAAAATTTCTCATTAGAAATTTAATTCTCAGCGGTTAGAGCGTCGGCACGGTACGCCGAAGATCGTGGGTTCGAATCCCATCCGTATCAGTTGTTTTTTCAAATTTCTTATTAAATATTTATAGGTTCAATATATTTTATGTCTTTAACTTAAAGCAAGTTATCCGTATGCTGTGCTAGTCCATCTGAATTTGCCACTACTAACGTAAGGGTCAGCATACTTCAAGATGCAACGCTATGCGCGCTTTTTAAGATGCGATAAATATAGAAACTTTATTTACAAAAAGGTTTACTGTACATCCATCGAGCTTTTCACGTCTCGGTGTGCTGTCCTTAGTCAGTCGTTCAATTAGTATCGACCATATAGAAAGGACCGTGAAATTAAAATCAATTTTACAATATATTATATTATTGAAAACATGTTAAACCGGTATAATTAATAACACATGTTAAATCAAATTTAATATTTTTATACTAGGTACTAACTAGATGTCAAACTATTATGCGGCGCGTATCGTATGATAATATTTGCAAAATCAGGGATATGATTTTTCACTTGCGGGTTGTCGACCCTGGAAGGGGGCGGAGATTGGCCCTCCAGTTCACTCCACGAGTAATTTATGGTCATACATATACTATAGGTACAATATAATGATATACTTATAATTGTGACTGCGCGACAGAGCTCTGCTCAGACAGATTTAATACTACAACGCGAGGGTTGGTCAACTTCGTTGCTTTGTGCGTCAAAAAAAAACATCGAAAAAAACCTTTTTTTTTTCAGAAATGAGACTTGGATAGGTCATTGGTCGACTTATCGAAATCTTTAAAACCTAGACATCGAAATCTTGAGAACGCGATAACAGAGATATAATTATGTATAATCATGATATTGCTTGTAATAAGTATAGATGAACGCACAGAATGTACTTATTCTCATATGTTTTTGGTTTCATTTATAGATTAAAGTTCCGGCTTGATTATTATTTTTGAAACTAGTTACGGACATGGTAATGTTGAAATTATGTATCGGAAAAAAGCATTAGTAAGGTATAAATATTTTGCTACTTTTGTGATAATGATTTTTAATTCGGGCAACAAATAAAGTGCTCCGCAACTTTATAAATTTACTTGAGCCCTGAAACTCTTTATCTTAAAAATATTTTATTATTATAAACATTTAAAACAAAATAATAATTCATTTAACATTCCAAATATTTGTTCCAAAAAAATATTTTAAATGAAGCTTTTTTCAACAATTTTGTGTATATTTTTCAAACAATTTTGTGTAAGAATATTATACACATACAACTGTATATAATATTTTAGAATACACTACCACCGCCACTAGTCTAGTCAAGTTGCAAGTGAAACTGCCAGCTGAGTACGAAGTCCCAGATTCGATTTCCAGGACAAGAAATAAAAAGTTTTATTGGGCCATCAGATGATTCTCTTTTTGACCCGTTATATGGCAACACCAAGTTGTTACATGGAAATAACATAGTGGCGAAATGCGAGGGTAGGTACTTACAGATACCAGCAAACATCTTGAACAAAAAGCGGCGCAAAGGAAAAATGTTCGCGCAGGCGCACCAACCAACCAATCGTGTCGGTCTAGCAAACACATCTTAAAATCTGCTATTGTTTGTCAAGATGATTGCTGGATAAAGATCTGTAATAAAAACCATACCATCATACCTGCATTTGTTACTTTACTAATTTTAGATCAATGCAGTCTTAAAAACGGATATATATCTATTTCTTAATACATCAATTATAAGATCGTTTTTTCTTTGCACTCGGTATTTGAAATAGTGATATTTCTTTTTGTCTGATACGTATACGATTTATTTCTGTTTAAGCCTTCAAACACTATGTTACGATTTAAGTACTAAAATGTAGATTACATCTTTTTATCGTATTTTATACAACTAAAATGTAATGGATTATTTTAAAATAGTTTTTGTCAGTAACTTTAAAATATTTATTTTTAATAGTTATCACCTGTGTGATATTAGGTGAAGACAATTAAAAATTCTAATAATTCTGATTTCCGTTTTGCAGTCTACCGGATTTGGTTCCGTAATCATGTGATAACTAGCGGCCATAACCGGAACTAAAATCCGGTTTTACAAATAAACTTTAAATAAGAAACATGTCCTAACACGGTTGTGTAAACACAAAAAAAAACTATTTTCATATGTATCCATGTTGTTTGTAAATGTAATGTAAATATGTAGTAAAAAATTAATCTATTTTAGACTTTAATGCATTTATGTAACGTCTACATTCCCTTGATATGTATTTGTTATAATTATCTGTGAACATAATCAATTTCACGTGTGGCTTGTCCATTTAAACTGGCAATTATAGTCTAGGACCAAAATGTATGTAATCTGTTTATAACCGATTTGTAGGTTTCTATGCATTATTTAGGTAATTGTTCATCGTCAAGCATGAATATAGCTGCCTAACGTTCAGTAGACATTATAATATAATTTTATATAGGTACAACTGTGCTAAATTTTATTAAGCAAAACTTCGTTTTATTTTTATTGTAGATCAATTTTAATATACCTATTGTATAGATTCAAGCTTTATGATTAAAATATATAATCCATGTTATAATATTCTAAATATATAAAAATGATATTTTTGATATATGCAAGATATTCAATGTGTTATGGAAATGACTTCTCTCTTTTCCCTATATGTATACTTAATAAGCTATTTAAATAAATTTTCACTTAATGGCCGATTTTTCAGTTTGTTTTGTAGACAGAAACATTTAAAAATCGGCCGTAAATGGAAAAATATTAATTTTAAACTTATCTTTATTTTATAGTATAATAGCTTACACTTAAGTATGTTTGTATAGTTTAATTTAAGTTTAGTATTTTCCAGCATTTTTGATATTCAATTCAAACTCAGGATCATGTACCTAGTTATGTAACATACATTGCATATTGAAGTGTACCTAGAATAATAAAACCGCCGGAAGCCGACACTAACATAGTTGGGAAAAGGCTAGGCATATGCAGTTGATGTGAATTCACATGCATTCGAGTGCCGTAGACCATGATAGCTCTTTTGCTCACAATTGTGTGCGAAAGGAATCTTACGAACCAACCAAGCTTTTTGTAATATTAGTAGAGGCGCTTAATGTTTTTTAACTCTGTGCTCCAATATCATCATTTTGACGCGCAGAATCAAACGATTACTAAAACAAACGTGTATAAATGCTCGGCTTTTTGGCCTATTGTCCGGACTTTTAGAAGGAATTAATAACCTGAATATGGGATAATAATAATACGGGATATAAGTTCGTAATTTTCATATTTCCGTTTTGTTTCAACTATAAAGGGCAAAAGTTTTTATCTTTTGAAATATTGTTAAAAAAATATAAACTGTCTATACTTACTTACCAATTAAAAAATGCCATCGATTCGCTCAGAAGAAGAAGAATTTTCATATAAAAAAATGTAATAATGTATCCGGGGCTTTCGCTATCCCTAACGTCGCCTGCCGTGGCGCAAACATAGAATTCTTGCATCGCGTGATTTTTTAGGGGGAATTTACTAATGTATTAAAATTTTCAGGTCTTTTTTTGGCAAATTCTCAACTTTTAATATGTACTTATCAAATTTCAAAATGGTAACCTTACCAATCTATCGAAGGCCCGTACAGTGCCCCCAACATCTGTTCGGTCAAACAAAATTGGAAACTAATTTCCTTCTTTCGATTTCCTAAAATGACTAACGACGCCCATAACTGCACAGATAAATTTGGTGGCACAGTAGATTGGACAAAGCCGGTGCACCACTCTTAAGGTTAGAATCGCTTGCACCCGGGCGCCCGAACGTAGCGCTAGCCCCGCCCCTTCGCACGTAGCATTGTTCAAAGCATTTTGATCGCAAAGTGGTGCACCGATCGTGTCCGTGATAGTACCTACTTGGGTTATTCTTTAGTAAATAAATAATATATAATGTAAAAAATACCTATTGTTATTAATCTTATCAGGTTCAAATTCTGCTTTCCTCAAAATACCTTTTAACATTAATTTGTACAAATTTTTAATCAATGTGATACACTTGTATACCTACCTACATATTTTATTATAAAAAATGATATTATCAAATAATTAATTGTGCAAAAATAAATACGTTGATGTTTTATTATTTTGTTTTATTTAAGAACTTTACTGCCTCTTTTTATGACCACAACCATGATGAAGGTTTTCCAGTTGAACTGTGTCCCTACCTCGAAAGAAGAAGAGACTAAAAATATAGTGTAATAATATATGCTTCTTCTTGTTCCCATCCATGCACTGTAGTCCGACCCCTGAGTCTGACAACTATGCATGGATGCAGTGTCAGACTGGCCATATACTCTATATAGTCGAGGTAGCGCTTGCCAACCGGGCCCAGCCAGCGCGGGACCCCCACGAGCATGGTGTGCGAGGCTTGCTGCAAGCCAGGCGATAGGTAGGTCAGAACTCAGGGGGCCCGCGCAGGCTATAATTAAGGGTTTATTTCGTTTAAGTTTCAACGCTGAATGTAGTAGTAGACATAGATAGATACCTATATAGAATTTAGGTACCGCTACATAATTCTAATCTACGGTTGTAGGATTATTTGCGCACACTTCAAGAAAACTAGGTATACAATACTTTTTCCACTATTGCCACTTAAAGTTGAGAAACAGTGCAATAGTGTGTTTGCGCCTACGGTAACTTTAAGTGCAATTTTACACTCTAGCTATATCAAACCTTCCCCAAATGAAAGTATTTGGATTCTTAACGCGTCCCTTAGACGCAGTGAATAATACAGATTACGAGATTAGAAATAAAACTCTTCAGATGATAAATACAAGCCCTTACAAACATTTATTCTTAGACTTACACCTTTTAGCTTAATCTAGTCTCACCCTTATTAAAAAAGACTATCTAAAATAGATCCCTTGAACTTTTTTGTAAGATTTTCTTCACATTCTTTCATTTTATCATCGTCTTTATTGCGTTTTAGAATATTCATAACTTCTTCAGTTCCTTTTGTACCGGGATCACTGGTCACTTTTAGTTCATTCACTTTAATTTCATTTTTAAAACGTGGATTGTCATCGTTTTTAGATTTAATAAGTTCATTATTTTTAAAACTACTTGGGCCTTCATAATTGATTTTTGTCAAATCACATTCGTCTTTTTTATTTAAAACTTCACTGTCTTTGATCACTATAGCTATTTCATTTTGTATAAAATTATTTTTAGTTTGTTCTTTGATTTCTATTGGAGCTATGTCAGAGATCTCTTTGCCTAGCTTCTCAAGATTCATTTTTTCATCATCACTGTTATCGGCATCTGTTTCAGTTTTGTTTATTAAAGTAATTGAAACTTTATTCGAATTGTTTGGAGTATTTTTGTTATTATATTTTTCACATGCTGAAGTTTTATTGGCATTTGAAGATTCTTTAATATTTGGTTCTGTGTCGCATTCGTAAGTGAGTGTATCCATTTCTTCTAGCTTTTCGCTACCCATCCCTGATGAAAGATCTGGTTCATAATATAATTTTAAATCACTTTGAGTATCTGAAGAATCTATTTTAAATGTTTTGAGTTGAGAATCTTTTTCCTCACTTAGATATTCATCATCATATTGATGTTTTTTCTTAAAATTATCAATACTGAAGTCTTCAGTAACATCATATATGTTAGATGTTTCTCCTGTAAATTTGGTAACAGTCTCTACGGGTGGTTTTTTGGGAATAACATCAGGTTTGTCAGCAGGCTTTACTAAATCTGTTTTTACCTTTGATCGCTTTATCTTGGTTCCCGTCGCGTCTTTGTTTTTCCTGGATACAACTGTTGTAAGCTTTGGTGGGGGCATAACAACATCTCTTTGGTATTTCTGAAAATAAAACAATAGAAAAATTGTTACACATTTAATAGCAAATTTCAATCGCGTGAATATTTTGTTCTTTCTTAGCTCATATATTGAAAGATTTATTTATTCAAATTCCGAATATTGTAATTTTTCCGCATTTTACAAATAACTTTGAACTCACTTCAAATGAAGCATCCAAATTATCTCTCCTTAAAACAATATCCTCCATGAATGAATCCAGGAGTATCGCCTTTTCAATGACATCCACTGCACTATCCTCATTCGGTAGAAAGTAATATTTATCGAATATCTCTTGAGGATACAGCCATAAATATATTTCTGAAAAACTGTCCAAGTTCTCCTGTAAACAAAGTGTTAATATGTTATTGTAATTTAATAATTGAAATTAAGATTATTTTTAAGTATTAATTCATAGATTTCTAAAAATTTGTTTTTTTTTGTGAGTTGCGAGCAAAATTGAAACTGACAAATAAATTGATTAGCTTATCAATAAAATTTTTATTTTGAAATAATTTCTACTAACTTTCATGTTAATGGGTGTGTTCCATATTTTAAAATCTGTGTCGAAAGTTAGTTTCAATACTTCCTTTGCTGGATTATTTTTATCTGTGTCAACAATAACTATGCTCCAATCTCGTTGACAGAATAAAGGCAAGTTGACCATTGTGCTAATGACTATCAGCTTCTTGAAAGCTTGATTTGTCACATTTATCAATATCTCTGAAATTGTTACAAGTAGGTCAATTATACAATTTGGACTGTATAAGGAACAAGAGTAAAGTAGATTCATTGCCAGGCCATTTAATTATCTGTTTTTATAAGCTATTCCTTCACAATATTACAAATAGTGTGTGTGTGTGTAATAACACGGCATGTGTGGGCTCACAACTAAATGGAACTGCTTAATGTGTATAATCAAGAAGACAACTAGCCGTGGAGCAGGCTGCTTCGTTAATGCTTCTCTAATAGTTAAGGCTGAAATTTTATAACTGATTATATTGAATTAAAAGAATTAATAGACCACATGATATGAAATCAAAGGCCTACTTATGTACTACTTCTACTACTTATGTGTTTGTCTCAGCTGATTTAAACATTTAGGTGCAATTTGGTACATTTTAAGAAATAATAATTATTAACTCACCATCATACAGATCCGTCCATGTAAAAAACCGATCAACCCAATCATGCTCTCTCCCCTCTGGACATAGGATCAAAATAGGCTTGTTGAGCAAATGGCGCACAGCCTTTAGAAACAAAACAATTTGAATATTTCTGCCAAAGCTGAATGGATCATTTATTATTACTCCAAGCTTTTTCTGAAATAACAAAATTATTCTTTGAGGGATGTGTGATCCGATCAGCCCCCAGATATGGCACTTGGATTGTTCATCTCAAGCCATGTACCATACAATAACCACAGAATAACCGAACAGAATGAAAGCTTCATACAAAACGTTTTGCGTAGGTACACTACTACACGCGCATCTATGTGTGCGTGACCTGTCACTGACAAGGCGCGCGGGGAGTGCACCGGCGCCCGCTCGGGTAGAAACCGGTTTGAGCCGGCCGCGGCTGGGTAAGCGCACATAATTATGTCAGGTTTGCCAGCGCGCAGCGGATAAGACGACAAACGATTTATTTTAATATAAAAGCACATATATTTTTTTCAAAATGCCAACCTCATGTACTGTGTGTTTAAATTATGGCAGAAAAAACAAGGGGACTTCTTTTTTTGTATAAGTACCAAAAGGATTTTGCAAGGTATCATTTATCCATACACAGTCATGATGTTTATTACAGAAGTATTTAGTTACGAACTTATAAGCTAAGTATTATCCAAAATAACTAAGATGCCGATAAGAAGAAGACGAAGATTATTTGCTATGTAGGTTTATTGCAGTATTATTTGTTTTGTATTTTTGCTTTAGAAGCCTATGTTTTAGAAGGTTTGTAGGCAAGTAGGTACCAAAGTGTATTTGTTGGCTGTTTTAGTAAGATTCCATTTGACCTTTTCTATTAGATAGGTAGGTAAGTAGGTACTTAATTTACGTATGAAATATTCATACAAGTATATTGCTTAAAAATTTGAATAAAAAAATTGATTTTAATACATTTTTTCATTTCTAACAATTAAATGTAGGTAGGTAGGTACCCCGGATTTTTATTTTCAATAGCCGAGTGACAGCCCTATGAAAATAGGTAAGAATTTTGAACTCATGAATGAAGCTTTCCTTCTGTTCGGTTATTCTGTGCAATAACTAAATTGCTTAATAGATAATATAGTGATAATGTGACTTATCTAGGTTAGTACTTATATTACGGACACTAGCTTTAGACCAGACTTAAAACACAAATGCAGAAAAAATCATTTTTATTGTATGGGAACCTTGTTTAGTTACTAACTTTATGTTATTTAAATAATTTGTTATCATAGCAGCCATTAATAGACAATTGTACGAAATTGAAATTAAGTGTCTACCTAATACATTTCCAAAGAGACTGTTGTAAAACAGAGCCTTAATTATTGCGTCCCTTAAAAATAACACATAATAGAAAACTTACTCGTTTAAATTGTCTGTGGAGAAATCTTATGCCTTCAATATGATGTTGTGGTACATTGCAATTATCTAAATAAATATTATCTTCTAGATATAGCCGATCGTGAGCACTTCTGATCATCTTGTACACTTAATTTATAACTGAAAACAATATTATTATTACACACACATTTTTCAGTCAGGGATTATAAATATAAGGATTAGTAGGTACACTCTGACTGGGATACAGCAATAAGATTCAACATTTTTTCAATGACATTATAGAAACTTTGGCATTACAAACAAGTCCCTCTGGTCCTCACAATCCTAGGCTACCGTATGATTCTGAAACTTAGATTGGAATTCGAAAACGATTGATTGAATTCCAATACATTTTCTTATCACACTTCTTTGTGTATAAAATCCGTAGGCGTCTAGCTATTGTCAGGCGCAACCCCACCTTTTGTTACGCCCTTGCGTGGGGTATCTTTCTTAGATTTGGGAATAACTAAACAGGGGTGAAAGTTGAAGGTTACTAAAACAGATATTAGACTTTTACTCTAGGAAAGTACTCACAGGTAATGTAAATAAATGTTTACGACGGTAAGTTCTGATTCAATCTATTCAAAATAGACAGCGTCATGATTAAAATGTAAAGCATTTCTAAATAAAATAGGGCCACGAACACCGATACACTAGTTTTGTGTACCTCTATGTCTTCAAACTCTTGCATGATGTGCCTGTTACGGTAAACATGATCCCAAAACATGGAAACAGATTCCTAAAAATAAAAGCGTGAAACACTTGTTCACACACCAGAACTACACGTATAACTACTTTATTTCTTTATACATTATTAATTATTAGGCCAAATATGCAAATTAATTCGTATACACGCAAGTAAATCAACAAACACGGAAAATACTGTAGCCTATTCCTAATCCACAGATTATAGTATTACTGGGTTGCCATTTCAAAATTTTAAGTTTCCGCTTTTCGGTTGTGTTTTGGAATAAAAACTACAAAATTGCCGTGACATTTTTATTTATATTTAACCGACTTCAAAAAAGGAGGAGGTTCTCAATTCGATTGTATGTTTTTTTATTTAACCCGTGAGATTAAACTTGGCATAAAAACTTTATTCATTACAGTCATCATAAAAATTTCTTATCGTATCCAAAACTTCTTCATCTTTGTTAAATTCATTGTATAATGAATGACTTAAGTTACAACTTTTGTACTAAGTTAAAACTTGTACTTACATTGGTTCATTTTATTTTTATTTTTTTCATTCACATTTTCTATCATTTCTTTTCTTTTGAAATTTACACAATTTCCTTGGGATTGGATAAAGTGCTTAAACTAGTAAAGTTTCATTTATTGTGGAAGTACATTTTATTTCTCCTTTTTGTTTTTGTCAAATCCTCACTGAAAATTCTTTCAGTCTCTAAAATACAATAAATAATAAAATACTGTACTTTCTCATTTTAGTCTTGGGCTCGGCATTTGGTGTAAGTATCTAGCTTGATATCTTTTATTACAATACGAAGGTACGTTTTTTTTCTCATCTTATGAATAGAGATAAATTGATACCACTGAGGTATCAATACTTTTACTCGATACCGTATCGGTCTTAAGATACTTACCTACTCGTATCGGTCAATTTTTTTACGCATTCAGACTCTACAATGGTCATGACCTTAGAGATCTATACTCTAAGGTCATGACTCATGATAGCCAAGTGGGTATGACCCTCATGGTATGACCGTTGAATGGTAAGTCAGAAGTCTCAGGTTCGAATCTAAGGCGCGCACTTTTGACTTTTCGTAATTTAAGTGCATGAATACGCACGCATCAGTAAGTGGTTATATTGACTTTGATCATTAGCATGTATTATTTTATTATACATGTATTAGTCCTCTGTTGAACATTGAACAACGCTCATTGGAGGTATTTGCATAATCGCCACGCAGGGCAAGCATCACAGTAGCAGACGATTGCTATTACACAGTAATCCTTCTGTGCATATCCTCCGGATCTTTCCCTTTGTCGCTTCTTCTTACGACACCCGCGGGACGAGAAGGGGCGATTCTATTCTTAGGCCGGAAACCACATGGCTCGGCACGGCATGTGCGTATTATAAATTAATAATGTTACCACTTTTGTATCCAAATAAATACCTAATAAAGCTGTTTTTTTTTCATTATGCGTTATATAAATTTTGGTACCGTATATAAATTTTGATCCCGGAAAATTAAATAAAAGTAGGTACTTACATACGTACTGGCCACGCAATTTTTTTTCCGTGAAATATTAGTAGCAGGAACTTTCATAGAAAATAGCTGGGGATAATTTAGTAGGGTAAATAAGTAAATAAATTCCAAAAATATTTGTATAATAAGTATATAAACGATACGAATTAGATAACAGGCGATAATTAGCACCTACTATGTTATGTTATATGCACTTTTGCTTAAAGTTAAGGAAAACATGATTCAGTGTACATTGTATAAAAAATGCTTAAAAAATTATTCATTCTTGAAGTTGGGTGTCCTCTTCTCAACGAAAGCTGTCATGCCTTCTTTGCGGTCCTCCTGTAACAAAAATATATCGCTATTATCACATTAACGGTGTTTTGTGTTAATTGTGCGTGCCACGTGCTGCGGTGCGGCACTGTCGGCGGCCATCTTGGATGCCAGAATTGATACGCGGAACGAGGAAAAAATTTGCCTCTTCTTCAAAGCGCGGGAAAGATCGCGGCGCGAATGAAGAGGTACAGACAAATAGCACCAGACGTAATATAAATATAATATAAGAGTCACTAAGTATAAATTAACATATTTTATTAAGTTGATAGTGAATGAATGTAGCCAACATGCCATATAAAATTTACCACATTAGTTGTTATACTTCAGAAACATTGCAATACTCTAGTTTTTATTAAGAAAAATAGTTTAGCTTACAGTAGCAAAAGTGCCGTAGAAGTAGGACTTTTCAAACTGCAATCCTGAAGTCAAGGTGGTTTCGTAAGCCTGGTTGACGGCCGCCTTAGCCATCTTTACGATAAGTGGGGAATGGGTGCCGATCCTCTCAGCAAGCTTGATAGTCTCCTCCAAGAGTTTGTCTACGGGGAACACGCGGCTGACAAGACCTGAGGAGGAAATGGCATTTACATTATAGTAACGTGGTTTGTAAAGCACAGTCAGTCGCTCCAGTCCTCGTAAGGCCACCCTACTCTCTTTCTACTTCTACCGTCAAGTGGGCCCAGACATTTTGGAACGAGTCTTGGTGGAAACCGGCAGCAAGTAACAATTGATTTCCTTTTGTGTCTAATTTCTCAGTGTGTGAAGGTTAGAGATACTGACCTAAGGGTTGTAAATTTATTTTGGTTGTAAAGTTAGTGCGGGGAAAATTTGCAAATCGAAAATAACCAAAGAAAAAAAGTTTTTTGATAGAGTTGCGTAGAAAGTAGCGCCAACAAAAACATTACAAATTGCATATCAAGTGTATTATTATGAATCTGCAAAATTAAAACTTACCCATTCTTTCGGCTTCCTGAGCATCGATGAAGTTACCAGTGAGGACAATTTCCATAGCCTTTGACTTGCCTACATATCTGGGCAAGCGCTGGGTGCCGCCGGCGCCGGGAATGGTACCAATGTTGATCTCTGGCTGCCCGAACTTGGCCTTCTCACCGGCGTAGATGATGTCGCAAAGCATGGCTAGCTCGCAGCCTCCACCGAGCTAGTTTGTTAAGAAAGGATTACAGTTACTTATTAATTTTTATGTTTCTTCCTAGTTCCTTGTGGTAAAGTGGTGAGTGTAGAGATTCGAATGTCTAAATTATAACTTTGTAACCACAAAAGTTAGGAAGTTGTGATGTAAAAATTAGTGTGTGTGAAAAATAGTTGTTCATTTTACAAAAAAGTTCTCACAGCGAATCCGTTGACAGCAGCGATGATAGGTTTACCGCACTTGGAGACATCTTCCCAGTCCTTAAGGAATCCTTTCTTTGTGTTTTCGCTGAATGTGTTGTTCTGCATCTCTTTGATATCAGCGCCGGCAGCGAAGGCTTTCTCATTACCTTAGGGGAGAATGTAAACATCTTAAATCATGATTGCTTGAGTACGCGAAATAAGCAAGAAAAGTCAGCTGACCAATTATTGAATATTTTAAATCCATTTTAACAATGTCGTGGTTCAAGTAAACATTTGTGTAGCTAGCTATAGCTTTCACATGGGGGGGGGGGGAGGATCCAAAAGTGTAGGTACCCAGATAAACTAAATATGTAAAGGGTGGGGATGCACTGTATGCGCGTACTAGGTACTTACTATTGCTCGTAGTTGCGTTTGCGTCTAATATTCATCGATTTTTACTTTAGCTGTATGCTAAGGGGGGAAGGGGGGGCCCGGATGAAAAAAAGGGACGCAAAAGGGGTAGGTGTCGTTTCATATTCGGAAAATTAATATATTTTAACGGTAATAATTGGTTATTGGTTGGTGATTTGGCAGGAACTACGGGGGCCCATCGATCGGCCTACAGGTACCCTACATGATAATATGTTGCCTATAGGATATTTTTTTAATAGGCAGTCGGAATATGTAAAAAATGATATTTCAATTAGGTAAATAATTGAATCATTCTTACGTAACGGTACCACATTACGTGATTACACACTATCAGGGAATTAACTTGATATCATTTTTATCTACATTTGGCGCGTATTTTGTAGGTATGTCATAAATTCATGTCTCAATCTTAATATAGAGTAAAGTAATATGCTTAATAGTACAGATATGGGTTATTATTAGCAGTGATAGCCTAGTGGTATCCATTGCACTAACAAGTCAAAGGTCAGGGATTCAAACTCAGGCAATGCACCTTTGACTTTTAGAAATGTATTCACATGGAAAATATGAGTGTGAGATATTTTTCATCGGAGTTTAAACCACTCGTAGGCCACTACGTCCGGTTATTTCAAGATAAAAAAAAATTCAATATTACTATTAGAGTCAGTTCAGTAGTTTTCGAGATACTTACTACAAACAAACCTTAACCTTGTTTGGTTTGAGATAAGAACATGTATTTTTTAATTTAAAACGGACTATAAAAAAAAATACCGGTGATGATGATAGCGGCGATCTTTTCGTCGGCATCGAAGTCCCTTACAGCTTGGCCTAGTTCTACAAACAGCGGCCCACATAGCGCATTCAAAGCCTTAGGCCTGTGCAGCTGGATAAGGCCTACATTTTTCTTTGTGCCGACTACATCAGTTTTGATGTTCTCATATGCTGGTGCTGTAAAAACAAATAATTAAAAACACTGCCTTTAGAATCTTCAAAGAGACATAATAATGTAGATTTGTAGAACTTTTGAACACCTACATTTAGTCAGTTTAATGTGCCTTTTACTATTTACCAAGCACAGTTACAGACTTCATGATAATTATGCATAAATAAAATTTTATTTATTTTATTTATTTATAGACTCACGCCTGTATTCCCCAGAGGGGGTAGGCAGAGGTGTGCAGTACACCCACGTTTCGCCGGCTATTTTATAAGTCCCGTGTAATAGGGGGGGGGGGGGAGAATTTCCTAATGGAAAAACCCAATAACACTTTTGCCCGACCCAGGGATCGAACCCAGGACCTCGTGCTCAGCAGTCGCGCTTGCTACTACTAGACCAATGAGGCAGACAGATAAATAAAATAGCATAAAATAAAAATATTTTTTACAAAAAAAGGTACCTTTTTTACGTTGTATCTAGAAGTTAAAGAATTTGCAGTCAATAGAGAAACTTAGAGGAAGCTCCAGCGACAAAAACAAAGCTCTTAAATTAAAAAATGCCTATTTTAATCGAATTTCAAGGTTTTCAATAATTATGTAGGTATTGTGTGTATAAATTATTTCAGACCATATTTTAACCAAACCTACATTCTTAACAGCTATAACGCCATGGGGGACACATGGTGTCCGACAAACAATAGAATTTGCATTGTGTCTGCAGTCTGGCAGTCAAAGTGTTAAACAAAGTGGGAATAAAATTATTTATTAACTATGTATGGAATGTAAATTTTATCTTTTAAAAATATTTATTAATATAAACATGCATTGTGGTAGGTTATGTATGTTTAGATCACTATAGCTGTAAAATAGGTCTCACTGATTTTATTTCATAAGAGGCACAAACACATGTGTGATGTGGCTCATTGAAAATTCCTCAATACTTAGACATATAATTAATTTCTTGTAAAAAATTTCCAAATATGGGAAGTAGAAACTGGTTCATATAACATACAGCTGAAATATCAATAGCCACAAAATTATCTATCAACTTCATATTTTCAACTTGTTTATCACTAAAACTTACATCATAATTAGATCCGAATGAGCAGATATTTTAGCAAAAAGTTGAGCATAATAAAGTTTTGCTTACCCGTGCTGTAGAATTTAGCAAAACCGGTATTTACGGCAGCTACTTTGTTCACCACATTTTTTCCCAACAAAACACGGGTTACAGCACCAACAGAAGCCATTTTCAGTAAGCAGCGGTTACGTCGCCTTACGATATAACGCCTGATAATGTTTAATACCGGCGAAAATAACTTTGTAAGAATTTAGAATGATCAATGAACTTTGAAACTACGAATGATAAGAATTATTAGAATGAAACTGGTATACGGTAATCTTAATACGTGTGAAAGGGAGAAAAATTAGTTTTATTTTGTAAAGCGACTAAAATAAATAGCATAACATATCTTTGCAATAGTTTCAAAGATAGGTGACATCTATTTTAGATTCATATTCATTTTAATTCACACCGCACGCACACCCGGCCCCGCACTGCGCACACGATGCCTAACGTCAATGTCATATTGTCATTGTCATGTCAAGGAAATTGACATAAGAGACAGTCAACGAAATTGACATATTCACGTTTAGTTACAGACGACGCGACGTTTAGTTACACAGGCGAGAAGAGCGTTGACGAATTTAAAATCTTTAATTTGAATATAAAAAAATAAAATTTTCAGTGCAAATGCAAGTTGCATATGCCTCCTCTTCACGTTGGCCAACATATGTGCCCATAATATTGGTCAATGTAAAAAGGCCTTCATGTAGCGGAGGGGCATAAGGTCATTATGATAGGTTCAGTAGGCGCAAACTTACTCAGCCGCAGCCGGGCTGAAATTAGTTTGGCTCTCGGATTTTTCGCGCAGTATGCGTATTCGCATCTCTTTTACTTCTTCTTTCTGTCTTTACTCTGTAGACTTAGATGAGATAGTTTTAAACATTCTTCCAAGGTTTCAAACTTTTTATAAATATACGTATTTTATAAGGAGTTATTAGTATCAGTGTGAAATGGTAGTCAATATTTTTTGAAAATTATAGAAAATAAGGATAATTATTCAGTAAAATATATTTATTTATTATAAACGATACGAATTAGATAACAGGCAATTAATAATAGCACCTTCTACATACATATATCGTTTGCTTAAATTAAGGAAAACATAATTTATTATAGATACTTGACATTGTATAGAAAAATTATTCATTCTTGAAGTTGGGTGCCCTCTTCTCAACGAAAGCTGTCATGCCTTCTTTGCGGTCCTTCTGTAAGAAAAACATATAAAGCTAATATCACACTGACTGCGCGTTCCACGTGCAGCGGTGCGGCACTGTCGGCCGGCACTGGCATTGGAGAATCGCGGGCAAGATCTCGGCTCGAAAGAAAAGAAAGGTAGAATGGGGTTAATAAGTATAAATAATAATAATTTTTAACGCGTGTTGATTGCAACAAACTCTAGGGTAGTATTTTAGATAATAATTACCTATACCTTTCGCTTTTTTAGCATGCAATAGCCTTTACGAGTAAGTATGATGAAAATATAGTTAGGTATAACTTACAGTAGCAAAAGTGCGGTAAAAGTAAGATTTTTCTATCAGCAGGCCTGAAGTCAAAGTGGTTTCGTAAGCCTGGTTGACGGCTTCCTTAGCCATCTTCACGATAACTGGAGAATGAGTGCCGATCCTCTCAGCAACCTTGATAGTCTCCTCCAAGAGTTTGTCTACGGGGAAAACGCGGCTGACAAGACCTGAGGAGGAAATGGAATAAAGTAATAGACACGACAGTAACAGTGGTTTGTAAATTCAATATTATATATATTATTATCAGTCGCTCCAGTCTCGTAAGTACCCCCTTCTCTCTTTCCACTTCTGCCGTCAAGGCCAGACTTTTTGGACGATTCCCGGGAAAAGGGCAGAAAGATGATGATCCCGGTCTCGCCCCGTCTTGGTCTACGGCGATGTCTTTTACAAGAAGCTTTTCTTTTTTTAAGAGCGACCAATTAGGTAGTTATTTTGTTTATGAAGTTAGTGCAGGGGAATATTAACTAAACGATAATAACTAAAAAGAATTACAAAACTGGGCGACATGTTTTTTGATTCAATAGAGTTGCATAGAAAGTGGCGCCAACCATAGATATAGGAACCTTAGGGTCCCTAATACTAAATATAATATGGCAGCTAATTTCTCAAATATATTATGGTGAATCTGAAAAATTAACTTACCTATTTTTTCGGCTTCCTGAGCATCGATGAAGTTACCAGTGAGGACCATTTCCATAGCTTTTGACTTGCCTACATATCTGGGCAAGCGCTGGGTGCCGCCGGCGCCGGGAATGGTACCAATGTTGACCTCTGGCTGCCCGAACTTGGCCTTCTCACCGGCGTAGATGATGTCGCAAAGCATGGCTAGCTCGCAGCCTCCACCGAGCTAGTTTGTTAAGAAAGGATAACAGTTACTTATTAATTTTTATGTTTCTTCCTTCTGGAAAAGTGGTGAGTCATAATTATAACCTTGGTACCTACCACAAAAGTTAGGAAGTTGCGATAAAAATAGTTGGTAATTTTACAAAAAAGTTCTCACAGCGAATCCGTTGACAGCAGCGATGATAGGTTTACAGCACTTGGAGACATCTTCCCAGTCCTTAAGGAACCGCTTTCTTGTGTTTTCGCTGAATATGTTATTTTGGATCTTTTTGATATCAGCGCCGGCAGCGAAGGCTTTCTCGTTACCTTACGGGAAAGTGTGGACATTAATATCGAGCAGTTTTTCTTAAATAGGTAGGTACCTAATGATTGGTTGAGTAGCGTGTCGTGAAATTTTGACAAAAGCAAATTTTTGAAATTTTGAATAAGCACGAAAAGGCAACCATCATATAAAATTTTAGGATCTTCTTAACAATTTTCAATTTATGGCAACCAATATTTCTAAAATGGTTGATAGATTTTTTAAGTTTCAGATGTTTCTTTATTCATTTTAATGTACCTAATTGTGTGTGATATAATTTTGTTATTTCGTACCTAAGTATGCTTAATAGAAGTATCATTTGTCAGAAAAAACTATTATTTTCAGTCATATTACTATCAGTACTATTTTGTGTTATTAACTTATTAAACCTTTTGTTAGGTTTGGTAAGAAGGCCTTAGCCGAGACCAAAAAAAAATCAGCTTGTATATTTGCATGACTGCTTGTATGATTACCTACCTACACGCCTATATGCTTGTTTACGTATTTAACGGCAAGCTTGCTTTCGCGCTGATTTGATTGCTTTACTGTATGCGCATGTGTTTGCACAAATAAACTAATTTAAAAAATATATATACCATCAAGTGTATTTTTCTTTCGATTTAAAACAGACAACAAAAAATACCGGTGATGATGATCGCGGCGATATTATCGTCGGCATCGAAGTTCCTTACAGCCTGGGCTAGTTCTGTACACAGGGGCCCACACAGTGCATTCAAAGCCTTAGGCTTGTGCAACTGGATAAGGCCTACATTTTTCTTGGTGCCGACTACATCCGTTTTGATATTCTCATATGCTGGTGATGCTGTAAAAAAATAAATAATTAAAAACACTGCCTTTGTATTCCTCTAAGAGATATGTAGAAGTTTTTGCAAGAGGCAAGTCTTTTGCTATTCACCGTTTCAGACTTCATGCTGCTAGCAAAAGAGTTTTTGGTTTAGTAACTATTCTTGTTGCTTTTAGCGATAAGGCTGCCTATTGTAACTACCTTACAAAATTTAAATTTTTTTTTTTTTTTTTAAATTGTAATTTCCTTATGGTGTACAATAAAAAATACTCTACTCTACTCTACTTTACTCTTGTTTCTGATTCCGAGATGGATGTTTCTCCCGTTTACAAAATATGGGAAGCCTAATGAACGCTTGAGATTTGTCTGTCACGTGCTGGGGTCTATCTGTAGACTACATGGAAGTGGCCAACCAGGCTTTTGTGGTAGTGATTGCTACTGGTAACAAGAAGATGATTCAGTAGCCATATATAACACTCCAGCCTATATTCATTGGCCTAGAAGTTCCTCTGTAAGAAGCTCCTGCCAAATCAAGAAGTGTGATCAAGAGGAAAACTAGGCAAGAGAACTAAGTGATAATACCACCAAGCCCATGCTCACCTGAATGGCAAAGAGTACTCTCTGAAATCAATCGCAAAAAGAGGAAATGACATCAAGCCTATAATAATTATATTATTGGCCGTAGGTAGTACGTATTGAATTATTTTTTACCACTTTATACCCAGATCAAGGGCCCTTTGAAAGAATTTAATCTCTACCCTAGTTTAATCCGGCACTGAGGATACCCTGAATAGAAAAACTGATGTCTCGTAATGCATGCAATGAATAATGAGGTTACTTACCCAGGCCTTCCATTATAGAACACTTTAGGTATTTAAAGTTCTGTGCAAGTACTAAGTAGTAGGCATTATTCTTCAAATTATTAGTCTTCGAAACTGCTTCTTAATTCTATCATAATAAAGTTCTATTTTCCACATTACAAACTTTTTTTTCATCAAAAACTGGATCTCTCAAAATGCCAAGTTACTGCATAAAATTAAGTATAATATTGTTTTTATATTATACTCATTAAAATAAATACCAATAAGAATTCAATTCATTATCATAGAGTATTCATTCATTGAGTCGATGTCACTCGATGTTATTAATTTCTTTCTGTTTCTGTCAGTGTCAATCTTGAATGAATCTGATTTTGTCTTGTATGACATCTGACAGACAGTCGGAAAATATTTTGGAATTTTTCATCATTCAATCAAAGTCAACTCATAGTCATCAGTCATGTCATTCAATAATTAATTCAATATTTTACTGATTTGCAGCAGCGTTTGCATTGAGTTTTTCATCATGATACTCATTACCTATATAAACTTAATAGGATAAGAGAAAAAATCATTGCTTTTAATCAGCGGCTTGCATACTCTTTCTATGCCAAAATCTCATTCTAAAATCTATAGTCTAACTAGTCTTTCACAATAATAATTACTAAACGAACAAATTATTTTTTATTTACGTCTAGAATGGGAGCTATTAAACCTAAGTTTTTTATTTTAACCGGCGAACCTGGTTAGATATACCTATAATTTACTTAAGTAATGCTTAAGTATACTTATTTCTTTAGAAACATGGATAATTTTCAGGAGTCGGTAAGACGACGTTGATGAAAAAAATATTAACAGAAGTTGCAGAAAAAGGAATCATGACTACAGGTTTTTATACAGAAGAGGTTAGAAAGGATAAGATGAGAGAAGGATTTGATGTGGTGACTTTAGATGGTACAAGAGGCCGTCTGGCCAGAGACCAAAGCTTATTGAGTGGCCCTGTGAAACATAAAGTTGGAAAATATGGTGTTTTAGTACAAGAGTTTGAGAATACTGCCTTGCCATCTTTAGTAAAGGTACCTACCAACACTGCTGCAGTGTTTATAAACTCTATTTACTTCAAAGTCTGCATTTTAACTTCTCAATAAACAAGGCTAATCAGTTTAAATAATTCCAGCCAGACGACACCCAGGGACATTTGCTAGTTATCGATGAAATAGGCAAAATGGAATTCTTCAGTGATTCATTTAAAGCTGCTATAAAAACTATTTTTAGTCAAGCATCAAATTCTATAGTGCTGGCAACAATACCAGTTAGGAAGGGGGATCAGTTGATTGAGTTTATAAGAAACCATAGCAAAGCCAAAGTGTGGATGGTAAATACATAATTGTATCATTATTTTGATCACTTCACTTGTTTTCCAAGAACACAAGTTCCTAAATTATTTTTTATGCGGGTAACCTCCTCATTCATCAAGGGATAAATTTAACCCTTCCCTCAATTCTCAAATAAACTTTGTAAATGTATTTTTTTTTCAATTAGCAATTCAGTTTCTTATGTCTCCTGTAAATTTGTTACTTTGGACTTGTTTATTTGGAAAACAACTGATTCAATTCTTTTCTATAATATTTTTATAATAAGCGACCTCTAATTATAATTAACCAGCTATGGCAAGGCAATCCCACTTTCCACTCTTGGGTATGCCCATGACCACTTGCATTATTGAATTTTTTTTAAGCATAACATTACTCATTATTACTCCATAACATTACCTACTTAATTCCTTTCCTCTGGGTAGTGATGAACTTTTGTACATTCATACTATTATGTTAGCATATCAAAAGCAGCTAAAATCAAAACTAATGGCCAGTGGAGTGCCTAATAAATGCCTAACAACAGTCCAAGGCAAACAACTTTTTTAAAGGTTCATCATCAACATCATTGACTAATCACATCACATCAAAGCAAACTAAATATTTAAGTTACTAGAAAAAGTATCCAATATTTTTTAAATTATAGGTAGGTAATCAATGAGACTTATGCACTTAAGTACTTATATTTTCTTATTCTTTTTAAGGTGACAAGAGAAAATAGGAATAGCATTCACAAAGAAATATTCACAGAAATAATTGCAGCTTTAGAGCTATAAGTTGAACTATTTATTATTAACATAAAGCTGTTGAAACATGATGCTCCAAACATTGTCAGCTATACAGAAGACAGTTAAGAAAAACACTACCAACTATGTACTTAAATGTACTACCTTTAGTGCCAAGTTTTCTTCAAGAACTGAAGCCCTAAAACTTGTGGGTAGTAGGTATTTCTAGGACATTGGTGCTAATTCTCTTGTACACGCTCTAAACTATTTTAGACTCGCCATCTCTCTTTCTAACAGAGATCAATAGAAAATGATAGAAGAATCTATAGAAGTTTGAATGAGTGTCTGAATGACAGGGATGCAATCTTATGAATGTACAATAGAATTTAAACCATAGCTGTATTGAAATAAGGTTCAAATTCTAACAAACATTCAAAAGATTTATTTGGTTTAAAGGTTTAAAAGAGTGATATCAATCTTCAGAAGCAAAAGATGTATAGGTAAATCAGTGATCCCAAAAAAGATATAGTCTGCGTATCTCTAATAGAAGATTTTTAAAGCTAAACTGGTCCATTGTTGTGATAACAACAAGAATTTAGTCGGCATGTCATAGAGGTCTCGTCTAATTTCACGTTATTGCAAAGACATGGGACTAATTTGACAGCTCTTCTTCTTAGTCGATGGCAATCTAAATTGTGTCAGCCCAGAACTGGGCTATGAGCTTGGCGCCTCCAGTAACATCCCTCAGTTCCTGTAGAACAAATGACAGGGCATGATATTAAGTGCCCTATCGTTTGTGGGACAGCACCACATTTACACTCCATGGCAGAGTCATCAATAAAACTCCACCTTAGCAGGACAGCTCTAATTTGATAGTACAATTTGCTGTCCTTTCTCAATACTGTTTATTAGAAAGAGATATAATAATTATACTAAAATTAGTTTAGCGAATGTACATGTACAAGAGAATCAGCACCATTATCGGGATTCGACAAAGGCTTGCGTTGTCGCGACATGTTTAGTCTATAGGCTCCGTATATAGAGCAGAAAGACGCATGCCTCGCAGCGTTATCTGTACGAATTGTATCCTGTGAATTATAAATCATTTGAATACCTTAATGAAACTACAGCTACAAATATAATTATTTTTATTAAATACTAAACATAGGTATTTGCTGTAACTGGCTGGCACATAAATAAAAAAATTGTAAACTATACAAACTTTTTTTTTTACATCTACATGTATGTATAAATATTAATAAATACTAGACAAGAAAAATAATGCTGCTGGAAACAACTGAAAATTATCAAATTACCGTCACTCATATAAACAATACTTTATGTGCAAGATAATTAAAGATGTCTGCATTAAAGTCTAAACCAGGGATGTTGCGGATGCAATTGTTTTGACATCCGCGTTTTTGAGAACATGATTGTGTGGCAGTGGCATTGTGCATACACTTGTCCAATAAACTAATAACTGCAGACTCTAATCGAGTCAGCAGTTAATAGTTTATACATACATGTGTGTAATTGAAGTCTTTGTTCTGTTTGCAACCTTGTACAAGGAATACTCGTTCGTACTAAGAGTACTGGCCGACGAAAGCTGTCCATAAAAAAGTGCGGCAAATTTGAAAAATTGCTTTAAAACCCTTCTTTAAACACTGAATTATAATAATAAAAAAAACTTTTTTGATATTAGGAGGTTTTCAAATAGATAGGTGTTAGGTGTATACTATATAAAATAAAATAAGTTATTCAGTTCTAGGGTGATATTTTGAATTTGCCGCTCTTTTCTATGGTGCCAGATATGTGCCAGACTACTGGCTCGTACTAGTAGTTTCGTAAGTCGTACTAGGAGTACTGTTTCGTACTAGGAGTATCGGCTCGTACTAGGAGAACAGAACAAGATGAACAAGTGTAATATAGACTTCTTAATAAACATTTCTGAAAAGCACCTTGGTAAATGCAAATACATGCAACAAATATTTAAGAGTTGTTAGTAGATGAGGGTAGGTAACAAAATTCAGTGATCATTGACTGATCCAGTATACAGTCAGCAACATAAGTATCTAAGTTCGAACCGTATAAGAACATTGAATAGATAAACAAAAAAAAAATACTTACTTTTATTTTAAAAAGGAACTTTAGTACCGATGACATTTTAATAGTTCTGGTAATTCCACATGCAATGCAACCAAAAGCAATAATTGTTTCAGGATTGTAGTTGAAGAAGTGGTTAATTAAATTAATAATTACTGTTTGAACATCGATATTCGGTAAGAACCAAATATACGGTTAGGTATGCAAATTTTAAATCGAATTTTGGCCTATCCGACAAATATTACAAATGTGTAGTTTGTAATGATGTTTTCATTATACCTACTTGCTCATAAAAAGTAGCTATTGCATGCTGTATTCTGATATTGTACATTGTTATTATTTTGTGTATGATGAAATACATTGTATGTAACACGAGCAGTATGACAATAATTAACATCGGGCACTAAATCTCTCGCCTGTGGCTCTGGCTTCGAATATCCCTTCGATAGTAATTGTGTATGTACCGCCCTTGTAACGCCGAAGACTGTCATTACAATGTATTAAGATCAAACTTGGAAACTTGGCACACAGATAGACCATGACTTGGAAGGAACACAGGTTACATTATATCCTGTGCCGACCTCCAAGCTGGCAAAGCCGTGGGCAAAAGCTAGTCAGTACCTATTAACAAGTATTTTATTTAACAATTTTTGTGGCTGGCTGTATACATACCTAGTAGGTAGAAAAAAATTGCAAATCAGCTGTCATCGTCAGAATAGTCGTCAAATTGTCCTTCAGTTTCATACACTATCTGTGGATTACACATTTTTTCATATTTCACTTTTTCTGCAATGGATACAGGATGGGCATCCATAGGACAGAAGTTGCCTTCATCCATTTTTTTTTTGACGAAGTAGAACCAGGGTGATCGGGGCGGGCTTTCCGGTTTGTAATACTGCGGTATCCAGTAGTCATCAGAGTCCCAGTCTTCTGGAGTACTAGAGCGGCTATTAGGTGACACTGAAACATATTTAAATAAATTTTATTTAAAATAAACCACTTGATTTCCAATCACACAAATTCCAACCTAATGGCTTGTAAATGAGTTAGATTTCAGAATTATTAGGATTATTACAAGGGTCATAAAAAATTGCAAGGGTCATAAAAAACATGTAATGTTACTTAGGAATGTTTCTCGAAAATGAGTCATGATTTATCAAATTTAAAACGAAAACAATAAACATGCAGATGAAACAGCTAAATAAAAATAATTATAAGTACCTAGTGGTAGGCATCCATTCTCTATCATGGCATACAGCTCTTCATCATAACTTTCATCTTCAGATTTGCCATCATCATCATCCCTGATGAATTCATTCTTTCTGGAAATAGAAGAAACATTGAATTACTTTACTCTCTACTCTGGCTTTTATCATTAGTTTCTATAAACTGAACTGGTGTCACGGAACTCACAAGTATATTCCAGTTCTTCTTAATGTCTTAATGTGTAAAAATCTTGGCATAAATATTATGATTCTTATTAAGGCATAATATAAGAATATAGTATAGATAAATGTATATAATGGGTGACCAACAGGTTGTTTGTCTATTCCATCCCGTAAGCTATTAGTCCAGTGGATTGCGGCAAATAAAGAAAAATATATGTTTAATATACCTATCTAATAATAATATTTATGTGTAAAGAATATGTACCATAGATGTAAATGTAAATCTTGGATCTAATCAATTGGCTCCCCCTGGTATATGTATAAAGCAATTAAGCTTATCAATTATTAATTTAGCTTATTACGTTTAAGCTTTCAAAATCATTTTATTTCAGTCAGATGTCAATATTATACCCATATGATGTTAGTCACTCACTTCAACTTTGACACCAAATCTTGAGATTATATGACAAATACATGATGAGAGAGAGAGTTTGAGACTAACGATTATGATTGATTAACAATTAATGATAATGATTGCGAAAATTAACCATTGCATGAAATCTTACCTCCCATCAAATCGGTCAAAGCAATTTAATCTTAATTTCTCTTTTCTTAGAATATATTCTTCATCACTAGGCTCGTCAAAGTAATTTTGAGCTAAGTCTATTTCTTCTAGGTTATTTCTATTAAAGTCTTCATATAAATTATTGTTATACAAATCCAGTTTTTTTAAACAAGGCATGTCATATAAAGTTTCAGGTAGCATGCACAGTTGATTATCGTCTAAGCACAAAATAAGTAATTTTGATAACTTGTGTATATTATCAGGTAAATAAAGAAGCTTATTGCAAGATAATATGCATGTTTCTAAACTTTCTAAATTGCAGAATTCATTTGGTAAACTGTTAATGTTATTCTGTGATAAATTAAGTTCCTTCAGATGTTTATAAATATCTATATTAGAATTGAGAGTATATATTTGTGTATTGCATAAATTCAAGACTTCTATATCACAGCATTCATCTAGTCCTTTAAATGGCACTTGGTCCAGATTGTTGGAAGACAAGCATTCATAGTCGATACTACCTAAACTTACTACTTTTGCATGGCAAAATGTGGCCATTAATTTCACATGCTTATCTAGTTTACAATTATGTACATCTATTTCATTGACTAGAGTAGTATATTGAAGCAATTCCTCAAAGTACCCGTTCGTGAAAGAGGAACATATTTTTTTATTGTTGCTAACATTCAACTGTTGCAATTTTTTAGGTTTCTCAACCCACACCCAAAGAGGTGGTCCTTCTAGATCATTATTTGATAAATTAAGTCGTTTTATATTATGGCAGAAACTAGGTGGGTCATCAAAAAATACGATGGAGTTGAAGGAGAGGTCCAAAGTTTGTAAATTTTTCAGATTCAGCAATGTTGAAGGCACTTCAGTCAACTTGTTCTTGGATGCATTTAAATGGATTATGTTTGGTGGTAACTCCAGTTCTTCACTAAAACTAGTTATATTTCTACTACTTAAGTCCAAAATAGTAATATTTTCCAGACTTTCTATAGTATTAATTATGTTTTTCATTATTCCGTTTGTTGAGCAGTTTTTTTTCTTATTATGCGCGACTTCATTTCCAACCATTGTAGACTTTAATTAATTTACACACGCATTTGATAATTACAAAATCAATCAAATTGATATTTTTGTTACAAATTAAAAATAAAACCGTTCGAAAATATAGTTTTCTCTTCAACAAGATTTGTATTTTGTTTGTTGAAATATTCCAGAGACAAAGACTTGAATGCATGGGTGACAGTTGACACTTCAAGTGACAAATGTGACAATGACAGAAGATTGTTTAGTTAGGCCAAAAACGGAAAAGAATGATCGCAAAACCATAAACAAGAAAAAAAATAATGATCGCAACACAATAATTCAATAATTTTTGAAAAAAAAAGTTAACAGTTAATTTGTCTATCCCGTTGACTGTGTATCTAAGTCTGGCTAACGAAAGATGTCCATAGAAAAGAAGCGGCAAATTTAAAATATCATCTTTTGTAAATATTGAATCTTTTTATTAAAACTTTTTTGATACTTTTCACTAAAGCACTGGCGGTTTTCAAACTACGCTATTTAAAATAAAACAAGTTATTCAGATTCAGATGAAGATATTTTAGATCTGCTGCTCTTTTCTAGTCATCCCTAGTAAGTCTGTGCTCTTTTCTATGGCTTTCCTTGCCCAGACTAGCCCAGACTCTATTTTTAATCCTTTTTCATATAAATGGTAGTGACTTTGAATTACAGGTGCTTTGAATGTAAACTAATTAATTGGAATGAATTTAAAGGTTACTAGTCAAACTAAAAACTAATAATCGGTAGAAAATTAAATTATATGGTACAGTTTGGCAAAAAAGAGTCAGGTAAAATTGGGAGCGCCACTTTTCTTACTACAATTCAAAATTACAAGTTATCTGGTGCTTACATATTTCTATAACGAGTTTTTTGTCATCAAATATAATCTAATAAATCACTTCTAAGTATGCTACTTTAGTATACTCACAAACTTAGGTTTCAAGATTTTTATTTTTAGTTCCAGCTGTGCCTCAGACTCTTTTATTTAATCGCCAACACGCAGTGAGCTAGCGCGGTGATTAATGCTCAATCCTTCTCTATATGAGAAGAGGCCTTTGCCCTACATTGGGACAGTTACAGGCTGATTTATTTATTTATTTTAAATGTACATAACTACCTAAACAGCAAATCCCCTCAAATGGCTCATAGAGTTGCCAGCGCTATATTTATAATTTTGGATTTTTTATATTTTACAATACAATACAAATCCTCTTTATTGCACACCAAAAAAATACATTTAAAATATACATTAAAAAATAGAGAAGAGTACAATTGGCGGTCTTATCGCAGCATGGCGATCTCTTCCAGACAACCTTGAATGGACTGGAGTGTGTAGAAATCACAAGGGGCCGTCTGTGGTGCGCATAAAATTATTTATTTAACTTATGAACTAATACATAATTATATAAGATATATACTTACACACAATTTAATACACATAAATAAACTACATTATTTATACAAATAATAAATACAATATATATATATATATATAATATTAATGGGACAGTGATGGGGATACGGAAAGTAAATCTATAAGGAAATTATGTTTGCTACAATGATAAGTAGTGCTCCCTTACGAGTCCTTTAAATGTGTGCCAGGATTGCGCACGTCTAATTGGTAACGGTAAAGCATTCCACAAACGAACGGCCTGGACAATAAAAGATTTATCCAAGAAAGTTGTGAAATGCATTGGCGTTTTAAGTTTCAGATTCTCTGACGATCTCAGGAACCTTGAATGTGTCTCATGCAAGAACTCGAAGCGCTCTTTAAGATACTGTGGAGTAGTTGGAATAAACAGTATACTATAAAGAAGAGATAGTATGTGAGCATTACGGCGACGGCGGATGGGCAACCATTTGAGCAGTGTTCGAAATTCAGATACGTGATCGAATTTGCGTAAACCAAATACGAATTTAATGCAAACATTCTGAAGTCGCTCAAGTTTGTTTTATTGGTCTTCGGTAATATTGACATAACTGGCATCGGCATAGTCTAGGATTGGAAGAAGTAGGGATTGGGCAAGCGCAGTCTTAGTGGAAATAGGCAGAAAGTTTCTTAATCTACGTAAGGACCCCAGTGATGCAAAAATCTTCCGACTAATCTCCTGCAACTGAGTGCTCCAGGATAAGGTTTTGTCAATGTAAATCCCCAGATTCTTGACATTGTCACTAAAAGGAACGTTAATACCATCGCAAGTAACCTGTGGAAGTAGTGACCAATCAATCTTAGAGATCATTCTGGAGCTACCAACAACTATCACCTGGGTCTTACTTGGATTGACTTTCAGTCCATGCGCCTTGCTCCACGCGCATATGCGCTCCAGATCGCTGTTGAGAGTAAGAACACCCTCCGTCAATTTTTCAAAAGGAGCTTGATTGTAAATTTGTAAATCATCTGCGTAGAGGTGGTAAGACGAGGAAATATGACTGGAAATAGAATTAATAAATATCGAGAAGAGTAACGGAGATAGCACGCCGCCCTGAGGCACGCCAGCGGATAAATCACACCAAGAGGAAACACCATGTTCAATTTGTATCCGCTGCCGGCGGCCAAACAGGTAAGTACGAAACCAGCCAATCGTCGTTGGAGATATGTTAAGTGAGCGAAGCATAGCTAACAGAACATCAAAATCAACAGTGTTGAAGGCATTGCTGAAATCCAGCAATGCGAGAACTGTTAACTTGCCGTTCTCCATTCCCGACCTAATATCATCCGTAATATGAACCAAGGCTGTTGTGGTACTATGACCGGAACGAAAGCCGGATTGGAGGGGATTGAGGAGATTATTTTTGGAGAGGAAAGTATTGAGTTGGTAGTAGATAAGGCGTTCCAGTACTTTAGATAGGAATGGGAGTATGGAGATGGGGCGATAATCGGAGAATGAGGAAGGATTTGTTTTTTTGGGTAATGGGATTACTTGTGCCTCTCTCCACGCTGATGGGAAGACACTGTTAGATAAGGAGAAATTAAGGATGTGACAAATTGCGGGGAGGATTTCATCAAGGATAGGAAGGATCATATTACGGCTGATGCAGTCGCTTCCGACTGCATTGGACGTAATAGATAAGATACTCTTCTTAACACCACAAGCGGTGACTTGGCTAAAGACGAATGGTTGCTGATCTGGGATTGGAACCGATGTGAGTTTCTTGAGTGTTTGGTTTTTTAAAGTCCCTTCAAATTGAGACGAAGCACTGAAATGTTGGTTAAGAAGATCTAAGTTTAAATTTGTAGGTAAACTATTTTGTCGCGGTTTTCCAATCCCCAGAGTCCGTAGGAATTTCCAGACCTGTGCTGGATCATCGTTTGCTACGGAGTTGTGATTTTACTCGAATTGCCAATCAAATAATTCATAATACTCTCATTTTGTGAGAGTCGTGATAGCCTAGCGGTGGTGACCGTTGACTGGCAAATCAGTGGTCTCAGGTTCGAACCCAAGGCGCGCACCTCTGACTTTTCGTAAGTTATGTGCGTTTTATAAATTAATTATCACTCTCCGTGCCTCGGATAGCACGTTAAGCTGTTGGCCCCGGCTGTCAATTGTAGATCTTTGACAGTCGTTACGGGTAGTCAGAAGCCCGACAGTCTGACAACCAGTCTTACCAAGGGGTATCGTGTAACCCAGTATCTGGGTTGTGGAGGTCTGATAGGCAGTCGCTCCATGTAAAACATGGTATTCAGCTGCATCCGGTAAGACTGGAAGCCGACCCCAACATAGTTGGGAAAAGGCTAGGCAGAAGATGATGACTCTCATTTTGTCCCGTTGAGAGCAGTTAGTGACAAATCTACCCTATTGTCTACACCTAACTGAAATTCATGCAATTCGGTTATACGATGTAGAGAGATAAATGAGATTTATTTATTCGTTTATTCTAGGGTACTGTCAATTTATGTATCCCTCAAAAGACTTCCTGGATAGCTTGGGGTACAACTGCTTGAAAGTCTGACCGAATCTTGCAAAATCGCTGTACCTACATCGTCCTCTCACCGCATTCAACACTTTCTTATTATGTCAGTACGGAAAAGAATGGAACCTTATAATGTGATAATGGCTTGAAACTCCATCAGCATCCACCATCGGTAACCACAATCTTGCCTTGATTGTGTGGTAAACTTTCTTTCCCGTCTTGAGCAGTAGGAGATGTCCTTTATCCAGCAATGGGACGGTAAAAGTTTATTCATTTAAAGTCAAGCATTTATAAATAAAAGTCATCTTGTGTATATACAATAAAATTGAACTATTACTACCAAACGGCATTCGCGTAATACAATGGTATTATGATAGAAATAAAAGTTTTTCATAATTTACAAACATTGTTTGATGTAACAATTTATATTGTTGCTTCGCTTAGGCATAAAAGCGTAAAACTTTCCTTACAGGAGAGTTGTTTTATAAACACGTTGCGACCAAAAATCCAATGTTTTTCTCTCTATAAAGTAGCAGTAGACGAAACTGGTCGCGTTGACTGAACCTAGAATGATTTTGAAAAAGTATTTTTTATTTAAGTGTATTTTTACAATGGTTTTAGTTACATTTGTTCATGGTGCTAAAAATTCTGATGAATATAACAGCGGTCACAAACCTGACATAGCTAGACAGGGGAAAACGAAAAAAGCTAGAATGGGTAAAGATTTAAAACAACTCGACGCAAGAACCAAATTATATTCTTCAACATTTTATTTCAAAACAATATTTTTATTTTAGCTCAAAAAACGGCTACCGGATCGTTTTCAAATGTAATCACTCAGATACAGAATCTACCTACTATGGATCTCGGTAGACGGTTTCGGACGCCGTGTAAAACTGGTAATCGTTGTGGGAAGGTAAATACCCGGTATTTTGATTGTTTTCAATTTTATGTTTGATAGAGTAAATAAAGGAAAGAAATTATTAAGAATTTTTTGTGAAGGAGAAAGTAGGAGTCATGATGTATCAGGAAGTCAAAAGACAAGCGGAGGATAGAGAGAGGTGGCGATTGACTCCACCGACAAGAGCCTAGCTCTTAAAATAATATAAGAAGAGAGTAAATAAGAATCGAATACTAAACAATTTATCTTCACAGGTGATCAAGAGGCTGATGGTGCCCAAACTGGCGCAGTTGGAGAATACAATAATGGGCATCATGAAGGAGCTGGCGAAGATGCCGCCTGGTTCACGACTTCCTGACAAATTCACAAAGACAGAACCTATTAAGTTGCTGCTGGATCAAAATTACAAGTATGTTTTCATTTTGTTTACGATTAGGATTACTTTGGTTATTAAGAAATAGGAAGGAAAAAATCAATCGGTCCCATGGAAACAATCAGGGCGCTTAGGATCCATAAAACTTAGCGAGTGTTGAAAAAATCACAATCTGTAATTAATTTGGTCTTCATTAAAATTTTTGGATTATTATAAACAATCGTTTACTGTTTTCAGAGAGGACGTATGCATGGACAAACTCGAGTCTTGCCTTAAGGAAGACAAGCGTCGCAAGCGCATATTAAAGAAGCTTTTCTTCAAGAAGTACAATTCCCTTCGACAGGACCTGATAGGTTATGGCGGCAGAAGACTTTGGGGCGGTGAAGGCAATCTATTCTATAGGAAATAATGTAAATTGTATAATTATTATAATAATTAACTACTTATTAAAACTGGATATTTTATTGGTTTATACATTTTACGATTGAGGATAAAATAATATAAAATTCTGTGACTCTTCAGCCGGCTATATTATTGACTTCATACGGAGGTCATTTTTGTTATGAAAAATCGAGATATTTTTTTTTCTCAATGGACTGGCGAATTTAAGCATGCTTACATCAGCATAGCTTGTTAGATAATAATTCTATACTATATTATTTTATATAGGTACAATATAATACGACCAACATATTTTGTATTAAAATATTATAAGTACTTATACCTACCTACTTATTTTGAGACCCCATTAACATTATATTATATTGTTAACGGGGTCTCAAAAACTGTTCTAACGTTTTCGATAACATTTACAATATAGCGTTTGAATTTAGCGGGGAGCTTTATTTAGCTAGTTTTCTGGGAAAATAAATTTTCTTCTTGTTACATACAAAGGAATAGACTTTTCCGAGCTTTTTTGTAACGAGAAGAGATCGCCCAGATATTGTACAAATGTAGTAATAATAATGACGTAATACTTTTTTTTTACTTCAATGTAACCTTTAAAAAGGTTGTTGGGCACTGTAGTTAGGTTTCACCAAACAACGGTGAGAAGAAAGAGAGAGAGCCTTATGAATACGACGATTAGGTATGAGTTACCAACTCCCTCGACTGCTCGTTGACTACGAACCCACTTGATGGCAAGTTGCATTCTGGTTTACGGCACTCGGCAGATTCCGCTTTGATAGGATTTCTAATAGGCCACAATTGCCCAACGTGACTAATAGTGACCCCCAGGACCACATCCTAATCTAAATAGGCTTAACTTTTATAGTGTTCGAGCTACTTAGCGCTATAACCAAAATAGTCATATTATACCTTCAATTCTGGCCTAATCTATCTTTCCTTGTAATACAATACCGTGACTAACTGACAGACAGCCTAATCCGTTGGTCCTAGAGACTTGAAATTTGAAGAAAATATTCCTTGAGTACCATAAAGGTGTACTATGGAAGGGTTTTCGGAAATTCCACCCCTAAGCAGCCCTGCTAAGGGGTATAGGTATAGGCAAAGACAAAATAAGTAACATTTTCTCGTCTGTTGTGGATAGTTTTTATTTGTTAAGTATCTATTAATGTTTCACAAATAACTGGTTAGTTCCTGTTACCTCACGGAAAAAAAAGTTGTCTGTGCTGTTAACTGTTGAAGACTTTCTTTATCTGGAGCTAATCTTGTCGATTTAGGTCATGCTTACCATAAAAGTGCATTGTCATCGGAACTGAACCAACATGTAAAAATTCAACTCCGTAGGATAGTTCTAATTTAGCTTGCAAGATTTGACCTGAACATACATAGTTACCTACATAAATTGCATGTTAATTAAAGCTTGTAAAAATATATATGTTCAGTGGAATACCTAACGCACCTAATCTTTATTTAACGTGTCAAATTAGGTGTGAAAACAAGTACTTTTCAGCGGTCTACATAATAATATCAGCACCCACAAAATATCTGCCTTTCATCGTTTCCTAGTACTTTTCCTGTAGAAGAAGCTTCGAAACTTTAACTGCGCCAGCTTAAACCAGCCTGTAACTATCCCACTGCAGGGCAATTATACAGGGAAGGAGCGACTATTAATTACTGCGTTTTGGCGATTGTAGACTATTCAGTCCAGGTTCCCCACGATGTTTTCCTTCATCGTTAATCAGTAAATTAACTAAGAAAGTATATATGACATTAAAAATGTCACATTGGTAAATGCCACGTGCGTATAAAGTGGGTCCGTAACCAATGCGCAACCATGACACAACCATAACTCTTGCTAAATTATCAACTGTAGTAAATTATCAAGCAAGTTAGTGTCTACTGTACATAGTCGTGCTGGTTGTTACCTACTCTATGTGACTCTGTGTCTGTGAAACTGGCTGAGTCGTCTGTTCTTTGCCAGGAACCCAACGGTACCAAAAAATCTAAACGCGATTAATCAGAAGTCACGTGTAGGAAACATAGTTATGCAAGCCATTGTTCATAATGTCTATGGGTGTACTGTTAATACACCAATAGCAATTTAATAAACACGCTATGTGTTTACCAAACTTTAAAAGCAACGGAAGTCATTAGGCTTTGACTTGAGATTAGAACGCCACCTTTTTAGAGTAGAACCTGTTTGCAGTGATCGTCTTTGGTACTTAATTTTTTTAAATTATGGCATGTTTAAACCGTTAATTTGTGATCAGTTCATTCGTTAATCTAAAGTAAAAAGACTTTATATAATTTAAAAATGTGTGAAACAAAGTTAAAGTTACAAGTAGTTTTAATAGTTCTATGTATGGCGTTCAAAGGGCTGCAAGCTGTCGATGATTGTAAGAATATCATTAATATTGACTTTTTAAATTCATTAAGATAGTGCTTAATGTGACAGAATAATCGATTTAATCCTGTGAATCATATTATATAAGTTTACGGGACGAATGGAATTTATTACTCACAGAAGGGCCATCACCAAATTACCATGTCCAGCTCTCTGTCATCTCTTTGCCATTCATACCATTGCTGGGAGTGTGCCAGTAATAGAATTAATAATTGACCTAGTTACAGGCCAGATAAAAGACCAAGGTTATAACCCTCTACAAATAAAGAAACATAAATGCACAGGGACAATAGAATTAGGCTCTATCCGCAAATTAGGATAATGTCACTTCACTTCACTTCACTTCTTTTGAATGGCGAGTGAAAGCCTTAGGCCCACAATTAATGTCATGTATGAACTAAGGAGTGACAGTTCTTTGACTTCGACGTATTATGACGTCTTCTGTTTGAAGTGCTGTCTCTGTCTAACAAAAAATGTTCTGACTTTGTAAATTTTTGGAATATTAATAAATTATTTTTTCACTGATTTTTTTTTTGAGAATATCTATTAAAATAGTAAAATCACAATTGCAAAGATTTAATATTAAAAAATAAATGTGTCAGTAGAAAATGTTTAGTAGCGCTTTAAGCCGAGTTCAATGTAATTACAGCTTTACTCCCGTGTTAATTTTGGGATAGTCCGACTAGTTTCGAACTGAAATCACTCCGTTTGAACTGGACACTAATAAACCCGTGAGTAAAGCCGTATAATAATATTGAATAATTATATAGAATTACTCAAGAAAATTATTAACCAGTCTTGCCAAGGGATATCGTGTAACCCAGTAACTGGGTTGTGGAGGTCTGATAGGCAGTCGCTCCATGTAAAACACTGGTATTCAGCTGCATCCGGTAAGACTGGAAGCCGACCCCAACATACTCGTAGTTGGGAAAAAGGCTAGGCAGATGATGACTCACGAAAATTATTAACATGAGTTGATAGTTTTAATATGCTTGGTTATTCGGCTAGGTTGTTTATTCAATTCAATGATTTAAATGAATGATTTTAGCACTATTATTCACGGTCACACGAGCACCCAGATATTTCGGCATACTTCAGGACCATCGAGGTCAACCGCTCTCCGTGGAAGTCTCAGAGGAATATATGGACCAAGATTACATTGCCACGAATAGGTAACAGACTGTTTTATTATAAACGCAATTTTTTATAGAAGTATCAGCTAATGCCTACATCTTTTCTGATGTGATATCGATTCTTCAGTTCTTTCAGTCATGTCTAAGCTCTACGCTACAATTACGTTGAAATATATTCAGTAGTTGAGACGTTAAAAAGTTACAAACAAACAGACACACCTTTGAATGTATGTAATTTTAGCTTGTAATGTTAGCTTTTGGCTGCGGCTACGCCTGCGTCGTGGTCGGACCCGGATAAAAGTATCTATAGGTTTAAGTATCTTATACGTGCCTTACCTATGTGTTGTTATTATTTTTCAGGAAGCGGCACAAAATCGATTGGAATAAGTAAGTATTTAAGGTTTCTAGTAGTGAAAAAAAGTAAAATAAATATCTATGGTCACGCAGTGTTCAGGATTAGTGGTGTAGTTCTCTTAAAAAGCAGGTGATGTCACGAACAGTTTTGGCGTAGCTTTAGATCTACGAGAACATCTCTAAATTATTAAGTCGGTTTCCTCGCGACGTTTTCCTTGTCAGCGCGAGCGGTGTGACTGAACCGCTTTGAATTTGTATTGTTTGTAACCGAATTCCAGGAGTATTCCACCAGGGAGGAGGATTTCCACGTATAAGTACTTATTTCGTTAAGTTTCCTCGACGAAATTTTTTTAAAATCCAGTTCTTCTTCTTCTTTGGTTAATGGCCCACGAGCTGACTCTTGTCAACAACTCTGCCAGTGTCAAGTGTGGACGGCAGCAATAACGACTTGCAGTCCGTCGGACTACAGACATTTCATTTATTTCACAATGCACAATCACCCAGACTGGAATAAATGTCTGTCAAACACACGAAATACAAGCATTTGACCCTTACGGGAATCTAAACCGTAACAGCAAGCGTCAAGGCAAATCGCTTATTTAAAATGTCATTTTAAAGTTTCACTCTAACGAAGTATGATAAAACTTTCCAGAAATCCTTTGGACATGGACGATTTCGATGATGACGAGACCGAAGAAATATTCGATGATAAAGACAAAGACGTTAAAGTACCTAATAAATATAATGTTTTACAAGCTGGACCTGTATGATAACTATTTGTATGTGATTAACGTAGATAATAAGTATAATAAAATTGTATAATACTCAAGATTTTTATTTCCGGATCTCAAGTGCTACTTGGTACCATCAGTGCTCAAGAACAGGACGTTCAGACCCTGGAGGGATTTAGAAATGACTTAACCAAAACCAAGTTTGTGCTCATGCATGAGCGCATTATAAAAGCTCGCACCGGACGCATAAAACCCTCTTGCTTATGCCAGCCCGGGCTGAGCCTGTACCATAAACATGTCCCGACATAATTAAAACCAGTTCCAGCTAGTCCCTAGCACGATGTCCCAAGATGAGGCTCGAGTTCCATTAGGGGACGCCCTTAGTAGCTGTTGCTTTAGGTTTAGTTTAATTGTTTTAGCTGGAGGCCTTTAGGTCTCGCTAGAAGTCCGTTAATCAGTCTGAGCTCCCTAAAGCTATAACTGAGAGAGATCACGTAGGAAAATAAACAAAAGTAACGCCACTGGGTGCTACTTACATAACAGGCTATTAGTGCGACCGTTGACTGGCAAGTAAGAGGTCACAGGTTCGAATCCAAGGCGGCGCACTTCTGACTTTTCTTAAGTTATGTGCGTATTATGAATTAATTATCACTTACTCCATGCCTCGGAAAGAACGTAGAGCCGATGGCTCTAAGCCGTTGGCCTTGCACCTGATCTCTCTCCGGTCGTGTTGGATTGCCGTCCCATAGGACTATGAGTGCACCTGTGATTGCGCACACATTTGAGCACTTTATTATAAGGCCAGGGAAGTAAGGGTTAGGTGTCTATTCTAAGCAACGTCAATAAGCGTTTACTACAAAAATCGTTTTAATCAAAGTAAAAAATGTATAAAAAAACAACTAGATATCTAAATCGCTGTACATCTTCTCCAATCGTTCTTCTATAGAGGCTGGTACACGATCGTTATGGAACAGTGGCATTCTGGCCATCTCCAAGGATTCTGCAGAGTAATCCTTGGAATCTTCAGAGTATTGCTCATCTAAATGGTCTTGGTATATTTTTTCACATTCACTTGGGTGTTCCAATTTAATCGTACTTGGGTGGTACCCTATAGCTTCAATGGGTCCTAAAGTCAGATAGGGTTCCGGAGTTGTCACTTGGAAATGTTTATCTAAAAAAAAGAGACATTTTGAGTTGAGTATAGTTAAACCTACAAGAGTTATACATAATGAGTGACATTTTGTGAATAATTACGTGATTATTACGAGTTCCCATATAGTAATAGCAACTATGTGGGATATACTTCTGATTTGGTGTAGGGATGTGTAAGGTTGGTACATTAACTGTGGTCAATGTTATATTATAGATTATCTGTGGTTGGCAGAAAATAGCAATAAAACAGTAAGACTTCAACCGTGGTTTCATTTCTTTGCATTCTAAATATGTTATGTGACTTCCATACCATAGGTAAACTTACCATCATAAACTTACGTAGGTAACATAAACCAATACTTACGGTCGATATGATCAGGAAAAATGACAGTAGCAACAGTTTTTCCTGCTCCCTCGTCGTAGTATTCTGCAAATATATCAACTCTTGGTCCCTCGTATACTTCTCGGGGACGAGGTTTTTCCGTACAGTCTTGTAAATGTCTCCTAGCAGACTCTTCGAAGGACAGTTTCGGTTCCGTTGGTGGAGGTAATTCAGTAAGGGGCATAAAAGACTTTGCTATTTGAGCGCCGACTGGCCGCACCTTTGTTAATCTGGTGGGAATTATAAAATAGGGTTAAGAGTTACAAAATGGAATCAGGCGTTACGATTATTATGTAGTGTTAGTTTCGCTATTAATCATCATCATCATTAGCCTGTATAAGTCCGCTGCTTAATATAAGCCTCTCCCAAAGCGCGCCACTATTGTGCGCTCGTTGGAGGTATTTGCCTATATAATCGCAACGCTGGGCAAGCGGGTTAGCGATCGCAGTAGCAGATGTTTGCTGTTACACAGAAGGACGCTGCTGTCTAACCTCCGGATCTTTCTCTTTGTCGTTTCTTACGACACCCGCGGGACAAATAGGGACGTTAGACGGTAGTAACGTTCTATTCTTAGTCCAGAAACCACACGGCCAAATTAATTTAATTTAAATTCGCTATTATCTAGTCCTGATTGCGGATTAAAAAAAATAAAAAAATCCGCTATTAATATTAACTTAATAGCGAAATTAATACTTCATATTGTTTTTTCATAATTTTAGGGTTATGAATATTCGAGATGACAGCGATAAGAATTATACGTTTCATAAATAACGAAAGCGTATAACCCTGAGGTTATTCTAGGCTACTCTAGGAGAGAGGCTTTCGTGATTTCTCGAACGGAATAAAGCTTATAACCTCAGTATTAAATGATTAATACTGAGGTTTATTTATATACTCAAAACAAAATAAGAGCCACTACGTATTTAAGATATACCATGAAAATTAAAAAATTACGTTTACGTAAACGTTCCTAATTGTTAATTGTATCTAATTGCCGTCCTTGCCTCTGCGATGCCCTAAAAAGATGTGCACTGCCAGTAACTCGCGATTTATTGAAGAATTTTAACAAATTTTGAATATTAGCTCTCCATAATCTCTGTCAAAAATAAAAAATACAATTCAATTAGGTAGTTAGTCAATTAGTTTCCGATTTATAGAAGTAAATGTGCGATGTGGACTCGTACTCGATGTGTGACGTTATCTCACAACACTCGCTCAGTCTGATCGCGCTCTCAGCTCGTATTAGAAATTACAAATACATTCAAAAATGTCCAATCCAATTACTAGGAAATCATGTGTTGTGCCAAAATGTACAAATACAACCACCAATGCACCTGACAAATTTACTTTTTACTAAGCGGAGCGTTGTAAACTGACGTCACGCGGTCACGTGACTGTTAGCGGGACTCGTAAGTTTAAATGCCTGTAAAATCAAAACTAACAGGTATTTTTCACTACAACAAAAACTACTTAGTGTATTTGTATACATACAAGCTTTACTGTAACAAACTTTCAACCGATTTGGCATACCTAGTAACATTCTCCATTGTCCCCAAGCACGTGTTTATTTAGTTTATGCACTATGATTATGACGTATTCCATAATTAAATCAAATCCGTATTTAATAATGGCGGTAACACTAGAACTAAAATGTTTATGTACTCACTTGTTCACGAGTACACTTCTCCTAATTTCTGAGGACGCATAATACACTTGCATCACCAGTATCAGGTATCGGAACTCCATGGTTAGACACTATAGCATTTTAACAATTCGACGCAACACTCAGGAAGGTCTTTTAAAGGCTTTATCTGATAAATAACAATGAATGGAACTAGCATTGTTGCTACACAATACAACAGGTGGTGTTAGAACCTTCTTATTTTCAGAATCTCTTTGCTTTATTTTCGGAATTTTCGTAGCTGATTTCGTAGAAATGATTTTCCGGCGAACGTTGCAAGAGGTCGACTTTGATTATATAACAAAGAGTGTTATGTAATAACGTACAAACCACTTGCATTTAATAGGGCAAGATATTTATTATTTGTCTAAGTAAATATGTATGGATTGGATCTATGGATATCTAGAAAGGACTGGCGCAATACCAATAAAATCGAAACCTTATTTATTAACATAATATGAATAAAGTACACGTACACAAACAAGTACAGTAATTAATTAATTGGGAAACTAATTCGACAGCCGCAAAATTTGCTTCAATATCTTTAAGAAAGATATCAATATCGAATCCCTTATTACTGCAGAAAGAGTTTTAACATTAATAAATGGTTGCCAGAAATCAATATGGATACAGGACAGCTATATCCTAATGCTATTCTTGGCCTCACTGAAAGAATAATAATGATAAGATAAAATGATTGGTATATTTCTAGATTCCACCACGGCATTTGATACTGTCTACACCCCTTCTGTTAACTAATGGCATATCAGGGTAGAATAGACTGGATATGTAAGGCAGTTACTTTTCTAATCATAGACAAGTAGTAAAAATAGGTGGAGCTATGAGTACACTTTCTATTTTCTGTTCTGTTTACTGACTGGCCGCCCAGTTTGGGAGACAGTAAAAAGGACTTACTTACCGTTTTGTAAACTTATGATATAAATGCAATGTTTCGTAGAAAACAAGACAAAAGAAAGAAACAACGCCAAAAATATATGTTATTCATTTTTTTGGCGTGCTTGAGGGCAGTATGCTTGGACCTACGCTATTCTTGCACCAAACGCTGCAGTTTCTAATAAAATATTCTTGTTTGTAAGATCGCTTAGTTAGGTATTAAGGTCTTATCGTAATAATCTATTCTTCAATAAAAAAAAACAGTTTTAGTGGACAAAAAAAGGTAGTGTTTGGTGGTGTTCTCTATTTCAAAGAAAACGAATGTTTTTTACCTTTATTACGGTACTGTATTTTGATGCACAATTCCGATGGTCAACGCTTATTTTGGAGGTAATACCCATTTACTCTGCTGGCAATACTTTGGATATTTCAAAAACACGTTTAGCGACAAGTTGTGGGAACAAAAACATACTAGATGAGAGAGCAAAATGAGATAAATAAAATTTATTGAGCGTAAATCTAAAAGAATCTTCCTTTTTTCTTCTTGTAAACGATGGGATCCAAGTGCCAGGATTGGTTTCCGCCACAAGATATCAGAGTGAAACAGCCACCGAATACGATGGGTGGGTCGGTATCCGGAACGCAAACATTGTCTTGGCAGAAAGTGGCAGTACCTGATGGAAATTATGAAACTAATTAATTTAATGTTAGGTTTTTTAGTAAAAGATTAATACAACCGTGAACAGAATTTGAACTTCCTGTTTGAATTGTCTCAATCCCAATTCCAAATCAAAGAGATACGATTTGCTTACAGAATGGTATGGTATGGTACGTATCGAATTTCACTTACACTGGCATCTACGCAACATAATTAGGTATATTAAAGTGCACATGCGCAAACATAGCTAAACTTTATTCTTTTAATCATAGTCTGATTATAAAGGAAAGGCATTTCGCCAAGACGTGATTCCCACCCGTGCGGGCAGGAATCCCACAAAGGTCTTGGGCTGGATCAATGGCTTTACGTACGACGCGTAAGGGTGTGCAGGAGCACTCTCACATAAATTACGAAAAGTTAGAGGTGTGCGCTTGCGAGCCTAACACCTCCTAGATCCTAGTTCTTACCAACGTATCCAGTGGGTCTGGCTTGCCGTTTATTCTTGACATAATCAACCACAGCTTTCGACAGCGCATAGAAGTGCTTGCTTGCTTTGTACCTCATTTTGGCTAAAGCGGCGTCGCAGTCACTCTTGTCAGCCCTGCAGTGGTACACCAGGTTACGAGTGTTGGTTTTTATCATCTCTTCGCGGAGTACCTGGTATTTACTGTCCGAGTACAGCATTTGACCGAAGCGAACGTTTACTGGGGAATACATCAGTAAAATAAATTAAGGTTGTAGAGTCACGGTAGTGCCACAGTATGTAGAACTCTTTCCCTAGAAACCACCTTCTCAGAATATATCAGCGTAAAATATCAGTAAATAGTATTCATATTGTTTATTTTGTACGGTCAGAGAAGTCTATAGGTAGGTAGGTACTTAATGTCTGTAGGAACGTGACAATTTACTGGGCAAAAATCTTAGTCATATTTATCCTACCTACCTACCCTACCTAGGATCTAGGAATCGAATGGAAATCTTATGGGACCTAGGCGCTAATTGAAATTGTCAGACAACCTTGGTTGGTGTAAAAATCGAATTCAAAACTTACATCCAGCGCCAACAAAGTATCCTTCCAACACGCCAACATGATTCGCCAAATACGCCAATATAGTGGCCACCACGAGTCTCTTCATGCTTACAGTTTGCCAAACTGAGCACTCTGGCGCACTTAAACATCGAAAAGGCCAATCAACAGATTTCATAATCCAATTAACGTTAACGGCTTGTAAATTGGCGACTGAAGATTGGAAATATAATTGGGGAACTTATATTAGGTCAGCAGTTTATTGAACGGAGGAAATAGAAGCTTTATGATGAACTACTTTTTGCTGACGGCGTCGCCCGCGTGGAAGTCTCACCAGATTTAAAAATATGTCCAGGTCTGGTGGTCTACCTGTGTGTCAAATTTAATCCAAACTGATTAATTAACAAACAAACAAACTTTCATATTTTTAATTTTAGTAGGATGATAGGTAGGTACACTTCCTTTGTGTAGGTAGGTACCTCTTTTGTACTAAAGGAATTTTTCTTCCAAATTCAAGTCTCAAGGATCAATGGTCTCAGTGATCATATGTGTTGTCTGTCAGTCAGTCACGGTACTGTTTTATAAGTTTAAAATATTATAAATCGAGCACAATATAAACCCTGTCGTATACCTAATAGTTGTGGATATCCTTAGCAGCAATGCTAATAGCCTCTCAGTGACAATATACGATAATATTGAATAAAATACAAATACTTCACGAACTGCACTATTTAGCCAGTTTCAATTCCAAATTCAAATTTAATCTAGTCCGTCCTGCTAAAACAATACCATAAACAACAAGAAACTCAAAGAGGTTAGAACAGAAATAATTAACAATAGCTTGCGCAACTGCGTTGTTAATTGACCCCCTCCTGTCGAATGCATGATAGCACCAAAATATACCAACATTTCACGCTTCACTATAATCTAGGCTTTATTTAAGGTGCCATGAATTGTTTACGGAGTTCCAAATCTCGTAGATAGTACTGCCAGACTTTCGAAACTGCTCAACTTCTTCATTTAGACGCTTTAACCAAAATTGTTGTGATAGCCTAAGAAGTATGAGACTGTTTACTGGCAAGTCAGAGGCACCTGTGTTTGCGCGCACAACTGACCATCGACTCACTGTGACCAAAATTCGGTCAGGAAGACATTATTATTTGGCTTCTGCGCCTGTACGTTGCGTTTATAAGCTGCTAAACATTAAGGAACTCATAGCGATCTTTAAACGCATTGTGGGAGAATACATCTATGAGAGGACAAAGATATTAATTGACACGCTCATGTTTTCAGCAGCGTTAAAGCGCTGAAGAGACAGATTCCTTAGAAATCGTTGCCTCAAACGTCCTGCTGCATAAATATCTCGGTCTATGGCACGTAACTCTATGTTAGCACCGCGTAAGGACAATGCGGCACGCGTGCTATCGCTCCTGTCCATCGTCTATAATATTGTATGGCCTCTAACACAGCTGTGATTGTTGTTCACTTTTGATTACATTGCTTTTGCAGTTATATTGTTGAAATAAAAAATAAAGAAATAACCTCCAGCTTTTTGAAAGTCGGTGTAAAAATAAACAAAACTTACAAGTTTAACAACTTTAAAAAAAAATAGTTCGTTTCAAAATTATATGGCGCAAAACCCTTGCTGAAACCTAAAACAAAATATCTGTAATTCATATTTTTGTGAATTTTTTACATGTTATAGCACATGATAGCTTATTAAATATAATTATTTAATAAGAAAATTTGAAAAAACAACTGATAGTTGATGCTAAATGCTGATACTGAAAGTTTAGAGCACTGAGTCGGGATACGTAATGTATTCCGATAGATGTCGCCACACGCCCTAGGCGTGTAAAAGAGATTTGAAATTTCGACTGGTGTCGATGGGATACGGTGGCTCAGCGGTTAGAGCGTCGACACGGTACGTCGAAGATCGTGGGTTCGAATCCCATCCGTATCAGTTGTTTTTTCAAATATTCTTATTAAATAATTATATTTAATAAGCTATCATGTGCGTAAAAAATTCTCAAAAATATTAAGAAAATTGGTAATATCGCATCGGTGTCTACTAAAACTGCAAAGTTTAGAGCACTGAGTCGGGATACGTAATGTATTCCGATAGATGTCGCCACACGCCCTAGGCGTGTAAAAGAGATTTGAAATTTCTACTGGTGCCGATGGGATACGGTGGCTCAGCGGTTAGAGCGTCGACACGGTACGTCGAAGATCGTGGGTTCGAATCCCATCCGTATCAGTTGTTTTTTCAAATTTTCTTATTAAATAATTATATCTGTGATTAACTTATCAAAATTGCAAGATCAGAATCGTCACCGGAATGATTATAAAATTGATTCCAATTTGCGAAAATACGTGAAAACACTTTCTTTGAGCAACGTTTCATCAACGTTGGTGCTCGCTATTGAAGTTACACTCACAACAATTAAGAATTAATTCTGTCAGCCAGCAATGTACGTCTACCAACACAATAAAACCACTAATCGTTTCCCTACAAATTGCGTCGGAACAAACGCACTAATTGTCCAACAAAATAATGCATCAATATTATCTATGGCCGATACAGCGGCGCCCGGCCACAATATAATTAGACGATTGTACCCATTGTCTATGGTTGCCGTGATATATTGTTCGGAATTCAAATATTTACTTGTTTGGTGATATTTCAAAACTGTCCGATTCTATAAATTATTGGTTGCTAGCTTTCGCATTGTAGGCAGTGCTGACGCTGAGACAAGTTGATAACCAAGTCAGAGGGTCAGAAGTCCCTACAGATTCGAATAGAATAGAAATCTTTATTGTATAGGATTAGGTACATATTACAATAATCGTACTAATATTATGAATGCGAAAATTTGTGAGGATGGATGAATGATGGATGGATCTTTGTTACTTTTTCACGAAAAAACTACCGAACGGATTTTGATGAAACTTTACATACACAACAAATGATACATAGGCTACAATTTCAATTATACTCCTAGTACATGTTGTCGTACGGCATTCAATAATTCATCCTAGTTAAACACAGTCAAACTATCTATGTTGTCTAATATTTTAAATCGGAATGAATACTTAGATTACTTTTGATTACATATTGAAAAGAAACATTGCGAGGAATCCTGTCTAGCAGTGTCGATTGGATTTCTTTTAATGAAAAATATATAAAAAGTTATCAGTGCCTTGACATGTTTGGTGTTCGTAAAATGGTGTCCGGAAATTGGAGCTCGGAAAATGGTGCTCGGAAATTGGTGCTCGGAAAATGGTGCTCGGAAATTGGTGCTCGGAAAATGGTGCTCGGAAATTGGTGCTCGGAAAATGGTGCTCGGAAATTGGTGCTCGGAAATTGGTGCTCGGAAAATGGTGCTCGGAAATTGGTGCTCGGAAATTGGTGCTCGGAAATTGGTGCTCGGAAATTGGTGCTCGGAAAATGGTGCTCGGAAAATGGTGCTCGGAAATTGGTGCTCGGAAAATGCAGCTTGTTAAGTCGTTGTGATATAGGTTTTCCTATGAGAATCCGACTAAACAGTCAATTTGCAGACATGATGATTTTGACCGATGCGGTACGGCCGATTAATCGGAGGCTATATCATTTTCATCCAGCGCACGAGACGCTTAATAAACATTAGTCAGGAACAAGAAAACCCCAAGAAATAAACAAGTTTTATCAGCTCCAATAATTGTCGGTGACACCACACAATTAAATGAGCCAATTTCAATACAAGATCCAAGTGGGTGTCTTTTCAAGAATTATGATGAACAATCTGACATGCTGCAGTTGTAGCAGGTGAATTTATACCCTTGATAACCATTTACTAAGCACTAGATGTGAATTATCGACAAATTTAATTTTGCTGCTGTGAAAATTTACGAAAGAATGAAAGTATACCTTATGTGGATTTTCGAACGGTTTATTTGATTTTCTTGACGGTATATTTAAGTTTGTAATCGCAACATCTATGCGGGGTGGTCGATAAAACGATTTTATTGGAGGATAATATTGGGGTAAAAGCTCGAGTTCTCGGCAATTGAGATTGTTTTGTGGAGTTTTTTTTAAAGAGAAGCATAGCTCTTTCTTGAAAACTAAGCGCGACTTTTGTCTCGAATGTGTTCCCAAATGGTGTTTAGACACATCAAGCTACAATAGTCTTATGATAGTGATAATTACATTTTAGGAATTAACAATTGAATTAACAAAACGGTTTTTCTAATTATCATACGCCCTTAACTTTTAATTGCAAATTGCAACCAAATGCTACGTAATTGGTTCATCCACCTTATCCGATATGAATTATGACATGTTAACAGGTATTGGTAACGGCCACACAGACCGCACTTATCATGATTTGCATCAATTCTCTAATAAAAACTGTAATCCAATTACAATTGACATTCAATTTAATTTAAAATATAACGAAACGAATCTGTATTTTATGAGAGTAACGGTATCAGTTTTCTAAGTTTCCTCTTTACGGAGAATCACTCTACATTGTAAACCTCCTTTTAGGGTTTGTTTGAAAATGTTCTTAAAAAAATATAGTATAAAAACTAAAACCCGACTACTTAAAATCTAAAAACAAGCTTCTTAGATTTGAAATAAAATTCTGTAGTCGGAGGCCACCAAATTTACAAAGTATTTACCCTTGAAAGATTATCTAGTACCTATTTACCTATAATATATTAAGGCCTCCGACTACAGAATTTTATTTCAAATCTAAGAAGCTTGTTTTTAGATTTTAAGTAGTCGGGTTTTAGTTTTTATACTATATTTTTTTCAATGATTTTTAGTGGTAAAGAAGCCAATAAAATTCATTTTAATCACAATTTTTTAGAATATGGTAGTTCTTAAATAGGTAGATTTCTTTAACTGTCAACTTCGATTCAAACCTTTAGTCAATGTCATGTATTTTTTTAATTAAATTTATTTCAAAGGTGTCGTCCGCGACTTCGAGCTATTAAAACATGGCCTCATATGTTTCTTAGAAGTATACATGAAAAGTAGTAAGAAGTACAGCTTGGCAAAAAAGAGTCTGGAAAAATTGGGGGCGCCGCTGTCGCACTTTTCACACTACAATTATTCAAAATTACAAGTTATTAAGTGCTTACATATTTCTATGACGAGTTTTTTGTCATTAATTATAATCAAATGAATCATTTTATTTTGATTTTTATTTTTAGTTCCAGCTGTCACCGCCTCAGACTCTTTTTTGCCAAGCTGTATAAGTACACATGAAACCTTTTTTGTGGGATATCATCATAGATAGAGTACATTTACCTAAAGTTCGAGGAAGTAAGTAAGTAAGTAACATGGAGTTGATAATACCTGCTCTAAAATCCCGAAATCATAAACATTACAATTAATTCCCGGGAAATAAGAAATTAATTTTACGTATAATTATTTAATAAGAAATTTGAAAAAACAACTGATACGGATGGGATTCGAATCCATGATCTCCGGTGTACCGTGCCGACGCTCTAACCGCTAAGCTACCGTATCCCATCAGAATCAGTCGAAATTTCAAATCTCTTTCTACGCCTTAGGCGTGTGGTAATATCGATCGGAATACATTAATTATCCGACTCAGTGTTCTAAACTTTGCAGTTTTTAGAAGGCACCGATAGATATTACCACACGCCCTAGGCGTAGAAAGAGATTTGAAATTTCGACTGATTTTGATGGGATACGGTGGCTCAGCGGTTAGAGCGTCGGCACGGTACGTCGAAGATCGTGGGTTCGAATCCCTTCCGTATCAGTTGTTTTTCAAATTTCTTATTAAATACTTTATTATATTTAATAAGCAAACTTGTGTTAAAACATGTAATAAATTCTCCAAAATATTAATTTTACGTTTTAAATACATATGAACTAAATTATTATAATAAAAAGTCTTTATTATGTTTTTAGACATCGGTAACAGATAATGTAATACTTAAATAGTTCGGTACTAAAACTGTTAAACTAATGAGTTTTATTTTACATACAAAATTAATTCTAATTAAAACTATAGGTCAAAGTCCAGTCCATATTAATAAAATCCCGGGATTTAATTGTTATGTTAACGATTCCGGGATTTTTGAGGAGGTATTTTTAACTCTATGTTACTTACTTCCACAAAACCGCAAACCAACGCCATCTAGTTACGAAAAAGAAATCTCAATTTAATTAACATTATTTTAAAATATAATCATAATTTAATAGGCAGTGATGTGTAGAAACTTTAATTTAATTAGTAAATATTTATTGTTATCACGTTTTCACACTGTATGCAGTGTTATAATCACATATATTTATGATAGTCGTAACGGGTAGTTAGAAGCCTGATATTCTAAGAAGTGGTCCAGAATATATAGATAATATATACATATTCTGAATGTGCTCATCAAGACCTTCCATTTGATATCAAACACGATAAATTTACCTTAACTTTATTTTTTTCGAGCTGACTAATTTGTTTTTAAAATCCACCTTATTTGATTTTACGAAATTTCATATATCCTATAACCCGCAGACCATTAAGACACATCGATAGACACCTTATTTATTGAATTACAACAAATAGTTTAGGTGCTACGAGGGAACAGATGAACAAACTTACATACATACATACATACATACATACATACATAGACTGCTAAAATCATAACCCTCCTTTTTTTTGTAGTCGGGTAAAAATAAGAACCAATCGCTATTGGTCTATGTTGTGTTCTATGTTTATTTGTGGGCGTAATACGTACGTATTGGGTTTGTATGTGTAGTAGAGTAATACTAGCCTGCTTTCATTGGTAAATTGAACTTTTTGTTTATAGCGACTGCACACATTTTTACAGCTGAAAAGGGTTGAGTGACTAGTATCATCAGTGTACAGCCATCCAACATTATGCTGAGCTGTGGCGGCCCGATTGGCATAATTATACAATTTTCAGCTGTTGAAATCGCGGACTGCCTTACTTTTGTAAACAATTTTTTATCTGTGTCAAATAAATCTTTCTTTCTTTCTAAAAAAGTAGGAGACCAATAGCGATACTAATTTATTACAAATCAAGAATTATTTCCGTTCCAACCTCTTTAATTTGTTCCTTGTCTGTTTTGATACAGCAGCTTTCATGCTGAAATTTATTCATGACTTAAAGCTGGTAGGTAATGCGAGCGTACCTACCTGTGTAGTAATTGATGTAGTGGCGTAACATTAATCTGACAGGAGCAAGTGAAACACTACCCTAATAATAGATTACAACAACGTTATAATTTTGTAACACCCATAGTTCGTATTTAACGGTTTATTAGTAAGTACTGACAGCAACAACAGTTTTGAAACATAATACTGATGCGGTTATCTAATATTTATGTGATAAAAGTATACATATATTACTATTACATCTGATAACATGATAGGGTTCTTTAGTCTAAAAATATTTAATGTCGAGATTTACTTTAGACAGGAGTGTAAAGTTGAATATTCAATCGTTTCCTGTTGCTAACTGTACTGAACGAAGCGGCATGATTCCACAATACTAAAACTAACTAGACTAATAATAAATCTAAAGTTGAATAATAACAATCTAAATGCTTTCAAAACTAGTACATTATTCAGAATCCGTGCAGAATAATAAAGGTAGACGGTTATCTCGACTATTGTTGCCATTAACAGCCATCTTATAACAGCATTGTTTCCACCAATCCAAGGCACGAGCGCCGTAGATTGCCGGAGATGCACGAAGTTCAAATTTAAATGTGGAATTGTTTTTATTCGATTTACCGGTATTATGTTGAGAGATTTATTCGTTCTGGATTAATTTGATCGAATACACTATAGAGTAGATTTAAAAATCGGATAACCTTTTGACAAATTTCCGTCAGATAGCTGGCGTGAGAGCGTTTTAGTCAGTGCGACTACGTTTTATTAATCCATAAAAAATATTTGACGATTGGAAAAACGCTTAAAGTTAAAACAACTTAGACATAAACTTAATTTATAAAAGTAACGTCGATCCGTGCTCCGTTGCTGCGTAAAAGAAGGAAAAATCAACAATTGAAAGATGAACAAAAAATCAATTTAGGTGGAATTTTCCACAAATGTTTTTCTGATTTTCTTTTACAGATGGCTTGATCTGCATCATGCGGTACAGTCTCAAATTCATCTTCAGTCGTAAAGATATCAATTAATTTCACATCAACAATTTCGTAGTTCCATTAGTTTCGGCACAGCAAAGCGATTCGTGTAGTACAAAAGCATTGTTTACTCGACATTACGCCCTAACTCTTTGTGTTGCTTTTATGGACAATAAATACTGCGCATACACATTGAACAGTGGGCCCAAATTAATTAGTTCTTCGCTACGATCCGATCGCGAACGATTGTTCTAATCGAATTGTTATTATTTTGTGGTTTAAACTGGCAGATGAACGCGGCTTAGGTTTATGGTCACGTCTATCTTTGGTACAGGCTTTGTAAAAATTCAATGAAGTTTCAGGTCGAAATGTAGCTTGAACACGTTCATTGTACAGACGCCAGCAGGTCAAGCTACCCGAAACTGGCGAATTTTCCCAATCAACCTTGAACATTATGCTGTAGCTATAAAGTTGAAAATCTATTAAAGAAATCTGACAGATTGTAGTAGCTTGATGTGCTGGCGTCTGTACAAACACCAGCACATCAAGCTACAACAATCTGTCAAATTTCTTTAATAGATTTTAAACTTTCTTGTTAAATTATTAGGTTCAAAGTTGATTGGGAAAGTTTGACAGATTGTAGTAGTTTGATGTGCATTAATGTGGCTGTGCATGTCTGTAGGTATATCTATTAATTAATCTTGCCACCAAATTACTTCGGTTGCAACTATTACACTCGGCCGTCGTCGCATCTATTCTAATCCATAAGCAACCAATCAAATGAAAGGTCATTGAATGTATAAATTAGGTTTCCGAAACGGAACCGGAAGACGGAAGGACCGAAGAATACTGACAATATTCTAGCTGAAACGGGGTATAACACCGAACGGGGTCAATAGAATTTTGGCTGTAATACTTCAGAAGGTTAAAAGAAAGAAGAAAACATTTATTAGAAAATCACAATACCATAAAAAAAACAATGAAGTGGGATGGGATATTTAAAAAAAAAACTGTTATGATGACTTGATTATGATTGTAGATTATGATTTGATTTCGTGGCCGCTTTTAGAAAAATCGTTTTATTTCTTCAATATCGCCCTTTTTTGTGAAAAAAATACCCATAAAGGGTTTTCTAAATATCACTAAGAAATCGAAATCAAATGCTACGAATGGTCCCCTATCTACGAATGATCTGCTTAACCTTAATAATCGTAACAAACACTATAGTATCATATCACTAGCAGCGCTCTAAGGTGCACTAGTCATATAAGTATAAAATATTATTTGTAATAGTTTTATCAATGAATTGATCTACGCAGTAATATCGGGGCCGTCCACAGCATGTCGTATACAAATGTAGCGCACGCGCGTAAACACTCGATATATTTTATGTTCGTGCTCCTTAACTAGGCGGCGAACAAGTCAGTAGATGTAGCGACTAGCTACTTATACAAACAAGGCCTTAGAACTCATCCTTGTGGAACTCCCATTTATACTTGTGAACCTATAATCGGAGACTAACATTAGGTATCATTTGATCGCAATTTGATAAATAGGATATAAGGGTACAGTTAGACAAAAGCCTTAGACAGATCGTCCCCAGGGCACCCGGGCGTCTTGAGTTTCCTATTAGAGCTTTAACGTAGTTTAGTCGAGAGGCTACTAGTACTGAAACAAGTACTACTACTACTAGTACTGTCAAACTTCAATTACAAGACAGAGATGGGAACACATTTTAGCCAAAGCTCTTACCTTGGAAGAACAAAGGCAAAATTTTTCCTTTAAGGCAAGAACTAATCCACCAAAGCGGAGATGATATGTGTTTTCATAAAACCACAACTCAAGTGAACTCGAGCGGCGCCGCTGGATCTGTCATTTGTATTGAAACATCTCATCTCCTCTCCGCTCTTCGCCGCTTTGGTAGAGTTTAGGCCTTAGTTAAGGATTAAAGACCGCTGCCTCTCATTTCTTGCTCCACAAAACTAAAAAACAAAGTACTACAAACATCTGGGTGTTCTGACGCAACAACTTACTCGCAAAGACTTCTAATAAATTAGTTTTACTTCCTTTTAATATGAGGAGCTCATTCCAAAGAACACTGATTGCGATACCTGACTAAAGTTTAACTTCGTGATCGCTACCTGTGGTGTTTTATTTATCTTTTATCTTGAACGCGATTTTATAACAGTTGGGTATAGCTATTAAATTGAAAGTTAACTAAGCGTATTTAAAGGCTTGTGTGGATTGTGAAGGTGCTATTTATTATCTTGAATATTCTATCTTAAAAGCGGCCAGCTAAACAATAGATTCAAATTGTCTCCAAATAGTCTCGTTAAAGGGATAGAGAAAAAATGCAAAAGAGTTTTTTTGGAGTGGTCATACAATAATATTTCCTTCTATCAATTCATTGTATCAGCCTATCGCTGTACACTGCTGAAAGCAGATCTCTCCCAATGAGTGTCAACCATGTCTGTTTTGGTCAGTTCGCATCCATCTCCCACCAGCCACCTTTTTCAAATCGTTGGATCTATTGTGCCGCAGGGCGTCCCACACTCTATCACCCGTTTATCCATCCGCAGACATAGCTGACCTACATTGTAACTTTAGTTCCCTGCGAATTACTTCGTTGCGAAGTCTAATCCACCAGAGAAAATCCAAAATTTGCTTTCTCTATTACATGATGAGCAATCTTTAACTTGTGGTCCAAGCTTCATAGGTAGTATCTTCTTTCGGCTCCTTAAATCATACGTGTAGGATAAAATGGTTAAAGGCGCTGGTCATAATAAGAGATTGTGACAAAAAATCTGGCTAATGATTCCAAAGTTCAAAACTTTTGTGGAAAGAGAAAGTCGATTATGAGTAATATTCAATTCATCATCAATGAAAAGCCACTAGCCGGTCTCACTCACTCTCGGGTTATCGAAGTTGTCTTCTACATTCAACCATTTCAAATGGTGGATATGTTACAGTCAAAACCCTTAACCGGTCAAAACTACTTTTGTCTGGCAAAATCAGTCAAAAGTACTTTTGACCATAGGCTTTCGTCAATAGTACTTTTGACTGAAATAACAGTCAAAAGTGCTATTGCCCAATGAAGCTGGTCAAAAGTACTTTTGACCAACTGATTCCGTCAAAAGTAGTTTTGACTGGTCGTGTCAGTCGGTTATTTTATCATACAAAGTCAATTCTAAAAATAATTGAGCAGTCCAATAACTGAATGAGCGGTAAAAATGATGGAATGAGCAGTTCGATAAATAGTTCGGCAGATTACAATTCTGTGTATGGACTTTAGGGCACCCCGAATCGGACAGGTTAGGTTAGAAGGGGATGGCGGGGTCGTGTGAGCGAGCGAAGCGAGCGAATAGACCTCGCCTTCCCCTTCGTTGTTATTTTTTTTAAAACCACCCAGAAGTAGGAGCCCCGCGAAGCGGGGCTCCGTCAATTACATGATAAAGATTATTTTTATTATTTTATTTATTTAGATTATTAGCAAATATAATCAATTTTATAGCTTACCAAAATTATCGTTTAAATTATAGCCTATCACAAAAACTATTTTACCACACGTAACTGCTCATTCAATATTTTGTACTGCCTCTTTAAATGAGTGCCCTTTAATTTCCACTCCTAACGATTAAAAGTAATTTTGACTGACTATCTAGCGGTTAAAAGTAGTTTTGACCAGGAGCGTCAGTCAAATCCACTTTTGACCGCAAATTTACAGTTAAAAGCACTATTAACCAATGATTTACCGGCAAAACTACTATTGACCAACCTGTGCAGTCAAAAGTACTTTTGCCTGATTTTGCCAGTCAAAAGTACTTTTGACCGGCTAAGAGTTTTGACTGCAACAGATACATATACCTCTTGCACGAAATTCTATATAGAGGGCTAGCTTGTCTTACTTTATTATGTAACTCATTGCTTACTTTATAAATCATTTAAGCTTCCGAAGCGAACACTGAAGTTCCAATTTTTTCTAGAAAGAATGAAATTAAATAATCTAATTCAAGAATTCAACATTCGAATAATCACAGATAAACTTTAATAAGTATTCAAGAATTAGATTATTTAAATTAAATTATTTTTTTAAAATTAAAAATTTTAATAAAATTATATTAAATAAATATTTTGCGTTATATTGATTTAAATAGAAACTTCCTGCGACAAAATCTACTTCCCGACTTTAGTCCCGTCCCGATGTCAAAATATTATATCGGGCATCAAAATACTTGTTTTCTATCCTTTACATACTATGACTAGAACTGAACAGTCCCAATAAGTAGGCCTTTGATGTTACCTTATCTGTTTCTTGTTGATCTTGTCTATCTGCTATTACCAGATCAGGAGATCATAATGATTGTAATCCGGTCGGATCTGATTGTAAACACAATGTTTTCTGTCGTAGAGATGGTACTTAAGATGTATGCCTTGTGTGTGGCTAGTTGAACTTTGTTTCTTTAGTATATTTCCGACTGGCTGTGTGTCTTATAAGAAATATGAAGTATATTTTACTGTACTAAAATGTTCCACATTTTGTTTTTACGTCTGCATTTAATTTAATCTTTATGAGAGTTAAACGTATTTCAAATATTGTCCTACCGTCTTTTTTATTGCTGCTTTGCGTAGATTGTTCCAGCTCATCTACTATAAACAAATTATACCCATAAAAACCCTATTACAAGAGAATACAAGTAACAATAGTAATATGAAATCAAAATCTCTCAATCCTGCTTTGTTATCGGAAATCCTCGGTTGCTATCGGCAATCTTCGGGTCAGCTAGCAGGTTGAACCGAGACAAGATCGGTACATTTAAATATCCAGGCTGAATGTAAACAGCTAGTATCTGATTAAATGCTCGTGGACTGATATTGGTCTGTCTTACTACTGATTTTCGATATTCAAATACCTATGTTTTTTTTTATAAATTGCTGCAGATCGATGACAATATTAAGACTATCCTCGATAGCCAGGACTTATTTTGGGTAGAGTTTTTTGAGGTTTAAGGTATTGATTGAACAGTGCTTAAAAAAGGAATCTATTATACGGGAAATAGTGATGTCCTCGTTTATATTCTAAAATAAAATAAAAATGTTCTTTAGTTTTTTTTTAAAATTCCCTTTAGTTTTATACACGTTCTATCATAGATCCGAGTATTAACACCGATAGCGATGCTAAAAGTTGTTAAATTGTATCATATTCATTCATACTGCATTCCATCCGGACCACATTTTACGACACAATATCAGATGCATGCATGTATAACATGCGGTTATAGCTCTTAAAATTTTACTATTCACCTATATTCATAATAAAATGAGCTGTTTACAATATTATATTTTTAAGAGCGTTTGCGTAGTTAGCTATAATTTTATATTTTGTGTATATAAAGCGAGTCAATCAAGTCGTTTCTGCATAGCGGTAAAATATGTAATGGCTACACTACAATGGTGAAAGAAAGTAACTTATTGAAAACATAAGACAATCGTTACTTAGTCAAACATCGAGAAATGAGACAAAGGAAAATAAATTGTTACGTGCATGGGCGTAAAGCTTTCACATGGGGGAGGGAGGGGGGTCCGAGGATCCAAAAATGTGCTAAGATAAAGTAATTTTTGCCTGAGCTTCATACAGATAATTTCACAATATGCGGTGCGTGGGTAATGGGTGGGGGATGCACTGTATGCGCGTACTACTAACTATCGCTCGTAGTTGCGTTTGCGTCTAATATTCATCGATTTTTATTTTAGCCGTATGACAAGGGGGGGTCCGGACCCCCTAACCCCCCCTCCCCCCTTATATACACCCATGGTTACGTGTATCCGATGACGTGCCGTTGATAGATGAAAGGTTATCTACGAACTATTTGAATGGACTCATATTTGTGAAAACATTGTCGATGGACGATGAGACATTTTAGTCCTATGATTTCCAGAAAATGATTGCATATCTTATCTGGGCATAGAAATATAATTCTTGCGAAGATCTGGGGTAATAAGTATAATTTGCCATTGTTTCAATATCACCAGTAACTAGGAGTTAAACTTAAACATAGGAGCTCCCAGCTCCCAGCGCTGGGCTAATGGGGATGGAACTAATCTGTAACAACTGCCTAACGTCGCATAAAGAGGGAAACACACGGGAAAAATATTTAACCGTACCTGCAAATTTCAATTTCCTAAAGAATTTTAATCTAAAACCAGATGTAAGATGGAAATGTTATTATTATAGTAGAAATGATGAGTAATCGTGATGGCGCATTGGTTACGGACCCGCTTTGCAAAGACATAGGTGTGGGTTCGACCCATGGGTTCGACTGGCATGTACCAATGTGACTTTTTCAATGTCATATGTACATACTTTCTTAGTTAATGTAAGACATCACTAACCAACGGTGAAGGAAAACATCGTAAGGAAACCTGGATTTTAATAGTCTGAAAGCGACAACACGAAGTGAGTTAGCGAGGTGATTAATGCTCAATCCTTCTTTTCATGAGAAGAGGCCTTTGCCCTGCATTGGAACAGTTACATGCTGATTTATGATTATTTTTATTATAACATCTATTAAAAATCAATTCACTACTTTACATTAGTAATGTAGTAAGATTACATGTCAACAGTATTAACGTCCCCATTACATATCCGTATATTTCTTGATAATGTCTTATTTACGAATAATCTGCTGCGTGGATGTTTCAATAAGCGAGCGTGCGTTGCCGATGTGGTAATTGTGGTCCAGTGTAACTCGCTTGTGTTGTTTAGAGATAGCTAAGTGCTAGTGGACTGTAATGGGCTTATAGGTGAAATCGAAGAGTACTTAGTCATGCATACAGCTTTGTGATTTTTTTATATACCTATAGCTTCACGACCTTCGGCATACCGTGCCGATACTCTGACCACTCAGCCACAGTATCCCATCAGAATCAGCTGAAACAAACCTCTTTCTACGCCTTCTATTACCACACGCCCTAGGCGTAGCAAGAGGTTTGAAATTTCAACTGATTCTGGTACTAAGCTAAAGGTTCCAAAATAACTTTTCTTTCAAAACAAAACAAGATTTTCTCTCATAATGATGTACTTCATCAGTTTGTGTCGATTTCTACCTCGGATATTAAATGAAGTTCGATGAATATAAATAACTAATTTTCTGATGATACCGGCCAGCATTATTTATTATGGTTTAACGTCAAGAGGAGTGCCAAGATGGCGACATCTAGTGAATGGAAATAATGGCAGTAACACAATTTTACTCCAGTACCTACAGCTAACCCTTTGTTCAGTAAACTACCTCTCACTTTATATTCAATAGTACATTTTTGAACCTAAATAATAGAGATAGCCGAGTCTTCGCCAGGTTTAGCCGCAGCATCCCATTACCGGCAATTCTTATCAAACGCAATCCAAATGCGGGTGGCATATACCACCAAATTATTTTATCCTACAAGAAAATCATTTTAAAATGTTATACCAACACCATAAGTCACAAAATCGCTGGTTTTTACATATATTCAAATGTAAAGGTAACTTTGCCCAACGAATAGATATTGGCCCACAATGACTATTCGACATGTCAAACAATTGAAGAATTTCTGAAGCAATAAAGTCTATATTCGTTTGAAGATTATATGTCGCATTGTGGTGTTTCGAGGGCTGACGGTGGAGTGTTCGAGCGATATTGGTCTTTAATGTAACGAGCAGTTAGAATGTGTCTTACTAACGAACGTGATAGGCCCGTAATGGACTGGCTTCACGCCACAGATGTCATCGCGGCACAAAAATCTATGGAATAAGGACGCTAGAACTATTTTGAGATAAGGCACCGTACTCTGAAGATGATATCAGAAAATAGCTGTACGCTGAGAAAATACAGGCACAGAAATAGCAGAATAGTTCAACGTAGATATGAATATAATTATAGGTATAAACCGAATACATATGTGATCTGAATTTATATTCGATAGGTACATTCGCTCAGCCGTAAAAGTAGAGTCGCCGACAGCTAAACCGTAAGGTCAGTCAAAGTTGCTAGTTGTAAAAAGTTTGAACGGATAGAATATTTTGTTTCTGGTAAGGGCCTTTCCCCTTTTACGCAAAGCTAATGAGTATTTTTTGAAGGCGCTATTCTGGCAAACCAGGTTGCAGCATTGATGTACAACCCACCAGATCAATTTTTTTTCTCTTCTGTTGACGGTGACGCTGGTGCTACTTGTACATCGCTCGCACTATAACCCTACCTTACCCTACCTCTACCCTACCATATACCCATATGGATATAATTCTTTTTTTTTGTTCTATTCTGCTATTCTAGGTAAAGACTAATCCTACAAATCAAAAATCGCTCCAGCCGTTCTCGAGTTTTAAATGTTCGAACAAACCCGACTTTGTTTTATAAATTTGTGTAGGTGTATAGGTTGCAGCTGTAAGTGATCATCAACCTCTTTTTTAAATTGAAAAAGTATCTAAATACGGCTCCACTCCTTTACTTTTGCTTCGCAAAAAAGTCTTAGTACGCGTTAAAATCGCGTTCGTCGTTACGTAGCTAATCTGGCATACAAATTGTTGTTTACGCTGTGTATCTTATTTGTTTATCAGTTAGACGCATTTAAAAGCTTAGTAAAAGCCTCCTGGAGCCATTATACGCTTCTGCAAGTCTGATTGTTGGTGTTATTGCTACAACAAAACAATTATGTAGATGTTCGAGACACAGCTTCTTACTTAGGTAAGTAGATATCACGAATTGTAAAGTACTAGTGGTATTTTCTTAAGTATTTTAGGTTGATAGGACTTGTGAATACTACTTATACGTACTTTCGCCTAGAGGTCTGTCGAGGAACAACGTGTGGTTTTTTGTCCTTGCGTATCGGACATAACGCCATCACCAGCTCTTGGTCTAGCACAATTAAGGATTTTCCACACGTAAAAAATATATTGATAGGATTTTCGCAACAAATTGGGGATTGGATATTAGTTAAAACTTTGCTGCTTATTTTAAAATGCCTACTTTTCCAATATTTTTGTTAATCTACTTTTTTGACTAATTCCACAGGCAGACACAGCGACATCAACACTCGACTGCCAAGTTTCAGAGCTTTAGGTCTATTGGAGAGATGAAGATCGAGGAGCTGTGAGAGTACCTTATATATTTTTTAAATTTATTGAAATACCAACACTAAAAAATATATCTAAAGAGTAGCAAAATACGTAAACAAGACGCGAATGTGCATGTGACTTATACCTAAAAGCAAATTGTAACAATGGCATGGTGGACCCGTATAAAAATAATTAATTAAGTAATGTTGTGACGTATCAAAAAAAAATCTCACGCGCGTATTGAGTATTTAGGCAATTTTATGGTATGTTCAACATAATATTACTCGTATAACATGCATTTTAATATAAAAATATCGACTTTAAAGGAGCGACGGAAGTTCTTTATTAGTTCTTGAGTTAATGAAACAATATATCTGCCAATTAGTTCAGAAATCTCGTGGGAACTGGTGTTTAGTACAAAAAGGTATTTGAAAAATAACCAAGTTTCGAAATGTTTCGTTACTATCGCTTCATTTCGACACTAACTCCTATCTAAGTTAACTAATGCAATTACAAAAACACAACTTTACTTAAGATAGGTTTAAAGAGTCTTGAAGACAGTCATTTTGCTTAAAATGACGTCACTTGCATTGCATCATTTTACGAGTTTGAATCTTTGAAAGTATTGGATACGTTTAAATAATTTTTACAAGATACCTACATTATAAATGTAGTTTTATCACGGTACGAACAACGATACATGTATACACCCAAATATAAATTCCAAAGTTTTAAAAAAAATATTAGCCGAGCGACCGGCATAGCCATTCAGCCAGGTACATTCTGGATCAAGGTAGGTACTATTCGCGGGTTTAAATTCCTGCTCATAGTCGATTTTATTTGTAGGTGCAATTTATTTTCTCTCAAACATCTCAAGTATCGACGTTATTTTAAGGAGATTGTTGCAAAAAAAAAACAATTTGTGATTTGCACCCTGGATAGTCTGTGGTTACACTTTACATTAGGTCCATTGATTTAGTAATAAGATTAAAAGGCGTAGTCCTCATCTTCCTGGTAAATTTCAAGCTACGACAAATTATTACGACATGAATACACATCAACGTCAATTTACGAGATCATTAGAATCTTAATTAGACAAAGTGCAGAAATGTGTACTTTAGCTAGAAATTATATTCATGATTAGTCTTCGAGCTCTTGATATAATTTACTATGTAGTCCCACTACTTTTACTGTATGACACGCGAATTTCAGAGGATTCAATCCTGAAAATAAAAAAGGTTGCGCTGGCAACACTACCCAGCTTACGTCATTCACTATTTTTTCGCCGTGATCACGCGCACGTTATTTTTTCCCTAATTTTTATTTGGGTGATAAAACTGAATATTATTGTTATAAATACAATTACATTACAATATTTCCAATATGCAACGTGAAAGACGGGTCAAGGAAAGAAATAATATGGAGAATACTAAGGAAAGCAGCGAAAAAACATGGACGTCGAAACCGGCTATTATTTATTACACCACCGGCACCGTTACTGGAACAAAAATGTCAATAAAAGAAATATCATCATATCAGTATATTTCTGAGAAATAGATTCAGGTATGTTATCTATAGATAAGAAAAGTTTCTTAATTTTCAGCAGAGGACCCATCGGTGTCGTGCTTTTTGTACATGTAAGTTCATGTTACAAAGTTTTCTCTAGTTGAGAAAATAGCACAATAAACTGGTATATCTAGAAGTTCTATGATATACGCGTACCTTATTATCCCACGAGGGAAATATTGGATACGTTTAAGATCAGTGATCTTGTAAGTTGTACATCAGACTACGATATAGTTATCTAATAATGTCTGTATTATAGAAGTTCAGTCGAGTAATAGAATGGAACGAGTCCATATTACTAGCATTGGGCATAGGTTGCCGCTGCTGACTGATATGATTTATGTAGAGGAAATTCACTCAGAAGTGATTTAACAAATGTAGAAAATGTATTTACATGTTGCTAAGTAATATACTACTTAATACCTACTTCTATTAACTAATAAATGAACATGACACTGGCAGTGCCAGATAAAAAGAAATGTACAATTCATTTAAGTACTTCAAAGTTTACATAAGAATTATTGTATTTACCGCTACCATAAGAGAGTTTGCAAAACTGTTGGGACCTGAACATCTTGTTGTCTTGCTGTGAGCTATTGTTTTATTTATATGAGCCCCTAAATGAACACTGACAAGATCAAAGTATTAGAAGAACAAATGGTATAAATTATTTGATCATATTGACTTTCTCAATTATAAAAATAAAATTATAGTGTGTAAAGGATGATGGCAATGACTATAAAAACTGCAAAAAACCCTATTTGACAGTTTAAGTGGTATAAAAAAGAGTGTAAAGGATATCATCTTATAGAAATATAATATAACTTACCCAAAAATGTATACTGTTAGAAGCGCCTAACTCAATATCAAGCCTGCTGATTGATAATATAAAGGGTAAAGACAAAGGAGTAGAAGAAAGTCAGCAACAGTTGGGTTTAGCTCTGTCAGCAGTGCTGAAAGTAGTAAATAAGTTGGTATTTAACCAACAAAAATGCTGATGTCTCTAACATTGAGATATTATTAATTAAGATGTCTTGAGAAGAATCAGTGTTTACATTTGCTGACACAGTCATTCGCAGTAAATTGATTCCAATTAATTTGGATAAAGACATAGTAAAGAAATAAATTTAATAGAGCGGGATAAATATCTGTTTAATGAAAAATTCAATGAAAATGTTAAATCTATAAACGCAGTGTCAGAGGAAGATTCTTTAATGTAAAGAAGTCTATTATTACATGGAGGCTTATTAGCCTGTTATATTGTTTCTGCTGTAATCAGCAGGAATAACATTGTTACAAAAATAAGAATAACTTCCATGCCATGCCTCCTCCCATGTGTGAGTAGACTCTAAACGGGGGGGGGGGGGGGGCAATATCATCAGGAGTACAGGAAAGGAAAGGAACACCAATCCAGGACCTCAGGCAAGCGGACAGGCACATCATCACAGGTCTGTGAGACAGACTTAAAGGTAAAGGCTTTTACAGGCCGCCTTATATATTATTATTCTTGTTGGCAAAAAATTACACAGGATAAAGTTATCCTATCATAGCAACAAGGTTATCATAAAAACTATTCCATAATATTTTACATGTTCAGTCTTAACTGAAAATATGGACTTTTTAAACAAATAGATAGACTATTGAGTTTAAGTGTTTTTAGCTTACCAAGCTGTTCAGAGTACTTAAATTGTTAAAAAACATTACAGTGACTCCTATTGGCAGTATGAGACTTATATTAGTATTAAATTTAAAGTGCCTTAATAAGTTTATTAATTTTTGAACATTTTAAATGACATACAAACGCCTTGTAAACTAATCTTAAGATTGAATCTTGATAATCTTGATCACATCACCATAGATTGGAAAGGTGTAGGTATATTTTTAATACCTATTGACAGTATACAGGTATACTTTGGTTTTTACTATCATAATATTATTTGTGAGTTCAATTGCATGTGTTTTAGCTTATGTATTGATCCACTGACTTTCACTAAGATACTTACCTACTAAAATTAGTAATATCCTATCTTCAGAGTAGGGATATTTAAATCAGTTATCATGGTGACAGTATTTGTATTTTAATGAATTTACAGAAACACCATTTAATGAATGGTTAGAAAATGGTAGTTAGACTATGTTCCTGTTAAAATAGGTATCTTGTTCTTTGCATAAATATGGAAAAATAGTAAAAAATATTCAAGTGCATCTTGTATTGTTGAATATTTTATAATGATCAAGTACCTACCTGTTTAATGGTTTTTGGACTGAGGAGGATAAGAAAGATCACATGAATATTTAGAACTTTTAGCTGCAATCATTATGTGGGTTTACAATGTTTTGTCAAAGAAATTAATTCTTGCCACAGCAACGCTTATATATTAATAGGATAGATGGTATTCATTTCATGAATTTTAATAGTTTGTGGTATCTTAATGGTGTAAAGCTCGCAATATTTGTATATTTGCATCTTATGTAAAGTCTAAAGACAAAAAAGCTATCTTAGTCTAGAAATAGAGGTGTTGATTATGAGTGAGAACTATTCTATGGTTTTATGTGAGATAGTTACAATTTGGTACTGTCAGCCCATATCATCCCACTGCTGGGTAAAGGCTTTCTGTTTTATCTGAGGTAGTACCTAAGATTTAAAAAACCTCCCACAGATTTATTTGTTTCTAGAGCCAGCACAAATGTCATAATATCAGTCTTTGGTTAAAGATCTATAATTATGCGGAATATAGGGATACTTTTTACAGTTAACTGAAAAAATTACCCATTGTTTTATGCACTACTGTTTGCATAATTTCAAGAGTTAAAATTAAAGAAGATAATGCTTTTGGCATTTGACTAGTCAAGACAATTATTATTGTCACCTCCCAAAAAACCACATCCTTTTGACAGCAGTCTTTCTTTTGGGCAGGTGTATTACCAGGGAAGCATAAAGAGACTACTGATATAAGATGACTTTATTCAGGTTATGATATCCTCATTATCGCATTCACAATACAATATACAGTGACATTAAAAAAGTGGTAGGTTTTCTCTGTAAGGATGAAAACAAATTTGAATTATTTGTTTCAAAAGATAGTAGAATTTCTCACAAAGCATTTTTATAATATATAGTTCAACATACACTTCCTTTATTACTATTAAATAAGCTAAGTATATCATTGATCATAAGTTATGATATTGGCACAGATTCACAGATAAAAAGATTTTGAAGGAATTTTCAAATAAAGAGCGGCTCATCCTAATGATACTTAGGATCTGTCGCTAGTAATGAACTTTAAAAAAGGTAATTTTATATAAGGTAATTAATAAATGAACTAGAGTTATACTCAAAAAATTCTGTTAGCGTTTACAAGTACACAGAGAATACGGGAATCTATATAATGAGATGCATAAACATAGAATTCAGTGATTCATTTGTAAAGATGATAATTATTGATGTAATTAGGACATCAAAACAGTAAAAATAAGAAATTATACTTCCTTAATTTTTCAAAAAATCTTCTATTTGTCCTGTGATTACTTACTCTGCTATATTGTATAAATGATAATTAATCATTTAAAAAGCTTGAATTAAACACTGAAAGATTATATTGTTTAGTTATAATTATGTCAGAAGGCAAACAAGTCGTTAGCTAAAACAAGTAATGTTGAACAGGGGGTATACATTAATAAAAATTAAAAGATTCACACCTCATTTATATGTGACACTCATCCACCTCATTAGCAATTAGAGGTGCAATTTTTAAAACTGCTGGTTACTCTCAGTGGGATCTTAAGTTTTCTTTTGCTAATCATTATAATAAACCTTTAGCTAGGGAAACTGATAATTACCTACCTACTATTTATTTGCAAAGGCTGTTTGAAATGTTCAGACTGATTAATGTGATTATTTAATAATAACACAAATGATTGTTCAGTACTGTTTGTTAATGAGGATTGTGATGTTTAAAGGGGGTTTGAAAACACTGATATAATTATTCAGTATTATTTTAATTTTCATAAAAAAGATTCATGTACTTAATTGAAATGTTTTCTTGTCATAGGAAGGATTGTACCTATTTAATTATTTTCTTTTTCAACTTCTTCTCTAAACATCTACATAGTAAATTATATCAAGAGCTCGAAGACTAATCATGAATATAATTACTAAATTAAACGAACTTACCTTAAGTGAAGTTCTATTGTAATTATATGAAATGATTAGTCTTCGAGACTAACAACCCTCCCAAGCCCTAAAACAATTAAAGTTTGTTTTACCCTGGAATTGAAGTTGAAAAAGTATTTTGTATCCTAAATATATGACCATACATGATATATATGTGTATATATTTAGTATTTATTCCAGAATTGCTCTAAATAGAATGACGTAAGCTGGGTAGTGTTGCCAGCGCAACCTTTTTTATTTTCAGGATTGAATCCTCTGAAATTCGCGTGTCATACAGTAAAAGTAGTGGGACTACATAGTAAATTATATCAAGAGCTCGAAGACTAATCATTTCATATAATTACAATAGAACTTCACTTAAGGTAAGTTCGTTTAATTTAGTAATTTATTTGACAGACGCACTCCAATTGTACAGCGTTTGTGCAAACATTGTGCTAATAAAATTGAAGTTTTACTGACTGATATGCTGGTCTATAAATTTTCTGAATCGCTAAGATTAGCTGGACGTGTATTGCCGTCATATGGGCAAGAAAGGATAGAGTAACATTGAGGCTGGTATTGCTTAAAATTGATTAGGTATATTTGTCTCAAGCTAAATCAAAACTAAAATACTTCATTTTAGTTTTGATTAAGTATATTTTTTTAAACCAACCTGCACAATAGGTTTTAGGTTTATTCTATGTATCCTGAACGTGTATGTGTAGTTTTTATTAAACTTAGGTACCTATTTATTTTAGTCTGCAGAAACATTCAGAGCGAAACATTTCACACAAATAGTAATGTCCTTCTGACCAGATATCGAAGCGGTCAATCTCAACAGAGATTACGACCAACGCAAGACATATTATAATGCTCTTATGACCTTATTTAGCCCATACCCAACCCCAGCTAGGTACTTACAGAACTTTTGTCTTTTTTCTGCTTCTTCTGATATTCTTTAAATACCGCAAACGCATCCAGATCCAATTTATCAAAAATTCGCTACAAATTACCCAGTGCGCCCAATTAAGCATAACCCGACCAAATAAAACAGTCGGCATCACATTCGCTACTTTACGATGCTTGTTCGCAATTTATTGAGAACACGACGCTATTTATTCTCGGTCGGTTAATCATCCGAAGGGCTATGAATTAGAATCAACCTGTTGTTGATGCACATCGATCATAAATTCATAATTATTCGTTTTGCTTGTAAATCTTGGAGAGTTGTGGCTTTTTTAATGGTTGTAATTAAATTGTAAGGGATATTTATTGAAATGAAATGTAGCTACGTGTATGTATGGAGATTAGTAATATCGATTCATGTTAGTTTGTGATTGATTGAAATTAAATCGATTAGAAATCGTGTTGATGTAAATGATCTCGTGTATAATGATAATGGCTTTAAATGCTTTTATGAACATAGTCATAAGTACCTACATAATTTGCGCACAATCTGTCTTCCAGAAAGCAAATTTTTGCAAATTTTTTTAGAGCAGAAAAAAGAAAAGCAGTCAGGCACACTGTGCTATGCCTGTGCCTGACTGCTCCTTGGTTATGACTAAATAATTTTTATTGGCCTTCGTGGCTATGGAAGCCGGGACTAAATGTTCCCAAGCGTATCTTTCGTGTATTTTATGGTATTTGTTTTATATGGGTTTACGAAATACCTAATCTGAATGGTGTTCAACATCAGCATTATTTTTGTAGTTGTAAATATCAAGGTCTGTAGTTATCGTTACCTAGGGACCCCTAGTACGAGTTTGAGAACCACGCGAAAGTTAGTGAGAGATTCCTTGTCCTTCCCAACCAACGAGTAAAAACGAGACCTACTCTTTTGCCCTACCGTAACACCTGCATAGAATACATTAATTTAATTAGGTACCTATACACTGTTCATTCAAAATAAGCGCATCTAACACTGTCAAAACAAATTAAAATACTGTGAAACTAATTGTAGAGCTGTGAACAGGAGCGGAATTAGAGGCAATTCTTTATTTTCTCATTTTGGTCAAAATGGTTCAGTGCGAGCAGTTTAAAAAAATAAAACTTTTACGGGATCGAGATCAACCTGTCTCGCCTGATGGAAATATTTTTTTGAGGGTTTCATGATAGACTCATGTTTACTACTACCGGAAATATTAGTATATAGGTCCGTCCTGCACGACTATGTGTACCCAGCAGGACCTTAACGAGGCGACGGACAGGGCTGTTGAGGTTGCCACATAGGTCGAGTAAAATTTAAGAGCAGGGTCTTGACTCGATTTTAAGAAGTATATATGTAAGTAATAGGGATGTAGACTATTTAAAAAAAAAACAGACAACAATTCCTTAACACCTTAGTCCGTCACTGTTTCCTATTACGAACTAATATCACGTATACCTACGATTAATTAAGCATTTGCACGAAGCAACCTTACATCGGGGTACTTTTTAGTTTATACCACAAGCTGAAGCATCGGTCCTGTTGTCGTTTGAGATGTGACTCTATATTTGGTTTCTTTAGGGACGCACATGAAAATTTTTAATCTATATTTTTTCTGTCAGTTTTTATAGAAAAATGAAGAAAGAGAAGTATTTAATTTTCAAGAATATATCATAGTTGTTTTAGTGAACAGTAGTTTTTATTCCAAGGTTTTATTTGACTTGCAATGTTTGTATGTTAGGTTCACTCTTGCAAGCTGAATAAGAACAACTTCATCTTATCGTACGGAGTTAAATATTCATATTATGTCTTTTCAGCTCCGATGACAATGCATTTTTATAGTAAGCATGACCTGAATCGTCATCCAGGATTAGCTCCAAATAGGATTTTTTTAACGGTCAACAGCACAGGCACTAAATTTTGGTTATAAACGTTGTTATAAAAAAAACATAAACGTCGGATTGATAACCTCCTTCGTTTTTTTCGTCGGTTAAAAACGTATTACTTTGATAATAAGATTCGTCTTACACGGGAATTTGGAGTGATTTGTTGTTTGATGAAAGATTGGCGATTCGCCATCTACGCTTGGTGTCGTGTCGTGTGTCACAATTATTTTAGAGATCGACTGATTTCCATCTAAACGTGTGTGCTTTGATGAATTAAATGTTTGTAGTTAACATGACAAAACCATAAACCGTTTTATTAAAAAACAAAGCATCAGTAGTGTAGTTTTTAAAACCCTCATAAAAACTCAATCTTTTCCAGGTTTTTCACGATTACTTTAAGTTGTCGTGTAAAACAGATTATGAAAACAACGAAAAAAAAACCCTTATGAATACTGCCGAACTTTCATAGTATTTAATAATAATTGTTGGCATGTTGACAACCCTAGTGCGACAGTTCACACCTCGCACCCGCCTTAACAAAGTCACTTCGTCTGCTCTTCTGTCAATTAGCTAGCTTTAGGCTATGAATACTCAATTACTTGGCCATAAAGGGGTCGACAGAGAAATCTCCAATTATATTCACAATTGTCTCGTGAAGGTGGTAGAACAATGTAGTTTATTTTAGATAGATTTGCATAATCAAATTATAATCTGAAGCTACAGAGTGAGTCCCCACGATAAATATAGTGACTGTTAGATACGTCATAATTATGGGACACAGTAGGAAGTCTATCCTCTATTTTTCTAAGGTAGAAAATCCATTGTTACGTGCTATCTGTTTAGTAAAATTATTAAGGTTTTCAGTAAATTGTAATCAGTATTAAAAAATAGCGCTAAACAGAATAGGATCATCTTTTACTGGTACATGCAAATAGAGCGTTTAGCGTAGGTAGGTACATATCCTACACACTTTTTTAAAGCGCTTATAGCTCTAAAACGCTATCTCGCTCACACATTGAAGATATAAAATCACTGAACATAAGTTTAAGCTATTTCAGAGGTTTAGCGCGAGAGGCGCCTTAACTCAGCTACACGCTAGGATTTTCTCCTGTATCGTAATTTTACAATGCACAAGCATGTAGACTGAAATGATCTATCCCGTGCAGGAATCGAGTGTGCGTCGTCAAGTGCAGACGGCGGATCGCTGGTCAGCTAAGTCGTCTCGTTAAAAAATAATTGATTGAAATTAATGTGAAAAGTGTACTTTTTACATGCTTCCTCTCTTAAGCGGCTATTACACTATGATCTTTTTAGAAAATCTTTTTAGAAAAAAGGAAGATATAATTGAAGAAAGAGCGGATAGATTCCGATTTAGAGCGAAAAGAAGGTCCCGACCGCACTACTTCTTAAATTGTATACTTTTTAGAAAGGTGTAGTCGCATCGCTACGCAATTTGCAACCTTATGTCATTCTATTACGACTGCAAGTTGTCTGTCCTATTTAGGTTTCTATTTAGTCGTAGTGTTATCGTTGGCTTTCGATTTTCTGTTTAGATTGTTTCTAAATAGATTTTGTAAAAAGATCATAGTGTAATAGCCGCATTACTTTTACGCCGAGATTAGTTTGCGTGAGTGGCATTTGTTGGATGATACTAAAATATCAATATTATATTAAATATGTTTGAGTAAAGTCGAATCCTACAAAGCATGTTGGCGTTTTTACAGTTATTTGTCGACAAACATGTCAATGGAGGTGCAAATTATCGCCATTTTCTGTCACTGTATCAAATGTCAAATGTCACATGCCATCTAAAGGGGATAATAGGATCACAAGTTTCGTGATACTTGTGACAAATGTTGCATGTGAATAACAGAAGATACCGAAATGAAATAAAGATGTTTTAGACATATTTTTATCAAACAATTAATCAGCAAATAAAAGATACGAATGTGACATACGACTGCAATGTAACTATTTGTCTAATTGTCAATTTGTCAGGGTAAACTGATAAGTTCCTTTTGTGAAACATTTTAGTTAGTTAACATTTTAAAGCAAATGAAGATCGTTGGAGATGTTCTAAGGCCTACAATTGCATGCACATTTTTGTTCTTATTTTTTAAATTATTACAATGGAGATAGATGCTAGATTTTTTTTGCAGATGGCGCTGCAGGAACCTGAGCCCTGTCAAGTTTGTTAAGGTTTTAGGATATTTGGTTATCTACGTTTTTATCATTTAAATAATGACAAATAAAGATAAAATATATTTTCCATTGCGGCTAAGTAATGTAAAGGCTCAACTAAAAACGATAGGGGACAGGAAGAAATGCAGAGCTAAATAAAAAGCAAAATAAAACCGGAAAACGGTTTATTAATAGCTTCTCGATAAACACCTGATGTTTTAAGGCTTATTACTAATTACGTTTGGAGCCTGTGAAAAGGATTTTTATTTTCGGACTAAATTAAAAAAAGGTAGAACTTTTGTGAACTTAATAGAAGTTCAATAAGGAGATAATCTCGCAATGGAGAACTCGACTATTACTCCTTAATGAAACCTAACTTTCAGTGAGTCCAGTGTTGAGTAACACACTTTTTTTAGATAGATATAGATAGACTCACTAGCTAAATCTATCTATAGGACGTACTTATGGTATTATCACTATACCTTTTCCTTTTTATTTTTTTAAGAATCAAGCCATACATAGACTACAGCAAACAGATAGCCAACTTCCCACTCGACTCGCATTGCGCTGCACTTAATAGTATTGTTTAATTGTATTCGCAAGGCTGTAAAGTAAACTTATCGCGATCTACTGAACTTTATATGATATCTACTAATGCGGAATCGTGTGTATGTTTATCAGCAAATTAAATGGTAATGGAAGAGAATCTGTGGGCGTTGTATGGGAACTACGGTAGGTAATTATCATTATGAAGATTTGTTAGTAAGTAATACCTAGTAGTAGTAATTAAGCTTGGGTAGTTTCAGAAGTAATACCTAGTAGTAGTAAGCTTGGGTAGTTTCGGCTTCTACACATTCTGTAAAATAACTAATTAAAGGGTTAAGGCTTTCTCCTTTTGTTCTTCAAGGCACTGTTACCATTATTTTATTTTAAGCAGTGATGACCTAGTAGTATGACCGTTTCGTTGGTCAAAGATCGTAGGTTCGAACCTCTGTCTTTCGGTTTCTTATTATCACTTGCTAAAGCGAAAACCAACAAACTTGAGATATGTTTTTATTGTAATGTTCCCCGTTTACAGGCGGATTAATCTCTGACACTACAAAATAACGTCCAGTGAACCTGTAAATATACACATACATACAGAAGAAAGGGCAAAACTAAGGATAAATAGCAAAAAGAAACAGGATGACATAACTTTTTGTTACTATTACAAAAAAGTTTTTCCAGTGAAGAGAATTTAAAATTAACCGATATCAAGCAAACCCTGGAACTAGGTCTTAGTATGTAACATTTGAATGATACAAAGCCAACAATGGTTATTGTGGTACGATTGATGTGTGACATGAGAATTGAGAGCCAAGTTATCGCTGGCAGAGGAAGAGTATAGATAATACTGGGTACTTGTAAGTTGTACACATAATTCATGCTTAGTGTGAAGTTGTGAACAGAGAATGGTAGATACAATACTAAGATTTCAGAATAAATACTTGGTTTTGATTTGAACATTGTTCTTTTGTTTTTTTATTGTTTTCAAACACAAAATAGTTGAGTAGGCTGTGTGTAGTTTGATGGCCATGTAAAATGGCAAATATAAACTTTTATCTTACTTGCAATGTATATAACAATGTATAACAATATATGTGACTATGTTTGCAAGCTTGCAAACTTGCAAGCTGAATTAGAACCACTGCAATGCATTTTTTTGGTAAGCATGACTTGAATCGACATCCAGGATAAGCTCCAGATAAAGGAACTCTTCAACGGTCAACAGCACAGATACAATTTTTTGCATTTCAATAGGTACGTTTTGTTTTAATATTCCAACATAAAATCCAATAAAAAACATTGTTTTGATAAAGACTTATTCTCTTCTACTCGTAGATAGTTTTTATATGGTATGTCATATCATATATCTCATAACTACGTAAGTCTATATCAATATTGCGGATCGCCTTGTATACTCATAAATCAATGCTTCCCTCTCATCTTCATTTCAAAATGCAAGTAAGATTTTGACACCTACACACTTACCGTGGGTGTCATTAAATGCATAATATACACGCACTCAAATGCAAAAATGGATTTGGATTAAGCTGTCACTTGCAGACAAGACTATTTATTTATTTTCGATTGAAGTAAATAAATTATCTTTCCGATATATACAAAAAGAAATATTTGAACTTGGGAAGTTACCCATGGTTGTTACTAGAACCCTTTATTGTTTTGTTGTTCTAATTCTATGTGGTTTTGACACCCAGAATACGGAAAAAAATGATATTTCTTTTACCTAATTAGACGCCAAGCAATTTTCATTATGAGAAAATAATATCTACTAGAAGTAGGGTAAAATAGTACTAGAATTGGGTTTAATAATATTAGAATTTGGGTAAAATAATTTAGTAGTATGATATAATAGTACTAGAAGTTGGGTAAAACGATACTAGAAGTAGAGTTAAATAATTCTAGAAGTTGTGTTAAATAATACTAAGAGTAGGGTTTGATAATACTAAAAGTTGAGTAAAATAATACTAAGAGTAGGGTGAATAACAAGGATTTATGGACGTAATTAACTTCATTTATTTGTTTCAACCAAGGCCGGCTACAAATTCAACCTCAACCTACTTACACCGGCTGCATCACTAAACCTAATAATACTTGCATCAGAGTAAAAAATGACTTCCAATTTCAAACGGGACATTAACGTCCCTACATTAGTACGAGACCTTTACAGACCCCAATATTTCTATCCTCGCGATTTCATCTTTCAAAGTCGAGAGCTACGCAAAGGAAATTATAGCAAACTGCGTCTACGCCTGGCTTAATCTGTGATCTGACAGTTTATAAGTACCGCTTAATTTGCTAAGACAAACCCTTAAAAGGGGCGTTCCGCTGACGATTCATCATTGTAAGGCTCATTGGGTTGGAGATGTGAAATAAGTGAAAGGCTGTGAGCGACTTTAATATCTATGATAGACTAATTTTCACAAATACTTATAACGATTCTGTGTGTGTGTATACAAACTTATATACACTACAATTATATACTATTATGTATATAACTTATTGTAAAGTGTACTTAATGACTGTGCGATTGCTTGTGCAGTTGCTGTGCTTACAGTGATTGGTGTTTTCTGATTGTTAGAGTTTTGCGAAAATGACATGTCTATAAGGAGAAAATCCTAAAAACTATGTTTTTTTTAAAGAATATTAACTACAAAACTTTTTTCTTTAGTTTGTTGTTCTTCCTACAAAAATGTAGAACTTTAACAGGGTTTTCTTCCGTGGTCATTACAATGATTATTTACTTATTAAACGCTTTAATCTTTAAACTTAACCCTTAATTGGTATCGTCTTCTATCAATAACACTCAGATATTATAAAATGTAATCCTGATAACGCCATTAGAGATGTTGCAGCTCTATCCACCGTAAATCGATTGAATGATGTTATCGATAACGATTCTATCGATAAAGTTGACCTGCAACGCTGTTCTGTGAGATAAACTTCCAATGCGTGAATTATCAAATTGTTGGCTTTCAAAAGTCGATTTTTTTAAATGACGACAAATTAAATAAACTAAAACATGTGTGGCGCTTGGTGTGACGCACCCTTATTTAATTATACCTAGTTTATGACACTCGCACGATATCCATAAAATAATCATATTATGACCCCCATTTATAAAACCGTCATGTATTTTAGGAGTTAGAACCCACTGTAATTCCTGAATTACTTCTTAACCGATATTTGCCCTCATTCAAACTTTTATACGCGGCAAAAATATATTTTTTTTATGTATAAAAACTTTTAAAAAAGTGTTTAGGAACGTCAGGTCATCTAAAAAAAATTTAATCATATAACAAAAGTATCTATAAAATTCTAGTAAGTAATATTAAAAAAATACTATTGAGTATGTTTCTTATTATAATAATAAGTGCGATGGGATTGACGTAGTCTCAAATGTGTATGTAAATCTCTTAAATCATCATCATCATCATCATTTCAGCCATAAGACGTCCACTGCTGAACATAGGCCTCCCCCAATGACTTCCAAATCTCTTAAATAAATAAAGAATAATAATAAATATTTAATAATAAATATTTATTTAATAATAAAAATTTATTTCAATAACTTAAATTAAACAATACAGATTATAGTAGGAATACCCTTTTAAGCAATGAGCATGCTTGTGTTAGGGTCTTCCCCTCTTCCACGAGACCTTAGCTATTGAAATGTTAAACTATAGAAAAGAGAAAGTCATTAATTATGTTCGATATGAACTTAAAAAGAAATTTACAAAGATTACTAAACTCAATAATCTTATTTTGGTTTTATGCAGTTTGGTATATGAATTAACCATAATTAACCAAACGAACGAAGAAACGAACCGACGAAAACGAACTGACAGATTCTTCCCTGTCACCATACAGTAGAATATTAACAACTTTTTAATTTAATATCCTCACTTCGATTTAAAGATAATCGATATTATCTAACTCTACAATTACTTTGTACTAAACAAAATACCAATTTATTTTCTCAAAATGTATTATTTACTTCAAATCCTTAATATTTAATCAGAATTCCATTTAGATTGATCAGGTGACGGTTTTAAGGCTTGGCGGAGAGTAACCTATTATTTTCACACTTAGCACTTAGTAATTTTCAGACATAACGTTAAGAAAATTAGTTTGCAAGCGTAAATATAAGTATGGGTTTTGATGTAACCTCATTGGACGTTATATTAAATGCTTGTAGGGTTTTGTACATAATAATTAACTGGTAACCAATCAATAGTTCTTTTAAAACACAGCCTTGCCAATTCATGCAATTTTCTATTTCCCCTTCTAATATTACTATCTATAAATATTTATTAGTTCAATTAATTTGAATCATGGGCTATTTTAATATATGGACTCGATTAGGACCGATATCATGTGTCTATGGGGTGGCTTTTAAAAACAAGGAACTAAGTCTGTAGAAAAAAAATACTTCGGCAGGAATGTCTTGAAAAATAGCAGTTTTATATTAGATAATACCCCGCAGATCTTAATTCTGAACTATAAATTCTTGAAACAACTTTTTAACGGATATAATTCGCGTTTTTATTTTGATAATACAATCCTGACGTTTCGAGTACTAAAATAACTATTCAGACGCTTGACAACCTCAGTCTGCCTGCGACCACGAGTGCTGTAAAGTACTCGAAACGTCAGGATTGTATTATCAAAATAAAAACGCGAATTATATCCGTTAAAAAGTTGTTTCATTATGTTGAGTATTCGCGAAAGTTTGAGACTATATTATATAAATTCTTGTCTTGAAATCTATTTAAAATATGATATTCGGTATATTGAACTATGTATATAATATACAATTCGAATCGTGACGTAATCTCTGGACTTCGTAGGAATAGGATATTAGGCGTAAGCCATGCCATGGTTATATCAAAAATCACATAGAAAATTGTACAACAACTTCCTCCCGACCACATCTTTTATTTGCATTCAGGCTCATCACAATATAGACCTCAAACTCTACATAACATCATCATGTTCGGACCACACAGGTCCATGCGAATTTTATACAAAATTATATTTTCTAAAAATAGCCTGCAAAATGTTTTAGAATATGTGCGAGGACCACGATGCCGCGTGAGCATACTTTTGGAAAAATAAATTTAGTGATTATAATTATTAAAATAATATCTTACGAGAATAAATTAGCGTAGTAGGTATTATAATAACAAATTTATGTTTGGTTACGTCAAAGAAAAAAATATACTCACGAGGTGTTCGTATCCTAAATCGAATTGGTGACATATATTTTGGGCTTTATCGGATCAAATTGGCGCCACGCATTGTGGGGTTTATCGCATTGGGGCCACGTATTTTGGGGTACCTATATTGTATTGGTGCCACGTATTTTGGGGTATATTGTATTGGTGTCACGCATTTTCGGGTTTATCGTATTGGTGACACATATTTTGGTGTTTATCGTATTGGTGCCACATATTTTGAGGTTTAACAAATTGTGGGACATCCAGTTTGGTAATAATAGTTGATATTCTTTCTGTCTTTGTTAGAACGTGGGATACCAGTTTCGTATATTCTTTGGCCCAGGGGCGCAATGTGTCGATGACATAAAGAAAATAAATCATGCTATGCTATTAGCTGAGGACCGGACACCGAGGTACTAGCAAAAACATGCCTTTATATTTAAAAGTGAGTGGATTCAGGCTATGAACGATGATAATATACACCAATTAAGCTAGTTTTATCGACTTTCTTATCTGTAGACTAGATCTTCGATTTTCTACATAAAATAAAAGGTTTAATTATATCCGCTATATGTCCGCTATTATTTCAGTTTTCATGTTTATCAAAACATTAAATCTTAGTGTATTGCATATGTAAGCAACTTACAAGCCATTTAGATGTAAAACAGACTATTAAGTAGGGTTGGCACTAATAGAAATATTTGATATAATTATTTATTTATTTTATGTACACACATAAAACATGATAGAACGTGATAGCCTAGTGGTGGTGATCGTTGACTGGACAGTCAGTGGTCTCGGGTCGATCCCCAGGCGCGCATCTCTGACTTTTCGTACAATATAGGTACCTACTGTTGGTCTCTGGTAGTTATAATTTTTTTTCTCTTATCGGTATATAGGTTATACATATAAGTGCGCACCTTGGGTCCGAACTTAAGACCTCTGACTTGCCAGTCAACGGGTATACTTGCATACCACTAGGTTATATAAAGATACGATTATGGGTAATTCTTTCAAACCTACCATATATTGAACGATAGTTTTCAGGAACAGCATGCAGCCCTACGCTATAGTAGCGCAGGCGCAGTCACGCTGGTGGTCCGCGCACTCCACGAACACATTTACACGCGTGCCCCCTAACACGCGCTCTTACTAATAACAATCGTTAACTGTACCCCCTTATCGTCTTATCCACCAATGAGACGGAAAAGTTACATGGAAAACGTGGAAATATTTGAAAAAACATCGTTATTATGTTATTTTGTCTTTTTATGTTATTGGGTTCTGAAATGCCAATATAGTAGAACATATGGATACCTTTTTATATCTAAATATGAGTGCGTTACATGACTTGGAAAAGTGTCACAACGAATAACACGTCCCCGTAAGTTTACTACTACGAAACATTTAACAACGAATGCACGCCACCACGAAAAACGTAACGCCGCCGCCGTAGCCATGCGATCTCGAATAACCAAATCTCGTAATTCACCAATTCGAATCACTTAACAACGAATGCGCGCTTTGACGAAAAACTTGTCGCCGAAGCCACGCGACCACGTTGAACCAAACCTCTAACGAAATAAATAAATTTGAGGCATTTTTTACTCCCCCCGGCCACAAAAAAAGGGGATTCGTATAATTTGTTTTTTATATAAATAAATTCATTCATCGGCATCGTTTAAAATAGCACAAATATGCAAGACCATCTAAAAATGTGGTTAAATCCATTGTTTCTTTTTTTCAAAATGTTTCTTAATTTTTACCCGACTACTAAAAAAGGAGGGTATTGATTTTAGCAGTCTATGTATGTAAGTTTGTTCATCTGTTCCCTCGTAGTTCCTAAACTATTTATTGTAATTCAAAAAATAAGGTGTCTATCGATGCGTTTTAATGGTCCGTGGGTTTATAGGATATATGAAATCTCGTAAAATCAAATATGGCGAATTTTAAAAATAAATTGGTCAGCTCGAAAAAAATAAAGCTAAGGTAAATTTATCGTTTTTGATATCAAATTAGTAGGATATTATTGGGCATTCTACCCCACCTGCCGTTCCTACGGCTCACTCCGTTCGCCTCCGTCACTCTCGGTGTGGTATACTGCCCAATAACATCCTACTTACGTTTGCATGACCTTCCGTTCCATCGGCTCACTTCGTTCGTTGCTTATCAATATATTTATTTCCTTTCACAGCTTTTAAATATAAGCATTCAGGATAGTGAATAGCATGTTGTATCCAAGGATCATCAAAAATCTCCCAATCTTCAATACTACCTCCACAAGAAAAACACATGACTTTATCGTTTACACCATTTCCGCAATAAAAAAATCCTGCATCAGCCATTTCCATTACCAATCTTCTTTGTGAATCGAACGTCCTCCAATAATGTCTAAACGAACATAATCGAATGTTATGATTGTTAAAAATTTCATATCGAGGACTATAATTTTCCATTTTAAATATAATGAAGTGAGTTATTTGTTAGTAGTACTTATAAAGATATATAATCTGATACGGCCGTACGTCCGTTCGCTTTAGTTACTCTGGGTGTTGTGTTGCTTACCTTAATTTACAATAGCAGAGTGGTATGTTGTTTCGCTTTATAAATATCGATGTAATAAATGAACCTAGTCATTATTAATTTAACCATGAAGTTTGTAAAACAACCACAGTCATTACACGTAGATAAAATTTGCGTTGAGTCTCAGAAGACTGATTCACGTCATGGTGAATTATTACCTAACTCAGTGCGATGCATTATTTGCGGACCTTCAAATTGTGGAAAAACGAATTTGTTAATCGGTCTTCTTATACACGAGGATGGATTGAGATTTCAAAATGTGTATGTTTATTCAAAAACCCTGCACCAACCCAAGTACCTTTTTCTAGAAAGAGTTTTGCAACGAGTACCAGGTATTTCATTTCAGAAATATCATGAAAATGAAGATGTACTAAGTGTACAGGATGCAAAACCGAATTCAGTTATTGTATTTGATGATGTTGCTTGTGAAAATCAAAATAACATACGTGATTACTTTTCAATGGGAAGACACAAGTACATCGATAGTTTTTATTTAAATCAAACGTATAGTAAAATTCCGAAACAGTTAATAAGGGACAATGCTAATCTAATCGTACTTTTCAAACAAGATGAAATTAATATGAGACATGTTTACGAAGAACACGTCAATACAGACATGACATGGATTGAATTTCGAGAACTATGTTCAAAAATATGGAGTGATCCCTACAATTACGTTGTAATTAATAAAGATTGCTCCAAAAATATGGGATGTTATAGAAATAAATTTGACACTTTTGTAGTCTTTGATTGAGAATACGAATATATAAGACCGTTACTTGAGCGTCTTTATTATTCTTCAGACGACACTTAACTAATTACGATCTAATTTACCAATATGGAAAAATCATTGAAAAGACAAATTGTGGATGCTGCTGACGCTGTAAAGAAAAAAGTACGTAAAATGAGGGATATGGAGATTGACAATGCACAAGCATTAGAAACAGTTTTAAGACCTGTAACAGAACCTCTTAATGTAATTGCTAGCATCAGTAAGCAAACTCCTCTTTTGCGATCTATAGAACATGAAGATGCAGATGGTTCGTTTATTAACGAAACTGTACAGAAACAAAGAGCTGAAAGCAATGATAATAATGACGATGATTATAGAGAAGTATATGAATCTGACATTGGCAGTGAATCTTCTTACGAATCCGTAGTCGATAACAATCGAGAGCGTGATACGTCATCCTGGTCCGTTTCTTCAGAAGCTTTGAAAGACATACCTTTTGGTGTAAGAGTAGAGGGTGATAAACTAATGTTAGGCTCTACTCGTATAATGATCAACGATCAATATATCATCGTTGCTGGACGTAAATACCAAAATACACCTGGTTTAAAACAGTTGCTGCTTAAAAAAGACACAGATTTAAGCATGGTTACAGACAGTGATATGCAACATTATAAGTCGATGCTACTTGATACAAATGCACATCGTCGAGACTATGAGCCCAGTAAACCAATAAAAAGTAATAAGGGACAAAAATATTTGCAAGTTATTAAGCCTCTCTTTAAAGTGGGCAAAGGATTGCCATTGACAAAAAAGTGGAAAAAGGACGTAGATTTTATTTACTGGGATGATCCAAATGAACTGGTGGAAAGACTGAAATTATTAATCGCATCTCGGGACGCTGGTAACACTGGATTAGACAATGAAATTATATCTATCATTGAAGAATTACGTGAAAGTAAAATTATAAATAAATAAATGTTGTAAATTTTAACGATTCATTTTATTATCAGCTGTTCAATACATCACACACATTACATATATATATCCTGACCTAGAGAACCATCAAACAGTCTTAAAATATGAATGTAGATAAATTTGGTCACTTTATTCATAAAAGAATGCGTTTATCAGAGCTATTTGAAATTAACGAAAACGCATTAGTAAAATCAGAAAGCGGATATTACGATTTGAAAACATCAAGATTAAAGGGACTTCAATCTCCCATAGAACTAGACGATGCTGCAAATAAAGATTATGTAGATCGATTAAGTGCTGAAACAATAAAAGAATTTAATAAATTGATAGGATCACTCCGTTCTCAAATTATTATAGATGCACAGAAGACAGTTCAGACTACTTTAAAAGCAAAGTTATCTGAGGTATTCACTCATTTGGAAGATAAGTTTTATACGAAAGCAGATGTTGACAAATTACTTGGCAAAACTGCATAATGGCAAAACAGCAAATCGTAAATGAAATACACAAGGCAGCCCGACGAAATTTTCTTCGACGTCGTGTTATTCTAAAGGGAATCGGTGACTTGTGGCAAGCAGATCTAATGGACATGCAAAACCTGAAAAAATATAACAAAGGACATAATTACATTTTGGTGGTGATGGACTGCTTCTCAAAGTATGCTTGGGCAGAACCGTTGAAATCGAAAAATAAATTAGAAGTTAGCCGAGCTTTTGAAAATATACTGCTCAACAGCCATCAAACTCCTAATAATTTACAAACTGATAAGGGAACAGAGTTTTACAACAACACATTTCAAACTCTCATGAAGAAGTGCAACATCAACCATTACTCATCGTATTCTATTAAAAAAGCTTCTATTGTAGAGCGATTGATTAAAACTCTCAAAAATAAATTGTATAAATATTTTAGTCTAAATGGAAACTATAAGTGGGTAGGCTCACCATTAGAAGATATATTGAAGACGTATAATAACACAAAACATAGCACTATTCAATTGAAACCGGTAGAAGTAAATAAATCTAATGAACTAGTAATAAAAGAAAATATTAAAAAAATTAACAAATGTATATCAGTTCAGTCGAAACCGAAGTTTAAAATAGGTGATTGTGTACGTATCAGTAAATATAAACATTATTTTGAAAAAGGTTACACTCCTAATTGGTCTACGGAACTATTTACAATAAAAAAAGTTAATAAAACCATACCAGTTACATACCACATAGAAGATCAACGAAAACAAGTAATACTAGGAACTTTTTATGATCAAGAACTTCAAAAATCTAATTATCCAGATGTTTATTTGATAGAAAAGGTTTTGAAAAGGAGAGGAAAGAAACTGTACGTTAAATGGTTAGGTCTTAGCAATAAAGAAAACAGTTGGATTGAAAAAGCTGCAATAATGTGATTAAATATAAAACCAAAATTTTTATAACAATCCTATCATTACGCTTTAAGTTATGCAAGGTGGTGGACTATTAAACAACATAATTAATAATCTACCGTTCGAGATTCATTTGCCTGGGTACAATTATTGTGGACCAGGAACTAAACTTAACAAACGTTTGGCGCGAGGTGATCGAGGTGTGAATAAGCTAGACGAAGCTTGTATGCACCACGACATTGCATATGCAAACCATACTGATTTATCCAAGCGTCACAAAGCAGACTTACAACTACTAAACATGGCTAAACGAAGACTTGGATCAAAAGATGCAGGAAAAGGTGAGAAACTAAGCTCATGGCTAGTAAGCAAAGTTATGAAAGCCAAACTAAGGACTGGTTCCGGTGTAAAAACATTCAAAAACTTGGTTTCGAAAATAAGGTCGAAAATAAAGAAACTCAAACCTAAAAATAGTAAAACTTTAATAAAAGTGGCTTACTTAGCCGCGAAAAAGCTATTTCCACACATTCGTCATCAAATTCGAATACCAAGAGTGATACCCATACCAAAAACTGGAGGGGTTCTGCCCTTAATCCCAATTTTTGCTGGTTTATCAGCTTTAGGAACTTTGGCTGGTGGTGCAGCTGGCATTGCAAAAACTGTTAATGATTACAAAGCAGCACAACAAAATTTGCGAGAAACGGAACGACATAATAAAGCTATGGAGGGCTTAGTCTTAGGCAAAGGTTTATACATCAAACCGTATAAAAACGGCAAAGGATTGTTTATACAAAATTCAAAAAACTAAAAATTAAGCTACCTAATCGGCCTCTAACTAATGTAGACATCCAAAAGTATGCAAGTAACATACCGCACTTTCGAGGAGTCTACATGAAAGATCAGTTACCGAGAAAGCCTACACAGATTGAATGTGGTATCGTGAACTTAGACGATTCCGAGAACGAAGGAACGCATTGGGTAGCTTATGCTAAAGTATATAAGTATTGTGAATATTTTGATAGCTATGGAAATTTGAAACCTCCAATAGAATTGATGCGATATTTCAAAAATTGTAATGTTTTTTATAACTACACAAGATATCAAAAATTTAATACTGTAAATTGTGGTCACTTATGTTTAAAATATCTGTGGACTTTTTGGAATAAAAATGTATTATAAAACATATGCTATTCTTTCATTCATTTCATTTGCAAGATGTCTCTCACTTTGTCGATAACTGGAAACTCATCAACTTTATCAACATACTATCCTAATACGTTACAACTGGATGGAGAATATGAGTGTGCCTTATTGCATTTTTCAACCTTTAATTCTATTCCAAATATTGATAAAAATAATAATAAGTTCCAATATGGCATCGATGAAATTATAGAAATACCGGAAGGCACTTATGAGTTGCAAGATATCAATGATTATTTAAAATCTGAAATAAAAAATGCGTCAATCAAACTACAGTGCAATAACAATACTTTGAAAACTAGTATATACTGTACAAAAGACATTAATTTTACTAAAGAAGATTCTTTTAGGAGACTGTTAGGGTTTAATAAGCAAACCTTGATAGCTAATAAATGGCATGTGTCACAGTTTCCAGTCAACATTTTACCAACGACCGTTGTCAGGATTGAATGTGATATTGTTAGCGGCTCGTACATAAACGGTGAACCAAGTCACATAATTCACGAATTCGCTCTCAACGTACCACCTGGATACAGAATCATAGAAATCCCAAAAAACGCAATATACTTCCCGATCAATCAAAACAATATAAGCTGTATACATATTAGGCTACTAGATATAAACAATCGATTAATAAATTTGCGTGGTGAAGAAGTTCAGCTGTATTTGCATCTTAGAAAAAAATGATTGACCATAATAAATATGTGCATCAACAAATCAAAAATATCAGTTCTACTCGGACTACCTTTCCAAGAAGACCTCGTTTTAAGAAAAAAATAAAATTAACGAAAGAAAATAAGGCATTCCTCAGAGCAATCGGATTGTTAAAATGAATATCTTAGACGTTTCATCTGCTCCAACTTATGATAATACCATAGAAGGAATCGAATTTCATTCTTACAAACCTTATGTAACGAGTTTTAATAGAAATGACGAAATCCGCATACCTATCAACCAACAAGATCTATACATATTACCATCAGCTAGTACCCTGTACTTGGAAGGAACAGTTATCGTTAGCAAAACGGATACGAAAGACAAAGCAACTAGCATCGAATTCATAAACAATGCTCTACTTTACTTGTTCCAAGATATTAGGTATGAGCTAAACGGAGTGGAGATTGATAAAATAAAAAATGCTGGAATAACTACAACTATAAAATCGTTGATATCAATGAATGAAAGTGAATCAAAGATGTCTAATGCTTGGGGCTGGAATATCGATGGTATAAAAAATGTTAATGGAGGAAGTTTTTCTGTCTCTATACCACTCCGTAATATCCTCGGTTTTGCTGAAGATTTTAAAAAAGTCGTGATAAATAGTAGACACGAACTGGTATTGTTACGAAGTAACACTAATTTGAACGCAGTAAAACTTAACACTGGTGAAGTAGTGGATGACATTCACATTAACAAAATCATATGGCGCGTGCCGCACGTTAAAGTATCGGATAGAGAAAAAATAAATTTGCTAAAACTGTTAGAAAAAGATCGACCACTTCAGATGATATTTAGAAATTGGGATCTGTACGAATATCCAGCTTTACCTAAAACTACAAAGCATACCTGGTCTATCAAAACTTCATCTCAAATAGAAAAACCAAGATATGTTATTATTGGTCTTCAGACAAATAGGAAGAACAATGCAAGTTCTGACATGTCTCAGTTCGATCACTGCTATGTTCGTGATATTAAAGTGTACCTCAATTCAGCTTACTTCCCGTATGAAAACTTAAATGCGAGTTTTGCTAATAACAGAATCGCTTTAATATACGAGCAATACATAGGATTTCAACAGTCGTATTACGGACGTCGCCCAGAGCCCTTATTAAGTGAGAAACAATTTAAAGATTTGGCTCCACTGTTTGTCATTGATTGCTCTAGGCAAGCTGATAACTTGAAGACCGGTCCAGTTGTAGATGTGAGAGTAGAAATCGAGACTGATTCGGAAATACCAGATCAAACCACAGCGTACTGTCTCATTCTCAACGATTGTATTGTTGAATACAAACCATTAAGTAACATCGTGAAGAAGATATCATGAAGCCGGATACCATCATCGTAGAACTCCAAGGATTTAAAGACTTAAAAAATAATTTTATCGTCAAAGAAGTAGCTGTCGTAAATCAAGAGCATACGCAGACGTTCCTGGTAAAACCGCCACATTCATTCCATTTCCTTACTAAAGAAGAAAAGAAGGAAGTGAGGTGGTTAGAAAGAAATAGAGGAATTTATTGGAGTGAGGGCTACATAGACTATAAAGAGTTTCACCGCGTTATTTTACCATATTTAGAAAACAAAAAAGTTATTACTAAGGGTTTAGAAAAAACTCAGTGGATCAAAGACTTATGTGCCAATTGTGAAGTGATAGATATAGGTGAAAAGGGATGTCCTAATTTTTCAAGATTGAAAAAGAAATATTGTAAAAAGAATACTGAATTTAATTGTGTAAATCATAGACTGAACTGTGCTTTGAATAATGCAATATGTATAAAAAAATGGTATTTTGATAATAACATGTCTGTATTAAATTTATTTTGTTAATAAAATTCTATTCATTTAATTTACTTGTGGATTTTTTATTTAATCATTCCTAGTAACCTGATCTACATACTGTAAATTAGCTGTAGCAAAATGATGTTGGTTAAAATTTTAATTTGTAAAGTAGGTAAGTAAAAATATTTTAATGGAATATTTATACTTAATAAATATTTTTATCAGTTTATTACAAAACATGTGATTTGTTAATGTTTTTCTACTATAACTAATTTACAGTTCCTTTAGTTAAGTAGGTATGTCATTGTGTGTGATGCAAATGAAACGAAATATAATTTTAATACAAATTTTATTTCTACAACATATTTATTATTTCATTACTTACATTCATACAGCATCTAAATTTTAATTTTACAATTCTAAGTATTTTTAGGTATTTTATTTACATATAACTTACAAATAAATTTATCTAAAGAAAAAAAGTTTTTTGTTGAATAAATTTGATATTTATTTATGTACTATTAAAATCCTAACTTTACACTTACAAACTATTATTTATTATTAGATATTTTATTTACATTATAAGGGTACAAACTTGTGATGTATGAACTTAACATAATATTATGAATCTATATAATATTTATAATTACCTTATTTTTTCATTTTGTATTTTTTGTGTTTTTATATTTTTATTTAATTATTAACACTTATAAAACTACTTATATAATATTATTTTTAATATTTTTTATAAGGGTACAAACTTGTGATGTATGAACTTAACATACTTAATATTATGAATCTATATAATATTTATAATTACCTTATTTTTTATTTTGTATTTTTGTGTTTTTATATTTTTATTTAATTATTAAAAATTATAAAACTACTTATATAATATTATTTTTAATTACTAAGTATCTCCTATCTATATACAGTACATACTTTTTTTCTATTTTTTCATTTTTATATTTTTATTTAATTACAATGTACTTACTTAATTAATTTCTGAATAATTACATCATGGCTTAAAATCTAGGATCAATAATTACAAAATATTAATAGGTACCTTAATAAGAATTGTCCTAACTACCTCTACATTATATCACTACTTTTACCTTATAAAGCACTTCATAGAGAGCTAAACTAATATCCGTCATCATCACAAAGTTTTTTGGATATTTTGTTAATTAACGTAAGTGTCTGCTCCATAACATTGTCCACCGGTTCACTGACTACATACTGCGCACTTATCACCTCTTCATTTTCACTTGCAGCTTCATGATTTTCACTAATGTCCAACACTCTTATCTGGATCAAACGAAAACCTTTCTTCTTCTCATTGTTAACGACGTACGATTGGCATAAAAACTGTTCAGATGATGATTTCCGTTTATGACACTCCCGTCTTGCTCTAGGCTTTTTGTTAGCAGACCGTGAGGTTTCTGGGATATGCCAACTTAAACTCGGAGTTGGGAAACCTTGTCCGTATTGGGAGAAAACAATGTCAGGCGAATCACACATTATTGAGGATCTGAAACAACAAAATAGTAATTTGTTATAATTAACAAACAAAAAAGGAAAAACATAAAAATATACAGATCAGAATAATACTTACGAATTATTTGCTTTGAACCGATGTGATCACTCCTACAAGTGACTGCGTAATGACAGAGTATCAATATTATGTATGGTGGACGAATGTTATAGTGTAACCAGAACCTGTATATATACTGTGAATTAGTTTCATGTTAAATTCGACAAGTTTGAACTTGTTTCCTTATGACCAGAGCCCACCACTTCACAAGCGCGAACACCTGATAAGCGTCATGTTTCTCAATGCCTCGCACCGCCCGCGTCGAGCGCGTTCGTTTCGTCATCAAAAATTGTATACCTACATAGGAATAAAATATTACTTAGTAAGTACTTGCTTTATTACTGCTAATCAATTTCATGTTTTGACAGGTTGGAGCTTGTAAATTCTTTGCGTTATATGGTCATAATTATGTAGGATTAGAAAGTAAGTACCTACCTACTTACACACAAGAAATTACTTATAAATTATATACACTCCAACAAGAGACTGCGTAATGACAATCAATATTATTTAGATGGATGAATGTTATAGTGTTTGAACTTGTATCCTTGTGTACCTACAGTGCCTTCCGCTTCACGAGCGCGAACACCTGATAAGTGTCATCTTTCTCAATGCCGCGCGCCGCGCCGCCGCGGACCGCGTTCGCTTTGTCATCAGAATTAATGGTATTGAGAGTATGCATAGTTATAAAAAATTACATAGTGAGTACTTATTTAATTACTGTAAATCAATTTCAAGTTTCAACAAGTTATGCTTGTAACTGCATAACACATTACATGCGTCTCCTGTATGGTATTATATTTCACGCCGCCTGGGTTTGTCGATGGTATAGAAATTAAAGACATATTTAAATAGAGTACTACATATTTATTTACTAGAAATAAAATCGAACACTTAAGTATAATTATGTAGGTATGTTTAAATTATTCTAATTTATAATTCTATACTAACTATTACTACTTATTACTAATATAATTATGTTTATGATAAGTAAGCTGAGTGTAATTACAAATGTGAATAATTTTTTTTCACATTTGTAATTACCTCACCTTAACTATACACATTTTATTTGGGACACCTAGAAAATACGCATGTATCAATTATGTTACATCACCTTAAAAGCGACTTTGGTAACGTCTGAAGTTCTGAACCCGAAGTTGAATTTTCTTTCCACAAAGATACAATATATTACCAAACTTAATAACATAGGCACATACCTACCTACCTAGTATTTCTTAACTAATATTTAGACAGTTACAAGTGTTACAATCAATAAAATACCTGATACAATGATTCTGTTTTAGTTAAATTATAGTAATGGGTTACATTAATATAGTTGTATTACCCCAGGCTAAAGTAGATACCTTATCAGAGCATAGCAACCGCTTATCATCATTACTTGAAAGTGCTACTTTATTTACGTCCTGGGTGAATATTTCATGTTTTATAGACCTAAATAGAATATTTTTTTTGCGAATAACATCACAATTGTACAAAACATTTTTATAATCTATCATATTTAAATTTGCTGTTACAGATTTTTTTGTACCTTTTGCTTTTTTTATTGTTTTATTTAAAGTTTTAATACAATACAGCTTTGAGCGCAGTCCTACAAACTCTCGGATAATTTTACCGCCCATTTCATCTTTAAACAGGCCTGGAATCTTCTTATTAATAATTGGCAGGTTAAATTCGTTGTTTAAATCGTAGTTGCTAGTATCAAAATATTTCAAAAAATGGAGTTTCAAATCTCTATACACGTCATTACTCTGTACATCATAAACAAGACTATCTGTGTCAGTATAGCACAATTCAATTCGGTTACCATATAAAGGTTTTATAATGGAATAGTGGAAGTCGTACATGTGAGTCTTAGATAATTCTAATACTGTAAACCCTATATATATCGGTTTATTAAGAATAATACGCGAAGGTTTCATTTGGATTGCAACTAGATCATCTGAAAATACCGAAACGCTTTGAAAATATGGGCTGGATATTAATTTTTCAGCACAAGTAGTCTTTTTTGTTTTATTATTCGAGTCACACCACTTGTTTACTAACTTAACATCTATTCGATTTTCATTATTTTCTAACGTCTTTCCAAAAATACTATTGTTTAATAATTTAAAAAAATCTTGTTCAAACGTTGACTCTGCTTTTTGACGTAGCTCAGTATTAATATCAATATATTGCTTTAAAAAACAACTTTGCTTAAATATAATAGCACGATGAATTTTTTTTAATATAAGACCATGCTGTAAGCATTTTTTTAAATGTACGTAATGAATAACGTAGTGATACTTATCATACAAATTAGGTATTAGTTTGTTATTCTTACCACCTGGTGGTAAACATTTTTGTGGACAAAATGGAAAGTCATTGTGTTCAACGTGTAATTTCTCTGGATATATTAAATCTACTTCTAGAATATAACCATTTTCCGCAGTATCACTGAGGTCAGTCAAGTTTAATTGTAATAAATCTATTTCTTGTCTATTCATTAATCTAAAGTCGGAATAGGGTAGGGATTGACACATACTATAACCGTATAAATTATTACAGTCTAAATAAATAATAAATGAATCTGGATGAGATGGATCGTAATTATCTAAATATCTGTTATTGGCTTTAACATGTCTTTTGGAACACATACAAACACCTCCACGAATACCTTTTTGTATCATTCTGAAAATTTCAATATCACTAATCAATTCTAATTGAACTCCTGTTTTTAAAAGCATTGCATCAAAAGATAAACTTGGTGCTGTGAGATAGAACGCAGGATCAAGATTATAGTGTTGTTTACAAGTTTTTCGAAAATTTTCAAATACGTCTGTTAACAATAGAACATCGGTTTTAAGATATAAATCTGTATACATACCCATATTTTGAATATTAAATACAGACCAAACGGACTGTGCGTGCTCATAGTCTTCATTAGTAATTGACTCATTAGTCAAGGAGTTATAAAAAATATTTTTAGAGGGCAAACACGTATCTTCATAACGATCCCATTGCGACATATAGTCATACGGATACACTCCTTTACGAGTAAGGAGATCGAATTGTTTTTTGTTAGGGAAATAAGATTTTAACAGTTTAAACTCTTGTTTTTTCATTGTATTAACCAACTTTTCTAAGCTGGTTCCTAAAAACTTAAAAGAATCTACAAACCGAACCTGGATGCTTTCGTTGGAGGAAATCGGAATAAACTTTGTAAATGAAATATAGTTTTCTTTTGTTTTAGGTATCACTTTAATAGGTCCAGAAGCTTCACCTAATTCTTTTATGAAAAGGTGACAATCATAACCAGATAAATTATGAAAAAAAACCGGCAAAAATTTTGGTAATTTAAATTGTAAGTTACAATAACTATGAGCTGCGCCGCGATATCTACCAGTTAAATGACAATGATCACGAACTCTATCACCGAACAAGAAGTGTTCGCAAATGTGACACGTTGTCGCGTTTTCAAAGTCGTGAGCATTATCATCGGTGTAAATCATGGGAACATTATTTTTTAAAATATCATGAATTTTTTGTGCATCTTTGTAGATAGACTTTACAAAATTTGGTACACAATCCGAACCGCGATATGAAACGTAACGATTGTAGCGTTCGTCTAGCGCACACGTAATATGATAAGCGTATGCTACTGGCACGTGTCGCTGACGTGTTACAGTGCTTGCTTTAGTTGGGTCGGGGTCACAAGATTCGTACCGTTCAAGCATTGTTTCAAAATCTGCGTATATAACAAATGGTACAATTTGCTTTCTATTATAATTTTTAAACTGTATAAAAGAACCTTTTGGGGGTAGTTCTGTGGCAACACCTCCACAACTATGCGAACTAAGATCATCATTTGAATTAAAAAACATTAAACAATCATTACAAAAGTAAAGCTTACTGTGGTGTTTTGTTATTTGACTCTTAACAAGTCGTGGCAAGTCCTTAATGAAACAGTAATGTGCCAAATCGTCACTTTCTAAGTAAAGTAAATGAATCACCTTTCCTTTCAAGGCTTTTGGTTTGTAAAGCGGTCCCGTGACGATATTATTTTTTAAACCATAAATGTAAATACACAAATTAGGGTTATTCAATTCGAATCGCGCAACATCTGAGAAACTTAATGGAAATGATATATCCTTTACATTTAGCACGTTTCGAAAATCAGGATAAGATGATACTCTTTCAGGATGACTTTTAGCCGGATATAAAGCGGCAACTACTGACCATAAAAAACAATACTCATCGTTATTGCGTATATTAACACATGCTTTTTTCGATTTTATTGCAGCAGGCAATTCGATAAAGCCTGAGCCACGCAAAGGTTGATATTTGTTAACATTGACTTCCAAGTGAGAACTGTACAAGAAAGTCCATCCACTGTCACGGTCTTGAAATTCTTCTATCTTTTTTGCTAAAGTGTTTTTAACTTGAGATAATAATGGAAGAAATTCATAATTCTGATGCAAAGTAAAATTTCTTGTGGAAAATGATTTCATCTCTTGACAATCATTTTTTACCATCAAAAACATAGCAAAATATTCGAAATTAACTTTAAGACTAGTGTGTTCTTTAAGAGACATATCAATTAACGTTTTAATTTTGTCTTGAATAATATTTAAAAATGATTTTGGAGAGTAATTATCAGATGGATCGACAATTCTATACGAAGCTATACGATTACGAAATGCAGAATGTATTATTTCAACACCTTCGCAAAAATGTGAAATATTTTTGTTTTTATGATTAGTACTGCGTAGGTGACCTGTCCAGTGACTGCGCTCAACGGATGTATCACAAACAGTACAGAAAGGCATTTTTGTGTATTATTAGACCACGATAAAATAGATCAAGATTTAAATTAACCGTAAGATGATAATGTAAGCTCACAAAGATACAAATTCTTAAAGTTTTTTATAAGGTAAATACTTCTGGTTTAAGATATTTATTCCTCAAAAAGAATACAATTCACTTAGATTGAGAAATACATGATAAACTTAAACGATAAACTTATATTCTACGAGCGTAATTTGACGGTGCTACTAGATAGTAATACTTGTTCTAAAGTAACAAATTAAAAAATGAAGGTAGACACTAAAATTTGACATTAAAAAATGTAGGTAAACGATAAACTAAAGATACCATACTTTATTACGTATCGTTATCTGATAGTAATTGGCAATTATACAATAGCAATACTAAAATCTGGAGAACTCTTTCAAGATGTGGAACTACTTAATTGTATCGATATTATGGTGTCCCAATATTATTTAAATATAAGTACATACCTTAAAATTAACACATTAATGATAACATAAATATAAAATAATATTGATTCGATAAAAAATATCAATCAATCAATCAAATCAAAAAATATATTATTTTATATTTACGTTATCACTGTAAAAGACGGGCTCCGAGTCGTCGAAGAGATCATGAGCCCGTCTCATGAAAGACTGCAGTGCCTCCCACTGCGTCGTGTCCCGATTTAGTTGTACTTTTACCGCTACTAGGGCCTTTTTCCAACGTTCAAGCGGAACTGCGGAGACGGCATCCGTTTTGTTATAGACTTTTACCTCCACGTAAAAGTCTCCTTCGACGTTTGCCGTCCGCCGCAACTTTCCGTCGGCGACCCTGCTCACGAGAGATGATATCAGGCCCTCGCTCGGTGCTGGTTTTGGCCGATAGTTATCCTCCAGCCCGAAGAGGTTCTCGAGAGAGCTAGTCGTCGCCCGTTGTTGTTGTTTTTTACTGTAAAAAATAAAAAATATGTATTCATTACAATAACAACACCTTGAAGACGTACTAACAAAAAAGATGATGAATCGTACAAGGATTTCAATCTTCTTGGTTATAAGGATCTAAATCCAATAAGTTGAATACAGTAGTAATAGAGTACCTAATAAAGGTACATTTTGCCTCGATAGATGGCGCTATGGTTTCATTCAGACGAAATAATAGCACGAATGGTTTTTTATTTTTTTTGAACATTGATGTGCAGTCATCACTAACCTAATAGAGATGTAAATACATAAATAATAGAAAATTACCTTGTTTTAGACTCGGTAGATTGTGAACTCGGAGTCTCCGCTTTACGCTTGGTGGAGGATTTTTTTTTTGGCACCTTTGCAACCTCAGCTACAGGTGCACGTCTGTATTCTGCCTCGGAGTCAGACCTGAAATCGAGCATACAACAATTAATTTTAAATTAAATTTCAATATTGCTGTAAATAAGATCAGATCATTTTAACATTGACTTGTAAACATAAGGACACTGAAATAATTAATTATTTTTATAAATTTTTAATACTTACGTACATTTTTAGGTAAATAGGTACTTAATAACTTCGTAGGTAAGTACTTGATTATAACTGAAGTGGTGGTCACTGGAAGACACTGGAGTGAATGTGATTTTTAATACAAATTAATCGATTTTATGTAAAGAAAAATACCATCTCAGCAAATTTAACCTCATTACGAAATTAAACCTTAAATCTTACCCTTACAATCGTATTACCAATTTATGTCAGTTACGTCCATTTTATTTGTTATAAATAAAGAAAAATACCGTCTCAGCAAATACAACCACATTACAAATTAAACCTAACATCTTAGTATTACAATTGTAATTACTAATTAATGTCAGTTACGTCCTTTTAAATCATATTAATACCATCAAAGGTAGCGTAACCTGGCTTTATTTATTATGTATGTTGCAGTCAAACTACAAATATATAAAACCATAATAAAATAAAGTAAAAATATAAAGTATAGTATAACAATAAAATCGTATAGTATAAGTTACACTTATGTCCTACAATTTTGATATTAAAAATTATTTTGAACAACCTCTAGACAAAGAGTAACCTTATTGTAACTACCAAGTCATAAAGACTACTCTAAGCATAAAGGACATATTTCAATAAAGTAATTTCTAAGATTAGTGTGCTGTACCGAAACCGATGTAAGTAGGTACCTATTTTAGGAACATAGACGATCGACAAATTTAAAACAATGTTTGCAACATAACTTTCTTATGACGATACAAAGGTTCCCAAGAAAATTACACACATGCACATGTACACCACATGCATATCTCACATACAACAAAATATGTACACTGCAAATAATGTTTATTGCAATTCCGCAATTTTACAGACTAAAGACTCATATACACCCACTCATAACAGTTGCCTGATACGGTCGATTCCGACGTCGTCATCAGGTATTTCATCAAAGAATACAATGTAGCGACACTGACCGGACTTATAGTTGGACGGTAACTATTAGTGTAAATTCACCTTAATCCAACGCGACGTGCGGATGTATAGTACCAGTACTTGTTAATTAATTTGTAAGTAGTGTCGTCTGAGTGAATTAATTTAATTTAAATTTCGGATGTTCTCGAGCCAATCTGGTCATGGGAAATAGAATGTGCGTGCATCTATGGGTATGCGCTATTTCTTACTTCTGTGGAGACATAGTGACAATCTGTCCCAAATTTAAGTTAAATACGATATCCTAAAATTCGGATGATCTCGAGCCAATCTGGACGCATAAATTGAGTGTGTGTTGAACCTATGTGGTAATTCGCTATCTCTAACTTTGCGGAGACACATGAGGCAATCTGCCCTGAAGTTTAGGTCATCGGTTCAGACGGTCGACGCATTTACTTGATTAATAAACGTGGAAAGTATTTTCATCTATATGAAACAAAATAAATTAAAATTTCGGATGTTCTCGAGCCAACCTGGTCATGGGAAATAGAATGTGCGTGCACCTATGGGTATGCGCTATTTCTTACTTCTGTGGAGACATAGTGACAATCTGTCCCAAATTTTAGTTTATTATATACGTTATCCTAAAATTCAGATGTTCTCGAGCCAATCTGGACGCATAAACTGAGTGTGTGTTGAACCTATGTGGTAATTCGCTATCTCTAACTTTGCGGAGACACATGAGACAATCTGTCCTGAAGTTTAGCTTACCATGTTTCATGTAGATTTGGAAATTGGGAATAAGTTCAGTGGTGAAGTGTGTAGTGAAACTATGAAAGAATGACAGTCAAGTAGTGTAGTGGAATAAAGCTCAAACCGTAAATCTGCTTTTGCTAACTAAGGTAAGAGATGCACAACTAGTTACAGACGACAGTAGGATGTTATTGGGCAGTATACCACACCGAGAGTGACGGAGGCGAACGGAGTGAGCCGTAGGAACGGCAGGTGGGGTAGAATGCCCAATAATATCCTACTCAAATTGAAGGTCTTGATGAGCACATTCAGAATATATAATTATACTAGCTGCCCCGCGCGACTTCGTACGCGTGATTATCCTACTTCAAGGCCTATTCTACCCCTACCCTACTCTACCCCTACCCTACCCTACTCTACCCCTTTTTCTCACCTTTAAACCTTCCCTGGATCTCCACAAACAATTCAAGACCAAAATCAGCCAAATCGGTCAAGCCGTTTTCATGCTATGTCGTGACAACGGAAAACGGGTTTCATTTTTATATATATAGATTATCTACATATTCTGGACCACTTCTTAGAATATCAGGCATCTAACTATCCGTTACGACTATCAAAACACACTACATTACATACACATACAGACTACAGAATTTTATTTCAAATCTAAGAAGCTTGTTTTTAGATTTTAAGTAGTCGGATTCTGGTTTTTAAAAACTATATTTTTTTATAGACTCACGCCTGTATTCCCCAGAGGGGGTAGGCAGAGGTGTGCAGTACACCCACGTTTCGCCGGCTATTTTATAAGTCCCATGTAATAGGGGGCTATATTTTTTTCTTCCCTATTATTCTTTTTCTTTGCTCTTTCTGTTTCTTGAGACTGTAAATTTAATTTTTCTACCATAAATTCTGTATGTTTTTGTTCTTTGGTAAATTCTTCAAATTAAATTTTTGGTCGTAATAATTGCGCCTCTTTAAAAAAATTGCGCTGGCCGCTGTTAATTGATGGATTAAATAATAATTTATTGATTTCTCTCGTTAGAGGTTTGGTTCAACGTGGTCGCGTGGCTTCGGCGACAAGTTTTTCGTCAAAGCGCGCATTCGTTGTTAAGTGATTCGAATTGGTGAATTACGAGATTTGGTTATTCGAGATCGCATGGCTACGGCGTTACGTTTTTCGTGGTGGCGTGCATTCGTTGTTAAATGTTTCGTAGTAGTAAACTTACGGGGACGTGTTATTCGTTGTGACACTTTTCCAAGTCATGTAACGCACTCCTTAACTATAACTTTAACCATATCGTTACTGTTTTGATTACTAGAATCGGCCCCAAGAACGCAGTACAGTGCATACAGAGCCTGTATCAGTCCACTGTTGGACATAGGCCTCTTCTCATACGCGTCACATATTTTGGGCGCTCATCAGAAAGGTGACTGCCCTTAATCGCTACGCGCTGGGCAATCAGGCGATCGCGGTAGCAGATGATTGCTATTACACAGTAGGATGCTGCCGCCTATCCTCCAGATTTTTCCCTTTGTCGCTTCTTACGACACTCGCGGGATGAGTAGGGGTGGTTCTATGGGAAACCACGCGGTAGAAGAACGCAGTATTACTACAAAATTTTTTGGCCTTTTATGCCATTAGCCAAGTTTCGTTCAAAACTGTTCAACTGTTTAAGAACTAAAAATGAGATTAAAAGACAAACTTATCACATCAAAAATATTTGAAGGATTGAACTCGAAACGAGAACAACCACACCTGTTGTTCCAAATGTATACATAATAACGAAAGTGTGCCGTGTTCATCCGTCTGTCATGATCATTATCTAAAATAAACGATATAACTGACGTTGACTGCTGTCAAACAATATAAAAACTTTTAATTGCTAAGAATGGTGTATGTAAGGTTTTAAAAAATAATAATTCAATCGTCGTTCAATAAAAAAATAATTCGTCGGAATTAATCAATCTAATTTTTATAATATAGGTACCTACAACCTGAATTTTTAATGATCATCCAAATTTTAGGAGGTAATAAGGTCCATGAAACTGAACAACTTTCCCCAAGGAAACATAGTTCGAAATCTGAAAACGATAATTCGACTTTTCATACAAACGTGACTCACGTGACCAGTCACTTTGTATGAAAAGTCAATTTTCGATTTTCAGTTTTCGATCTATGTTTCTTGCGGAAAGTTGTTCAATTTCATGGAACTTATTACCTCCTAAATTTGGCTGGTGTTTAAAAAATTTGGTCAATAATAAAAAGATACCTTATGATCTATTAATTTAGAATAAACCATGTTGGATCCCGATTTGCGTAGTGGATTCAATTCTCGTTGATCGTTTATTGACCACAAAATGTAATGACCGCATGCACCCCGTACTATCAGAAAAAAAAACCCATGACATTCTGTCAAATTGACAGCGCGTCATTTCGTTTCGTTACACTGGCACGTGCGATTGAAATCTAATGTGTGCCGAATTTATTAGAAAATAATAACAAAAATGTTTATATAAAATGGGTTCCGTAGATTATTAAAGGCGTTTAGCTAGGCAAGAGCCAAAAATATAATATACTTTTGACCAAAGGACAATGGTCGAAAGCCGATTGGTTTAACACTCACATTTTTGGTAATTATGTTTTAAATTCCATGTAACAGAGAGCATTCTTTTTGCCATATTCTGGGCACAGATCCAGACTTTGTGCTATTACTGTGAGAATTTTAAGATTTACTACTGAGAAGAGTAAAGAGTTACTTCTTAGGTCTTCTACCAGTAACTCTTAGCTCTACTCTACAAATCAAACCTTCATGCTTCATGTAACCTTCATGCTTTTCACAACAACAAACACCAGTCACGAGGCAATCTTTAAAAAATAAACAAACAATTCTTTAAAAATGGAACCCCAAAAATACACTTAAGGCTATTGACACCATTTTAAATCATCGACAAAAACTAGACGACGATGTTTTTGTAATGGTATTGTAATGGCACCAATGGGGTCTCGTCTATTTTAGTTTCCTATGCTCAGAATAGATCGATCTATTTAGTTTTACTAATAGCAGAGTAGTTGCTATGCAGACTTGAGCATGAATCATTGAAGAAATATGTTCTTCTATACTGCATAGGAATTCGAAGAGTCAAAGCATGTATGCTTTGACTCAAGTTCAAGACGCTGATTAGCTGTAGTTAATCAGCGTCTTGAACAGTTTTCTGAAGCTTGATATACTTTTTTTATTTTAGTCATTTTTTACCAGAATATTTTATATCTGCACAATTTTCGGATCGAATGATGGCAAAACCGAAATTTTAGGACATGGTCCAAACGTTACAACCTTAACAGTCGATACACGTAAACTGATTAGATTTTGATATTTGCGCAGTTTGAGGTTCTCCACAACTGTAGCAGCCGCTCCTGCATAACCTACGGAACGAGAGAGATGGCCTCAACTATGTCACTATCTACTATCATCTACTCTTGCATAAGTGTAGTTGCCTTACCTACTTCCAAGGCAATAAAGATATACTGTTTGCTATAAGTATAAACAAGGCTGGTGCTCCGACAGTGGCAAGAGCACGAAATAAACCAGCCTGTAGCTGTCCCACTGCAGGGCAAAGGCCTTTTCTCATAAAGAGAAGGGTCGAGCATTAATCACCACGCTAGTTCACTGCATGTTGGCGATTTCAGACTATTAAGTCCAGGTTTCCTTACGATGTTTTCCTTCACCGTTAGTCAGTGGTATCTTAGATTGACATTGATTTAAGAAAGTACATATGACATTTAAAAAAGTCACGTTGGTACATGCCAGGCTCGAACCCACACCTATGTGCTTGCAAAGCGGATCCATAACCAATACACCACTTCGACTGTATTGGTACTCATGACGACATGAGACAAAGAGCCGCAATAATACAAAATTGGACCTAACTGGCCTATCAACTACAATGAACCATCTACTTTAAATGGGAGGGAAAAGGTTATGTCCAAAAAAGGACACCAATAGCTCGGTTGCAAAGACACCGACATTTCCATTCCTTCCCCACAAATCTAGAAAGCTATGATTTGAATTTCTAAACAATCATAATGAACTAAATATCAATATTCAAATCGCAACATCAAAATCATTTATTACACAACGTACGAGCGAACGTGATCGCATTTGTTCGCCATTGTCATCGCTGCCGATACGAGCCGAATAAAGCCGAATCCGACCGATACGCATCTCGGGCAAGCGGGCGCATGACACAGATAATCTAAGCATTCAGCCACCCGCCGAGTTACCAGCGATTTTATACAGCCAACTTAATAAATGCCCATTAAAATAAATTGTTTGGCATTGTCACAGCTTCCGATCCGCTAGCACGTTGCATGATCGCCGTTTACATTAGCCATTCTGAGATAATATATGGGCAGTAATTTATGCCTTTAACTATGTCTATAAAGAATAGTAATGGCCTGAGATTTGCTTCTATTGGATATTGAAGAGTTAATAAAGTTTTGCGTGATTGCGGATTGTACGTGGAGAGAATATACATTGGAGGGTTTGTTTATTATAGTCTTCGATCAATTAGTAATAGATTTCTGATCAGCGGACCAAAAACGGCCGAAGAAATTAGAATACAAATGATTCTGTGGTACTATTTGAATAAAGAATTGAAAGAATTTTCGAAGAAAATAATTTAAATTTAGAAGTATGTGCAATCTGGGCCACTTGAGTGATGGGTTTTTGATCCTAATCCATAATCTAGTAGAGTATTATTGCCTATCGAAGATTTAAAGTAGGTACCTAATTTGGCGTATAATAGGTTCCTAAAAGTATCTTCAGATATGGTATGTTTATTTTTTACAAGTCTTTTTAGCAATGCAAATCCCACTTGTATTTATTCACTAAAATACTTTTAATATCGTGTCACGTTGTAATGTAATAAGTATAATTATGTATAATAAATTTCAGCTCGATCGAAACATGTTTTCAAATAAAAAAATGGCACAAAATTTAAATTCATTTAAAGCTATTCTTAAATTTGAAAACATGTTTCGATCAAGCTGAAAATTTTTGCTGAAACTTTGTGATGTTTTTCATTCAATTTTATTTCGTTTTTTTCATAACTATGTATATTCATTGATTTTAATCTCCAATAAACTTCAATGTGCGAGCGAGATAGCAGATTAGCGCAGAAGAGCTGCTCCATGCGCTCTGAGGTCACTCCCAAAGAAGGTATTACAATTAAAAAAGCTATTCTACGTTAAACTTAACATGGCAAAGAAAAATGTCTTGACCGGTAGTGGTGTTTATGGAACAAATGAATTATTACAAATAATTCATGTAGGAGTATTCTGAAAACGATCGGTAGATTAATTTAAAAAAAGGTTATCTAAGTTTCTGTTGTATTGTAATTACTTAATTCTAGCTTAAGGCTGGTGGCTAGGTTCCTTTTTGTAATACAACTATGATAAGACTGCTCGTGAAGGCAAGAAGAAAAATAGATGGTACTTACTTGTAGCTTAGCAGTATTCCTATTACTGTCGCGCAACTGTCAAACTTCAACTGCAAGACAGAGACGGGAATATGTCTTAGCTATAGCTCGTGCTAATCAGCATCCTCCTAGCCTTATTATTCCCAAACTTTGTTGAGGTCGGCTTCAAATCTAACCAGATGCAGCTGAACATCAGTTTTCTACGGAGCGACTGCTTATCTGACCTCTGCAACCCAAAGGGATACGATATTCTGAAGTTAGATTAGTTGTTAGGATTTTATTGGGTACTTACTCCCTTTGACGACTGTCAAAGATCTTCATGACGGCCGGGTCCAACGGCTTAACGTGCTTTCCGAGGCACGAAACAGGTGATATTTAGTTTATAATACGCACATAACTTACGAAAAATCAGAGGTTGGTTGAGACAGAGGCCTTGGGATTGAACCTGAGACTTCTGACTTGTCAGTCAGTGGTCATACCACTAGGCTTCCACTGTCTAGCCACAGTTCGTGATAAGTAATGTTTATGTACCTCGGCCGAAGAAAATAATGGAAGGGCAATAGTAGTCTTGCGCTAATGTTTCTTTATCTTTAAGAAAACATTCTTAGATATAAAGAGATTCTGACGGATTTATAAAATTTTCTTTTTTTTGCTCAGGTGGCAAACAAGCACCTGGTCCGGCTGATGGTAAGCGGGTACCTATAGATGCTTCTATATCAGGGGTACCCACTTCGTGTTGCCGACTCTGAGCGGGATTACGAAAGGTGACTGAAATAAAAATATTTGTACTGTGGTGTTTTATTTCACGCTATATTCTGTAAGAAGATGGTACAGCTACCATGGTTCATTTTTGTTGATAAATTATGCCTATATATTAAATATTGATACGGCTTTACTCACGTATTGATTTCGGGGAATACCCGACTAGTTTCGAACTCTAACGGAGTCCATTTTCTTGAGCGAGTGTACACGCGGCGGCGGGCGTCGCGTCAATTATTATGATTATTTGAATTATTATATTGAATTATTATTATGACTCACACAAGTTATGATTCAAAAATAAATTATGCCTACCACCACAATCAAAATCTGATCTAAAATTCAGGCATTTCCCATCCAAAAACTTTCACTAGCCTCTCAAAACCAGTACTACAAACGTTATCTGGATCGCGAACCCCTACCACTTGCACCAGAACAAAGCAACAGCGATTTAGAGCCCATACTATCCGTAAGTCAGTCTCAATATGAAATGGTTCTAACTCATCCGAGGCGAGCAATAACGCCTGCATAATTCAAGGACACAAAGGTTTGACGTGATAAACGCGCGCCTTCATTCACGCCACACCATTGTGGTACCTTAGTAGGGGCATTTTGTTCTTCGCCGTAGCCTTATTGTAACCTAGAGGGTTATGTTTTCAGCGGAATATCGACTATATTACATAGTCAAATAGGTTCCATTTTGAGTTTGATATTTTTTGTATTTTTTTATAGACTTCTGAATTCCTCGTAGATTCATGATGAAAAAAATATAACTAATCTGCTTTTCATAGTGCAAAAAATTACTAATTTCTGAACCTGCAATAGAATTGTATAATTTAGTTAAATCAATATACCTAATACTAAATAAATTTATTATATTCAATGTAATTGGCAGGGTATAGGGCGAGTATAGTCGTATTACTACTAGTCGTATGACTACTATTAGTATGACTAGTAGTTGTATTAAAAATAGCACTTAGAAAATAAGACTTTGTTTGGCTTCTCCAATTCATATTCAAAGCTATACATACACAGCTATATACAGAAAGAGACAACTTTTATAACAAGTCGTATTACTTACGTTCAGGTGGTTAATGCTGAACCCAAACGCCAAAAATTCATTGGTTTTTCGCCACTTTTCAACTTCAGTCCTCTAACTTAACAGTTTCATCCAAGAGTTACTGTCGAAACTCCATTCGTCCATTTCTATTCACTACAGGGCAGAGTCGAACTCCATACACGATAATCATACCAATGACAAGTGAAATCTAAATAAATTACGCATTTAACGAAATAGCAACATCCACCACAAATGGTCCACAATAAGGGTACCGACCACAAAACGGCCACATGACCATAATTCGTGCCATGTAAACTTGTTACAATTTGCAACGTTTACCTATTACATGTTCAGCTCTCTTGACCTTAAGCTTACTGTATGCTCTCTGTGATGAGAGAAGCGAATTCTTCAATAATAATATAGATAATAATTATATTTTATTATACAGGGTTATTTGTAAATCACCAGCATCCTTAAAAGGGGTCATTAAACTCATCATTATAAACAACTTTTACTATGGGACCAACCCTGAAATCGTAAAAAAAATAACCTATAGTACTCAGTGATAAAGGAGCTTCCTATTGGTGAAAGAATTTTTAGGATCGGATCGGTAGTTCCAGAGATTACCACTGACATACCTACTACATACATACAAACTTTACCTCTTTATAATATTAGTATTAGATTTAAATTGGACCATTTGATTGTTGCTTATTAGCTCAATTTTCTGGATTCTTTCCAGTTTCCCGGTTTTTTTAAAGTTTCCCGGGATTCCTGAATTATTTTAGACAGCTACAACATTTTTTTTTTAAATATTCTCCTATAATCTTTGTCTCCAGTCTAATTGCTTAAGCAGTAACGCGTGTATTGTTATTCAACTATACGCTTTCCAGCTACGCTCATCACAATGGAACAGCCATAAATGAACCATAACACAACACAGGGCGCTCATGCTCTTTGTGCGGTGTACGGCACACATCTGACTATTTGAGACCATTTGCGGCTCTGATTGTGGTAGCCGTCTCGATCATTTGACGGGTTAGCGACCATTTTTGTAGATCGATTGTGGCCGGCACTTTTGCACTTCAATTTTAAGTATTTTACTGGGGGGCTAATTCAATCTTGGTTGTGTAGATTTATTTTCGAGATCAATATTTGTGGTGTTTTACTATACTTTGTTATGTTGCAAAATAAATTATATGATGATATTTTTTTTATTTCAGGTAACGTAAATTCACAACAACGTAAAAACATAAACTCGAGTTTATAGCAACAGCCTTGTTACGCAATAAACAAGGCGTTGACTTCAAAAGTTAAAGCCAGAAATAGAGGTAGATAGCTTTTTTAAAGAAAGAATTGTAAAAAAATATCCTAATATAATTGAAATATAATTATACTTATACATATACCAATATATATGCCGAAAGTCTTAATGGAAGGCAAATGATGTTTGAAGCCGTGCACAAAGGCTTTAGAAAATATAAAACTTTATTTAACATAATCAGACCAAAAAGGACCTTTCTTCCTTTAATTAATTAAAGCTGGGATATGTATGTCAAATATATTTTGTAATTTTTTTTTAAGTTTACTCGGGGAACAAAAAAGTGTAAAATTCTAAGCTAATACTAAAACATTGTTATCGTTCTTGTGATTCCTAGCGCCTACAAAATACGATAAAATAAAGAACAAAATAATTTATGTACAATGAAATGCATCTTGCATGGGTCGCCTCAAGCTATGGCGTCGATTTTACGCGGTAAGGTCAATTCCCAGGTGGATAATGTTATTGTTTTACATAAAGTATATAATAAATTGTAATTTTATATTTTTAAATGTACATTTTTATGTTTTTTATTTTATTTTTATGTATATTTAAAAATGTATTTTATATGTATTGTAAATTAATAAATGAAAATTGTAAATTGTGAGGAACTTCTGCTCTCTGGACCCCTAGCCACCGGCAGCTTGGACCCTGTTCCCACAGCCGGTTGGCTTCTAGTTTTTATATTGTTAAATATATGTGTATTTAAAAATATAAAGTAAAAATAAAAATGCATAATTGAGATAAATATTACATCGCTATTTAAAATGTTGCCAAGCCATAAAAATATGAAACCAACGACACGGTATTAAGCGCAGTTTACCACCTAACCGAGAACGTATTGGGTACAATAAACAACAATTACACCGTATAATGAATGTCCCACAAACGTCATTAGTCGTGTTAGTACAGCACTAATATAATAAATAATATAATGTTATGGCGAAGACGAACGCGGATAGCAACGGACGGGAACCAAAGAGATATTGCAAGCGAGCGATCTACACGCTTTGTAGTGCCGCGTAGTTAGGGTTGCCACAAAAAGAAATGTCAGCTGTACTATGTACATGCAGCTTCCACTAACTAGGCTTATTTTATGGAAAAAGGGAGGAAGTTACGATTGCGTTGATTTGACTTTATGTAATTACTTAATTTAACTTATCCTTCAAACCCTACCAAAGACCGACACCGACACCGACAGAAGTTTACGTTTAAATAATAAAAATACTATTATTGCCCCGAATCAAAGAATAAATACCTAATAGTACAAGTATATTGATCGCTCCGCCCGGATTTTAAAATCAATCTGTTATAATTTCAATTTTAAGGACTAAACGAAAATGGGATGCATTTAACAATAATTCATCATGATCATTATGTATATTTATTTAGATTTGTGAGTGAAAACAATTCCATAATTACAAGTCTTTATAAAAATATAACGGTAAGGTCTCCGTAGAAAGTATGCCGTAATATTTCGTTGTTATTCAATAAATCCTTAAACAAAGGAAAAGCATTAACGATTGACAGAGTGGCTATACCGTTAGACCAACAACCTATTTATCTGTAAAAAATCTGCCAGAGCTGATAGTGTGCAGACACAAACAACATAAACAAAATGTTTTACTTAATGAAACAACTTTTTTTGACAAATAAATAAACATTTACGCGAATAATCCGTTAAAAAGTGGTTTCAAAATGTTTTCTGACAGAATATTTGTTACAATGTACGAGTGGCTTTAAAATAACCTGGTGCCAGCCCTAATTCTTAGAGCATATGATACGGGACGAGCTTTGTTTTGTAGTTCCACAGACTGATGCGGATATTAGAACTACGAACGAGAATATATTGTTATTTTTACTAGCAAAATATTAGTAGAAGATAGATTAACCATTTGCAGGGTTTTTGTTCCTGAGCAGTACTGAAATAGATAATATCTCTGAAATTGATTATAGTATTAATCTTTTGGCTTTTAACAGCAAGACTCTGGCCTCAGTTTTAGAGGTTACGGACCATATTTCCAAATCAGAGGACAAATCAAGTTCACTAGTTGGAAAAATTCATTTACTTTTAGGATTTTTGAGCATATAGGTACTGATCGCTCAGAACGAACAGAAGCATTAGATTCATGGTATAGGTTCGACTTCTTCTCGTGTCGATTCCTCATTACTCAGGATTGTAGCTCCTCGTTGACAACATTTTTCTTTTTCAGAATAATAACTTTCGTGAGCCATAGGTACTAATACCTATATGAAATATTGATACGGCTTTACTCACGCATTGATTTCGGGGAATGCCCGACTAGTTTTTCTTAGCCTGAAAATTTTTCTTTTAATTATAATTTTAGCTATTTCTGTTCTGGTATCTCTGAATATAGAGATACCTGGTCCAGAATATAAAGGTACAGGTTGACTTCCATACTGATAAGTTCTGTATTAAAAATAATTGAATCAGGCGTTTTTGTTCTTATCGTTTTGATAGCAAACAATTTTGTATTATTATATTGAAACGGCCCAGTAAGTAACGACGCTGACTGGCTGTAATCAGGCGTTACATTATGGTAATCCAAAATATTTAGAATTATGAAAAACAGCAGTGGTAATTCTACTAATGTAGCAATTATTAAAAATAGTAATAAGGTTGGCATTCTTATATAATTTGTTTTTCTTGCATGTGTATAATTTTATGTGGGCTCCCAGGGCGTATTTTAAAGCATCCATGCTTGATACTCTTATTACTTAGCGGAACTAAAACCACATATTGTTTTTCAGAATTCTAAAATAATGTTTTTCATTTGAGCGAATACCTCTAGGATTAATTTTGAGCAAAAAGATTAGCAAGAAAGCTATTAAATTACATTATTTGGACTTTGTTTTTGTATTTTGTGTGTAATTGTGATTCGTATATTGATCGAAAAATCTGATATAAGACATATTTAATAAACCTGGCACCGGATCTGCTGGCAATGGAAACTAGACTCCAGCTTCAATGAACGAAAGCAAAATAATAAATCATTCATTACCTAATCAAGTATTCACTCTTAACCCTCAAGCGGCACCCACCTGTTATTATAGGTCCGTCTCTATCTAACCCTAAGTCGCCGCTTGCCAGCTATAAATATATTTCGTAGCGCACGCACAACAATTAAATTATCATAGGGAAGTCACCGCACGCGACTGAAGAGTTATAGGGACGAGTTGATGCCGACAGCTGGCCGGTGGAATGGGGCAACTGAGGAATTGCAAGTTATAGTAATAATAATCTCCTGAATGTCCTAACTATTCGGTCACACTCACAGCGGCTAATTTCAACGGAGATTAGAGAACTACGTAGGAGATATTATAGTGCACAAGTGTGCGCCAACAGAAGTGCACTCTCTTGTCTCTCATAATCCGAGATAGCAATCAGACACGACAACACTACTGGAGACAGATCAGGCGTAGGACCAACGGCTTTAAGTGCTTTTTGTGGCACGGAGCAAGTGATAATTAGTTTTTAATACGCACATAACTTATGAAAAGTCAGAAAGCCTTAGGTCCGAACCTGATACCTCTGACTTGCCATTATACAGTTATACGCGATTCGAATTATAGTAGGTATTGGTTAGTTGGATTTGAATGGGGTAAACAACTATATTACGCCCAAATACATAAGTAATTGAATTAATTAGAATTTAAAAAATCTTGGTGAAGTAGAAAAAACTACACAACTACATGCGTAAATCAATTAATTAGAAAAAAAAACTTGGGGATGTGGAAAAAAATGACACATCTACATTAAATAATTAAACTAATTTATTAGAAAAGTGAAAAACTTAGGGAGTTAGAAAAAAAGCCGGGCCATATTATCTTTAACAGAACAGCATTCTCTAAAATTTCAAACACTGTTCGAATTCGATAAAAAAAAATCGCTCTTCAAATTTTTTATTATTAGAGTAACCCTCCCCGTGTGTCGGCCCCACCGGCTGGGTGGCTGACGTCAATTACCGGAGTTATAGCAAGGACTGATCGTGAGTCGCGTCCTCGCCGACCATGTAACGTCGGGAATGCTCAGCGAATTCTCCAATAGTATCGAACGACTGCACTCGTTTGCAAGTTTGATCGACATATCATAAAGTTGGTCATGTTTCCTGTACGTAGACTTGATAAAAGTTAGCGGAGAACGTGTTATTTATGATTTTTTTAATATTTATGTTGGTTTTTTTTAAGTGGTCGTTACAGAATATTACAGTATTCTTTTGTGTTTCATACGGTCAGCGAAGAGAACCGGAGGAACAATCTCAAATTAAAAATTAAAAAACAATCTATTCCATAAACCAGGATAATATTTTATTCTCCCCTAGCCTTTTATTATCCCGCACAAGGTCAGCCATGTGCGCAGGCGTTGGTGCCTGGTGTTGGTTTCTATTATAACAGGAGCGTTCAGTTTATACAGCCAAAAAGGCACTGCTTACCCTGACAGATACGACGCAGAAAACGAATTAGTGAAATTAAGTAGGATTAATATGAACTGCTTACCCTGTCGAAAATGTCTGTGCATGCCCCTGAAATATAATAAATAATACACTTGTACACTGTCTGAAACTTATTTTTTATTTTAATAAAAAATTAAGAAGTTTACAGTAGCGAAGGGTCAATTATTTAAGAGGTTAATCAGAGACCAACCAGAAAAAACGAATGGCATAGTCAGTAGATACTACAATTGCTACAAACCGTGCCATTTTTCAATGGGAGGCCGGTAGGAATCGAGTTGTATGGAGTCTTCGCCACTAAAAGTTTATTTTATTAACTTAAAAATATTGAAAACTAAAATACAGCTTTTTTGTCAAAAAGAACGAATTTTATAGCCATAGATATAAACAGCTTTCTTTTAAAACTAACACGCATCAAGCACAGTTCCCACTACCACCAGTAGCCATCTTTGTTTAACATCTAACCCAATCCGTGGAGTTACATTTAACAAGGCGAGTCAAAGGTCGGCCCCGCCCACCTGCGCGTGCGACTCACACGCGTGCGGTAACGAATTATGTAAACAAGACAGCGCGTGTACTATGTCTATGTTAGTACGAATACTAATAATATATAATAGTATAGTTAGATATATATAATAGAATAGTAATAGATGTAGCTAGTACATGGCATATTGTAGGAAATATGAGGAAAGCATATTTTTTTGGGGAAATACATGTGTTTATGGCGATGACATTATTTGCATTGCTGTTTGTGATATAGCATAATCTAAGTGGTATAAATGTCGACTGGTAAGTCAGGGGGCCTATTACGAGTTTACAAAATATGTGAAAACTGACAGTTGGCAGTGAGAACTTAGAAGTAATATAGGTACGTGTCTCGTTTTTAGTCTTCCGGAAGGACAGAGACAGGTATTAGTTTCACTAAAAGTGTCACTATTCACACAGTTTTCAAACTCATACTAGGCCCCAAGGAAGAGATGGATGGATTGTGTGAAGGATGATAAAGCAAGAAAGGAAGTGACTACTGAGATGACGGGTGATAGATATGTGTGGAGAAAGAGGACATACTGCGCCGACCCCAAATTAATTGGGAAAAGGACAGGAAGATGATGACTAGGCCCCAAAAGTCTTATGCGGAAGGCATTTTTTACTCAAAAATAAAAAAAAAGGCCCCAAAAGTCTGGTTCGAAGTTTTTAATATCAGAAGATCGCTTCAATATCTAAAGAAAGAAAGAAAGAGAAAAGTTTTATTTTACAACCTCACAAAAGATAACAAAAAAACAAAAAAAATGTGGATGTGTGAGCGCCAAAATATGGCGCTTATCTCAGCTGAAGCTGCAACAAACTAATCGCTGCAGCGCTTGTATTCTGATAGGCCCAAGGTTTGAGGTCACGGACACCGATCTCGCACCAAAACCGCAGTAACCCTAAAATATAAAATGTTATTGTTATAAGCACCACATTAAATATCGTAGCAGTGTTCGAATTGTTGATCTAATTGTACTTTGCTTTTAACGTAGGTTGGGTTAAATACCTGGAGGATATCGATCTGGTACTAAATGTGGGCTGTGATTGTGAACTATGAGAGTCTTTGTGTAAATGGTCTGGTTGGATTACTACGAGAAGATGTTTTGAAATAAAACATTCAACGAAATGTATCGCGTTGCATTAAGTTTTATTATAGATATTTCATTGTTATAGAGATATTTTATTCTTATTTTTAGTTTTTTTTTTATAAATTAAAGTAACTTGAATTTTTAAAATTAGAGTTTGAGCTTATAACTTAAAGGATAATTGATTTGGCGATTACCAAATCGCTTTTAGTTGAGATTACAATTAGTGCAACAGAAAAGACCCTAGTTTTAATTTTTTGTTTAAACACACAATCGATTATAATATAATCGATTATAACATCGACTATTTCTGTTCGTAATCGATTTCTAAACGGTTCTTTTTCTACAAAATATTTAAACTTTATTGTTAATTGCTTTCTACGATATAGAACATTTACCACAGGATTGTTGATTAAGATGTACTCTTTCAAATGTTAATAATAATAATACGTGTATATTACATTCAACTTTAAGCCAACCGTTTCACTTCCAATTAAAGATTGTTAATTGAACGTAACTAGATGGTTCGCAAAACTAAAGTCATTGATTGCACAGCTACATTACCCTTAGGCTTCTTGTTACTAGAAGGTGTCTCATTAATTTTGACCCAAATTGATGCGATTAATGTTATGATAGGGAAACCAGAAGGTGCAGTAGCGTGTGCGTTTAGAACATAAGATATTTTTTTATTTGCAACTGTGCCCGTTATGGTGATATCACCCTGACCAAATTTTCGGGTAATTATCTGAGTTAAATAACATTATTTACTTTAAAAAACTTTCTTATTTGAGAATGCTTTATGGGTGGGGTTATTTGTGTCGCCGTTGAGCATTGATTTGATCTTTCACATTTCTAATAAGTATAATTTTTCATTCACCTGACGGTGTTATTGTATTGCGAGTGTATTCCGAAAGTTTTTTTTTTGGAAAAATTAATCCTCCAAGCCTTATTATTTTTAAACTACACTGGATTGTAATCTAAAGTATTTATTAATCTAAAGTAATGTAGCTGAATATCAGCTTTTTATGGGACGATTACCTATCTGAGCCCCGCAGTCCAAAGGATACAATATTCTAATGTTAGATCAGTTTTCAGAATTTTATGAGGATACTGACTCTTATATCCGTCGGAGATGCTTCATGATAGCCGGGGCCAACGGTCAACGTGCTCTCAAGACTCGTCTCCAAGTCGCAAATGAATTCGGAAAGTCAGAGATGCGTGCTTACGTTTCGAAACCACCTTTGACTTGGCAGTCCAACGGTCATACCATTAGGCCATTACTGCACTAGGCTGGCTGGCTGAGGGTTTTGATGGTACGTCCAACTTACATTCTGATTCAAAGGTAGGTGTACTCTGCCGTAGACCACAACACCGTTTACCATCAACCACTAGGTTTGACCCTATTTCATACACAAAGCAGACTAGCATTTCTGTCAACAACTTGTACAATAACATTAGTATTCTCTTATGTCTCCAAGAGTGTCATTATTGAATGGTTGTCCTTTAGCTAATTACAGAATAGAGATAAACAAAACAGTTTTAATAATGTGTGGTTGTAAACGAATAATTATTTGTAATGTCTACTTAGTGAAGTGCTGCACTGAACAAGATGCACATAAATTACATTAGGTACTTTTATTAAGTGTTATAGACCAATCAACTATAAATTCTTTGTATGAACACCCTTTACTAATTCCTCTCTTGCTGAAACTTTGCAGTGTGATTAGTTAGACTAGTTGATTCGACTATAACACCGTTTTCCGTTATTATTAAACGGTTTTATTTAGCTTGACCTGTTTATTATTTGGTTCAAATGTAGTTATCAATATTTCAGCCACTTCCTGTTGACAGCTTTAGTTTTGATGACAAAACGTTTTACGTAAAAAAAAAGTTTTACTTATATAATTTTTTAATTCTATTTTTTTACCGTTATCTACATATAAACAACAACCAACGACAACCAGTCTTGCCAAGGGGTATCGTGTAACCCTTTATCTGGGTTGTGGAGGTCTGATAGGCAGTCGCTCCATGTAAAACACTGGTATTCAGCTGCATCCGGTAAGACTGGAAGCCGACCCCAACATAGTTGGGAAAAGGCTAGGCAGATATATATACCTATTTACATATAAATAGGTAACGGTAAGAATATTATCAAGGATTTTTTTTAGTTGGAAGTTAAGTTTGGATTGAAGTGCCAACAAAATGTCTCCCCGACCCTCGCTTATGCCAGCCTAGGCCAACATGTTTCAAAGGATCATAATCAGATCCAGCTTATCCCTAGCTTGTTCCCTAGTAACACCCTAAGCTGAGGCCCGAGTCCCATTAGGGGGTGTCCTAAGCTGCTATAGTTTTAGATTAGTTTATTGCCTTAGCTAAAGGTTTTTTAGATCTCGCTGGTTAATAAGTCAGAGCATTCTATAAGTTATGAAAGACGACATTGAAAAAACCTCCTTACGGCGCTCAGTTATTATTATCGCTGTACGATGTAATCGCGCTGTATCTTAAGGACGTTTTGTCTTCCACGCTGATCGTGTATCCCTTGGACTGACTTCAAAATCGTCGATAATCGTAGCTAGCGATTGTGCGCCCGCCCTAACATCCTGGAACCAATAATTTGTGGACATAAAACACGAGGTTAAACTCAACTAGATTACTGGACAATTGTGCCAAAGAAGATATTTGCTGTATGTAGTTATGGCGGTAAATATCTATATCGATAATAGAAAAGCGTTTGACTTTGATTGAATTTTGTAAGACGAGGTACTTACGTAACTAGGTACTAGTATTTTGAAATTATAATGAAAAGTAATAATATTTTTGTGAGATTTTTACATGTTTTAGCACATGGTAGCTTATTAAATATAAATATTTAATAAGAAATTTGAAAAAACAACTGATACGGATGGGATACGGTGGCTCAGCGGTTAGAGCGTCGGCACGGAACGCCGAAGATCGTGGGTTCGAATCCCATCCGTATCAGTTGTTTTTTCAAATTTCTTATTAAATAGTAATAATATTTTTTATTCATTTTAGATGAATGAGTTATTAGTTGAGCGCACAAAAGTGGGGCGCATTGGGAGAGGCCTATGTTCTGCAGTGAACTAATATAGGCTGATGATGATGATGAATCATTCGAGATAGTCGCCACGCTGGGCAAGCGTGTTGGCGATCGCAGTAGCAGATGATTATTGTTACACAGAAGGATGCTGCTGCCCATCCTCCGGATCTTTCCCTTTGTCGCTTCTTGCGACATCGACACCCGCGGAACGAGTAGGGGTGGTTCTATTCTTAAGCCGGAAACCACACGGCACTTTGTTTTAACCGAAACAAAATTTGTAAAAGGCAAAAATTAACTTAGACTAATATTTTGTGTGAAGCAGCCTTTACAAAAACAGATCTATTCACAACTATAGGTACATAAGAGCGCTCGAAGCTGAATGGTGGAGCACAATGAGCGAATAAATTAGCCACCACGTTATTGCGATGTCTCTGACGCAGACGACTCAATGACTTCATGATATACTGAGCTGGAATTAGAAGTTCACACAGTAAACTTGTGTTTACTTAGTTACATGTGAGGATAGAAATGGTTGCTTTATCTTACTTAGTTTATATTATAAAGTAATTATCAGTTGCTAAAACGGAGAGGGAAGACGATTTTGTTATGTCTACTATTGTTAGTGATTTTGATGAACCCAAATCATACAAAGTAGCAATGAAAAGTCCTCAGAAAGCGGAATGGTTAAAAGCAATGGAAAGCGAACTAAAATCTCTAAAAGAGAATAAAACTTGGATTTTGGTGGATAAACTAAAAGACAGAAAACTGATTTCTTGTAAGTGGTTGTTTAAAGTAAAAACCAATGCTGATGGAAGCCTTGACAAATATAAGGCTAGGTTAGTAGCTAGAGGTTACACACAAAAGAAAGGAGTTGATTATAGGGACACATTTAGCCCTGTTACTAGAACGGCCACAATAAGATCGATTCTTAGCATCGCTGCAAATAATACAAGAAGATATTTCAAAAAGATCTGAGTCAATTTTTGTAATAACTTTAAGAAACTTTATTCAAATGAATTAAACTACATTATTATACAAGTATTTACAAACTAAATATAAATATTTACATTTGCCTATAAAACAACAAGTTTAATATTACATTAGACCCTGATGCAGCATCAGTTGAGATAGGTACCTTTTAATATAGTCTCAAACTTTCGCGAACACTCAACATAATGAAACAACTTTTTAACGGATATAATTCGCGTTTTTATTTTGATAAATGATTGGTGTTAAAAAGTTGTTTCATTAGGTACCTTTTGTTAGCCTCACACATCCAAAGTTATTTAGTTTCTATTATTTGTTTCTGTCTTTTATGGGGTTGCAAAATAAAACATTTTTCTTTCTTTCTTTCTAAATAAAAATACACATAATTAAATGTACTAATGAGCAGTTTTACAAAACTATTGTGTATAAATATTTAATAAGAAATTTGAAAAAAATAATAAGCTAACATGTGCTAAAACATGTAAAAATTTCACAAAAAAAATCTATCGACTGCCTCGTTGGTCTAGTGGTAGCAAGCGCGACTGCTGAGCACGAGGTCCTGGGTTCGAACCCCGGGTCGGGCAAAGTGTTATTGGGTTTTTCCATCAGGAAGTTCTCAGTAGCAGCACGGAGTTTGGAATTGTGCCCGGTTAGTGGCAATAGGCTCGCCCCCTATTACATGGGACTTATAACATAGCCGGCGAAACGTGGGTGTACTGCACACCTCTGCCTACCCCCTCTGGGGAATACAGGCGTGAGTCTATAAATATAAAATAAATAAAAAAAACTATTGCGTTAAAAATACCTTCATCTTTACCTGAATCGTGCAAGCTTCTTTCCTTTTGTACATCAGCCAGGTTCGTGTCTATTACGTATACTCAGGCGCTAAATAAGGTCCATAATCATGGTTCAGGGGGCCGTTAATAAATCCTCGGACACTTCCCTTTGTGCCCAAGTGTCTGCCACCTACGTCACCTGTTAGTCTGACTGGAAATGCTATAGTACGAACGCGAGCATTGGCGACAAAACCATTTTATTAATAGTTTTTTGCTGGTTGAAATTCGGTAAAGTTTTGTGTGGTTAAAGAGCCAAGTACCTACCAAGAAGTATCTAATAACCGAGCTCAAGCACAGGTTACTATAATAGGACTGTTCATTTGACTTTGAACGTACTATTTGTATACATTTTCATATACTGTCCTATGATGTCCTCGTTGGGAAGTAAAATGGTTTCAGGCATGCTAATTCCACACTAAGCCTTCTAGAGTTAATTGAAGAAGACGAATCCTGGAGTGGTTAACGTAGCGTGTAGTGTTCCCCAGGCAAGTGGATTGACGTCTGAGTGAGGCCGGTAGGGTACAATGGATATGGAAGGCTGAACCCAGATGTTTATGAATACAAAAGTAGTTTTGAACCTAATACCTTTTGGCACTAGTATATTATTTCCACTTAGCTATTGCTTTTCTATGTAGGGGCTACATAAAAAAATAGCTAAGTGAACACTCGAAATTTCTCCTGTATTTCAGTTACAGACATCTAATTAAACAATGTACCGAACACCTAGAATTAAGCCGATATCTGTCAATCATAAATTTGTTCCTTGCGGGACACGAATTTGCAACCCCAAGCGCAGATCAGTTTTATTATTTAAAAAAATAACAAAACTGTTCTGCAAAATGGATTTAGAATATTAAATCAGCCACTTAACGACAACCTCACTACACGTTCTGAAGTGTGCATTCTCGTAAATTGAAGATAACTTTATTCATGTGATAGTAAAGTCAGTGTAAATATATATTTTATGCATTTAATTGTCTATGCGTTAGATTTGAAAGGCCGGGGAATGGTTTGGCCAGAATTTATTGAGTAAATGTACTTATATGCATTAAGAAATGACAGGCCAGGAAATGTTAGCGTTTTACTAGACTAACGGACTTTTCTTATGTTTGGTGTATGGTATGGTGTATTGATTGCGGTTACAGGCAGATATTTTTCTTCCTACACAAATTTTGGAAGATATAATATTTATGTCTGTTAGACCAAGTGTAATTTTGACATCTTCGAAATTTTGTACAAAGAATTCAAACTCTCTGCTACTAACCTATTTGTAACCCGCCAGTGTTATCGAAATTCTCTTTCATATTCAACCCTTATTCAACCATCTCAAATGGTAGTTACATCCACCCCTTGTACGGAGTACTAGAGGGTTAGCATGTCTAATTTTGCAGTTAGATAACTTTGCTATATTGATAGCTTATTGCTTTTAAATACATAATTTAAAAAAAAATTCTAACCCCAAGATTAGACAAAGCTTTGAATAAATTTGTCCAACTTAAGTGTGCCATACCCACGTGAACTTTGCCTTAATATGGGAATGGAAACGAAAACTCCTAAGTTACTAAGGTAACATTAAGCTATGCTGCGCTAAGCTAAGCTAACTTTATCGTGCTTAATTTTAACTACAAGCTGTGCTAAGCTAAGCTAAATTTATTGTGCTTACAAACAAAAAACAAGTTGTAATTTTCTTAACATCAGTAATTTTACCTACTGGCTTCCTGTGGATACCATTAAAGGCTATAGAAATAATTAAGCTATCCGAATTCCTAAAATACCATCCACATAGCAACTTAAACATAAAAATTTACACACAACCCAAATGTTGGCAACTCATAAATATACAGGAAGGTTGGGCGGCGTTCACACCGTATAAGTATTCAATCGGACTGTAAATCAGTGGGTAGCACGCGTGCCATTGTATGTGCAATGTACGGTGTGACAGCAGCCGTTAGTCGGGAATATTTTCCTGGTTGTAACTTCATCAGGTGCAAGATGAAGTATAGTTATGTGTTTAGAGAGTATTGTATGTATAGTATACAAGTTGGAAGTAGGCAAGTATTGGAATTATAAGTAAATAGCTTATAATTTACTTATTAATACTTCTATGTCTGAGTTGAGTTATTGTGGTTGAGAACTTGCAACTTCAGATTTGGCAGTCCATCTTACTGAAGGGTTTTCCCATTTCCCCACTAACCCCTAAAAATAAAAATCAAAAAATGTCTATGAATATTGTTGCAATCAGAACGCGATGAGCAAACAAAGTTACCGTTCTGACCCACATAAGGTAATTAACTCTTTAATTAACACGATAATCGTTTGCGAGGCGTTAGAGCGTATACAGTTTTTATTAATTGCAGTTTATCATTTCAGATTGACTGTTCACTAAGGTACGAGTATCTCGTTAATTTGGCAAATGTGAATTTGTTGAAAGAGAAGTGTGACCTTATGGCCTACGTTCAGCTGTGGATATGTATCAGCTTTTGATGAGGAAAAATGGCCAGATATAAAACGATGGACTGTGGGCACGCACCAATGAATATTCGTAATCAGACTGTAGAATTAGGAAATGAATTAGCAATGTCCTGGCAAAGCAAAATGCAGGCTCGAGTGATTTATTGAAACACGAAAGTTTATGTAGAGGCCATTGCTGTAACTGGCACTCGCCTAGGGCTGCAAGTTATATTTAAAAAAAAATCGTTCAATTGACAACAATTGCTTTCTAAATAAATTTGAATTCAGAATACTTGGAATTCTTGGAATACAAAATGCAGGATATTTTCGCTCGTTGAATCATTTATAAAAGAAGTACATCCAGCCAGTCATACTTTCCTCTTTATTTAACTATTCAATAATAAATATGTACAGTTTGGGAAAAAAGAGTCTGCAAAGATTGAGGGCGCCACAATCGGCTTAAAGATATAAAATGTATAGGTAATATTATTTTATAGGCAACATTCCAATACCTAAGGCGTCGACTGCCGATAAAAGGCCACAGCTTCAAATCTTACCCTATTGATTCATATTTCGTGGTTAACACTAAGTACATACTGGTTTGGGCAAAGATTTATTGTCACGACAATAAATTATAGACCAATTTAATTTACAAGGTAATTTTAAAGAGTATTTAATTTGCCACAAAATTAAAATAAGTACTGTTTTTGATTCACTGAATTGGGCAAAGTGTGTTTTTTTTAGACATGATTTACTATGCTACAAGAATAAAACAAGTAGTAATTTTATTATTAAAAAAAAAGTTCAGACTGAATGCGTAAATACCTTGGTCAAGTTAATGTCAAATATAAAACGCTTGCGGGTACAATAAAAAAGTTTGATAAAATAGGCAGTTGTTACAAAATATTTTATCAATAGTTATAAATGACTGTAGATCAGAAATTTATTTTGAAATAAAATAAAAAGTTGTGTGTGTGTTAAGTATAAGTATGATGAATAGATCAATGTTTGGGAAAAAATCTGTAAGTAAACAAATGCGTTATTTTTTCTTCCTTTGTTGTTTTCGTACATTCAAGTTTCGCAACTAGACGTTATACAAAAAAAAGCTAATTGTTTACAGTACACATTTGTATTCGTATTATGAATGAATCTTAGCTTGTTAGTTACTCTCCGAGGCGATAGTATTTTGTTATTTTGTCTCTCGCGCTCGAGCTCCGATAAAACTTCAAACTCAGATGCAGTATTCTACTCAAACTTATTACTATGTAGGTATATTGTTACGCGTTATTTATAAATGAATTTTTGCTTGCCTATCATTATCGTAGCATTAATTATTATAATTAAAAAAATATATTTGCCTGCCCAAATTTTCGTATACAAGCTGAAACTAGTTTAAAAGCTTTAAAATCAGATAAATAATTATGCTAAGACTTAATTTTAATTTCTAATATAAAAGCGTGTGTGATAAAATGTTTATTTAAACTTATAAACATTAAAACTTAAAACTACTGGTTTTTAAAAAACGGGCTTATATTTAACGCAATTTTTTTTTTACGATCTGATATTTCCTGAGGCCCTAAGCCTTTAAACATACTAATTATTTAGTTAAGTATATAATTTATGTATCGCGACTGTTTTTTAAATCTTTGCATATGAAGTGGTCTTGCCCTAAAAATTGTACGCGTTTGAATTTAAATAGAAACAGATTTTTATTGCATTAAACACCCACATTGACGAAGAATTTCTCGCATGAAACTAATGAATTTAAATTTTAATAATAGAATATTTATTTAAAATTTTTATTTATTAGTTCCCAACATTATAACTTCCTTACAGATTAGACCGATTCGAAGCTATACTATATTTAAGCAGCATCTTTTAATCATCTAGTTTCACAAATATCAAATATATCACAACTGATATAATAATCTCTTATTGACACTTTACATCTTAACTTATTAAATTATAAATGCGAAGTAAGTTTTGCTTATTAAATGAAATTATTTATTAAGAAACTCGCATAATTAACTAACTCGGGCGGTACTTGAATGCGAGATCCCTGGCGTGGCGTACCATCACTTTACCTACTAAGGCCGGGGTCTCCACCAAAGCGGAGAAGAGCGGAGAGGAGATGTGTTTCCATACAAATGACAACTCAAATCGAGCGGCGCCGCTTGATCCGTCACAGATAGCCAAGTGGTATGACCGTCGACTGAAAAGTCAGTGGTCTCGAGTTCGATCCCAAGGCGCGCACCTCTGACTTTTCGTAAGTTATGTGCGATTATAAATTAATTATCAGTTGCTAAAACGGTGAGGGAAAACATCGTGATGAAACCAGCACACCTGAGAGATTTATCAATGGTGTGTAAAGCCATGTCTGAGGCCTACGGGCGGTTTAAACTCTGACACCAGGTTGTTCATCAACCATACGATAAGAAGAAGAAGATGGAAACACATCTCCTCTCCGTTGTGGAGTCCCGGCTTAAGAGTCCTGCCTGTTTCAGTTAAAAACAGTTAAGTTGGTTTCTTTGTTACCTTTTCACGCCTAAACCACTGAATCGATCATCCTGAAATTTTGCATATACCTACAGAAACATTGGGTACCTTTCATCCCGAAAAAATATACTGTAGGAAAACAGCAATAACGTTCTTATGATAGTAGATGGCGCCACGTGTCGTAAAACCCGATTGATTGTCAAATTCTAAATTAACGAAAGAAGCCGCGGGCGAAAGTTAGTACAAATACATTTAGACAATGCGTCCAGCTATGGTGGATGTCTAGCAACACGTCTGACTTATAATAGAAACAGCTTTTTATTGAAAAAGTCACCCACGTAACGAAGAATTTTTGTTTAATTACGAGTGTGAATTATAATCAAACTAGCTGATCCGACGGACGGTATCCTGTCAACATTTTAGTAAATATGTGTAACCTACCCTACCCCTACCTATCCCCACCCCTACCCTACCATACCCTAGGGATATAATACAATTTTTTATTCTATTCTGCTATTCAATGCGGAGACAAATCCAACAAATCAAAAACCATGAAAAACGGTCCTTAAGTTCGCGAGTTATAAATGGACCCAACTTTTTTTTATGTTTAAAGATGATTGTACAGTACAAATGAAAGATCTTTTAATCAACCGAAGTTTTTATTAATAATTACTGAATATTTTTACCAAAATGTATGTACGTATGTAATGTATTTAAGTAATTAAGTACTTCAAATTTTGATTAATATGGAGTGGTATGGGGTGTTAATTGCATTACTTTTTCTAATTAAAAATAACTAGCATATACTGTATGACATCTTACAATATTATTATCATAGAAATTCCTAAGTGCTAATGGGCTCGCGAGTTTGGTTTTTAGGCAATTGTACCCAGCTGGTCGAATTTCTCAATTTTAGGTAAGCAAAAATTTAAAAAAATTGCCGTTTCATTTACCCATATTTTTTTTGGATCATGACTTCATGTCCTCAGGGCGTCATATTCATTTTAATATAACATCAAATAGAAAATTTGCCCTTTCATTTACCCATATTTTTTTTAGATCATGACTTCATGGTCCTCTGGGCGTCATATCTATTTTAATATAACATCAAATAGCATATAACTAGATAATAATCAAGACGCTTTGATAGGTACCTCATTTGTCAAATTATGATAAGTAGTTTAGAAGTTATGAAGGAACTACATACATACATACTTCAAAATGTCAAAATCATAACCACGACGTAAAAAGAGGGATGTTATAAGTTTGAAGTGTCTGTGTCTGTCGCATCGTAGCTCCCAAGCGAGTGAGCAGGTTTTGATTTAGTTTTTTTTTATTTGAAAGGTAACTTGTTAGATTGTGTTTTTAGCTAAAAAAAATATGTTTTTATGTATGCGTTTTTAAAATTTAAAATTTATAGGTATTTCAATTGTTTACACTCGTGTAATGGAATGACCATGAAGCCTTTATTCGTTGTTTACTGGTCCTTTCTTGCTTGACCACTCACAAATATTATTACATTTTTAATTAACACAGCTTATACCCACATGTGGACAAAGGAATTCCCACACAAGACTAACAAGTGTGAATTTTTAATTGAATGAATATTAAACATGGTATTCAATAACCATCACCAGTTTTTGTCGACTATTAAAGGAATATCGACCTTATTTACCAGAAATAATTACTTAAAATTCTGTGGCATACCTTAAAAAAAACTCATTCATTTACTTGACGTGTTAATTGTAACACGTTTTCTTAGAAAAATTACCAATATACCTGCATATTATCGTACAATTAAGCTCGTAGCAATCCTTACTTGCAGAATGCTTACGGTTTTTGCATAGTCACTTAGTATATTTTAGTCGCATTAATCGTATCAATAAATGTATCTATGCTTAATTAGGATTATTGAAAAATTTTACGTGAAATTGAAATAGAAAATCTCTGAAAAACTCAAAAATCTACTGAATTAATGTCTACCCGAAGGGGTCATTTCGGAAAATTATCTTTCAAATATAAAAAAAGTTTTTTATCCTTTCGTGTGATGCTGATGACAAATATCTCAGCAAGAAATACTCTCATAAATAAACCCTTAACAATACATAACCTTCGATCTCTACAAAATACTAGATAATAGGTATAGGTAGGTAGGTACAATTAACACCGAAAAATGTTAAATGGACTATCATTGCACTCATATTAGGGTGCACTTCTGATTTAGAAGAAGGTTGGGTGTACTTCGGTCGCACATCAAAACCAAATGTTGTACTCAGTGAACGTTTTGCCAATATTTGAGCTAGATTTGCGCCACATTTAGCGCAAATATAGGCGAAAAGTATGATGAGCAATATACATATACATAGTTTCCTTTAGATTTATATTTTTTTAAATATAAATTAAACTCAATTCAAAAAACTCAGTTTAAAGCAATATTTTATTGACACAATATTATTTAGAAATATAAACAGAACCTATATTAAGTAAATTTGCCAACAATTTGCTTAAAATGTTAAAGCACTTTTATATAAATAAATAAAAAATATAAGGGGAATTTTTATTCATGTCTATGGTGTAGGTAACCTTTACATTCAAAAGTCTAGAAACACACTTCTATTTTTTCTTCTCTTTGGCTTATTATCCTAATTTCATTTCCCCTACTTGTAATGGATAACTACAGTTTTTCTGCGCTATACGCCACTCGACTAGGTGGCCAGAAAATTCCTCCATAAGATTAAAATGTCTAAATTTTCATTAGTGCATTAATTTATCGTCTATGTCTATGATCTAAAAAAACTTTTTGTTTGTTATTTCGAGAATAACGAGCACATTTCCTAGAACTCCCTCATTCAAAATTCAGTTCGGGAGCCGCAAAAAGTTTTGTTATTTACACTTTTTAAATTAAAAATTACAAATTTATATCAACGTCAAACAATCCTTATTTGATGCACATTTCTTTTCTGGTGAATACTTTTACTTTTTGCCTCATTAAATAGTATTAATTTAATGAGCATTTTCATCATAAAACATGGTTAAACGTAGTCATAGAAATTAAAAAAATACCTCGTAATTGGTGCATCCTGCTTGATATAATGGGTAATGCCTGATTACGTATGAATGTGGCAAAATGATTGGCATTACTATTAAGAGAAAAAATACTGATTTAAATTACCTAGAGATCCTCATGAGGGGTTAGATTAGGGTCCTGCCCAGTGCACCTTATTCCATTTGTATGTATTTTTCTTTTAGATAATGGATATACAAACCTGTACTTATTACTTATTACCTAGACAATGTTTTTATTCAACAATCGTATTTAATTATTTCTTAAATAAAATAATTTTTATAATGAAATAACGAGGAATTTGTGATGTGATATTTATTTATTATTTATTGTGTACAAGCAAATGTTTCATAAGACGGACTTAAATGCTGTAGGTATGCCATTTTTTACAAAATTAATCTTCAAAATATAAGGTAAAAGGATGTTAATTTTATATGCTATAAAATTATTTATACTTAATTGCTTTTGTTAGATAAATCAGTAAACAAGAAAAAACATATGGTTGATCTTCTGCATCCTGGTGGCCTGTAACAATAAATTTCCTATTGTGTCTATATTTCTCGAACTTTAATGTAAGTAGTTAACTTGAGTAAACTTTAATATAAGTATTTTAAGTTTCGTGATCGTTATTTTTACACAAATTGAAGTGTCAATGAATAACTTCAAGTAATTTATCAGAATAAGGCTAACATTGAAATTAGAAAATAGTTTTTGAGATATATTTATTTGCATAATATGAAATATAAGGTACAAGTTTTGTGAATTTTCACAACCATTACGATATTGTGAAAATACAAAACGCCAGTGATAGATAGTCGGATGAGACAGTGGGTCAAATCTTTTGGTCTTAAACTTCCAAAATCATAAGTTCTCGTTACTACTCTCTATAATAATTAAATATTAATTGAGACTATATTCTCGTTACTGTTGGCACATACATCGCTGCAGTAGTTCTGCTCATTTGAGAAGTGGCTTATTCATAATCTCGAATTAAATCAATACTGGCTTCGATTTTGTTTCTAGCTTAATCTGAGTTTTACTTGGAGGTCGATTTCTGAATATCATATGCATACTAAAGTCGGTAAAGCGTATACGAATTTTATATTCCTTATTTTACAAATTCATATCAATGACTTAAATAACGAGTGATCCTTACCATAGATATGAAACGGAAAGTCCTGGCCACTCGAATTCTAATTTCTAATGATAGAAAATCTTAAATAAATAAACAAAAAACAATTATAACAAAAAATGTTTTCGCGCATTGCTTCAAAGCGATTTTGATGATTTTTTTTGTGTGTGTTTGTGTGTGTCTTTGGATGGTTTGTCAACAATCTGACCACGAGGACAAAGCTGCGTGAGGTTCACAATCTGACCACCACATTCGTAAAGCTGCGTGAGGATCAGCTAGTGTCAAATAAATATCAAATTAATTTACTGTATCTACAGTTTATTTAATGATCACGTTTTTTCGTAGGAAATTTTTATTTGACTCTGTTTTGTTAATTTTATCTATATATTAAATACGTGAAGCAAAAGCTATGAATCCGTTTATAAGAATATTGCGCGCACGGAGCAGTGTGAAACTTGGCATAGTAAAAGTTTATACGGAGAAGAAGTGTAGAAATCTAAAAATTAAAAATTCGGTCAAATTTTCACCACTGACTGGAGCACTTGTAGGTACTATACTAGTAATACCTATGGAATTCATGTGTGAAAGTAGGGAATACTATATAGAGAGAAGTATACTATTGTCAAAGCTCTTGCAGTACTACTTTAGCTACTGAATTCGTTTTAAATATTTGGCAGCCAAAAATTGCCAATATTTACCGTTTAATTTAAAATAGCAACCTTCAAAACCTTATTTATAAGCTTGTTAACTTATTTATTTTATTTTCATAATATTACTTAAATCTCAATAAATAGACATAGACATTTTGTTTTATATTTTGGTCAATTCAATTTGATTTTTATTGGCAAATAAAGTGTCGGTTTAATTTGCTTTAAAATCACATTTAAAATCGTGTAGCTAATATTGTCCAAAACAAAATGTGAGTTATGTAGTTATAATAGAGATAAAAGTGCAATACATTCCGCGTTCTAGTTGAAAGATTCAATAAACAAATATTAGGTAATTAATAATTATTTATTGTTTTCTCATTAGAATTTCCCACAATCGATGTAAAAGTATTATTTTTATCTTAATAACGGGTAACATAATAAACATAAAAAAAACTTGGTATTTTATCGAATTTGCGCTCATACAGAATTGTGTCTTACCTAATCATGCCTCATTTGCATATGATTAAAAAACGTTATTAAAATCTATAGAACCACCATAAAGTCACAAATCATTTCAAAAATCATTATTTTTGCGCAAATTTTAACCAAAAATTATTTTTCCTAAAATTATGATTTTCTTTTAAAAAAATATAAATAGTATTCGGAACCCATATATTCTGAGAGTTTCTAACTTGACCTAACGATTTACTAACAAAACATAAAAATTGATAAATAGTAATGGCATAACGTACCTCAGCTTAGCATTGTTGCGCACTTCAGTGGTCATTTTCTGAGAAGTTCGCTTAGCCAGTGCGCACATTCCCAGAAAACGGGCGCTGGTCCGCGGTAACTCCATTATCGATTCCAAGTATGTTTTACACCATTTCCAAGTATTTCGACTAATGTTACTAGAAAACTAGTTATGTTTCGCAGTAGCGCTCTCGCGATGTTTTTAATAAAAACTTTTTATTTACAGTTGAATGGGCAGCGACCCCGGGTAGATAGGTTCATAGCTCCTAGGGAGCAATTTCCGGAAATTTGCAGAAAAGTCAAATGGGCCGCTCGCGAAAAGGCAGGTGGTGACGTGTGGGTGAGTATTTACATAAAAATCTGGTGACATTTTTAAAAAGGTAATTTTTTTTGGCAGTTTGACGGAGGTTAGATTCTAAAGGAGCCTCAGATCGCTTTAGATAGGGAAAATGGTAAGAAAGGCTATTGCTCCATAGTGGACTAATCGAAATAATACCTAGTAATCGCCTATTGGTCGAAATTCGACTGTATTTTTTTCTTTTTTTATCGATAACGCTACAGCTCGTCAATGGGATACGATTCACAAATATAAGAGACATCTATATAATTATGTATAGGTACATAAAGACAGTATAACACAGATAGAAAAAATATGTGTAGGTACCTAATTTCTACCATCCGGGGGCCTAGTACGAGTTTGCAAACAATGTGAATACTGTCAGTTTTATTGAGAAGTAATATACGTGTCTCGTTTTTACTCTTCCGAAAGGATAGAGATAGATAATATATATATGTATATATATATATTATTATTATATTATATTACGTCTCAATAAAACTGACAGTATTCACATAGTTTGCAAACTGGTTCTAGGGCCCCCGATATAAGTTTTATGTATGGCTTTATATAAGCACATAATTTGTAATATAAATCTTTGTCAGTAGATATAGGGAGGCAAAACTGTCAATAATCCTGAATAGTGTACCGATAGCCTAGTGGTATAACCATTGACTGGTATGAACCTCTGACTTTTCGTAAGTTATGTGGGTATAATAAAATAATTATCTCTTACATCGTGCCTCGGAGAGCACGAGCCATTCGGCTCTGCGCCTGATCTCTCTCCGATTTGTCGAATTGCCATCCCATCGGACTATGAGAGTGAGGGAGTAGAGAGTGCACCTGTGTTTGCACAGTGCACTATCCTAATATCTCCCGTGCCGATGGCTTTTCTCCATTGGTATTGGCCGCTGCGACTGAAATTGAGTAAGGTGGAATTCAGGATCGTATTGATGTTGGTTGTTAATCTGTCGCACCGAAGAAATTTGATATAATCAGGGTTAGATTAGAAGCCGACCGATGAGACGACGATGAGTAGTTTATTTAGTTAAATTAGGGGAGATTAGTAATCAATAACTATACTTATATGCGTTACAAAATTCACTTTTAAACTTATCTAAAAACTAAAAATCAAAATAATAAAAAAACTATTATTTTAGCCAAAGAACTGCGTAGTATTAATTCATAGTTAAAATTCATAAATTTGACGACGATAAAAAAAGTACGAATAAAATATAATAGTTCTATAGTAGAGGAGATTTTTTTAAAGAATATTTCTCTCCTTATTTTGATGCACATCAATTCACACATATCGATAGATAGAGGAAACAAGGTTTAAGTGAATCAGATCCAAATCAGATTAACAATTTTGCAGACAGACATTGCAAATCTCGTGATCACTAATCGTGGGAGCTTGGGAAATTTAGATATACCTACTTAAAAACTGTTTCGATTAAAAAAAAAAACTTTACAAATGTGAGGACTCTTAAGAGTGTTCACGATTTTAAATGTTACCATTACCTTTTAAATGTTATTATTACCTTTTAAATGTTATTATTACATTTTAAATGTTATTATTGTTAACTTCCTAGCCTGTTCTCGAACGTGTTGAGGTTATTTTTTTAATGTAAACCGATGCAGCGTTGTCTGATCCATCGGTTTATATAAAAAACTAACTGACCCTTACGCGGCTTCGCCCCCAAGTCTATCCGACCGCAGCGCCACCAACTGGGTTCAATTGTAAATAGAAACCATCCGGTGACCCACTCATACATACATAAAAAATTTCAACAAAATCAATGTAGCCGAAACAGAGATTCTTATGTATTTATATAAATTGCGTTTTTTAGTTTTCTACGGAGGGAATACCAGACTTCAGGAATTCGATAATATATTTTAAAACTTTTACGATATTTTTTTACATACTATGAGGTGTCTGTCTGGTGCAAACTAAACAAATTAATCACAGGTTACATGTAGATATTAACCGTTTGATTGCACAGCACATCATAAAACGCAATTATTCGCTTTTTACATCTAATGGACTCGTTGAGGGAAATGGAACGGAAACAATTAGTCTTTCCCCCATTGGCGCAGTGATCGTATGTCTACGTGAGGTCCTGGGTTCGAACTATTTTGTCACTAGCATGGTAAAGGTAATCAAAGCTCGTAGCGCACGCGCAGTGATAGCCTAGTGGTATGACCGTTGGACTGCTAAGTCAAAGGTCGAAACCCAGGACTTCTGACTTTTCTATGACTATTATCACAAATTATCATTTGCCAAAACGGTGAAGGAAAACATCGTAAAGAAACCACTGAGAGAAATTGTGTTTAAATTAAAAATATTTTAGAATAATAACTTTCGTGAGTCATACTTATACATTAAATATTGATACGGCTTTACTCACGTATTCATTTCGGGGAATGCCCGACTGGTTTCGAACTCAAACGGAGTCCATTTTCAAGAGCGGGTGTATACGCGACGGCGTCGCGGACCTCACATTTAAATAAAATTTAAAATATATTTTTTTATCACTTTGTTGTATTAAAAATAAAATTGATGTAAAACTATCCCCAAGCTTGTTACACCAGCCTCATCTCGTTGGCCGATATTGTGTCACTTTTTTTCTATGGCATCTTTAAGTATATTTATTCAATATCATTAATTACACTCACTCCTACTACTCCTACTCTATCCACAGTATACAAAATATCTACAACAGAAGCGGTACGCGAACTATTTAGACGAAGCCTTCGGCCTGGAGCCGTCGAAACCTGAAGCTTCGAAGCCTGAAGAAGAGGATTGCGTGCAGCTGTGGCCATGCGCACCAAGAAAAACCAGCTACCTGTCCTCAGCTGACAGCATCCTAGATCTACCCACTTACAGTTATGCTGCATGTATGATTGTTTTATTATCGGGAACATTATAAATTAATTATCAGTTGCTAAAACGGTGACGGAAATCATCGTGATGAAACCAGCACACCTGAGATATTTTTCAATGGTGTGTAAAGTCATGTCAGAGGCCTACGGACGGTTTAAACTCTGACACCAGGTTGTTCATCAACCATACGATAAGAAGAAGAAGAAGAAGAATCGGGAACATTCGGGAACATATTATTCTTTGATTGCTAAAAAAAATAATTTTTCAGTGATAGTACAGGGTTATTTGTAAAACACAAAAAAAAACAGCTGTTTCATACATTTATGTTCACATGACTCAACAAAATGTAAGGGCTGATTTTATTTTGTGATTTCTGGGTTGGTCCCATAGTAAAAGTTTTTCATAATGATGAGTTTAATGAGCCTTTTTATAAATGCTGGTGTTTTACAAATTACCCTATATAATAAAACTTAGACAGAAATCGCCAACACGCAATACGCTAGCGTGGTTGGTGATTAATCTTCTATATTTCTCTGAATGATAGCCAAGTGGTATGACCGTCGACTTATAAGTCAGAGGTCTCGAGTTCGATCCCAAGGCGCGCACCTCTGACTTTTAGTAAGTTATGTGGGTATTATAAATTAATTATCAATTGCTAAAACGGTGAGGGAAAACATCGTGATGAAACCAGCATACCTGAGAGTACAAAAAAAAAGTTTGCATACCTAATTGAGATCCATCGATTACAAGGTTCAACTGTAATCAAGAAAAAGAAGGTCATAATATAATTATAATATAATTTGTTAGTTCCAGAGCTACTGGACTGGTCAAATGACAACATCTTGGTGGCAGCACTTGGCAGCAACTACCACAAGTGGTCTTGGCGGTCGCAGAGCCTCATCAGCCAGGGTTATACCCATCGAGACATACATTGCTGCAAGTTTGACCCTCAAGGAAAACTGCTTATTGTTAGTAATTTATCTTTCACTATTTTAACTGTATGTGCAGGAACGGGGGCTTCAGGGCTTCTCCAATGAATATTTTATTTGTTTGATGTTTGTAAACGTTTATTACTGGTAAAAATGCGATAATACAAGTAAAATAAGAAAAATTAGAGAATTGTGTGCGCGGTCGATAGCGGTAATAATTTTATATAATTTCAAAGTTGAAATAATTTCAATTTTACATTACGTTATAGTTATAATACATGCATCTTGAAAATATAAAATGTTGTCAATTAATATGAAAGTAGCAAATAAAAATTAAAAAGAAAAAAACTAAAACCTGATTATTTATTAAAATGAAACAAAAAAAACTTTTTTTTAGTAAAAAATAAGTCGTTTTTCGTATAAATATTGGTTACTTCATAGTGAAGTCGTAGTCTGTGTTAAATTGTGAGACGTCAGTTTTAAATATAATATAATAGTCATGAATAATCAAAAAAACATAAATTTTGGAACTTGATTATTTTCATAAACCTGTTTTGTTTCTTTGTCCGCAGCTCGGCACCGACCGGCAGACGGTGGAGGTCCATGACAATGCGCAGAGCAAGTGTATCGATCAGAACATTTGTAATTGTAGACAGCAATGCTCCATCACAGCTATGGACTGGAGTCCTACTGGGAACTCGTTTGTCACGTAAATATCTTTTGATCTAATTATTTAATAAGAAAATTTGAAAAAACAATTTTAATAAGCTATCATGTGAAAAAACACATGTAAAAATTCACGTAAATATCTTCTGATCTATAAATATTTAATAAGAAATTTGAAAAAACAACTGATACGGATGGGGTGGGGTTCGAACCCACGATTTTCGGCGTACCGTGCAAGTAAGCTAACATGTGCTAAAACATGTAAAAAAAAATCACAAAAAATATCTTCTGATCTTTTAACCGTATTTTCCGCTACGGATTTTTAAAATCTCTGGCGTTTGTATTCTGCGTCTGGATCTTCAAATTAAGACTGAATAGGCATCTTAAAGGCATGTGTCCTCCATTGTAGACCACACCGCATACATTACATTACAAATGCCTTATTTACCTATATTAAAAAAAATCAAACTATCATAGCAATGTGTAAGGTCCCAAAATAATTAGCATTTAACAAGTATAAGTCCATAAACACCGTGTTATTTTTGCAGTATTCAAAACTTGCATAGAGGTGGACAACTTTTCTTTATGGGACCTACCCAAAATCCAAAAGACGAAACCTTCAATATCGTATATATTATGGGATATATGTTATCCACTGCAACATGGACGGAATTGCATCAAAAATTTATTCAATCATTGATCCCCCGCCTTTAAATACATGTAGATTGAACTCTGACAACCTGACGACTAGTTTTTTGTCAGAGTTCAGTCCATAGTCAAGTCATTAAAGTATTATTCCCACAGTACATTAAAGTATTATATTTGAGTCGTGATAGCCTAGTGGTGTTGACCGTTGACTGGTAAATCAGAGGTCTCAGGTTCGAACCCAAGGCGCGCACCTCTGACTTTTCGTAAGTTATGTGCGTTTTATAAATTAATTATCACTTACTCCGTGCCTCGGAAAGCACGTAAAGCCGTTGGCCCTGCGCCTGATCTCTCTCCGGTCGTGTCGGATTGCCGTCCCATCGGACTATGAGAGTGAGGGAGAGACTAGAGAGTGCACCTGTGTCTGCGCAAGCATTTGTGCACTATAATATCTCCCGCGTCGATGGCTAATCTCCGTTGAGATTGGCCGCTGTGACCGAAATTCGGTCAGGAGGACATTATTATTATTATTCCCACAGAGGCTGTTCCCAAGGAACATTGAGTTCCTATACCCGTAGCGCCAGGTACATCAGCACTACTTGGCGTGCGGACGTCCATGACAATGGAAACGCTATCCTTATAGTCCGGGTGTCTCCGGACGCTCGATACGTCACGGCAGCTGCTGTCAACGATGATAATGTCCTGGTATTCACTTGGCCGGGTCTTCAGTTGTACTCCAGTTTGAAGTCGGATTGGACAATTAAGGTAAGAGTCCTTTTTTTCACCTAGTATCAGATAATACCCAATTCAGCTTTTACGTTAATATAAGACACTGCTGACTAACGGTAAAGGAAAACATCGTGTGGAACCTGGTGATTAATGTTCGATTCCTCTCTGTATGAAAGACGCCTTTGCCCTGCAGTGGGTCCGTTCTTCTTCGTAGCACTCTTGTCAGAGCGGTCGTGGTCATAATGTAGTATCTTGTGTCCGCCTCACGATTTCTCGTTCTACTACATGTTGTGGGACAGTTACAACATCATCATTAGCCTGTATTAGTCCACTGCTGAACATAGGCCTCTCTCAATGCGCGCCACTATTGTGCACTCATTGGAGGTATTTGCCCATAATCGCCACGCTGGGCAAGCGGGCTGACGATCGCAGAAAAGATTACTGTTACACAGAAGGATGCTGCTACCTATCCTCCGGATCTTTCCCTTTGAATTGGGGTGTTCTATTGTTAGGCCGGAAACCACACGGCATATGGGATACACGGGACAATTACATGCTGATTTATTTATTTGAACCCTTTTTAGGCGTTAACATGGCACCCGTGGCGGAGCGCCTTGTTAGGTATAGGAGCAGTAACATCGAACCTGAATGCTCGCGTCGCGCTTTGGGACGCGCCCACCGGCAAGATACGGAAGAGGACACTTGGTAGGAACCACTACAGTCTTGACGCGATGCTGTTCAGCAGGAGAACTGGTGAAATGGTGCTCAGCTTGTGGAATACGGGTAAGGAATTAATCAATGCTTGATTAACACTAGACTCTAACTTGACCGTTATATGACGTCTAGATTTTGTGTAGGCAGAGCTAAAAATATAGGTAGGGGTAATTACGATCGGAGATATATTTCGAAAATAATATAAGTAAGCAAAATTTTTTTTTACATTAAACGGTTTTGTCATCAGAACTAAAAGTAAGTACCAAATATTAGATCAATCTGACAACAGGAAGGGGGTAAAATTTAAATTACTAAATTTGATACAAATAAAGCTAAATAAAACCGTTTATAAGGCTCGAATATTCGGAATATCTCCGTGTAACTTATCTTAATTACCCCAAGGAACTTTATACATTTATGTGGTAAGTACAATATACATTTATGTAATTACACTCAACCAAATCCGAAAGCAGAAACTTTAGTATAAGTAGTTGCTATATAACGTGTTATAAAAATACCACATTGACAACTTAATAAAATCTTTAATGTACCGAGAACATAAGTTGTTTCATTAAAGCGGGTGTTATAATATAATAATAACTGTTATATACGAATAAACTGATGTTTACAACTTTTTTAAGACATTGTAAAATCGCAAGTCTTTTAAGCCAAAAGATAATAAAAAAACCAGACAAGTGCGAGCCGGACTCGTCCACCGAGGGCTCCATATTACAGATTATATTTTTAAACGGTTATATTTAGCTTGACCTGTTTATTATTTGGTTCAAATTTAGTTATCGATATTTCACCCGACTTGACAGATTGATCTGATATTTGGTATACAGCTTTAGTTTTGATGACAAAATCGTTTTACGTAAAAAAAAAACTTAAGTATATTATTTATTTACGATTTAATTAGGTACAAATGCATAGTTTTCAGACTTTTCCCTGTATTTGTAGTTCTAGGTCAACTGGAAGTACCCTATAAATTATGATTCCCTTGATACGATTATTGCGGCATGACTGCCGTATCTTTTTTTAGATGTTAGATTTTTCGACAGCTTTAAGGGACTATAGACTTGAGTATGACAAATTTTAATTTCAACTCGATTCCTCCACGCGTTCCTAAGATAAAGGGTCTTGACAGACAGACCTCACCCCTATTTTGCCTACCCCTCTGGGAATCATGCGTGAGTCTGTATATGTATGCATTTATTGTTAGACATCCAAAAACAAACAAGCTTTTATCAAGTTAATTTATTATCAAGGCTGCTAAAATGAAAACTAAGCAAAATAGGTACACTAAAATAGGGGTTTAATTACCTATTCTTTTTAAAATTGACTGTGAGATTGATTGTGACTGTCAAGATTTGAAATTGATTAGTGTGATGACAAGACAAACTAACAACGTTATTCATCATCATCATCTTCTTACCCTTTTCCCAATTTATTTGGGGTCGGCAACAACTAACAACGTTATTATACTTAATTTATCAACCCTTCAGATACCGAGTCCGCTATTCCAAAGACATGCTCTCAACTGGTGGTGATGAGCGATCCGGACACCGTTGTGGATCAATGGGGCGAAGGTCGGACTGGACTCGACCGCGTCCGTACCATGGTCTTCAGTCCGGATGGCACTAAACTAGGTAACGACATTCAACAATTACGCATTCACGCCTTTATTTCATAAGCAGAAGTATAAGAAAAATACCTTATCACATTTTGCTCGACTTTGGAATCATATTTTTAAGAATTTTTTACATGTTATAGCACATGTTAGCTTATTAAATATAATTATTTAATAAGAAATTTGAAAAAAAAACAACTGATACTGTTGGGATTCGAATCCTTGATCTACGAAGTTTGGAGCACTCGGATACGTAATGTTTTTCGATAGGTATTACCACACGCCCTAGGCGTAGAAAGAGATTTGAAATTCCGACTGGTTCTGATGGGATACGTCGGCTCAGCGGTTAGAGCGTCGGCACGGTACACCAAAGATCGTGAGTTCGAATCCCATCGGTATCAGATTTTTTAAATTTCTTATTTAATAATTATATTTGGAATCACACCTCTGCCTACCCCCTCTGGGGAATACAGGCGTGAGTCTATAATTTGGAATCATATACAGGATGGCCCTTATGCTCCCGTTACAAAGTACTAAAATCAAAGTGAATATTAATGTAATGAATAATTACATATTATTTTGTGAGTAGATGTCTTTATGGGTACTCTAAATTTTCTTCTATCTCTCGTGGTCGTTTCCTACAGCTACGGCGACAGCGGACGAAGACTTAATCATCTGGAACTTCCTCCCAGAAGACAAGAAGAAGAGGAAAAAGTATTGTAAGAGATTCTCCGCCATACCAGTGTACTTGGACAAGACAACTAACGGTGTCTCATTAAGATAGTTGGTTAGTCAGCACAAACAGCTAAGCTCATTCGTGAACTAAGCTAAGCTCAAATTACTAAACTAAGGATCGTATTACAGAACCTAACTCAGAACTCAAGTATTACTTGAAACTAGTTTTAGTTCAACTAGTTTCAAGTAAGTAATATACTTACTTTGAGTCCTGAATTAAGTTCTGTAATGCGATCGGATTAATTTGAGGTATGAGAGAAGTTTATTTAAGGGCACACACAGTACTTGAAACTAGTTTAGTTGAACTAAACTAATTTCAAGTAATAATATGAGTCCTGAGTTTAACTAAACTAGTTTCAAGTAATAATTTGAGTCCTGAGTTGAACTAAATTAATCCTAAATTAATACTTCTTTACCTTTAACTTTACCTCAACTACAGGACCGATTTGAACGAAAATTTGATACAACTTAAATACAACCGTCGCATTCTATTTCCTCACCCTTATAATCCGATGGAATGGAAAAAGGTAAAGGAAATAGGATACATTTAGGCCATCTATATTAAGCTTATAAGTTTCGATCGAGTATGTATTAAATGTATTCTATGATGAAGGTTAGGTGTCCTAGGTAAAGGAATATTGAGTCGGACCTAATTGAGTCGATCGTAACAACAGTTAGTTGGATCTTAAAGAATCTAATAAACAAAGTATCGCCTACGGTGTGCAGCGAGCGGTTGTGTTCAGAATCTATATAAAAACGTGAAGCGAAAACTGCGAATCCCTTTTTAAGAATATTGCGCGCACAGAGAAGTGTGAAACTTGGCATAGTAAAAGTTAATATGGAGAAGAAGTGCAAAAAGCTAAAATTTATAAAAAAATACGGTTTAATTTCGACCACTGACGAGACCACCAGTTATAGCTTAATTTATTTTATGATTGTTCTTAGACATTCTTTAATAGCTTATTGAAGGAGCTTAGTTTAGCTAGCATATTAGCTTAGTTTAGCTAGCATAGCAGCTTAGCTTAGCATAGCAGTTGCCTAAACTAGTAAGTTACATTAGCTGAGTTTAGTTTGCGTTGAAGTTTGAGCTTTAGAATAATTATAATTTTATTTAGTTTTGGAATTTTGTTATAATGAAAAATTATATGTAAAATAAAAATAGAGTTTTTATTTGTTTGTTTGCAATAAATTTTATTTAATTATTATTTTTATTTTATTCACACCTTTAAACTTTCGTGGTAAGTATTTAAATTTTATAATCATTTACTAATATTCTGCCATTATGTTTTTTTATTAAAATCATCGTTTCAACCAATTACAACTTCATTTGATTTTGTAATAGTAATACTAGTAGTAGTATTTTAACTAATTTATTACTATCTTCCTCCGCTCAAAAGACAAGAGAGCCTAGCTCCGAAACATAAGAAGAAAACTATCTTCCATGATATTTTATTTAATATAATTATGTAGATATTTAGTACTTCATGCTCATGACTGATACGCGAGCATTAAGGGATGACAGAAACAGTAATTTTTCCTTTATTTATTTCTAACGATCGTAAATTATATCCACGCCCGAAAGGGGATTAAGTCATCGTAACTTTGTATACTTACGTAATATTATTCTAGGAAATTGATAAAAAATTCTTAACTGAATTCAAACGCCAATATACCTATTTAATTATGATGGTGTGCCAATTTCCATCGATACATCAAGGGTTTGAAAGGTTAATTGAGTTGTAAATTGATCAGCCTGTCACCGTATATCATATCTAGTTTGGTCTATGCATAATTATCATGGATATAGACACCTTGTTTTACATAGTCTCAAGTTTATGACCTGTTAAGTAGTCTTTAGATGATACAATGAAAAAAGGAATGAAAGTTGATCGTTGAAATGAAGTAAAGTTTGATCAACATGGTTTTGTTTGAAGGTGTTTCTCAGATTTTGTACTTAATAAAAGTCGTGGTGGTTCATCATTACGAACCTGCTTTGCTTATGCTAGCGCAGGTTTACTAAGGATGTTTTCCTCCACCGTTAGTATAATTATATGACATTGAAAAAGTCACATTGGATTCCAAATTACTTTATCCATACATATCCATCTCAACATTTTCCTTTTCCGGAACAAAGCAGAAAGAGCAACAATCCATAATCTTCATAATAATGTATAATCTTCATAATCTTCATAGTATAGTAAGTAATATGATTCTAGCTTACCCTACATCTAAAACAGCTCTAGATTTTTTTATAAATTAGTTGCTTTAGTGATTAAACGTAGAAGTTAAGTGCATGTAAATGTTAAAATTAAATGTAAGGTTTCCTATGAGGGTGACTTGATCCAATTGTGATCAAACCTTTCCTAATATATAAAGATTTAAAAAAAACATTCTCCTTTCATCAACATGCAATCTTCTTTCATAAGTCTATTTAAAAAAAAAACATAGAGAAAATATCTTCAGTATCATAAGTTTATATTACTCAGATTGCGTGCTTGTGATCAGTAAATCAGTAGTTACCGTCACATAAGACTGGTAACACAGATAGCCGTAAATATCTCTGTCTTCTGTCACTCATAGGATTAATTAATCGTATCAAATTATGACTCACCATCCAATTGATGTTATGATTGGACCAGTGGTTTAGCAGTTGGTCTTTTACGCTAAGTGTTATAGATTTGATCCCGAGTACGATTTTTTTTCTGATCAACACCTATTTATTTATTTCTTTCTTATCGTATGTTTGATGAACAACATGTCAGAGTTTAAACCGCCTATAGGTCTCTGACATGACTTTACACACAGTTGAAGAATATTTCAGATGTTAGTTAGTAATTACTAGTTTCTTCACGATGTTTTTCTTAAAACGTAGGTACCTACATGAATCCGAAAAGTCAGAGATGCGTGCCTGGGTTTTGAACCTACGACCCTTGACTTGGCAGTCCAACGGTCATACCAATAGACTATCATTGCAGAACATGATAAACGATTGTCAGAGTGCGAATGATCGAGGGAAAGAAAAATAGCTGTGTATGGTAATATTTTACGACTTTTTTTTTCTAAAAAGAAAGAAAATGTTTATAATGGACTCGCACAAGTAATTACACGTAGAAAATAATGATATAATCTGTACGAGGCCAAAAAAGGTACTCATCTCAGAATATCCAAAAATATTGTAAGCCATTATTTAAAAGAGCAACCATGGAGTTTCTTGCCAGATTCTTCTCCATGAGGGGTAGGCTGCCCTTGGAACTGGCAACTAGAGTCACTCCTATAATACTATTAGAATTATGACTATTCATAAGTGCCTAAAACTGGTCTACATGAATAAAAATATTTTGATTTGATTTGATTTGATTTAATTCATTTGATCGCTGCAGCAAAAATAAAAAAAGTCTCTACCAACTAAGCTACCGAGTCCTGCCCGATTTAGTCGATATTACGAGTCTCTTTGGCACGGCACGCCAAGGATCGCGGGTTCAAGTCCCGCCCGAGTCAGTTGTTTTTGCGAGTTTCTTATTAAATAATATCACTTAATATGCAAAAAACATGTGCATAAACATGTAAAAACATACATATAAAAAGTCTCTAGTTTATTAGGTACTGCTGTTACTTACCAATATTGCGACGGAATACATTTTATAACTGTTTTTGCATGCTTGCATAAATAATTAAATATTTTATAATATCTTATCAGGTCACTAACGTAATATTAAAAAGTGCGCTCCGATTTTAGTTCCAAGTGATTTTGATAGATGGCGCTGCTAGTTGTATGCTTCGTGCATTTAAACCAATGGTTATTTATTACTGATAATAATCGGGCGGTTATTTTCATTTACATTATTTACCTCGCTTTTAGTGAATATTTTCTATAAGTATACGTATATTTACTTTCATGAAAAAAAAGTTCCCAGAGTAAATTTCGAAGTAAGTTCTTGCTTAATATTTTATTTAATCAATTTATATTTTTAATTTGCTATCTTTCTTTATCGTATGGTTGATGAACAACCATGTCAGAGTTTAATCAATATTTTTTGCGATTTTCGAAAACTTAATTTTATTTAATGTTATTAAGATATAATATCTACTACCTATAATAGTTTATTTTATACTTCTTCAAAGCAATTGATATGAAATTTAATTTAGTATCACGTTTCCTTCCTCATTTATCATTCTATTCCAACCATTCTTTCTCGTCACACATTCACCCAACCACAATTAAACACCACTTTGCACCCATTATATTGAACTATAATCACATTTATTTTGTACTTTTTCTTAATAAATGTCTCTGATAATAGGCTGCAGAGTAAGCAATGCACACATTATCCTCTATTCTTATTCGCTGAGACATGAATACATGATGGCTACCGTATAAGTAGGTTACAATATTTATGCGTAAGTGACAAAAACTATTTTTTTTATGTTGCTTAAGATATGTCCGCCCCCTTAATGATATATCCAATGGTTCTCAAAGTGTCGAAAACTGTAATTAAATGATTAAAATAAGAATTATGCTGCGAAATTGTTACTTGTTATTCAAATTGGAAAATTGGTGGCTTGTGTCACTGCAGAATAAAATTCCCAAGTTGTTATTCAGTGACACTAAGAGAATAATAATGACTTTTAGAATTTATTTCATCTAGTATGCAGAGCGGGCCTTCTTAAACACGTTTAATATGAATAAATGTGTCATTATCTTTTTAAATACCGATTTTATTAGTGATTAAAAACTTTAGAGCGAAAAAAACTCTTGAAGAATGTTTAGTTTTTGCTTGTAATAAAAAACTTATAAAAACTGTTGAATGTCATTGTGGCGCATTGATTAAGAACCCGATTTGCAAGCACGTAGGTGTAGATTCGAACCAATGTGCCTTTTTCAATGTCATATGTACTTTCTTAGTTAATCTAAGACACCAGTGACTTCTGGAAGTGAAAACTTCTGGAGGAAATTAAAACCAGCAGTGAGTGACTGGTGTAGTGATTATTTAATTATTAGTAAGTGATTAATGCTCGATCCTTCTCTGTATAAAAGGAGGGCAGAATTTGCCCTGCAATAGGACAGTTACACATAGGTTGATTAATTTATCAATTTATAAAAAGTACAAAAACTTTAGTATCAAATATCAGGTTGTAAATTTTATTTCTATATCTTTTAATTTTATACTCGATATTTTTTCAATTCTCAAAAGTTCACCCATAAAAGGTTATTTTCCAATTTAAAATGAATTCAATGTTTACTATACGAAACAAATTAATTATTGTAAAGCAACGTTGCAGCATGCACGGCATAACATTTAAAATAAATAATTTTATAAACTTATTTTTTTGAGTATGTTCAATTAAACGATTCATTCAATTAGCGGTTTGGATATCGCGCATGCGTGACTGTGAGTTAAGGTTTCTGTAAGTATTAATTAGTCAATATCATTTATACCGTGCCGCCAATTTGGAAAAGGGTAGTTGCTTACTAAACTAACTAAAAAAGTATAATAATTCTCTCCCCTGACCAATAATAATACTTATAATAAAATTTTTGGTGTACAATAAAGAGTTTAATAAATAAAATAATAACTCCTGATCGAATTTCACAATCACAGCGGTCACAGTGCACCTCAACGGAGATTAGCCAACTGCGCAGATGTTATAGTGCACAAGTGTGTGCGCAAATACCACTATACCAGTACTAACACTCTTTAATCGGCAATCTGACACGATCGGACCGGGCGCACATAACATACGAAAAGTCGGAGGTGCGCGCTTTGTTTGTGCTGGTTCGGTTGCCAGTCGACGGTCATATCACTATCACGGCTTAAAAAGTATACTATTTGATGTCACCTTAAAGAATGTTTAAAAATATCACGCGACGTGACAAAATAATCAAAATTAGTCGCTTATTGCCAAAAGCTTTCGAAGTTATAAGCTTCCTGCAAAATGCAAAACAAGTGACGTCATCTGTTCGCAGTGCCGTTCCTGTAGCGCAAGCATGGATCTATTTATCGAATTCTTATCGAAAATTTATCAATATTAAACTTCAAATTTGACACGATTTAATGAACTTTATGTCAAAGTTGACGTTTAATACATATTGATAAACATTCGTTAAAAAGTCGACAAAAAGATCTGTGCTCGCACCCCTGCCGTATTATTTACTTGATTCAAGAAACTATCATTCAGCATCTGGGATCTTATACTTCTTGACTTACGAACGCAATCCTGATTTGCTTTTACTTTTGCCAGAAGCCTACGAGTGGTTTAAACTCTGACGCCAGGTTGTTCATTAACCATACGATAAAGAAAAGATTATTGAAAAAGATGATTTTCTTATTTAACTGATTGTAATTATTTGGTTGAAATCAAACCTGATATGTCACTAATGTCACTTAATTTATAGTCAAACTATAGATACCTTCTTTTAATAGTTAAGTTAATCTGACGCATCGCAGCACGGACAGGCGATTAAGTGTATCGCGTGCGCAACACAGGTAAATCAGAACTGCTATTGACCCTTTATATTAACGACTTGTGGCTGCGCGCGAGTTTGCCAGCAATCGCTTAAATAGGACCATTTTGTTCTTTTTTTAACCCCTGACGCAAAAAGAGGGGTGGTTGAAGTTTGACGTGACGTGTCTGTGTATGTCTGTCTGCCTGTGGCCTCGTAGCTTCTAAACGAATGGACCAATTTTGATTTAGTTTCTTTTATTTGAAAGATGATTTGATCGAGAGTGTTCTTAGATAAAAAAATGCAGAAAAGTCAGTGGTTACTTACTTAATGTGAGTTTAATAACAACGATAAAAATAAATAAAGTAGGTATTATAAATATTTGATGTAGAGTAACGCCATCTATGAATAAGAGAAAGAATTAAATTATATAGAGGTTGTTTAGTACCATTTAATAACACGGATGGGTTACAAATAGTTTAGTGGCAGAGCGACGGGGGCTTTACCCAGTAAGTTGCGGGATCAAATACCGCTCGTAATCGTTTTTTTAAATATTTATTTTTATATGTAAAGTTTATGCCATAAAACAGACTCCCACAACTGCCTCCATTTTCTTCGCATTATATTGTTTATCTGGACACAATTATAATCTCATAATAATCGCATCATTAAACCTAGGCCTACGGAACCCATCAATTGAACGTCATCATTATTTCCCATTGCCATTCCCATTATTACCATGGCGAGTAAATGGTATTAAACTGGGTAATGTTAGCTTATAAAGCGAGTAACACATTAGACATACTTACTAATGGCCAATAACCTGTTCCTCGAAGAGAGTAATCAGCTGATTCAGTAATTTAACTAGTCGGCTATTTTTGGTGGAATAGCCAGCTAGGTAGCCAGCTATTTTGGCTACTTAGCTATGCTCACTAACCGACAAGCGCTAGTAGCGTAGCTAGGTAGGAAGGACTTGAATAACGCTCAACTGTCCTACGATCTGAAGTTTAGACGACAATAAAGGTCTATCTATACATATCAGGGACGTGGCTGGGACGTGCGTGACTCTTTCCTTCCGGGAGTCCTTTTGAGAATTAGCCTTTTCGCGAATGATTCCTTTAGAGAATCCATTCGCGAATTGGCCTTTTTGAGACTCGGGTGCCATTTTCCGAATTAGGCAAACTACTACACGACCAACTAAACGACTAAAAACTAACAGGCTTTACGAAGTTTAATAGCGGAAAAGTAATGACATTTCCAGGAAAATCTTATGAGTCAAGAGAGAATCTGGCTAGCTGGCTACCGGGGCAGCTGCTAAACGCTACTAGTTATTACTGGATATTTAATCTGTGGTGGCTACTCATTGTGCCGTAAACTTAGCAATAAATTTTATATTAAACATTAATACTATCGATTGGTGAAACAAAATAGCGAATGTTTATATTTTGAATTTTTAGCTAGGTAGTTCGATTCCCGGTTTAGGTGAGCTTATCGAAAAATCTCGAAAAGTCTTTAAAAAATCAAAATAATGTTTCCTTTAAGTAAAACCAATCTATCTTAAGGATTTGAAGTGGTTACCCTTGAGGGCCCATTGATTTTTTTGCTTGCCCTGTTTATTATTTGGCTCAAATTTAGTAATCAATATTTCACCCCCTTTCCGTTGACAGATTGATCTGATATTTGGTACACAGCTTTAGTTCTGATGACAAAACCGTTTTACGTCAAAAAAAAAAAAAAATTTTGTGATATGCCCTAGGCGTATAAAGAGATTTGAAATTTCGACTGATTCTGATGGGATACGGTGGCTCAGCGGTTAGAGCGTCGGCACGGTACGCCGAAGATTGTGGGTTCGAATCCCATCCGTATCAGTTGTTTTTTCAAATTTCTTATTAAATATTTAAATATATATTATTTGATAAATAAAATCAATAATGTGACTAATTAATATCTACTAATAAAATATGCAATCTGAAAGTGTTCAGCTTTCTGATTGACCAATTACAGCAATTTATAGTATGCTATATACATAACAAACACTTATACTGGTACTAAAGTTAGACCACACAAGTGGGTTTACAATAATTTGATTGGGATAATATATTGTCTATTAATTTGTATAATTTATAGACAGTGGCCGGCCATTTTATAACTAGCCATTTAGTGCAAGTCGTATGCTTGGTTCTCAGGTCAGGCAGAGTGCTATTGGATTATTTCTCACTTTAAAGTATATTAATAACTATTAAGTCAGGAATAATTGATGATTATTTAAGATATTTTTTAGATTTGAAGATTAACCTATGTAATAACTTTTACATCCTAACGCAGCGGCACGTGACAATATGGTTTTCCAATTATTTTTTATCGACCTTTATTTGAGAGTAATTTTCTTGGTTTTCATTATCTTTTTGATTCTTCAGACTACATAATTACTATAGACAACACTTATATTGTTCGGTAAATGTAACGCCATCTATCGCGCATGGTGTGAAACAACTTAACAATAAAGAATTTTTTTTTTATTGAAAGAAAATGGCGTCAAGGTTTGAAATCAATATGTAAATGTAGTTTATTTTAGAATTTGTTTAAAGTATGGGACTATTTATAGAATTTTTGGAACCGGTTTCTCGTTAAAATCGGAATTTTGCATATATCCTAAGGATGTCACTTAGGACTTAGTTATTTTTTAGGGCTTTGTTACTTCTCTAGTAAACAGGAACTCTTATAATTTATTCGTGTTCTTCCGTTTGTGTTCTTCTAGTAGCGCACCTAGTACATAACAATAGTGTGAGCCCAAAAACCTTTTTAAAGATTATGTTGAAGTAAAATAAAAATGTATTACGTAGTAATGTTTTATTAATACTACATACATTAATGTAAGACGGGCTTCGGTCGGGTTTCGGAAAAATGGTAGGTAATCCCCTGCTATATTATATCATTTTCCGAGAACCTAAAGTTTTATCTTTTTATTATCTTGAACAGAATCCTCAAATCGCAAAGAATTCTATTAATAAATTCTCAAGGTAAAGAATTATAGTTCCATAATTTTTAATATCAAATTTAATCAACGGATTGATCTATCAAGATGTGCTATTACCGTGTTTGAAGCGGCTAGTGCCGTTACTAAATAATGCATATTCATTGATTTAAGTGACACCGGTGAAGGCTAAGCTACAGTTAAGTGCGTTGGATAGCGATGTCCTGTACTTGGTGGTTTATTACTAGAGAGGAAAAACGCGAACATATTTTTCTTAAAAATTTTTTTTTTATGGAGAAAAAGGCAACTGGCCACGAACACCAATGGATATTGTAAAACTCGCAAAAACAACTGACTCGGGCGGGACTTGAACCCGCGATCCAGTCAATGAGTCAGTTGTTTTAGCGAGATTCTTAATTAAATAATTTCATTTAATAAGCAAAACATGTGCATAAACATGTAAAAAACCAACATACAATTTAGATTAGGATCTTTTACGATCTCATGACTTTTGGTTGTTCATCGACCATAAGATAAGTAGTAATATGTTAATTATTACTAATTATGATTAATGCTTCTCTGTATGAGAGAGGCTTTTGCCCTGCAGTGGGATACCTACAAGCTGGTTTTTTTATTTATTTAGTTATAAATTATCCATAAAAAAAATTGTCTATAGTTTAAAACTTTAAAACGAGTGCTGGTTTGAACAACGCACGCGCAACGCAAACGTAGATACGCTTTATTAGTTCGCAACTGCAATTAACAATCTGAAACCAGTAGCTCCATCTATGAGGTTATGCGAGAACTAATGCAGTAACTTAATGGCCGCGATAAAAAGAAATTAATTTAGCAGAATAATAATAATAATTTTATATTTCGATTTTATTAAAAGTATTGGAATTGCTGCTCCAATATAACTACAGATTATTTTATTTTTTTATATTAGTTATTTTACATAGACTAAAAATATCAGACATAGATGAAAAATATGATTGTAATGTCTTTGTTTTGATTAATTTAAAAATAAATCTAATACACATTACCTAGGCATCACGTTTCAGAGGATGCACGATGTAAAAAGGAACTTGATATTGGTTGGATACGGGCAGTGATACGATAGTTCAGTTGATCAGAGCGTTGTCACGGTACAGCGAGTGTCGCGGGTTCAAGCCCCGCTCGTATCAATTTCCTATAATGTCCTTAAGACATGTAATGCTTCAATAAATGTGTAAAAATCGTTCTATGATTAGATGAGATTGGTGATGTCGTTTCGCTGTCTTTACAGCTTCAAAGTATTTATTTAAATTACAAAAAGTTAAAGTTTTTTTTTAAATTACAGATATTACTTAAGTTTCCTTAAACCTTCAAACGCCGAGAAATAAGACACAAAAGGAAATGCGGTTATTCAACGCCAACGTCCTTGCGCGGAGTCAAAGGTTTAAAGACGATGTAGGTTGGGGTACATACTTCTAAAAGCAAAAAGCATAGTCAAAGGTCATAGGTTCGAACCCCAGGCACGTACGGATCTCTGACTTTTCGAATTCATGTGCGCATTAGAAATTAATTATTATCACTTGCTAAAACGATGAAGGAAAAATATCGTGAGGAAACCAACACACCTGAGAGATTTTTTTGCAGTATGTAAAATCCATGTCAGACGCCTATAGGAGGTTTAAACTCTGACACTAGGTTGTTGATCAACTTTACGATAAAGTGCCCAAAATTGTAGGTATGTAGCGAAAACAAAAAATGAATGTTTTAAAAAAATGTTGGTTATTTTGATTTTTTTTATTGCAAGGCATATTAGCGTCCTGTAGAACTGTCATCTCCTTAAGTATTTTGCATTAATAAAGTTAAAAAGAATTCACTAATAAAGAAAAAAAAATCACTGAAAGAAATGGCTTTTAGCAATAAGTCCGCCAATCCTTTTTTTAAAACATACTAATAAGTTTCTCGTAAACATTTTGGTTTGAAATAAACTAAAATCTATCTATCTATAATTATGTTGTTCACAAATTTGAATAAAATAATAATAGGTATCTATTATTATTACTGATAAATCTGTTCGTTTTCCGTGACAACAATGTCCATACAAAAGACATCAACGAGCTGCCTACGCGTCCACCTGATCAGATAGATTCAACTGTGTCATCTATTTGTGAATAAACGAACAAATCTATCTATATCTAATAAAAAACTTTATCTAAGTAGATAAAAAGTCTAAAATTCATATTTAATGCAAATCACTTCATTATTAATTATAAATATACAGAACGCTGTGCCACGAACGAATAAATTAGAAATAAACTTTATGATTATAATTGTGTTAAAATTAATGGCAGCAGCATCACAAAATGTGTTTGCAGTTATTGAATTAATTAAATAAATATAAATCTTGTGTTAAACACGACAGCCCCACTTCCGTTGTTAGGCACACTACGGCACTTGTTAGAGACAGCACACTTGCGCACGAGCAGAAAAGGATTAGAGAAAAGATGTTTGAAATAGTTCTTCGGCTCCTCATTCGTTGCGGAGACCGCGGGCAGAGCGCGCGCGTTCGGCCTATAGTAAAAAAAATAAAAGACAAAAATACGATATACCAGTTCATTCACGGTTCGCCGGCTGTGAGCTTTTCGGGTGCAACGACCTCCGGTTATATCATACTGCTGTCATTTTTTTAAACCGAACGTCCTTGTGGATGGCGCGAACAGCTGACGATCGAAATCCCGACGCCGCATCGTCAAAATTAAAAAGTTGAGTGTTTCAATGTTTTAAATATAGAGTTTGTGATTTAAAAAAAAGATGATGTGAAGTGCGCGAATGTTTTTTTTTCAGTGCAGTGTTTTGTGCCAGTGAAATAAAAGTGTCAAGAAATATGAAAGAGGTAAGTTATAAGTTAGTAAATTATGTTTTAATAGATGGTTTCGCGTGGAGCGTTTGTTAACACATTGTTAATGGGGTCTGAATTTTTTCTGCGACTTATATAGGTCATCAATCGTCATTAATTGTTTAAGTGTTGTAAGTTGTGTTTAGAAGACTTGTAATGAATATTTTTCAGAGTTGATTGAGATATAAAGGCGTCGTTCTAGGTAATCATTTTTATACTCCTCAGTTATTAATCATTCGTTTGCAGATGCAGCTAGATCGTTTTTTCTTTACTCTTTAGCTAAAACCAGCAAACAATATTTTTTTGTATAATGAAGTGCATAAAAACAGTTTTAAATACAACCGTGGACTTTATAAATTGCTCTAATTATTTCTAACTACTTTTCACACTTAGCTATAATTATTAAGCACAAACTTCGTCAACATCCCTTAGTTTTTTTTTATGTTTAATGGCGATTCCTGCCAGCGCCGATCCCTCAGTTAATAGCTCCTGTTAACTATCAATGTTTAACGGATAGCCTAAGGGTGGGCTGTCAAAATGATCAGTTTTGACTTGAAGCGGTGGACGTAAAGTACGCCTATATCTACATCTGAACTAACCTTTATTTTATTGTTCGACGTTTGAAACGTGTAACCCAAGATGTTATTTGGTTTTTTTATTGAAGAAAGTTTATCTATACCTGTAAAATAAAACAATACTGTGACTGACTGACAGACAACGCACAGCCTTAACCGGTGAACCTAAAGACTTAAATTTAGTGGAATTATTTCTTGAATACATTAGAGGTGCACTAAGGAAAGATTTTTAGATATTTCACCCCTAAACGGGTAAAATAAGGGAGTAAAAAGTCCGAAATCCACGCGGACAACGTCGCGTACGACACGCTAGTAGATGGAAACTTATGAAAATATTGGTCAGGCCTATTTTAGACTGTACAGATTATGATAACTTCGATAAAAAACTGGATACACAAGCAGTGTCAAAAAATGATATCTTTAATGTAACCTATAGGAAAATTTAGGTGCACAGCAGAAACAATTCAGTCATAGCCTTTCAGTATAGTCATAGTCATGCAGTGATAGCCTAGCGGGGTAACTGCTGAACTGCCAAGTCAAAAATCGTAGGTTTGAAACCCAGGCACCACCAACAGAAATTAATTATCATCTATTGTGAAAATTAATTCTCAATCTTTCTCTGTATGAGAAGAGGTCTTTGCCCTGCAGTAGGACTGTTATAGGCTGGTTAATTTATTTTATAATAAAGAATTCATCTGAGATTTTTCAACGGTGTGTAAAGCCATGTCGAGGCGTCGGGGCAGTTAAACTCGGTTGTCCATCAACCATTACGATAAAAAAGATTGAGTTAGTATATAAATTTAAGATTATGGATTCCAAAATATATAAGTATAAGTACATTATACATACGTATATGTAGAGTATATACATTGTAAAACTTGTAAATTTAGGAAACCTGATTTTGCTGACAGATCAGCCTATCATATAAATTATTATCCTGTCAGACTACTTCAATATTTGACTACTTCAATCCCACATCCTGATCATAACCAATTTTCTCTTTCTACAAAAACTTGGTACAGTTTTCGCTTCGCATGCACAAACGCTTTATCAAAATGTGTATAATTATATCTATTTCAATAAATACATTATCTATACTTTTTATATTTATTAATAGATACATTGGAGATCAGAATTTTTACATCTTGTTAATAAGGCAGAATACCTACATTCTAACAAATAAATCATTATAAATTAAAATTGATAATAGTAAGTTTAAAAAACATTGTAATCAGCATTTAATTACATACTTGATTATTACATAGATAGCTTGTAATTTTATAACAGAGAGTGCGATTGGTCAGATGAATAAAAGTAGGCACGTCCATCCTTAATATGAAAATTATTGCTGGCTAATTGTAGGTGTACACCTAATAGGACCCTTCAGGGAATAAATAAGTCTCTCTTTATAGTATGGTTGATGAACAACCTGATGTCAGAGTTTAAACCGCCCATACGTACCTTTTTTTTTTTTTTTTTTTGGTGGGAAACCTTTAAAAGGCACCTGCCCCCGGGGAAGAGACAGGGTAGTGTGGTATTCTTATCTTACTAAAACCACCCCGGTGATCACCATCAGCGCTTGGAGGGAGGTCCCGGGTCCTCTTAAGACACGAGCTCCGCGTACCTACAGAGTTTAAATGTGCATTTACATACCGTTGAAAAATCTCTCAGGTGTGTTGGTCTCCTCGCGATGTTTTCCTTTACCGTTTTTAGCAAGTGACAATTTATTTCTAACGCACATTAATCCGAAAAGACAGAAAAGTGCGTGCTGAGTTTCGAACTTACGAATTTGAATTGGCAGTCCAACGGTCTTACCAATAGGCTATCACTTCTTAAATTCTGTTGTACAACAATATGTTCTTGAAGGTTAAATTAATATGAAACTTAACACTGGCAAATTGTAGGTGTAGAATAAATAAGTTACATGACCATACATTTACATGACTATGAATTTACATGCCTTTTTTATTATGAAAAAAAAAACATGTGTTTAACCACGAAGTTACTTAATGGAAAGCGGTGTAGTTTACGATGGTGCACACCTGCCTTGGAAGGGACGGAAGTTGGACGGTATCGTCCACAATAGACGGGAGAGATGTATTTTTTTAAATATGGTTGGTGATTTTTAATATGGATGTTTAGTATAATAGGTACCTACTGATGGTAAGCGGTAGTATTGATCGTAGAGTAATAAAATTCTCCTGACCGAATTTCGGTCACAGCGGCCAATCGCAACGCAGACTAGCCAATTACGCAGGAGATATTATAGTGCACAAGTGTGTGCGCAAGCACAGGTGCACTCTCTATTCCCTCACTCTCATAGTCCGATGGGACGGCCTTCCGACACGATCGGAGAGAGATCAGGCGCAGGGCCAACAGCTTTACGTGCTTTCCGAGGCACGGAGTAGATAGATAGATAGAATATGCTTTATTGCACACCAAAGAAACAACAAAAAGTATTACATTATAGTCAAAATAAGAGTAAGTGATAATTAATTTATAAAACGCACATACCTTACGAAAAGTCAGAGGTTCGAACCCGAGACCTCTGACTTGTCAGTCAACGGTCACCACCACTAGACTATCACGAACAATCGTAGAGTACTTATATTCTCTTTATAGTCCTTTAATCATTAGTATTGGTATGAAGGGCTGTTTTTCGCAGGTACATGTCGTAGCGCGTATTATTTAATATTATATAGTTTAATCAGTAGTATGAAAGTTGGATGGTATAGTCCACCAGATGGTTTCACCGAATATCATGATGAACGAATACAAAGACATAATAATTTAATAAGAAATTTGAAAAAACAACTGATACGGATAGGATTCGAACCCACGATCTTCGGCGTACCGTGCCGACGCTTTAACTGCTGAGCCACCGTATCCCATCAGAATCAGTACGAATCAGAGATACGGTACGGTACGGTAGAGAATAAGGGATACGGTTGCTCAGTGGTTAGAGCGTCGGCACGATACGCCAAAGTTCGTGGGTTCGAATCCCATCCGTATCAGTTGTTTTTACTTACATTTTACAAGTACATAGGTACTTCGGTATGTATCTAATTTTTGCGCTTGATTCAAAATCATCACGCATCTGATTTCATCACTATCGATCACAGTTATACATAGTCATCATTGATTATTTTTAAGTCCCGTTAACAGCAATTATTTTGACGACCGTGTTGTTTAAATTGCATTCTTTTTTTAAAAAAGCTTGATTCGGTTTTTTGCCGTGAACATAGCAGAGTTTTATTTTTTAATTTTCCATACGTGTGGTATCTTACTGTGCAATGATAGCCTAGTGGTATGACTGTTGCCTGGCAAGTCAGAGGTCTCAGGTTCGAACCCAAGGCCGCTGACTTTTCGGAAGTTGTGTCTGTATTACTAATTAATTATCACCTGCTTCGTGCCTCAGAAAGTACTTTAAGCATAATATAGTCTCAAACTTTCGCGAACACTCAACATAATGAAACAACTTTTTAACGGATATAACTCGCGTTTTTATTTTGATAATACAATCCTGACGTTTCGAGCGCTTTGCAGCACTCGTGGTCGCAGGCAGACAGGCACTTTAAGCAGTTGGTCCCGGCTGTCATGAAGATCTTTGAAAGTCGTTATAGGGAGTCAGTATCCTTATAAAATCCTGGCAACTGATCTAACTTAAGAATATCGTATCCCTTTGGTTGCGGGAGTCAGATAAGCAGTCGCTCCTTAATATTTTATAGCCTATGTGTTATTCTGATATATAAGCTATATTATTGTTAAGTTTCATCAAAATCCGTTCAGTATTTTTTGCGTGAAAGGGTAACAAACATCCATCCATCGATACATCTTCGCAAACTTTCGCCTTTTTTAGCTAGTAGGATTAAAACAATATTTTGGCTTTACAGTTAAACACATAAAGCGATATAATAATCATTATATAAAGGGGCTGTTACACCGCTTATTAAGATAACTTTATAGAAATTATACAAATGATGAATGTTGTAATACCTAATGCTTCGGGCTTGCGATAGATGGCGCAACGATACTGATAATGGCTATTAATAATGAGGACGTCGTTAAACCTAGTATTCCTTCTGTATGTCCATAAGGGATAGACAAAAAGGTATATATAAGTACTTTTATATGTATAATTTCGATTAGAGCGAGTCCCTAAATGATTTAAATTTACAATTAATCGCGGTAGGTAGATGGGTTTATCTTTTTGACACACAAAAAAAATGTAGGTACGCCAAATGCAGTAGAACATTGATAGACTTCTATTTGCTATTGTAAATTTTACACTTATTCGCAACTAGGAAATCGTGCCTAAAACGTCGGGTATAGTACCCAGGCTCGCAAACACCAAGTCAGAGCAACATACCACTCACAACAGACTTAAGATAATCAAATGATTAATCAGTCGCGCGTGATATAATGACGATTCGATGAGATCATATTCTTTCACTTTCTTAATCAACTCGGAAAATCTTGTAACATAATGTTTCTTGTTTGTCCTAAGATGTTAACAAATTGTAAAATTTTGCAATCTGGGCAAATTTTTAAACGAAAAGTATAATGAAAAAGAAAACCGGCTAAGTGCAAATCGGACTCGCGCACGAAGGGTTCTGTACTAATATCTACACTACATTAGACACTTAAGCGTCTGCCTGTACAAAAAATGGCAAAAAAAATGTTTTTTATGGCCGTATGGTTGCCTGCCTAAGAATATTTATTTATTTATTTAATGATAAAAGGTACATTGTAGGTAATCTAATCTAATAAAATGTCCAACAAAACTATATACATAGTTTGTCTGTTGGATCACAGAATTATCTTAATAATATATTTAAATATAACTTATTTAAGACTTATTAACTATATTTTATTAGTATAGGTAATATATGGTATTTATAGTAGTTAATATAGTTTGTAGTTTTATTATAATATGTATCATTAGAATCACCAATCACAATAGAATCACTCCTACTCATCCCGCGGGTAAGAAGCGACAAATGGAAAACCTGAAGGATAGGCAGCAGCATCTTACTGTGTACATAATAGCAACTATCTACTACTGCGATCACCGATCCACTTGTCCAGCATGCATAAGGGCAAACACCTAATTAGCGCACAAAATAAGTGATGCGTATGAGAAGAGGCCTAGTCCAGCAGTGGACTGATACAGCTGTGTATGTATGTATGAGACGGTATATTAAAGAAAACAAAAGTAAAGCGTTGAAAGAATTACACCGCTCCATCCCCCAACTATTTTAGGCTTTCGTGTAAAACGGAATGCAATTCTATTTAATTGTAAGAACTTACTATAAATAGCGCTCTATTTTGTCAGATTTCGAGTGATTTGTCATGCATACACAAATAGAGTGCAATTTGTCACGGATCATAGATTGAATGGAAAATGAATCAGGCTGGTAAAAACTAAGTAACGTGAGGTTACGATGGAGATCTCCATCATTTTTAAGGTTTATTGTAAGAGATTGAAATTAAAATACAATCTAACTTTTATCTATTTAAATAAAAATCGGGAAAGTGCGAGTTGGGTTAGGGTTGAGTTAGGGTTCCGTATGATATTATAATACAATTTTAATCAGTTTGTAGCATTTTGATTTAATAATTAAGGAGATATAATTTTTTTTTTCGAGAAGTGTATGCCAGCTATTATTAAGAATTATTTTTTAAAAATTGGGAGAAATAGAGGAGGGAAGGGGCTTTATTTTGCGCACATTTTTAGGTATAAGTCGAAAAGAAATAGTAAATAAAAAAATACAAAAAGTATTATACAATATATATTGCAGTAAGCGCTTATAAATAATACATTTATGAAAGAATTCAAATTAAATTTTATTAAATTTTATTTCCAGCTTTTTATCATTGCAAGTATAATTTTACACCCTTTATAATTCTAGTATAGTCTTGCGTCACAAATCATATGACACCCCATTTATAGAAATTGGCGGACTAGTTCAAGAGCTATAGAGTACATAAACCCCATTGACCAAAATTGGCCGACTAGTTTAGGAGCTAAAATGCACATAAACATACACAGAATGCTAACTCGAAACCCTTTAAGCTTCGCGCATTCGGCGAGAAAAAATAATATTTCAGATTCGATAAACGATTTTTAAGAGAGCAACACGTATTTCCTTTCCTCTTTTTCATTCAAGACAATCAATCAATTAATTTTTACATGCCCTCTCTTTTTCTTGAAGTACGTGTTGGCTGATCCATAGACTTCAGCAGGGTAGATGACGGAAAATTCTTTCAATGCGTGCCACGAAATTAGACATTATCCGTTCCAATTCAAACTGGAATAAAATTTTAAGTCGTAAATTCAAGTCAAGTTCAAGAGTAAATTGTGAAAACAATCCTACAAAAGAGTTTAAATAAATCAGCCTGTTATTGTCCCAATGTAGAGCAAAGGCCTCTTCTCATACAGAGAAGGATTGAGCATTAATCACCACGCTAGCTCACTGCGGGTTGAAAAAGAGTTTAGTCTATAAAAAATAATAGTAGTAATAGTCTATAATAGTTTTTTTTTAAGTCAAGTTAAGCGCTATGTTATTATCCTATCGCAAACCTATGACAAACATCGAAAAATAAGACAATAAAGGAAATCAATAGTTTCGCGTCTCCGGCGTCTTTGTGGTAGTGAAAGGCCAATCGTTTTCGTAACGTCAAAATTTCACGTTTTCTGCATAAAAGTCTACTAGCGGCGTCTAGTCTATCTTTGTCTATGGTCTGGTCGCAAATGTACAAAGGACAGTGGTGAATCACGTCGCTATGTCAGACATTTGAGATCTGGCGCCGATCATTCGTGCGTGACAACACACCAGCGTTTTTTGCTTATATTTTCGACTATTTAGGGTTCAGTGAGGTTTTATAGCGTTTGAGGTTTTATTGTGTTATTTTTTAGTTGTTTTGTCGTTTTATTCTGCTAGACATCTTAACCAAATAGTGAGGTAATTCGGTAGAGATTTTGTAGACACGTATCCGATGTATACGATATAATATTACGATGGCCCCATCGAATAAACTTGCAAGAGCTCTTACACGATTTTTTTTCGTTTTTCTATTCCTTAGCCCAATTTTTTTTCACTTGCGCGATCATTCGATGGGTCCATCGATATTATCTACATACTGTCTCTTCTTTCTGGTTTCGATAATAACAACAACTTTTTTGCATAACTCGCCCGTACCTTTTAGTGGAGGATTCCACTTTGGTTGCTGCACCAAATACTGTTAAACAAATAAGATGCTTCTTGAAGCAAATCGTGTTCAGAAACATGTTAAAAACATACATAAAATATATTTTAGGTTCTTCTCTCTATTAAAAAAAAAGTTTGCTTTTTCTATCTTTACGGAACTCCACTTCACAAACTCAATCTAACTTTATCAAAACTGTAACGTTTTTACTACTTGTAACTATCACGCAGAGTTCTGTGAATCTCACCCACAGATATGTTATTTTAATAACATGATACTTATTACTTTGATACTTTGTATAAACCTTTTTATTGTTAGTACTGGTACCTATGTAAAAAGTGGCAATAACTTTTCCTAGAATAATTATGTAGGTAAGTAGCCTTCGCTCTCTGTAGTTGTGTGTTCGCTAGAGTGACAATATGCTTAATTAATACAAACCAGCCTATATTATTCTAGAAAGATAAATTAGCCTCTAACTGTCCCACTGCAGGGCAAAGGCCTCTTCTCATACAGAGAAGGATCGAGCATTAATCTCCACGCTAGGTCACTGCGGGTTGGCGATTTCAGACTATTAAAGTCCCAGGTTTCATTACGATGTTTTCCTTCACCGTTAGTCAGTGGTGTCTTAGAAAAACTAAGAAAGACATATGACATTGAAAAAGTAACATTGGTACATGCCAGGTTCGAACCCATACCCGCGTGCTTGCAAAGTGGGTCCGAAACCAATGCGCCACCACGACATTAAAATTTATATTACCCTACTGCAGAATAAATGTGTTCATCATGATCATCATCATCCAATTAAGGTGAAAGAACAAGTTATCCATATTCAATCATCATCCGCCTATCTCTATTATTCCCAAACTTTGTTAACCTATGTAACGTGCTTTCCAAGGCACGGAACTCATGATAATTAATCTATACATATAATAAAATCGTAACGAAGTATGTATGTAATTGATTGGCGCGAAAACTACTGGACAGATTTAGTTGAAATTCGGCAAATATACTTTTTAAATTCTTAGTCAACTTATAGGGTATAAATTATTACGTTTATAATTATGGGGGATGAGCAGTATTGTAGTAAGCAGCGTATTTCTAGAATTTGTTGCAGAATTGTTGTTGTTGTTGGGAAAAATATTATTAAATTTCAATTTACAAAATATTATCACGCTATATCCACAAGGAGCTAAACATTACATAACATAACATAATAATATCTTTTAGGAACGATTATTTTGTCTACATGTCAACAGACTTCATAGCCTTCCGGTCGGGCGAACGCCTTGGAAGTGTAAGGCTTTGGGTTCGATCCCCATTTCCGCAAACTTTTTGTGGATTCTTTTGTATTTTTTTTTGTCATTGAAATTAATATGTATTTTTGTGGTATTTCATTCTTAATGACTTTTATTACTTACCGGCTGAAACCCGAAGGAAACATGCTTTTTAATAATTTTTCAACTTATAAAAAACGTATATGCAACGAGGTATGCAAGGATCGTAGCAAGTGGAAATCCGTTGTCTCTGCCTACCCCTCAGGGAAACAGGCGTGAGTCTATGTATGTATGTAAAAAACGTCACCACTTTAATTTGAAACATTTATAAAATTTATATTATTTAAAACATAGTGTTCTAGATGGCGTTAGAGTCTATTTAGATCAGCGGAATTCTTTTTAAATATTTCAATTTGAAACCCGAAAGAAGCAACGCGTATCGTGTGGGATTATACTTTTAAAAATTTCAGCTTATAAAAAAAATCCGCTTTAATTTGAAGCATTAAAATTATTATTATTTAAAACATAATGTTTCCTTTTTCTTAACTAGATGGCGTTAGGAGTCGATTTAAATCTGAGGAAAAATAATTTTCTTGGATACTCCTGATGGGACAGGAAAAATATTTATAACCACTGGCGTCCTTGCAGGGAGGCAGGGCAAAATTTCAATTGCAGTAGCGTCTTCGGCGATTACTGCCACGTTGTTTTCTGGTGACAAAACAGCGCACACCATGTTTAGGATTCCCATCAATTTACAGAGCAACGAAACGCCTGTTTGTGATGTGTCACGAAATAGTGACAAGGCAGGCATTTGCTTAAGAATTGTTCTTTGATCGTATGATGAGATGAATGTATAATGGCAAACAGAAAAGCAGTTGATGCGGTACACAGAACTCTAAAAGACATCCGTAGGAACCAACACATAATGGGTGGTGTCACAGTTATGTTCAGCGGCAATTTCCACTGAACGCTGCCTGTGGTGACGCGAGGAACTGGGGCTGATGAGGTGAATGGTTCTTTGAAACGATTATTTTTATGATCCTGTATTCATAAGTTGAGCTTGACAATAATTATGGGCGGCTGAGTAGGAATCCACATGCTCAAGAATTTTCCAACTCAAAACGCCCAAAAATAATCAAGCTGCAGCAATCAACGAATGCATTCTTTTATAAATGAAAGGGAATGAAGTGTTTTACACATTTATAAACACTGTTGTCAATCAAGATGACGCCACTCATTATTCTGTAAAATTCCTGAATTCCCTCACTGCAAGTGGACTTCCGACGGACGTCATTAAGTTGAAGGTCGGTGTCCCGATTATGCTTCTTCGGAACTTAACGCCTTTGAAATTGTGTAAAGGGACCCAGAAAATGATGGCCTGATGGCTTAATATAGGTAAATTATCTGCAAATCATCAAGGCACAAATTCTAACGGGTTTCGGGTGGGCGTTTGTTTCGCCATGAGAAGTCTGCGAGTGTCGATCTCAGGACCAGCTTCTCCTCACATAGACTGTATGTCGTTTGCTCTCGGGTCACCAGTCCTGACTCTCTGTACATTTTAGCTCCCGAGAGCAAAACTACAAACAAAGTAATCTGTATGTTTTTCTAAATATCCTGGTTCGGATTTGATATTGATACGAAACTTTTGTTCTTTTACATAGGTTTTTCGCTTTATTAGGTCAGAAATTATGCAATAAAATATGCGAAGCGCACTTATAACTTTTTCTTTTGCCCTATACATTAGTAAGACTTAAATATAAAACTAATCTTTGTTGGAATAATTGCTCTCAAATGTGCAAAACATATACAATACAATAGGTATATTTAAAAAAATCTCTCATTCTCTCCTGTGCAATAATTATTCCCACATGATAGTGGGGTCTGCTTTTCGGGTTTTTCGCTTTCCCTTCGCTCTATCCATTGCATCGTCCTGGATAATGTTTAATGGCAATATATAATGTTTTCAATAATAAATATTTTGGATAATTTAAATGTTTATGCACATGTTTTGCTTAATAAGAAACTCGCAAAAACAACTGACTTGGGCGGACTTGAACTGTCATATCATAACATTACTAATCTGCACTAATAAAAGTTTGTGAAGATGTTTGTTACCTAAACACTTTTGATTTGAATAGAACTCAGTAAACATAAAAACCATATTTCCTGGATTAACAAAAAATATAAATTTTATCCTGGTTCAACATCCACGCGGGCGAAGCTGCGGGCAAAAGCTAGTTTATAATACGCACATAACTTCTGAAAAGTGAATTGAAGAATTGCCTCGAATTGGAACCTAAGACGGTATAACACTAGGCTATCTAAACAATAAAATACTTTTTTTTATGTTGGTCTTTGATGGATGGCCTTGCGGATTCCAGCACGAATAGGGTAGTCTCCCTTAGTGCAGTACAGTGATAGCCTATTGGCAGACCAACTTTCATAACGTTGGACTGCCAAGTCAAAGGCCCTAGGTTCAAAATCCAGGCACGCACGCTGCCTTTTCGAATTTATCTGCGTATTAGAAATTAATGATCACTTACTAAAACGGTGAAGGAAAACATCGTGAAGAAACCAGCATAGTTGAGAGATTTTTCAACGATGTGTACAGCCATGTCAACTTATCACATAGGTACTTAAATCAGTCAGTTTTGCTTAAAAAATGTTCGGTGTGCCGTATAACAAAATTAACTGCCGCCTACGACATTATTTCGGGGTAAAATATGTGTATCTAGAACATAAACTACTACTACTATTTAAAAGACAAACTTCCAGTCATAAAGTCTCAAACACATTTTATACATATCTATAACAACATTAATAGGATAAGCTATGTCATATGGAAAAAAAAACAATATCCGAGTGACCTAACGAGTGACGTACATGATTTTTAATAACGTATCACTTTTGCAGCGTACGAGTCTTACGACATCGAGTGCCGAGCGTCTAAAGACTCATAACAAGTCATAAAACTGCCACACATATCGACAACGCTAGCACAGCCCGTCTAATACATATACAACACTTCCTACTAGTCTCGACACTTTCCACGCATTCCCGTCACCTCACTGTGGGTGGGTGTGTTCATAAAAACGTTGCTATACGCCGCTTTATTGGGCGGTGTTGAAGAGAGGCAGTCGGGCGAAACCCACTCCCTACCACGCTTTCACAAGTAGAGGGGCCTACTGTCCTATCGTATTAACATAGCTTTAGTGTTTTAATTATATATATTACCGTTAACAGCCAGAATTCATGAATAAAAGTGGACTTAAAGTAGGACTACGTTTATTTATAGCCGTAAAAATGGGTTAAAAGTTATGGCCGCTGCAGTCAGTAGCTGTGATCCGAGGAGTAGGGACGTGTGCAGGGTCGGTGTGTCGCTTGCGTTGACCTATATAGTTTTCATTATGGCTGTTTGTGAACGTTAATTGTGTGTTAATTAGACAAAGAGTAATTAAGAGTGATACAATGTATGATAAGCGATTTCTTAGAATTTATACTTAATTCGTAATTGCTGGTTCAATTTAGGTTAGCGATTTTTGCGTGGAGTTGAGTTTGGTTGGGTTAAGTCTTTGTAACTTACGGGCTTTACGATTTTAGTGGTGTAATCATACTAATCTATTAATTGCCGTGGGTTAGTCTTGCAAAAACTCGAAAATAGCTCGACCGATTTGGCTGATTTTCTATTTGTTGCGCTCTTATGTGGAATGTCAGAATAAGGATTGTGTGAAAGAAATTAATGGAAAGTTCACAGGAAAAAGAAATCTCCCAGATGACGAATGATGGCACGAATAGCTAATACCAATAATATATGCGAAAGTGTGTTCGTTAGTCTGCTTCTCTTTCATGCAGCAACGCGAACGGACCAACGAAACGTCGCGATTTTTTGCATAGATAGCTTATGGGTCGGAGGCTGACATAGGGTAGGTGTTTTTGAAGAGGACCTGTATGTGTGACTATATCCTATTATTTTTTCTATTTATCCATGGATCATACTGAAGCCTAAATTGGTGGTAAAATATATTGCGGCCGCACCATGAACTTGTTTCAGCCGCACCATAAATTTTGTTTGCTATCGAACCATCGTTCGTATGCCGCACATTATTGATGTTATTACGCAAATACGCATACGGTTTAATCTGGTGCGGTCCGCACTGTACGTAAAGCCGTCGGTCGTCAGATTTTTCTCTGGTCATGTCGGATTTTCATTAGATTTTGCAAGTAAGAGAATTGATAGTGTATCTGTCTGCAAATCAAATCAAATCAAATTCGTTTATTGTAAGCATAGGTTAAAATGAAGTTATACAATTTTTAATTTTTCATACCACTATGTCCTGCTATTTAAAAAAATATAACAATTTGGCGTAAGTTGTAAACTAGTTGTAATACTTCCTGCATAGTTGGCTACTCACAGTTTAAAATTGGCTGCTTTGACCGAAGTTCGGTCAGGAGGGCATTAAATTCTTACGTGGGGCTGGGATTACTTTAAAAATACCTTCTGATTTTGTACCTAGATCCTTCTTCTCAATATCCACTAAGCCACATGCTTATTTAAATTATAATCACGTTTGTTCATAACGTTTAATAAATGATGGCAGAACACGGCATTAAGTGTGCCACTCGATAGCTACATTGAGTGATTTATCGATAATCTCTGCTTCAATAGCGATGGATCGGTGTTGTTCGGTGTTGTACATGCGACGCGTGGCAACACTTTCCTGCATGTTAAGTGTTGCCACTATATTATGAAATTCTTTGTATTTATTTGCAGAGTAACACGTGCCGCTAACCCTGTGGAACCTGTACAGATTTTCAAATGTCGCAAATGCAACCGTAGCTGCCGCTCCCAAATAGGTCTGTTCAGTCATGAACGGAAATGCTTGACCTGACCCAAACTTACGCCTGAATAATAAACTAAAATGTAAAAGTTGTCTGGCAGACTCTTCTTTCTTTCTTTATCGTTAAGTTCATGAACGACAACAAGAGTTTAAACCGCCCGTAGGCCTCTGACGTAATTTAACAGTTTACACACCGTTGAAAAATCTCTGATTTTCTCACGATGTTTTCCTTCAAAGTTTAGGAAGTGATAATTAATTTCTAAAAATCCATATGAATCCGAAATGTCAGAGGTACGTGCCTGGGTTTGGAACCTACAACCTTTAACTTGGCAGTCTAACGGTCATCCACTAAGCTATCGCCGCTTCTTTTTAAGTCTGGAACAATAATTAGCCTTCGTATGATGCAGTACAACTGTCCTTAAATAAATGAAACACACGATATGGTTTTAACTGTTCATTCCTATAGTTATTTACTATGCATATAAATAGAAAGATTTTTTCTGTAATAGTAGCGTAGGGTGAATTTTTCCAAGAGATAAACCGGAGCCAACTCGGAGAGAAATTATTAGTTGTACCAAATTCAACGGAAACCAGGTAGGAATCGAGGTGTATTAGCCACTGGTTTATAATACTAGAGAATATCATTAAGAATTATAATTTTTCAGAGATATACAATTTTGTAATACAGTGAAATTTGAAAGTTAGACATTGTTATGTAGCTCAGAAAACCCACTTACAATTATTCATAGACATCCTTTTATTAATTTATTTGTACTGCACAAGGGTGGGGATAGAATCCATATATTGTTACCCATATAACTAACTAAATCTGTAAAAAAAATCTTGCATTGTTTATGCTTTCACTGTTATTATCTTGATATGTGCATACGCATGTTGTTTAAAAACTACTCGACCGATTCATACGGTTTCTTTGAGTAGTGTTTAATCGCTTGACAAAAAATACAACAATTATCATATCAGTAAGGTAAGAGGGGGTTAGGTACCGTGAAGGATTTTGATTAGAAATAAGAATACGTTGTAATAGGTAATATAGGCGCACAGAAAAAGGAAACAAATGTATTGGCACTTGCCTCTTTGGGCAGATTAGAGCAATGATTACTTTGTTTGGAAGATTATTCTCTCCAATTGTCATTAAACATTTTCATCTGATGAAATGATGAAATTTGGAGATGGAGATGGAACTCTTCATTGGATGATAGGAAACTCTAGAAATAACGAATTTCATTTTGTTTTGAAGTGTTGTTGTTATTAGACTTCTAAAAAGGTCAGGGACGTGATCTGATCCTTGATGTTACAGTGCATGTGATGCGTGTGAAAGTTTTTTTGACTTTTTAACAAAAAAAATAATCAAATCGACTGCGAAACATTAAAAAAAGATAGGATTAAATTATGAAAATTTTAAACCTTACTAGACTTAACACCGACTTCAAAACGATGTTTGTGTTATTTCCAGCTTTTTAGCGTTTTGAAGTCTAAGTTAATTTTATTGAAGCCTTTAATTTACTGTACAGGATGGTAATTTAATCAGCTGTAGCATGTAGGATCACGATACTATACCCGTACAACCTAGTTAGTTCCTTTTGTTACCAGAATATCGATTTCATTTCCGAACAGAGATCTCGAGTGGTAATCTCATGTACTAAATAACCCACTTCCCAAATAGCCAGCGAGCGCCCGTGCACTCACGACTCACGTTGTGAGCAGACTTTGACAGCAGCTCGGAATCCGGCAGCACACGAAACGCATGCGCAATTTTGCGAAATTCTGCAGGGTATTATAAATATTATCGCCACCCTGTATAATTAATAAATAAAATTTTGATTTAATCTATCAGAATGGTCGGTCGACGGACCGGGTCCTGCGCCGATTGGTAGACATAGTATATAAAAAGAAAATGTAAAAATGATATTTTAAAAAAGTTAATAAAATTACCTGACGGAGTAATATCTTATAATCGTACCATCTATAAAAAAGTTAATTTAAAACTATCGTTATAAATTAATGTTTTGTTATAAATATTACAAGGTTTCACTGTTTTCTTATCGATCCATCTCGGCTGTCAGTTTGACATTGACAGCGATGTAATATGGCGGCTCTATTATCTAAGTTGAACACATTATTATACTAGGTATTAAGTACCACTAACTTTGTGTAGTACCTATTACTTTTACTCAGACATTCACTTGTGAAAAGAATTAGTACCTAAGTTATATATAACTTGTATAACGTGTAAGAAAACACCTAAAATATTATTAGCAACCACAATACATTTTGCAGCTATCCAAGATTGAATATCCTACAAATATTACAAATGTGAATGTTTGTGAGGATGGAGTTGGTGACCATTTGACGTATTTTGATGAAACTTTATACCACACTAGCTGTTCCCCGCGACTTTGTCCGTGTTAAATTAAATTTTCCCGTAAACACACGTCGATAAGCAGCCAGATTGCATTTTTTTTCGGTAAAAAAATAGTCCATAGCACTCAGGAATAAAGTAGCTTCCTATTGGTGAAAGAATTTTTAGGATCGGATCGGTAGTTCCAGAGATTACAGATACAAACATACAAACTTTACCTCTTTATAATATTAGTATAGATAGGCTACAATTTGTGATCAAACCGTGCGGGCGAAGCCGCGGACGGAGATTAATTCGAGCTATTTTATTGATTGTAGTGTTAAAACCTTTCTCGCACTCTCTGGATAAAAACAAAAATACAAAGGATAGGATAGGATAGAAAAGGATTGGATAGGTCATTAATTACGGGAAATAAATAATGAATAAAGGTTTTGGCAGTAATAGCCTAGTGGTATGATCATAGGACTGTCAGGTCAAAGGTCATAGATTCAAAACCTAGGCAAGTATCTCTGACTTTTCGGATTCATGTGCGTAAAAACTTGTTAAAACGGTAAAGGAAAACATCGTGAGGAAACCAGCACACCTGAGAGATTTTTCAATAGTGTGTAAAGCCAGAGGCCTCGGTTTAAACTCTAACACCAGGTTGTTCATCAACCATAGCATAAAAGAAGAAGAAAGTATAGAATAAGAGCTTTTATATTATATATCATGTTCGAATTAATTCTAACGGGCGGAATCACGAAGGCAAACATAATTATAAGATGGCTGCTATTTATTGACTAGACAGTAGGATTTTATTGCACATATACATGTTTCATCTAAATCAGAAGTTATTGGTTAATTGAATCAAAATAATTGGTCATTCCACAAACTTTATTTTACTCATTATTCCTAACGACCATTTAATTCAAAAAGGAAGTTCAAATTTAATTAAGGAGCATATTTCCATCATTTAAGCGATCTTTAAAAACAGTCGATTTATGGAAAATAAAATTAATTGGTCCAGATATACCTTTTAAGGGGGTTAACAAGACCTAAGTTATTAATGGTAGTTAAAGAGTGTGCACACTTTCAGAATCCGATTAAACTGATAAGAGATCACCCTTTGCCGTGAACCGGTTTCGATCGCGATACATCGTTGTATGTCGTGACTCCTGATCGACATTTCTTCCGTTCTCGTGGACAATAGAATGAGCGACAATGAAAGTGTATGTCGTTCAAACTAGCCGTCGTGATCAGAGGTTTTCGGAGACGCCCGTGTCATTCAGCTGTTAGAAATGTTGGGTTGACAAATTAAAACTAGGCAAGTGCAAGTCGGATTAGCGCATGAGAGTTCTGTATATTTTTATATAATTTTAATTAATTAATAGCATTTAGTTTGCGTTAAGGAGTAAGGTAGAGAAATATTTTTTTTTCATTTTATATTTTTTTGACTTTCGTTTTATCAACATTTAACATCGAAACAAACCAAAACATTAGTTACTTAATATTTTTTTATTTAACTAATGCAACAATATTTATGGCCTATTAAGTAGGTATAAGTATATTTTTTATGGCCAAAAACTTGCAAACAGCAAGTTTACTGGTAAGTTTCTTATTTGACAGAAAATTTTACAAATCTTATTCATTTCTATAGTATTCACCTAGAAGATGAATTCAATATTTTATTTAGTATGTATGAAATCTGTCATTTATATTAATAGGAACATTTATTATTATCTAGTAAAGGATTAAACCCAGATATTTATTTATGTTTTGCAAATCTACAAAGTTTTATAACATACTCGTAGTTCCATTAATAAGAATGTTCCGACTTTGTTACGACGCTACCGTGTCAAGTGTGACCCCTCCTTTACTTTGTATGAATATGTTGTATTCTGCTCACGTTTCCTTAAAATTAATTAGTGCAGGCATAAATGGCATTATCTCGACGTTACGTTGGTAATGTAAATAACTCTTCGCAGGCCAGGTGATGTTCTTCAATAGAAAAGTAAAATTGTTTACTTTTTTAACGTATGCTTTTTTAATTTCAAAAAAGTTTGTTAACATAGTTTTTAACGGTTACGCACCTTGGTTATGATGAAGTGAGGATTTTTTTTCCGTTTTACGCATGTCATTCGTAAATGGGTTTTTATTTTAATTTTATATTTATTGTGTACTATTTCTTTATTTTACTTTTATTATTTTCTTTTGCTTGGGTTAATAATTTTCTGTGTATAGACAAATAGGTTTTGCTCGCAGCATTTAGAATTTGACTATCAATAATTCGGGTTATACGACGCGACACGTTTTTGTGGTTGTCCTCGGGAACAGTACCTACTGTTTTTCGGGATGAAAGGTTCACTCAGAGTACCGATACACAGGTATACCCGTTTCTATGCTATATCTTCTTAATGAAGTGTTTGATTAAAATGACAATTCACAACAAAATAAAAAATAACAGCACAATTTCATTTAAATTAATTTTATACTAACTGACCGGAAAGTTCGTGTGAACGTAGCCTAACAGTTATTCCGCGGATCGCGAATTTGACACCGATTGTATATCAAAAGTTTTATTGTATTTTGATATGAAATGACTTTTACGGCCTTTTAGTTTTAAGTTAACTAATAAAAAATAATAAGTTTTGCATATTTTTGAAGTTACGAGCTTTTTTGGGACGATATTCTTGTATTTACAAAACTATTTTATTTATTTTATTACGCTTTCATCTCTCAGTTACTGAACTGATTTTAATGTTTTTTTTAAATACAGCCGTAATAATGACATTTTATATAGGTGCTTACAGGTTTCCGAAATGATATTTCAAATATAGCAATTATAATCAAATTGCCGTAAAAAAATCATTTCGGGTCTTAATCAGAATTCGGAAAGAAGCAAGATTTTCTCTAAATTTTTTATCATATGCAGTTAATTAAATTTTTGTTTTAGAATATGTTTTACGCACACATTAACTTCGTATAAGTTAATTTATGCGTAAAAAACATAATCATTAAAAGATAAAATAATAAATACATATAGAGAAAAAAAAACAATTTATTAACATTTTTTTCTTTATTTAATTCGTTCGCCACGGTATTTTATTGGTATCGTAACATGCTGTTTATAGCCATTATAGAGTCATTTAATTTTATTGCTTACATTTAAAAGCATTTTCTTTCATTTCATATTAAATTTTATTAAGTCTCACTTAATCTGTAACAGATGTATATCTGTTACAGATTAAGTGAGACTAAGCATGCAAGCTACGGTTGTATCTAAATAATTTGTTTATATACAGGGTGGCGATTCACACATTTAATCTCATGCGTCTTTAAATACCAATCGATCATACAAGTTCATGGTACTAACTATCCCAAGAAATTAGCAAGCGTGAGTAGTTCAAGATGCTCCTACGCACCCCACGCGACCTAAGCATGCGGCATTTTTTTTTATTGATTCGAATAAAAATAGTATTGTGGGCTCTTTCGCCTATATTAATGCTACAGGTCATTAAATCGCCACCCTGTTACCTGTATAAGACCAGTTTCTCCACCTCATGTTAAGTCCTAGTTAACATATCTGGCAAATTATAAAAAACTGATTATTTTTTAATTAATCAGGCAGTGCTTTTCCGGAAACAGACCATAAATCTTTTACTTCTACGAATATGGCATAGACCATAGACGCAATCAACAGAATATAAATGTAGAGTACCTACTAATCCTCATTAAAACCTTCATTATAAACGAATGATTAGTAAACCTATCACATAACTTACTAGAATACATAATCCTGAGATCGTGCTTACCTCTAAATGGAAAAAGATCATGAAGATACTTAAGATAACTTGAAGAGCGAAAAAAATCTGAAAAATGAACAGTCCAATCAGTAAATTAACTACGTTAGGTCCCTTTCGAAGCATAGATAAACTAGTTTTTTTTTTCTAAAGATAAGGCACATGTCATTACCATGCAGGAAGCCACGTGTCTTTATATAGTCTGTATCTGTTGCTGAAACAAAAAAATGGTCAAGTGCGAGTGGTTAGGAGTTCTGTACGTGTGTTTCTTAATTATGTGTGTGTGTGTTATCATATGTTGATGTGGAATATTGCAATGATGAATGACTTATAGGGCCGCCTTACGTTATACATAAAGCCGTTGGTCCTGCGACTGATTCCTCTCTGGTCAGATTGCCGTCCCATAGAATTATGAGAGTGAGGGAATAGAGAATGCATAAGTGTATGCGCACACACTTGTACCTACGGTACTCTAAACACCATTGGCCATAGATCAGTGACTAATTAAGCCATAGCGTTAACTAGTATATACCTAGTTTATGCCTATTTAAGACGGTGAGACCAAAGCACACGCGGGTAAAAAAAAAGTCAATTAGCAGTAATTTAAATTGATTTATTACTCGTATAAGTCTCTTTTCAGTGTATATCTCGTTCCATTTTAAAAAGTAATATTAATAACCCGGAATATAATAATAATAATTAATTACCCCTTTTACTCTTATTGAAGACCGGAATATTTACAAGGACCTATCTGGGCGTCTGGTGAGGCAATCCGTGACCAAAATGCTGGTCTGTACCTGGCTCAAAGGCTGAGTATAGCTATTCAGCAAGGCAATGCTGCCAGCATTTTGGGAAAGCTACTGGTAGCGGATTTTTAGATTTAGGTTTTATTTTTCTTTATTTATTTTAAGGTACTTAGTTATATTTGTATATACAGATAGGTAGTTTTATTGTTGATGTTTTTTATGTAACAGAAAACTAATTAGTCATATTGCAGATTTAATAAATAAAACTAATCATAATTAAATGCATGTGGATAGTATACTCGTCACAATTTACCACTAGTGAATGATGTAGTTAGCTGTAAAAGCATAAACTTATGATATTACGTAGACATACATAAACGTTATTGTTAATATTATAATAATAATAAACCAGCCTGTAACTGTCCCAATATAGGGCAAAGGTCTCTTCTCATACAGAGAAGGATTGAGCATTAATATTATTTAATTTGTTTATATTATTTAAACATAAATTTTATTATTCGTATTGTCAAGGAACTTTAATAAACTTGAAACATATTCAATAAATGTACTAAAAATATTTTAATATGGTATAATATTTATGCTGATTAATGCTCAATCCTTCTCTGTATGAGAAGAGGCCTTTGCCCTACATTGGGACAGTTATAGGCTGATTTATTATTTTTTATAATATTTATATTTGTACATAATAAATTTTAGCAAATCTATAGAGATACTCCTAGTTGCAGATGGAAGACTACATTTTAATTAGAATTATTACCAATTACCATAATTATTACCTTCCAATTATAATAATTTATATTTAATTGACTCGTTTAGGTTTGTTAAAGTTAATTCAACTATTAATCTTATCTGACACGTCTAATTCTTTTAATATTTGAAATGCCTGGAACCAACATGTTGGCCAATAATTGGCAAATCAACCTAATTAGGTGTTTTTTAAATTTAATATACGTTTTTAAATACAAACGGCATGTTAGGGATTCCAAAGAGAATATTTTAATTATTTTGGGTTTAAAGAATTTATTTCTCATATGAACTTAATACTAGTTCGCTTACAATGAGATAGTGTTTAAATCTAAGTTAGGTATATAATTCAAGCCTCTAGAGAGTTGGGAGTGTTACAGTAAGCAGACATATATGTTTTTAATTTACTTTTGAAGACATTCATGTTGTCACACTCTTTTAAATCTTCAGGTAAGTTATTGAACAATTGTGCTCCTTCAAATAATATCGTTGTTTTGCCGAAATTAGTCCGTGGGGTTCTAAGTTGTAGTTTATTTTTCTTTCTCAAGTTGTGTGTTATTGTTCTTTTGTGTAGTTTTATATTCGATTGGATGGAGGTGTTGGTTATTTTTTTTACAAGAATGCATGTGTAGTACTTATATAGTTGTGTAATGTTCAGTAGTTTAGTTTTTTCGTATAGTGTTTCTGTTGGGGTTAGGTGATGGTAATGATATAATACTTTTATAATTTTGTTTTGTGTTCTTTGTAGTGTACTTAAGTTAGTTTTAGCGGCTGATCCCCATATTTCGATTAAATATTCAAGGTTTGATTTAACTAACGAGTTATATATAATAGTTCTTACTTTTTTTGGAATACAGTTTGCGATTTTGTGTAGTGCAGCTAATAATGACATTAGTTTTGATTTGACGTGATCGATGTGCGGCTTCCAAGTTAGCTGGTCGTCTAGTCTCAGTCCAAGATATTTTTCAACAGTTGAACGTTTTATTACATCATTATTGATTGTGAGGGGTGTAAATTCCGGTATACGTTTGTTTTTTGCGGCAAAAATCATAAAGGATGTCTTTGTTGTGTTAATTGTTAATAAGTTATATTTTAACCATTTACTGAGTAGATGTAAGTCCTTTTGAGCGTTATCTGTTAGGTTGGTAATTGATTCACCGAAATAAAAAAGACACGTATCGTCCGCGTATAATGTTAAGTGGCCTGTGAGCCCTATTTTATTAATACTATTAATATAGATTAAAAAGAGTAGTGGACTAATTATAGAACCTTGGGGGCAGCCGTATGATACATTTTGGATGGAAGAAACGAAATTATCAATTTTAACAACCTGGCGTCTATTTTGTAAATATGATGTAAACATTTTAAGTGCTCTGCCTGTGACACCGGCATTGTGTAATTTTTGAAGTAGTTTATGATGACTAACCGTATCAAAAGCTTTTTTCATATCAATGAAAATCCCTAACGCTATATTCTTTTGATCGATACTAGTTTTAATTTTTGTAATAAGATCTACTGCAGCTGTGAGAGTACTTGACTTGGGGCGAAAGCCATATTGTTGATCTATTAAGAAATGCTTCTCTTCTAGATAATTATTAAGGCGGTTATATAATATCCGTTCAAAAATCTTTGATATGACAGGTAAGACTGACACGGGCCTATAATTACCAGGATCAGTTCTACATCCAGACTTGTATATAGGACTGACCTTGGCAACCTTTAGTGAGTCTGGAAAAATACCGTGTAGTAAACAGTTATTTATACAGTCCGTTAACCTTACAATAATAATATTTTTTAGGCATTTGATAGCTTTGGTGCTGATACCATCGAGTCCAGTGCTGGTGTTGCTATCGAGATCATCAATAATTTTTGAAATTTCGCGCGCATCGCACGGTGACAGCTGATCTAAAGTTATGTCATGTTTATAATTAGGTTCGTACATAAAAATGCTACCGGTGTTTGTGTGATACATGTTAGGTATTTTATTAGCCAAGTCTGCGCCTGTCGATGAAAAGAATGAATTAAATAATTCACAGATTAAGTTACCTTCTGTTACAAGTCCCGAGTTCGACATTAGTTTTGGAGGAGCACTTTTGTTTTTCAAATTATTCAATGCTAAGTTATTAATAATCTCCCACATTTTTTTGGGTTGGTTGTAACTGTTACGGAACAAATTATGGTAGTAGTTTTTCTTGTTTATCTTGATAAGGGTTTTCACTTTGTTCCGTTCATCATTAAAGTTCTTTTGTAGGTCCTTATCTTCTGGATGATGATTAGTTTGCTGCCATAGAATATTACGCAAGTTTATTGAATTTATGATGTCTCGGTTAATCCAGTCTTTCTGAGGCGGGTTTAGGAATTTTGTTTTTTCTATTTTATTCTCGTTTACCTGATCCAAAATAAAATTTTCTAAGTAGTAGTAGTCATTGTTGTTGTTATTGTAGGTGGCTATTAAAGCGCTATTGTATAGTTTTTCATAATCAAGTGCCTTGTATTTTATTCTTTTATTTATTTGTGGTGCTAATTGTCCTATTTCCAAAAATATATGTTTGTGATCCGACATACATGATTCAATTATTGACATGCTGAATGTATGATTGTCTATATTAGTGCATATGTGGTCCAGTATAGTGTTTGTCGTGCTGGTTTGACGAGTACCATATAAACTATCTATTTTATTTAAAATTTTGTATCCGGTTTCCTTTATATCATTCCTATATTTTGAAGCGTCGCTATCCATAGTCAGCAAGTCAATGTTAATATCTCCGAAAACCAATGTTCGCCTTCGCCGCTCTAATTGCGAGGAGTATGTTTCTAAAAAGCTGTTTACGTTCGTTGATCCAGGTTTGTATATCGCACCGATGTTTAGCGATAGTTTGTCTATATGAATCCATAAATAGTGGTTCTCGTTTTCATATAACTCTTCCGTTAAATCGTATTGTATGCTATTATGTACGTATATAGACACGCCACCTCCTTTGCAATTCGGTCTGTAGTTGTAGATATGTTGATAACCTTGTAGTTGATATAATTTTGCGTCGGTTTCCGAAGTGATCCATGTCTCAGTGAATATAAGTATGTGGGTAGTCTTTGGAATCGCCTTTAATATGCACTTAATTTCGTCGAACTTGCCTGATTTGCGGATACTACGTAAATTAGCATAAAAAAATCTTAACGAGGATTTTTAATTAATTGTCTATCAATCATTAAGTGGAATGAGGGATATCTACTTATTTGGTTCTTTAATGTACGTACATAAAATTTATACTATTTGCTGTGACAGTGGCGGGCGAATTCCAAACGGCAACGATCCTATTAATATCGATTTGTAACATTTATCGATAAATAAAATGTATCGATTGTACTTCGCATTGCATTCTTTTCATTAGTACGTAGGTATTTGGTATTTCTTTTGCATTCTTATACAAAATATATCTAGGATGAAGTGTTCATTATGTTTCATCGAATGTATTAGCTTCGGTAAAAAATTCAAGTTTGTATAATTTATTTATGTAGCCAATATATTATATGAATTTTGATGCAAATTTTAAGCTTTGCCTTCCAAAATGTTTTAGGCCCTAAAATTTAAATCATGTGTGGGAAACCTTTGGAAAGTTGTGGTTAAACATTAGAATGATAACAAAGTCCCGTAGATACGAGAGACATGAAGAAACAATTAATATAAATATCGTGCATTTTAAATCATACAATACCTAAGTATTAATTATAGTTATTACTAAACTATAGTTATAACTATAATTAATAACTTTAGTATATTACTAAACGGTCACACTAGGCTTAAAAAAGATATGTAGCGCAAGCATGGATCTAGTTATCGAATTCTTATCGAAAATTTGTCAATATTAAACCTCAAATTTGACACAATTTTATGAACTTTATGTCAAAGTTGACGTTTAATATTGATAAACATTCGGTAAAAAGTCGACAAAAAGATTCATCCATGACCCAAATCAAATCGTCATGATGTCAAAGACCCATGGTTCAATGTTTTTAAATTTCTTATTTTTGCGTATAAAAATTATAACGCATAAAGTTGTTGTGATGATGTGATGAGGTGATGAACGCGCGTTAGAGAAGAAAAAATATAAAGGGGAACAAAATCCAGAATACCATTTTCCAGATGTTTTTTTTTATTTAGAATTTGTAAGTTTATCGGTTAGTATTTTGACTGGGGGCTTCATCCAGTAGGTCGCAGGTTTAAATCACGCTCATTATTGAGTTTCTCTTTTTACAAAAATCTTGAACTTAAGTATTTTATGTCTGTGCTGCCGATTGTTGAAGAGTTCCTTTACACGGAGCTAATTCTGGATACCAATTTAGGTCGTAAAATGCATTGTGATCCAAACTAAACGTGTATGTAAAATTTCATCTTAAATCCGTTAGGGATAACTGCTTTAAAATTCAGTTTAAAAAATTTGACCCGAACATACATACATTGCAAGTTAAATAAATGCTTGTAATAACTGATTTGTACAACTAATAAGCCCTGAACAGACTCCACGCCAATGGCACATCTAAAAATAGACGTAAGTGTGTACTATTACACACAGTTATGTTATGCAAACTCAATTTTCACACACAGCGCACCTAATTCAATTTCAATTGGATCAATAATGAAACGGCTTTATGCAGAGAGATCCATTGTGGTTTGTGGCTTCGAAAAATAAACGAACATCTGATTGGAGAAATACTTCAGTGACTTGTCATTTGTAGGCATGAAGGTGATTTCATACAACTTTAGGTTATGCTACGTCATGTAAAAAAGGGCCGTCAGATCGATGACCTGCCAACTTCACTCAATATAGCTGTTTCTTCAAAATTAAATTCGAGACTTAAGTCAGATTGCGAATCTAAGTTACCTATGTCTGGTATTTGGATAAAATGCCGAAATTTTAATCATATCAAGTTGAGAAGGATTAAAAACTTAGGTAAGTGAGTATAATGTTAGTGTCTTAGGAGAGATTTATCTGTGAAAATGAAAACATCCAAGTAATTGTAAATATACTCACAATTTGACTTCTGCTATAAATAAGCCATCACCATGTAACCGGGAGCAAACCTTTTGCCATAGAATTTCAACTTTTAAAATAACCTTCTCCTTTATAAAAGTCGGTTAACAAAACGAAACCAATAACACTTTTTCCGACTAAGGAAACATATTTACAATTATATTAATTATAGGAATTTAAAACTGTCCCGCTTGGACTTAACCAACACGGCACTGTCATTTTTATCGAACGATAGATGACAATTTTAATTGCTTTTAATGGGAGAGCGTAACCTAGGTAGGTTATCCAGCCCTATTTGCGTACAATTCTAAAGAATAATGCAATGAAAGCGTAACACAGAAATATGTTATTGGAAATTTACTCTTTGAATTTGTTCACAAAATTTTAATATTATCAATAAAAAATGTCGTTGTTTGAATTAAATTTATTTTATATCTTACTTGCTCGTAAACAGTGTTATTACGTGTGGGAAAAGTAGGCGGTAACGCGCGATACGAACCCGCATTTTTTGTATTTTATTTAGGTACATGCGCCAGCACATCATATTTAAACGATATAATATAACAATCCCGCAGCAAATTGTAGAAAAACCCTACTTATTACAATACTGCTCATAATAATGAATAGCGTGATAATTTATACCCTAAATGTAGACATGGTATTTAACAAATATTTTTGCCGAATTTCAACTAAATCTGTTCAGTAGTTTTTGCGCCAACTTCTGACAGATAAACAGACAGACAAAGTTTCTAAAAGCTACATATTAGGCTTCAGTATCGTTCATCGAACATGTCACTTACTTTTTTTCCAAAAATATTCGATGTACAGTTTTTACTTCGTTACGATTTTATTGTATGTATAGATTATATGTATAGCAGATATTAAAAATGTTGTAGATATTTTAGTAACTAAGTAGATATTAAGATATTATTATTATTAAGCAGGTGGCGACGGCATTCAGTAGTTTCTGATTACAACCATGATGGGAAAAAGGTGTATGTGAGTATAAAATATATGAAAGTAGATATTATCTCAACCTCAATCAAGATATACCTACTTAATACGGTCTAATAGAAAAAAAAGTTCATTTAAAAATCAAACCTAATTACACAGCTAGGCTAGCATAATTAAAAGGCGTCAAATCATTAATGGATCTCTTCAAACGGGCAATCTGATTATGTGGTTCGTCCTAAGTGGTCGTAAAGCATACTCCACATTCCTAGATGTGTCTGCCCTTATACGCATCATCAGTATTGGTCATAGCAATGCGACAGATTAATAAAGTTTATACGAAGGACTGTGCTAGTATAGAGCTATTCCCACGGGAAATTATGGATAGTTCCGTGGCGCCATCTCTTGGCGAGGTGAGGTAACTGTGTTGTGGTTTTTGGAAATTTCTGAAGTTTGCTATCTTCTTTTATACCTGTATAAAAAATATTCCTTGATTGATTGACTATGGACAGTTCTAACAGGCGGACATAGAGACTTGAAATATTTTTTTTTTATCAAGGAGTTTCAACTACCGCGTAGATCCTGTTTATTAAAAAAAACAAGGTAAATAGTTCATAATCAAACTAATTACGTTATTAATATTTATGTAGGGCATAAAATTAAATAAAGGAAAACCAAACAATCTCTCCTTGCTTTTCCCTCGAGAAATCTATAGTTTTGTTAAGTAGAATGCTCATGATATAAACAATAGACGGTTTGCAACAATTCTTCCAGTTCAATAGAGTCTTCATAAATTCATAAAAGCGCGGATTCCATTTCAAATTTTACAACATCGCCGGATCATTATCATCCATTTAAAAACAATTCTATAAACTCGTACATCGAAGGCATCCGAATTATTTCATTTCCGCACGTCATCCATTACCATTCTTCGCAAGAAATAGCCCGTACATTTCAAATAAACTGCGCAATGGACGCGTAAAGCGTGCATTCCAGTTTTCCGAGCTCGTAAACTCGACTTAAAGGCGACATAAAGTAGAGGACACACTGTGATTTTTTGTATCTAATTGGAGTTTACTATTGAGACAGAAAAGTCTTTATTAAAATTCCTTCTAATAAGGTACAATTTTTTATTGACTTTGTACGTATAACTGCTAGTTATATCTGTGGTCTGTGCTCTTCCTAAGTTTTTAATGGAGGTGTGAAAAAAATTGGTCGTTTGTCAACCGTTCTGTCTTATAATTCTCAGTAAATTGGGTGTCGGTTCGTCTAACAAGATTGCCTTAATTTGAATTGATTGGATGTTTTGCTGTGAGGTCTGGTTTCTAGACAGTTTGTGTTTATTCTCACATTCGAAAGGCAGTAAGATTGGTTAAGGAAGGAGTTTTGATGATTTGACACCAGCAGTTTTGTCAAGCTATTTAATTATAGAATAGAATAAAATACGTCGTTTATTTGTAAAAATATAGTGCGAAAAGTTGTTAACAATTGGTAATATGTCTCTTATTCTTATTCTCTTACCATTTCTTGCGTACAAATATTCAACTTAAATCTAATTATTATTAGTACACATTTATAGCTACACATTAATAAAAAATAAATTTAAAAAAATTAAATTTTAAAAATAACTTTAATGATGATAATAAATTTAATGATGTTATTTAAATTCTTATCCGCCATGTTAGTAAAATATTGGCGCCTAGTAAAGAAAAGCAAACTCAAGGGCCCCCCATCGTCCTTTCTAAACCTAGCCTGACCGTATCTATCGTACCGGCCCGTACATACTTTAAATGTACGGGCCGGTACGATCCGTACAAATATTAAAGCCATTGTGTTAAGCTTATGTTATGTTAATTTGTATTTTGTCTATGATGTAATCAGAACCTACAGAGTAAATGTTGAGTTTGCAATCCACACCTTAGTCTTAAGTCGTAACCGTTGAACTAAAACTTATGGAATTGAAGTCTGCGGACGAAATGAGAGCGTCAGGACCGCGGGTGTAGAGTTGTGAGATGGTTGAAATGTATGCATAACAAATCGATACCAGCTATGAACAGTACGCTTAGTCGATGTTTGGCCATATTGCGTTTTTAATGCGAAAATTATTGATTTAAATCTTTTTTATGTTCACAAAATTTTAAAAAAAAAAGAGGTTTTGAATTACACAATACGCTAACTTAATGTACTTTTTATAATTGCACGATATACCTATAACCCGACAACTAAAACTAAGATATAAAATTTTAATTTTAAAAGCTCTAGTATTTTAAAAGTTATCGCATTTTTATCATTTCCTTTCACACCTAAATCACTTATCTGATTATCCTAAAATTTTGCATTACGTAGTCAGGTGTACACAAACGGACATACCTTTTATCCCGAAAAAAGTACTTTTCTCAAGGAAAACGTTTAACGTTCTTATGATAATAGATGACGCCACTTGTCTTAGGAATCATGATTGAAATTGAAATTCTAAATTAACGCGAAACCGCGAACAAAAGTTAGTTTCTAATAAATTAAAAGCCTTTTTTTACCCAACATTCTGAAACTAATTATTATTTAATAAATACAGTTTTATTTAGCTCATCACATGTCTATCACGTCTTGATACATGACATTGCGCGTCTAACGATTTTTTTAAAATATGATAACAAAAACGTCATAACTCTAGTTATTATATCGAGATTCTCGCGGCATCGGGCTCTTACAGGTTTGTCGCCTCAACCGTTACTGAGAGTTCGAGACACATGGGTTTCTAAAACTTTTATATAACAAATAAATAAATGACGCTACTTATATTATGACTTAGACTTAGATTCTGCTGATCCGTAATTTTCATGTATGTATTTATGTAATTTAGTGTTCATGTTTAAAACGAATGTTAAATTTTATATTATACCGAATATATTGTATAGTATTATATGATTAAGTTACAGTTATATGAGTACCTACTTATTTTATATATTTATATTATCTAATGATTATTTAAAGATTTTTAATTGTTACATTTTATTAGTACTTTTGCGCCTAAGATACAGGATTTAAATTTCATAGTTCAGGTAAGTGTCATAATATACCTAAGCAAACTTTGTACCTACATGTTATCATATTCTGTAATGCAAGAAGTTTTTGAATAAATTATTCTTATTTTATTCTTATTCTAAACATGACTACTAAGTACCGAACATGTTTCATATGCGAAACACAAACACACATCAAATTAGTATGAGTTTTAATATTATTATTATTAATTAGCCCAGGATGACCCATTTCTGAGCAAAGGCCTCCCTCCTTTTTCTCCACTCATCGCGATCCCCTGTTATTTCCTACCACCAGGTAGGAAACGATCCAGTTTAAATATTAAGAATATAAAAGTCAACCTGTCAACTGTCATGTGAAGAGTAGATATGCTATGAAGGAATTCCATCGAAGTTTCAATTGAAAAACTTCGAAAATCTTTAGTGCGAGTATAGATCTTTTTATTGAATTTTTATCTATACTAATATTAGTTATAAAGAGGTAAAGTTTGTATGTATGTAATTATGTATGTATGTTTAGGGGTAATCTCTGGAACTACCGATCCGATCCTAAAAATTCTTTCACTAATAGGAAGCTACTTTATCCCTGAGTGCTATAGGCTATATTTAATTCTGAAAAAAATAATAATTTAACGCGGACAACGTCGCGGGGAACAGCTAGTCGAAAATATATTAATATTAAACGTAAATTGGACACAAATTTAATAAACTATATGTCAAACTTGACGTTTAAAATTGATATAAGTACGTTCGATAAAAAGATTCGTGCTCGTGTTTCAATGAATTTTGCCAACTTATTCGCCAACCTACCTCACTGTATGTCTCAAAAATCATCTAGAACATTGCAATTGTAGTGACAGAGCCCGCCCCTCCCCAGAGTATCCTATGCATTACTTATGAGACACACTGCTTTTTTTTTCACACAATCCACTCATAAACGGTTTTCATTATATTTTATTATTTCAACTCCAAGCTGACGTTAGATATTTTTTTTCATAAAGAAACATAATTACGTTAGTTTCTTATAATAAGCTACATAACACGTTTATAACGTGGTAAATAGTACTTTTATTAATAACTTTGCGTCAATTTTTTATACACCTACTTGACTTTTATGACACTCACATTCTATGTAAGAATAAAAAATTCACATGTATTTATATGTTGTACAAAAAAAGGTTGAAAATAATAGTTTAAGTTAATAGAAAAGTAAGGTTAGCCAATGAACGCAGTGTTTGTGTCCACAGCGAAGTAATTTTCCGCACGACTGCCTTCTGAGCTTCCCAATCGTTGACTTCCACAGGCTGTTTAAAATTAAAATTGTAAAAAATCGAAGATGGCGGCCAGGAAGCAACTACTCAAACCACATACAGTCGTGGCCAGCGATCGCAGTACGTATTAGCATGTACGATTGCACAAATGTAGTAATAAGTTAGATGCTGAGGTCCTAGTATGAGTTTGCAAACTATGTGAATGATGATTTCCGAATGATCGAATTTTGGTCACAGCGCCCTATCTCAACGGAGATTAGCCAACTACGCAGGAGATATTATAGTGCACAAGCGTATGCGCAAACACAGGTGAACTCTCTATTCCCTTCTCTCATAGTCCGATGGGACGGCCACTAGACCATCACGACTCAAACTATGTAAATAGGTACTGTCAGTTTTAGTAAGATGCAATATATACCTGTCTCTATCTTTCGGGAAGAGTAAAAATGAGACAATATTACTTCTCACAAATTCGTACTAGGCCCCTGGTTTCACCATGCATGCTTTTCCAATACCCCTGTTTTAAGGGGTAACTCCTATAAGCGGCAACGAATTCTTACCATCACGTGACCCGCCAGTTCGTTTCTCTCCTCTGTAAAAAAAACATACAATTTAATTGAAAACCTCTTTTTTGAAGTCGGTTAAAAAAACTTTCCTTTAATTTATTGAAACGTAAACTTATTGTATCCTAATCCTAACTTAATATTATAAATGTGAAAGTAAATTTTTATTTGTTACCTTTTCATGCCTAAATTACTGAACTGATCATCCTGATTTTGCGCATACATTTATTCAGGTGTTCAGAAACGGACATTTTTTTGGGATCAAAGGTACTTTTTTTGGGATGAAAGGTACCACATCTTTCATGCCAAAAAAAGTACTGTTCTCGAGGAAAACCACAATTACCTTCTTATAATAGATGACGCCACGTGTTTTTGTGGATAAAATCGCGGGCGACAGTTGGTACAAAATAATCAAACTTAATTATTATTAATAACGTAACTATTGATATACTTACTGAATCCAATGTATCTTCACTAGTGTACATGTACACTACTTAAAAAAAAAGAGATCATACACAGTTCCGATGTAAACTTTTTGTCTCAACCAGCCACTGATAAATAAACATACATAAATATATATACATCTGCTCAATTCCTACAAAAAAAGAAAAAATATTTTTATCCCATGAGCCGTGACTTATCATCTCATTATAGTGACCAAGATGAAGTCGTGATTAAATCTAATTAACACTTGGTAATCGCGTGGTTAGCAGTACATCGAATATTACTAGTGATCTTAATATCACGCCCCACATAACAACGTTACGTTGATAACGTGATTCTAAACAGCAAATTAATTTGTATCGCTATTCCAATGCAATATTTATATATTGTAATTTGTATATATTCAATGATCACTAAACGATTGTATTATCTCTTTCTATCTTTACAAAATCAACCGTGAAAGAAGTCCACAGATAGATACCTTATACATTTTCATGATTAAAATTATTTTTTTATACTCAAAAGTCTTCAGTAAAGGCGGGGCTACACGCAATGTTTTTTATACAGACCTGACCAATAGTGGCTAGACAGGCAAGAACAGAAAAACAACTAATATTTTTGTGGAGAGTATTTTTTTTAACAATCTATTTGACTGCCTTGTCTTTGACTTTTGTCTGCCTCTATATAACAAATGAGGCTGTCGGAATCAATTTGCCTACCCATAATATTCCCAATTTATCGGCTATTAATTGAATGCAATAAGCGTCATCTTGATCAATTCATGATTTTTTAGATTTTGACGAAAAACGTCCTTTACTTAAGCTTAAATCAAATATTATTACAGCTTTACTCACGGGATTTCGGGATTGCCCGACTAGTTTTGAGCTCAAACGGTGTCCATTTTCGAGAGAGTCTAGTCACGCAGCATTCGTGTCGCATGACGGGGAAATCCCGAAATCGTTAACAAAAGCTTGATGAATAAATTAACGTTTTTACGCGACAAATCCGTTAAAAAGGTTGTTTTATTCGTTAAATTAATTATCAGTTGCTAAAACGGTGAAGGAAAACATCGTGATGAAACCAGCACACCTGAGAGATTTTTCGATGGTGTGTAAAGCCATGTCAGAGGCCTACGGGTGGTTTAAACCCTGACACCAGGTTGTTCAACAACCACACGATAAGAAGAAGATTCGTTAAAAGAAGTTATTATTTATAGTTTTTTTTTAAAGTTTTGCCCATTTCTTTTTCTAGAACCTTAAAATCTTTCTGGGGGATGGGCCTAGACAATATCGTCCAACTTTCGTTCTCCTACTTTAAAGGTGCGCTCGTAGACCACAAAACCGCTTACCGAATGGGTTCGTGGTCAAAGAGATGCCTTTTTTAAAATTAAAAAACATTTTTCTTTCTACATAGTTATATGTATTGTGCAGAGTGAACCTTTTGTGATATATCTTTTTGCATTAAGTAATTGTAAAGCTTCATCACTTTACTTAGCCTATCATTATATGCGCGCGCATCTCGATTATATGGCGTGCTATGTTAGTTTTACGCTTACATTTTTTGTGGCTGTCACAACATAGTTAAGCGTTGATTTACGAGTTTTATTATGTGTATATTTAGCATACGTCACGTCAAGAGTTTTTGTGAAATATTCGCTGGTTTAAAAAAAAGGGAATTTGTAAATATTTACAAAAAGTTTAGAGAAATATAGTTATAGTTAAACTTTGAAGAAATTACTAACAATCAGCAATCGATAAATTATCAAGGTTATTTATTTTTGTTAATGTTTCTAATAGAAATTAAATTGAAATTGTCATTTTTAAAGACTTAAAAAAATATATGCGAAAGAAACACAAGAGACAAAACCCTTTATCAAATTTAGAAGAAGTAATTAAAAATCGTATGAGTGCGCATATGAATGTTTTTTAGTAGTAGTAGTAGTTAATTCAGCTTGGTCTAAAAAAACAAGTTTGGTTTAAAAGACTTACGTATTTTCATGGCAGCAAGAATGTCTGCAGCCGGACGTTACATTCGAGTTCCTAGGCCAAAATAAATCAGGATGAGAGAAATAACAAGCTATGTGTCAACAATAATCGAACAAATCCTACTAAACGGGATCTCCCTCTGCCACCTCGGCGCGCGACAAGCGACGCGACGCGCCCTGACACGGTGGGCGAGCCTAGGAAATATTATTCAAACGATACTAATAATCTATGAATTATACGCGTATTCCTATTATTATTGGACTTTTATTGAATAATATAGATGATATTTTCCGTTCAAAAGCCAGTAACCGCGGGCACGATACCTGTAATAAACGCGATATGGCCCATAAAATCGTTTTGTTTTGATGAATAATAGTGGATTCAATAAAATTATGTTTTATACAAAGGCTATATATCAAATACTATTCAGTTAATATAATAAATTCAGTTATATTATTATTATGTTTTGTACCAACTCCAGAATAATTAATGTTATATTTTTTTCTCTTATTCGTCGTTTAGATTATAAACGAATCACATGTAAACGTTTATGGGTAAAATTTAAACTCGGAGCTGTCAATTTGTAAATAAGATTAAAAATTAAGTTTTCTTAACCAATCAGACCACAGTTGTTTATATATTTTAATTAAATTTTTAATGTAACTTTATTCGATTGATTTTATCGATGGTCAGTGATCGTCCAACCTTTACCAAGGAGGTTAAAACTACTATACTTATCGCGTAACGTATACTAAATATGTAAAAGTTAACAACATTAGCATCTTAGTCGGCTGTCAGAAGATGATTAGCTCAATCATTGCATAATGAGCACTTATCTTTAAAGGTCAATAGTAGCGCATTAATTGTTAATTTATTATTAACTACTGCTACTATTGGTTGGGCAAAGTATTAGAAAGAAAGAAAAAGCATTTATTTATTTTGGGGCAGATACATAGGTACCTAAAAACTAGAAACAAACACAACAACAATAATAAAAAAAAAACAATATTAAGTGTGGTTAAGTGTGTGTAACACTCAAATATATATATTTATAATATTTGAAAGATTTTTTATATTCATTTTAATTATATTAATATTCAATTTTATCGCAGGCTCATTTTATATTTTTGTCATCGTGTAATGTAAATTCATATTTTTAATTATTTTGCGCACCATTGTGCGGTATCATTGAATATGTGAATACTTTTTTATGACATACATAAACCTGATCTAACCCAAAATAAATGATTTTTGTCTTTTTTTTAAGTTATGTTTTAGTTTTTATAATAAAATTCTAATAATGTTTATTTAAGCTGTGTTAAAAGTTCTGTTGAAATATGGATATTTCGAAGCTTAACTAACAAATTAATTTTCTAACTTTTCTTTTAAGTAATAGTGATGAGACAAACAGTTTCCCAGTCAAATCATTATTAAAATATCGATACAACATGCTCCATCGATACATTACAATAATTTACATCAAAATCCTTGCATTGACAACCGTCTTCAGTGACGTACGATTAAATACTGAATGATAGTCTCTCAGTCATAAATTATGAGTAACATAAATACAGGGGACGAGGATCGGAGACAATTCAATTACTAAGAGTTGTGGAGATGCGGTGACATTGAAATAAGCGGTCGCAGTGACTGCCATTTATGTAAAGGTGATTGTAGACTGTGGTGTAACGTCACAGATTACTAAATAGTTGAGTAACGTTAATTATTAATTTGCTTAAAAGGAGGCTCCAAACACTAAACTTATAATGTAACTCTGTGAAAGCTTTAATAAATTATTTTGTATTTTGTTAAGAGAGGGGTGTTTTAGTACGTGTGTATCTGTTGTTATTAGTGTGTGGAGCATCATAGCTCCTAAACGGATGAAATTTGATTATTTTAGTTTTTTTTTTATTAGAAAGGTACTTGATCAAGAGTGTAAGAGATGTAATAAATAATATAAGTAAAAATGTATGTTATCTAAAGCTGTGTACCAAATATCAGATCACTTTGTCAACAGGAAGGGGGTAAAATATTGATTACTAAATTTGAACCACATAATAAACAGGCCAAGCTAAATAAAACCGTTTAGAAAATATGTAACGGGTGATTTTTTATTTAAACTTGTTTGTAGTGGTTTTATGGTGATTAGAAGCTGTCTCTGAGGCTGGTTTTTAGCTACCCACAATTAGAATCTAAGTATCAAGCCGCCTATAAGTATCCAAATAGATACAGTCACGAGCACAAATATGTGCTTACTAGCATTTATAAAAATAAATAAAATCTCGCCTTAGTGTAGTAGAGTCTTTACCTTCACTTTGCAGCAAGTAATGTTTTTCGTATGATTTTGCCCGCGGCTAGCTTTGCCTACAACTCGACTAGTATTTATCATGTAACTGTTTCTCTTTCGGAGCAGATGTTCTACTATGTTAGTAAGTAGAAATACAGTCAATATTTTCTAGTCAAGGTTCACTAATATTTATGCTACATATTGACTGCTTCGTTGGTCTACAAGCGTCCCAGGAGGTCGATTATTGAAGGTATGGGTTGGATTCCCGGGTCGGACTAAGTGTTATTGGGTTTTTCCATTAGTAAATTCTCAGTAGCAGCACGGAGACTGAAATTGTGCCCGGTTAATGGCCCGATATTAAAAATTATCGTACCTATCTATGCCTTTTAAGTTGCAAAGTTTGGAACAAGGGACCAGTAGTGCTTAAGTACTCCGGTAGATGTCACCATACGCCTTTAAGGCGTTAAGTTACTTTATATTAATTATAAGAAAGATATTCGTAATTTCAACTGAAGCGGGCAGGAGGTATCTTAGTTAGTAAAGCGATGGTACGGAATGCCAGGGATGGCGTTTTCGCGGGTCAGTTATTGTTGGGAGTTTCTTATTTAATAATTTCATCCCTGGTACTATCGGAGAGTCGTGATAGCCTAGTGGTGGTGACCGTTGACTGGCAAGTCAGAGGTCTCGGGTTCGAACCCAAGGCGCGCACCTCTGACTTTTCGTATCTTATGATAATAACAATACACTTATATTATGAGGAAATTGTTTGTTTGTATAGGAGAGTAAATCTCAGGAAAAATTAAGTTGGTTAAAAAAAAACTGTCATTAAAATAAAACTAAAAAATTCTTCGCTGGATGCACACAGCGCAAGGCTGACATGTATGGACAACCTCGGAGAAGGCCTATACGCAGCAGTGAGTGTTCCAGCTGAAATGATGGTATTTAATTATTATATTTATTATATTTTGCAATGTTTGCATCGTCTTCCGCCTGAAATGATGATGATTAATTATTGATGATGATTTCGTAATGTTTGCATTAATTGATTTTAGGGACACAAGATGTAAGAAAAGAAAAGAAGCCTTATGATTTAATTATTTATTTCTGTGATAATTCGTTTTTATTACGAACATAACTTTTAGAGTCAGTCAGAGGTTCGCCTTAGTCTCGAACCTAAGACCTATAACTTGTCAGAAGAGAAAAATTAAAAAAAAACGATTGCCAATTTTATTACATTTAGAAAAAGCAAAAGGATCATTAAACTAAGTATCGAACTGACGATCTTTGTTCGGCAGCTGCGCTTACGACCAAAAAAGCAGTACAGCAAGACAGAAATTGGTAATATATTCTAAAGTACAATTTTCCTCGTCGCATTCTGCAACACCCACGCGCACGCGCACGCAGAGACGCAGCGATTTGTGTGATATTTCTAACATCAATATACCTATTTGTACCTACCTGTGTTTACTTAATAATTTGATCGAATAATCTAAAGCGCATAATCATTCTTAGTTAGTAACACGAAGTAGGGAGAAACAGAAGGCCTATTCAGTACAATGTGCTATAGTCCCACTCAGAAGAAGATTATCACTCACACAAGTCACACACACATGTATCTCTAACATGTAAAGCGATGATTTTTTCAAATTTCTTATCAAATATTTATATTTATTAAGCTAACATGTGCTATAACATGTAAAAAAATTCACAAAAAATGTAAAGCGATTGATGATATACTTTTTAATTTTATTGATACAGTAGAAGCAGTTTTAAATCAGATTTTTTTTATCAGCATATACAGGGTTATTTGTAAAACACCATCATCTGCCTGGCCTTTTCCCAACTATGTTGGGGTCGGCTTCCAGTTTTACCGGATGCAGCTGAATATCAGTGTTTTACATGGAGCGACTGCCTATCAGATCTCCACAACCCAGATACTGGGTTACACGATACCCCTTGGTAAGACTGGTTGTCAGACTTTCGGGCTTCTGACTACCCGTAACGACTGTCAAAGATCTACAATTGACAGCCGGGGCCAACAGCTTAACGTGCTATCCGAGGCACGGAGAGTGATAATTAATTTATAAAACGCACATAACTTACGAAAAGTCAGAGGTGCGCGCCTTGGGTTCGAACCCGAGACCTCTGACTTGCCAGTCAACGGTCACCACCACTAGGCTATCACGACTCTCTCTCGACGTTATTTGTAAAACACCAGCATTCTTAAAAGGGGTCATTAAACTCATTATTATGAACAACTTTTATTAATATGGGACCAACTCTGAAATCGCAAAAAAAAATCAGCTGTTCCAAACATTTATGTTCACATGACTCAACAAAATGTATGGAACAGCAGATTTTTTTTACACACTTGTTTACACGATTTGTTTTACAAATAACCCTGTATTCACTTCAAAACTTTCACGTTGCGTGATTATTTAAACTGGTACAAAAATTTTAAACTTTATATCCATCTAAAATAGATCATAAACTCCTGTGGCCTTGTTTAGAATTAGGCATACAATAGGTAGGCCACTTTTCATCGTATAGAACAAAAAATAGCTAGGCCATAGAGACTTATGCATGGCCAAGTTTATTCGTTGATCAACTGATCACTAATAAATTATTATCTAAATTAGATTTTAGTGAAAACCCACCTCAAGTAGAAAAGCTAATGAAATCATAAAGATATTCAGGCATACTTCGGCGTAGTAGATAGCCAGATAATAGTGAGATCATTTATTTGCAAATTACCTGCGCCGGGGCAGGCCGTGTCGAAACATCTGTTACAGCCCGTTGTTTACTTACCTAAGATAAGTTTTGCTGATAGCTAGGGTGAGCAACTGAGCACCTGATGTGATATATTCAGAGTATGTAAATTTTTATTCAGATGCAGATAGTTTGGTATGCAGATCTTGATTCAGCTGTATCGGTCCTGTTGAAAGAGTTTATTGATAACGATCAATATTATGCAAATCAATAATGAATCTATACCTACCGTAAAGATGTACTTATTGTCCTAATCTTATCCTAACTTAATTAAAAAATTATAAATGCGTAAGGAGTTTGTTTCTTACCTTTTCACGATTAAACCACTGAAGCGTTTATCCTGAAATTTTGCGTACTTATATGTGATCAGGTGCAGAAACCGACTTAGGGTACCTTTCATCCCGGGTACGTTCTCGAAGTAAACATTTCAATTTCAATTATTTCAACAGGAAAAACAAAACATTTTTAATTTTCGGGTTCGTGTATGAGTGTTTTAGAAATTTTTAATCACATGCTAAACGGGTGAAGGAAAACATCGTGATAAAACTAGCACACCTGATAGGTTTTTTAACGGTGGGTAAAGCCATTTAAACACCGTTTAAACTCTAACACCAAGTTGTTCATCAACCATACGATAATAAATGTAAAAAATGGGTTTATTAACGAAAAATACCTAAAAAATATTGACCCATCAAGGGTTAATAAATTTCAGAATCATGGCGACCATGCTTAATAAAGCGTATAGCATGTAACTGTTGCAGCAACATGTTTATCTTAGAATTATATCGCATTGTTTCGTCAGGTATCTTGCCAATAAATGATCTATTGGATACCGCTCTAGATTAACATAAGTGTCACGACACCTGTTTGACATTCCATTGAGTTAGGTGCTCTTTGAGAATTCCTTCCTGTTTGACCACATGACATATTTTGAGCACTTGGTACTTTGGTGTCAGGAGGTGCACTTGATCTTTTTTTTTAACTAATAATGTCGGCCTTACCGAATTCCAGTCACAGTGACCAATCTCAACGGAGATAGAAGTTCTTAAACTTTCGCGAATTGGAATCATGATTTAAATATTATTTCGGGTCTATTCGTCTATTATAATTTTTCTTCCTATGAGTCTAAAGAAACTGTTAGCATTGTGTGTCGTGATTAGGACAGTTACGTTTCACAAAATCAAACGCGGGTAGTTGAGAAAACCACCCGCAGCTCAAGACGATGACACCCGCATACAGCAGTCTTCTCGTGACCACGGTCAATGCAACTTGACCGAAACGTCGAGGTTAGTTCAATAATGACTATTTTGAATTATCTGTGCCCGAATAGACCCGAAATAATATTTAAAACTCACGGAGATAAGCCAACTACGCAAGAGATATTATAGTGCATAAGTGAGTGCGCAAATACAGGTCTCTCTATTCTCTCACTCTCATAATCCGACGAGACGGCAATCCGACATGATCGGAGAGATATCAGGCTCAGGATTTGTAGCCGCTCATACCTTTAGGCTTTTATTGTTTTATTTTTTGTACTACTGAAGTGGCAAACATGTAAGGGTGATGGTTAGCAGTTACCGTAAAATAGAGACGCTTGCAACACCCTGTTCAGGATTATGGAAGGGAAATTATAGATTAAGGAAGGGGGATTATAGAAGGACTATTGTGCTCTCACTGACTGGATCGTGCCTAACAATTATTATTTCTCCTACGAAAAAATGACCTACACAATATCACTCGATATTATGCGTTGGTCATTATTTAGCTAACGAAACATCTCAACTTGGTTTTTTTTATTGTTAGGTACTGTCTGTGAAGTTATTCCACAAAAAGAGAGTATCTACAAATAAAACAACAAATTGAGATCACAGCCATACAGACAAACAGGTGACAAGTCAAAATCCGCGTACCTCCTTAGAAAAATACTCTGTAGTTATTTAATCGCTTGAGCAAAATACCAGCAGATAAGTTATGGCTATGTTGAGATTAATAAAGTATTTATCCATATCCCACGACACTTCGATCCATATAGAGCTATTTTCTTCACTCGCATCACTTTATATCAGCGATGAAGATATTATATCTTACATTAAGGCTACGTCTAGACGGGGCGCCACATCGCTATACAAACGCACGCGCGGCCGTGCGAACGCCTTCCGACTCCGCGACTTTTTGTCGCCGCGTCATAATCTATCAATACGTCATATTGCTCATTCTGTTCGAATGCTTTTTTTACTACGTCATAGATTGGCATCATGGGAAACGTTAAGTAAGATTATTGTTATCATTTCGTCATTCCTTTTTAGGGTTTCGTAGTAAACCAAGAACTCTCAGTTTTGTCTTCCGTCTATCTATCACAACATATATAAAATTAGGCAAAAATAGATAATGTTTGTAACAAACGAAACGCTCTGACTTCCTAGCTGGGCGACTCAGGACATGAAACGTAACAACATTTGGTTCTATAAGTTTTCGAATTCCCCCAAAAAAAAATTAGCATTTCATTTTACAATAATTAATAACCGCGAATTTTGTATGGTTCCAAAACTCATTTTGTGTGGGAAGTTTATTTATTTTTTGCGAAATTTAGAAAACTCGTAGAACAATCGTTGCACGCGTTGTTTAGTTTCATAAGCTGAGTGATGTCACGAGACCTAGATGTTATTGCGTTTTAGTGCGTTGCTTCTTTTCGTGTCGATTAACTGAATTTTTCCTTTTCATAAATATCTTGTCCAGAAACTGGTCACGGCTATCGCATTGTCCGTACACTGCATTAGGTCATCAGCAGTGTAGGGATTCGGGCATAATGGACAGAACAGCTTATCTATACATATAAAATGCTTTGTCCTGAATGACTGACTGATTGACTGACTGACGGATCAACGCACAGCCTAAACCGCTGATTGTAGAGACCTGAAACTTGGAGGGTGTATTTTTTGTATGACGTAGAGATCCGATAAGAAAGGATTTTTCGAAATACTACCTCTAAGGGGGTGAAAAACGGGGGCAAAGTTTGTATGGGACAACGTGATTCCTTGGTCCAATCTACTTCAAATTTTGCATAAACATTCTTTTACAGAATTAATGGAACACGTGTTTCGTATTTTATTAAAACTCATCACCTAACGGGGTTAAAAAGGGGTAGAAAGTTATTTTGGGGGTGATTTGCCTCGAAGTTGATATCAATACTCCTTAGTGCTTTTGATTTAAACTGGCTTGATGCAATGTATTACCCTTTAAAATTGGAATGTCAAATATAAATCACTTCACTTCTTTTGAATGGCGAGTGAAAGCCTAAATGACAGGTGTTATGATCGGAACGAAAAACTATGTAACAGAAATTCAAGGAGGATAAATACAGATACCAAAAATAAATTAAGGGAAAAGTAAAAAAGGGAATGGATTAGAATTCAATATTTCAATTTTATTTGTTCTTTTATATTTGAAAGAAATACTAACCTTATAAGTACCTACTTTGATTTTCCTTTGAAAATTCCTTGGAAATCTATTAGATTATTATTATAGGCAAATATTTATGATTGCTATACCGACATTATTTGACTGTCATTCGCCCTGTACCTATTGTACCTAAGTCTGCTTATACAATGACACTAAAAGTAGTGGCATCGACTCAAAGCAGTACAATTTGTTCTCATGGGCAGTACTATCTAGAATATATTAATTCCATTTAAATAAATAAATTCTGTTCAAAATATTCTATAGTCTACGTGAGCGAAGCCACGCGGGAAAAACTAGTCTCTATATATATATCTCTCATTTAATTATTTTACACCTAGATCGGCTGACTTTGGTTCGCAACCAGCGATTTTCATACTTTATTTATACTTTAACCATATGTATACATAGATACTTTATTGCGTATAACGCCAAAAAAGTTATGAAATAAAATTTATTAAAAAAAAGTGAATTTAAATGCCTCTCCACGTAGGATACAAAAACCATTCAAAACATACACAATTTGTATGAGTTTTACCTGTTTTAAAACAATAAATTTTTAAAAATGCACTAATGTCGTAATATAAAGGCTCTTTAACTAACCCGTTAGGTAAGTTAACTAAAAGCATCTCATTTGAGATCCGTGTTCAATGAGGTAATAGGGTAATAATAAGGTAATTTTTATGACCTAAATGTAAAAGAATATGAATGACTGCGAAAAGGGTAGCTTGATAACCATATAAGGAATATTATAAATTATTTTAAAGTGAACATTAAGTTAAATTATCTGTTGTGCGCCTCCATGATATGCGCTAATAGAATGTTAATAACGAATTATTAAAAGCTTTTTCTTCTTTCATCAATGAATTTAGTTTGTTTGTCTCGTAAAAAGATGGCTGCTTGTCATCGAGACTATAAATTACAAATGCTTCGTACGGTTAGCAGAAAAAGGTAAGTTTAAAGTGTTGTTTCATTTTTTCTTTATCGTATAGTTGATGAAAAACCTGGTGTCAGAGTTTAAACTGCCCTTAGGCCTCTGATCTAGCTTTACACCCTGTTAAAAAATCTCCAGGTGTGATGGTTTCCCCACTATGTTGTCCTTCACCGTTCGTTTTAGCAAGTGATAATTAATTTCTAAAATACACTTAAATCCGAAAAGTCAGAAGTGCGTGCTGGGTTTTGAATCTACGACCTTTGGCTTGGCAGTCTAACGGTCATAACGCTAGGCTATCACCGCTGATTTGATTTTTAATGTAGTACAGCTTAAAAAATCTTAGAACTGAGCACATACCTATTTAAGTTTATTTAGATCAGAATTAAAATTATAATATAGTCACTCCGTTTTTTTTAATTTATAATTATTTATAACAAGATTATTATAAGTACATTATTTTTGAACTATGTTTAATATTTTTCCAAAAGATTTTAAATATAAATCGTCATAGCTCTATCGTAACGCCACGTATTCATCAGCACAATCGTCCTCTCTTGTTAGTCCCAGAACAGTGTACAGTCAACCGCATGACAGTGGTAACACTTGCACTACGAAAAGCACCTTTACTTCTACGCAATAAGGATGCTGTCAATGTCAAATTGTTACCACTGGTCTGCAGTCGACTGTACCTGTATTCGCATGTTAATTTAATTTACATTTTATTCTTGTTCGCAGTTTTGTTTGATAAATAACTCAAGTGGTTTCTGACACGCACAGGCTAGTGGGCAATGTCACAATGCCTACGTAACTAATCGAAGTGCTACAAATTATTCCAATTTCGAATTTGTCACTTCGAAATTTAAATTTGTCAGTTTTACGGGGTGCATTTGTATAAAGATTTTTTTTTAAAAGCTCATGTTTGACTTCGTGCCCATCTGATGATGACTGGACTGTTATTGATGGTCTATGGAGTAGTGTGGGTATTCGTTATGTGTTTAGTGAGGCCACCAGAGGTCCAACCCCTCCCACAATCCCGCACAGGGTCAGCAATGGGTAAGTGATACCCCTGGTTTTTCAAGTGTTTATACCAAAGATATTGGTTTAATATTTCTATGGTTTATACAGTAAGCGTCGGGCTGAAGTTAGGTTAGGTTATGGACTCAAGGTGACAAGAAGCGAGGTGTGTGTGTGTGTGGGGGGGGGGTAGTAACTGTAGTGAGGAGAGGTAATAGATGCGAAAACGCATATTGCGAACGATACCTCGCCCGATATTTTTTTATTTTTTATCTTGGATGGAGGATATAGGAGGATATATGACCAGGTTATAGGAGGGTATATCCCCTGATGACCATCCTCTTCCTCATTAGTGTCAAGACGGTTAAAAAGTAGTGCTTTGGTCCAAACATCATTTTTTTGTAACCAGTACACAATAATACAGCATATAACTGTTATATTTATTATGACTACACTAGTATTTGTCGTGTGTCTGCTCATTTGAGGTAATTTATAATACTTTTAATTTCATTCTCATTCAAAGATGGGGTTTCTAAAGTCGTAAATAAGTGAGCAGGTAGGTAGGTTAGTGTGTACGTTCATTATAAGCATTGTTTTTTTTTTAAATAGTGGTGTTCTTGAAAAAAAATACAACCGTTTGCTTTTCTGCGTAAGGTAAGAAATTGCTTAATGAATACTCCTCCCCTAAGGAATGCAAATGTAGGTAATTACGTATTAAGCTAGGTGTTCATAATACAATGAATACTTTTGCATAGTTGTTCAATTCACGTGTAAAAAAACTCTTATTACCATGATACAAAGTTGAAATTGCAATGTTATGCAGTTGTAAAAAGAAAAAAAAATGTTTGTTTAGGTTTAGATTAAAAACAGGGTGTCCTTGGTTACAAACCGCCGCCCGCCCCTCTAAAAGCTGCTTATGCTAATTTCCTCTCGATTATTCAACTTTAGACCTTATTATGTGTTTATAAAATACAATATAAAAAAAAAATTGCCTGCGTGCAGGATTTGTGACTGCGACCTGTTAGTTAAAGCCACCAACTGCCCTGAGCTATTTATTATCGTTAGGATTATTATAATTATATTAACAATTATTTGTTTAATAAAAAAAGTTTCGTTAAAAACTTTTTTTAAATTAGTAGTTGTTATTTTATATTTTATCAATAAACAATTAAGTATCCATCTTGATTTGGTTCAAGATATGGCTAAACATCCTAGTAAACCAGTCTTGGCTAAAAACAGACAAAAACTGTTAAAAATACGATATCCACACTACAACATGATGTTCCCGGACATTCCCGAAACCTATGGAAAATATTGTAGTTATAATATTTTTTAAAAATCGGGCAAGTACTATTTTGACTCGTGCAACTGGGGTTCCATACAATAGATGCATTAACTTTTATGAATTTATAAAAACTGTAAATTAAATGTAATCTGGTGCAACACCATAACAGAAATAATAGTTCTTTACAAAATTTAATGAAAAACATTACGTTTTGTGAAATATACCGGATATTTCCCTCATCATCATCTTCACCTGCGTTAATTTAAGAGCTACGCTCTTGTCGATGCAACTTCTTCCAGCTCCCTATCAAAAGCCAATTCTTTGACCTCCTTATATGATTCGACTTGTACTAAAAAAAATAAAAAATGCTTCGTGCTAAATTACAAGCACCCTATAAATTTTGGTGACGGGAAATTTACTAAGAAAATACGATTTGAAGGGCAACCACTTTACGCGATGTGCTAACGTGCTAAGCCAGAAAAAGTTGAATTTTGTACCTACAGCAATTTGAGGCCATTGATCTTAAATTCGATAAATAAACTTCAACTTGATGCTTCAAACCGTTTTGAAAAAAAAAGTGCTGTGAGATCGGAGGAGAGACAAAGAACATTTTAAAAGGGTTTCGTTTTGTGGGAAGGAACCCTAATATAAAATATACCGTGCTGTGATGATTATTGTGAAAATATTAAATAATAATGAATGAATTATTAAACCAGTAAATGGGAACAAATATCATTCCCATTCCGAACAATTTTGATACAGATTTTTTCCCAATCACGACGCATTATAAATAAGTAGTTTTTTTTTGCGTATTGGTGGTGCTCACTTTGATAACCTATAAAATAGTATTCAATGTGAAAGTTGAGAGCTGGTAAATATTATTTTAATTCGCAAAATAAAAATAAAAAACAAAAAAAGATAGCTTCATTGTAATTATGACGCATGTTCAACGATGCAATCTGTTTCGTTTTTTAATAAATATTTTATCCGCCTTCATATTGGGTTTTGTATTCGTAATAATCGATACTGGTGTCAATTCTGAAGGAACAATTTATTCATAAACTTTATTTAAAACACTCGTCTCTTTCACTCCTATCTCATTAATATGTGAAATAACTACCTACTTTAAGTTACATTTTAGTTTACGTCGGCGCTTTATATCGGTACCAATAATTTACTGATCATATATCAATATGAATCTGTTTATATTAATTAAATTATCGAGGTCTATTATCTCGGTTTCGTAATTGCCAAAGCAATAAATTAACAATTTATTATATTATTGGATGCAAAAGTTTCAACGTCAAACTTTTAAAGATCATTTTTCAATACATTTTAGAGCCTTGCGAACTAAATTACTGTTCGATTGATATTGTATGATAATATTCCTATTAGTAATTGTAGTAAAACAATCCATTTATATCATATAATTGGATCACAGAATATCTCGATGAAGTAGGATCAGTTTATTTACAGCTTTTCGGTAGCTGCGGATACAAAAACAAGAAAAAGTGCGTAGAATACGCAGTGATGTGGTAGTTCATGTTGCCGTCCGTTTCACACAGTTATTGCTATCTTCCTTTAGGTTATTTAGCGTTTGTTTTTAGTGTAATACAACGGCAGGGCGGGCAATGTGTACGTTTAATGTTCTACCAAGCGAAGGTCGAATTCCCATTCGCTCTGTATGCCACACAATATTCCCAGCCACTACGGCCGCCATGAGTAAAGTTGGTATTGAGAATTCAATATTGTAGCGTTTTCAATGGGAAAAAGTATTTTTTTTCGAAAGCATTTCTGTTTTCTAGTTATTAATGCTGGAACTATTATATATTTGATAAGTACTGAACTTACAAGTAATAATGTTTTTTTAAGGAATTTTATCCGGTGAACATTTATAACTCCAAATATAGAGACGCTACTTTACACAACGAAACGATACTAATATAAAATTCTGTAACGTTCTCAATATTTTACCACAAAAACAAGAGCGTATAAAGTTACAGTTTAACGAATTTTTTTTTCCCATCCAATACAAAACGCGACTGCAAGCATAATTTGCTATTACAATAACATAAACAATGACTCGTAATAGCGCTCGTATTTTGTTCTAATGAAAAAAGTAATTTGTTCATTTGACAACATGTTTTTTTTTTCATTTATATTGTGCTACGTTGTGCATACTCTAGCAAACATTGAAGCGATGCTTACCTATCAACCAGTTTAGCACAAAAAATACTATTACGTATTTCCTCCTTATTTAGCTATGTTGACAAACACGAAACTCAAAGTACTTAGAGTACATTATTTAACTTAGGACTCTCGATGTTTTTACCACTGCACTATCCTACCCTATAATTAGAAAAGGTACAAAAAAGAAGCGTGCATTTGATGTTGTGGAATATGATAATTCATTACATGTCGAGAGTAACAGCTCAATGTGGCTTGTTTTATATTTTATATGGGCATCAATAAAAAATCGCTATGTACGCAATAAAAAACTAAAGACTTAGTGTTTCTGCATTAACTTTTTTTTCTATATTTATTGCGTTTTTAATGTCAGAAAAAACTAAACACTATGATGAGAATGATACAACAAAACAAAAATTTTAATTAACCTTTACAGTAGTTAGGCGTCTAGTTTGAAAGGTCTTATGTGAGGTAGTGACACTAGTTTTCGCTCATAACGGCTCAGATGCCATTTCTAGCTTTACAAAGAAACATCGTGTGGTGTCTGTGACACGCCATCTAGTATTGAAAACTAATTGGCAGGTGGTCGTTTTTTATACCTAGGATAATTAACCTTTTGCAGTGTGAAGTGCACTCAAAATTGTCGATGAAGAAAAAAAATATAATTATGAAGAAAGTACAAACATGAATAAATATAACATTGTTTTGACATTATGGCTTAAGACAATTTTATTGGTATAAAAGTTAGGAAATAGCCTTTTACTTTTGAACTATAGCTCCAATTTATTGCATTTATTCAAGTTTTGAGACGAAGTAAAAACAAATAACTTCAATACAGTGTATATTCCTTCAACGGTTCAGTTTAATTCGTGGATTAATTATACTAAACGCACGTACGTATCATAACGACAAAAATTTTATTTATTTTTTACCATACATTGATTGTTATAAGTGGAAGACACCCATTGTCTCGTTAATTGCAAAACGACGTTGAAATAATAACACTGCAATTAATACGCGATAATTATTGTCGCAGAATTGTTACGCATCCTCAAACATTTAGAAATATAGTCATTTAAAGAAGCACTCCAATCAGCTGTTGTTGTAGTTGTTGTTTATACGTAATAAGATTATTGCCTTATTATATAGAGTGTGAAAATTACCGTCTGAGCGGGAAATGTTGTGTTATTAAGAAGCCCACATCTGCAAGTAACCGCAGATGTTACAAAACAGTAATAGCTAGATGGAGACGAACCATCTGTCGCCTGACCCAGTCTACATAAACGAAGAAATTCAAATCATTGTTCAGAGCTACCCTTCACACGTGTGTTCAATTATTTACAAGCCTGTCAATGAGATCAGTTAATATAAGATATAAAACACGCAGGTTAATTATTTAGTCGACATATTTTGTTTGGTCTCTCGAACATCTTGACAAAACTTACAAAAAAAACATTCATACTTAATTGGGCAATGTCACTCTATAGTAAAAACTAGATAAGAATATAAATAAAACATTTTAAGATTAGCGCTAATAGACCGTTGCGCATTTTTCAAAGCGTGTTGATTAAAAAAAAGAACGTACAAAATTCCAATCAATCAATCAATAATTTTAAATATTTAGACAATTAAGGCATCATAGTAAAAACTACGCAACGCTTAGAATCTCAAATTATTTATTTATATCTGCTCGGAAATCACCTATGAACTTCAATGCTCAAATTGACGAAATTTGACAAACGAAGTTCGCAAACGCACACATTCCCAACCACTACGACGAAAAGAATTCTCCCGCGTATCCGTTGGGAAAGTAAAAATTGTGGAGACAGTAATACGCACGTATTTGAACAATTAACGCTTATCGTAAATGACATTTCATTTTGACCTTTAGGTTACGATAGCTAACTGTTTATTTGAATTTAAAAGCACTCAATATTCGCTACTGACTTACAGGAAATGTCTCTATATTGACTGCTGAGTGCAGGCCGTTTTCTTCGAAACGTTGATGGCAAAATTGTACTTATACGCTACTGGAACGTATTTATATATTCAAGTATTTTATAAACATTTCAATTACATGGTCTTCATTTTGATAATTTAAAATAAAAACTTGTGAATGCATACTATATTTCTTTGAATTTTCAATTAGCGTTGTCTTGAAATAAAGGGTTTTTTGCATTAATGAGTTCTTAGTTTTGAGTTTAGCTAAAGTATTTTAACAATACATTTTTACTAGTAAAAATGCTTCTAAATACTTCTACAGGCGGAATACCTTTGAGGAACTAGCGAATGTACAGTCAATAGGAACAATCGAAACTTTCAGTTTCGGTTTTTAAAAACTGTTAAAAGTTTCAAAGAATCTTTTTAAGGATTTCTTTTTAACATTTTTATTAGATAAAACTTAAGCCTTGAAAAAAAACATTACTTTAATATTAATTTAATTATTTGCTCCTAATACGATATATAATGATTAAAAAATAATTAAATTATGATTGAATATTTACGAATCCAGGATTTCATATTAAAGCTTAAATTTTGTTCGAACAAAAATATTTACCCGATGCTAAAATGAGAAATTTTAATTTATAGGTGCTTATTTAAAAAAAGATAAAATAAATATAATAAGTAGTAAAATATTTTTCTTTCAACATAAATAAATCAATACAAAAAATGTATTATAGATATACAAAAAGAATAATTTTAAAAAAATAATAAAAAAATTGTCTGAGAAGAAACTAAACGCGTTTTCATTTTTAAATGAGTTCTACCATTCGACTCCGGTAGCGACTGTACTTAACACGTACCAATAACTAGGCGTCACATTTGCCGCTTCTTACGACATTTTGTCGCATACACCGCCGCAATTTGTCGCACCCGTCGTATGACATTTAACACTTTTAATCGATTCTTCGCCGTGCGGACGTTTAATCGAGAACGCATTTCGATTACCGCATCGATTTGCCAAGAATAAAAGGGGCTTTGAAAATATCATCGGCGTTTTTACTGATTTTTTTGGTGCATATTTTATTTATTTTTTAATTTACTTTTCTGTAGTGGGAAGAATAAATAGTGCAGTTGTGTCCGTTACACGCCTAATAAGTGAATGTGTCATTTGCTAACTCTTAGTAATTAGTAGTTCTTATAATAAACACTGGTACACATCCATATATTATTATATTTTAACTCTTAAACTTTTTACTATATTACTCATTAGAGACAGGTCTGTTTATTGAGAAGCTACTTAATATCTGGTGCATTAGGATTTAATTTAGATTAGCAAAAGTTCACGTAGTAAGTAGTTCATTTACTAAATTGCATTAATCAAAATTAATGTTTATGTTGCTTATCTATGGTAGATAGAAATGCGCTGTATAATTGTGTGAGCATCGTTAAATTAGAAAGAAAGAAAGCATTTATTTTGGCAGCAAAAATATAAGACTGCACTGCAATATTGTTATTTAGAGAGAGTAAACATTATTTTAATAGGAAATCATCATTATCCGGAAGGCCACTTGACCCTTGAACGACGAACGGCAACTTTGCTTCCATCCAGCGGTAACCCGCGACTCTAATGATGTTGACGGGCCACTTGGAAATGGGAATTATTTCTTATAAAAACAAAACAACAAAAAAAACATCTAAAATAACAAGAATAAAGGTGTGAGCCTTACGATTGTGCCAAATCAGGTACTAGTTCAGCATGTGCCAGACAGATGCCTGGCGCAGATTTTCAACTAGTCCTTAAAATGACTCTCGGATGAAAGCCCGAAACCAATACTTCATTGTAAAAATAAAAAAATAGAAAAATGTGTGAAGTGTAAAATAAACAAATAGGAAATTATAAAGTGTGTATTTCAATAAATTTTAATTAAAACAGTTAAATATAAACAATATTGGCATCATCATCATCATCAGCCTGTATTAGTCCACTGCTAAACATAGACCTTTCCCAATGCGCGCTACTATTGTGCGCTCATTGGAGATATTTGTCCATAATCGCCACGCTGAGAAAGCGGGTTGGCGATCGCAGTAGCAGATGATTGTTGTTACACAGAAGGATGCTGTTACCCATTCTCCAGATTTTTCCCTATGTCGCTTCTTACGACACCCGCGGGATGATTAAGGGTGGTTCTATTCTTAGGCCGGAAACTACACGGTACTTAAGCGCCTTTGTTTCACTTAAGCGGCCTAAACTGCAGGACCTAGGCCTGGCTTCAGTGTGACACCTTTATAGTTTTGTAACTTGACGGCTAGAGTTAGCAGTATTATTGAAAAATGTTACTTATTACTTTTGAGTTAAGGTGGCTTATGGCATGATAGTAAAATAATTTGCTGTTGATTATAGCTTAATTTAAAAAATAATGTTTTATTTTAGAGTTCGGCCTCACAAAAACAAATTTAAAATTAAGTTTTGATAGAACACTGATCGATATTCAAAAAAAGGCCCTGTTGTCTACAGATGACACTGACAGTTTTATCGATCACCGCCGCGTCGTCGGTCTGTTCGAAATTCAAAACCGAACAACGTGACAGCTCGACGCCCACAAACAAAATAAAAAACTATACAATTTCTTGTAATTGTCTATTAGGTACCTACCACTATTACCGCGGGTCTCTTTCATCATTATATTATAAATAAATAATGATAAAACTGCCACTGTTTTATTTTGAACACAGTTTTTGACACATCAAAGAAGCAAGCGATACTGGCCGCAAGAAATTGTTTAAGTAGTTATAACAAGTTACATTCTAAATTAATTAAAACAAAAAGTATTTTTATATATCGAAGACGAAGTGACAAGAAGTCTCAACTGACATTTTAGCCTTAAGATAGACTTTTGTTTGGCAGAAGCCGGCAGAAACTAAAAACATACTCATTTATTTTTTAAGCGAGAACAGTTAAGACAATTATTTATTAGTAGCTATCTAGTTTAATTTGCGTATATGTAGCATAAAAAGATACAGAAGTGAAACTGCTTTAGGAAGTTCTTTATTCTAAAAGCTGCAGGCCCAACTTTTTAAGAACAAAAAAATGTTAGCAGTGTTATTTCTCATAAATGCCGTAACCAGGGCGGTGTTAAGTTTGCCCAGGCACTGGAATGACAAATCAATTAATAAAATCAAATCATTGCACTCCCCTAAAGTTTTCAAAGAAGAATTGTAGAAATAATGAAGAATAAATAATTTACGAATAATTAATTTAATTTTTAATATAATTTTCTTTTATTTTATCATCATTTTCTTTTTATTAAATTTTTTGCCATCTCTTTGACTTGACTGCCGTCGGTAGACTGATGAAGAATGCTTACAGCGATAAGTCCATCAACATACGTTTTTGCTGCAAAAGTTTAAATAAATCCACTTTCTACCACCGCACTTTTCGCTACCACTCGGGAAAAATCATCCACATGCTTACTGCGCACATTGTTTGGTTCCATGGGAATTTAGTCCCGCGCACGCTCAGGTTGTAAAATCCCATTCCATTAAGGTTTTTCCAAGAAACTACAAGATCATGTGAATCTTTAAAAAGGACGGAAAAAGATTTTTGCAGGGTCGTCAATTCAATTCAATTTATTTAATAACAATATATTATATTGTATTTGAATTTAAACGTGCTCTAAAAATGTAAGTAATACCGCTGCCATAGACACCAGCGCGCTGGTGTTGCCAGCGTCCATTGGTTACGATAACCGCTATCATCAGACGGGCCGTACGCCTTTTTGCTTAGTGGTATAAAAAAATATTTTATAAATTAATATAACAAAACTTAGCTTCCTGCCTTAATGCCGACACTCCTGCTAGAACTATAGGTTTTCCGATTTTCATTAGATCATAGTAGAGAAATAATTCAATAATTATTTAATACAAAAGATACGTCCGTCGTTATATGATTTATTAGGCCAAAGATTATAGAACATTATGGAATGTTGGCCCATATTTTATCAAAACATGCACGAATGATTATCAAAAAAATATTTTAACGCTTTTCACTAATAATTATTTTAAAAGTGTATTTACACTGTTTCTAGTATAACTTTTATAATTATTGATAGTACCATTACTGACAAAGAAAATAGTTTTTCTAGTAGAAAAAACATATTTTTAGCAGACATCAGCAGGATCCAAACATTGTTACATGACATCCACCTTGCAACTGAAACAGAAGCCAAGAATACAGTCTGTCTTAATTACAATAAAAACGTCGGCGAATTCAAAGATATTATTCATTAGCCAACAAGTTATTGTATAATTATTCATCTATTGACAAGCCGACAATAGCTAAGAGCATGCCGCACAATTAATTTTCAAATTGGATATGTTCTACCATATTTAGTCAGCTACACTCGTGTTAATCGACGAGACATTTAGTATCTATTAAATTAATATCAATCTATTGTGACTTTTCCGTATTTAGGTGACATATTTTTTTCGAAGCAATTAGACGGTAATTAAATACTTTTTTAGGAATAAAGTTGTCGTTTAGTTGGTGCCGGTGCTTTTTGTCGCATGTGACATGAGACAACACTTAATGTGACATTCCATTACCATATATTCTGTGTCGGTTACCGCCTAAAGTAACCTAAACTGTTGTGTTTTTACATTAATTTAGTTCGTAGGAATAAAATAATGTGTTCTGTCGACATTGTCATTATGTCAACGTCTTTTCTGATGTCTTTTATGGAAACAAAATAACAAGGGGTTCCAAGTTGTTATGTTACAGCTGTTAAATCATTTCCCTTATTTTGCTGTGTAGTAATTATGGAGGTTTTCAACGTTAAAAATTAATTAAACTTAACATAGACTCAAGCCCGTATTCCCTAGGTTGTCTGCCCCTCCGCAACCGTAGGATTGCGGACACGGTGGGGCCGCAGGGGAAGAGGAGTGTCGGTATTACGATGCGCCGCTCTCCCTATCCTCTGCGGCCGAGGTGAGGACCATGGGCGTCAGACTCGGGGTCGTCTGGCGCTCATTGCACATGGTCCTCGAAGTGGTCACGGTGGGTGGGGGTCAGTCATCCCACCCCGAGGAGGGTCTGGTAACGGACGTCCGCGGCGGGTTCGCGGATGCAATACATTCGGGATACCGCGTTTCCGTCACAATGCGGATTAGAGGTGACACAGAAGGGGTTTTAGTCGGTATGCCGGCCGCTTACCATCTCTAGACCTCTAGGTGGGTCTAGAAATCTAAAGATCTGTGTTTACGCTGTGTTTATGTGTACTATAATATCTCCTATGTAGTTGGTTAATCTAGATTAAGATTATTTGATTATTGGTTGTTGTGGCTGAGTACATTATTGAGGGTTAACTTTAACGAAAAGGATTTTAGATGTACCTAAAAGTAATGCTAGGCTTTCGTCTTAAGTGAGGTGAAAATAACACGAAAAGATTAGATGCATGAAGAAAGTTTTTTACATTAGGATTTTAAGTTAGAACAATTTAATTTTTCTTTAACACCCAGTGTAAAATAGTAGATCGCGGTTTTCTAGCCTGAAGCACATTTTCAGAGAGAAACCACAAAATTTATAGCAGACTAATTGTTTATGAGCAATCTCTAGTTATCTATGCCTTCGGGATAATAAATGAGAAATATACTGGCTGGCTTTCTCTACAAAACAGCAACTGCGTTTTTTTAAAGTTCCATTTTTAAATATGAAAGTAATATTTTTATTACTGACGTGACGGTCCAGAGACCCTGACAGTAATTTATTTTATGAAAAAAAAAGTATAACAATATTCGAGAACTTGAATAGTTTCAGTACCTACCTACCATTTTTACATTTAATTCTACTTTCAAATTTGATTTCATCAATGAGTTGCATGCTAGAGACGATTTTTTTATTTTTTTATTCTTTAATAATTATAGAGGGTTTTTTTATATAAATATGCCACCCTCATCGTGACACTCCCAAATACTCTAAACTAAACACAACAAATAAAAGCAACTAAACTACCTTACTACTAATTCCTAAACTAACTATACTATATAATTTCTTTGCATCGCCGGAATCAGGAGAGGCCAGGATACTGTTCACCATACCGACTTGACAGTTCCATCGGAAGAGTTGACGGCCATACTGGTAGGTAAATACCTATTAGTTTTCTACGAAGTCCGAAGATTACATCACAATTTATTTAGTATTGTTATCGCGTTTTTAGTCTTTGGAAAATAACGTGACCTAGCTGATTCGGGAAGAAAATACCAGAACTACATGTAACCTAAAGAATTATTTTAAATTGAAACGACCCGTAGACATTACAAGCAAAGCCCTGCCTAACCACTTAGGGGAAACTCGCGTGCTGTTATGTTGCCCTAGTACATTATAATGATTCTAGTATCAAAAAACTTTTAAAAACAAGTTTTAGTGTTTCTTAGAAAACAATTCATTAAGCCAAACGATTGCTTCAATTATGTTGATGGAGAAATTGTTTTTTATATCGGAAACTGTCAATAGCTGTCAATATGATCCCCTTTCTAAATGGATGAAGGATAGAAATAAAATATAATTATAGGTATATTTTCTATCTTTCTAATAATTAGAAGCCTACATGGAAGAAGAGATAGTTTGAATATACATAATTTGTTTGTATTCAGTTTGAATAAAATGATAATTAGGCAAATACATATTAGTTCAGGACCATTTTCTTTTCGTAGCGTCTTCATCGCGCGTTATCAACAAAAAAAAACAGTCAATTTCGACCAATAGGGGTTTTAGTGTATATATTAAGCAGTAATAGTCAAGTGGACTGCCAAGTCAAAGGTCGTAGGTTCGAAACCAAGGCACCTCTGACTTTTCGTATTAATTATCACTTTTTAAAACAATGATATATTGTCAGAGGCCTACTGGTGGCTACTCTGACATAAGGTTATTCATTAACTGTCGCCGACAAACTGTTTTACAAATAGAAAATGTAATGTATATGCCTAATGTGTAAAGAAAAAAAACTATAAAGAAAGAAAGAAATTATCTATTTATATGCATTTTATTTATATTCATTATCCATTTATATAAATTATGCATTTTAAGATGATTAATAACTTATAACATGGAGTTAAAACCTACGATGGCTACAAATCAATAGCTATTAAATAATTTCATACTTTCGTAAACCAGCTCAGGAAATAATAATTATATTCTATAAAACTAATCGAAAGCTGGCAGATTCCTTGCCAAGAATAAACCATTAATCATAAGTATAATCTCAGGTTAACACAAGTTAACCCCAGTTAACATAAACAAAACAATACCTACAAAGGAAATAATAACTTGCATTCCGTGCAAACTTCTCCAATAGATATAATTTGTAACACAAGTGATTTATAACATTGTCAATAGGGAAAAATGGCCACCGTCTCCAACAAAACGAACAAACGTAACCCCATCTATTAGTTGAACTATAAATATCCTACTTCGTTCCCATAATTCTCTTGAGATATGTATGACTCTATCCGGAGGATCCCAGATCGGTATGCGTACACTGCACACGAAACAGCTCTTGTCGGAGGTGTTCGGGGAAATTCGGCGACAACTATTCGAATTTCAAATAAAAAATGAAAACTTTTTATTTTAATTTGAAGTTCGAATTGTTTGTTTTTTAAATGCGTTAAATGGATGATTTGATGCAACAGATACTATTAGAATTTTTTCTTTAGCTCTTAAATAAAATTAAATAATTATGATAACCGTTATAGTACATTGTGTTATAAGGGCGGTATGTGTGCAATTAATAACGGGAGAACATTCAAAGCCCGAGCTGCACGCGACGGATATAATGTCCCACCCCGTGATTGCTTTCTTAAAATTTTATCTAAGAGAACAGTCAGTCTTTTTTGTCGAGCATTCAAACTCTTTGCTTAAACTTGCATTTGACAATATGGATTTTAAAAAAAACAATTAATATATGCTTTAGGGTAGTATTTTAGATGTACCTTTACCCTTTAGCCCTTTTTATGGGCAAATGTGATGAAAATTAATTTACAAGGCAGCACAGCGGTGGTCCGAATACCTAGTAGTGTTCAATTAGGACCTTTATTGAATAAAAATACAGCTAACAATGCAGATGATAATTCATTTCTAGTAAAGGCTAAATACTAATTGATAGGATTTCATACAACATTCAATATTGTGCTGGGTTTATCGGTAAGGTTGCGATAATACGATATTAGTCGCGGTCTAGTTATCGCATTTAATAAATAGACATACATCGTTTTCGATCATTTTAACTCGTTGCTCAACAGAACTAACCGTGCAAATAACGTTTTAAGTGATAATGTGAAAATGAGCAAGAAACATTTACAGATTGACCCTATAGTTCGTCACAGACGATTACAGGCATAGTCACTTACAAGCATACAATCACTGAATTTCATGGCAAACGAAACTTTTAAATCTATGTCTCGGTTCAAATTTCGAACCGTCACGAACTGCCAAAATTCGTTGAACTCTCAATCATTCACAAGACGAATTTGTAATTTTCCGAGAAATTCAAATAAAGAATTGGTCACGAGTAGCGGCGAGATTCGCCGAAAGTGGATCGTGTGGATTCGTAAGCGGTGTACTTAAACGTGGTAGGTTTTTTCCTACCTGGCTGGTAACAAGGCAGGATGTAAATCAAAGTTGCAGCGATCTGCATACCGCAGTGGGTGCATTCGTTAGAATAGATAGGAATACCTAAATGTATTAGAAATGATATTTAGAATACGGACTGTTTGTGAAAATAATTGGTTAGATCTCTACAGTATTAAATTGCGCTTGTGACAAAACTAAATGTATGTGTGTATTCAGTTTGTATGTTCAGATACAATCAATATTTAAGTTATTAAATAAAATTTAGTATCAGGACTACTCATTGACTATTCCTGTTTTATGTTTAGTAAGCAATAAATACTTATAAATCGAGGTTTAGAGAACAGAAGAAGATAGTTGCCACAATTTTCATTAAAATTCAGTTTATTTATTTTCAGGTTCAAGGCACATCCCAGGTTGAAAGCAATTAAGCAGTTCATGAGGTAAGTTATTTAAAATTGTTAACAGATAAACATAACATAACATACACTACGCTTGCATTCCCCAGAGGGGGCAGGCAGAGGTGTAGGTATGCAGTACACCCAAGTTTCTCCAGCTACGTTATAAGTATTAGTACTACGATATAAGTACTTTATAAAATATTTATGTATTTAATGGCAATAAACTCCGTACTTATTTACTAAATGTCATCATTTTTTTTACCTCAAAACCATTGTTAAGCTTTAGATTAAGACATTAGCAAGTCTTGAAAAACTATAGGCCTTAGTAAAAAATATAGAAAACGCTAGCAGGGAAGGTGCAATGGTGCACACTCTAACCGGAATCACGGAATAATCAGTATTTGGAAATGACCGCGGCATTGTTCATGCCAATAGGATAGGGTAGGGCTGTGATCGACACCCATATCGGTAAGTCGATATCTTCATAGGAAATAGGGGCTGGAAATGATGCCATATTTCTGTGGATTATCTGTTACTTATTTTCAAATCCTGGGAACGACGTTTCCTATAATTGTAATCGTTTAAGCTATTTTGAGAATGTTATAGAATAGGGATAGATTTCCTAAAGGGAAGCCGACGTTGGGGCAACCAATCAACGACGTTCGTTTTTTACTGGCAGTTTAATTGAAACAATGTCAAGTTACAAGTATTGAATCTTTTTTATTGTATATCAGCCTAAATGTAATCAACCGTAGCTATATCATATAGTATGATTCTGTAAATATTTGTATAGTTCTCGGACTTTATTTCAGACGTGGAAAGTTGTTTCCTAATATTTTGGCATTGCAGATTGTCGGTACCAATTATTACAAGTCCTTTTAGTAGTTATTTTTTCTTAATTTAGTGTATAGGGTTTTAAATGTTATGCCCTCATCGTTCTCTTAATACCAACCTACTTATTTAAAATACACTGGAGGCCATTGGTGACCCAGATGGCATTTAGAGAGTTAAATAAAAAAAAGTTGAATGACGGACTTTAAATAGTTTTTACCACATTATAAATGTTTAATGTGCAAAAACTCAGGTTTCTTAATTAATATTTTCAATGAGAGTTCATTGAAAATTTGAGATTAAAAATAACTCAAGAGTACTCTGATTTTTGGCGAATCGAAAGATGATATAGATTTTTGGAAGACAAAGCACATCCCTAGTCCATTTTTCTATGTTGACGCTGCGTAAAAAATACCTTGGGTCCAGTAAACCGCGGTTTCCACTTAACATTTAACGTGTGCTTGTACCATAGAAATTATAATGCTTCCAGGATCTGCTGCGTGGACGACAATACTACGAATTTCGCCGATATCCACTCACATTTTTTTTCTCCCCATATTTCGAGAAAATAGGGTTGGCAGCCAATTACTAATTCCTAAAAATCAATCCGTCTGCTTCTAACGCAAAGAAAAAGACAGGGATAGGCAATTTTATTATATTTTAATTGTTAAGAAAACAAAATGGCGGAGTTATTTTTCCAAAAAAATATTTTCTTACTGGGTTGTGTTTTTGTAAGCCGGTCGGGTGTGAAAAGGCTACATGTTATTTAGTTTTAAAAAAATAGTGATTAAGTTATTGTATTAATAACAATAATGATTGGGTGTTGCCAGTACCTTTCTTAGAATTTTGGTGCTATAAGTAATGTATTATCGCTCGATTATTTTAATTGTGGCCAATAAATTCTTGGACGTGTCTGTGGTCTAGCCAATGTTTGTTACAAGTAGTTAATCGCATTCATTTTTATTAGAGTCATTAGATGTGGCGTGGTTTGTGGTTGGCAGTTACAGATCAATAATTGTTGGGAGTTTAAGCTGGGCGTGTTTTAAGATATTTAGCCGTTTAGTGACAGTTATTTTAGCGTGTCATTAATATTGCGGTTTTTTATTTTTTTTTGTTTTGGGTTGGTAATTTTGATCACTTTCTCTGTGATCAAGGGTTTGAAAAAAAGCTATCTACCAACCTGTAATCATTATTTCATACTATTATTTTTTTTAGAAAATTTGTAGAAAAAAAAATCGTCTATTTTTATCCACTTCTTATAAAATAGAGTTAGCTCCAGATGCAGATAACGGTCATCAGCATAGACATTTTTATTGCATATACGTACTTAAACGTTTTAATATTTTAATATAAATGCTTGGACAAAGCATTGTTTTTATAAAAACTATTTTTTTTAACTAGAGTTCGCTTTGCATACTTTATTTATACATTTTTATATTAAACCAGATTTTTATTTTCTATTGCCTCGTATTATCTCTACTAATTAATAATAATTTGTGATTGATGTGATAAATAAAGTCGACCAGTATTTACTGCGTAATCCCTTTATGGTGGTCGTAATAGAAAATAAGGATTAAACACTTTTCTTCAGTACTAGAACACTTAACGAGCGTGAAGGTTTATTATTTATAATATTAACATTATCTTATGGTCGCACCCTATAAGAAGACATAATTAAAATAAGATTAAGCCGTTATTTCTTATTAATAAACATATACTACATTAATTAGCCCATAAAAACGATTGTGTACACCCTGTATAAGTTATAGAGTGTTCCATTTTAGCCACGTTCCTTATAATTGGACGCCATAGAAATATTAATGTATTAAGTTCACTTTTTTCTTTCTCCGTCTTACCTAATTCGAACTGCTTAACACTTATATTTTTTTATTAAAAAGATAATCAGATTCGCTCTATCACTGGAAATGGATGATTTAACTACCTTAATGAGGTATAGATAATGAAGAAATATAACATTATACCTTATTGATAATAGAGAGTTTTTATTTTTCTTCTTTTTAGGGTTGATTTAGTTTAAAGGCCTGCATACATCGCTGCGCACGATGTGTGCGTGCCCTTTCACGTGTCATTATTGACAGGTCTTATGACTTTTATTATTATTCTTTACTTTTGTTTCGTTAATTGACATTTTTTTGATAAAAGTCAAAATGAAGCTTGATTTTTAATTTGAAATAAGTAGTCGTCAATGATAGGAAAAAGGCCTTAGATTTATGGATTTAGATAGGAATTTAGCGTAGTTTCTAGTAGTAAATCATTTATTTATCTGTAAGCATAATACCTTGTAAAGTTTTTATTTATTGCGGCATGGTTATTATATGTATATTGTCCATGTATGTGATTATGACATCTTTTAACATGATTTTGACATAGAATCTGTGGATTTGACATAATATTTATCTGTGATATTGATTATATAATGTTTCGTTAAATGTCAAACTTATCAATTAATTTTAGGCCTAGTTGACGATTTGACTTAATATTCCAAATTATAAAAAAAGGAATAAACTTTCTTTTTATTAAAAAAATTACAATTAACAATTAAATTTCTAAAATAAATAAATTTTCCAAAATTTCATAGAAATTGACCGTTCATCATTTGCTTGTACAGTTGGCCAAAAAAGTGGTGTATCACAGGTTATAAAGATTAGTTTCGCTTGCATATCGATGTGACACTTCTATTGCCATCTTTTTAAATAGTTTTTATACTTTTAAATTTAGATACATTTAAATTTACTTTGTAGAAATTAATGTCTTATCCACTTATAATAAAGATAAAAATGTCCTGCACTTATAGGTAAGTGACTTATGACTAGGGCCCGGATTAATATGTAAATACATATTTTTAATTTACGCGATTTTCGGTCTAGAATGTGTTTTCTACATCGATTATCATATTTACAATGTGAAAAACTAATTTTTATTTTCCATATTTTTCCATATTTTAAGGTATTTCAAGGTTAAGTCCATATTTTACAAAAATATATCACAATCCTCCATATTTTCCATTATTATATCATAGAACAAGAGTTAGTTCACAAAAATTGATATAATTTTACGTGTTTGCATTCTCGCCACCATGACCGGCCGCGCGTATATGAATATCTCTCGCGTTTTATTCCTTTTGATTTTAAGTTCATTCCACATTATGTATGTTCTCATTACGTCATGTCACACACGTGGAAAGATTTTTCAGCCAATATAAATTTATACCACGTATACCACATGTATGCAATAAATGAATGAATAAATAAATAAATCAATAAATATTTAGACCAAATCGTCAGATTTAATTTTGATAATTTTAAAAAAGCACTTGATGGTCTACTGCAACCATGTAGTGTAGTGTAGTGGCTGATGTAGTGGAAGTTGATAAATGCGAAGCAAATAAATGATTCCTATTCTTGAATAAAACTTATTTTTTTATTATTTTTTTAATGTATGTGTTAAGTACTTTACTCATTTCAATGTCTTTAATGCAAAAGGCAATGAAAAAGGTAAAGTACCTCCCTTTAAAGGTACCTACTGTTATTTTTTACTCCATATTTATTCCATATTTTACATTTTTACTCCATATTTTTCCATATTTTTCATTTTTTCGTCCATATTATATGTACATATTTTGAATTTTTTAATACATATTTTTCCGGGCCCTACTTATGACGTATGAATACTTTTCAGTGATATTTTTTTAGTAGATATGAAACTTGTTGTCATTTTCGATGACTAGGATACTAAATCAAAACTTATACACAACTTTCTTGGCCGACCGTACATGTGAACACAATCTTACAATTTAACTGTCATGTATGTATAAAAATGTGGGTACACACGATGAAGTTTAACCATGAATATCAAAATCATGTGAATAGTACTTTTTACTTCCTTCGCCCTCCCACGTTGGCGATCTAGATCATTCTAGAATGGTGTTTGTTTTACATAATCTACATTCCGTTATTATTTATGAAATATAACTGTGAAATCTTTCTTTTATCGTTTCACTTTTAGTTGCGTAACCAATTTGTGGTTACAAGGGAAACTTGCTGCTCGGTACTTGGTAGATCAATGATCGATGATGTATAAAACTTTAATTATATAAATAAAATATATAAAAAAAACGGAATGTATAAATCTCTTCTGTCGTACCTACAATAAAATTTGACGACATAATTAGCGTAGTGTTTAAATGATTTGCCCTGCTGTTGATGTCGCAGGATTTGATTTCTTTTTTGGGATAAAAAAATGTTCCCGACCGGGTGTTTGTGCATTGTGAAATAGGGAAGATGAGTATGTTATAAAATGAACAGGTACATATTTGATATCATCTTCAAAAAGGTTTAAAATGAATACAACATCTACAAATAATCAATTAAATTGGTAAATTAATGCCAAAGTTTCTAGCGGAATGACAATCACTACGATTATGGAGTTCCTTCGGCGTTTCGTTGTAATGACATTATTTCTATTGAGTCCTGTCCTGTCCTGAGACAGTACTTATATACATATCAATGATATACAATACAATCTGCTAATCACTATCCCACTAAGCTCTTTTGCAAACTATTCTACATTGAACTAACCAGTGAACAATAACCTATTTAACTTTACATAATCACCCTCTTATCCAAGCCATACTCACTAGTAACACTATTCAATTAACCCTCCACTTCACACATTTAATTGCTGGATAACTATCTAGGCAATTTTACGTTAAAACAATTGACATGACATTTAAATTTTATACTGTCAGGCAATGCGGACAAGAAACGCCAAGTAATAATAGTTAGGCTCTCTTTGAGAAAAACTGCCGCGTAGGTAAGGCCCCGCGGATGAACAGTTTTTTAAGGCCTTGCGAAATAGTTGGAAGCCCTAATGATAGAACCATTTCGGACGGATCCGGGGAAAGACCGGCATCGGAATTTTATATCGAATTTCAGACAGACAAGGTTTGTCATGGTGGGAATTTAAAGTATCAGAGAACAAATTGTCTAACTATTTATTTTAATAAAATAGTTACGTAAATCATTTGAACACGCACACATAAATCTAGCAGATAGACTTAAAAAGATAATACCATAATCACCTCTCGTAGCTTGGCGATTACACTTATTAAAACATAGGAAGAAACTAGAAGGTGTATTAGCCTCTTATCTTAATATCCGCCATTTTTCTAATAACTTAATAAGGCGTACGAAATACTCGCGACTTGGATGTTTCAATTACGAAGCTTCATGCTGTTATTATTTTCTCTGCTTTCCCCATTAGAGCTGAGCCGTGATAGCTGTACGGTGTAATAATACCATGCACCATAGTACCGCCTGAGCAGTAAATCAACTGTACAAATTGCATGGATACAAGTGATAGTTCAGATAGAAAATAGTAGGTAGTGTTAGTAAAAATAGATTACTGTTAGTTATTAACATGATTTATTGATGAAAGCAGTGTTATTGTTTTACTAACTATTTTGCGGTAGTTTTGTTGATTTACTACAATTTTCGTGTTATCGTAAGATAAAGTTGTGATTGTTGATCAGAGGCCTTCTCGTAACTTTGCAATTAATGTTCTAAGGAAATGGTGCTTTGATTAATGTTTGGTAATCAATGATTTATTGCTTCTATTATCTACAGGATGTTTTTAAAGGGTGCGGAAAGGAAGGATGACTTTCACCGTAGTCATAGTCCTGAAGAATATCTTTTACTTATTTCAATCCCATACTTAAGTTGAAAATTGACCTTTCCGAACAAAACAAACTTTTTTAAGTTGCCAAATTGTATTTTTTTTAGCTATTTAATTTATTTTCTCCTTTTTTCAGCGCTAGTACATCCTGAGACGAAAAATGATTGACGACGAAAGTATATTCTTTTTAAACAGAGAATGATTGAATAATTTATTGATTGATGTGACATTTTGCATAGCTTTAATGGGCCGGAGAGAGGTTACTTTTTATCTCGGAAAAATTAAAACCACGGGACTCAAACCGCGGGACAATAATGAAACAATTTGTTTACCTATCTGTTCACTTTTTTCGTTTTCGTTGTGGAAAAACCTACTGTGTGAACCTAAAAGATATCTAGTATATAAATATTTAATAAGAAATTTGAAAAAACAACTGATACGGGTGGATATCTAGTATAATTTCCTCAACTATGTTTACATTTCAATTACCACGTAGACTTGATTTTCTGTTCATACTTCTCTACCCACATACCGGCGCACCTAATCAGGATAAACGCTATTGAACATTAATTGAGGATGTAATCCATATGGATGCTCCCAGGAACCGTCTGCTCTCAATATCATTTTTTATTTTAAAAAATTGTTCAGTAAGGAAGTGTCGACAGTATTCGTAGAGTTTTTTCATAAAATTCCCCTCCTATACTGGTTATATTGATGAGTTATGAAAGATGATTATAAGTATGTTTTTGTTAGCACATATCTTTATGGTGGATGTCGTTACGGGTGATAAATACCATGGTTATGGCTGCAGAGGTTTGATGGTACGATTAGGCGTGCTTGCAATGGTTCTGAGTAATGAAAATTTTTCTGGTCCTTCGAGACGGAGATTAAAATTGTAACAGTTTTTACTAGTAGCTTTTTCTTTTACTTAAGTTAGTACTTGTTTCAACTAGAACTATTAGGATTTACTATCACAAAAACAGTGAGATACATGCATGAAAATTAGGTATAGGTTTTCTAGAAGTATTGCTTTTTGTCTTGAACTCGTGAGTGGTTTTGTAACCATGTTGTATAGTTACATTTTTATTTACATTTCCAATGTTGCTTATTTACATTTTTATTACTGTAAATGCTTAACTTATATTTGCTACTGGCAGTTTTAATACATAGGTATTTAAATTGATGCTCTTTAAGAACATTTGTGAATTCTATTTCACATTGTTAAAATTTAATACAAGTAAATTATGTTTTTTTATTCTAAAGTTAACTAATGAAGTATACAAAGTATCAACAATATAAGGGTATCACACAGGTATTTTTTTTAAATATCACAGTACATAAGGTTCCTCGATTTTGTAAAATCTTAGACCATATTTAATCCACAATTAGGTGGTCCTTTAGATCCAACATGTTCAGTGAAAGTGGTCTTTTGCGCACGCGCAGATAACGATCGCTATTGTATACCTTGGCGATATAACTCATCACTTAGAAATAGGGGCACAAAGTACTATAAATATAAGTTAGGTGCGGGTCGCTAATTAAGTTAGGTCATGAAATGTGGTTGTTTATGGTGGTTTGAGTAGATATTTCGAAAATAGTAACTTATTGTTAGGAGTTAGTTATAGTTTTTCCGAAAGCCGACGCCAACATAGTTGGGAAAATGCTAGGCAGGTGATGATTTTTCGGAGTGTGTGTAAGTTACTATTAAGTAAATTAAAGTTTATATTCGCCGTACATTAGTGAAACTAAAGTACATAAGTACGATTTATTCACATTAAATAGTGTAAATAAGCCAATTACACTATTCAGTCATCTATATATTCTTTGATTTATATTATTACGTGAAGCAAAAACTGTGAATCACTTTTTAAGAATATTGCGCGCACGGAGTGTGAAACTTGGCATAGTAAAAGTTTTTATGGAGAAGTGCAGAAAGCAAAAAAAAATATGGTTGGATTTCGACCTGACTGGAGCACTAGTAATAGAAAATCCTTTTTTTTTGAGGGCGGAGTCACAAACGCCTTCCGCATAGTAAAAGAAACTCCTCAGGCAACTATTAAAATGAAACAAAAAGACTTTTCTTTAGAAATTATTTCTAACAACGCAACTGTTTTAAATTAGACGTGTACAGAATCTACATAACGCTATTCCCTTTCAAAACTTTGCTTCCATCAATAAATCATATAAACGAGACTCAGATCTGCATAAATTGCATGTATTATCAATACAATATCTGTAAAATACAGATATTGCATACTCGTGCGGGGTTCGACAAGCTGGCGAAACGTATGATGAAGTGGTGTGAGGTCAGGAGTTACAATCTGACTGTAAGCCACTGTTCTACATCTAATAACGTGGTCGGGGTTCGAAACTTGAATGTGCAATACTTGTTAACGCTTAATGTACACACACCAAAAGTGTCTAGGGATCAACATATATTTTTGCAATAACTTTTCTCCTGATTGATATTAATTAAAATTTTCTTTAAGGATTCATCAAATAAAGTGTTTTCGTTTGTCACAGTAACGATAAACCAAGTCACCTTTGCATTAATAAAGAAATTTGCCATTTTCCTAATAAAGGGATTTTTGACATTTGAACCACTAACATTAAAGTTCAAAAAAAAGACTGAAATAACAGTTTTCTTTAAAATTTTATTGGGTAACTTAAACAATTAATAATCCGTGTTTCTACCGCGAACACTAACAACACAAGAACATCGGTTTGGCATACTCAAAATGAGTTCATCCAAATCACGCTGTGGAATGGCCGCCCATGTTCGTTGCAACAACAAAAAAAGGTCTTCTTGCGACGGGATACCCTCCATATTCGGCAGAGCTCTTCTCTGTAGCATATCCCATGCATGCTCAATCGGGTTCAAGTCTGGCGACTGAGCAGGCCAGGGCAGGACATTGATGTTAGCTGCGGCGAGAGTATGTCTTACAACTCTTGCGGTGTGCGGTCGTGCATTATCATGCATTAACTGAAATAAGGGACCGATTTGCACTTGTAGAGGAACGATGACGTCTGATACAATCGTCTCAGCATAAATTTGAGCGTTGAGGTTGCCTCTGATCCAAATCAACTCAGTTCTTCCGCCGATCCAAATACCCACCCATACCATGATGGTTCCACCACTATAAGGATGGACTTCCTGGCAGGATTTTAATCGCTGTTGGCGTCCAGGGGTTCTCCAGTGTCGTATACGTCTTGTATCCGGTCTCATACCAAAACGAGACTCATCAGAAAAGCACACGAAACGCCATTGTTCTTCTGCCCAATTTCTGTGTTCAAGAGCCCATTGATATCGAATCCTACGATTGTGCATTGCTATAGGTGGTACCCGTAGCGGTCTTCGGGAATGAAGGTTCACTTCATGCAAGCGGTTTCTGACTGTTTGGTCGCTAATTAAGTTCCCTGAAGAGTGATGAAGCCTCACGGCTAACATCATGGCGGTTATTGTTGGAGCTCTTCGAGTTAAGATTTGAATGTATCGGTCTTGTCTCCGTGTGGTGCAGCGATACCGTCCTCCATGGCGCTCAGCCACGGTACCAGTGCTTCGGTAACGTGTCCAAAGTCGACTGATAACACTCTGACTTGTATTCAGAGCTAAAGCCACAGTACGTTGCCGGGAACCAGCTTCTATCATTCCCACGGCTCTGAGCATTTCTTCCCTGCTTAAATGACGTCGCCGCTCCATAATAACGTTGGTTTTAATCAGTAGTAGGGAAACAGTAGCACTAATAATGTCTTCAATGCGTTGTATGTTTTTATAGGGAAAATATTGACAGCTGATTTTCATCTTTTACTCGAATTTGATTCACAGTTCCTGATTCAAATTATGAAATGCACCAAAAAGGATCCATATAAATTTATAAAATCATAAATTTATTACAAAGCCACATCTCAATCTCAAGAAATCCGCATAAAAATGCTTGATCCCTAGACACTTTTGATGTGTGTATTTATAATAATGTCCTCCTGACCGATATTTGATCACAGCAGCCGATCTCAACGGAGATTAGCCAACTACGCAGGAGATTATAGTGCACAAGTGTGTGCGAAAACACAGGTGCACTCTCTATTCCCTCACTCTCATAGTCCGATGAGACGGCAATCCAACACGACCAGAAAGAGATTTGATATCACCTCAAAGAAGGACAAAAATAAAACGACACGTGAAAAAGTAAATAAAATCGTTGCTATCCTCTTCCCGCAAAAGAAAGATAGGGATGAAGTGCCATTAGAACAAGTGACGTCATCTGTTCGCAGTACCGGCCGTCTTTTATATCAATGTTACGCAGGTTTAGGTTAGTTTCTACTTTGCTGACCCAGAGCAGTTTACTCACACACTTGTGCACTATAATATGTCCTGCGTAATTGCCTAATCTCCGTTGAGATTGGCCGATCTGACCGAAATTCGGTAAGGTACCGGAAGGAGGACATTATTATTAATACTTACCACTGCTAAATAGATAAGTAATAGTTATCATTCTTTATCACTGCAATCCACATTCATTATTAATTGACGTGCATTATTAATTGACAAGGCGTATTACACGATCCATGATTTCCTAAATGACAGAAATGATTATTGACATTGTAATTTTGTTAGATTAAATTTCCAAATTTGTTAATACTTAGTTATCTCTTTTTTTATTTTACAACTTATACTACCTACCTATAATTAAAATTATTGTATGCTTTAAATTAGCAGGACATAGTGGTACTAATATTATAAATTGTTTAACTTAAACTATACCTATGCCCACAATAAACGCATTTGATTTGATTTCATTTGATTTCATTACTCACTCCACAAGCAACAAATCTGAAAATTAATACATGTACAATACTATTAGAGAAATGCATGAAATCTATTCAAAACTAAACATCCACGTAAACATTTTGCCCGTAAATTTCCTGGGGAAGACGTGATAATGCACCTATAAATAAGGTATAAGATGACTTATAACGACTTCGTACAATAGAGATTGTTATCTCAGCCTGTACTTAGCTGCATGGACACCGAAATTGTGGTGAACCAAAAATAGATGTTCTGAACCAGAGTTAGAAACTGCATAAATATTATTTAAGGCGTGGATAGATGTGAATTAGCTTTATTAGGGGTACATTAAAACCTTTTTTTCGTAGTCTTCATTGATAAAATTATAAAAAAAACATAGGGCTCAGATTTTTTTTTCCTTTTTTAAATATCGGAAATAAATATGCACAATTCACTCTTTTTACCTGACTGTCATGGAAGGGTTATGTTTTTCACGCGTATCTTGTATATTTGTTTGTTTGTAAATTTGTAATTTTTCTAAGTAGTTACTACCATTTTTCTCCAAGACTTTATTAGGTTTTTTTTTATATTTTTTTTTTATTTCATATTAAGTAATGCAACACCGAGGGAACCTACGGCTTAGTTTTTCAAATAGTTATTCATTATGAAAATGTCAGTCATTTACGAATTAATTATTTCAATTAACTTTCCCAAATATTTTTGTCACGGTCCGCAAGTGCCACGGGTTCAAATCCCTCTCATATTCTCTGTATTTCAATTTTCTTAATTTTTTTATGTATTACTTACGTAATTCGATATGAAAAAATACAAATCTTTTCGTAAATGTCTGACATTTTCATAATGAATAATATAAAAAATAATATCCGACATAAACTACATAAATGTTAACGACATTTACAAAAAGATTGACGCTTTTAAAAAGTGGTGTTCTGATCCAATATTTAAAAAATAAACATTTAATAAGTGGATAACACCATTATTAAGGATATTATTTTAAATAAATAAACTTTAAACAGAAAAATGAAACCGACTTAGCAATGTTCATATACATAGATACATTTAATACAAACGTCTATATTAGATTCGTTTAAAATCTAACACTATGTTGTTAATCAACTAATTAAGATCATCCTTCTATTTCTCTTAGCTTATTTTTCTTAACTCCTAGTAGTTTTGCTAGTAACTTTGTTGGGGTCGGGTTTTATTCTAACCAGATGCAGCTGAATATCAATTTTCTATAGATCGACTGTCTATCTGACCCAAAGCTTGCCAACGCTTCCAACTTTCAATAAACCATTCAATCATAAGCCTTGGCACCGACTCCAAAATTATCGTTTGTCTTTTTATCTTTTTATTAGTTCTCTAGTAGTCTTCTTTTTAATTACTTAAACATTAGATTTATAAAATCTGTTTTTTCTAATATTTAATTATTGATGAACTAAGGTTTTATATAGTGAGGATTTTTTGTGAGGGTTCCTATGAGGCTGGCATATCCACCTTGTGGACAATAAATTAATAGCTAAAAAAAAAAAACTTTCAACGTGTGTAAAGCCATGTAAGAGGCTTAAAACTCAGACACTAAGTGGTTCATCAACCATCACCGATAAAGGAGAAGAAGGCTGTTTTTTTTTACTAGACAATAAATAGATAAGGTGTATGATGGATTATTACAAGTAAAACAATAGAGATGGTTATCAGACCTCCGTGGTGTAGAGCACTTACCTAACATCGATAAACTCTACTCCAATTTGTGGGACATGGCATTTTTGTACGACACTTAAATAGATATAAATAGATAGTTATCGCGATCAGGTATCGATAAAATTGTCAATAATTTATTATGTTGGTATTTCATTACAGCATAGAAGTAAGTTCCTAATGGCCCAGTGATTGGAATGTTTGGAATGGCAAGGAACACTTATTAATTTATTTAATTTTAATCTTCATGTTACACAAAATGTACTATCGTGGACAAAGCCGGTGCACCACTCTTAAGGTTAGAATCGCTTGCACCCGGCGTCGAAACGTAGCGCTAATCCCGCCTCTACGCACGTAGCATCGTGCAAAGTGGTGCACCGTTCGTGTCCGCGATAGTACATTGGCGGACTTAATGCCTTAGGCATTCTCTACCAGTCACCCATACTGGTTTGTTAAAAATCAAGTGCGTATTTTTATATTATAAATCACTTCCTAAAAAGACTAGAGCTTCGATAGAATTTTCTCTACGGTGTGTAAAGCAAAAAATGACAGACACCTACAGTTTAAACTCTAACACTATGTTGTTAATCAACTAATTAAGATCATCCTTCTATGTATTTCTCCTAGCCTAGTAACTCCTAGTAGTTTTGCTAGTAACTTTGTTGGGGTCGGGTTTTATTCTAACCGAAGCAGCTGAATATCAGTTTTCTATAGGTCGACTGCCTATCTGACCCCTGCAACCCTAAGGGATACTTAATAAAATGTTAAAAAATTAGTTGACAAGATTTTTGAGAATACTGATACCCTGTATCGACTGTCAAAGATCTTCATGATAGCCGGGACCAAAGGCTTAGCGTGCTTTTTGAGGCACAACGCACGTGATAATTAATTTATAAGTAATTCGCAAATAACTTCCGAAAAGTCAGAAGTGGGTCTGAACTTCGAACCTGAGACCTCTGAATCAACGAACGAAGAAAATTCACAAAAAATATTAAGAAGAAGAATTTCACCAATGTATTTTGTATTTTACTCATAGCGATTACTTTGGCGATTTATGCGAGAAAAAATAATTAATAGGTATAGGCAAGAATACCTATGATAAGAATTTGTTTGACAATCATAGTTTTTTTAGCTTGTCCTATAACTCCGACATAATTCACATAATTTTGAAAAAAACTTTAAATCTACGCAACATCTAATCGACATGAATCACAAATAAAATTCCTAAAATATTTGCCATAATAGTGGTGTGCGTCGCATCGACTATCGACTATTGTGTACCGTCATCATAACTCAGGGTAAGTTATTTATCGACTATTATCGTTAGTAACTGAGACGAAACGGTAGCTGCGGGCTTGGAGGCCGGGTGACGCGAAAATTGTTGGGGAAAAATGTGAGAAGTTGCAATTTGTGTCACTTGGGGCTTTGAGGAATTATGTGTCTCTACGTGGTCCTTACGTCCGATAAACTAAGTGTAATAAGTAGCCTACTTGTTTTATATTCCTCCAATAATGGTTAAAAACTATACGTTTACAAAGAATATGGTCGTAAAAATTGACTAATTATAGAATAGTCTATTCTTTATGTGTTCTTTATGCCCTAAGCATTTAAGTTTGTCGTGTCATTTATTTAACCTGTGGCTCAGCTAAAGTGTCTTTTAATTGTCATTAAAATACGTCTTAAATTTTTATTTTAGTTATTGCGAGTTACGCACATTGTGAATAGGGTTTGTAAAAGTATCGATAAATCGATTTTAACAATTTTTCTTGCTTACTTAAATTGATTTGATGTTTCATATTTTTGCGATAGTTTGTTGCGAAATTATAAGTGTCTCGTAATGTTAGCCTTTCGTATCCTCCCACGGGATATCCTCCATGCCGTGAGACTGTTTTGTCTGTGGTAATAAGTAGTCGTAGTAAATGAGACGTCATGAAGGTATAAACAACCTATTCTTAAGAAGGAAAGATCTGTAAGAGTTTATATACACATATTCGTATGGATTTGTTAAAAATTGCACGTGTTGACTTGCTACATGCTGATGCTAGCAGATTGTGGTAGAATGTATTATTTTTCACTTTCGTAATTGACAAGCGCCTTGGTTAATAGGTACTCTAGTTTAATGGTTTTGGTTCACGGGTTCAAATGAAAATGCCTATCCACTTACTGATCTAACATCTAGGCTCCGTATTTACTTACAAACTTTGAAAAAAAATTATGTCCTGAATTATTTACGAAAAAGTCGAAATGAAACTGTCAGAAATGCCAGTCGGTTGGTATCAATCAAGTAAGTCGGTCGGCACACATTAACGACTCGTGCTAAAGCTGTTACTGTCATCTCGTATAACACTTATGAGTTATAGCGTCGTAAATTGTCGACACGCGTCAGTCTCACGAATATCGATATCGATAAAGTGGCTGTAGAAGAAAATATATGTTTATAATTTTATGTGCATTCTTTTGTTAATGGATTGCTCGCGACTAAGAGCTCGTTTCAAAGTTTGTAAAGCATGTAGAAAAGTTTGAGTATCGTTTAATTATGTGTTTGTCGATTTTTATGTGACAGCAAGGAGCAATAGATCTTGTGCGTAGCGTTGCTGTCCTGTTACTGCTAACTCACCTCGTAGTCTAGGTCGACTTGCGATTATCATCACTCACCTATAACAAAACCAATTTTTGATATAAATTTACAACATTATGTTGCTATTTGACGCCAGTATTTCGTAACGGGCGTGGTACCTACTTCTCCAATCGAGATAGCTATTTATCGAGGTAGTAGGTAGGTAATTATTGTCAAGGTAAAAATGTGTTTACCTTATTAAAATAAAGTTATTAATATTGAATTATTTATTTTACAGTTCATATATCAATAAACAAAAATATCGATATATCACCACACATCTTTTCACCTCACTATAAAAGTTAACACCAATAGTGTATTGTCCTGCATATTATCACTTCATTTCTCGTACACATATAATTTATAGGGACAATACGCAGATTTAGAGGTGTCTAATAACAGAAATATTATTTTGCGATAAAATACGTCCCGTCCAATAGACATGTTACTAAATGTGGGCCATGAAATCAGCGGACAAGGGAAATGAATAATTATATTGCTTTTTTTTATTTTTTGACAAATGATATTAAATTTCTAGAATCGCGGTACTTCGAAAGGCTTTTACAGACGTGGGTTATGCCTGTTACTTAATGTGTTAGTCTTTAAGCCGCGTTGGAGGTCTTTTTGGGAGCAAAAGAAGTTCTTATACCTACAACCTAGTCGTGGCTGCAAACTCGCATTAACCAACCAACACGTCCTAGTATAGGTAATATTTCCACATGTCAGCTTGGAAAGTATTGCTTTAATTATTCTCTACATCGCTCTGGGAGCCTAGTACGAGTAGCAAACTATTTGAATACTGTAGGTGATGTCTCGTTTTTAGTCTTCTGGAAGATTTTTGCGATATAGCAAAATAAATTAAATTCTGCTCAAAAAATAATATAAAAAAACATACAATCGTATTGAGAACCGCCTCCTTTTTTGAGGTCGGTTAAAAATAATAAGGATACATTGCTCTTTTAGGTACCTATTTATATTTTATAGTTGTATGTCTTTTATTATTTTGAATTTTGAATAGTGTGGGGTCTAGGGTTTCAATTTAAACAAATTGTACTTTTTGGAACAATAAAGATATTTTTCATTTCATTTTTTTTCAATTGATAAACTGTTATGATGGCTCTTGTGCACGCTGATCTGAATGCTCCAACTTCATTGCTGAAATATCGTGTCGTAACATAAAATGGATTCTATTTTGTGTACAATATCTATGAATATACCAAGGAGGCAGGATTACTAGGAGGTGTGACTACTTAAACCTTGTTATAAGAATGTGTTAATTTCCCATGCTCTTGCCAAGACTTTGTTGTGCAGCTTTTAGTATGTATTTGATTTTACTACCAGGGATGCGCCTACCATTCTACATTTTTCGATTTCACCATAGAAATATAATGTTATGTTATGTTATGTTATTAAATAAATATAATAAAAATCAATTATGTTATAGAAGTAAAATAAAACATAACGTGATAGCCTCGTTGTATAACCGTTGGACTCCCAAATCAAAAGTCGTAGGTTCCAACCCCAGACACGCACCTCTGACTTTTTCAATTCATGTGCGTTTTAGAAATGAATTATCACTTGCTAAAACGGTGAGAGAAAACATCGTGAGGAAACCAGCACATTAAAGAGATTTTTCAATGTTGTGTAAAGACATGTCAGATACCTACGGGCGGTTTAAACTCTGGCACTAGGTTGTCCATCAACCACAATACAAAAATAACTAAATAAAAAAATAATAAAACAGTATCACGGTTTTGAATTATGGTATTTTAGTACACTTAGAAAGAAACAACGCCATAGGCCCACAGTATCTCATTTGGATAGCTTCGATATAGGAATAGATTTAATATACTATACTAGAACTATACTAGTACAGTTTACGAGTTATACTAGCCATAATATTTTACAATAAACTCAAGCAGAGTGAGCAGAAAAACAGGTTATCTAATAAGTAATAAAATTTGTTTGCCGTAACGCAGTGAATCGCATCGGAAATTACATATCAAGCATAAACGACGTCGCTTACTTACACGCGTTTATTACGAGCGGTGTAAGCTATAAGCGCTTAACGCTTTTGTGAAAATTATGCTTGAATCTATGTAGAAGGCGGGATCTGCAGTTGTACATACTTTTATGTTTGGCATTAATTTTTAATTGGTAATAATGCAAGTTCGGTAAAGAAAAAAAATAAAACTAATTTGAAATAATATAAGTATTTTCTTTTTACGAAAAACAGTTTTGTCATCAGAACTAAAGCTGTGTACCAAATATCAGATCAATCTGTCAACAGGAAGGGGGTGAAATATCGATTACTAAATTTGAACCAAATAATAAACCGGGCAAGCTAAGTAAAACCGATTTAAAACAACTGACTCAGGCGGGACTTGAGCCCGCGATCCCTGTCGTGCCGTGCCATCGTTTTACGATTTTGCGAGTTTCATATAAAAAATCATACTTACATAAAATGAATTGATGTTTTTTAAAACCAAACTTTAAAACTTCTTGAAACATTCAGACTGACTTATCTTGAATTTAACGTAAAAAAAGACGCTCATTTCCGAATGGAAGAAATCCGTGAATGGAATGGAATGCATGATCGTCACATTTTCACAATCTTAAAATATAAATCATAAAATCTTAAAAAACCAATTATACAAACTTTCTCATTCTATACACATACTTTTGTTTATAATTTTAAAATCGATAAAATTAAAGTCGATAACACGACTTGTAATATTTATTATACATCTCCAAATATCCCATAACAAACTATTATTACCCATAGCTAAAATCTCCTTCAACCACACTTGCCACAAACATAACCACTACCACTCTTATCTTACACCACACATGAAAATGCGCGCACACGCACCCCCCCACCATTACCACAATTTGTGACACCTCCTACTTATTAAGCAGAAGGTAAATCCCCCCTAAGATCTAAGCTTGGGCGTAACTCGCTAATGTAATCAGTTTATAGTACGTAGGTAGGCAGGTCTATTGGAAAGCCGGCGCATGCGCGTTAGATTTTTACTAAAGAATTTATGGATGAGTTACGCTTCTGGTATTATACAGTTTTGTAGAAAAAAAACTGATTGAATAATTATTAGGTAAAAGTGAATATTACTATGTTTATTTATATGTTTTCACGATTTAACACCCAACCATGCTAGTTGGGTGTTGATCACTTTTAGTTTGTGACCTTTGTCCTAGCCTTAAAGTATATAAGAAAATATAGAGTGATAACGTCAACAACATTGTGCGGAGCGTTAGCAGGTCTCCATTGAAATTTTAAAATATCATTTTTTAAATTATGTTTTCTAGTTATTTTAGAAAAATTTAACACAGCAGTTAACCATGTTATTAGCTAAAATTTAACTTTTTCGCTCGCGGACGGAGCTCGTGACGCGGCCGCGTTGTTTATACCCGTGCTTATGGTTCATACTTCTGTAGGGTTGCTCTGTACTTTCTTATATACTCTAAGGTCCCATCATTAGTTGACTTAAGACACGCAAAGGGAAAGATTTTGGTGCTCTTTTTCCCTGACAGGGCAAAATTATAATTAAATTTTTATTAGTGGTCGAACATTTAGTTTAGTACTTAAGCAATATTAAAATATAAAAATTCAGAACTTTCTTAATGTTTGAATAATTGCTTATTATAGTTTGATCTAATTTGTATGTATTCTTATGGCAACTTTATTTAACCTATCAAACAACCACTAATGAGACAAAATAATTAATTTAGGTATTTACGGAACGCCGCCGGCTTAGTAATGACTATGAGGCTTAATAAAATAATTTATAAATAACATCATCCTCCTAACCTTAATTCCCAAACTTTGTTAGCGTCGGCTTCTAATCCGACTTTTGCGACGGATTCGATTTCGGTTACGATGAAATCCGACGATCCGAATATTTGGATCTACTGAACCGATTTTGAAAACTCTTTTACCAATAGAAAGCCACGTTATTTGTAAATCATAGGCTATATTAACCTAACTTCAGATTAAAGATTTCATTAGTCATTTCAAGTAAAAATGTTTACCATCCACTTCGTTGGGTCAATCTTTAAAAATCTTCGGTTTGAATATTTATATTTTTGATTTGCCCATCAACGGATATACCACTAGGCTATCACTGCTTCTGCTGCTAATTTATATATAACCCTGGGCAAAAAATACTGTTATAATCCCCACAATTTTGAGATTCGAACGATCAATGAAGCACACCGGTCTACATCTACTTCATCAGGGATGGCAAACCTATGGCACTTGTTAAATTTAGGCACGGAAATATTTTACATAGAGATTTAAATTTAATAGAGAGAGATACCTCAGTCAGTTCAACAACATTTTAATGTCTGGCACTTTGGATAGTCCAATTCAGTGGACACAGTGTATCGAATACACAATATTAATTTGATATAATTTTTAAAATTTACTAATGAGCGTTCTTGTAAATTTTTATGAGGGAATGGTCTATGGATAAGAGAGTTTTTTTTCCCAGAGCAGGCCTCTCAAATGACGCCACAATTTACGGGTAATAAGAGGTTACTTATTTATTGGTTTATGTCTAACTTAAACTTTCGTTTCTTCTATAAATTAGCATGTCTTATGTCTATGTACATTGTTTTTTTACTGTCTTATTTGGCAGACAAATATTTAGAGCATAATATTTTATAGCAGTTTTTGTCATTATATATCTATCAACAAGCACTTTAATTGTGTGATTGAGGCGAAAAGTCATGTTTGTTTTCTACTTAGAAATCAAGTCAATAAAAATAAGACATCAAAAATGTTTGCCAGCCCTGTTCGGTAATATACTTTTAAAACCAAAGCCGGAACATGCGCACGCGCCTGGACCAATTTTCTGTACACCTAAGCTACGTAATTTCGTTTAATTAAGTTCAACACGGCCATGGACCATAGTGGGTCTAATTTAGTTCTATAACTATAATCATGGAGCTACACGGTCACTACAGGGCCGGTAGAAAGTAGCCATAGAGCTCTTCTCTATAAAATCTATGCAGTTTTTATAAATCTTTTTTTTTTTGCTAAGATCGTGGTTAAGACGGCGCGGGCGTCGCGCGTCGAGGCCCACACTAGATGGCGGGACAAAACAAATATCGACTGGTTCACACTGGCCAGAGTCATGTCTTTTGATCTCTGGTAATCAGGAGGAGAGGCCTTTGCCCAGCAGTGGGATGATATAGGCTGACAGTAACAGTAAGATCGTGGTGGCACAATGGTTACGAACCTGCTATGAAAACACATGGTGGTCCTTCACCGTTTTTAACTACTGATATTTAATTTCGTTACGTTACGTTACGTTCATGAATCCGTCAGAATAAAAGTCAGAGTAGCGTGCCTGAGTTTTGAACCTACGACCTTTGACTAGGTAGTCCAACGATCATACCTCTAGGCTATCACTACTTTCTACAGTAGGTATTTAAAGTCATAAAACAAAGTCATTCAAAGACCATTTGTAATCATTACCGTTCATGTAACAAGCACTAACCAATTCAAAATTGAGCACAGAACGCTAATTTCGAATCAAATTAAATCGAATATAAATCATCTCGAGAATGGATTAATCATAGACAATTTAGTACTTCAACTCGATTGCAGAATCGAAATAGCTGAAACGTTTACTAATCGTATGCTCTAAATAGCCCCGTATTAATTAGATTAGCGATCACAGTTCGACGTAATCTTGCAGATAGGACGTCTCAATTTCGCAATGATATTTATATCTTCCGTAACGGATACGACACGATGGTGATTTGAAATTTGATTTGTGGGTAAATTTTATCGGTGGTGGTGGCTTTTACAAGCATGTCACATGTTGTAATCCTGCTTGTAATCAAATAATTCGTTCTACAAAAGAGACTAACTTATACTAAGAGATATTTTTAATTTTTTATGTACAACCTAGCTTCTGCATGCATCATGGCCGCGTGGTATATTGATAAATTGTAGCCTATGTGTAAGTATTCTGAAGCACTGTGAATGTGCACTTGTGTGTGTATTGATGTGCACTGGTAAAAGCACTATATAAACTAATACGGAAAATTTGATTTAAAATGATCGCTATTTTCATGATTTTCTCTGAATATTAATGGTTTTTCCAGTAAGGAAATCACATTTGAAGATTAGCTTGGGCAGGGTCGCGAATAGCTTAGTTGTAGGCCATAACCAAGGTTTCAATTCAAATCCTACTCGTAATCGATATTCTTTCTTCAAAAATTTGGAACTTAAGTGCTTTATAAAAAGCTTTTTATATTAAATTTTATAAAATGCTTTATATATTATAGTTAAAGAAGTCTGGCGCCATCTTGTAAATATGATTCATTTGATTTGATTGAACTGACAAGTAAATTAAAAGTAAATACTTTAACGTAAAATAAAATTACTTTCATCTTTATGGCTCACTATTACTCGTACCTACTAGCTAAACTAGTCAATATTTTATGTCGACGAGCTTAGAATAAGTCATTTCTACTAACATAAAACTTTATAACATCATCACTGAGATATTTAAAATGGAGCACTATCCATCAAAACACGTTATAAAACGAAACACTATAAGTAAAGATGTGGTCAGACTCGACTCATCTTGATCTAATACGGACTATAAAATCGTGTCGTCCTCGTATCGTGTAGTGTAAATCAAGCCTAACCGGTCAATGTATATTCATGAGCGAATTCCCATGTGAGACTATGTGGTCAGAGGCGCTCTGATAATTAACTGTACGTTCATAAATTTTAATTATTATTTTAAGCAAGTCGTCCCGCTGCGTGTAATGAATACGAAATATTTGTGCGTGTTATGATTTATCAATTTTCAGGTATCCCAGTTAACGGTGGCTTAACAGTCGGTTAAGTTTAGTACTTCTAGTCTAGTGGGTTGGACTAACGAGGCGTTTAATATGCGCTGTTTGAATCCAATTATTTTAATTACAAAACTGCAAGGAATGTATTCATGTACGTGTATTTCCTTTAACTGTTGTCTGAATACGATGAATTTTTGGAAGATAATTTTACTAAGATTTCATTATCTTGATCTCGTTTTTGACTTAAACTTTGGTTTAAATCAGGTTCAATCGTTAACGAATAGTGAAAAACATAATTCCTATTAGCAAAAGACACAAATCATAATCTATATACTTAAACTGTACACATGTCTAGATACGAAAACTGTAGATCCCTTTTTAAGAATATCGCGCGCACGGAGGAGTGTGAAACTTGGCATAGTAAAAGTTTATATGAAGAAGAAGTCTTAGATTTCAACCCGAAGTATGCACATCTTCCTTTCCGAAGTTATATGTGTATTATAAATTACATATTTGTAAAAACAATTATAAGAATTTTTCAGACCACCACTTCCCTGATTCTGTAACTGTGTGTGTCTACTGTTTAAGAATGCCTTTATTATAAAACTAATAAATATTTAAAGATAAAAACGAATAGCTTATACCGGGTACGTAAGGAATGGGATCAGAGCATCTGATCTCATGCCACAGTCTAAAAAACTTGTTCTCTTTGTCGAATGAATGTTGAAAATGTAACATGACTTGTTACTGTTACGAATGATTCATTAACTTTTTTTATACATACATAATATTAAGCAAGAAAACAGAATTAATGCGGTACAAATAAGTTCCTTGCTAAGAATGTTACTTTTATGCATTATGGTATAAAAATCTTTTTTACACAAAACTTTTAAATTAAATGTTTATTACGTTAGTTAGTAAAGTTTCGCCTGAAACATTTTTTTCTGCGTAAATTGTCATCCCCTATTTTAACCCTCAATTAAGGTAATAAAAATATCTGAAACACCGCCTTATAATTTATAACCAATAAATCAAATACCGATAGATGGAGGGGGAGAGGGAGATCAAAGAAAAGATGGATAGAGTGTGTAAGCACTGATATGAATGAAAAAAATAGTAAATGCTCAGATGACGGCTGATACAGAGGAATGGAAGAAGAAAACATTTTGCGTTGACCCCAAGTAATATGGGACCAGGGCAGGCGAAAGAAGAAACTAAATACCTACCGATTTTCATAATTAATTTATGTCTGTAACTTCAATGTTAATTTTCCTAAACTTTCCTTTGAAACCTACTGAAACACATATTCTTTTATAAAAAGTTTTATAGATTTAAACTTGCATCTCCTATTTTACCTCCATAAGGGTAGAATTTTCGAAAATCCTTATCGAATCATCATCATTGCGTATGGCATTCATCCTGCGTGGATCAGATCTCTATATCTAAATTTTTTAGCCAGCCTACGGCGGCGGGTGTGAGTTTGTGGACTTCCGACATTCCACCGGGAAAACAGCGAAGTGGGCATTCGTTTACCACATGGGAAAGGGTCTGGCAAGGTGCTCCGCAATCGCACTGTGGTGACTCCCTTAATCCCCATTTATGGAGGTGGTGATTAGTTTTCCCGTGGTTGGAACGGAATCGATTCAATCGCGTCCAGGATTTTCGATCTGAGTCGAAACCAGGCAACTTTTTAGTAGGGTCTGGTATGAGATTCGTGTTTGTGTCCTCAAAAAGGCCCCACTCCGAACGCCACGCCTCATTTAGGTTGAACTGGCTTTTGATCCGCTCGTCTGTCCAGATTGGGGACCTTGAACATAGACGGTGATATGGAAGCTCGCCCTTATCGAATAAAGGTTTTAGACTGACTTCCAAAATATAGGAGATTATCAATTTGATGTGTATTATTTTTATTAATGTCTTTATTTACATCCAAGAATTCTAAAGAGTCAAAATGAAAAATTAAGTTAGTGGCTTTTGATTTTCTGGGCCCAGGATCGCAGGTGACAAGGTCATATGATCAAAGTCACCGTAAAAGCTAGTACAATACCCTGGCGGGGTCCAACCACCTTCTAATAATAGACCTATCCGTATTTAATTATAAGATTTAATGCAACGCATATCAACTATCTCCAGCGCACAAAAACAGATGAACGCCCTCAGACAGAAATGGTGTAGAGTCGCAAATTGAATAATTTTAGTACTGTGTTTTCTTTTTCTTTTCAAATCAAGATGCTTGCTGATTAAAAGTGTGCTAGAACACTAAATAGCCGGTTTTTTTTATCGTATGATTGACGAACAACCTGTTGTCAAAGTTTAAGGCACCCGTAGGCCTCTGGTATATGACAGTTGAAAAATCTCTGTGGTGGTGTTTCCTCGCGATGTTTCCCTTCGCTGTTTTAGCAAGTGATAATTTGTTTCTAATACACACATTCATCTTAAAAGTCAGAGGTTCAACCTAGGCTTCAAACCTACCTTTGACTCGGCAGTCCAATGGTCATACCACTAGGCTATCACTGCTTGCTAGATTAATAAAAGTCTACTTCTTCTCCATTTCCTAAAAGCAACTCTCGTCGGTGAAGAATTTCTATTTCGCCTTACCTCTCACCAGTTCTATTTCTTTATAATTACGTTTGAAACTCCTCTTTTGTTTGGCTCAAGTAGTAGATCCTTGATCTTCTTCTTACCCTTTTCTCTTCAATCTTTTCCATGTGGTACAATTTTTATTAATGTATCATCATCTTCATTTTCATACATGTCGGTCCTGCGCTGTTGGAATGTATCATGGCTATTCTAGTCGCAACATAGAACATAGAGCACTTCCTAATTTAGTTTTCAAAAAAAAACTCAACAACCAACTCAACGGTTCTTCTGTCCAGCGACAAAAAAGTAACATTTTATTATGTTTTTCGTATCTACCTATCACAAAAAGCCTATCGTTCTAACTGTCGGCTACAGTGATTGAAATTTGGTAGCTAACTAGTTTTCCAGGAACTAGAGTTCGTTCACTTTCGTACAGCTTTTGAGTGAACTACTTATTTGCGAATGGAATTTCGGAATCCATTCCTTTTTTTTGGTCTTTTGATCCGCAATCGTGGAATGTATTTAAGATGTTCTTGTTTTATCGGGAGTGATTGTTTTTATTTTATTGCTGATATTACTTATCTGCGGAAAGAGCGATTTATTAGCTTGCTTTTTATTAGCTTTAAATTGGTTTTGATTTGAATTAAGGTTTTTTACTGATATATATTTTTATTTTAATTAAAAAGCATGTCTCCAGATATAGACGGTACCTACTACGAGCATAGGTATTATGACGTCTTAGTATCGAAATGACAAAGTTACTCCCCTATTTATGCACTTAGCGATCTTCATTTCATAACTCCTCCAGAAATATCGAAAGCTTGACTTATTGACTTAATTTTTTTTTTAAATCACATGTTATTTTATTTTTAAACGTTTAATATGTCGATTTGATAAATTTAACTAAGTATTTTAACAGTAATCAAATACCCAATTTTATACTACTAGCTGAACTTTAAGAAGATATTAAACGATCAGTCTATCATCTAAGATTTTCTTTTGTATTACTTGAATTCTTGCACTTCTTCCGAAATTCTTTTTTTTTTTTGCCAAAACCCGAAATCAGGCCATTTGTATCCGGGATTTAAACGACGTCTATTTTAACGATACTATAATGGTCCTAATTGCCAAAATAAATAACATTGAAGATAATAGCTCAATTATAGAGGTGTTATCTAATATTTCTTTGCAAATTTACCACAGACATGGCATGTCACAACGGCATTAAGGCATGCCATAAGTAATTATGCTAATACCATCCTCGGTTTACATGCTAATCTACAACGATTCGACTCGCGGCTAAAGCGTGATGGCACTAATATCGGCTTGGGTGGCGATTATAAGCCATGATAGTCACTACAACAATCTGATAAAATTGTCCAGTGCCTAAAGAAAAATGTTACTTTATTATAATTATCTAAGATGACATTTACACACACTTAATTACAAATAGCATAAGCTATAATGTCTAATAGGCGCCATTTTTATTATTGCTGGTCTTTAATTCCGCGTTTAACGTAAGTCTAAAGATACTATCTTATTAGATATTATTGGGTAATAAACATAAATTGTTTGACTTTTCCTTGTATGGGGTGAATAGCATTCTGTTTAGAAACGCCCAATATTTAAAGGCAGTAGGCCAAAGGCTAATACAATCTTGCACTATTACCTTTTACACTATAAAGAACATTCGTTCCATTTCAAGTTTTCTGAAAAGAAAATTATCAACCTTATAAACCGATATTGTTTATACGTAATTTGTAGAATTAATTAATTCTACTATTATTTAATAGATTTTTGAAAAGTTTTTTAGTTGAACTGTAAATTTTGTGTATTATACATTTATTATAAGAGATTTATTGTAAACCTCCACACAGAAATAATAAAGTAAATTGCAAGCATCAGTCGTGCATCAATCGCATGTGCCGTGTGGTTTCCGGCCTAAGAATAGCCACCACCCCTACTCGTCCGTCATCCTTCTGTGTAACAGCAATCATCTGCTACTGCGATCGCCAACCCACTAGCCCATTGTGCGTGGCGATTATGGGAAAATACCTCCAATTAGCGCACACAAGTGGCGCGCATTGGGAGAGGCCTATGTTCAGCAGTGGACTAATACATGCTGATGATGATGTTGCAAGCATCAGTCAAAGCTTAGAGTAGTATGAATATTAAAGTTCGCGCTCAATTATCTCGCTTTGAGTAATATAACACACGCCCCTCATTTTAATATTTGATTTTTTATCTGTAATTTATCGTCTGATATTTATCTGTGTAAAAAAAAAGATCTCTAAATTAAGTCTCGCTAATACAGGTGTTACCTTTATTTATGGCACACACAAATTAAAAATAAACTTACATGTGTATTTGTGTAGCTAAATTGCCGGTCTTTATATCCAAGTTATGAGCATTAACAATTAAATAAATAATTTAATTACAGTTCACGTATATCTAATGCCATCTAGAGATTAATAGTACACCATTCAGTGAAATAATTAATTAATAAAACAAATAAACTTCGTATTGCATTTGTCAGAAATGTGCAAATGTTTAAAAAGTAAAAAGGTTATGTCGTTTATATAGATTCTTATCTTTTGATAAACATCTTAGATAATATAGATAAACGAATACGGATAGCTTCTGTAAAACTGTTTTAATTAAGAAGTACGTGGTTGAAGAGGGTAAAACATTTTTATTACATGTCTGACATAAGTCTGGTTTAAATGATAAACAATGTATTTTTTACAAGCAGTTTATATTAAAGTAGAATGCGGTAGGTGGCGCTGCGATCAGGTTAAATTAAAATAATGGGGGTGAAACCGCTCGAAGGTTAGCTAGTAAGGGTTAGCTATAGTATTTTATAATACAAAAGCATCCATTGTGTTTCAAAGAGTAATAATATAAGTATTTTTTTTCGTAAACGGTTTTGTCACCAGAACTGAAGCTATGTCAAAATATCAGATCAATCTGTCAACAGGAAGGAGTTGAAATATCGATTGTTAAATTTGAACCAAACAATATATAACAAACAGGGCAAGTTAAATAAAACCGTTTAAAAACCAACAAACATTTAAAGCCGATTTCACCACTGACACTAAACGCGATCAATTCAAGTTAAACTCGGTTCAAGCGTTTAACTAAGTACAGATCTGCAATTTGCATAGGGCTGAACTTAGTTTTATTTAACTCGGTTTTTAAAGTGAATGGTGAAATTGGGCTTTATTGGTTATTTTACAACACGATAAATGACAATAGAGTCGTGATAGCCTAGTGGTATGACCGTTACTGGCAAGTCAGAGGTTTCAGGTATGAACCCAAGGCGTGCAACTTGGGCTGCTCCGTGCCTAGGAAAGCACGTTAAGCCGTTGGCCCCGGCTGTCATGAAAATCTTTGACAGTACCCTCATAAAATCCTTACAACTAATCTACTTTTAGAATATCGTATCCCTTTGGGTTGCGGAGGTCAGATAGTCAGTCGCTCCGTAGAAAACTGATATTCAAGAAGCCGACCTCAAAAATATTTGGGAATAATAAGGCTAGGAGGATAATAATAATTTTTGGTTACAGATTAATGTCTAAATCTAATCTATATCTAATAAAACTTTTGCATTATATCAAAAGCGTTACGTTTTATCTAAATATCAAAGCAGTTGTCGGCTATAAGGTCGAGTTGTGGGTGTGCTCGCTCACGAAGCTTAGCCAGTAGTCCTAAAAGACTAGAGGTCAGATACCAGTGATTATCATATCAACAAGATTGAATATTACACTGAATAATAAAAAGAAATAAAATGTGTCGTCTGTTATTTCCTTTAGTTTTCGTATAATTGATGATCAGCAATTATAAGAGTTTAAACCGCCCCCAGGCCGGTGATTTGACAATAAGCACATATCCTAATATATGTATCTCTCGATTTAAGTACTGATTTTTATTATCATAATAAGTTTTTATTAAAACAACGTTTTTAACCAAGCTTTTATACTGGAATTTAAAACTACTACTACATAATTATACCTATGCAATTATTTACATCTGTGCTGTTGACCGTTGAAGACCTTTATCCGGAGCTATTCCTGGATGTCGATTCAGGTCATGCTTTGTCGATGCAGGAACTGAACTAACATGTTAAAACTCAACTCTGTAGGATAAGAGGAAGTTTGGGTCAACTTTTCTGGAGATATTACAGTGCACAAGTGTGTGCGCAAACACAGATGCACTCTCTTTTCCCTTATGCACTCGTCACTCGTCCAATGGGACGGCAATCCGACACGATCAGAGAAAGATCAGGTACAGAGCCAACGACAGTGCTTTCCGAGGCACGGAGTAAGTGATAATTAATTTATAATATGCGCATAACTTACGAAAATTCTGAAGTACGCGCCTTGGGTTCGAACCTGAAACCTCTGACTTGCTAGTCAACGGTCTTACTACTAGGCTATCACGACTCTCAAATGTCATTAAATGTAATTTACTAAATAAATCTGATAATTCCAATTCTGTCTACCTTAACAGAAATTGGTGGCACTATTTGTAGCTTGGGTTCGAACCTGTGACCTGTGACTTTCAAGTCAATAGTCATACCATAATTCTTGTACAGAAACTTTGTAATATAAAGCTGAGATAGTTGGGTACGTTATTGCAGTGATCCAGATTAGCTACCGGTTTACAAGTAGCTAAGTGCTAGATTATATCAACGGGATGGGTAGCATCCAGTTTCTATCCAATAACATAACATTACATAATGCTATAATAGGGTAGTGTAGGGATAGTTTAAGTGTATGACCGTCGTCTGACAAGTCTGAGGTCTCAGGTTCTATAAAGTTTAATCTAGTCGCAGGTTTATGAAAAAATATGTTTTTTGATCTAAAACCTGGGCTTTTGATTTAAAACAGGAAGAAGATAAAATTATCTAGCTTATTCTAATTATAGCCTACTAGCTTCCGCCCGCGGCTTCGCCCGCATGATATGTTGATAAATTGTAGCCTATGTGTTATTCTGATGTATAAGCTATATTGTGGTGAAGTTTCATTCAAATCCATTTAGTAGTTTTTACGTGAAAGAGTAACAAACATCCATACATCCATACATCCATACATCCATACATCCATACTTACAAACTTTCGCCTTTATAATAGTAGTAGGATGTATTATTCTGATGTATAAGCTACTTTACTGTAAAGTTTAATAAAAAAATCCGTCAGCAGTTTCAGCGTAAAAGAGTAACAAAGAAACATACATTCTCACAAATTTTCATACTTATAATATTAATAGGATAGGTAATAAAATGTTTTAGAGGAATCTAAACTTTGACTATTCGTGCTAACGTTCTTTTTCATAAATCTCGTAAACATTATATTTAATTTCGACAGGCTTTGGTATTACAAATAGAACATCCAGATCATTTCTATTTTATTCCGTCAAGTCGGGGGCGTGTAAGCTCACGAACCGGTAGTCCGGGTGAAAGGACCAAAGTTCAGATACTACTGTGATTATCATATCAACTTCGCTGTTTGGCGTAAAGTATTGTGGATATATGTTATGTTAAAAATAAGTTACGTGAAGGAAGGTTAGCATAAAGTTAAGGTTATATTAAGTAACTAGTAGTTATTTTTGTTACCTATGAGTCGTAAAGGATATTTAATAAGGGCATTAGGTACATGACCTCTGGCTTCTATGAGTTGCAAGCCTGTGGGACATCAAGCTTGGGAATCCGTTGTCCGATCAAAAACATGATGGTGGCTCGCAATACCGCAAGCGCCTTTCAAGAAGAACTCTAATGGGCGACGAAGGAACCCTTCTACACCATTGGCGGGTCACTGGCGGGGAGTATATTAAATTAACGGGTTAATGAGTGATTATAAACAATAACTTGAAGTTATTACAATGCTAAAGTTAAGTTAAAAATTCCCCGTTTACATTCAGCCTGTAACTGCCCTTTCAGTTCAAAGGCCTCCACTCATACAGAGAGGGATCGCAAGCGAAACATTAATCACCATGCTAGCTCACTGCGTTTTGGCTAATTTAAAAATTTTATGTCCAGGTTTCCTCAAGATGTTATCCTTTGCCGTTTGTCAATGCTGTCTTAGATTAACTAAAACGGTACAGTCACATTGGTACATCCTAGGTTCAAACCCGCGTGCTTGCAAAGTGGGTCAATTCGTGACAACCTGTTAATGAGCTAATTATGTAACATGTTCTATAAGCATGATGACAAAACGTTATTAGTACAGTTTTAGAAATATACCCTTAAGTCTTATAGTTTAACACGATACGTGATAGGGTGGTCCTATTTCGTAAAAAAGGACCATATAGCTAAGACGTGAGGACCAGACACGCTTTAATTAAATAACCGTAAAAAATTGCCTTAGATCACTTTATTGATAGCTCATTATCGTAATGAGTATTTTGACATTTCTCAAATACCATTTTTAAAATGTGCAATTCATTTATTGTATCTAAAATCAATAGATAACGTTAAATACTTTGACGTTTAGACATTTTATGCGCCATATTGGTTTTTCACCTGTCATTTATCTAGTATCGGAACAATGTTTCAACAAACCTTTTGTCTTTATGTTAGATTCTTTACCAGATACTCTATTGTATGTCTTGAAGCCTTGAAAGGTTAGATTAATAATACAAGAACCTTTGATAATAAAATATTAAAACCTTTATTCGCTACATTGTCATCAGTTAATGAAGCTTAAAGTTATAAACTATCTAATAAAGACTAGCTCTAATCTTTATGAAATTAATTAAGTATATATAACTTATAGCATAATTATAGCAAAATAATCAAATACATTAAGTGACTTTTATGCTCACGCTTCTTGTCTTTAGATCTTAAAAAGACATTAAAAATAAAATGATAACCAAGGTTGTAAATTTACACTTTCAATTAAGGTTTCTATCTCGTGATAGAAACCTTCATTCAAATTGTAAATTTACTACTCGTGTAGGTAGGATAGGTTATAGTTGCAACTAATTTAAATATTGTTACTTATGGTCACATGATACCTCACAATAATACTTAGATACCTATTACATTAATTTCATCTAAGCAAAATCTATGTTAAATATCAATATAAATTAAATTACCAAAATAAAAATATTATGCCAAGTAGGATGACTGTTGACTCGTACATTATCTGGAATTATTTATTCCTAAATTTGGTCCTTCTGTCTCTTTGGTCCTTTCGAAAATATTATTTCAATTTTATTGTATTTAGGTATACCTAAACCTCCATCTAATTACTTACAACAATTAAATAAATAACAAGCTTCCTTCCCATAAAATACCCAGAAAATTATCATTATAATCTTTATAATTTTCATTTGATCCTTATCTAGTCGTTAAAAATCCCTTAATTAAACAGACATTTCTTTAAAAATACCTACAAGTATTTGTTGAAAAAAGTAGTAGAAGCAGACATCTTCATACCAATGCATGGCGTATAAAGGTCGAGACGATTTGTAATTCCGGGCATCTGCAAGCGTCCGTACTGCTGGTATTAAATCGTAACTATTTATAATATTAATAGGTTATTTTGTACGTAAACTGTTTGCTATAAATACTAGTTTTGTGCTCCCGCCACTAGATTAATAGATGTTTTGAATCGTGCGATCAGGAGCTAGAATTGTTTGGTGTTTCGTAATGTTGTAAGATTGTGTAGGTTTACTGAGGTTTTCAGTTCAGAAATAATGGTCTTTTCTGAGATACATTTAATAATATCTGGATCAGATATTGGGGAAAACATTGTCAATTTTTCTTTTTGTAAAAATTATTCAATTTGAAAGATAAATACCTATATAGTTTTGATGATTTAAACAAGTTATTGAGCTTCCCTTTGCATTGAAATCTTGTTATAATTTACACAAACCATCTTTACATTAAAGCAAATTAACTTCACAACTCCATTACTCATGCAATTACAGCAGGCAATTATATACAACGGCTTGTATTTTAATAATCTGTGTAAAAATCAGCACTAGTTACAAACAAGAGGCCAGGTCGTGAGCCAAGATACTAGGTATACGTAGACTCCGAGGACCAAATGAAATTATTTCGCCCCTATCCGCCATCTTCATTTCGCGGTATCACGCTAGGGCTGACGGAGAAGCTAAGGAATATACGTTTACTTGTGTATAATAAAGGTCCTAAGCTTTGCTAATATTTTGAAATATAAAGTACACAATAGCAACCCAAGACCATTCTAAAAATACTAAAATAGTTTTAATGTGGTGTATTAAATCGTGTAACCACAGTATAATAATCATACAGTAAGGTAATTGCGTACAAACGCTCAAAACGGCCACACTCACACAAACACGCGTAATATTGCGTAGCGACGAGACTCCTAAGCGAACGTCGCGGTATCTGCGATATCAACACTAGTCGTTTTTCTGTGACGATTCATGTTTGTGTGAGTGTGCCGTTTTCAAGCGTTTGTACGTAGTTACCTTACTGTATGATTTTATTATACTGTGGTGTAACGGTGCGCCCGTAATTCAAAACCCATCGCATAATAATATTTTTGACATAAGTTCTCGTTCAGCAGTAGATGCCAACTGTCAAAAAAGTATAAATTTGATATTACCATAAAGAAGATTTCAAAATAACACACCATGTGAAAAAAAATCTATCAGTCGCTTAATACCGAAGTTATAAGCTTTCTAATTTAATTATGGAGTTAAGTTATTACCTCCATAAATTAGGTATTCTGAAGGGGTTAGATTTAAATGAAACGTGTTTTAAAATAAATAAATTTATTTCTTTCTTTTCTTTATGAGTTCGGATTTCGGATTATTCCATAGTAGTTTCAGACATTGCTCCTATACCTCTTTATTATATTGATGTAGATAACGAATCTTTAAACGATTAGTTACCTATAATATTGACAGTTACGATTGAACTTTTGGCTGTAAAAAATCATTACACAGTAAGTATAGAACTTATTTTACAATTTATAAAACATTATATCAACCCCACGTATCTAGTAAAAATGATTTAATAGCAACCGCAATCCCAGCATTCTTAGCAACCGTTAAAACCTAATCTATAGTTCCCATAAACAACATAGAGAAAAAAAACCCTCCTTGCGCAAACCCTGCGCCCGAGCCGCTCAATTTGTTGTCCGATCATATTGAGATCTCTTTATATCAGCACAAGAACGCCTGCGCAACTAAATTGAACTAACTGTACACTGCAACTAGATGATTGTAAATATTTGAGTTCGGTTAAAAATAGACGGTGGAGTTTGTTCATAGATTGATGTTTTTGAGACGCAGGCTTGCCAACAAACCTTTTTTAGAAAGCCTCTCGGTGAAAAAAAGGCTAGGTGAACGAACCAAAACACTAACTACTGCATAACGACAGACAAAAAGTTTTTAAACTTTGGCAACTGGTAAAATTTTATGTTCTAACAATGAAAAGTGCTAATGAGTTCCTTTCCCAAAAATAATTGTGATTCTATTATTTCTATTCCAAATAAACCTCTTTCTTCTTTTTACTTTCTTTTTTTTCTAATTTTGAGAAGTGCGCTAGTGGCGCCACCAATTTTTCCATTTATTTATTTTTAAAACAGAAACCTGTTATCTTTCCATACAATTTGGCAATTTAAAACAGTGCATTTTATATGGGAAGATTGTTTTTTAACATGAATGGAATTGAATTGAATTTCCTTAAATAGTATCTTGTTTAGGGCTATTTTCGTGGAATACTTGGCTGATTGCAAAACAAATTCTTCTTTAATTGTATTTTATGCAAGGCAAATTAAATAAATGTTAGTACATTCAAGATGTATTGTATCTCTCTTTTTAATCTTATCTATTTCTCGCGTCGGTCGTATTCAATTACCAAGCGCCGAATCTCAAAAACCATAATAAAAAAAAAGGTTAAAGATTAGCCGCCCATGATAATTAATTACAATTTATCTTACTTCCATTAACGAACGTATGACCACCGGCAGACCTGATATAGGAAACCTTAAAATTTTGTGCACCTGAACGGAATGACATAAAAATTTGTTAAATACCCATAAAGACAGGTTGCGATTTCACCTGTCGTACGCAAGAAAGATTATGCTAATTGGCCCTTTAATACGATAATTTTTGGTCCTTCGAACAGAAAATATTTTGTAACCTTTAAATTTTCATTGCTTGTTTTATTTTCTCATTGCTATTGCATAATCACTCAGAAAAGTAGATACATTCCTTTTTGTTGATTGGAATAATGTAGCTTATATAAAACTGGATAATGTTTGTTGTGAACTGACTAATAATACAAAATTGACAGATTGTTATCAATTAGTTATTTTGGTTATAGATAATCCACGTTGCTCATAGATTTCATAGAAGTGTATGTAAAAGTATTTTTTTTTTTATAATACTTACGTAACTTTAGGATGGGCCATGGCCTCTTAGTTGTGCCATTTTAAACAAAACTAGAGCAAAAAGGTTAGAATTAAACGTAACAATAAACTCCACTAGATTTTGATTCGCAGTCTGCGGTGAGTGGTACCATTAAAAATGAAATTTTATAGTCTGGACTTTTATTCATTGTTTCATTACGAATTTCTTTTGTTGCGCCAAATAACGACTAGTCCCTTTTCAGTCACTACTCTAATATACTTTATGTGACAGGCTTAACATAATAAAACCAGCCTGTAACTGTCTCACTGCAGAGCAAAGGGATCTTCACACACAGAAGGATCGCGCATTAATCACCACGCTGGCTCACTGCATGTTGGCGATTTCAGACACAAGTCCCACGATATATTCCTTCACCGTTAGTCAGTGGTGTCTTAAATTAATAAAAAAGTACAAATGACATCGAAAAAGTCATATTGTTACAGCCAGGTTCGAAACTTCGAACCCACACCAACGTGCTTGTAAAGCGGTTCGTAACCAAAACGCCACCACGACCTTTTTCCGATATACCATGTATTAAATATTCGTTTATTTCCTATCCACACATAAGTGTTAATTAACCTATATCGAAACGAAACAGTCACCTAAGTTTTGTACGTAACAACTCCAATCTAACACACCATTTAGAGATAAAAGATATGTATAACCTGATGGTGGTTCAACCTCGTTAGTTCAAATGGGGTTTTGTCACGAAGAACTTCGCCAAATTTATGATGGTACCCCACCCTTGTTCTGATCAGGATGGCAGATTGTTTGGACCATGTTACAATCTGCTGGGTGATCTGTTTTGCTTATTAGAGTCCTATGGAAGACATTTTTAGCTGGTAGAATTGGATAATCTGTGTTTTGTTTTTGAAAGTTTGTTAATTAAGTGCAGAACTTAAAATTATGGCATAGGCTTTATGACTTAATTATTGTAGAAAAACTAATAAGTTCAAATTAATGATATGGTCTTTAATAGCTCTGTGGCGCCACTTAGGACCACATTTTTCATCAAGTTTTAAGAACTAAAAGAAAAAACCAGATATCATCGTTTGAAAAAAATAATCAAGGAATATTATTAATTGTGTTAGAATATTAAGTCACAGAATTAAAGTATTAATGTATGTAAAATAACCTAAAATATAAAGTTACAGAATTAAAGTTTTTAATGTATGTAAAATAACCTAAAATATTGATTGTGATTGTAGTCTACGATAGACGGAAGCTAGACGATATCGTCCAAACCCGTCTCACAGACAGGTTACAATGAACATCATGCTGGAACACGACAAAATCGCTTGTCAAGGCTTTGTCCGGTGGACAACCAGCCTTAGTCTCCCACCAGAAGCAGCTTAGATGTTGAGCTGCTAGTTTGTAACCTTAGTACCATCAAAATTCAATTGATTTATTATGCAAACTGAATTTAAAAAATAAAGGCAGTACTCGCTTCGTACACAACATGACGGAGGCGTTCTACCATTACCTCATATAATTTACTGTCTAGAAAACTTCCCGACACCCAACATACTTTACCGTAAACTGCCCATAAAATTAATTTTCTTTAAACTGCTACAGCGTTTAAGAGTTCCAAAGTGTAGTATATAACTCGTGGTTTACTTGCCGTAATATTTTTAAGGCAAATGGATGCTAAAGAGCAAAATGCCGCGCTAATAGCAAATAGTGCTAGCAACTTACGGGCGTAGAGTAAATGGCTCACCTAATGGTTAGAGCTTAGAGCCGTCTGAAATCGATTGTTAACGTATCGATTTACGAACTCGAGTATAATATCGATTGTATGACATTATTTTTGATTAGTGAGATACTTCTGTTTGTTAGTGGTTCAATTAATCGATTATAGTATCGATATATTTGGGATTACGTTGAATTGATTGGCTGTTATTTATGTCTTGCTTTTAATTCATTTAATAAGTAGGTTTTTCATTAATATACTCTGTAATTAAAACGTTATACTTTTTTCAAACATACTTATTCTTATAAACACCATCAAGAAAAGGCAGAAATTTCAAATGTCAAATTCGAATTGTCCATCCAGAGTCCATTTATAACCCCCGTTGAAAATAAAAGGGAGATTTTAAGTGTGTCAGTGGCATCGTAGCTCCCAAACGGTTAAAGCAATTTTAATTTAGTTTTTTTTTATTTGAAATATGATTTAATCTAAAGTATTTTTAGCTAAAAACAATATAATTATGAGGTTTTTTGTGTTAAGGATTTTTTTACAGTTATAACTGACTTGAACGTAGGCTGGATCTTAACATGGAAGCATACCCCTCGTAACATACACAATTTTAATTAGATTTTAAGCAAAAATATTTATGTTTTGTGTACATTCCTACATATAATATTAAAAACCATATAAAATAATTTCTCAACAGTACTCAAATGCGGACGATATTAATTCACTTACACCAACACTTAATATATTACTAACGATTTGATTAATTACTTCCAATATATTCCTATTTAGTATCAACTACTTAATACTTGTCTCTTCACTTCCAGATGTTCTGTAAGCGATCCTTCGAAAGATAGCAAGCAGGTAAGCACAGCTATATCTCATACAAATCATTGATCTACGCAATACTTAATAACGAATTACACTTTGATGTAAGAAATTATTGATATATAAATTTATTGATTTTTGTCGCGACACTTTTATATATTTGACAAGCTTTAAAAAGCTCGTAGAAAATTTATTAAAAAGCTAATGGAAATCCGTTAAAAGCCCATTGAATATCCGTTATAAATATCGTTTAAAATCCGTTAAAAAGCTAATGGAAAATCCGTTAAAAAAACGTGGAAGATCCGTTTAAAAACTAATGGACAATCCGTTCAAAACCTCGTGGAAAATTCGTTAAAATATTTTTCAATGATCGGGAAAACTAAGACATTTTTATTGGTATTTATTTATTAGTAGTGTTTACCCTCGCCTCGGTTCGATCACGTGGTTCTATTGGGTCATTACTGGGTCTCTTAAATATCTGTATTCAATTTACTACTCCGTATATGCGTTTGACCCGATTAATACCTATATGATTTACAATAATTAAATGATTTATTGGTACTTAATACATCAGCGAGACAAAATAAGACTTTATTTGTGAATATTTTACTTAACTTTTACAATTTTAATTGACAGGGTCAAAATCTTTAACAAAATCTTAATCTAAAACGGCTATTCCACGCTAGAAAGCGAAAGGTGAATCTAAAATACGACCCTATAGCGTATTTTTTTTTATATTCGATACCGTAAAGTGCGAATTTAAACAAAGAGTTTGAATACTCGAAAAAAAAAACGTTGACTGCCGTTGTATTAAAAATTATAAGAAAGCAATTTAAAAAAAATGTACGTTGTTTATTTACTTGCAATTAAGGTGAAAAACATTGTATGTCACACGGGCGGTACGACAATTACTAGTCAGGCCATTATATCCCTTGCCTGCGGCTCGGGCTTCGAAAATGCTCTTTCTATAATAATTGCATACGTACAGGTACAGCCCTTATAACATAATGTACTATCACAATAAGTAGGTAAGTCAAACTGTCAAATTTAAAATAAGAATGACTAAACGCCATGGTGCTTTAAAAACAGAACACAATGTTACAATGCACATATACTTATATATAAATGTCATCGCATAACTCACCTGTCAGAAGAAATTAACTTGATGTAGGTAATGTCATTATGAGCGATTAATATGCGCACGGGCATACCAGCTTTTTGTTTGAAATAACTTTGCTTTAACTAGGTATGTGTTTTAAGATCTGTCATTGTGTACGTATTAGTTAAGACTTATAAGGAGTTTAGGTACTAAATAATTTAGTATTGGGAGGCAGGTGTAATAATAATATAGTATACGTAAGATATGGACAGAATTTGGTATTTTTTGTTATTAATAAAAAACATGAATACATACAACGTAACGTTAGAAAGGTCATCCATTTATTGGTTTCTAATGTCAATTTCGGGATCAAAAATACCCTATTAACATTTTGCCGAATCTCGTAATTTAATTTTTAGCGTTCATCATCGTTCATCGCCGTTTTAACAAATGATAATTCATTTCTAAAACGCACATGATTCCAAAAGGTCACGAAGTTTGACGTGGCAGTCCAACAGTCATACCAATAGGCTATCGGCTGACATAACCTTAAGCAACCTAGTATGGCTAGTATATTTAAATGGGAACTAATTTTTTAAGCTGTTATTTAAATATTCGAGATGTTATTAATTATGATCAGTTGAAAAACATATTGAGCAGTTATTTAATTTAATGGCGGTTGATTAATTATTGCGACAGTAAAACATGGACAGTTTTCTTACCGAAAAATTCCGATTTATTACTGCCCACACGTAACCGCTCATTCAATATTTTTTACCGCTCATTTAATTATTTTCCTACTCAATTATATATTCACTGATCCATATCATTATTTTTTATTACACATTTTTGTTTACTTAACTGCTTAGTTTTAACTGCTGAACTAGTTATTAAACGTGCCATTTATAATTTTTAACTTACCAAAACCTCTATTTACAACTGCCTCTTTAAATCAATGCCTATTTAAATTACGCCGATAATAATATTCACTCAAAGGTTTGAAACAGAGCTTTACATCCCAGTAGCTTCGCATGGTTTACAGCAAGCACTCTCAATAGTAATTGGTATAAAGGTCACAATATATCTGGCCATTGCAGTCCACTGGCATTTCGGTTACCGCAATATCTGACATTTAAAGTTTAGTTAACTTTAGTTCAAGATAACTTGGGCACCAGAAGCTGTATTATAGAAAAGCTTTCAAGGAAAACTTAAATGAGCTATTGCTAATTTACTTGGTGATTTATTATTAATTTCGTTTTGTGGGTGTTTATTTATTATGTACTGTTCTGAGAGGAAATTATATGAATTTATGACTGGATCCTAAGGTATGGGTTTAGTAGAAATTAATTACATCAGTGATAGCTTAGTCGTATGATAGTGGGATTGCCAAATTAAAAGTCGGATGTTCAAATCCAAGGCTTGTGCCTTTTCAAAATCATATACGAATTTGAATCTAATTTTATCTTCCTAGAAGCGGTAAAAAAATCACACCTGAAATATTTTTCTTGATGTGTAAAACCATGTCAGAGGTCTGCGGGTGTTCTAACTCTGACATTAGGTTTATCGTAAACCTTAGGTTAAGACAAAGGCAGCACTTTGCCGACACTTAGACACTATTCAATATTAATACAATGTGCCCCAACTTTTGGGAAAAGTGCGGGAAAAATTGATAATGATAACGAAGTCACTGGCCGTAAATAGACATATATATTTATTTTTACCAGCTATTTATACTTTTTTGTTGGGTTGAACCGAAATTACGCCCAATTTGAAAAGTTTCGCAAGCCGAATCAAATTCTGGCTGGTCGCATCCCGCCACCAGGCCTGAAGTTGTCCATATATGGTTTTCGTGGACCTATTAAACCAGATAGGGTGTAAAAAAACAATTAAAATGTATTTCAACATAACAGAAACTTTTAAATCAATCTGAAGAACGCAGCTAACATTTGAGATACGTTCAGACATAAAATATTATCTGTAAAGTAATTAATTTTGTTTATCAGACAACGAGAAATACCTGCCTTGCTTATAATTTACTAGCACTGACCATTAAGTGCACGTTATTAGTTTTTGTTGCAAAATATTTTGTTTTGAACCTTTCTGTTCTGAAACTTTAATCTTGGGTATTTTCTGAAACACTAGAATATCTGATACTAAGATACAAAATAATATGAGATATGAGAAGGCATTTTTTTTTGTTTTTCCATATACATTAATTCGAAAGGACCAAAGGAGCGTCGTGATAGTCGTTAGACATTACAACATTTTATATTATAGGTATTTATTTATTTCAAACCAGCTCAAAGGGGTTAATCTGGTTGATATACTTACACGTGCAACAAAAGTTTAGATTAAGTTTAGTATAATTAAATTTAATTAATTATTAGATTATTAGAACTCTTTTTAAACGGTTTTACTTAGCTTGACCTATTTAATATTTGGTTCAAATTTAGTAATTAATATTTCACCCCCTTCCTGTTGACAGATTGATCTGATATTTGGTATATACCTTTAATTCTGATGACAAAACCGTTTTACGCAAAAGAGTATCTGATTTCCTTCAAAACTTTAACACTACTTCTTTATAATACACCACTTTCCGTCACGTAACAAAATGAACATTTATATCATCAAACGTGCTACACTTAACAATCCAGTTATTTAGTATCTCTTCAATATTTTAAACGCATTTCTCTCCATAAATCTCCAGTTAAACGCTTTGTTATCACAATATGCAACATCTAAACTAGTCGTTTTCCAAGATAACTTGTTGTAAATAACTTCAAAAATCAGATAAAAAGCATTAAGGCGGTCTATATCGTGAATCGCTTAATTAAACAGCACTAAATCTGTCATTTGAAGCATTACAGGCCTTCTGTGGGGCATTATAGAGCTTTTTCCCTTAAACTGTGCGTTTAAACCCTTATCTTGGGCCCATTATATCTCTAATAGAGGCTAGTTTATGTGATGCAGCGAAGTAGGAAGCTGTGTGAAGATTGATTGGTGGCTGGTAACACTGTGGTTTAGATTTTGACGTTTTAGATAGAGTAGGAAGCTGCTGTATATTTTATTTATTTATTGGTACACAAAAGAGAGTTACAGCATTATACAATACAAAATAAGGAAACAAAATAACATGGTAGACTGCATCTCCAATATCACCATATTGAAGATACCGTCTACCATGTTGTTTTATTTCACAGCATGACATGCTAGCGACATTCATAATAAATTTATTTTGTTGAATTATATTATTCTCCTCCTGACCGAATTTCGGTCACGGCGGCCAATCTCAATGGAGACTAGCCAACTACGCAGGAGATATTATAGTGCACAAGTGTGTGCGCAAACACAGGTGGACTCTCTATTCCCTCACTCTCATAGTCCGATGGGACGGCCTTCCGACACGATCGGAGAGAGATCAAGCGCAGGGCCAACGGCTTTACGTGCTTTCCGAGGCACGGAGTAAGTGATAATTATTTTATAAAATGCACATAACTTTACGAAAAGTCAGAGGTGAGCGCCTTGGGTCCGAACCCGAGACCTCTGACTTGCCTGTCAACGGTCACCACCACTAGGTATCACGACTTTTGTTGAATTATTGATTTATACATTTGTTAAGTATTGAATCATCTAATACATCATTGATTGACTGATTGAACTGATGACAATTATAATTTTTTGAAATTACTATTGCTATAGCTACTGGTTTACTTTTATCATTTTTTTGATATTGGGTAATACAGGGTAGTACCATAAAACTGAAGAAATTTGTAGATAAGATCAAGATACTAATATTATTGTCTGTGGTTTATCAGATTTCCATTATAATAATATTTGTTTTATTTTTGATAAAATTCCATATTACTTTCCTAGTAATTATTATTTAATTTATTTAAATTAGATGAAATTAAAATTTTATTAAGAACAAGCTTCGTTTCTATGGAGCACGATCCTCAAACAGTCCTCTTAAACAGCATATCCACTCATAATCTTACCTCCGTGGTCTAACGTCAGATGTGGGCATCCACAGCCTCGGGACACCGCACTTAGAGATCCTCGATATTACCTAATGTAGACTACTTTAGGTATTATGTAGTTTAAATCTTCGATGGACCACCTCATTTCACTTTATGGGTGCTTTTCTTTTTAATCGTCTTCTAATATAAGAAGGTTTTCAATATGGCCAATATTAAGTTTTTTTTTTTCGTTTGATTAAATAATATTATGTTCCTTATTGGTCGTTAAAGTTTCGACTCGTCGACACTTCACGTGATTAGAGGGCTGGTTTATACCTTGGGCAAAGAATTAGCACTGCCATCGAACGTGGCAATGCTACCAGTCCTACCCGAGAAGAGCGATGCGGAAAACTTTTTTGACGTCTAAATTGCTTTTTTTTTTCTTTAGTTCATATAATCATCGTCTCATCATTTCATTAATTCATTTACTGGCTAACACTTGGCTTTGGCCCGTGTTATCCTTTTATACCGGCAAATATTTGTCGTGATACAAAAATGTATAAATATAAATAATAATAATAATGTTTATTTCAAAAAAGTTTGTCTTATTAATAACTATGACAATTTGAGACACACTTAATAAAATAATTAATATTAACTTAGTGTTAAAGATACATAAATGTTTCTTAGAAGTTTTCTTTTTTTTATAGTTACATTGAGCAGCGGTTCCCAAACTAGGCAAGCCTGTATCTTGGGAACCAATTTAGATGAAGTATCATTTGCAAAAAGGTTAAGTTCATATTCTATCCATTTTGACAAAATAGGCAGATACATTACAAGTCTCAAGATAATAATTACTTGCAGATAAAAACATTTTTTTTTTAAATCGTAATTTAAATTATTAGTTTTATTTAATTAATAGTACCTAATTAGTGCGGTGACATTATTATCTAGTGATAACAGAATTGTTCACCAAAAATACAAAAATATCAATTTTCAAATAAAGTATTAAAATTATATAAAGAAATAAGAGGTCTTAAGTAGGTTATGATTTGTGATAAGGTGATTAATGACTGGTGATGTGTGTGTGGAGTTAGTGTTTGTGTGAGTAAGAGGGTGAGTTCATGTGTGTGTGGTCATGTGTGTCAGGGGGTGTAAGTGTGTAATCGTTTTGTTTGTACAATTATAATGTTTTCGGACTCGTCGTATGAGCAGTTTAACAATTTTTTTGTGACGACTTTTTTACAGGAGGAGAGTGAGAGATCTTTGATATTGCATAATCCATTAATTTTGTTGTAAGTATGTAAGTGTAGAAAAGCGGGACAACGTCTAGCCAATAGAGATAAAGTTCGTGGAACTGGAATTTTAAAAATGCGTTTTGATTTGAGTGTGTCGTAGTCGGGTCTGCTTTTTATGCTTTTGTGAGTGTTTAATGTTGCATTGAGTATGAACAGTTGTCGTACCCGGAGAACTGGGAAGTTATTATATAGTGTGTCTGTTGGATAATAAAAGGGTTTTTTTAGAAGAACTTTGATAATCGCTCTCTGTGCTCTCTCGAGCTCTATCATAATTGTTTTTCCTGCTCCTCCCTATATTCCTATGCCGTACTGGATTATTGACTGGCATAATGCAAAGTACACCGTGCGAAGAGTATTTGAGGCAGCGCAATCTCTTAGTTTTTTCATTATATAAATTAATTTTCTTACTCTACCAGTGAGTTGTTGAATGTGTACTTTGAATGACAGGTTTTCATCTATGGTCAGACCTAGGTATTTAATGTTTTGTGTTCGTTCTATAGATTCACAGGTGCAGGCGTTTGGTGTAATAAGGTGATTCGGGCAAGTGTGAAATTTTAGTTTGAGGTGATTAGGAGGACTAGATATTATGGTTTTGGAGAAGGCAATAAATTTTGTTTTTTTGATATTTAGTGTAAGCAAATTTTACTACTTTATATTTAGGTATCTAAATAGTGTAATAAAAAAATCTTCTTTATTTATATAAAAGATTATATATTGGTCCTTTACCTATATAATATTGTCATGATCACCTCATAACTGTTTTCCAAAAAAGGAGGTGTTTGGATTTCATCTAAATGTTTAGTGTAAGTTATGGTTCAGGCAATCATCGACGAATATTATTGTGTGTTTTATGTGGATAGGTATAGAATTTTTTTAAATCAAATTAAAGAAAATCTCCCATTTAAAATGTACGTATGATTTTATTTGTGGTAAAATAAGATACGAAACAACATGTCAATTGTTTATTTATTTCTATACTCAACCTGTATTTAAAAAAAAACAATTGTATTCTGCTATACGTCTATACATATAATTTTGCTTTCTGTCTATACATTGAATTTTTCCGTCTTTCATTCTTTCATTCTTTCTTTTTTTATATCTTCCATTAAAATTTGAACTTAGACACTTAAGATTTACAACCCTTCAATTTATGTTTCTATTTATAGTAGTACCTACCTTTAGAAGCCATTATCACACATATTTCAATATCTACTATATTATTACCATAACTTCATCATAATTTCACGATAGCTTCATAAGTTTCACTAAAAACTTAACACCTGTGTAACACCTTGTAATTTTTTGTCTCTATCAATCATACCGATACCCAAAGAGTGTGACAGGGACAGCACATAAATTTGTTTGCAATTGCCTTACTTTTTAGACACATACTTTTGCCTTGTACTTTTATTAACCAATAAAAGCGAGCTGTACTTTACAAGCGCTAAATTACACTATTACAATATAATTAGCAGTAATTTTATAGAGTTATTAGATATCTTTATTAAAAGAGTATTGCTTCTGCACTTTCAGGAAGACGTTCTCGCGATTTTCAACTTTATATCTACGAATGTAAGTCTATAATGAATTGATCGAACTTAAAGTACATATTAAAATATTAAGATAAGGTTTTTATAGTTACAATTATGTCGCAATAGTAAACGTGGTTGTTTTTTTTCAGTTTATTTATTCATCGTTATTGAGCAATTGTTAGAATAAATTATAAAACAATTAACTGAGGACATTTTAGTTGTGACGTGACGTATTCGATTCGTCTCAGTGACGAATAATTTAATCCTAAGGGAAGGTTCATATCTGACGTAAAATACGCCGAGCGTATCATCAGCCGCTTTAACGTATCATCGGTTGAGTGTGAACGGTCAAGTGTTTTTCTATACATTTGTCTGTTCTGGCGTTACGCGACCGATAATACGCGACGTATGTTCCGTCAGATATGAACCTTCCCTTAGGCTGCGTTCGGGCATGCGCGATTTTTACATCGCTACTCCGCTATCCGCCAATATTTTTACATAACGTACATTATCATAAAGACATAAATAAAGCACACGATTACACTCAGCGCCCAAATATCAACCACATCGCGGCATCCGCATCGCACACGCGTTGTATCGTGAATTAGCTGTAGGTCTATGCACATAGAAATCGCGTCATATTTAACCTGACAAAGACTACTACGCAACGTATTTTGATGCGATTTATTTTAATAGATAGAGTGATTGAAGAGGAAAGTTTATATGTATATTGCACGGGTCGCTAGTAATATTATAATGCAATTTTATATTGAACACTCTCATACTCTGATGGAACGACCATAATATAATATCGTGATATATAAACGAAGATATTGAAATAAATATGAGGTTGCCATGCACAAAAAAATAATTGCCCATTGAGTTGCCATAGTTAGGACTTCAGTTATGACCTTTCATTGCACCAACGTAGAACTGATATGGGCAACAGACATGTACTTACATTACTATACTCATAGAAATGACTATCTGTTGCATTATTATGAATTATTAAATTTAGTACCTGACCCTCTCATGGTTTACTTGCGTGGTTCTAATTTAACCCGATCGCAACGCCAGCTATGGGACCCACATAAAAAATTCATTTAAATCTGTTCTGCCGCTTTGAGATGACGTGGGGACAGACGGAAAAGCAAAAATATTTGAGTTAACAATTTTTGTTGAAAGAAAAACTCGAATACAAGAACTATTTAATTTTTATATATTTAATTAAGAAAACTGGAACTGTTTGTTGACACATTTTATGACATTGTTTTTTTTTGTGGTAGAGCCCTGCAAGCGCTTTGCTTAAAGCATGAATCCTTACCTTAATCCTCTTAAATAAGACCTCAAAACTACGTTTGAAAGACTTCGAAAAATATTTATAAGATTTTTTATTATTCTTACATTATATTTTTTATGGTTTTCTCTTTTTGACCCTCGAAGCAAAAAGACGGGTGTTAAAAGTTTGCTTCTAATCAAAACCAATTAGTCTAAATAACTGTAATTTCAATATCAAATTATTGTAAAAGGGAAATAACAATAGGCGCACTAAATCATGATAGAGTTAGAATCTGAATGCTCCGCCGGTGACTAATTGTGTCAAATATGTGTAACATTTAGATTTACATCGAATTGATTTAGTAGCTATCGAATTGTGAGTCAGAGTTCATATTGTGGGGCATTCCGGTAATTGGAGCAAGATTACAACATAAACCTGATTTGTACCTTCCAAAATGCATAACATATTATTAATTTTAGAATAATGACGTTCGTGAATCATACTTATACAGGGTTATTTGTAAAACACCAGCATCCTTAAAAGGGGTCATTGAACTCAAAATTATGAACAACTTTTACTATGGGACCAACCCTGAAATCGCAAAAAAAATCAGCTGTTCCATACATTTATGTTCACATGACTCACAAAATGTATGGAACAACTGATTTTTTTTTTGCAAATTCAGAGTTGGTTCCATAGTAAAAGTTGTTCATAATGATGAGTTTAATGACCCCTTTGAATGATGCTGGTGTTTTACTATTAACCCTGTATATTACGGCTTTATTATTATATTTTTTTTACGAAATAATTTCGGGAATGCCAGACTAGTTTCGAACTTAAAACGGAGTCCATTTTCAAGAGCCAGTCTAGTCACTTCCTCTCGTACAGAGAAGGATCGAGCATTAATCATCACGCTAGCTCACTGCGTGTTGGCGACTTCAGACTATTAAATCCAGGTTTCGTTACGATGTTTGGCTAAAAGGCGCGCCTTGGCGAAACATCCTTATACGATATCTTGTGGCGAATAAATGTATTGTGTATTGGGTCTACAAACTCACACCTGCCGCCGCAGGCTAGCTGAAAAACTTGGATGTAGAGACTTGATCCATGCAGGATGAATGCCATACGCAATGATGATGTTTTTATCGGATTCGAACCTCTTATTGCCAGTCAACTGTTATACCACTAGGCCAGTGGTTCCTAACCTTTTCAATATTGTTACCCTATGACCTATTAGGAAAACCAGTTTTACCCCGACTTTAAAATGTTATCAATACAATAAGATATTAGGTGGTAATTATTAGGTTCCTCGTTACCCCCACAAAATAGATGATTTACCCCCGCGGGGGTAATTAACCCCAGGTTCAGAACCACTGCACTAGGCGGTCTATCATGCACTCAGAATCTCAGAATCTCAGAATCTCTCGAAATATTATTATAGTGATAAGGATTATATTTCCATTTAAATCATTAACATTACTTGCATTAAAACCCTATTATCAGTTAATTTACAACTCTAACATTTACTAAATTATACAAATCGTGTATTCAAACTTAAACTATGTAGAAATCAAAATGCACAATAATAAAGGGCACTATTCATTGTAGGGTAATAAAATCAAATCATTACATTTATCGCTGTAGCTGCTATCTTAGTTAATATTTAATTACTTGTAGTAATTATGTGTAGGAAAGCTTTAGTCACGAGTCAACACTTGTACAAACACAAACCCATCAAGTTACTATAATCTGTCAAATTTCTTTAATAGATTTTCAACTTTCTCGCTAAAGCATTAGGTTCAAAGTTGATTGGGAAAATTTGAGAGTTTCAGGTACCTTGATGTGCTAGTCTGTAATTTGTGCTGTCAATTAGCAGACACATTTAAAATGAATTATTTTAATGACCGATCGGACTTAACACGAGTCAGTCATTCAAGGCCTTCCTGACCATACATCATTGTTTAAACACACAAAGCTGTCATAATTTCTTGCAACTAGATTTTGATATAATTATTAGAATCTATCTTTTCACAACAAAATATTTTATAATATAATAAAAATTAGAAAGAAAGAAAAAAAAATTCTGGTAGGGGTTATTTTTCTCTCCTTCCCTTCACGTAAAATACCTAACCTAATGTAGGGAGAGACAGTTCTTTGACTTCAACATTGGAACACATGACGTCATCTGTTCAAGGTGCCATCTCGGTCAAACAAAAAATATTTAAACCCTTTTTTCATTTTGTATTTTTCTGGAATATTTAAAATATTCCAGCCAGTCAGCCAAATAATAAAATGGGAGCGAAATAAATCAGAGCCACCTCTCATCTCTGCTTAGCAATGGAGGCAATTTTCAATTATTTTTAAACATTTAATTACTAAAATAAAACTAAATTTCCCGCCCATCAATCAGGCTTGCATCGCAGGCGCATCCGCACTTCTTCACGCTAATTACTTCGGGAGCTGGTCACGACTTGCTATTTACATACCTACTCGTTATTGTGGGGCAGAATAGCTTATGGCCTTTGCCACCGACTGATAGATTGACTGTGAAGAAAATAAAGGATTCTATTTTTGAACTAGCATAATTAATATATGACTTTTAACCTTTTTTTTAAATAGACTATTGTGGTGGAATGGTAAAAATCTTTTAAAAAGTGATGACGCATTATAAGAAATTAATTATTATTTATTTACCTAATATAAATATTTCAGATAATAATAATATTCTCCTGACTGAATTTCGGTCACAGCGGCCAATGTCAACGGAGACTAGCCAATTACGCACGAGGTATTATAGTGCACAAGTGTGTGCGCAAACACAGGTGCACTCTCTATTCCCTCACTCTCATTGTCCGATGGGAAGGCCTTCCAACACGATCGGAGAGAAATCAGGCGCAGGGCCAACAGCTTTACGTGCTTTCCGAGACACGGAGTAAGAGATAATTAATTTATAAAACGCACATAACTTACGAAAAGTCAGAGGTGCGCGCCTTGGGTTCGAACCCGAGACCACTGACTTGCCAGTCAACGGTCACCACCATTAGGCTATCACGACTCAATTTATATTTCAAATATAAGAATCGTGATAGCCTAGTGGTGGTGACCTGACCGTTGACTGGCAAGTCAGAGGTCTCAGGTTCGAACCCAAGGCGCGCACTTCTGCCTTTCGTAAGATATGTGCGTTTTATAAATTAATTATCACTCTCCGCGCCTCGGATAGCACGTTAAGCTGTTGGCCCCGGCTGTCAATTGTAGATCTTTGACTGTCGTTACGGGTAGTCAGAAACCCGAATGTCTTACTAGTCTTACCAAGGGGTATCGTGTAACCCAGTATCTGGGTTGTGGAGGTCTGATAGGCAGTCGCTCCATGTAAAACACAGGTATTCAGCTGCATCTGGTAAGACTGGAAGCCGACCCCACATAGTTGGGAAAAGGCTAGGCAGATGCTGAAATATTTCAGATATCGATATAGTAAAAATGTAGTAAATTATTTATTACTACATTTACATACGCGACTTTACGTGAACCAAGTTGGCTGTTAGCTCGTGGCCTCTGCCTCCCGCTGCGGAACGATTTACTATGTCTATGAGTTAAGAACAAAGAGAGAATACCTATTACCTATTTTGTTAATTATTTTCATGGTATAATGTAATACTATACCTATTATATTAACACCCCACGAAGTCTGAAAACAGATCTAACTTTTAAATATATTTAGTATCCCTTTGGGTTGCGAGGGTAAAATAGGTAGTAAACTAATATTCAAATACATCGGGTTAGATTAGAAGCCGACCAACACAAGGTTTGGAAAAAATAAAACTAGGAGGTCATCAAAAATAAGGGTAGGACCCTTATTTTTCCTAACCCTTGATTATTAATTTGAATCATATCTGTGCATTTCTTTTTAGTGTAGATACTAGCTGTCACGTTGAGATTGAGACATTGTTTGATCTGCATCGATGTTGGATCGCGTTTTGGCGGCTTTCGATTACTGTATCGATATTACGCATTTTAAGAATTACTTCGATACTTTTCTAGTAAAAAGGTGAAGTTATGCTTCTGAATCGCTGCGACAGGTAATTGTATGTGCGCGAATAGGAACGTTTGGATGAGGAATCAAGCTTCCGAGGAATGAATCTTCCGTGGAATCACCTGTAGTATCAGAAAAGCAACAACAGTTAATCCTAAGTGGAAGGCAAGCTAGCTTGTCTTCAAGCAACACCCTGCTAGATATACAGGGTTATTTCTAAAATCAGCTATTCCATACATTTATATTCACATAACTCAACAAAATGTATGGAACAGCTGATTTATTTTTGCGATTTCAAGGTTGGTCCCATAGTAAAAGTTGTTCATAATGATGAGTTTAATGACCCCTTTTCAGGTTGTCAGTGTTTTACAAATAACCCTGTATAAATTGATTGCAATTCTAAAATTATATAGGATTATTCAACAATTTTCTTTTCATATCTAAATCTGTACCTTCATTTATAGCTCAATTGCATTGTCCCCACAAATAATGGTTGCTCGCGTCATCGCGTGCGCGCCGAAGCGCCAGCCATTGAATAAAATTAATCCCGCTGAACTGCGCAAACGCATTTAAATTCCCCAACGTTGTTGTAATTTCAATTTATCCGTCAACAATGAGTTGTTACCGAGATTATGTTTCAGACTCCTGTTTTGTTAAATTGTATAATTATCTTATTTTATTTGTTTATAATTATAATAAAATTACGGAGTTCTTATTTTGTGAACTTTTTGTAAAGTAGTTATGGAAGTAAACAACGCTTCGATTCCTAGGTGTAGCAAGCGTTTTTCAAAAATCTTAAAAAGTAGTTTGTTTATTTTAAGAATTAATGATTTATCCTTTTAGTACTTATATTTCCTCCAGGTACACTTTGAAAAACCAACCTGTTTGTAAGTATACATACTATACATTTATAAATAAGAAAAGGGAAAAAAATCGTGTAATTTTCAAAAAAGAACTGAAAGGTAATGACAGCAGTAAACAGTGTTGCCATTAAATATATTTGCATAACCACAGATTATAAATTATCTAAAATACAGATTATAATAATATAACTTACACAGAAAGCTTACATACGTTTATTTGCCTATCAAGTTGATGTGAATTCTGCTGATTCCATCAGCTGTAGCAAGCTGAAGGAGATTGGAATCTCTAGTACACAATGTATTCTGTGCGTATCACTTGTCTGTAATCGTCTATGAAAATTTATGCTCTATGTTTGAATATCTATGGCTCAATATGAGGTGAAGACTTTTTTTTTATTTGGGACTTTTGAAAGACGATTTGCAAAAGAAGCAAATTTTGTATAGTTTTTTTAAATCTTGGAACTTAGTTTATTATTTTGTTGACGTTTATCACTATATACTGCAAAGATTCAGCGACAAAAGAATTAAAACATAGACAATACCCCTCTGTTATTGAACTATAAAGCAAATATAAAATCTCTTCCTTTTAAAAAGCTCTTCGTCCACAATTTCTAAATCATATTTCCTGAATTTATACCACAATAAATCATAATGGTTTCGCTTCCTGAGATCAATTCTCTCAGCTAACAGCTTTGTCATCTAACATGTACAAGCTAAAGGTGAACTTACACGGGCGATTTTTTCGGCGACGATTGCCTGCAACAGTCGCTATTTAAACGAAACTACTTAACGCAGTATGACTTTTGACAAAAAAAAATTAAAAAATTTCCAAAAATTACAAAATAATAAGGGGTTGAAATTTTTTACTAGGCAAAGCGTGACTACGAACAAATGACGTCATTTTATCTAATGTCGAAGTATATTTATTTATTTTGGGGGAAGAGTATGCAATTCGTTCCTCCAGTGTGACAGCTCGTCAAAAATCAGTCGCCTAATGCCGAAATTAGTTAATTAAGTTACTTGTAAGTAACTTTGGCAGTTTGCTACTCATTTTAGATATCGCACCTTAGGTATGTACAAGAAAGTCATAAGTAGTTAAAATAGAAAATTGCACTTGTGACTTTAGTCGTGTGAATTTTAAACCGTCTTTTGAGATATTAAATATATATTAAGTTGAATAGTAGCCAACTAATAAAAAAAATTAAACGACGTTAAAATATAATTGTTTTTTTAATTTAGAAAAATAAGTAAATTTATTAATTGGTAACACATGGCGTCACTCGGCGATATTAAGCAAATAGGAACAATATCGTCAAAAAAAAGGCGTAACTTTTAGAAATTGCTCCAGACACATTAGTCGCCGGAAAAAGTCGCACGTGTATCGCACACCAATCCAAAAGGATTAATATAATGCGCGTAGGCGATGCGCTTGCGTCTGTCAGTTTCTAAACTGACATTGTATTTCTTCACGTTTATAAGTTAACGTTTTAATGGACTGTAAAATTTACAGCTAACATTTTATTTTTGTTGTTTTAAACATATCTAAACAAAAATATCTGACATGAGCAAAATGTTCTTGTACAATAAATTTAGTATTTCGTTAAGTTGCGCGGACATTGTAATGAAGTCAAAGTTGAACTTAGTTAGCGTTACTCTTTTTTCTAAGTGAACCTTTATTTATTGTCAACTTGGAGGTAAGCTTTTTTAATATAACACATATATACCTACAGGTCTATATGTACGAGTATGTATTGGGTTGGTCCCATAGTAAAAGTTGTTCATAATGATGAGTTTAATACCCCTTTGAAGGAGGCTGGTGTTTGACAAATACCCCTGTCATTTTTTCTCAATTTTGAGACGATGTGATACTTTCAAAGGTAGAGATGTATACACGCCAGCTAAACCTGGCACAAGCTAATATCTAATAATTTAAAAAAAAATCTAATTCAAGGTTTATGATAACAAACATTGGGCATAAGATTGGCACCAACCCAACCAACCTCAAGTTAATCTGTAGCAATAATTACTCTGCCTAGAGAAATATACAGCTTTCATTAATGTTCCTAATACAGCGCCTTGCTAACTTGCTTTATTATCGAGTTTGCTACATCGATGATGTAATAAGAAGATGAAATCTTTAAGAACTTCTCATTACCCTGCCATGTTTAAATGAAGGCCGATTATTAGTAAACTTCAAATGGTCGTATGTCATCTTCGAGTAGGGTTACTATAATTTATGGCAAAAATAGACGAAAAAGTTTCTAGTCTAAATAAGAAGTTTCTAAAGTTTGGAAAATATCACATGGTATTTCTTGGGGATAGGAATATAATTAGCATTATGTGTGTTTTCTGAAGAAAAAGATTACATTCTGCGTCCTGATAATAATTATTGATTCATTTTGAAATAAGAAAATAATTGCGAGCCCTCTAATATTCCGTACAAGGGGATGTAACTACCATCTGAGATGGTTGAATGTGGAATAGAATTTCGATAACACATTATTATTATTTTAACACGGTTGGGGTTACGAATAGATATTCTAGATAATAGATATTCGTAACCCCAACCGTGTTAAAATAAATAATAATAGTTGTTAAAATAAATAATAATAGTTGTTAAAATAAATAATAATAGTTGCTCTCCCACTAAGATTGGTGGGAGAGCAACTATTATTATTTTTATCACGAACGCACACCGCAGACTTAATATAGCCTAGCCTAGCCAGCAGTAATACCCTAGTGGTAAGACCCTTGGACTGCCAAGTTAAAGGTCGTAGATCCGAAACCCAGGCACGCACCTCTGACTTTCAAATTAATGTGCTTATTAGAAATTAATTATCACTTGCTAAAACGGTAAAGGCAAACATCGTAAGAAAACCAGCACATCTGAGAGATTTTTCAAGGGTGTGTAAAGCCCGTAAAGCCAAAGCCTACGGGCGGTATGAACTCTGACACCAGTTTGTTCATCAACCATACGATAAAGAAAGAAAGACCGGAATCCCCCTAATCTCACTAAACTATTGGTCACCTTACTAAGCACGCATTGCGTACCGATCTACCGTTCCGACATTCAATTAGCCGATAGTAACATAACTTGGACAGATAACCGGTGCTCCTGCACAATTACACCTTATAATTGTTCGTATTCATTTATTAATTAAAATACTTTGCTGTCTATCGGAAATCGAATCGATGTTTCGCAATTTATCGATACGATGATAAATGTTTGTTTACTTAGTAACGAAAATCAAATTAAATGTTTTATGAGCAATTGTAGTATAAAATATAAGTTTTCATGAGCAAACCTCTTTGGTATTTTATTAAAATAAAATAAAAATGATTGTGGCGGCAAACGATATACATTTTGGTTTTTAGCCCGCAAATTGCCGCCAAAAAAAATTTATTAAACACCAAAAACGTAACGACGACGTTCCCAGACAAAGGTTTTGTGAACAAAATACAAATTAAATAATACTCATATTTTACACATTTTTAAAACCAAGATGCATACTCAAAACCCGTATTTCAAAAAGCCGATGCTAAGTACCAAATTATCAAAACAAACACCATTAATTAAACGTAATTAACAACCAACCTTCTGTCATTCTACCATAAATTAAAACCTAATTTCTTAATCACCATCTACTTTACAGATAAAATTTTGTAAAACGTAACAAGATTATCTATGGTCATTTAGTGTGGTAAGATCCACGTTAAATCGCCAACTGTGTTGCCAATGTAATAATTAAGAATTATAAAGACTTATATTTAAGTAGCAGACCGATACGGATCAGGCTTGCGTAACTAATTTTAATAGCAATTTATGTAAGGCTTATCTCAAATAAGTATCTTTTCGGCAAAGTTCAATCAGTTAATGATAAAGTAGTTTATCAGCTGTTATTTAAATTATTTAGATAATGATAATTACTTAATAAATAGTTGGAGTGCCGCTGTAAGAAATGTGATATGTTTTTTGCAATTTTATTGTGGATGAAGAATTTGTGTGGCTTTTATTTAAGGGCTGTTCACATTGCAGTTTAATTATTACTGTTACTGTAATTACTCAGTAATAATATTTAAATGGCTCATTGGCAATGATGTCCGTTTATATTTAATGGTTAGCTTAAATGCTTTAAAGTTCCGTTACAGTTTAAAGTAAAAAAGTTTTTAATGCAGTTATAAATTTGAAGTTAATAACTTTATCTTAAAATTAAAACTGTGATGGTTTGCTTCCGGTTTATAACTCATAGATGTCATATTTTTTTATAGGTTACATATAATAATAACAAACCTGTCAGTAACTGTCCCACTGCAGGTCAAAGGCCTCTTCTCATACAGAGAAGGATCGAGCATTAATCACCACGCTAGCTCACTGCGTCTTTGCGATTTCAGACTATTAAGTCCAGATTTCCTTACGATGTTTTCCTTCACGTATGTCAGTGGTGTCTTAAATTAACTAAGAAAGTACATATTGTATCTATGTAAGGTACAATAATGTTTTTAACTACGTTTTTGTATAACAAAAACAACTTTCTGCTCGCAAGCGGTTTTTTTCTTCTACAAAAATTTTGGAACACTAAGTTTCAATTCGCATCGCATGCTTAAATGCTCTAAAAAATTTTATTTATTAGAAAGACAATTATCTTTACAAAGACTATAAGTAGGTAATTAAATATTATATTAAGAGATGAATAATTTGGTACAGACTTCTACTTAAAAATCTCAAAAAAATATATTTTTGACACTTATATTATCAACTTCAATCAATTTTTATTACTTTTTTTTTCGAGTATTCAAAATATTAGGCTTATTCAAAATATAAGGCTTTATTAGGTTAGTTATTATTAGTTATTATTAGATTAGTTATTATAGGTTAGTTATTAGGTTAGGCTAATATTAGGTATCAAAAATCTTAAGTTTGACTTAATAATATCAAAATTGTGCCAACCTAGAACTTCTTTTTCGGACCTGCGACCAACTGGTTCAAGCTACTATTCGATTCTATTCGTAATTCTGCTTATCATCAGCATCCTCCTTGTCTAAGTAATCCCAAACTTTGTTGGGGACGGCTTCTTATCTAACCGGATGCACCTGAATATCAGTTTTCTACGGGGCGATGTTTTCCCGGAAGCCAAATTGATACGATATTTTAAAGTTGGCTAACAGTTGTTAGGATTTTATGTGAGTACTGGTTCTTTACTGCCAAAGATCTTCATGATAGGAGATAATCAATTTCTAATACGCACATAACTTACGAAAATTAGAGATCACCTTAGGTTCGAGTCTGAGACCTCTGACTCGCCAGTTATCGGTTTTACCTATAGACTATCACGGCTCTAAATGCTACTAGCTAATTACACAAACGCTAAGAGTAACTAATCTAAACGCTAAGATCTGTGAAGAGTAATAGTAAAATCAGTTTATTTTTGTTTTCAAAAGATATACAAGACGAGGTTAAAGTACAGAAATTTCAGAAAAAAAACTTGATACAATGTAAACACCGACCTCTTTTTCCCGACCTCTTTTTCCACCAACGTAAAAAAAGGGAAAGTTTTCTATTTAAAGGTTTATTTGAATTTTTTTTATGGCTAAGATCGAAGGTTATTTAAGTACCTATATCAAAGTTACCACGTATTTTCTTGCTCAACAAATTAATCAGCTTTACAAAACCTATAAGAAATACCCCTTGATCCATGGGATTTAGAAAAAGGGATTTAAAACAGATATCATTTACACTCATTTATTTTTCAATGTTTTTCAAATCAAACCACGATCTTCATTTTTTCCGCGTCTAATAAGCAATAAATTGGTTTATAACTGACATACTATACCTTTTAACTACAATTTCACACTTTTTGTATGAAGAACCACTATAATACCGTTGAATAAGTATTATTTCGCAGAATCGGACACAACAAAACGGCTAAACGTTTTACAATAAGGCGAACTAGCGACCCGAAGAAGATATCTATATAGCTACATCGTTATTATGCTATTTTTTAGTTCCTGGGAATGTACGATGGGGCAGAGTGAACGATGAGCTATTTTTTTAATAGTTTTTTGATATTTAGAACAGTTTTTAAGTGGCTGGTATTTCAGAAATTGACAGTAGTTTACTATAACTATATATAGTTATACATACATATACATATACATAATATATATATGTTCCCTTGCCGATTTCGGCAATGGTGACTGTTCATGTTTGATGGAGAGGGCTTCGATCATGTGCCCTCATGTGGCTTAATATATACATAATATATATCACTATTAACTATAACTCTTTGGCAGATGAGACTCCAACTACAGGAAATAAGTATTACAATTAATAAGCATAATTAATGTGCAAATACTGATTACATTTCTTAATCCTTCCATCTAGTTTGTAATTAAAATTGTGTTTTAAATTGTTTGCCTTTGCCTTTGAAAAAAAAAAGCATGTGTGCTACTTTATGATAAGTGCTATTATGTATGTACTTACCTACCTACAGCTGTCTTTGTGATGCTTATTTATTCTTAATTTGAAGATCTCCAAATTGTAATGTTCTAAAAACACAAAATTCGGGTATTCCCCGCTAGCTGTGTATGATGAAAGTAAGTTATCATTCCTAGCGAAAACGTGATAGAAATATTTTTCATGATATGATTGCAAAACGGAGAGACCAGTTTTTAACAATGTCTAGCCATTGGACACGCCCCACTAACTATGAAATATATTCAAAAAGGGTTGGCGTTTACCACACCTGGGATTATAAAGGTCATAAACTACATCACTCATAACTTATAGTTACTACTGATTCGGGACCAGAAAACGTACAGTTAAGTTTTACCACAAGCTGATAAGTTCCAGCTAATTTACTAATAAGATAATTTCATACAAAGGACATGTCAAGAAAAGATCTAACCATACTACTTCTTCTTAGTAAGAAATAAATAACTATTCTTTATTTAATAGGTAACTTAACGTAACAAAAAATGATAAAAAAACGAGAGAGGTTTTTTATCATTTTTTTTTAAATTTTAAATTTATATTTGTTCTTAATTATATTATTTGACAAATAATCTTTGAATGAAAGAATTTGTTTTCTAGAAATGTCTATCAATATAATGGCCCAGTACGTACTATTAAGACAGTGTTGGCTTCACTTAAGGCTCTACTTATCCAAAGACAAAATAAGCATAAAGATATCCATGGTACTTAATAAAAATTGACGCTGTATATTCCATAAGCCTGTAATAATATACCATTACATGCCGTAGTACAGAGTAGTTAAGATACACCATCGATGACTTAAAGAGATCGCCAACCTTTGGTTACTCTGCTCTGCCCATCCTAGGTCTTTCTTTATCCTATGATTGATAAGGAACTTAGTAATAGAATTTAATCTTTACCTTATAGGCCTCTAAGATGACTTTATATTAAGTTAAAAAATCTCTCAAGTGAGCTGGTTTCCTCGCAATATTTTTTGTAATTAAACTTTTGGCTCCCGCGTGGTATACCGGCGTCAAATAGCAATTAGTTTCATTTTGTGTCTCATTTCTCGGTTTTTGAAAGTTTAATTTATAATACGCACATAATTCAGTAATAATTAATGTTGCGCACAAAATCTTTTATACACACCCTGTCCTTACAATTACGAACATGAAAACAGACAGCACAAAAAAATAGCTCAATCGGTCGGACCGTTCTCAAGTCTTCAATCTTTTAATACATGACTCAATTGATTTTTATTTTTTTTATATTTATTAATAGACTCACGCCTGTATTCCCAGAGGGGGTAGGCAGAGGTGTGCAGTACACCCACATTTTGCCGGCTATGTTATAAGTCCCATGTAATAGGGGGCGAGCTTATTGCCATTAATCGGGCACAATTCTAGACTCCGTGCTGCTACTGAGAATTTCCTAATAGAAAAACCCAATATCACTTTGCCCGACCCAGGGATCAAACCCTCGTGCTCAGCAGTCGCGCTTGCTACCACTAGACCAATGAGGCAGTCTTTTGATTCATCATCAATGATGAATTGATTTTTATTTAAATAAATAAAAGGTTCGCTACCCCTGAATTGTGACATAAATAACAAGACCCTGTTATACGAAACATTTTCATATTTTTAACATAAAACAAATTGATTCTGAGTATAATATCTAAGTAATTTATCATGGGTATAGAATAATTGATTCTTAATACCATGCTCCTATATTTTGATGTAGTAATTTGCTTACGATAATTATTCTTTACGTGAGCAAATTACTACATGAAAATAAATAAATTAGAAAAATTGTTATTTATTGTTTAAAGTTAGGAATAAAGGTGGTACTTTTTAAATGCGAAATACTTTGTGAAGTAGTTTTATTTATTACCTTGCATTTGCTAATTTTTATTTATATACCTACCTTTTTTCTTGCACTATAGTAGATCCTAATATTTATTTTTAATAATACATTACATTAAAAAATGTTTTCACACTATTCTATAGGTTGCTATGATAGCTTGCTTAATATACTTTTAAAAAGATAACGATCCTTTCAAAAGTATTTATTACATCTAAAAACTAATATAAAATTATATTATTGAATCGTATTTAATTAATTTTAAATATATCTCGATTTTTTTTATATATATTATTTATTTATATTAATTTACAGAGAAAACTACTCTATTTGGACGCAATACAGATCATTTTCCTAAGCGCATACCTAACCATTAAATTATTTTGAAGTAAACACAAATTTTGTCGTGTCAGTAAGTAATTTGTCACAGGTGATATGGAAAAATATTAATGAGTGTCCTTATCTATAAGTATTTTATTCAAATTTGTTAATGCGAAATACTAGTAAGCGGAAATTTACGCTTCCGCTCATAGCGCGAGCGAGACGAAACGGAAGACTTGACGTTATTTCATCCTGCCAGCTAAATATTTAAACATAAGCTTTCGCCCCCGGCTTCTTTACTGGCAAATTAATCCTTTTTAGCTAAAGTAAAATATTTCTATATTTTTAATCATATTTAATGCATGTGTTTGCATCAATGTGATTTCTATTTAATTGTATAGATATTTAAAATATATAATAACTTAATAAAGAAATATGATTTGTATTCTTTTATTTAATTTTTATTATACTAACCTATATATAAATTAAATGTATAAACCTAATATATAAATTAATTAATGAACTTTTGATTAATCTAGATAACATGTAAATAGTGAGTTAGTTTAAATTTTATGTAGATATATTTTTTAAATATAAAACTTTAAATTAAATATTCAATATTTATTATTGAGAAAGTAAAAACTTAAGTATTTATTTTTATATAGAGTTGAACAATTTCAATGTATTGTTTTCAATAAATCTCAATAGAAAAGACTTCAACGCGTTTACTAACACTTTTATATTGCATGTCATTGTACGCATTCAGGACTATTTTTACCTAAGTATGACGTCACATACCTGATATTTTAAATATACTATGTACTAGAGGGTGAAATTGTATCCACTTTATACAAACACTTTATAAAACACAAATAATTGTTACTCCAATTAATAAAGCTTTGCACTGATCGACCTTTAATTTTCGATATCATAAATTTTAATTTTATTGAATACTATATTGTTGAATGGTCTGTTTACTTTTCTTATTTAATTAACCATATAATTGAAATTATAAATTAAGATAAGTTACTATTTATTGTTTTTATAAAATAAAATACTCCCATAAATATTGTTTATAAGTAGGTAACTACCAATAAATAACAATTTGTGTTTTTGTCTTTGGTATTCAATAAGGAGACTAGCTATCAAAGAATTATTATTTTTGGTTAATATATAAATTTTACTTTTTTAAACACGTTTAAACAACGCCTTGTTGATAAAGTCAAAGGCAAGAGTTTTTTTTTAACCTGTTCACTAACTAGCTATCAACTTTACCTATATCTTATAGGTATTGATATGTTAGGTAAAAATTTGCATTTGTGCAGACTGCAATACTATATTAGGACTAAGTTTTATACATTATTAGCATTGATAGCTAAAGTTTATTTATTTTGAAAATAAATACACATGTCATGCCTATTTTAACTTGAATATAAAGTGCCACCAACTTATCTTTTCAGTCGGACAAAATTGGAACTAACCGTATTTCATAGTAAATGGCATTAGATAGTGAAGACACTAGCGCCAGTGACAACTGAACGTATAAGTTGGTGCGCTGTAAAGGTGGTTTGATTCAACTGCCGATATCTGAATTAGATATTACTGGCATTTGAATATAGATGGATTTAACCTTTCATAATTATACACAAATAATAATAATACGCTTAGACATCTTGAAAACAGATGTGCTTTTAACCGACAAACTACCAAAAGCAGAGGCCGAGGGACACTTTGCATATCAGGCAACAGGGGGGTTGCCTACTGTGTAAAAGAATATCTACATAATTATTTGATATCATTGAACAAGGTTTAAAAATAGCACGACACTTAAAAAAAAACAAAAATATAATTTAAAAAAAAACATGCTATAAGCTTTCAATAATTCAGGAGGTAGTAACTGACATCCTTTTTATATATGTATAAAATAAAGTGACTGCTTTTTGTGTTGGACATTAGAACAAGTGACGTCATCTGTTCGCAGTGCCGTCTCTATCTAGAGAAGATTTTTCAAAACCCTTTTAACATTTTTTTTTTTAAATATTTTTTTGAAATTTAAATTTTAAAATAAAAGACTATAAGCAACATCCCTATTGCGTTTCTTTTAATAATAAAAAATACTTTGTCGAACACCGGGACATAGACCGGACGTGAGAATCTTAAATTATATAATTATTTTAAAACCTTCAATATCCTGAGGGTAGTTTATATTTTCTAAAAGCATAAATACATCATATTCTAGTGTTCATAATTATCATTAATGGCCCGTACCTGTGTTTACTTAAGCCTAGTTCAGCCTGAGGCTATGTTTTAAGGCTAGATAATGGATGGGTCTGTCGTCCAGGTACTTTCTAATCTCATTTACTTGGACGTGGGTTTATGTAAAAAATGGTTGGTTGGTGCAAATTGTGGTTATGTTAGGTTATGTTTCGTAAGTTTTAATTATGTATGTGCATAGTTACCTTAAGGTGAGGATACTCGCTAATTTGCTATCTCGCTCGCACGTTGAAGATATAAAATCAATGAAAGTTATGAAAAAAATTGGACTAAAGCAATTAATGAAGGAGAACAACATTACAAAGTTTGAGCAAAAATTTTGTCTTGATCGAAACGAAAATCATCATCTGCCTAGCCTTTTCCCAACTATGTTGGGGTCGGCTTCCAGTCTTACCGGATGCAGCTGAATACCAGTGTTTTACATGGAGCGACTGCCTATCAGACCTCCACAACCCACATACTGGGTTACACGATACCCCTTGGTAAGTCTGGTTGTCAGACTTTCGGGCTTCTGACTACCCGTAACGACAGTCAAAGATCTACAATTGACAGCCGGGGCCAACAGCTTAACGTGCTATCCGAGGCACGGAGAGTGATAATTAATTTATAAAACGCACATAACTTACGAAAAGTCATAGGTGCGCGCCTTGGGTTCGAACCCGAGACCTCTGACTTGCCAGTCAACGGTCACCACCACTAGGCTATCACGACTCTCAAGCTTGATCGAAACAAAAATATTAAATAAAAAAACATTTAAAGCTATTATTTATTTAAAATCATGTTTCGATCAAACTAAAATTTTCGATGGAACTTTGTAACGTTGTTCTACTTCAATTGGTTTAGTTCGATTTTCATAACTAGGTAGGTATACAAACATAGAAACGATATCTCCAATTTTTTAATATATTTTATGTATGTTTATTTATTATTATTTTATTATTATTTATTATTATTATTTATTTATTTAAAAAAATTATTAGATAATAAAAAAAACATGTGCGTAAAGATACATAAAATTATTAATTCAATTCAATTTAATATTCAAGATATTCGTTATTGTAGATGAAAAAAAAACTATTTCGGCTTGACTCACGGGCTGGTGTAAGCGAAACCCGTATTCCGCCCAGAGGTTTATGATAGATATACGTGGATATACGTTGTCGCGGGTAACCGGTGGATGCAAACGGCAAGTTGTCGCTCATTGTAGCGCTCTATGGGGGAGGCCTTTGTTCAGCAGTGGACGTCTTCCGGCTGATGATGATTTATGGTGGAACACCGTGTGGTTTTTGGTCCGTGCAAGTCGGACATAACCCATGGAGACAGCCCACCCATAAAATGGTTTTCCAAACGATAAAAAGCGTCTAAAAACAGTAATTATAATCTGTTTATTAATTATAAAAATATAAAACCAATGTTGACGGCTAAATTGAACCCACTACTTGTAACCCACTAATAAGTAGTTCCGTAATGCATTTATAATTGTTAAATTGTATAATAACTGATTATAATTATTAATTGGCACTCACAGTTATAACAGTCTATAATTTTGCGTAGCCTAATAAGTAGCTACTGCTTGCACAAATTAATTGAATAATTAAATGAAATTATTTAATAAGAAACTCGTAAAACAATTGACCCGGGAGGGACTTGAACCCGCGATCCCTGGAGTACCATGCCATCGTTTTACCAACTAAGCTACCGAGTCCTGCCCGCTTTAGTTGAAATAACGAATCTGTTTCTTAACAGCTAAGACGGCGAGGGAAAACATCGTGAGGAAATCAGCACCCCTTGGGAATTTTCAACGGTGTGTAAAGCCATGTCAGAGGCCTATGGGGTTTAAACCCTCGCTCTAGGTTGTTCATCAATCATACGCTTAAGAAAAAAGAGAATAAATCAGTAAATTAAACCGCTATCACTATTTCAATTTTAACTGAAGGATTTATGACATCTTTTCACCGAGACTTAGTACGAAAAATCTTGATATACGTGGTCAGTTCGAAATATCTCGTTTTTCGTTTATACGTGGACCCTCAAGCAGCATTCGTGAGGTGGATACCGCCAGAGGCAGAAAGCTTGTTTATAACCGTATTTAATTACAACGCCCAGTGAATCTAGATTATTACATTAGTTATGGCCTGTCGCGTGGCAGATCACGAACTAATAGGTAGATAGTTGTTCAAGCCAGATTTTTGTTAAGATACCTTTACAAGTAACTAGTGGTGCTGATTCTCTTGTACAGCCCGCTTAACTAATTTTAGTCTAACTATATCTCTAACTAACTATAACTATTAAATTAGAGCTGTCAAATTAGTCAACGTCCTTGCAATTGACGTAAAAATAGAAGAGACCTCTATGACATGCCGACTAAATTCTCGTTAATAACACGAAAATGGACTAGTTTGACAGCTCTAAAAATCGTCTATCCTTTTCTAATGATCTCAATCTGAGAAAGACAGATAGTTAGTCTAAATTAGTTTAGAGCGTGTGCTAAAGAATTGGCACCATTGGCTGGGTATGAACTGGGTGTTGGAAGACTCGAAAATAATCTCAGCGCGCAACGTTATGAAAAAAATTAGCAATTACGGATCGACCGGTGACGAATTGTCAATAGGGATGATAACAATTTTTTTAAATGATTACTTGAATCCTAAAAACCTAAGTTAAGGGTATGACTGAAAACTATACAAAACAAAACAATTTTACATAACCACAATATGAAATATATATACAGGGTGGCCCGTTTATAGTGGTCCAAAAATTTTTTTTACATCTAGGACATCCCAATGATTAATCTAAACGCAACATATGTTCCGCGAAAATCAGTAGTTTAGAAGTTATGATTTTTTAAATTTAATTTCTTAAAATTTCTACTTTAGTCATGTAAACCTCTTTAGATTGAAAGTGACTGCACTAAATCGAATCAAATTTGGTGTGTAAGTACTATAGACATGTAGCAAGCAAGCAATGAGCTATTTTTAAGGTTAACCTTAAATCGTAACATGGTTTTAGACCTTTCGGTGAATTATTTGTAATTTTCGATTGATTAAGCACATTTTTCAAAAAATTCTAAAGACAAAAAAATGTTCTACACGAATTTTGCTCATGGTTGTAAAAACTACCTTGAAGTGTGAGGATAACATAAATAAAAAAATACTGCGGTGTAACTACAGTAAGTTCTTCAGAAATGAACATTGCATGCACTAGGTCATTAAAAACTTAAAATTTTAATTTTTGCCTAAAACATCATTTGAATAAATCTAACTTTATTATGAAAATAAAAACACTGGAATTAGTTAAATAAAGCATATTTATTTAAAATAACAACCCACTATTTCAAAATAAACGCTATTACAATAAGTTTCGGAATGTCTGTCTCATCTCTGTTACACCGCAGTATTTTTTTATTTATGTTATCCTCACACTTCAAGGTAGTTTTTACAACCATAAGCAAAATTCGTGTAGTACATTTTTTTGTATTTAGAATTTTTTGAAAAATGTGCTTAATCAATCGAAAATTACAAATAATTCACCGAAAGGTCTAAAACCATGTTACGATTTAAGGTTAACCTTAAAAATAGCTCATTGCTTGCTTCCTACATGTCTATAGTACTTACACACCAAATTTGATTCGATTTAGTGCAGTCACTTTCAATCTAAAGAGGTTTACATGACTAAAGTAGAAATTTTAAGAAATTAAATTTAAAAAATCATAACTTCTAAACTACTGATTTTCGCGGAACATATGTTGCGTTTAGATTAATCATAGGGATGTCCTAGATGTAAAAAAATTTTTTGGACCACTATAAATGGGCCACCCTATATATATATATATACAATATATATATATCCACTGGCTCTGGATCGAAAGACGTGGCAATCAGAGGGAGAGGCCTTTGCCCAGCAGTGGGATGATATGGGCTGACAGTAACAGTAACAGTAACAGTAACAATATGAAAACTTTTACAATAAACTTTATCCTATCTAGCAACCCTGACCACCTGTACACTCACAAAAAGATATCTTAAATATTTTTGTGTTTCTACCAGCAGACCTGCGATGGGAGTAGTGATGAGAAGTATATAACTAAGTGTAAAAATAGTAATAATAATAAGTGCAATTCACTATTAATTAATACCTATGGATATTCGTACGTATATACAAACACCCAGACCGAAATCAATATCTCTGAATCACAAATTTGCCCCGTGTGGGGACCCCGCTGGGATTGAGCTCAAGATACTTAGCGCAGTTTAGCCACTATGTCTACCATATAGTCGTTAAAAGAGTAAAAGCATGTATTAAACCTAAAAATGAGCTCTCCATATCCGTAAAGTAAGTGTGGCGCTTAATCATAGGCGACAACTGCCAGCGGCATGCTCTTACTCAGGCAAATGCGCCCGCGCATAAATCTCGCGCACTGATTAAAATCCAGTTAACAATGACGGCTATAAACGTCGCGGTACTTCTGACGACTAATTGTATGATAATTCATGCAAAATGGCCGGTTTAATAGATATTATGTTTGGCTGGAAGAGCTGGGATGAAGCCTGTAGGTTGGACACTTCGATGATCAAGGCACAATACAGCAAGCACCATGGTAATTATGTAACATAATAGGGTAGGTGACCACTGTAATGGACGTATTAATTCATATTACCTTAAGAAGGTTCAAAATAATTTAACAATTGTGGCGTATTGTAACCTGTACCAATTGCAATGTGACTTTTTGCATGTTATTTGTTAATCTAAGCCTCCACTGACTAACAGGGAAGGAAAAATCGGAGTGACCTAGCGTGATGATTAATGCTCGATCCTCTGTATGAGAAGAGACCTTTGACCTGCAGTAATACTTTTATTGGCTGGATTATTTATTTTATAATGGAATTCTAAAATTACAAGTTTTGTAGAAAAAAAAACATCGTAAGTATATTAGCATAAAGGTTTATAAGGTCTAATTTATTCATACATTTTATAATAGATACAACTTGCGTATTCCCAAAAACTTTTCAAAATCTAAATCAAAATAAATTTTTATTCATCTAGACCACTTATGAATAGTCATAATTCTAATATTGTTTGTTGTAAGAGTGACTCTAGTTATAGTATAGTCTTTTCTCATAACACTCAGCCAAATAACGAAGCAATGCGGACGACAATAAAATTGTGCCTTGTGCGATATCGCTCGGCATCGTATTCAATGTAAATCAACCTCCCACGCGGCGACCTTGCGATGTTGTTGATGTGCATTCTTGTTGCTCGAGCTTTTGTTACTGCCGGTGTAACTTAGTACTAAGTTCAACGCTTTGAAAGTGTTGTCATCTTAGAGTAGGTATATAAGAAAGTATAGAGTGATAACGTCAACAACATTCAACATTCACCATTGAAATGTTAAAATATCATATTTTAAATTATGTTTTGTAGTTAGTTTTGCAAAATTTAACACTGCAGTTAACCATGTTAGAAGCTAAAATGTAACTTTTTTGCTTTGGAGCCTAGTTGAATCACAATCGATCGAGGTATGATCGCGGCCGCGTTGTTTACACCCGTGCTCACGTCTCATGCTTATCTACATCTTTAGGGTTTCTCTATACTTTCTTATATACTCTTAGATTGTCATAATGACGTATTCACACGCTTGACAATCATCGACAAGCCTTCACAAATTCTTAGGTATGTGTATCATATTTTAATGTCGAATTTAGTTAAAACAACACAATAAATATTTTCAGCTGCGCAGATGATTTAGATTATTTAGGTACTTCCCTTTAGACCTCTTGATCCCAATAAACTAGAGCTAAGAAACCACGCTAAGGTTCCGTATTCGCTCTAAGTCCCGAGGTAGAGGTGGCCGACACTAAATAAAGGTTTAAGCTGTTATAACTCGAGGTAATGCGGCGATTCCGAGGTAAATTGAAATGTATTACAAGTGGAGGAATGCATTGTCGTTCCAAGTAACGATAGCAAAAAAAATAATGGGAAAATAAAATATCTGGAAAAGAAAATAGGCCAATTTTGACGTAGGTACTTGGATATTTTGTGTCGACAAAGCAGCCTTCAACATTATTTTAAGCAAACAATACAAAACCATCGAATTGCTAGAGGTTTTAGCATTGTATTCGCACTCGGGACAATATTGGCCCATATGGCCCGATTGGATTAAAATCTGAGCCACAACTTAGTTAAAAAAATCTACAAAAACATCACTAGCCGTCATTAAAACCACACTTGCATAATCATGATATAAACTCGACAGACAAGCGTAAAGACTGCCAATTCCGAGCCAACCAAATTAGGTGCGATTGTCATTTTTTATTCAGAAATTTTCAACACCATCTCTGAGCTTAACTAGCGTAGGCAAGTTTTCTTGCTAACAAGCAAGATCGACAAGAAAAACATCAATTTACAACCACCATAATTTATATGATTTAAATAATGAAACTATATAAATTCAGTATTTTATCTTCACTCCTCGAGGCGCTAGTAGCTACCATATTGAGGACCCATCTCTTTATTCAACTGGATATGAAGACCAATAAAGCTCATCTTTGAATATGTTTATTGTGAACTAGCTTGTGCTGGCGGCTTCACTTGATATTAAAACATTTTTAATTCTGTTGTTTTCCTATTTTATCAGCCTTAAGGATTCAATTCTTCAGATTATCTCTGCATATTATGTCGCTATTTTCTTATTTTTAAGTATGATAGTAAACTCTCTGTGAATAGAAATAAAAATTATCTTTCTATTCACTAAAAAGAATATATTTCAGCTCTAAACCCTGGCAGTGTCGATGTTTTTCTGGCCAAATAGGACCTTCAGTCGTATCAGCTGGGTATACCCATGTGTGTACGTACGCGCACCAATTATTGCTCATTTGTAACAGATATACATCCTATAATATATCCTAATAAATGCATACTTTATTATCCTAGAACCTACATAACAGCGAAGTAACTCTGTCTGTTTGTTACCTCATTACGACTAAACCGCTAAACCTATCATCATACAATTTGATATTCCTTAGGATCTGGAAAAAACCTATCATCATACTCGTACAATTTGACATTCCTTAGGACTTGGAAAAGAAAATAGGCTAGTTTTTGCAAGGCAATAACTAAAATGCATAAACAATAATAAAAAAAATCTAATAAAATAAAAATATTTCTTATTTTGTTCGGAATTTAGCGCCTGGCGTAGAACAAAATAGATTTTTTTTATTATTAATTTTTATTATCGAATCCTTATACCTGTGAAGTTTCGCCAACTAATTTGATTTAACCCTAAATTAAAAACTAGATACTTTTTTAAGATAGAATATGGTATTTATTTGCCTTTACTTAAAGATTATAAAAAATAGGTAAGTATTTTATAATGCCGGCAAAGTCGCAGGAGGCAGCTAGTATATAAAAGACATGCATACTTAACTTTTTGATTAAATTACTGCCAATATACGTACTTAACATCATCTGATAGGAGCTCCTACATACAAATGGGTTCATCATCTATAAAGTGGTTTACTTATACTAGTTTAAGAAAAAAAATTTTTTTGCACTTGTGTTTATTAAGTAAAGCGTAGTTATGCTATCTGAAACAGCATCGGATAGTTTTCTTTGGTATTGAAGTGCTGCTAAGTGTATCTTTATGTTGTGTTTCTTTATGTATTTTAGTGTGAAGAATGTATCTTATTTCTGCGTTTTTTTTTTCGAATTTTCATAGTGGGCAATTTTAAATTTTCGGTTTTTTTTTTAATTTTCCTATTATTTGGTAAAACGATTAAAAACTCATTTAGAACTTGTACTTCGTGCATAAAATACATAGTGCAAAGTGCATATGGTACATAGTACATATGGCACGGCACGCCAGGGATCGCGGGTTCAAGTTCCACCCGAGTCAGTTGTTTTTGCAAGTTTCTTATTTAATAAGCAAAAAATGTGGATAAACATTTTAAAAAACATAAAATAGGGAAGGCATACTTAAAGAAAAATAAAAAATACTTTTTTTTTCACCGTCACTGCTGACGCTACCTGCTCGTTCTGCGTTTAAATCACGCAAGTTGGACTTAACGCGCGTCCGTCTCTCACGATTGACTTATAGCACCCTTAAACGTCTTTCGATGAATCTGGCGTCTATCTGATATCTCTGACCTACCCTATCTACTGCATAGTAACGTTAAGTATTATAATTCTTTTTTTAAAATTCTTTTTGTCTAGTTATGATTTTTTGTAAAACTACTAATTAGGGTCTCAAGATTGTTGATATTGCTTGAACCAGTTTATGAAACATTAAAACTTATCCAAGATAATGAAACAACTTTTCAACGGATATAATTCGCGTTTTTTTATTTTGAAAATACAATCCTGACGTTTCGAGTACTTTGCAGCACTCGTGGTCGCAGGCAGACTGAGGTTGACAAGCGTCAGTCGAAAAGTTGTTTCATTATGTTGAGTATTCGCGAAAGTTTGAGACTATATTAATTATCCAAGAGTTATTTTAGTTTTTTAAATAACCTCTAAAATATTACAATCTTTAATTTTGATTTTAATACGAATACACGTTAATCGAATATTATATATACGAATTTTAACAACGAAGGTACAGATTAAAATAACCAATTTATCAATTATTATTTTCTATTATCTCTTCAATAACGTGGTGCAAACTCTACTCCATATGTATAACTATATTTTTTGCAGGAAAAGGATAACGGTAGCAATTACCTAGATTACCTTCTTATCAAATTTCGAAAGTTTACACAGCCTTCGGCAATTAACGATTTTTTTTTCTTTTTTACATGTTGTATTACCTATGTTTATTTTTGTAACAGTTAGTAATCAATGCCCTATTCGCTTTGTACGCTTAAAAATGTATTGTAAAAAGTGTGAGCTAGTTATCAACTAGGTATATAAAATCCAGTAGTAATAAAACATCTCCTTAGTAGAGCCACAACAGCATGTTTTCTTTTTTCACCCTGATATGACAAGGCGCCATCAAGTCATCGATCTTTACAATGTTTACCAAGAAAAAGTACAACAGCAATAAATCAAAAGACTTCATCAAAACAAACCAATATGGCCGTCAAACCACCTACAGATTTATAACACTTCACTTCGAAATTCGAATAATCACACAACAACCTACCCAACGACAATCCATCACCTTTTTACTAAACCATAGAGTATATAATCACGAACAATACCCGTAAGGAAATTGTTAAAATGCCAATAGTGGTTTTATGAAGTAAAAACTGTATAAATCGTGGCGTTAATTGCATTTTGAATAATTATGTGACGCCCTCTATGTTTGTGACGTGATCCAACGTGTTTTTGTCTGGCAGCTATGGCAGGGAATCCGATAATTGTCAGTCCAGTTGTGTATTCATAATATTAATTAGAATGCTGGTTTGTCAGGCTTAAGTGGGCACGAGAGGTTGTGCTCCGAATCCCTTTAACTTGTGCAGAAGTAACAAAGAATTTATTAAAATTATAAGTTATTAAAATAATTAGACTAATTTTACTTTATCCTTTTAAGGTGGCAATTTAAAACAGCATGCAGTCTAATGGTATATGAATGGTTACCGTAACCTTTGGATATATAAGCGACCATGTGTGGGATTATGGAGACGGACGAGGGGAAATTATGGAATTCACTTCGTACGAACCACAAGCAAATCTGTTACTGTGGGAAACTCCAGTCGAATCGGCCTATTTTTTTTTATTACAACCTTTTAATTAAATTGCAATAATTTATCTTTAAGCTAAATCTTGCAAGCTAAATTAGAACCACTTCCTCTTATTCTATGGAGTTGAATTTTTGCATATTAGTTCAATTCCGATGACTAAATAAATAAATAAATGACAATGCATTTTTTAAGGTAAGCGTGATCTGAATCGACATCCAGGGTTAGATACAGTTAACTCTTTAATGCTTAACAACACAAACACAACTTTACATTTTACTTTTAATTTTGATTTTCTTCTTTGAGTATTTTCTTCGTGTCTATGGCACCTGTATCTATAGGTATGTATATTTTGAGCCCAGAAGGTGGCCATCCCACGATGGTAAACCTACAAGCCATAAAAACGTTGTATTAATAAAACCTTATTGCCTAATGGCTCTATTACCATCTAATTAAATGTAATATTAATTTATTCTACTCTCGCAACTAGTCGTATAAGCCTTCTATATTACCTTTGATAGCATAAACGAATAATGCATAAGAAAACACAACAAGTTAAATACTTGAATAAATTTCGCCTTAACTGAAATTAAGACATTCATTAACAGTAAGTTAAATCTAACGCTATTTAATGCTTTTAGCAAAGGTTTGACTATCAAGACGTACTCCAGTAAAAGCGTGGCGATAGTGTCCCTCTATATATTCCTCTCATTTTAGATAAACATGGAAATAAAGCGGTCGTGCGAATATCAATTAGTTGTGATTAGTAAGTGTAATGAATATATTTCTAAATCGTTTTAAGTTTAGCTATTTCCTGCGACTTTGTCCGCAATAATGAATAGCCTTTAGATATATCACCGTATCCTTTAGGTATATTTGCGCGTTGCCGACTCTGTGTGGGATTATGGAAGCGGATGGGGAAAAATTATATGATATATAAATTAAAGATAACTTTTAGTTCATAAAAAACCTACTAACTAACTCAGCAATTTTGAGATATCGAGAAATAAGACACAAAAGGAAATCAATTGTTGTGTTGTGGTAATTGAAAGATCAACTGTATCATCCAATTCAGAATTTTATACCATTTCTACTGGTAAAACAAAGTTCAATGTCTTAAAATCGCTGAGTTAGTTGGTTGTTAATAATTCAAATATTCAGCGATATTTAGGCTACCAATTCGATGCTACATAAAGCATCTCTTATAGATTTTCGTAGGCCCTTGACTATTATGATAATAATATAGGCTATTTATTTTATTAAATATTCCTATATTTCAATCTGGAGTTTAAACTTCGGGGTGTTCAACACGAATGGGCTGACCGACCTAGGTTCTACCTAGGTCGGTCGGCACCCAATTTCTCGCAGAATACCAAGAGCCGAAACTTTATTATTATAGAGTTTTTAAAATCCATATACCGCAAATGACTAATCAAATTACTAACGCAAATCTACACAGATATACAACCTTATTTTTAGTATAACCGAAAACCGAAACACGTGTCAAATATTTTCATATATAGAATCTTTATAAGTAAAATAAAAAAATGAATATTAAAAACTTACAAAGTTATAAACATGTTGTGTTGCATCATTGTCCTCGCGTAAACATGGTCACTGCGAGCGCGCAGGCGGCCCGGCCTAGCAGGGTAGGTCGTGCGCTTAGTACTTGCTTCGTGGTCGTGCGCGACACCCGACCAGTAGTGTTAGCCTTGACGAAGGTAATCACTGTACACTAATAACACTTAAACACTAATTACACTTAAACATAACGTAACATTTGTTCAAAGTGTCTGCCTCTTTGTCAAATGCACAGACGGGCGCGCTTTCGTAAATTCCTACTTAGTTTTAGTTAGAAAATTAAAACGCCATTTTCACTCCCAAAAGAAACAAAACAATAATCGACACTCAATCGAAACACGTGATTTGGCTGGAACGCGGCCCGGGCGCAAGCGACACATGCGCAGTACTCTCTAGCTTTCGGGCGACTGACGCAGCTGCGCGGGCAGCGCGGGGCGACGCACGCTCTGTCGGATCGCTTCGATGCCGCCGCCGCGGACAGCTGTTAGCGGTCATTCAACTGATTTGCGTGTGTCCAAACTTGCACCATTTAAGTATTTTTTTTGGACAAAATATAACATGGTGTAAAAATTATTGCGATCGATTCAGTTACTGATTCTGAACAAACTACTTTCAGGTTTAGGTCATACTAAAAATAAGGTTGTATAGAACCTACATTACCTATAAAATTTACTAGTGAGAGCATCTCGTTACGGCCTCAGCATTCGCTCCGTAATATCAATTAATTTTACATAAAACGTCTGGAGCAGTTTATAGCAATCGCCGATGGCGGAACGCGAGTAACATACGGTTCTGAAGCGTCAAAACTGGAAGGCTTAACGGGAAACAGGAAGCGTGAAGTTAATTAGGATTAAGTTGGCTATGTTTCTTTATATTTATTACTAGCTGCCCGCGCGCGACTTTGCACGCGTGATTATCCTACTTCAAAGCCTATTCTACCCCTACCCTACTCTACCCCTACCCTACTCTACCCCTACCCTACTCTACCCCTACCCTACCCCTTTTTTTCACCTTTTAAACCTTCCCTGAACTTTCACACATATTTCAAAACCAAAATTATCCAAATCGGTCAAACAGTTCTCGAGTTTAGCGAGACTAACGAACAGCAATTCGTTTTTATACATATAGAAGATTATGTTGGTAGAATTTCTCGTAGAATTGGATCTTCGTATCATCATCAGCCTGTATTAGTCCACTGCTGAACATAGGCCTCTTCCAATGCGCACCACATTTGTGCACATTGGAGGTATTTGCCCATATTATATGTATTTGTATGGGGCCTCCACTGTAAGTTACGACACTGCTACCAAGATAGTCTACAAAGATTATAAATGTTCTGTAAATATTGACTAACAGTGGTTTATGATGGAAAATTAACGCACGGCTAACTTTATTAGTTTAAGATCAAATAGCGCTGTCACCGTTAATATCGGAGATGTACGGCCACGAAATACGCGGTTTCCCAGTTGGTAGTTTATTTATAATCTGTTTTTGTTGTTTTTTAAGGAACAGGATGATGAAACACAAATTGTATAGGTATTTTTTAAACAAATCACTCACTTTCGATTTTGAACTTTTTTGTTGGTGATTAAGGCTATCGACTAAAAAGCTTCAATTAATATAATATTGTCCCTATAGTCAATACATCGCATGTTAAAAATAATTATTTTGAAAAACAAGCAAACACATATGTTGTATGAGTTTAAAAACATTACCTAAGCTAGAAAACGGTTAAACGCTGTTAATACAAAATCCATATTATACCTATCTCGAATAATAGTGTGACTGAAAACACGGAGAAAACATTTTTTCCCAGAAATGAGTCCTAGCTGATAGCTCGATAAATTTTTCTCTCCCTTACATATAATTTTCATCAAATTCAGCCGTTTTCAAGGACGCAATTATAAACAAATGTATAAGTTGGAACATTACATTGGTATTGGAATTACACGTAAAAATAACACCTAACAACTTTTATCGTTATGTAGGTATTATTTACAAACCTTTAAAAAAATCCTTCAATCTCCGCTGGTTTCATAGCCCCACTACAAGCCTAAGGCATGTGACAGAACAAGTGCTAGCCATATTTGAATAATTCTGCCATCGATACATAAATAGTCTTGTCATCCACTTTTGTACAGCAATCTGATATCTTGAAGATTGATTACAATTCTGTGTGATGGATATCGTCGTGTGTTGATTAGAAAATTATTAAAAGCCTTACTAAAAAATAATAACATGGGTCGCGAGCAGAACTGCTGAGTATGAGGTCCTGACACAAACGTAATTGGGAACGTTGGAAAAAACGAAATTTTCAGCAGCACGACAGCACAATAATTAGGTTTTTTTTTTAAATTTATTTATCATTTGAACAAAAAATATACACAATTACTATATTAGCAACAAAAACACCACTGAGGTTTAAACCTGTACTAATATGGAGTCTACTTATTTTTATTTAAGGTTGCAAATAATTAAGCAAAAATAATAACTATGATACTTCTCTTGCATCCCGCCGGCGCATAACAATAGATTTCCTATACTCTGGCTCATTTCTCTCAAGCTCAAGCTCAGAGCTGCAAAGCTCTCGAAACACGTTTTAAGAAAATAAACATATACGCGAGTTATCCGTTTAAAAGTTGTTTCATTATGTTAAATGTTCGCGAAAGTTTGAGACTATATTAAACAAACTTACTTTTGCATATATAATTTTAGTTAGGGTATCAGTTTTTTCATCTGTTTTAAGGTGGTTTTATACCGGCCGAGCGTGGCAGAGCAGAGCAGAGCAGAGAGTAAAATTTGTATGGCAAAATTTCAATCCACTCCTTGCCCATCTTTGGTGTAAAAGGTCTCGATGCGCGTGGAGTGAATTGAAATATTTGTTTGTACAATATTGAACTTTTCGTACCACTTGCTCAAAAAAGTGACATTCTATGCCTCAAAAAGAGAACATAACAATAGTCATTATTAATCTGTCAAAAACAGGGAAAGAAAATTGTACTGAATTTCATTCATGCTCTAGGGAGAGAATGTAATTTAAATTTGGAATACTTACCGAAACTATATTGAACTACATCTGTGTTTACACCATTGAGTTTGTATATTAAAGCATTACACATCTTTTTTGAAAAAGGAATACGCATTTATTATGCAGTTATGATTATTAAATAGAATTTCGAAAACCGACGAGGCCGTATGAGCTTAATGCCTTTGCATTTCCGACAAAAAAATATTGGTCTAGGAATTTGCCGCGTTTTTGTTTTCTTCAAATACTCATAAAGTTTATTTTAATTTATTTTTATAAATAAGTTAATGTTCTAAAAATACGTTACGATGTTAAATCAAAGCGACAGTGACAGTGAATTGTCGGATTCCATCAGTGCAAATGCTGCCGCAATTATAAAAAATTTGCTTCCAACAAAATCCAAGGAAAATTATTTTAAAACTTATAAAGAATTATCAACGTGGAGAAGTGCGAAAGGTCTATCAATTTCAGAATCAGTACGTATTATTGTGTTAATTTTTTCGCAAATGGTACGAAAAGTAGAGTATTTTCCTAGGTGATAAAGCTGTCTTAGTCTTTGGTGAACTTAAATCCCTCGCTACACTCAGGACTCGTCTTAAATCCCTCGCTTCGCTCGTGATTTAAGTTATTAACACCCTCGCTACGCTCGGGAGTAAACCTCGAGTCCTTCGTTACGCTCGCGATTTAAATCGTCACCCGTGACAGAAGACACTGCTTTATCCCCTTGGTTAATAATCTACTATTATTACTCTAAGAATAGAGTATGTATTTACTTTGTAAGCGCGAGCCCGCGCTGGCCATCGCGTGTCGGCGCGGGTCTGCCGCGGTCTGCTCGGTATAGCGATACAATATTGAACTTTATTACTCAAAGAAAAGAGTATGTATTTACTTTTAAAACGGACACAAATCACGCGATGGTCGGCGCGGGTCTGCTCCGCGGTGTAAAAGGGTCAGCGTGATTTCACTCTCTGCTCTGCTCTGCCACGCTCTTCCGGTATAAAACCACCTTGACTCTTTCTAGTATCTTTTCGTTGATTATCCTTTCTGTTGAGTTGATTGCCTCCATTTTCTTCCAGCACTCATGTTCATCTTGTTTTGTATCGTTTTTAGGTATCTACCCTTACCTTAATAACTGATATAATATAGCACTGAGAGCCTAGTGGTATGACCGTCGACTGACAAGTCAGAGGTCTCGAGTTCGATCCCAAGGCGCGCACCTCTGACTTTTCGTAAGTTATGTACCTATTATAAAAATTAATTATCAGTTGCTAAAACGGTGAGGGAAAACATCGTGATGAAACCAGCACACCTGAGATATTTTTCAATGGTGTGTAAAGCCATGTCAGAGGCCTACGGGCGGTTTAAACTCTGACACCAGGTTGTTCATCAACCATACGATAAGAAAAGAAGACCTTAATAACATATCTACTTTTCAAAACAAATCCGGCCCAAGCGAAGAATTCTTTTAATATAAAAATGTCAATCAATGATAGAGTACCTAATAATGAGGGTAGATAGGTACCTAGATAAAAAGATTTGTCATTCCGACAGTGACAAATGTCGCGATTTAATTCAGAGATCGATAATAATGTTACTATTTATTATATTAGTCTTCTGTTTAAGCTATTATCAATCATCTGTTTAGATAGTAGATGTAGTAATTACCTACTACATCCGCGTTGACACCTACTTACGAGTTTAGTAGCTTATGGTAAAGATAGATAGATAGATTATACTTTATTGCACACCATCATCTGCCTAGCCTTTTTCCCAACTATGTTGGGGTCGGCTTCTAGTCTTACCGGATGCAGCTGAATACCAGTGTTTTACATGGAGCGACTGCCTTTCAGACCCCCACAACCCAGATACTGGGTTACACGATACCCTTGGTAAGACTGGTTGTCAGACTTTCGGGCTTCTGACTACCTGTAACGACTGTCAAAGATCTACAATTGACAGCCGGGGCCAACAGCTTAACGTGCTATCCGAGGCACGGAGAGTGATAATTAATTTATAAAACGCACATAACTTACGAAAAGTCAGAGGTGCGTGCCTTGGGTTCGAACCCGAGACCTCTGACTTTCCAGTCAACGGTCACCACCACTAGGCTATCACGACTCCTCCTATACTTTATTGCACACCAAAGAAACAAAAAAGAATGTCAATAATGTACAATTGGCGGTCTTAACCTTTTTCTTCTTTTTACCCGACTTTCAAGGAAGGGTCATGTTTTTCACGCATAATTATCTTGTATGTTTGTAAATTTATTCTTCATCGTATGGTTGATGAACAACCTGGTGTCAGAGTTTAAACCGCCCGTAGGCCGCAGGTCCAATAATCTTTCAGATGTGCTGGTTTCCTCATGACCGTTATAGCAAGTGATAATTAATTTTTAAAACGCACATGAATCAGGGATGCGTGCCTAAGAATAGCAGATAGGAGATAACATGACTTCTCAACAGCAGTTAAAATCATTATCTTAAATAGAAATCAAGAAACCTTGCCAATAAAATAAATCAATAACGTCATTTTTTAATTTTATTTTACCTGATAAAATACGGAGCTGTTCCAATAACATAAAAATGAACAAAACTTAAAATAGAAAACAATTTACGCCCACAAAGTTACACACATACATGCACATATTATTTATACTGGCAATATAACCGTTACATAAAAAAAAACAAATTCACCAAAGAAAAATCAGCCTTGTTGTTCTTTATTTAAAAGTTAAAATTCTTATTTTTAAATGGTTTAATAACTTCATAGGTCAAGTGATTAATACAGTTTTATTTTTCGAACGCGCACAGACAACAATAAGCACTCGATCACGAACTGTCAACCTAAATGCGAGGTGACACGTGCCGAAAATAGCGTTAGGTTTGTGACACATCAACACATGTAGATGCGGATGCGCAGGCAAGTATTACTGTTAGGTATTTGTTTGTTACCTTTTTCCGCCTAAACCACTGAACCGATCATCATGAAATTTTGCATATACGTTGTCAGGTGTACAGAAACGGACATAGGGTACTTTTATCCCGAAAAAAGTACTCATAAGTTTCCGAGGGAAACAATAATAACGTTCTTATGACCAGGGGCGGATCTACTTAAAGGCTTTTTGGGCTGCAGCTCAAGGCCCCACGAATACAGAGGGCCCCCAACCGAACTACATCACTACAGAAAACAGTTTCTTGTCAAATTAGCATTTAGTTGAGTAATTAGGTAGGGCCTCTAAGCAGTATTAGCCCAGGCCCCACAAATTCAAGATCCGCCTCGCTTATGACTTAACATCTCTTAAGATGATGCCACGTGTACTAAATTATCGCGAACGAGGCAGAGCGGGCCAAAGCTAGTATTCCTATATCTCTAAAACACATCGCTACATCAAATCCCGCGGTGTCCAACTACCATTACGTGGTCGAACACATCCGAACACACCCGATCGACAGATTTAAATCTAGAAAGCCATCATTGTTCGGGTATTATCTTTCATTGTATGTGATAAAAACTGCTTTAATAAGACCTCCGTTGTCGATGGATTGGCTCTTAGGGCTTCAAGACAACTTAACAGATTAATCTTATAAGAAAGTAGATTATTTATTATTTACTGAATATGTCATGTTCACTAGATAAGATATTCAAATATTATATCAAAATATTTTATTCTGCTACACACATAATCATCAACAGGCGTTAAATTAAACGTCCACTGCTGGACATAATACACGGGAAAATTCTTTTAAATTAAGTTTTATTTTTCTTTGTTTTATTTTTAAGGTACTCGTAGTTAGTTTGGATTACAGGCTCTAGGTCACAAACGCTATTCGTCACATATTCAGTTGGTCATACTCATAGCTATCTGATTTAACTCAGATAGTCACTATGGTGATTCGACTAAAACGTTGTTTGCCACAAACGTAATTCTTAATTTCGTCATTTACGCGATTTTTAAATGGATAGTTTTATTTAATACTAGCTTTTTCCCGTGGCAATTGACATGACTTGGATAAAAATATGAAAATTTTATTTTATTATTTTATAAATCAACCTCTTTATTTTTTTTCCAGGTATATTATATTCAACGAAGGCAACAAACAAATAAACTGGTGAGTCATATGTCTAAGAAAAGAATCTTTATTATCTGTATTACATAAATCCTGCCCTTAACTTAACGTAACACCAGCAATACATTTTAAAAAAAATATTAAAAATATATTGCTGCTCCAAAACAAGTTATATCGATTTTTTTATACATGGAACGCAAGCAACGTTTTATAAGCACTATACTCCGGGAGATGACGGAATTTTAGAGCAGGCGGGATAAGTGGAAGATCTCTAAATTTAAAAAGCTTCTATATCGCTCCAAATTCGAAGCGCAGAAAACCATTATAAAACAAATATGTAGTACAAAGAGAAACACGGCTGAACTAGTCTTCGTCAAAGATCAGATACGCCGTTTTAGCTGCAGAAGTGCCAACGCGGCTCTTTTGATTTACCTCTGTTCCGATCCTGTGAATAATGGCACTAAGCTTAACACTACTACCTCTAGTACTTTAGGAATTGAGAACCATGTACGGGCGTGGTAAGTTAGGCCGGCTACACGCTTGACGCAAGATCGACCTAACTACTGTTTACCATCAATGTTTGGTAAAATTTTTTGTTTAAGATTTTCTTGGGTACAAAACAAGCGTTTTTCTTATTTACCATTTAAGTCTTTATGTCTGAGAAGTAAAGTTGAATTTGGTAGATTGCTAGCGGTTATACGAGTGTAATGATGGATGGGATGAAGTTAAATTATGTCGATCGTAATAGTCAATTACAACAGTTTACGACTGTATGATTTTTTGTCTTCTTAAATACACACTTCTATTCGCAAAAAGTGGCAGTCGTACAATTACTATTTAAGAATTCAAGTGAAATCTATTTAATCTCCTTTAATCATCTTTGAAGCATGATATACCGACACCGTAGTTACTTTGTGTCAGGCATCCGTTTATTGGATTCCAAAATGAACGATCCTTTCGTCTAATGGTTGTGTAATTAAGAGCTCTGACATTTTATTGAGAGAATATTTACCACTTGATAGGTCTACTATCTAAAAGGGCCTATGTAAATTGTAGATACAGTAACTAATTGATGCTCGAAATGGGAACCTGGAAAGTTTTCCAGGAGTTTTAAAATTTGGCATGATTATAGATTTTGATGAGCTCTTTTAGTATTATTTCTTTGCCATCTCGTATCATTGCTGCTTACGCCGCTATATTGGAAAAATAGCATTATTTTTTTAAACTTCCGGAAATCTTTTTCTTCTCGTTAGTGGACTGCTTCCAAATGACTGGAAATTAGTGATAGAAATAGCATTTTGAAAAATTAAAAATAAAAATATTGCTTATCAAAAAAAAATTTTATTTGTCCACTAATGTAAAAACATCATTCATAAAATGCTTGATATATTTACGCATATAACTACGTAAAAAGAAAAAAATAAATTAAAAAGAGAACAGTCATAAAATTAAGTCGCAAGTGTCAACCCCGCCTTCAAATTCGCAATAAGAGACAAATGCCCCGAGATAACTGAATGATACCGCTGCGAGCGATTTAAGTCACAATGTGTGTGAAATTTACGTGCGCTACACTGGGAACAGACGTGTAGACGTAACTGCGGAATTTTGTCAGGAAACTGTCGTGTTTTCTGAACGAAATGTTAGTTCAGAAAGTTTTGTTGGAATTCTACGATTGTTTTGTATTGTTAGGGAGTAGGATTTTCAGATGCATCATGCAATGGTATCTTTTTTATGAATTAGTATTCTTTCATGAAATATCAATTTGTTTATCCGTTACATACAGAAATTATTTAAAAAAAAATTAACTACAAAAAAATTATTAAATTACAGTAAATTTATACTTACAAATTGTGCGGTTTATTTTCCAAACAACCTTTAGATAATTTTGTATGACTGAAAAGGGATATCAGATAAGTAGTCTAAAATTTCATTCAAATATTATTTAATTATCAGTAAATTACCTATTTACAACCCTTGCTTATTTAAAACCCTTGCTTAATTTTTTTTCCGACGTACATTTGTTTTACTGACAGTCATTTTTTTTTCGACATTCATTTGTTTTCCGACATGCATTTATTTTCCGAGATGCATTTGTTTTTCTAACATATTTTTTTAATTTAGCAATCATTTTCATTAATTCCTTAGCCCGTACAGATCCAATTAGAATCAAAGCCAAAGGTCCGTAATCGAGTCCGAATGAATATCACTCCACCTCATTAATTACAGCATTCTAATCAAATCTCGTCAACACATGTTCCACATTATAAATCACAGGCTACTTTAGAACGCTATTAGCTTCAATCAGTTGCCAATCAAAGACGGCGGGTGGCATATTAGTAGGGACAGCAAAAACGGTGATTGAAGCACGTTTTATTGCAGTTTTAGATGTATACCCCGTGGAGAATACTTCGTGAATTCCCATCATCACACCTTTTTTGTAAATGGTAACATATCATCTCAATTTGAGACCTTTTTGCATTGGATTAATAGTGATAGAACTTACTGTTAGATCATATGGGATCATTTGAGGTCAGATATCTATGGCCGTCACCGTCTCCTTTTGACCACGAAAAATGAAGTCGTGGCCTAATAAAACGGTCCGAGAATCAGGAACGTAAATTCGAAATTTTGTACAAAGAAAAAAATCGATTGAAAGCGGGATTTGAACCCGATAGACGCGACCATAGAAATTCCTATATCTTTGGGCGCGACGTATTGCGAAGTAAATACTTAGTGGTAGTAGAGCGATTGGGGGCTTTGCCCAATAAGTCGCGGCTTGCAAATCCCGCTCACACTCGATTTTTTTCTTTCCACAATAATTTCGAACAATATTTTCGAGTTTGCATAGTATTTTTCATTAAAAAAAAACTTTTTCTAATCGGGAACTTTTCCTTTTATACTATACGAGTATCTACAATAATTGTATCGTCAATTTGATAAGTAACATCATCCCCGCTCTAGATTATCTCCGCTAAAAACAAGTTAATTTCTCCAATACCGATAACTTCCTCAACTATTCACTACCAAGTATCAACATGAATTAAACTCACGCCATAGAAATAAACTTAAATACGCAATTTACAGCCAGCGCCATCTACATCACAAAATCATAGTCGGACACAAATACTAACTTATCACCCGACTGTACTTCACTGTACCATTCAAAATGTAAACTGTGTTTGACTGTACAAACAGGGGTTTAATTTAGTGCAGTAAGCTGCGCTTACGCGGCTCAATTGAAGCTATTGAAGCGAATATGGTGTGAAAAGCGCGGTTTAAGAGATATGGTGGCTTGTTTTGTGGTACTTTGTTTCAAACATCAATTTCTATAACGGTAAGTAAACGACTGCCTCGTTGGCCTAGTGGTAGCAAGCGCGGCTGCAGAGAGTCCTGAGTTCGATCCCGGGGATCAAAGGAAAAACCCTGTTAGTATAAAATATTACTCTAATCAACTCTTTAGGGGTAAAATATGTCAAATAGATAAACAAGTAGTATGAATTCAATTAACTAATATCTTGAACTATAATCTAGAGAGATGATCGATTACGGTAAATATATTTTCCTTTTAGCTCATAAAAAGCTTATACAAATTAACCTAGCCTCTAGCTAAACCTAATAGGCTCGATAATAATGTTGCATAATTTATTTGAAAACGAATAACATAAAATTTAAAAAATATAGAGCGGCAGGTTCCCGTAAAAAACTTAGCGATCTTATCATCATCGAACCGAGCGATTTGTGACGTCATTTTTGTCTAGTTCAAAATTAAATACTAACTATAGTACCTATACCTTAAATCTATAACGATAGGTACGAATTTCCAATGAAACCGCCATCACTGATGTCGTTCACCGTACATTGAAATAGTTCATTCACTGCAACATTCTTCTGCAAACACCAAGCATCTGATCAAAAAAAAAGTGACCATTGACTGGAATTCATGAGTTATTATTGGTCATAAACCAAATTAATCATTGAACAAACTGATCTGTAGTTTTAAATATCTCAAGCCTAGTTGCGCAGGCGCATACCGGTTATAGGGTTGGCCAACTCTGTTTTCTTACTGACTATGTATTAGGAGCGTTATATTTATTAATTTACCAATTCCACATTTAAACAATATTTTTTTTAATAATCATCATTTTGGATTTTAAACTTCAATTAACTTTTACGTATATACCCAAAAAATCTACATCTCTGCCTCTCCTACTATACGTGTTGAGTCCAACAGGGTCTTTAAGGATTTTTTATTATTTTTTAAATTAACTAGTTGTTTAATATTGTTAGAAGCAATTAATTATAGTTTTTTTTAGGTACCAACGTGTTGCTGGATAATCCCGTTATTTTTCTTAAATGTTCTATTCTAGCAGTGCCAAAATGCCGCAGCAAACATGTTTTTAGAAAATGCCGTAGCAAACATGTTTTTGGGAAATATTTTACCATACATGTTTTTTTAGGTAATGCTGCAGTAGTAGACATATTTTTAGTAGAAATATCATGGCAAACATGTTTTTAGGAAATGCCGTAGCAAATATCTTTTTAGGAAATACCGTAGCAAACAAGTTTTTAGGAATAACCATAGCAACATTTTTTTTTAGGAAATGCTGTTACAAACATATTTTTTAACAATTAAGTTTCATTAATTACTGTAGCAGCCCTAGTAATCGGGCAATCTCTCCGATCTAACACGTCCCGGTGCATACTATATGCAAATATACTGATTGCGCAACAGATACGCCCATTTGGACGCTGTCCTCAGATAAACATCGATTCCGACCACAGATTACAATTCTAACCTCTAATTATTACTCTATTAATGTTGGTTTTCCAATCCATGTTGAAGCTCTTTGATTTTAATTGAAGACAAAGCTATATTTACAGTTAATTGTGTTAAAATTATTAAGTGATGGTATTAAATATGTGGCGCCCAAACGAATTTAAGTTAATCTTTCATCTTTATCGTATGCTTGATGAACAACCTGGTGTCAGAGTTTAAACCGACCTTAGGTCCCTGACATGGCTTTACACACCGACGAAAGATGTCTCAGGTGTGCTGATTTCCTCACGGTGTTTTCCTTCAACGTTTTAGTAAAGAGATAATGAATTCCCAAAAAAGCACATGAATCCGAAAAGTCAGAAGTGTGTGCCTGGGTTGCGAACCTACGAACTTTGATTTGGCAGTCCAACAATCACTGGTATCACTGCTACTTAATTTCAAATGAACTTAATATTATTTATATTTATAATTATTAAAAAAATAAAACTGCGTGACTCAGGAAGTTTCTTATTCTTCCGGGATAAAAAGTATCTTAAGTTAATATTATGGTACAAATGGCCTACCCTTCTGAGGTCTAGAAATAATTGAATAATTGACTATGGGGTCAACAAGTCTCTCCTAGATCTGAGTTGTCGTTGTTAGGACCGTTAGGCTATATTGATAATTTTTAATTGGTCAAAAACAACGAGGTGAAGTATGATTGATTTGTGAGAGTATTTTACTAATGATGGGATAGTAAAGCCTAATTAATTATACTTCTGCACTTCTGCAGTGTATCGACCTGTTACCAGGCTTAGATTAACTACACATTCTATTATTTATTTATTTTTTATCATTAATATGTAAATCACTTTATCCTTTAAATAAATCACATAAAATATTATGTTAAATTTTATTATTTGAATAATTAAATCCTTGTTGAATGGCAGGCGAAAAATAAAACCGGATTCAAAAGACTTATAAATTAATTTTAATTATCGTTCAAAAGCACCTACTCCATGATACTGCTACACACGTTAAAATATAGTTGGAATTTCTCTTCACAGATGTCATAAAAGGCGAGCAGAAGATTGCCATCTTGAAAGGAGCATGACGTTTTCAAAATTATCAGATATTCTAGCTGTGGCAAACGATATCAAGCTGTTTCCAATCCGCCTGCGTACGTCCCCCCACGTACGTACGGTCGGCGTCAAAAGAAACCGCACCCTCCCAAGAAAGTAAGATTTAATTTTTTTCATGTAATTCTCAATGTATTTTTTTGTAGATTTTCATTACTTTTAGTGTTAGAAGAAATTTCGCCGAAATACGTTCAAAGTTCCCTAAAAAACATAATTCTTACTTTGTTCAAATTTCAAGTTTAGTATTAATACATTTTCGATAAGAACTCGATAAATAAATCCATGCAATGCAATGCATGCAAGCATGGATTTATTTATCGAATTTATCGTCCACGGACGGAAAGCCCAATCATGAGAATTTCATAAAAGAATGGTCAAATTAACATGCTTCACTCTCTTGTTTCAAATTTTTCCAGGAAGAAAGTACTTTATGTCACTCTCCATGCGATAAGTCGATCACAAAATCGCTAAAAAAAATTGTCGTGATGACCTCGTGAACGAAGACCTTTATGCAAATTAAAAATATCGAATCTACTGCGAATACATAAAAATTATTTATTGTCACACACATTGATGACTAAATAATTACTTAGTGCGTAAAAAAGTAGATGAACGTTAAACTTCGAATACTGAAGCTAACGAGACATTGAGAAGTCGGACTACAGAGCTAAATAACCAAATATCTAATCAAATCTATTAATACTCTCTAAATTACTAATAGATATAATCATTCAGTGTGCTATCGCCGTTCCCATAAATCCGTAAGATTAGAAGGCATGCTGTATATCTGTGTACCTACAATGTAGCCAATGTAGGCCCTATTAAAGACCTCATACACTTTCCAGCGCGGACGTCCAGCAGCTTAGCAGTAGTCCACGGGCTGCAGTGCCGCGATTGATCGAAACATGTTTTCAAATAAATAAATGAATTTTTATATTATGCCATTTTTTTTATTGGAAAACATGTTTCGATCAAGCTGAAATTTTTGCTGAAACTTTATAATGTTGTTCTCCTTCAATTGGTTTATTTCGATTTTTCATAACTATATTCATTTTTTTTATCTTCGAGCGAGTATCCGAGCCTTAATACAAGACATTTCATATTTGCTTGCTTGCTTATTGTCAAATATTAGGATATTTGACGCGCTTTTATCTGGAGCCCAACGCAAGCCGCGCGGGATTTATAACCGGTGCGGGTCAACAGCAAAATATGCGTTGCACTGTTTCTCTTACTTACAAAGCGAAGTATTTCCGTTGGGCGTCGGAGTCGGAATAGTGTATAGGCCCTATAACTGTATGTTGGTAATGTTGGTCCTGCAAGTGATGCGTGCCGTGGCTGCGGGCTGCCCGTGTGACCGATACATATCAAGGTAATGATTGATATTGCCGCCCATTTGCCAAACTAGTTCCACCGTGGTTGTGCACCCACTAAGTGAGAGAAATGTGAGCTTTGCAAGACGGTTATTTGAAAAACTGTGAAGTGATAAATAATTTCAAAAACTCACATGAATCCAAAAATCAGAGGTGCGTGCCTGAGTTTTGAACCTACGAACTTTGACTTGACATTCTAACGTTCATACCACTAGGCTATCACTGCTGACTCTCAAGGCTTTAACTCTGACAATAGGTAATTAACCATTTGATTTCGTTTTTCATTATTAATTACAATTATATTAACAGTTAGTGCTCCTTAGTGTTTTTCATTCTTATTCATGGAAACCTTTATTGGCTTTGTGCTACTTATAAAGTATAACTTACACTATTTCATGTAGCTGTTGATTTTCCTATCTTTAAATCATCTACCTAGCCTTTTCCCAACTATGTTGGGGTCAGCTTCCAGTCTTACCGGATGCAGCTGAATACCAGTGTTTTACATGAAGCGACTGCCTATCAGACCTCCACAACCCAGATACTGGGTTACACGATACCCTTTGGCAGACTGGTTGTCTAATTTTCGGGCTTCTGACTACCCGTAAAGACTGTCAAAGATCTACAATTAACAGCCGGGGCACGGAGAGTGATAATTAATGTATAATACGCACATAACTTACGAAAAGTCAGAGGTGCGCGCCATGGGTTCGAACCCGAGACCACTGACTTGCCAGTCATTATTAACACGACTCTTATTTTTCTATCTCTTAATAAATAAATAAATAATGAAGAACTCCTTTTTAAATCGCCTTACCTATTTCTGCAACCTCTCTTACTCTGTGGCCAGACTCTACAAGACCCTGATGCGCACTGCCTCCAACCGCATCCAACTCAAATCGTGATTAATGTGACAATTCCTGATCTTAACTTCTCCCGGAACACGGCACAGATGTGTCTATGGCACGATTATTTATTTTCGGCTGAAGAGCCCTAATGAACGAGATTGTAAACGCTTTGCTTAAATCATTACGCGAAATACGGTACGTTTGAATACTTGGAGTTACGAGTATTTGAAGGTTGTATTTGTTTGGTTAATGGTACCTACCTAGTAGATGTAGTAAGAGTTTATTTGAGCCAAAACTTTTATTTAACTTGCAATGTATGTTTGTTAGTGGAATCTTCTAAGCTGAATTAGAACCACTTTCACTTATTCTACGGAGTCGAATTTTTGCATGTTAGTTCAGTTTCGATGACAATGCATTAACAAAAAACAGTTTGAACAACTCTGAAGCGATTAACTCTATCTAGTGGCTGGTGATTTTAGTCAGTATGTCGCAAGTTCAAATCCTGTTCTATCCTTGATTTAATATATATTTTTTTAAAACAAAATGTTTAAACTTTTATTTAACAATATTATTCCTTTTATTAGGTTTCTTTTTATTCTATCATGAAAGCTTTCAACTTTTATATGCTTAGTGAGTAAATAGTTGACAGATACAGTTTATTCATCTTTTTTTGATGATAATTTGAGAATAAAAATGATAAAAAAAGAATTAAGTGTTTTTGGAGGCTTTGCATTAACGACTGATCTTCCTCAGATCCGATTGGCCATGAAAAATAATAATTTATGCAAAATTGCAGAACCAGAGGAATCAGTATTATAATATCATACCTTCATGAATCACTGAGGCGCGAGAGCCTTTCAGTTTTCTTTCACAGATGCAATGAGGATGGGAATAAATTATATCATGGAGTCGTGCTCTCGTTTGGTCAAGGTACCAGACTCAGATTGCTTTCATAGTATCTTGTCATATTTACTAGAACCTATTTTTTTTTATTATTATTAGCTTCACAACCGCTTTCGGCTACACCGACAGCTTCAATGACTCCTTTCAAACATTAACAGCTCAAGACAATAAAATCAACTACCTTATTTTACTCATAACTAAAAGAGACTGTTCACCGTTCGCCACCTCATTTCATTTTCAATTCAACACACACAAAAACCTATAAACAACAATTTCACCAAACAACCAGTAAATATAACCGACACCTAAAGCGAACGCGACGATAATAAATATTCAGCGTATTTTAAAAGGTGCGTTCAATACCTAGTACATTAGGTCTTCGCGCGGCTCAAGGGCGACCATGTGACAGCTCTATCGAAGCATTTACCACGTCAACAAAACGTATCGATCGCCTGTTAAGATAACTTCGACACAAGTGAACATAAAGATGTGTTCTTAGATATAGATATCAAAGAAAGTTGTAAAGTTTTATCAGAAAAAAAAAATCGTTGATAAAGTCTTGTTTTCAAATGTGAATGAACGATCGACGTTGTTAGCCACATATATTAAGAGCAGGACATGTTATATGTTGTTAAATGTCCGTTTAATAGCAGTATTATTCATATCGTTGCGTATCTTTCTTGTAAATGACAATGCTGAATGATTCAGATATCAATCACAGGTGTAGGTAAAGAAAGGGTAATAATTAGTTGTCGATAAAATTGTATTTGATATATCCCATTGAAATATTACATAAATAAAATATCATTGATAAAACCTCCGGTTAATCAAGTTACGGACACTTTTATTATGTGGGATTTTTATTTTACTGGCAACATTTAATTCGAAATTTAAACATTGTTATAAATTGAATCAACAGTTCGTTCTGCTACTGGCCTGTAACGCTACTCAATGTGTAACACGAAAACGGCCCGCCTGATGGTAAACAACACACATGTTGCCAGCCTGGGACTATGATGCCATGCCAGATGGGATGGGGAGGGGGAGATTAAGGAAGGTATTACCCAGATCAAGCTAACATATTCATACATGTCTCTGGAACCTACTACTATTGTGTTTGGAAGTAATATTGGAACGATTTTTTTTTATTGATGTTTAATCATTTGGATTAGTCAACAATATTTATATTTTTAAGTCCGTAGCAATATTGCATGATTCGAGACAGTATTGAAAAATCAAAGTACAATTATTGGTACCTTTCTATCCAAGCACCATTATGTTCATAGGTACGGCTTAATAGCTCCTACCTAGGAACATAATTCGGAACTAATCTTTCGGAGCTGTTCTCATACTCCCCGGTCTTCTCCCCCGGTTGCCTCTTAAAGGTTTTCCCCCGTAATAAAAAAAGCAACAGCTTACATTGAATTAATTTCATCTAGGCGCGAAAAAAGAACACATCTCCACCATAAACGAGTTTATTTTTTAAACTTATAGTGAACACAAAGCAAGCAAAGACATTACAAGTACAGCCTTATACTCATTTCTTACATCCAGTGAATGAATAACATTATCAAGCCGAAGCTTTCTTGCGCGTGGTGTAAATATGTATTCCCTCTGGCAACACCGGCCCGGCATTCCTAGATTATTGAGTGCCTACATAAAAATCTCTTGTGTTACGGTATAATCCTGATTTTAAAATCAGAATAAACCATTTATGTAAGACTTGAGATTATCATTTTTATTTTAGTATACGTGTATTTTTATTCGATTATACATTACTAGCTTTTCCCGCGTGGCTTCGCTCACGTAGACTATAGAATATTTTGAACAGAATTTATTTATTTAAATCGAATTAGTATTAAGTATAGGTAGTTACATAGAAAAATGATAAATCAACAAACTGTACTGCCCATGAGAACAAATTGTACTACTTTGAGTTGAAGTCACTATACTTTTAGCGTCATTGTATAAGCAGACTTAGGTACAGGGCGAATGACAGTCAATAATATTGCTGGTAGGTATAACAATTGCAAATATTTGCTATTAAATAATAATAACCTAAGAGATTTCTAAGGAATTTTTAAAGAAAATCAAGGTAGGTACTTATAAGGTAAGTTTTTCTTTAAAGTATAAAAGAACAAATAAATTTGAAATTTCGAATTCTAATCCGATTTGTCAACTGCAAATTTTTTCCTCTACGAATCCGATTTATAATTGACATTCCAATTTTAAATTTTATTACATTGCACCAAGCCAGTTTAAATCTAAAGCACTAATGAGTATTGATATCAATTTCGATGCAAATCACCCCCAAAATAACTTTCTACCCCTTTTTAACCCCGTTAGGCGATGAGTTTTAATAAAATACGAAACACGTGTTCCATTAATTCTGTAAAAGAATGTTTATGCAAAATTTGAAGTAGATTGGACCAAGGAATCACGTTGTCCCATACAAACTTTGCCCCCGTTTTTCACCCCCTTAGAGGTAGTATTTCGAAAAATCCTTTCTTATCGGATCCCTACGTCATACAAAGAATACACCCTCCAAGTTTCAGGTCTCTACGATCAGCGGTTTAAGCTGTGCGTTGATCCGTCAGTCAGTCAATCAGTCAGTCATTCAGGACAAAGCATTTTATATGTATAGATAAAGGTTTTTTGTAAGAAACTACGATTGTGGTGATTACAGTTAGGTTCTACTTCTTCATCTTATGGTTGACAACCTGGTGTCAGAGTTTAATCCGCGCTTAGGCCACTGACATGGCTTTACACACCGTTGAAAAATCTCTCAGATGTGCTTGAATCCGAAAAGTCAGAGATACGTGCCGTGCTTTCGAACCCAGACCTTTGACTTGGCAGTCCAAGGGTCTTACATTAGGCTTTCCCTACTTGCTAAGTATATGCAGTTAGGTATTGTTAGCCAATATCATACCACAGCTAGGCTAAGGCTTCTCCCATTGCTTTCAACCCTTGGTGATCAAGTCAAGTTCGCACTTGAACAGTTTTTCTTCGTCTTATTCATTAATTTTAAAAAATTATTAAGCTCATAATTTCGAAAAAATAATGGTACAGTCAACCGCATGACAGTGGTAACACTTGCACTACGAAAAGCACCTTTACTTCTACGCAAAAAGGGTGCTGTCAATGTCAAATTGTTACCACTGATGTGTCGACTGTAAGTGCCTGAGATGCGAACCTGGACACTTTCTATCATAACTAATTTTAACAATCCATTCACAATTTATACATAGGTAATACTAATCATAGAACATAATTCAGATATTTTTTCCTGTTAAAGTGGCCCGCGAAAAATTAGTGTTGCCAACAACAAATAAATACCCCGTATTTAGCCGAGCATCGTATTTGGCATCATGCTGTGCAATGGACACTGACTAACGTCATGCACTACATGTCCAAACGTATACACATTACAAGCTTAAGTTAATAATTACATGACAATTAGATGTCCAACGGATTTGGGAAGAAATATTTTTAACTGTCGACTGTAATGCTAAGTTGTGTTGTTTATTGAGTGATGAATTTTATTAATGATGTGTTTTCATGTAAGATTATTGTTGTTGATTGTTTAACAACATAATAATTCATAAGAGCATAGTATTGTGACTTAAGATACAAACACTGCCCTAGTTCAGGCAGAGTTAACAACTTATACTTAATGTGTAAAATTAAAAAAAACTATTGAGTTGAATGAACAAGTGATATTGTATTGTAGCTGTTGATTACACGCGTGTAATAATGTATAACACTTAAATTTTATGAAGAAACTTGTGGACCCTAACGCCGCGGTCCTCTTAGATCTCATTTTACCCGATCGCAGTGCCACCTACCGTGTCCAATTGTAAAAAATAAACTATTCGGAAACCCACTCATACAAACATAAAAAAATTCAACAAAATCGGTCAAACCGCTTTAAGTTATGGCATGGCCAAGCGAAACAGGGATTCATTTTTATATACTTATAGCTAAAATATTTTATATACGAGTATAAACTGAACGAGATTATTTTTGAGGGTATGAACAAACTCTTTCAAGTGCTACTAAACGTACAGCTCTGCTTGAATAATAACACCATAGACGACAATTTAGATTAACAGTGTAAATATGATTTGAATAAACATCAATCAAAAATCATTAATCGCACCGGACTATTGAACGGGTCTATTGAACATAGAAATTATAAGCTAGGTACGAGTTTGACACTACTACATTAGACTATTAAGCTACTAAATAATCAGTTCAGTGAATTAATTGGTCACTCACAAACGTCAAGAAAAATATAAACATAAAATCAATCCTAAAAGGCATTTTTATATTCTTACAACTTAAATATTTATGTTAGTTGTCATAAAGCAGGCAGAATTATGTCCAATCATTAATTTTATTGTAACCAATTGACTTGAATGGCGTATGACGATAGACGCCATTTTTTTATCTGTGAAGTGTTGACGTGTGCAGGTGCGCGGATGTTGCCAGTTGCGAAGAAGTAAATTCATCATAAATGATGAATGGTGCGTTCGCTTACACAGACCCGCGCGGTATGAACGCATTTTTTTAATTCGCGCATGGCAACACTTAGTGAATTGAGCGGGAAAACAGATATGTTGGAAAAAGTAGACAGGTACGTGGATTTTATGATCCTACTGAATAAAATGGGAACTTTATCATTTTATTTAACGTACCTATGGAAAATATTATGTAGATGCGATTACTTATCTTTGCGAGTTGTAAACGTCAACAAGTGGTTATTCATATGTTCAAGAGTGGTAAGTTCAAAATGATAAGTAATTTACTGTACCTGGAGATCTAGATTGGATTTCTTCTAGTAATATTTATACATTTAGGTTTTTAAGAAGCTTTTAGTTGCGTTTAGTTTTATTTATTATTTTTATGTGACTCTTTGCTTTTAATCTCAAGGGAAATTTTGCGAATGTGTAATTCGAGCGATTTTTGGTATTGTTTATTGAGTACACTACAAGCAATCACGTACACTAATTGTGGTAGATAATATGCCTAAATTACAAACTTCTTACCATTCTTCAAATTTATTCAGAATTGATTAAATAGGTCTAAACTTCGTTTCTTAATTTTATTATCTTTATTAATTTTTAATACAATATGTAATTTTCTATAGTAATTTTATTTAACTTTTACAGAATATATATTAGCTTTCTGTAGTTAATCAATCCAAAGATACTTAAAACTCAAACAACTCCTGCGCATATCTAGTAGACACACTCTTAACTCTCGTAACATCCATTTCTCAATTCGCATACCTTTATTAAACTATTAATTCATCAATGATGGTCGCATACCATAGTATTAGGTACGTAGGAACATGTATAGGTAAGTACTCTTTGATTAACTATCTTGCGGACAATTTGCGTTAACCTCGCGACCGGTTGGTATTTTCAAACGGGGAGTGATATGAAATTTCGGAGATCAAAATTGCGACGCACACTATCTCGAAAAACTTTACGAGTGGTACGCCATCCAGTTCGAAAATCGCTATATCAAATGACGCTATTGCAACGCACGCTATTTCGAAAAATATACGAGTGTTATCTACCTACGCCAATTCGAAAACACATTTAATCGAATGATGTTATCGCGTCGCACGTTATTTCACGTGAAATTTAGAAATACTTTCAGGAACTAGTGTTATGTATAATATCAGCAAAATCCTTTAAAAAAAACGCGACCTATTCTACTAAAACGTTACGCTTGCAACACTAGCAGAACCGAAAACTCGAACTAGAGCTTCAACGAAGAAAATATACAGAATATTCTTCAATTTAAACTAAGGAGTATTTCTACGTACTCTTCCGTATTAACTAAATGACATGACATTAATATTTCCAACAATATTCCCTTAGTCCAAACTAACCAGACTGACTGAGTCCAGACTGACTCTGTCATGACAACTGGAAAATAGTTGTAATTTTTCTTTAGACTTCTAGGTTGCATGTGACGTAGACTATTTACGAAGTAATATATTTTCTACCTCAACTTAACAGTTCTAACAGTCTTCTTTAACAAAAAGAAATTCTTTTCATGCTACTGTAGACACTTATCTGTAGAAGAAAATAAACGGTTCCATTTATCAGTTTTCTCATCACCATATTTAGAATATAAGAAATACTTCTGTTATCTATGGTCATGTTACGCGTGCAGAGGTATCACTTGCGCGTTACAGACACTTGTAAGTTTTTATGAGTTGTTCAGACACTTTTACAAAAATCTCTATTTTTAAACCTACATGAAAACGGCATTTCCGATAAAATAAACTCAAGTATGTTTTAAAATCCAGTTGTTATTCAAAAGCGATAACAATTTAATTATGGAGTGGTCTTTTCAAGAATGTTAATTTAATTTTGAACCTACGAGTCGCGATATTTCGTGAATTACATAAACTGAAACTCAAACATTTAATTCTATATTTTTATGTAGGTATGTTTTTTTTTACGTTTATGCACTTATGTTTTGCTTTCTTATTAAATAATATAATTCAACCATTTAACTTTAAAAGCTCCTTGACTTCACCGTCGCGAACCATCTGCAAGACTCATAAATACGTAATAGCCTCTAAATTTAAAACATTGTAAAACAATCTCTCCGATAAATCTGTCGGGACATTGTATCGTCAGACATCAAGCTTGGGACGGAAGACCTACATAAGTTCTCTTTGCGGCGCGCTATGCAAAACGTCGCCTTCCCGGACATACCCGGGTCATTCCCACTCGAAATTGATGGGGTATTCTAGTTACCTCCGCTACGATTGGTGTACATTTCTTCTTTAAGTTTCCTTTAGAATATGTTACGGACGTGGTTCTGTTTAAAAGGGATTAGGGATATTGAGATTTTTGCTAAATTGTTAATCTATATTATATAAAAATGAAACCCGTTTTCCGTTGTCACGACATAGCATGAAAACGGCTTGACCGATTTGGCTGATTTTGGTCTTGAATTATTTGTGGAGATCCAGGGAAGGTTTAAAGGTGAGAAAAAGGGATAGAGTAGGGTATGGTAGGGGTAGAGTAGGGTAGAGTAGCGGTATAGTAGGGTAGGGTAGCGGTATAGTAGGGTAGGGGTAGTGTAGGGTAGGGTAGGGGTAGTGTAGAGTAGGGTAGGGGTAGTGTAGGGTAGGGTAGGGGTAGTGTAGGGTAGGTTAGGGGTAGGGTAGTGGGTAAACTAGGGTAGGGGTAGAGTAGGTTAGGGATAGAATAAGGTAGTGGGTAGAGTAGGGTAGTGGGTAGAGTAGGGTAGGGGTAGAATAGGCCTTGAAGTAGGATAATCACGCGTACGAAGTCGCGCGGGGCAGCTAGTTTATAAATAAAAATGAGTGTTTGTATATTTTTGTTTTCTATGCATTTCTAAACCATTGATCCGATTGTGATGAAGCTTTGGTGGGTTATTCTAAATACGCTCGCGAAGATTCCTAGCTAAAAAAAAGAAAAAAGCATTACGCCTGCCGCGCGCAGCTAGTACCTAATGAAAAATATTTGCGAATGAATTTTGCATACGTCGTCAGTGCTAATTGATGTAAGTACTGAAGAAGTATATTCTCATTTTTTTTGTGAATTTTTTACATGTTATAGCACATGATAGCTTATTAAATATAATTATTTAATAACATATTTGAAAAAACAACTGATACGGATGGGATTCGAACCCACGATCTTCGACACGGTACGTCGAAGATCGTGGGTTCGAATCCCATTCGTATCAGTTGTTTTTTCAAATTTTTTTCAAATTTCTTATTAAATAAGTATATTCTCGTCAAATGGATAACATAATTTAAGCAGCTATCTATGTATCGTCGCGTGAGTCTAAAAACTTTGTATGTCGCACTTTCATAAATTTTTTTTCGAGAAGAATTATATTCACCATTTAGACCACCAATTTAGAAAAAAGTACCTAATAATACCTAGGTACTAGTCGGACAGAAATTAGCATGTCACATCTCTTTTAAACTGTCGGGATATGCCGTTAGAATTGCAAATTTATACTGTAGAGTAAGATCAAAATCCATGGTTTTTATTGAAAGTTATGGAAATTAATAATATTTTAAATTACAAATTATTTAATTATAATTATTGGCAACGCAGCCAGCATTTTGGGAACGTTGCCTACAGGTAGCGGTCTTTTGGATTAAGTTTATCTTTTTAATTAGTTTATATAGATAGTTTATTTCTAGGTGTATATATATAGTTAGTTATTATTTTTGTGCTCGATCTTTGTAGTTTAATAAAAAGGATCTTTCATTAATTACGAAAACAGAAATTATGTTTATTCCGCTCAAGCAGGGATGCATTAAAAGTCTATCTATAAATTACTACACACAAAAATATACAGGTCCAAACCAAAAAATATGACCTTACGTTCCCAAAGATATTTGAGGTATAATTATTTTGAATGTCTTTGTGTACGTAACCAAACGAGTTCGTCAGTATATTTAATCAATATGTTTATTTTTATTCGTTTCCTCTCAACAAATGGTGAAAGGAGGAAAATGAAGAAAGATGTAATAGAATAAATTATATTTTTGTTACTTAGTTGCAATCGTTTCTTTATCCTTCTTCTTTTATATTAGCACAGATATTTTATTTATATTTGATGAATAAATGACCATCGTTTTTAATAGTAATTTACTGTCTCAAACTTTCGTTTAACATAATGTAACAACCTATTAACGGATTCGTTACGTATAAATATTTAAAAAGGTTGTTTTCTTAGGTATATTATAATCATGATTCATGACCACGTTGTTTTTTTTTTTTTGAGGATGTTTGTTCAACTCTTGTCTCAAGGAATGTTAAGAATCTTGTACTGAAAAAAAAATGGCAGCGTGGTAGTGAAGCAAAGTAAAAAATCTATAACTTGTCACCTTAATCACTCAGTATAAAACAGAGCATAGAAAAATTAAGATTAGCCCTAGAATTGTAACTACAGTTTTACTGCACTAGATGTCTACATGTCGATATAATTATAAGTATAATTTATTACAATTATTACTTAAGATACTCCTATAATTATGTATATTTTAACTTAAGTTGAAGATGTTAACATGTATACACTAGTTTGCAAAACACACATTCCTAGCTTAATTAAACATATCAACATCATTACCTCTCACACCAACTTTAAATAAAGGGCAATTCACACTACCAACAAGAAAACCATAGATAATACAAAGAAAAAGTCCTTATTATTGTCATTTACATGACAACCATAGATAATTTACCCCTAATATTATGACAACGCCAAGAAGTTTTAATACGAAATTGCTACTCAGATGTCAAACACAAACACGGCCATTCTGACGGCTGTCAGTCAGCCTAGTACTGGCAACATCGGATATTAATATAGATGCTCGTTAGCGAATTCTTATCATCTTGTTAATGGCAATACTTTGGCCATTTACATACCACGTTTGCATACAGCCTTGTTTTGAAAGTGGAATAGGAATTGCATGTATTCTCGATATGTCTATTGGAAGAGAAAATAGGCTTTTAAGTAAATACATATGCATGTTTATTAAAACTGTTATTGGTTGCAGACACGCAGACACTCTAGTTAGCTATCAAGAGGCCAATCCATCTGGTAAAATTACAGTAGGTAAGTGCTCCTAACGTTTACCTTTGCTGGGTTCATTTTGACGTGGAATAAAGTACACTGTAATCTATCTAACACGTGGTTTGGTGCAGGGAAACTACAAGTTAAGTTGGAGATAATAGTGTTTGTCAATTGCCAAAAACAAATTCATTTTTTTTTCTTCAGTTTGACCAACTTGCATTGAGCAGGCTAGAGTTATAGACCATACTGCCTCGTCTTTAGTCAAAATATATTTAAAATAACCGTCATGATGAATGATAGAGATGATGATGATTCATGTCAAAGTAAAGCGGTAGCTACTTTACTAAAACTTAATTGAACAATTTGTGTCAACCCGGAAAAACACATACCTATCGCACTAATAATTTATATTCACTGTAACACATGCATTTTAGTCAAACTAAATCTGATAACATACCACCGAAATTATCCAAAGTTAGATCGAATTAACATATTTTCGCGAATGAAAATCAACAGCACTACGAGCACATATCTTTTCGAATTCCCGCCAAAAAGACACATCTTATTAATACGTGTAATGTCAAATTATTATTTTTTAATACCGCTTCTATACAGCCAAATTCTCAATGGCAAGTTTCGAAATTTAAACTGCGGTGCGCTATCTTTACACTGACAGCGACTTTTGACAACTTTCTTTAATTTGCGTCAAAAGAATGATGAATTTTAAAGAAAGCTTATTATCTACCCTCCAGTTCTACGTCAATCTCACAAGAAGATAAAACGTGTCCCAGAGGGAAAAATGTCAAGTGTCCAAAAAGATGAAGCGTGTCCCAGAGGGGAAATGTCAAGTATAATTAAGAAAAGCGTAAATTGGTCGATGAAATAATTAACAATTAATTATAAAATTATAAGATGCGATAGATCAAAAAGCGGATATCTACGGTTAAACTTTTAAATTAATTTTAATCAAGGTTTCCTAGAAAGATAACAAAATTATATTATTTGTAGGTGTCGTGGTGGCGCATTGGTTACGGACCCGCTTAGCAAGCGCGTGGTTGTGGGTTCGAAACTGGCATGTACCAATGTGACTTTTTCAATGTCATATGTACTTTCTTAGTTAATCTAAGACACCACTGACTAACGGTGAAGGAAAACATCGTAAGGAAACCTGGACTTTAACAGTCTGAAATCGCCAACCCGCAGTGAGCTAGCGAGGTGATTAATGCTCAATCCTTTACATAAGAAGAGGCCTTTGCCCTATATTGGGACAGTTACAGGCTGATTCATTAATTTATTTATTTTACTAGAAAGTTTCTCAGCACTAGAGATGAACATAGACAATTTCGCAACCACAGTAATGAAGCTTAAAATTAATTAACATTCAATAACGGATCAGTTATCAAACGGATATAACAACGAGTAAAGAACGCGAACACGGATCTTATTAGGTGTTACATTAATACATTGTATGCGATGGCTTGACGCGACAAAAACCTCATTAATTTATAAGTACCTACTTGTTTCAATCGGCATTTCGTTTTAGCCAATACACATTTCTAATGTTATACATCTATACAATACGAGTGTACATATTCCTAATGGTATGACCGTTGACTGGCAAGTCAGTTTATCTAATGTTTAATGAAACAACGGATTATTCGCGCGTTTTTTGACAAATAAATAAACATTTAGGTAGGTACGCGAATAATCCGTTAAAAAAAATGTTTCATTATGTTAAACGTTAGCGGAATTGAGACTATATTATCTAATGTTTGTCCTGTGTTTTCTGTAGATCTGTAGAAAAAGACAATTTCTGGACGTTCGCTCTATCCTTCTCACACTTTTTCATCCATATTTACTTCAAAGAAAATATTTTATTTGATATTTTATTTGGTACACGGCAAACGATAACACAAACAAAAAAATAATAGTGGAAAAAAAGAAACAAATAAAAAAAAATTGAAGGCATAACGTTTGTGCCCCATGGCTGCACCAAATAGGTCTCCAGATGGCAAGTACTGGTAGCTTGGTAGGTACTTGAAGCATACCTATATGTAGTTCATAGCACAACAGTATCGCGCACCATACATAATTTAAGGACATGTTCACAATTAGCTGTACTATATAATGTAAAATATATTATTGGTAACTTAGCTATATTATGCTATTATATACCGTGGTCTGAAGAGCCCTTTATGAAGGCTTAAGGCGCTATGTCTATGGATCGAAGAGAGCAAACTTATTGCATACCTTTACATTGGCACATTTGATTGTGTTACCTATCGCCGTATTATCAAGGCGACTCCAATTATTCAGCGATATGCAAGCGAGGAATACATTAACACACAATGTACATATTGTACATAATACATTCTCTTGCAATAGATATTGGTGTACAATCTAAGACAAGAACTACTTAGGCTGTGGATCTGATTATTTGTTGATTCTCTAGGCGCTTGATTCGCTAAACCGCTATAAACTTGCAGAACAAAACTTCATTTTAGACAATTTTTATAATGAAATCTTATTCCGATCAAACGGATATTTTTGCTGAAGCTTTGTAATGTTTTCTTCTCAACTTAGTTATTTGCGCTATTTTTCTATATTCAATGATTTTATATCTTCAATGTGCAAGCGAGCGCCTTTATATACGGCTTTCTTTTCATTATTATAAAATATTTCCAGTAAGGTGTGTGTGATCCATAAAAAAATAAATAAATTATTAAAGTTTAAAAATGATCCGAAGTCCCCATTCATAGTGTTGTCCTCAAGTATCCGCAACTGATGTATTCAGCCGATAACATCTGAGATTGTGTTGATAATGATCTCGGATATGACACACGCTTCCCTGCTCAAACTACAGGTTTTGTCACATTATCCGCATTAAGCCCAACACTAGTTTATAATGCGATCACACCGGCCATTGATGGATTTATTTTTAAAAAACTTCGTAGGATCCGGGTGTTAAGAGTGCCTGTATTTTTTACTTTATGATATTTACAATTCCTAGTTTGCTTTTTTACTGTCCTCCGTAGTTCAATAAAATTAATTTTATCTTCTAAATCGCCTGCCTTGTTGGTCTAGCAAGACTGATGAGCAAGAGTTACAGGGTTCAATCCCCCGGGTCGCAAAATGTTATTGGGTTTTTCCTATAAGGAATTTGCTCAATAGCAGCACGGAGTCTGGAATTGTGCCCGGTTAATGGCAATACATACTTTCTTCGGCTGGCACATACTTTGTGAGTTGCTTTGAGAGTTGGGGTAAATTTAATGCTAGCTAAACTTAGTATGATTTGCCCAGTAATAGTAACTAATACCTTACAAGGGCGTCGCAAAGGGGGGGGGGGGCAGGATGGAATTGTGGTCCCATCCCAAACCAAATCAAATAAAATTATTTGTTGAAAGTTCTATTGAGTATTATAATGTTTACAAGTTTTATTTATTGTACAAGTTCGACTGTGAATACTTTCCCATCCTCTATGCATCTATTAGCCCCCTCCCCCAGATCATCGACTGGCGACGCCCTTGCCAATTTTATGACGACGGGTGGGATAAACGGAATCATTAAATTACGCGAACGGAGTCGCGGGCAACTGCTAGTTTGCAATAAAATCGTAATTACTTAATTCAAGCTTGAACTAAGTATCTATATTTACCGCGCATTAGTGCAAGCCATTTCTTTACAATGTATGTTGATGTGACCTGTTTTGCGTTCAACACCAAACCGGTATTCGAACCCAGTACACGTCACAGTGTCAAACTGACTATAACTCGCTACACAGGACCTGCCGCATATTTTTATATTATGCTTATCACGTATTGGAATCTAGTTTAAACATACGGGAGAGAAGTTGAGACTGTCGCGTCTATAGCACCTTTTTAAAACGCTATTTTTAATGCAAAAAGGGGGCAAATTGACTAGCGGGTCACTTGATAGGAAATGATCATCGCCGTACATAGGCATCCGCATCACCAGAAGCGTTGCGAATGTGTTGCCGGCCTTTGAGGTCGATTAGCCTCCGGTTCTCTGCACTGGCAGTACGAATACCTACTGTGATTTGACGCCGATATTTCTGAAAGAGTGGTACTACCCCAGTCAAGCTGGCCCATTCGTGCTGAATCCAGCATGTTTTCCATTCTACTTACGTATTTATTTCGGTAGGACGTAAGTTTATTTATCAAATTAAGTACCTATGTATTCTTATAAGTTGAAAAATCGGTAAAGTCAAAATATGCATCTTAGACGCTCTTCTTCATTTAGCTTGCTGTATAGAAACAATGGGTCTATATTGTACAAATTAATTTTGACAAAACAAAGCAACATTCATATGAGTCGAAATACGGTTCGAACCGCCAAAGTATTTTCCATAATCGTCTCCGCTACAAGCAAAAGCTCCGTATGTTTTTACAACAAAAGCGCCTCGTATCTGGCGTGAGAAATCCCGCGCAGCGGCACCACACAATGCTGCGCGCGCAGGTTTGAGCACATGCATATTGTTTATGACCTTGTAACACATGTTGCAGACACCATGTGGGACCATTTCACACCTCATGATGTCACGAACAGTCGTAAAGTTGCATTCCTGTTGTTTGATCACGAATAAAAGGATTTAGTACTACTTTCATGAGTGATAAAATCGTTGAACTGCCAAGTCAAAGGTCTACGCACCACTACCTTTTGATAATATAGTAATTCTACTTTTGTAGTGGTAGTTTAGTGATATGACCATTGACAAGCAAGTCAGAGATCTCAGGTTCGATCTCAAGACACACCTTTGAGTTTTTGTAATTTATGTAGGAGCCTATCAAACTGAATTTTTTGCTGATGCTATGTAATGTTATTCTCCTTAACTTGTTTTTTTGTGATTTTTCGTGCTGTGATGTTGTCTTCAATGTGCGAGCGAGATAGAGCGATAGGCGCTTAAAAGCCGTCGGCGTAGGTCTTGCACCTGATCTCTCAATACGGTCGTGTTTGTGCCGTCCCATTGGACAATGAGAGTGAGTGTTTGCGCACTAATATGTCCTCCGTCGAAGGCCAATCTCAGTTGAGATTGTTTGCTGTGACTGAAATTTGGTCAGGACTTTATATTCTACTAGGTTTTCCCGCGGATTCGTACGGACGCAGCTGTTTTTATATAAATAGGTAGTTACTCTCCGGCCAAAATGCAAAAAATAATCGTAGTTTATGGCAAAAATTTTAAATAACAAAATATGTTTATAGGTGAACGTGAACCTGATATAATAATGCATAGAAGACTTAAATTAACTATAATAATAAATAATTAGAAGCGCGCATACAGTTTTTATACTTATGATTATGGTACGCTCCAACACCGTAACCGCCTTCCGCGTTTCTCCGAAATCCAACATGGCCAATGTTCACGGAAAAATGTGTGACCAACATTGATATTGGTCGACTGGCCAACCAATCAGAACAAAACTTACTCGGCCGTAGTACTTCCTTGAATCAAGTCGGAAATCATGCACTATAGCGATACAATAAAAGTAAGTAAGTATTCAATATTAAGTATTAGAAAGACGTTTTATTAAGAGTCATAAGTTCGAAACCTAGGCCCGCACCTCTGACTTTTCGGATCGATATGCTTGTTAGAAATTAATGATCACTTGCTAAAACGGTGAAGGAAAATATTGTGAGGAAACCAGCACACCTGAGAGGTTTTACTACGGTCAGAGGCCAACGGGCGGTTTAAACTTTGCCCCCAGGTTGTTCATCAACCCTAGTGGTATTTTAAAAAAGACGGTAAACAAAAGGGGTTGTCTTTACATATATCTTGAAGGATGCCTCATATTCAAGAGATACAGCTGCTCTTTTAAAGCCATCTATTTTTTAAAGAGCAACCATAGAAAGATTCAGACATTGCCAGATTCTTCTCCACGAGGGGTAGAGTGCCCTTGGAACTGGCAACGAGAGTCACTCGTATTTTGTATTGAATTTATCAAAAATGGAACAAATAAGAATGGTCATATTAGTCTCACTTGTTCCACTAACAAGATCCATGGAACTACTGAGAAAAAAATCACTAGTTCCATGGAACAAATTAGCGATGGAATTAGTGAGATCCGAAAATTTACTCCTATCACAGAGGTGCGAAAAACGTATAAAACTTATTTATTTCATTGATATTTTACAACCTACTTAAGTGCTTGATACCCGATTAGAAACCCGCACTATTCCTTCACATATCTTTCACCTGTAGGCTAGCACCATTGAACTATCACGCCACAGATTACAATACCTTATTACATCGTTACCAAACTTAACAATAGATGAGATAGAGTGAAGTGCAAGCTAATTTGATATAAGAAACATGTTTTTGAGTGAAATTATTTGATATAATGTAATTAGGCGCCATAACTAGCATTAGCTTTATCTTTAGATAAGTTTTTGAAAGAAAGGGTAAACGCAAACTTTAAAAACTACTTTTGTATGATTAAGGATTGATAAGTATAAAATATTTATATCTAGTCTTACACCTAGCTACTTTAGAAAAACAAAGCCCCACGCAAGGAGTTTTTAATGCGCCATGTAAAAATTGCATTCAATTTAAAAAAACTATTTATTTATTTTATTTTTATAGACTCGCCTTATTCCCCAGAGGGGGTAGGCAGAGGTGTTCAGTACACCCACGTTTCGCCGGCTATGTTATAAGTCCCATGTAATAGGGGGCGAGCCTATTTCCATTAACCGGGCACAATTCCAGACTCCGTGCTGCTACTGAGACTTTCCTAATGAAAAAACCCAATAAAACTTTGCCCGACCCGGGGTTCGAACCCAGGACCTCGGGCTCAGCAGTCGCGCTTGCTACCACTAGACCAACGAGGCAAACTATTTGTGTATACAATACAATCGTTTTTATTATAAATATCTTCTTAAAGCCGTTGGTCCTGCGCCTGATCTCTCTCCGGTCGTGTTGATTGCCGTCCCATCGGACTATAAGCGTGAAGGAATAGAGGGTGCATCTGTGTTTGCGCACACACTTATGCATTATAATATCTCTTGCGTAGTTAGCTAATCTAGGTTAAGATTGGCCGCTGTGATCGAAATTCTGTCAGGAGGGCTATATATTATAGATGACACATGTTTCTTATGCGGCAATAAATAAACAATACCTATTTGCGCCATATAATTTACATAATTTAAATTACATATCCCAATTAATTATATTTGCGAGTCATCCAGTTTCATGTAAATTGCATGGTGAAATATCCAACTGAGTTCAGACATTCTCAGGCAAAACTCAATACATATTTTTATCTGCCTATTACCAGTTTTATCAAAATACTCTATTTTGCAACTCAAAGTCTCAATTTTGTTGGGTATTTTAAAATGGCGGGACATTAAGATAGAACGACACGACAGGCCTATTACGCGTCATATTATATTAGATATGATACTACTGAATACTCAACGAAGTGCAGTATAGCTGTTATAGTGTAGGTAGTGGACTAACCTGCAGATAAATATGAAGGTAATTTAGTAAATTTCTCGCTATTTAGAATTAAGTTTTCATTCAAATTTCAAGTAGTTACTGCGATAGTTCGAATCTCGAACCGACTTTCGTTACGTCGACCAATAAGACTGCATAATTATTATAGTCGTGAAAATCATCTCGTCTCAAAGACGTTCCTTGCTTAAGTCAAGGTAAGATAAGCGGTCCTCCATCAAATCTTACGGTACGTCCGACGTCGCGTCGGTCGCCAAGTTCCTTGCTAGATGATGCGGTAGCTTAAACCTAGTAATAGTAGACTTTAGTAGCCTATCCCTCGCATAATTTTAAGAAAGAAATGTCGGAAATATCGAACATTATACCATCAAATACCGAGAAATGAGACACAAAATGAAATCAATTGATACGCGTTGCGGCGTCCTCGCGGTAGTTAAGCTCTATTTTGAGTTTTGTCGTTTCTTCTCATTTCATTTTTTTTAATATCTGTAAAAATATAATGTCTAGAAAAGATTATTCAATAATTTAATTTTATTACATCCGTTTAAGTTTTGTAGTCTAGTAGGTATGGAACCCAGAAATATAGCCGTTTTATAACAACCATATCAGGGCAGCGTTTAATAAAGCCCACGCAACACGCGCGACTTGCCACCGCTTAAAACTCGATTAATCGCAGTAAGTCGCCGGTCGGACGAAGGCATAATTTATTAGTACGAGTGTACGCATATAGGGACATACTTATGTAATTACAGTAATTTTCTGCATATAATATACTGATTTCCTTAAATCTATAGAAGTTACAATGATATTCGCTAAACTACTCGTCTTTTTTATGTATGTTTTGATTATTAAATGAAAATATTTAATAAGAAACTCGCTATGACAACAGACTCGGGCGGGACTTGAACACTATTCTAATCTGAATAGATGCGGCTAAATATCAGTTTTGTACGGAGCAACTGCCTACCTGACACAAAGGGATACGATTATTTAAAATTAGACCAGTTGTCAGGATTATGAGGGGACTCCCTATATCGACTGTCAAAGATCTTCATAACAGTTCATGACAGAAATAGGTATAATAATTAACAAATATACATAATAGAAACATAAATACCTATACAAAACATAATAGAAAACGTTTTTCTAATTAATACTAGATAACAAATAATATTCAGCATTGAATTTCTAATACCTATTATTAAATATACAAGGTGCTGACTTCTGGGTGCCTGATGTACCTTTTGTGTACCTAATATTCTTTCGCCACGCGATGAGCTAATTGAAATTAATAGTTTGTTAGCTTTTTCTAGTTCTTTTCTTGCTTCGCTATGGTGTCTAGAAATCCTAAGTTTATGACCCTTAATATTCTTTTAAAAAGCCAGACTTAATTGAAATGCAATGAACGTTTTTACGATCTTAATAAATAAAAGGGACACATTATTGTCCGTTGACACAGCGGGCGGCAGACATCATGGCTTCACTATTTTTAATTAGGGCATAGACAATAAATTTCTACTCTATTTCTCTTTACTACAGTTAGGTAGTGTAAGAAAAGCATTCCTATAAGGAAAATGAGTTGAAAAACATAACTGCTTACCTAGTATTTTTTGGATTATTCTTCCATTGACAAGCTTATATAAGCTAGAGTTGTCATTTATAAATTGTTCTTAATAATATTTTTATTACCAGAGACAATATTTTTCTTTTTGTGGAAAAATAATCGATTTTGAATAGGATTTGAACCTGCGACTCCGGGTACCACTAAACTATTCGCACGTTTAGATATTCGCCTTTTACCACACGCCCTATGCGTAGAAAGAGATAATAAATATAATAATATAAAAAATTTGAACCACTTTTTACAAAAATTTGGAATTTTTGCTTACCAATTTCTTAAAGCTAGAACAGAAAAAGAATTCTTAGCCATCCTAGAGACTTAGACTACCAGTAGCTATAATAAATACTAAAATTATTAAACATGTACATTTCTTTCCTTGCACTTAGAAGGTAAAGGAGCATCTATTGAGGACATAAAATACTATTTATCCCGCCATACATTAAGAAAACTTCCAAAGTAATGGATATTTTAAGCGTAATGGAAGTTATTTAACATTTTAAACACATTTGTTTCACAGAATTATCATAATAAAATTATTTAAATACCAACTAGGTAGTTCGTTTGGTTCGCTAAATGAATTATTACAATTTCTTTGGTGGATAACATTTAGTTTTTGTTTACTGTTTATGAAAGATAATGGTTACCGCGAAAATTGTATGCGTTAGGCGTAGGAGGTCGCTTTATCGGTCGAGTCTTGGATGGGTGTCCTTCTATAAATTATGCTTCCTTCGTTACTTAGTAACCCAAGTTAGGATCTTATGCAGCTTGCAATGTATAAAAACTGGTACCTATATAGACTAATATTATAAAGAGGTAAAGTTTGTATGTATGTATGTATTTCAGGGGTAATCTCTGGAACTACCGATCCGATCCTAAAAATTCTTCCACCAATAGAAAGCTACTTTATCCCTGAGTGCTATAGGCTATATTTTATTCTAAAAAAGTTGACTTTTCAATAAAAAATAACAATATCTGTCATTCAGGTCAGAAAAAAACAGGCAATCTGGCTGCTTATCAACGTGTTTTTACGGAAAAATTTAATTTAACGCGGACAAAGTCGCGGGGAACAGCTAGTATAACATATAGTGTCAAAGAATAGAACTACCCCTACTCATACCCCGAGTGTCGTAAGAAGCGACAAAGGAAAAGATCCGGAGGATGGGCAGTAGCATCCTTCTGTGTAACACCAATCATCTGCTACTGCGATCGCCAACCTGCTTGCCCAGCGAGCGTGGCGATTATAAAATAAAAGTGGCGCGCATTGGGAGAGGCCTATGTTCAACAGTGGACTAATACAGGCTGATGATGATGATGATGATATAATATAATACCTATGCAAATTTAAACCTGCATTTTTTTTTAAATAAACCTTTTAATTTATTTGGACGCTAGACACAATGTAATAGGATAAAAAAAATTAAACTGTCAGGTTGGAGCTATTAAGTTAGAAGTCTATACCCTGTAACGTGGTGGTTTAAGTATTCGTTGTTGTCACGCAAATTAAGTATTTTGTTGGGTCTAAAAGTCTTCTATCCTGTTCTCATGAGCTTTGTTAGAAAGAGAGATATTAATGAGTTTTAAATGTAATTAATACTTCGAGAGCTTGTGCTACCGAATTAGTCACATAACGACAAATTAGGTAACTTTTCTCTCGCTTGACTGCTTTAGACATCCAACTGGCCAGAAATCAATAGATTTAAATATTGTGTCTGCAAATTGACAGCTCTAACGCATAATTACAGAATTAATTCCATTTAACATAGCATTTGCATGTTCCGCGACTAATGCGCTTGCGCAAGTAATAAAACTGTCATTATCAAACACAAACATCATCGACTAAGTAAACATAATTATTTTCCCACAATTACCATGTAATTATTCAGATATAACACGATTGTGAATATTATAATGAGCCGAGCGCGAGTACAGTCAACAATATATCTCTTTTAACAGTTTTTATTCTCCCATATATCTCGCAGAATTGTCATAAATTTCTGAGATTGATAAAATTTTTTACTTTAGCCTCATTAACTCATCACGTAAAGTTTACCAGTGCATAACTTCACTACATGTACGTTTACTTGTGTAGATGGTGCTAAAATATTGGACTCACTGAATTTCTAACAATTCTGCGAGATATAAGGGATATCATAAATAATCCTAGTTATCCACGTTCCAAGTTCTTCACGTTTTCTTAACTTCTAATAGACTCAACTGATTACAAAAAAAAATTAAAGTAATTGCTAAATTAAATGTTAGAAAGATAAGCCCGGATATACAGAAGAATAGAACGGTTTTTTGGCTAACAAGTAAATAATAATATATTCTATTCATATGAACGCATTTATTTCCAAACCACAATTATTTACTTTAATTATGATTTAACTGTAATAGATTTTACTTATAATTGGAAGGAAGGTGCATCACAAGAAAACTATAAAGATACATACCTACCACTGATTTGCCCTCGAGTGTACGCAAATATAAAAAAAAACACAAACAATTTATATAATATAATTTATATTAAGCTGGCTATTCACACGCCTGCTGCAGGAGCAATTTAGAGTGTTCTGTGTGTCTCTACTGTCTGCTGGGAATGACCCTAATTTGTCTCCCTAAGTTTTTTACCCCACATTGCCTCCTGAACACCCCACATTGCTGCTGCGGCAGACGTGTGAGTAGCCGCCTTTATAGTCTATGCAAATAAGTTAATAACATGCAATAGATCAAGTTAACTCATGTTTTATGTAAATCATTTGCTATTGATACTTGTGTTAAACCGTTTCTATTGTTGTTAATTAATCTAATTAATATGATGAAGTAGGTGTGATGGTTACTAATTATAAGTGGGAATAAAGAATAATTATATAATATAACTTACAGGTCGAATACTGGTCAAATTTCGATCGTTTTTTTTTTACCAAACAGTTTTAAGTATTAATAACACAAAAGAACTTTAAGCTAAAAAAATCAAGCTTAACAAAAAAAACTATTCACAATTAAAACAGAAAATATAAAGATAAATATTGATTTGGTATAAAACTCATAACTTTTCTCTGACTTTTCGAATTCATATTAATTACGAGTACCATTAATTACTAGAAGTTTTAAAACTTTCGTGAATTGGAATCATGTTTTAAATATTATTTCGAGTCTATTCGCGTACAGATAATTCAAAATAGTCATTATTTAACTAACCTCGACGTTTCAGTCAAGTTGCATTGACCGTGGTCACGAGAAGACAGTCTTCTCGTGACATAATTAACATAAACAACAAACATAATGACAAACATAATTATCACTAGTTGAAACGGTGAAGGAAAACATCGTTAGGAAACCAGCAAACCTGAGAAATTTTATAACGGTGTGTAAAGCCATGTCAGAGACATACGGTTTAAATTCTGACACCAGATTGTTCATAAACCATAAGATAAAGGACGAAGAACAAGAATATCGTGTTCGAATTCCCAGAAAAAAACTTATAGACACTAAACTATCTTACACACACGCCAATAATGCTCTTACAGCAAATAAATTTAATGTCGTTAAAAGCGTAAGTATCGTTAAGAAAACTCAATCAAAACAGCAATATAAACTTTACTTGATGAAACCACTTGACAACGATTTAGTACCTAACTACCTAACACATTAAAGATCCTACTCAAACATGCATGGCTAATTACATGCAATACGCTACTAACATCATCATTATCACAGCCTTTTTATGCTTAGTTGGGTACTGGCAATTAGGCCCACTACTCGGCCTTCTTAAGCAAATCGAAGCGAAAGAGAATAGGGAGTATTCCACCACGCTGACCATGTGAAAGCAATGGCCAATTTGGACATCGCCAAAGAATAGCCACCAAAGACAGTCTTTTCCAATAAAAAAAAAATGTTTCGAGTTTAAACTCATAAATACATAAAGAGAAAGAAAAAAAAAGATTTACTCATTATAATAATATTGATTTTTAATACTTACACGTTACGGTCATGTAATGCCTTAATAATAGGTTACGAGTGTCAGCTCGTATTGTATCCTTTTTCATGTTCAATTTTTTTTTTAAAACAAATAAAAAGAACCTAAAACCGTATTAAACAATAACTCAAATAAAAATCTATTTCAAAAAGGAATATAAATAATGTCATTCCATAGCTGTCCGCCGCGCGCACACTGCATGTATAAATAAAAACATATATTATAATATCCTCTCTGCTTTAGTGAATACCCACCCTTATACGTAAAGTACCGGTCACAATGATCCACATACATCACTGCTGCATAATGACATGCTAGATCATGCGTTATAAATCTATGTGCAAGCGCAGGATGGCCGAAATGTGAGCGAAACACGCAAGGGGAATTGGATCATATTTCATACTATGCTTTGCAATGATTGAGTAAAACGTTTGAGCTTTTTCTAGGCTTATATGAACAGCTTATTGAAGTCATCATAAATAATGGGGTAGCATGGAGAAGACGGCTTAGTGTATATTATAATGAATACTTGGTGATGAGTAGACCAGGTGCAGTCTGACAGATCTGTGTAATAATCAGACATCTTAAGTTTTAATACAATTTTCAAAGGGAGGAACAAAAAACTGCCCCTTCTTCATTTTAGAAGTTCGCGGGCCAAAAATCTGAAATAATCCTTATTTGTAGCTGGTTTACTAACTTAACTTTTAAGAAAAACTAAAACGACGTTTTAGATATTAACACTTTTAATAAAAATACACAAACAATAAAAGTAAGTAAGTAAGTACAAATACAATAAAATTTATATCTCTACCTTACATTTCGACTGATCCTGATGGGTCGGCACGGTACGCCGTAGATCGTGGGTTCGAATCCCATCCGTATCAGTTGTTTTTTCAAATTTCTTATTAAATATTTATGTTATTAATTGATTAAAATTATTTTATAATATCGTACGGAACCCTACGTGTGTAAGTCCGACTCGTACTTGCCTGGTTTTTATTAGTACAGCTTTAATTAAATCATTAAAAACTTATTGGTGATTTATTGCAACGTTAAGCAACGTTAAGCCTTAAAAGTACCGAGAAAATGTTTAAGATTGTTGTTGCTGATTGTACATAATGTTTTATTTCGCTCTTATCCGATCATTGAATATCTTACAAATAAGGCTATCTCTCACTTCGTCTAAAAAGTTAAAAGAATTAACTAATGTTGACTGAAAATTATTGGGATACTTTTCTACTGTCGAGGAAAGTTAGCTTTTTTGTTGTAGGTTTGGAGTGGAGTGAGAGCGACTTGGGGCTTACCTACCCCGTAGGTCGCAGTAATACGAGAAAATAATTTGTAAAATGATTATTTGAAAATACTGACGTTCGTGAATCATACCTTATGTTTAAATACATGAAGCGAAAACTATGGATGGATGAATGGGTGGTGTGAAACTTGACATAGTAAAAGTTTATATGGAGAAGAAATGCAGATAGCTAAAATTTATAAAAATATACGATTGAATTTCGAACACTGACTGGAACACTAGTTTAAATAAAGACGTGACGTGTGGGGCATTTTTTTTGAAATCTTTATTTATGTTTAGGGGCTTTTATCCGATAGATATGTCAACCTCATCGTACCTTATTACAGAATTAACTCCTAATACAACAAAATTAATTATAGTTAATTACTTAATTTAAGACGAATCTCTACTGAACGATCATTACCAAACGACATAGTGAAAATTGTTGTTTCTGGTTGTTAAAATAGAACACTAGCACTTAAAATGTCAGATTTACAATTTCTAAAACTTAACTCAATTTGAACATTGATATTCTTAGAGTATATAAGAAAATATAGAGGAACCCTATAGAAGTATGAACTGTGAGCACGGGTATGAACAACGCGGCCGCGACACGAGCTCCGTTTGCGATCATACCTCGATCGACTGCGGTTCAACTAGGCTCCACGAGCGAAAAAGTTACATTTTAGCTTATATCATGGTTGACTGCTGAGTTAAATTTTAAAAAACGTCTAGAAAACATAATTTGAAAAAATGATATTTTAACATTTGTATGGTGAGACCTGCTTTCGCTCCGCACAAGGCAATGTGGTTGACGTTATCACTCTATATTTTCTTGAATACTCTATGATTGATATTACATAAAAACTTGTAACGATCGTTTATGGTAGTTATATCATTATCAATTGAATTTCTTTAGACAGAATAATATTATGATTTATCAATTAAATGGATCATAAGTGATCTTGAGAACAGTATAAAGCTCAATGATATAATATCTACATTTGAAATATCATTCATGAGGTTTATATACCAGTTATACGACCATTCACAATCACGTGACTGTTTGTTGAAAGAAATTGACACGATAATCGGGAAAAGATAAGCAATAGAGCAAGACAAGAGACAAGGAAATCAAGACAATTTTGTTTTTACCCTCGAAGAAAAAAGTATGTCTGTGGCATCGTAAATTTTTATTTAAGTTTTTTTTAAAAAGGTGTCTCGATCGAGAAAGTTCTAAGCTAAAAAGATTTTTTTTATCGGGGGTTGTTGTGTTACTTACTTACATGATGATAAAGAACTATTTTTCTTCAAAATTTAAACACATCTCTTTTTTTTTTAGCTAAGGACACTCGATCAAGTCACCTTTTAAATAAAAAAAACTAAACCAAAATCGGTTTATCCGTTTAGGAACTACAATGCCACAGACAAACACAAAAAAACAAATACATAAGGTAAGCTTATAACACTGATAGCCTAGTGGTATGACCGTCGACTGACGGTCTCAAGTTCAATCGCAAGGCGCGCACCTCTGACTTTTCATAAATTATGTGCGTATTATAAATTAATTATCAGCTGATGAAACCAGCACACCTGAGAGATTTTTCAGTGTTGTGTAAAGCCATGTCAGAGGCCTACGGGCGGTTTAAACTCTGACACCAGGTTGTTCATCAACCATACGATAAGAAGAAGAGGTTTATAACAGTGTTTACGGCGGGAAATCCAGCAAGGTAATATATAGCTACCGTAAACCGTAACATAGTTTCATCCATAACGATAAAGTTACCTATCAGATACGGGTAGCCTCGAACGTGATTTATAGGTAATCAAACGTCTTTAATTGATCGAATCCTATTGATAATGAAACTATTCATTAGTTTTCGATTCCTATTTGCACAATGCGCACCGATGTCCATATTGGTTAGAGCATGAATCTGTGGTACTCGATTGACAAGAACACGAAATAGACAAGGTAGGTATAACATGGATTCGTGTCCTTCTGCATAGGTAAATATGGTTGGTGGTTTGGTGAAGCGCCAATGATACATTTTTAAATATATCATTTGGTAGTGGTGGTAGAAACGAAAGCAGTTTTTGCCAATAACAAAAAACTTGATGACCTGACCTGACCTGCTGGGGTCCGTAATTGTCATCTATTATTAGCATTTAGCATAAGGGGTAAGACAGAGATATTTTAAAGTTGAAAATTTTATTACACATTTTTTTTCAGTTTTTCTTGAAAGTTTAGCAACCCAGCTAGGTATTATTGAGAACTATTTAAATTTTTTTGGTCCGCTCGCTTAGGAATGGAATATTTTTTGTGACATTTTAAGGTACAAGTCAAAAAGTCCTTAAAATATATAAAAATATTTTCTTTACCAATAAAGCCAGCCTTTTTTAATGATACCTATCATGTTAGATTATAAAGAATCTGTGTATAAGGTTCTATTTTTGCCATTTGGCCCTTAAACCCTAAATATTATCTCCACAACTATATCAAAAGCTACTGTTTGTCTTAGCGACGGATACGTCAATCTTTTTTATTTAACACCTATAATAAAAGGGCTCAAAGAGGATCTATAAACATACTACCTAACTTTAAAATAGTCCATAATCATAAATTTCAAATAATCGTGATCTTCACGTGGCTTTAACGATGTACTTTTAATTAGTACCGACTGTTCTACTCACCTCGTAAAAGTATATGGGCGTGATCATAGACTACATTACGCGCTTGAAATATACCACCCTTTTTAACTGAAATGATAGGCAGAGTGATTCTTTCTTCATGATTCCCATGAAGCAGAGGGCGAGATCCTTTTAATCAATAGGCTCGCTGAGAATTTGCAGATGGAAATGGCATAATAAACATTGCTCGAGCTGAAATTTAACACCGACCCTCGTACTCACGGTACGGGATCCTCGTACGGGATCTTGAGATAAAAATAACCTGGAAACAGTATTCTTATGACTACACAAGTGTGAACACAGCTTGGACCTAGTGAGGAAGTTACTGGTCAAAATGTTGTTTTCCTTTTTTTTTTACTTATTATTCTATAATTTGTAGGCGATGTTTATGTGAATTACACGTTATATTTTTCACATGTTATAGCACGTACTATAGCACTTGTAAGCTTATTAAGTATATTTATAATATATACCTATATAATATATTTTTCCTTATTAATAAATATATTTGTAGGCTACTTACTTGATTGTAATCAATGAAGGAAATCTTGTAAAAAATGATGGCAAAAAAATACTTAATATAAATTATTATTAAAACAATAAATTATGCACACGTGATAAATCAAACAGCTATTATTATAAAAGGTGACGTTGACAAAATTATATAAGTGTGGCTTTAGATGAAATTACGAATGGTTCACGGTTGTCGCGCGGCTGCGCGGTCACGCGGCAACGCGACTCGTTAGCCGCGCCGCGATTTATTCGCGTTACTGTCGCCTCACGTTATGTTATTTATTATTTTATACAAACCGCTTGATTTATTTCGTGTCTGTTCAATGGAGAATTTGTTAGAATTAGAATTGCACCCACTGGTGTGTGGGTGTCCTTTAAAAAGTGGATCATTAGCTTCTGAGGTAATCTTATAATGCAATTAAGAAGGATATATTGCAGACACTTAGTTGTAGATGATAAATTAATAAAGATTAGGATTTGATATTTTTATTATCATAATTTATTGAGTTATCACTTGTAGATCAAAATGTTTTCGCTTTTAACTGTTATTTTTTCTTAGTTTATAACAACATTCACACTCATTAGGTACTTGAAGGTGCTTTTTAACACTTTTACCGAAAACAAATCGAATACGAGCAGGATTTAAATCAGCGACCTCAAAATAAAAAACAAACAAAACCTCTTTCTTCTTTTTCTTTCTTTCAAACCGCTGTAATGCTAAATCACCATTAGTTTCAGCCTTTATGGATATAAAAGCCGATATATATTAAATCTGCATGATACAAAGATTTGTGAATCACCGGTAATTTTCTTATATTTTTCTACCCAAAGTAGGTAACGGGAATTACAAGCAACAAATCGTATTAATAATAGCAGTATAACTATAGTTGAATGTGCTGTTATAAAACCAGTTCTTAATAAAGAAAACTTTAGTATTCAAGACGATATGCGTTTGGAAAAATTGCTGCAGACTTTTTGCTTCATTTTCTAATTCAATATTATAGCTGTGGCCAGCAATTTCTAAGGCATTTGATACTTTGTATGCTGCACATGAAACGTTTGAAAACAGTTAATGATAAATGAATACACGAACAGCCTACTTATCAGCACTCATTATACCCATAACTTGAAATAAAAGCATTCGGAGGCTACTCAAAGGCGGGATCCCAATTACAACGCAGTATTCCTGTACAAATGTTGCTTATTCCCTTATCGGGCATGCGTTACCCACAGACATGACTTATAATTATCCAGTGCTATATATCACTTTTTTTGCCATGCGTGCGTACGCGTTTGCAATTGATTCGGCGCGTTCACGCGATCCGGCAAGATTTCTACTCGCCAATTGCACTGCAAAAACGCACCTCCATTTACGCGGCTCGGCACGTCTGGCGCCTCTACGCACCCCCCGCCCCTCCCACGCCGCGCCCGGCCAATCACAGTAATCTATTCGAAATTAGAACTTCACGCGCGCGATTACAATCAAAGAGTGTGGTTTGCGCGGGAAACGATGCGGCGCCATGTTTGTTTTTTCTTTCTAATGTTCCTTTTCACGCGATATCGTTAGCATTCGATCGCGAAATAATATTTCAAACTTCAATTACACTATCCGTCAAGTTGATTCTCTGGGGGCAGCAATTTTGTCATTCAAAATCGTTGAAACCAGTTGGTGGCCCGTTATGGGATTAATTAATGGACCGCTGGTTGCGGGGCGGCCATAAGCCGATGTAAACTACTCGGTTGGTTGTCTCACATGTACAAGAAAAACGTTGGAAGCGCGTGTCTCGATCGTGACTACATCAGTCAAATCTTCGCTTGATATTCAAGGGATAGCATTCGTTACGACATGAGACAGCGCGTGCGACTCTTATACGTATTACAGATTATTTGCTGAATATATTATTGTAATGGTACAGTTATTACCTTGTGTTTACATGGAATCATTAAGTTGTTTAAGAAAATTTGTGGAGATCACATAAATGTCTTATTAACACCATACCCACTGAATATCATGACATTTATAGCTAAACTATTAAAGCAATTGGATGTTCACCGGCTTGCTCCCTCAAAATAAAACAAACAATACCAGACACATCAGCTGAAGTATAACCCGTAATGAACACAACTGAACAGAAAACTATAACAGACGGCACACAATCGGAGTCATCATAAATAAAACTAGACTAAAGCCACGTAATTTTGTTGGCACAATATTTATCACATAACACAATATACGACAACACAATGCGACCAATACGGTATACATTTTGTAATTAAGCTGAGAAGCTACACAATCATATCCTTTGTCCAGCAATACATTACACGACAGCATACTATAGCAAAACTAACTTGATTTTAACATTCACTCATTCCAAATTCATCTCTAAGCGCATCAAAATTAGACTGCAATTTCGGATTCCAATTGCAAAAATATATTTGTCGTGTTTGTACGTAAAAGGCGTTCCAAATCACGCAGGCAACGTTGCGTTTAGTCCGCACAGACAATGCTAATAAGACAAGTGCTTCGTACAACGGAACGCAGATGACAGGTTACAATGCTCAGTATTAAACTATTGGAGTGTTTGTTAAAATTATTGTGGAAATACTTTACGTAGGTAATAGACTGGGTATTGAAATTCATTGTGAATCCTATCTTGTAAACCATAATTAAGTATATTATACGTAAAATGAAGATAAATGTCTGAAAGGTTCATAGTTTGAATAAAAAGATATCGTTCAGATACGCTTCTTAGAATTTTGTGTAACGGATAAAGTTTTGGCTAAACATAATTATTTAGACACAAGTTAATGTAATTAACATTTGTGTCAGACTTCGATTAGGTTAGGTTCGTTAGGTAGTTCATATCTATAAGTAGATACTTAAACAATAGAAACAAAAAACTCAGAATTTACACAATATCTAAGGTCAATCATAGTGTAACGTACACCTTTTGTAATTTTGCCGCTGACTTGAATTTCATAGCGATTAATTATAATTATTTTCTTGTATGCACGAACTATTAAAACAAAAATAATTAATTATATCATCAAAAAAAAATGTTTTTCTATAATATTTCACACCAGTGTCGATGATGCTCCGTAGAGATGAATCCTTGGGATGTCCTCCCAAAAACTTTTGGACCTCTGTTAATGGGCAAGAATAATACTTCACCAGTAGGCGTTCGTGTATCCATTGTAATATTTTGAAAACTAACCCATTCAACCATTTTAGTCGCAGTGTAGGAACCATTAGTTTTTATGTGGTAACCGTTTCTCCACAGCGACCAAAATGGTCGTATGGGAAGGATATAGAAATCCGTAAAACCCGTAAACGACATTCTAAACTCGGCCCCCCCAAACACAACATTTTCAGTGATAATTATTTATGACTGGTCCGATATACTGCACCTTTGTATCTCTTCAAACTGCCCATAATCGGATTAAAATAGATTTTTCGAACACATGATCGAAATTCTTCGGTACCTAATTAAACTTAATGGACCACGTAATAATCCTTACATAGGTAGGTACTTACCCATTTTTACACCACTTATTTAAACCTTGTAAGGAGACTATAAAAATATATAAAAATTATACATCATTTAATTAATTAGAACTTTGAACAAGACCGACGCAAACATTTTTAATATAACCTTTAAATTAGATATTTTTAACAGAACATAGAATAATTTTTCTTTGTTACCCAGCCTTCATATTTTTTATTTAAGACGTTTTCTATTGTTCTGTCGATTAACTACATTCGGCCTGTCAAATTAATCATTGGACGCATAAAATTAGGTACGTAATGAATGCGTCTGAATATAACGATTTCCATCGATGGATTACAACCATGTTGTAAAACCAACTTTTGTAGAAATAGAGCAATGATTCTAAACCTACATGATAATTATTTAATCTAAGGCTACACCAACAATAAAATATCGTTGAAAACAAAAAATATATCTTTTGGCGGCATTTTAAGGCGGCCATTTATCATAGACAAACCGACAAAGGTCTTATTTTAAATTTACGTTAGTTTGCTATATTTTTTTAGTTCGCCAACATTGATTAAAGTGGAAAAGTATTTATTTAACTCAAGAAATGCTAACGGCTGTGTCGAATGGTAAACTTATTGTTTCCGTTTAACATGTGAATCATAATGAAAAGTAATAAAACGGGTGATAAATTAGAATAATGAAACTCAAATAAGGTTCCACTCCATTGAGTGTTTATTGGTATTCCGGGAACGAAAACGGTTAGAAAGGTACATAGAACTATTTGAAAAGAGGAGTATTTTAAAATAGTTCTAGGTAATCTAATGCTGATTTAGATGTTCTGCTGCCTTTAACTGTCATTTTTATTGCTTGTCGGTTGTCAAGCTAGTATAATGATCCTGAACCATAATGACTAACAGCTAAGTAGCACAGAATTCAGAGCTCTATCAGATAGAAATAATTGTGCGCTGCTGAATGTTTGCGTTCGACGTTTATGAGATTACCTAGAACTTAAATCTAGATTCAATGTTCAATGGTTATCAAAGACCAAAGTGAAGCCATTTCAGAGTCGTTTACTTTTATTACTTAACGCAATATTCTAAGAAGGGTAGGCAGGATTGTTTGGACCAACATTTTGCCAATTATGATATAAGACTCGCTCCGTGCTGTCAATTTAATGATGAACTTTGCTAAACCTCGGAATTGAGCTCGTGCTTCTTGCTCAGCACTTTTAGCAGTTTTAAGCTTTTAACCAATTGACTAAGGAAGCAGACAAACGTTTGTAATTTTACCTTTTCGCTATTTACCGCTATCGCACTTTGAAAATAATATATGAAATCATCTGAAATTTGAATATGGTAATGGAAAAACTTAATTACATCGTTCATTACCATTTTCTCTTGTTTGTGGATAGTTTTTAGTTCACTTAGTAGCATAAGCTTATTATTTTAAAAAAAGAAAAAAAAATCTATAGTTAATTTTCGACCAATAAGCGATCTCTAGTAAACATAAAACCTAAACCATTTCAGTATATTGTCTTCCACCATAATACGTCAACCCATACATGTTTTTGAACCCAAAATATACCACATCGCATGCATATTACCTAGGCTTTATTGACAAGGATTAAGGCTTAAAATGGTCTGTTTTGGGTGTTTTAGACTTGGTAATATATTACAACAATGATGGAGGAGTGTGTCAGGAGGCGGGAACAAACACGAGTCGTTCGCGAAACTATTAACAATTGTACGACACATAGACTATTGTATGATTGTTACTTTTGATTTGTGAGATTACATTGTGCACTCCTTATTTAGAAAATTCAACCTTAATACTTTGTTTTACGATTGAATTTTCGATAAAAATTCGTGGTATTATGACAATATTAAGTTTAATACCCAATAGTGTCATTAGTCCCGTATCTATAGTAGAGTTTACTTTATGTCTTCAGTTGTCCTTAAAGGACAAAGCGTTAGTCTAATAATGACGAGTAATAATCTATACATATAAAATGCTTTGTCCTGAATGACTGACTGACGGATCAACGCACAGCCTAAACCGCTGATCGTAGAGACCTGAAACTTGGAGGGTGTATTCTTTGTATGACGTAGGGATCCGATAAGAAAGGATTTTTCGAAATACTACCTCTAAGGGGGTGAAAAACGGGGGCAAAGTTTGTATGGGACAACGTGATTTCTTGGTCCAATCTACTTCAAATTTTGCATAAACATTCTTTTACAGAATTAATGGAACACGTGTTTCGTATTTTATTAAAACTCATCGCCTAATGGGGTTAAAAAGGGGTAGAAAGTTATTTTGGGGGTGATTTGCATCGAAATTGATATCAATACTCCTTAGTGCTTTTGATTTAAACAGGCTTGGTGCAATGTAATATCTTTTAAAATTGGAATGTCAAATATAAATTGGATTCTTATTCGAAAGGACATTGACAGGGTTTGGACCAAGTGCTGCCCAGGAATGAAAGTACCTCCAGTGGTATCGCATTATATTTACTCAAAAAAATCGCCCCAGGAAAAAATAAGTTTTGTCGTTAATAATTATTTTTCATTAAATTATGAGTAAGTATGGGATGTTTTTCTCTCCAAAATACATAAATCTACATCTAATATATTTTTAAAAATTGTCCTGTAGCGTCAAAAGCGGTACAGGAATGGAAAAATCGGGACGGAAATATTCATAAATATATATTTTATTCAAAATCACAGATTTTATTGGGATCAATCTCATTACTTAATTGGGGTTGGTTTCTTTTTCCAGTAGGGCTGAAAAGCGGGATGTCCCGCCAAATCGGGACATCTGGCAAAATACAAAAATCTGTTCTATTGTGTCTCGCTTGCGCCATGCTATTCGTCTTCTGTCTAAAAAATTCAGCACAATACCCTATTTTTCTCTTGACTCCTGGGATAGATTTTGAAGCGCTTCGGTTTACTGATTACTATTGGCCTAAGAAACAAAATATACTATGTGTTCATTCTGGGCAGCACTTGGTCCAACTTCCATACAAAGATTGCATAATGTCCTTTTAATTTTATTATTTTGTTCTTCTATATTTGAAAGAAAATCTTACCTTATTTTCCTTGATTTTGCTTTGTAAATTCCTTGGAAATCTCTTAGATTATTATTAGGTATTATATTAGCGAATATTTGCGATTGCTATACCGACAATAATGTAATTCGCCCTGTACCTAAGTTTGCTTATACAATGACACTAAAAGTAGTGGCGTCGACTCAAAGCAGCACAATTTGTTGATTAATAGATTATATATTAATTCGATTCACATAAATAAATTTTGTTCATAATATTCTTTATTCTACGTGAGCGAAGCCACGCGGGAAAAGCTAGTAACCTATAAAGCTTGACTTTTACATCATAATTAGAGCGTGGGGCCATGGCCATGACCCCGGGCGGCATATGATAGATGGTTGAAGTGTTTTTTTTTTTTAAATTACTCGAAATCGCGTATGTAAAGTGCCAAGCGAAACCGCAAGGATGCGAAAGAGAAGAGGCGAGATGACGTCTCTGATATGAAATGATATGATGAAACTTTGAATGCACTAGAAAAACTGACTAAATAATGAAATTGGGGGGAGACGGCAAATTTTCAGTTTGCCCCGGGCGTGGCGGCAAAATCCCACGCTACGCCACTTGTTTGCCCAGTGTGGTGTCGGGGAAGAATAAAAAAAGCCGACTAAGACTAAGGTCACAAACTAACAGCAATCAACATCTAAGCTGCTTCTGGTGGGAGGCTTCCGCCAGCCATGGCTACATGGCAACTAGCCATAGTTACCATCCACTGGACAAAGTTTTGCCGCTCCAAGCGACTTTTTCGTCTTCCGAAGATTTTCCGTTCCCCAGATTTAAAGGTCTCAGATTCGTAGCCAAGGCCCGCACCTCTGTCTTTTCGCAAGTTATGTGCGTATTATAAATTAATTATCACTTACTCCGTGCCTCGGAAATCACTGATCTCTCTCCGGTCGGGTCAGATTGCCGTCCCATCAGACTATGCGACTGAGCTAGGGAATAGAGAGTGCACCTTTGTTTGGCGCAGACACTTGTGCATCATAATATCTCCTTTCACGCAGAATACGCGTTATGACGTGGACCTGCGGAAAATAGCCGGCCATACCAATATAATATCTCCTGTGTAGATGGATAGTAACCGCTGAGATTTGCCGCTGTGACCGAAATCTGGTCAGGAGGACATTATTATCTTATATACCTTACGACATCTCCTATATCACCCTCATGCCTTAGAGGCAACTAGCGTAAATATCAATGATATATCTAAGTATAATCCCAAAGTGTCGAGCACCATGTTCTAGTGCGCAGAACACATAAATACTGAGCAATGCGCGTTCTTACCGTCTCCCGCGCATGTTTACCCGCTTCTGTGTGTATACGCAACTGCACGCGCCACGCACAACGCGCATCACCGCTTGAAATGGTAAACTGTAATAGAAGTTATTGGCTGGCGCAAGTTAAAAACTTTTGGCTCGAAAATAAATTATTCGACATTTAAAATCTTAATTCAACGCTGTAATCTTTGCACTTGCCAAATATTGACGCGCCCATTAAAAGTCGAGACATGAGACACAATAGGAATCCCATTGTTACGTGCCGCTGGTATGCAACGAACTTTTCAGGATAAATTTAAACAAACCACCAAACCGATCCGAGCTACCATCGATTGATCATGCAACGAGACTATTATATACTTGCATATAATTTTTTAAAGGTGTACCTATTGTATTGGAACGGAAGAAGAAGAATCTTGTATATCTACTTGTGGGGATGTGAAAGGGAATGTGGAATTGAAAAGAATTTGAAACTTTCTCATTATGAGGAGGAAAAAGAGGAATTCTGATCAACTCTACTTATTGGACCATCTGAAAATAACTGTCTGGTAGTGCTATCTACTTATCTATGAACCTTGGTCTTGAATTAAGCAGTGATAGTCTAGTGGTATGACCGTTGAACTACCAAGTCAAAGGTCAAAGGTTCGAAACCCAGGCACGCACCTCTGTCTTTTCGGATTTATGTGCGTATTAGAATTAATGATCACTTGCTAAAACAGTGAAGGAAGCCATCGTGAGGAAACCAGCACACGTATGAAATTTTTCAGTAAAACCATGTCAGAGGCGTACAGGGTGGTTTAACCTCTGACACCAGGTTTGTCATCTTTACTTGAATTTAGGATGAGACATTCTGTAATACCTCTGATTCTTTTTTAATACGATCTGTAAGTCTCTTATTACTTGGACCACACCCTATAAGTATGGTTCCAAGATCACGGGTCGCGCCAAATTGTCCCATTGGCGGCTCATTGTTGGGACACTTTGCCGCAGAAATATCCCACATTGTTATACTATAAATGGTCACCCTTTATTTCGTATGCCAACTACTGTCTACTTTCAAATTGACTGTAATTTAAGATTGTCTTGATTTTAATAGTGGGAGCTGGCTCAGAGAGATTTCTTGCAGGAATATTTTATGAAACTTTTATGCAAGTATTTTTGTTTCGTTTTTTGATAATTCTGCAGCGCATTACGTGATACGTCAGCTCAAATCAAATCATGGATACCTAAATATTGACCAGTAATATTTAGGAAGTGTTAAGTTTGAGATTTGGAATAATTAAAGTTTACATAAAGAAGAAATGCGGGATGCTAAAATTTATTGTTTAGAAAAGAATTTCGAAATTTAGCTTATATAGGTACTATAATATAAATATAATAGGTAACATTGGTACCATGTGGTTTGAATAGTGGTAAGAATAGAGGCCGGAAACAACACGGTACTATTTATAGTTCTATAACCACCCTTACTTATCCCACGGGTGTCGTTAGAAGCAACAAAGGGAAAAATCTGGAAGATAGGCAGTAGTAACCTTCTGTGTACCTAATAGTAACGATCTGCTACTGCGATCGCCAATCCCTTGCGCAGCGTGGCGATTAAGGGCAAACAACTAATGAACGCACAAAATAAGTGATGTGTATGAGAATGTCTAAAGGCCTATGTCCAGCAGAGGACTAATACAGGCGGTGTGTGTATACAAACAACAAAAAAAATCATATTTTAGTATTTACAATATAAGTAAATAGGTATCTATAGATTTGTTAAAGTGCTTGAAGGAAATAAACCAAAACCATCAAATTAACCACCAGAAATCTTAATACCACGCAGTTGGAAGTTTTCAGTAACACATTCAGAAATAGAATGCCATATTGGGAGTATAGCCGACATAGGATTTTCCAATGAATAAATTACCGTGTCAAGTCAGCAGGCCAGACATTTGCATCGAAGTAGTAAATTGAACAAATTTGAAATTCATCGATCCGACATAGTTTCAACACTTGCTGAATTAAATTCCCATAACAGGGATTTATATGTCTCCTATTACAATTCCGATCTGGATATGAAAAATACAATACGCTGATTCCCGACGAAACCATAAATAGACAACACAAAGCATTTTCATTCCCTTTTTGAAAAAGCTTCGGCAGAAACAACGCAGAATTTGATTTTTTTAAAGCATTCTAATTCTTTTTATGAAATTACGCTTCTGGAAGCCTATTGTTCGTTCTGTCATAAATTTTCAAAACTTATCAAAGTTGAGTCCAAAGGAAAAAAAAAAAAAAAAAAAAAAATTGAGTCTCCTCATAGTTACAGATTATGTAGATAAAACAGTTCTATACAAAAATATTACAATTACATTACAATTTATAGGTACTACACTTTATTTATACATATATACGAGCTCATTGCAACATTGCGCTTCGGTGCAAAAGCACAAATTGTTTCGGTTGATTTAAGAATATGGAATTTTCTATTAGTAAAATAAGATGAGGATTGGTATGTACTATATAGTTGAAGAGTAAGCCCCCTGTTATGTCCATCAATGTAGTAGCAGTGGTACCATACATTTTAGGCATGACGGGCATGACGGCTTGTTTAAAAGTACCTACAAATAAAGTTTTTTTTTTACTTCAATATAGCCTTTAAAAAGATTGTTACTTCGAAGAGGTACGCCACTGAAATGTAAGTAATCTTTCGAATTAGGTCATTAATTTCTCTGATTAACAAGCGTGTTCTTTTACTACTCAATAATGTAGGTAATCAACAACTTTGTATATCAATCCTATTAATTTATTAATCTTAAAAGGAACTTTACTAATTGATGAAATAACTGCTAGCAATCAGTAATAAAATCGATTACCAAGTAATAAATTGTCCCGCGAGTTTAGAATTCTCAGAAGCTCTACAATGTCTATGAACCACTTAACTTTTTTTAAAAAGCAAAGTTGCAACAACTTTTAAAGGATTATTTACAAGTTTTTTTCAATGATCAAACAGCTTCATCCACCTTATACAAGATAGTAATTGCCTTATAAGCGAGTTTACTCGATTCTAGAAAAAACTTAACATGAATCCTGCATTACTGCTGAATACGGAAAACTGTTATTTTCTCGCACACTATTTTGAACTGTAATTCATTTACATTAGGTATATATTTCTATGACTATGTTGTTAAATATTTTATGTTATATTTAGGTTATGTATCCACTCTAGAACTGTTTTACAAGTTAAATTAATGATTTCAAATAATTATCTGCGTGCTATAAACTTCACACACAATCATGGAAAACTTCACAGACTTTTGCATTAATTTATTTCTAGAAGTAAAAATATTTTAAATATTTTTGAAATTATCATAATTTTGGTGTTTTTACAGAAAACGTAGTTCTAACGTTGTCTGTTAAAACTCACCAAATTTTTTTCAAAAGTTCTTACATAAAATTCGTCATCTCAATATCACTGTGATTTCCTTACAATGTTTGCCTTCACCATTTCAAACAAGTTATAATTTTTTAATATGCAAACTTCTGCGACCAAATGTCATTCATACTCGCGAGAGTGCGTCCCGTCACTACTGCATGCTAGCAACCTTCCGTTTGTCAGCATCATCAAATACGATTTCAATATCCGCAGTTTGTCCAAACCCAAAAAAAACTCATTTTTGCACTTATCACTTGCACAAGCTAACTATCGGAAAAATTTTACGTGGATTTAGAACAAAAATGTAATGATATATTTGAGCAAAACATTGAAAAACGGCGACGAAACGTCCGCAAATCCGAAGAGACGAATGAAAGGTTAAAAAAACAAGTTCAGCTTCTCAGCACACATGTAAACAGAGTTCTAATATCAAAATAGAAGCTAGGAAATGAAATATTCTAACAAGGTGTACAGACATAACAAAGAGTAGCTCCGGGCGGTTTTCATTACGAAGCAAGCATAATGACACACCGCACCGACCTTTGGGCTCTGAGGAAATCCCTAGCTTTGCTGCAAATAATCGTTATGTTATTAATAGTTAGCGGTAAAGATTGGGTTTAGTTGCAATTCTATGACCTGGATAGCAAGTTGCTCAAGTGCCTTTGATGTGAAGTTTCTTAGATTAACTTGTGAGATAAAATTACTGGCCTGTTACAAGGATGGATCGAGGAGGCCTGAAATCTATTTCGGGTAGGTTTTGTTAATTTTTGACTAGTCGTAGGTACACAAAGCTGAGAAGGCATTGCGACTTTAATAAAACTTTAATAAAACGAACGATGATGTAAACAATAATAATTAGTAATTAATAAGATATATATGGCTGGATCAACGGCTTGATGCAAAGGGAGGTTCTCCTGGACACGGCTCGCATAGTCAGGAGGTTCCTCTTACTAGTGCCCTGACCACCGGTAGCTTGGACCCTGTTCCCGATACCGGTGGGCTACTAGATATATTTTATATTTTTAAATGTATATTTTTAATGTTTTATATATATTTAAAAATGTATTGTATATGTATTGTAAATGAATAAAGAGTAATTAATAATAAGTTTAATATTGGTTTAAGAAAGAAATGGAAACTTCTGTTATTTGTAGAGTTTGAATTTGCGACAATGTGTAGAAAATATTCTAACTATTACACGGTACCGACTTTGGAATATAACAAGCTAATTGAAGATGGACCATTCACTACATCTCGGTAGCATGGCAAGGCAAGAAGCAATCATTAACTACATCTTAAATTAAATATAAAATCCTTCTTAGTAGAAATGTCATTACGTTTATTTAACAGGACTCCTTGTCTGAATTTTATGGCACCATTAATGAGGCATTTACCTACGTAATTAGAGTGTTATGGTCAATCGATGGGTATTCTCACTCCTACGCTAAGGTTAAGTTAAGTAATACCATAAAGTTAATTTTATGAAGATTAAGTTGCAGTGACTAAATAGTTAAATCAGTTTAGAACTTTTTCTTCCGACCTAGGTAGTTTTTAAACGGGATGAACTGGACTCATACCTGAATGGCTGGTCTCAGATTGCTCGAAACAAAGACAAGTGGAAGAAGGGAGGCCTTTGCCCTGCAGTAAGACGATATAGGCTAAATAAAAAAAATACTTATAAATCATCTGAAATGCATGGAGCAGTAATTCTTTAAAAAAAACGTTAACATTTTCTTTTATTAAAAGAGTTTGCTCCCATAGAGTTTTTACTAGTCGCTGTAAAAATTGACAAACTGATGGCTCCAATCGACGCATGAGCGACGTGGTTGATGTCCGTAGACGTCAATCAAGAACACCAGTCCACCTGCACTAAGTTCGCTGCTGTTTTTAACTAACTTCTTCTATAACCACGGTTCCTAACCAGGGGGTAATTACCCCTGCGGTAATAAGGTGGTAATAGATAACAAAGACCAATAAGATCCAATCAAGCGGCGAGCGAAAAATACACTGAAAATTACTTCATTTAAATTTCTCTACCATGTCGTCCCCCAGAAGGCGCTCGCGCAGGCCCAAAGACGTTCGACCGCACGCGGCCTTATAGCGCCTGCTATAATTTTTCTTCGTGTAAAAAGCTTTAACACGCCACTTATTCTAGATACATGCGTTATTTTTACCGGTTACTGAGCTATCTGCGTTGACCGTTAGTACAAGGTAATTTCTACGTGTATTTGCATAATGTTGCGCTTGCGTCTGTACCTATTATGTGTTCTTGGTAAACGTTCGATGTATGTAATTATCGTTGTCCTATAAAAAGATTAATTTCATTTTAATATATAGGGCTGTAATTTTTTTTTATAATCGGAAACAGCAATCAAAAATTTTTTGACATTCAACTGAAAAGTACATAACATAGGTTGACAAATTATGCAACTACGCATGCGTACTTCAGAGCGCGAAGCTTAAAGTACAAAAAATAGTTTTCATCACAAATCAGTTTATTTAATTCCAAAATCAGGTTACAACTAAAATCAGCAATATCTATAACCCACGTATAACGTCCGGGAAAACAAGTAATCATTAGCAGTTTATAATGTTTAGTACATTGATACCATCTTTCAGTCACATAAAGACAATTAATTAGTGCTATTATACCACGCCTATGGTCAGATTCCCTCATTTATGAAACAGTAGCTACAATGTTGTTCACATATATTGCTTAGAATTATAAATTGGAATGTCTTTTTGCTTTAAACGGCTATCCGTCTTTAGTGTAATCTAGGGTTATTTTTTATTGGTGGCGCCGTGGCGCCTTACATTAGAATTTATTCTTGTGGCTTGGAGGGCAATGGTCTCCTCCTGTGACGTTGTCATGATCCAGAAGGAGACCGCTGAGCGAGATTAAGAGAGAGCCGATCCAGTTTGCAGATGGAGTGAGCGTCGAAGGGGGATTGGCGCTCTACTTGGCCTGGTTTCCCGGATCGAGCTCAAGAGTGACCACAGGAAGGGTACCGAGTTATCGATAGTCCTGAGTTGCAGGTGCCTATTCTACAGAATATTTTTTAAGGGGTACGGGAATTTTGATGGATGACTGATCTATATTCCTATCCTATATTGAGTTTGCAAATTCATTACAATTTAGCAACTTAAAACGGTTCCGTTTATGGAAGGTAAATTTTCAACTTGAATATAGAAAAGATTATTTACCAGGGCTTTAGATGCCAGACCAAGTAATCATAGAACAGCCGCTAGGCATGTCACGTTCATATTCAATGTGTTGCTTTTCAGCTTGTCAGTGGCTTGACGTCTAATTAAACCACGATTAAACCCCTGCCGATTACCCGACGCAAGGGCACTGGCTACGAAGAGTAAGAGAAGTCACGGTCCCCATCTCCAGATATCACCTTTTTTTATTTTAAGCCAATATTTTTGACTACTAAAGGCGGCAAACAGGCATTTTATCTTGTAATTACAAAAACGACGATAGACAAACATGTTACTCTCAGCTCAGACATGTTACTGGAGCAAGATTTTGTAGGAAAAAGGAATATCTTTCTGTTATCCGCACAAGATAAGCGAGATAAGCCTTTTGTGACATTATCTACGCAAAGTTCCTTGAAACTTTGTCGGTGTTTTACAGCAAACACAGATATGCCCAACGAAATAGATTTTATTTAGTTTTTTTTTACAAAACAGGATTTTCCTCTATATCGTGGATGCAGTTACCTAACAATGTCATAATGCACAAACAGCCAGAATGGGACAATTATCTGTCCATAACAAAAATATTTGTCCTGTGCGGGATTGAACCCGCGACATTTAAGCGCAGAAGGCTCATTTTATTTGATTGATTGATTTGAAAGAAATCAAATTAATTTCGTATGCAATACTTAGCCATTTAAACAATTAAGTTAATATCAACTAGATTTAGTATTAATTTACTTTTTTTCTATCATTCCAGATATGCCTGAAATACGCTACGGTTGATCATGGTAAGAAGTAAAAATATAATTATGTAAGTATATCAATCGATGTAGGTGTTAATAATTGGCTTAATCATTTGAACATTCAAAATGAAACCGAAATTAACTTACTCTCCACAACTTATTTTTAACAAGATAAATGTTCTAAAATCGTACCGAAACTACTCCATGCGTAAGGCTAACCACCCTTCTGATCTAGAACCTCATAGATGTTTCGGCAAACAAAAACCCTTCGGCGTTCCAAAATATCGGTCGATCACATTTGGGTATCTTTTAATCTAAAACAAAATAGGCTAAGTAAATAAGTATTTTTAAATAGACATCTTCAACAATGGCGGTCAACTTTGTTAGTGGTTCAAGTACTTTATGTAAAGCCCAGATGCCAAGGTGTTGACCTTTTTTTGAGAGGGCTTCTGCTCCCCCCAGAACTTAATTTTTGGTGCCCTGTGATAACCGCATCGCATAATATAGGCACCAAGTGCTCCAAGATAAACTACAATCAGACGGCCTCGTTGTCAAAATAACTACCTTTATCATTATAGTCCAGTCATTTGGTAGTTTTACCTGGAAAGTTTTTAGGGAGTCATGAAAATTGGTATCTTTATAGATTTTGATGTGCTCTTTCCGAATTTCGACTTTGCCACCTCGTAACTTTTGCGCATACGCCGCCATCTTGGAAAAATGGTGCCAAATTGCAGTTTTTCGACAATATCTCATTTCCTACTCATTTTACGATAAAAATACTTTAGACAACATTAAAGCTGAGAAAATTTCCTACAATTTATGCCTTAACATTATTTTTCTACAATCAATAGTTTTGGCGTACGAGCGTCGCAAAATGTACTAATGAATTTCAACTTGTCGCTAGCAATTTGCATCCAGCGGTTACCTACGACTCTAATGATGTCGTCGGTCTACCTGGTGGGGGCTTTATCGGTTATCGGTTAGGCCTACCCCACCATAGAGTATAATAGCACCCACTTATAACATCCCAAGGGTGACATAGAAAGCGACTAAGGGAACAACTGCAACAACTACTCTGCGATCCCCAAGATCCCCTGCCCCAAGCGTTGGGAGAGACTTTTTTTTTTTTTTTTTGCAAATAGTCCACAGCCCCAAGCAGCAGTGTCGTAAAAAAAACGCGCCGTGTACCGTTAGTTATAAATAAAAAAAAATGGAAATACGTTTTTAGCCTAAACGCATGGTTAAGTACACTTTGCGGCGCTCGTATGCCAAAACGATTGATCGTAGAAAAATATTGTTAAGGCATAAATTGTAGGAAATTTTCTCAGCTTTAATGTTGTCTAAAGTATTTTTATCGTAAAATGAGATATTGTCGAAAAATTGCAATTTGGCGCCATTTTTCCAAGATGGCGGCGTATGCGCAAAAGTTACGAGGTGGCAAAGTCGAAATTCGGAAAGAGCACATCAAAATCTATAAAGATACCAATTTTCAAGACTCCCTAAAAACTTTCCAGGTAAACCCCTTTTTTCGTACCAAATGACTGGGGTATTATAAAAAAAATCGTATCTTGTTCCAACCCATCTCCCTTGGAAAAATATTGATAAACGATCCATTGGTACCCAAAGTTATTTACACAGGATGAAGCTGGACAAATGATTAAAAACAATAGATTTGCATGCGCCAGCGCACTTTGCCTCTATTTGTTTACGACGCAAACGTTACAGATAAAATATTAAAATTGCAACGAACCCATTACATGAACACACGTACGTTCCAAATGGATGGCAAATTGAATGTTTCTAAAAATGGTCCCTTTGTACGATTGTATTGTTAATGGTTGTCACAATTGCTATTTTAAATATGGAATGGATTCTATCCGTTTGTCGTGAATAAGTTTGGTTTGTCATACTGTAAATTGATTTTTCCAAGTTTGATTGGCTTACATACAACGCTGTGTTGAGATTTTCTGTTAATATTTACACCTAGATGGGGTTTGTAAGATTCTGCTTTCACTTACAGTGATAGGTGTACCTACACATGAAAATTCACGTAATAATATGCGTACATTTCTCTAAAATTGACCCTGATGCTCTTATTCCACCTGCGTCCTAACTAGTTAAGGCAATAATTATCTTGCTGTCTCTATTAAACACTATGGCGTTGACAAAGACAGGAACACAATTTTCGCACTTTAAAACGCAGGTGAACAAGTTAAATTTATATTTCGAACGTTTTAAACACAGGTGGACAACACATATTTTGAACTTTTTGACATTTTCATTGCTCAATTTTAAGATCGTAAGCTCGTGTTTTAATGACCACAATTTTAGTTATTGAGTAGAGAAGTTTATTGACCCTTTTATTTATTCTTATTGTGTCATCCTTGAATGTCAGAATGTCAAACATTTTTACTCTACCGTGTCATGGTTGGAAATGTCATTTGTGTGTCAATATTACACAGCAATTTCTTTTTAAAACGTTCTCTTTTTAAATCTCTGACTATTTTACTCGCTTTCTCTACGGCCTGTGTGTCACAAACAGCAGTAAAAATAATCGCACCACATACTGCTACTATCTTGACATATTATTTATCGATATTAGAATATCTCGGTATTAGAGAATCGCGTGAGTTCCCTCGTTCCACAGAGTACTACACTATTTATATCGATATACTGACATCCGCTGACCATTGGAACTGCGAGTGTTTGTACCAGATTTTAATAGTTTACTATACACTTGGCATTGATTAGATAGGGGTAGGTAATTCTTAGAAAAACGTTAACATTTCCTTAATGAATCATTTTTCTCCCAGAGATTCAAAATACAAAAGCACATTCTGTTTTAATAATAATAATAAGCAATATAATTGATTTTATGCTTAACTTTCAGTGGAGGTAAATGATACGCTTAATTTTTGACTAATTTTTCATAAAAATCACCCGGGTGCTAAATCTGAAAGTAAGAAAGTAGTGGTTACTCTAATCTGTCTGAATACAGCTAAGAGTTTACGAGTTTGAATACTTAGCTGATTTTTTTCCTTTAGCAACATTGACTATTCGTACGCATAATTTACCGACTCAAGGAAAATATTTTTTTTTTATTCAAAGAAGAATTACTGCTGTTTATATTATCTATTTAATAGTTCTCCTGTCAAACGGTACAGAAGCGATAAAAAATATATCTAATATTGAGATAAATTAGGTACCTATCAGTTTTATCCAGAATTTATCCCTTTAGATGAAATTATACTTAATTCTATTAAGCCCCAGTTTCACAGTTTACGGATAGGCTCTACCTACTAAGTAAATTAAAAAATTAAATAGGCCGTAGAGGTCAATCTGCCCATTAAACGGAATAACTTGTATAACATCAGTTTGCGAAATTTGTAAAAAAAAGTTTTGGTTCCTTTAACGCAGTTTTTTTTAGCCTGTGGGTCGCGACCCCCTGGGGGATCGCGAAGGCTCATTAGGGGGGTCGCAAAGCTTCTATAGGGGGGGAGTTGTAAAGGAAAGCTACTGCAGTAAAAAAACTAAAAGTTAAAAAAGATTTATTATGAAAAATGTTAACTAAAGGACATAATTATGAAAATAAATAAAAAATGTTGGATTGAATAGTAATTTGTCATTAAATAAAACACTTAAAAAAGAAAGCGACGGGTAAGGGGGTCGCGAAATATTTATTCGTACTAAAGAGGCCATGTCATGAAAAAGGTTGAAAAACACTGCTTTAGCGTCAGCTAATCGGGCAAATTTTTCGTGTACCTATTATGCAAACTGATGTTCTATATGTTGTTTAATTTCATGGGTAGATTAACTTCCTAAAGGGTCACATACTATTTATGTTACACTTGTATATATAAGTATGATAATAGCGAGAAAATAAAGGTCTAAATATATCGATTGTTCCTGAAAATGTACAATTAATTTGATTACCAAACAAACATCCTATACCCACATTCCCTTCCTGTACTAGCCGTGCACCTAATCTTACGATACAATACGATAAGACGCGATACAGATGCGATGCGATAACAACATCGCTACACATGTGCGCATGCGCAAGCCACTCGAATTAATTAAAACCCGAAGAGCCCATGTTAAGTTATGTAGCTGTTTAACTTGAACTTAGTAATTATGTTTCAAAATTGGTTTATAATGAGAATAAGTTGGTAGTAATGCGATGGAATGCGGGGAAGGAATGCGGGGAGGGGATTGTATTTGCTTATCTGAGTTTATGACATCTTATCGTGCTTTGCGCAAATTATGGTGATGACACCGGGACTACGTACGCGTGCTATTTAATTATCCTATAATCCAGTGTCCTATAATTCTGAGCTAGTGTAGTTTTCTATTACCTAGTGAAAGATTTTTAGAATTGGTTTAGTAGTTTAAGGGACTACGACCTACACACAAACTTTTTTATAAAATCAGTGTAGAATGAAATTGAGAATAATGCCGAAATAAAATTAATTCTGATCAGAAATATGTAGCCATAATATTGCAGCTCCTTGAAAAATCTTCATTGTAACTTCAAGTAAGCTAGATGTCTATATTTTTTGTGAAATTTTTACATGTTTTAGTACATGTTAGCTTATTAAATATAAATATTTAATAAGAAATTTGAAAAAACAACTGATACGGATGGGATTCGAACCCACGATCTTCGGCTTACCGTGCCGACGCTCTAACCGCTGAGCCACCGTATCCCATCAGAATCAGTCGAAATTTCAAATCTCTTTATACGCCTAGGGCGTGTGGTAATATCTATCGGAATACATTACGTATCCGACTCTGTGTTCCAAACTTTGCAGTTTTAGAAGGCACCGATGCGATTTTTTTCAAATTTCTTATTAAATATTTATAGATGTATCTATCATTACATATTGATACATTTTAGGTAATCTGTAAAGTCACAACGTTTTATATTTTAGATTTTAGATCATGCGAATAAAAAATGGCAGATCAATGTAAAATTATTGAATCATAGATAGAATCCATCTGATTTTCGCTGCAACCTATTATTTTTTAAGGAAATCGTAATCTGATCGGATACGCACATAGTATCTCTACATACCTTTAGCACGCTAACTCGGTATTTTACAGTTACAAACAGACAGTTCTAAAATATATTCTATCAGATCGATTCGCCTGAGGTATCGATATCGATAACTCGAACTAAGAAGAGATTCGATTGTCGATAACACGCCGATCTAGGCGCGATAACGTCGCCTGCTACATATGTTAGGCGCTGACATTATAAAGTAGCTTTTATACGATGCGCGTATCCGAAGGTGCCTGGTTTATGGTTCGCCAGTTCGTGTAGAGGGGTGTTTTAGTGGTGTTCGGAATTTAAAAAGTTTCGCGGCTTTACAGAAAATTAAAAACTTTATGCCATTTTTTTAAATATTTTTTTTCCAAAATGTATTACTGCCTACTTAAAATATTATGGGCTGATGAAATCAATCGTCGGTATAAATTTGTATAAAATAATTGTGTCTACACTGTTCCCCAAAAAATCTAACAATAAAATAAATCCTGATGAACAATTTTATTGTAATCATTTGTCAGGATATAGATAATATTTAAAAAAAAAAGAGAATTAGAGAGATGCTTTTTCAATTAATTTAAAATATAATTCAATACATCTTTCAACACACACAGATCATACCTGCTACTTACCTACCAGGTAGCACACGCCAATAGTTACTTTCTTATTACAACGTAACACGGAACTTTCAGATTAATTTATGTTACTATAATTACACAATTATCTTCATTTAATATCTACCGTCTAGTTTAAATAATATTTGTAGACCGCATCGGCTGCGATTTGAACTGACTGTCCATCGCTCCGGGCCCTCATTAGACGCGGCGCAATTTATAAACGATTTGGTCTTAGGCAAAAATAATTCTACTTAAAGTAAAATAAATATTATAAATAAATATTATAAATAAATACCTTTGTTGCATTACAAACGAAACACAAAATATGTATGCCAGCCGCTGTACCAATAATGTCCGTCCCTTTAAGACAACTAGTGCGTGACGCTGGTTTTCAAATAAACCTATCGTGATTTTAGATAATTAAAGAAATACTAACAACGAAATATAAATCGCTACCGGCTAAAGCTTAGTCTACACCGAAAGATAAAGTAGCAACGGTGGTAGCAGGCAATCACGCACAACCACGCTCAAGGGTATGTGTGTACCGGCCTAAACATTAATAGGGTACCTATAATTATGTGAAATAGTTTTACACAAATTACATCAAATGTTTACTTTGCCTTTAGAAATGAAGCCGGTTGAGTGACGCAAGGGTTATTAGATGTTATGGTGTTTTTATGATAATGGATTGTCTTGCGTTGGGTTAGTGTCCAAGAGCTAGTTTGATATAAACCAATAAATATTATCCTCTTGTTGTACCAGTGGTTCGGCAATGCTAAAATAAGTCTGAGATCGGGCAAATTCTGTTAAAGAAGTTTAAATACTATCAAGCAATATTTGTAAGAATTCCTTTGTCTGGAGCCAATCCTGGATGTTGATCCAAGTCATGGTTACTATAAAAATGTATTGTCATCAGAACTGGGGGGTAATTCCGCTATTTTACCAAAAATTACCATTCTGACACGATGCTATTGCCATTGTGTCACTGGCCTCAAAAAGTACTTGCAGAATACCATAAGACGTAAAATAATGCCATTGTCATTACACTGCCACTCTATTAAGACGTTTTATCGTTACGTGAATCGGGCCCCTGAACTAACATGCAAAAATTAACTCCATAGGATAAGAGGATGTAGTTCTAATTCAGCTTGAAAGAATCCACCCGAAACAAACCTAATTGCAAAATACAAACATACATTGCAATTTGCAAAGTAAACGCTTGTAATAAAAATAAAAATGCAATAGTAATTAATAATTTATTTTTTAGTAACAGAACACTTCCTGTGACCTACGCAACGGTGGCTGCACCTATCTGAAGCGCAAGCCAATCGACGGTTAATTTAACCGGAGGTAATAAGATACAGATATCTGGGTGCTACTTTAAATTTATCCGCCCATACTGTGCAACTACGTAGAGTACGAAGTCCTTGTAAATTAGAAGATCATCCTTGAGATTTTAATTTTACTTAAGATTTGGGTACCTATCAATGAATCTTACAATGGCCAATATGGTGTCGTGTTAATCCAAAGAGAGGAACCTCCTGACAATGCAAACCGTGTCCAGGAGTACCGCCATCTGCATCCAACGAGAACTTCTTGAGGTATTGATAATTATATTATTATGGATTCAGTACTGTAATTAAGAGATCTAGGGGGGGTAACTCTTGAACTACGAATAGTTACAAATATTACAATTCTAACTTTTCATACATTATATACAAACTCACCGTAACGTAGCGTACGAAGGCGCATGGCCATGTGCGCATTGTTTCTTAGGTAGTTAAAAAATTGCAATTTTTGGATAGCAAACATAGGATTGGTTTTTGACATATACTCCAGTATAAGAAGCACCCGCAACACCAGAAGCATAGCAGATTCGTTGCCTCCGAGTCCGAGTTCTCTTTACTGACCGTAGTACGAAACACAACAGTACGAATATTGGTATTTCCGATATTCTGTGAGAGGATGATGGTAATACCTTGGCCGAACCGACTGGAATTTAACATTCGTGCTGAAACATGCATAGCTATATCACTATAGATCTATAGACATCAAATATCTCATATAGTCATAGAAAACTTCTAAATAGGAGGAGTTTTAATAAACACATGTCAATCTGAAAAGTATGTTTTTTCTTATATCGATAAATTCGTGTTTAGAGGGGCGATTAAGATAATCATTTCTTTGCTTGAAAGAGCACACTTCTACCAATATAACACGCGAACACGAGCTATGTCGTGGACAAAATCTAACTCTTTTTAAAAGAATGTATCATTCATTTGGTCAATTACCGCTCTTTATTTCGTTTAATTGAAATTGTAGTTACCCACCGAATCGTGGACTTGGTTAATTTCGTTAATTGAATACATGAAAAGAAAGAAAAATAAATAATGATTTGGTTAAAAGTCTGGAAACTAGTGGTTATACTTTTTTCTTGTTTTTTTTTTAATAGAAGCAAAATCAGAAATCGCAGTCGAAATATTTTGCTTCATGTATGTGCATCAATAATTCTAATATTATTATAAGAATGACTTTAGTTGCCAGTTCTAAGGGCAGCCTACCCATCATGGGAAAGAATTTGGCAAGAATCTCCATGGTTGTTCTTTTAAATAATGGCTTACAAGCAGTAACACAAGCTATAAAATATATTTAAAAAAATAAGCATAGCATAGCAAAGCTATTAGGTTGTTTAAGTTTTAGTTAGAAGTTTTCATGTGATTGTGAAAAATCGTTTAGTGTATTATGTACTTTTCAGTTACTTATACCTTTTCAGAAAATATGGTTAAATGTAATGTATTGATGTCATCTTGAAAAAATCACAACCTTATCTAGCGCCCCTGCCAACCTAATAGCTTTGCTGTTCATTTTACCTTGAGAAAAAGAAGCCAACAGACATTTAGTCAGTGGTCGCCCGATACATCCGCGTCGATAATCAAGCTCTTAGCTGGCCGCCCATTAAGGAGCAGATAACTCTTACATCGCTAAATAAATAAATACAGCGCTTGTCACGACAGCATTAGCTTCCACTTAACTGGATTAGATTAAATGTTCGATTTGGTTCACCAATACTGTCGTTTATATAGGCAACACCGTTACTGAAGATGAATTTGATAGAAAAGCAAATTGGCGAGTTGGAGAGAGATATTATTTGCAATTCTGGTCCCTTGGTAATTGGTATGTATAGACGTTGACTGGCAAATCAAAGGGCTTAAACCCAGGCATGACTTTTCGTAAGTTATGTGCGTAAGTACCTATATTATTGAAATGAGCAAAGTCTATTGTCAGTTCGTTTCGTTAATATAGTTTCAGTTTTGACCCTGTTGAAATATTTTGTCCGTTGACTGTTAGGCACAAATTTCACACCTCATCAAGCGTTCACATCTAAGTAAGTAGTTTCCCAAAGCTTCCTTAAACTTTTACGCAATAAATATCGATTATGGTTATTAAAAATATCCACCAGTCACTATGTCCACTGCGTTCTGCTCTCTACATTGCTGTACTATGTTCTGCTTGTAATCGATGTTTTCTTTCTACAAAAATGGGATTTCTACAAAAATTGAATTTCTACAAAAATGTGATTTCTACAAAACTGTTGTGATTATTTATCAAATCCTTTTATATTAAGTATACGTAAAACATAGAGCTCCCTATGATTACATATACCACCTCAAGTAAAAATGTACTTGGAATAGAAACTTGGATTTCAAAAAACCCACATTTCCATTCAAAATATTATACTAATGCTTCTAGAAAACTATTGAATTTTGATCAATTAATTTATTGATCAATTAATTTATTGATGTTTTAAATGTTGATCTAGTAAGTGTTGATCTATCGCATGTGCAACATGGTTTTCGGCGTGTTGAACAACATGTTGCCCATGAACTAGCCACGTCAACGTCAGCGTCGATCAGCGTCATCGCATCAATAAGGTACATAGTTCCCACATATTGTAGACAAAATGATATCAAATGAGCGAAGGTTCTCACAGTAATCACGATATCGCCAGTAACGAACTACGCATATACCTAAAGATTATTTGTGTAATCAAAGCGGTAGGATGTAAATTACAGGACGATTGCAGCAGGTGGATGTCGGTGGAGACTATTGCCAAATATGGGAGGCGCTATCGTAACCTCTTCATTATAAATGATAGGTATTATAAGAATCAAGGGAAATAAGATGATAGTGTTTCTATGATAATGAAGTTTTACATGAGCAAAATTTAATATTTTCGGATTTCCACCTACGTCACACTATCGGTTGACGGATTGTAGGTGAGCAGTGTGCTATATATAGCACACACATTTCCGAACGTTTTATTTTCAGTTTGGATAAACCGACTTTTTTATAAACCGAATTTTTGTGGTGTCCCTTGTCGTATGTGTTTTAATATTGCAATGACACACTTACTACGATACGATACTTTATTATTCATAAAAATTATACAATATATCATAAATGAACAGTTAAAAAGCATAATACTTGTTCCCGCACTAGGTAATCCTGTGTTTCGGGTGTTCTTCTTCTCCTTCTTCTTATTCTCGTATCTGATTCATACTTATATTTTTTCGACCAGTAATTTGCTACCTCGACAGCACTATTTTTCGGTGACGTCTTCCGTAGGCGGAAAGCCAAATATCAATAGATTTTGAACTTTTTCATAGTAGTAATCTTACATCAACACTATATTAGGTACTATATTGGCCGATTACGCGTCAGTAAAGTAAGCAACAGTTAATTACTGGAGCAGACAATAAATAAACATAACATCTAACACATATTTTACTTATCTTCACAGATACCCACGGCTACACATCAAGCTATAAAAAACCAGTATGAACTGACCTCGCATTTTATTGGCTCTTTGTTCAACAAGAGGTCAGCTTATACTAGCATTGCATAGCTTGATGTGCAGCCGTGTGTACGATCGTGGGTAAAAGCCGTCTAATAAACCTACATCAGAAATTCTCAGACTCATGAGCATGTCTATTATATAACCTGCTTGCATACAAACTAGCTAAGTGTCTCCCAATCAAAGGCACAATAAGCACGTGGGTCTGCAGACGAAGTGTCGCACGTCGCGTGCGCACGTGGGCGGGGCTAACGAGACGTCAACGTCACCGCCCGCTGACACATTGATTGATTTGAGCGTCAGATCACCAATTAAGTGTTTGTAATGAAACGTTTACTAGATGTAAGCTGTCACCGATAAAGGTTATACTTCGGATTAAAGAAATTGACAAAGAAATTAAAATAGTTATTGAAAATGATCTTTTAGACAATATTAATGAAATATCAACATTTTCGTGTGTTAAAAAATAAGATTATTGTGATAGAGAGTAAATATGAGAAGGTAATCTTGATAAAGAGCGCATACAGGTATATTTAGAAAATAACTTCAAAATAAGATCTAAGTAAGTCTGAAGAACTAAAACCGCATTTTAGCGCATAAATCTCATTTTCATCACATCTTAGCAAAAAGTATAAATCAAAGATTTATAAACCCCCAATACAGAAATTCTTAAATTTTTTTTTAGCTAAAAACACTAGATCCCGTCGCCTACGCTCTATGATGCTACGATGCCACAAACACACAGATACACACGTTAAACAAATTGCAAAACTGATTTTTCGTCGAGGGTTAAAAATATACCTTCTGTTCTCCCAAGATTAAAGGTCTACGTGGCTGCACTAGAAAAATTGCAAAGGTTACATACATTATGCTGCTTGCTTGCATGGCTATGGTCCTAAATATTTAGATAATAGTAAAGTATTTTGAAAATACTAATAATAGAGGTACCTACATTGAATATACCTACTTAAATTGTTGTAATGTTAATTTATTGTTTATGTATTGTTTAAATGTTATACTTACTTATTATGTCTAATGTATTTATTGTAATGTAATGAGTTGATGGAGCCATAGAATCGCTTTAGTTTAGGTACGTAAAGATGCTATGTAGATATAAGATAAATAAATATATATTTACAACAAATTTTAATAAGAAAAAATTGTCTTTAGTATTTGCGTAATATTTTCTCATCGGAAGCCTAACTTCAGAGACGCAGAGTTATGGCAACCATACCATACTTACAAGTTCGTTATAACTTTCAGGTTAATCCAGTGGGAAGTAACTAGAGTAAATAAAATAGAAATATCGATATAATAAATCGTCAATTTACATCGAACAGTGGGAATCGATTACCTTAACTATTACAAACGTTAGATATAAAACTGGGGCTTGGAACATCAGTTTGTGTCTCGTTAAGGATAATTGGCACGCCTCACACCCCGGGGGAAAGCTAGACTATTAATTATTTGATATTGAACTAACATCGTTAGTTTCAATCATGGAGTATCAATAAGGTAATATATTATTTTTGTAATAAACATCGGCAGGCTGATTACGATACACGAATGGAAAAAGCAATGGATTAATGGAGATCATTCTAATAGTTGAACTCTGGAAGATTTATTTATTTATTTATTGGCTCACCAACAATTATTCTTGCAAAATAAGTCTTACAATCTCTTATAGGTAAGCACCACATGCACTGTAAAAATGTATAGGTATTAAGACATATCAAAAATGCATCAGACAATATTAATTTTAGGGATACAAAAAAATTTAAAATAATTTTGTTCAGAATTACATGGTATTGTATAATATATGGTATTGTTATAGCATTGTAATCTGATTGTAAAGTTATGCTAACCCTCTAGTACTTCGTACAAAGGGTGGATGGACGTAATCTGAAGTGGTTTTAATTAGAAAAGCTTAGTGGCAGAGCGACTGGAGGCTTTAGTGCTTTACCCAGTAGATCGCGGGTTCAAATCCCTAATCGATTTTTCCTTTCTCCAAAAATCTCAAACTTTAGTACAATTATTTAATAATCCCATCCGTATCACCATGATACGGTGGCTCAGCGGTTAGAGCGTCGACACGGTACGCCGAAGATCGTGGGTTCCAATCCCATCCGTAACAGTTGTTTTTTCAAATTTTCTTATTAAATAATAGTATTTAATAAGCTATCATGTGAAAAAATCACAAAAAATATCAAACTTTAGTGTTTGCTGCATATAAATAAAGTGCAAATTTATAAATTTTATTTCTTTAATTTAACATTGTACATAAGATGTTTCAGTTGTGTAAGTAGAGTTCGAGTGTAAGTTAGTTTATATCGCACTAAACCTTCAGAAAAATGGCGGTGGTTCATATTGGACTCATTACTGAAGTATGCCATGTCCGCTTTGGCCTGACACACCGAATATTTATATTTATTTATTTATATTAGAAAAACCAACAGCTAATAAGTTACAATGTAGAACTTAATATAGGTGACAGAGAGCCAATTACAGGTCCTAACCTAAACATGCAACTATTTTACGTACTTATGACAGAAATTAGAAAAAAATAATTTAAGAGAATTTAAATATGATCCATTAAGAAATACAAAATAACTTTTTATTTTTAATTGTGTTTTGAGAAAAAGTCAAGACTTAATACCCAAGAATTAAGAATCAATAATACAAGAATTTATTATGGAATCTGAAAATACTACAAAGGTATCCAAAGTACCCAAGACCAGTTACTTGTAACCTAAACAACTTTAAGTTTCGATTGGGTATATCAAATAAGTTACTACTGGTAGGTAAGTTCATTTCTCTTCCTCTATAAAGCTCTACAAGAGTAATCAAGGAAACAAATATTTACGGGACAATAGCCAATAGTGTCGAAGTTGTACTGTCAGCAACACAATTACGCAGCGCGTTGTGCAGTTAATTGAGGCCGGTTAATTAGAGACGTGTCGTGTGGGCCCGACGCCCCCGCGCGAGCGGCTTTTGTTAACTGTACCGTTTGCACAAATATTATATTGAGAACTACGTTGCCCGGCGCGACTTTGTACGCGTGATTATCCTACCTCTACGCTTATTCTACCCTACCCTACTCTACCCCTACCTTACCCCCCTACCTTACCCTTCACTACCTCTACCCTACCCTACACTACCCCTACACTACACTACCCATTATTATACCTATGGTATTGTTTTAAATATTTATTCTTTTATTCGGGACAGAGACAAATAAAACAAATTAAAAACCATTAAAAGCGGTACAATCGTTTATAAATTATAAATGGTTCATAACTATATAAGCCGACTTATATATTTAAGATGGAAATACACGAAGATTATTGTGGTTAAAAAGTTGTTTCATTACAATTTATACCGTTGTATTTTGTAAGGTCAGTGAGGCAAGCTCGTATTACCCTTCGATAATATTCTCCACCATTCCATAATTCTTCTCTCTTCTATAATACCACCATCATGTCTCTCACCAAAAGTCGAATACTACTTTTCCCGACCTGAAATTCAATGCCGGTGACATTATCTTGAGGTGGAACTTACTACCTATCTTTGTTCACTTTTAATTAGTTCATTTCTAGGTGTATATATAGTTAGTTATTATTATTCTGGCCGAAATTATATATTATATTGCTAAAAACGTAATACTTACTTTGTCCAACATAATTAACTAATACTAACACTATATAGTCTCAAACTTTCGCGAACACTCAACATAATGAAACAACTTTTTAACGGATATAACTCGCGTTTTTATTTTGATAATACAATCTTGACGTCAACCTCGCTTGTCAACCTCAGTCTGCCTGCGACCACGAGTGCTGCAAAGTACTCGAAAAGTCAGGATTGTATTATCACAATAAAAACGCGAGTTAAATCCGTTAAAAAGTTGTTTCATTAATACTAACACTCTTTTTCTATCGCTACTTCAGTTTTAGCTTAATTCTCGCGCGATGTAAACGCATTTATGAAATGCTCGGCACTCGCATTGTGCTTACACAATACACTAAATACAATACTACACGGCCCAGGCTTAGATATGCACTATATTTGGATAGGTGCTGCGCTCATCTTTAGCGGGACAATGATATGTAGTTACATATTTGGAGAATTTATGTACTATTATTAAGACAAGTTGTTAGTTTTAGAAACGGGAAATAAACTGATATGGTGGGAACTAGTATTGTGTGGACTGTTACTTGACAATCAAATGTTTTATAAGTTTGAAATTTTAAACGGCATGGAAACGTCACGTCTCCGTTAAGTAGCCGATCAGTCACGATAACATAGAACGTGACGTGGTGGTACGTTTAATTCGCAACTAAATTTCACATATTCAGAGGGCGGCTAATTTAATACGAATACACTAGGTATTTAGAATATCGCAACTTTGCGATGACTGAGACGCCTTCGCTTGAACCATAACCTTTAAAAAATCTGGCTTGCTATTCAACGGTCAAGCCACTTTTGCTGCCACTTCCACATTATAATTTTTCATAGGTAGGTAGAACTGTTACTGATGATCATTTCAATTATGTCTGCAATTCATAGCTCAAGACATCACCCAGTACCTTAACAGTACAGTATCTTAACACTTAAATGTATAGAAACAAAACAAATTCACAACTATATAAAAATAAAACTAATTCCACCTGCACAACCAGCTCAATAAATTCAAATCCGCGAAAAAAACAGATTAATAGATAGAAATAAAATCCAGCTATTCGATGTATTAGAAATTCCTCAGGAATCGTGACTGGGCCATCTCGAGTCGAACAAAAGACAGCTTGAGCTGAAACTAAACAATAAATCGTTGAGTGCACCGGAGTCAATTGAGCATTCAATGATATTGCTACTTTGTAGTGTCCTTTCATATTATTGTTTGTCTTAAACCTTTTGTTTTGCTCACGATCCAATTGGTATTGCCAGTAAATAAAAGAAGGTGCAGTTGCTTCTTTTTTAAAAATTGGAACAAATTAAAATTGGCGGTACATTAGTATCTTTTTTATTTTTAACAACGAAGAAAGACATAAGTTTAACGTGTATATCTGTGTCTATGGCATCGTAGCTCCTCTGCTACGGTTATTATATGGTGATAAACGGATGAACGGATTTTGATTTAAGTACTTTGTTTTTTATTTAAAAGGAGACTTGATTGAGAGTGTCTTTAACTTAAAAAAATCATGTTAGGGGTTTTTAATTAATTGTAAAAAGTGGAATGAACTTTTATTCATGTTAACCTACTGATTATATTTAATCAAAAATATTTTAAGTCTATGAAGATAAGTTACATTAGTTCTAGGTTAAGGGCTACTTATTCTTTTCAATTTGCTTAATCTGATAAAATAAGTTTCATGTTACCCTACACCCTGACCAAATAATCCATTCCGATAGCGGGAAAAATTGTACTGTGGTGGAATCGAACTCGCGAACCGCAGCAGGTCAATTGCTAAATCATTGCTTTGTTTGCACATCCGCGTCATCGATTAGTTTCTGACCCCCTCTGCTTAAACCACCGATAAACTTCAACATTCTGCTTTTATCATCGTAGAATATGTGCACTTATTAATGGTGATTTTACCTAGATAAGTTAGTAGAAAATAGTAAGTAGTAATAGTTAGTAGAAGATAGGTATAGTTTAATATTAGGAGGAAAGTTAGACACTATCCTGAGTTCCTGACATCTTGAGAGTACGGAAACAAAAATAAGCGCACAAATAAATCGCCACAGCTCGATCTATTTTCTAGAATTATGCAAATTGCATAGCCCACAACCCCATAACACAAGAACACCAATTTCAATCACTTCCATCTCAACCATAAAATGGATTTTCCGTCTAAAATCTAACAATTTACCTCTTAAAACCAGGAACCATCGATAAAATTCCTCTAGGCCGGGTCTTTTTGCGATGGGGCCATAGATAAGAGAGTACGATGCACACCTGTTTCCTAGACTATGGTCCGCCACACAGGAACTAGGGTCGAGTCGCCGCCGGCCCTTGCGCGCTGATTTATATTAATAACTAGCTTAGGATCGCGACTTCGTTTCGGTTTGCGTCTTAGAACTTATTGTGAAAAACGGTTTTTTCAGATACAAAAAATAATATTCAGAAATTTTTTTTTTTTAGTAACTACTAAAAAAAACAATTTTCTGAATATTATTCACGAAATTCTTAATTTGAATCAATGTCTTTAAGTAAATAAATTAGACATTGATTCAAATTAAGAATTTCCTAATTAGTCAAGTAAGAATCTCATCATTAGTCGTCTTTTGCGATAAGATTGCGGTAAAAAAAGCACTCACTCTTCTCAAAGCTTCTTTCTCCAAGAGGGAGAAGTCGTACCCAACACCACACAGAGCTGCTTGACAATAACCGGTAATTAAACCTAAAATTTTTATAAAAGGAATTTTCTTTTTCCAACAGAAAAAATTTTTCTTCCTACAAAATTTTTTAACTTCAAATCTGCGCCGAGACTCCGGTTTCCTGTCGTATTTTGTCGAATTTCACTAAAACATCGCAAAAATTTGGCGAAATATTCGAATTCAAACTCTGTATTTTGTATGAATATTTTTGACAGGTCAGGTTCAACTTGGAAGAATCATCGCAAAATATTTTCCTCCATGGGGTTCAAAGATTCAGTTCAAAGGTTCAGTTCGCGCATGCGTCACCTAATGCGTTTTAGAAATGTGTAAATAATTAATTACACAAGTAGAGCGTGTGACCGACACTAAAGCTGATAAATATTATCTGTTCTAATATAATATACAAATGCTTGGAATTTCCGCACTTAATCTGAGATGATCCCAACGTACATGAAAAAGCTTAGGTATCTCAGAATGCCATTAGTTTTAAACAATGGTGGTTCGTTTTAAATAATATCGGGAACTGGAAGCAGCTCGTTATCATTACTGCGGGTATCTGATGCATTATTTATAACTGATGTAACGGTCCTTGAGGGGGGGAAGTAATCTTCTTAATGTACTATGTATCTGGGTTGTGGGGATCTTTGCTTAGGAGATTAGGTGGCATTGCAAAGTGTATCGTGACTATGAATTTGAATAAAACCTTAAAACTATCTACTTACTTTCTGTAAGAAGGAAGCAGTTTTTAAGAGTACATCTTCTTCTTCTTTTCTTATCGTATGGTTGATGAACAACCTGCTGTCAGAGTTTAAACCGCCCGTAGGCCTCTGACATGGCTTTACACACCATTGAAAAATATCTCAGGTGTGCTGGTTTCATCACGATGTTTTCCCTCACCGTTTTAGCAACTGATAATTAATTTATAATAGGCACATAACTTACGAAAAGTCAGAGGTGCGCGCCTTGCGATCGAACTCGAGACCTCTGACTTGTCAGTCGACGGTCATACCACTAGGCTATCAGTGCTATTAAGAGTAGATAATATACTTATTATTAGTATAACAGTAATAAAAATATGTTATAAGATATCAGCACACGCCTCTACGGACTTGTGCACTATAATATCTCCGGCATAGTTGGCAAAACTCCGTTGATATTGATCGCTGTCTTCATAAACACGGAGATGAAATGAAATGTCACAAAGGGTCATCATCTACGGACAGATCGCGTGAAGCGTTGCTTAACCGTTTCCGAGACAATCAGGGAGCGAATGCCTTATATATTAGGCTACACATCAATCTATACAAAACCAATATGAACTGACCTCGCATTGTATATGCTCTTCGTACCACAAGATGTCAGCTTGAATTGGAAATGTGTAGCCGTGCGTATCATCTATGTACGAGAAGTATCATCTGCCTAGCCTTTTCCCAACTATATTGGGGTCGGCTTCCAGTCTTACAGGATGCAGCTGAATACCGGTGCCAGTTTACATTGACTGCCTATCAGACCTCCACAACCCAGATACTGGGTTACACGATACCCCTTGGTAAGACTGGTTGTCAGACTTTCGAGCTTCAGACTACCCGTAACGACTGTCAAAGATCTACAATTGACAGCCGGGGCCAACAGCTTAACGTGCTATCCGAGGCACGGAGAGTGATAATTAATTTATAAAACGCACATAACTTATGAAAGTCAGAGGTGCGCGCCTTGGGTTCGAACCCGAGACCACTGACTTGCCAGTCAACGGTCACCACCACTAGGCTATCACGACTCTTACGAGAAGTATAAATAAATAAATAAAACCACCGCAGATCCACAGTGCCGAAGCAAATAGCCATCGATACGAAAATAACAATCAACTGTCAGATTAAACAGTAGCAAGACTTGCAAGATGTGTTCGCATCTAGCAGATAAAGACGAGTCCTATTGCTACCGTACCCAGTAGCACTGGACATAACTATAACATAACCGGATGATACAACCGTATCTGTCAGTTTACTATCTGAATGGGTTATAAAGGACGGAGAAATGCAAGATGATTACCAAATACCAATGTTATAGATTATCTACGAAGTAGTTATACCGTAGTAAAGAAATTAGAGCAGTATAAACGTGCCACGAAAATCAAGGTCTGTGAATTCAGCTAAAATCAAAATCAAAATATTTTTATTCATGTAGACCAGTTTTAGGCACTTGTGAATAGTCATAATTCTAATATTATTATAGGAGTGACTCTAGTTGCCAGTTCCAAGGGCAGCCTACCCCTCATGGAGAAGAATCTGGCAAGAAACTCTATGGTTGCTCTTTTAAAATAATGGCTTACAATATTTTTGGATACATTGTTCTGAGATGTTATGTGAGAACAATGCTAATTGATAGACTGACTGATTTTTCTCATGATATAGTCTCGTTTAAAATATATTGTTTAATATTTAACTAAGATCAAATAAAGAGCCCAAATACCACGTTTTCATACATTAAAATATTACTTATCTCCATGTGAATCGAAATAATTGATTTTCTTTCAATCAGTTTGTACGCCTATCTGTTTTGTGAACCTTTAGTGCTTTACCGAAAAGTTTTTTATCTTCTTTTTATCGTATGGTTGATGAACAACTTCGTTTCAGAGTTTAAACCACCCTTAGGCCTCCGGAATGGCTTTACACACCGTTGAAAAATCTTTCAGACGTGCTGGTTTAATCACGAGTTTTTTGATAAAGATTCAATGTTCACAGAAGGGTTTTATGATGTTTTTTTTAATTTGCCATTCTTTTCTATGGACATCCTACTTGACCAAATTCCAAACGTTAGTATTCTTTGCTGAAATCCCACCCGCAGCTAACTTCACAGACGTAAGATCTGTGGCGACTCGGCGAACACTGTTGGCACCTATTTTGAATTTCGAATACAATATTGCCAGCTTTATAAATTCAACTGCCGTATTTATCTGTATACACTGTCAATATTGTCGTTGTACATTGTCCAAGCGTCCCATTTGGAAAATTGCAGTGAATGCTTACAAAGACAAGGTACTCGAATCTACGTCCTCCACAACCAAACTCCTAAGGCCAACTAAACTAGTATTCTGTACCGATTAAATCAACAAACCTAGAAATATCGGATCCCGACCATAAATAAATAATCGAATACGGTAAAATAGTATCGATTTTCAAACAACAAAACCAACCTTTATTTATTTTAGCTTAGAGCGTCGCATTAGTTATAAACGAATAATCGATTCAGCACTCAATTTCCCGTCAGCAACAAAACTATCGATAACTGAATCGCGGGCGACGTCTGGCGATTTCTATTATTCGAATGAATCGATTTGCCCGAAGCGAGTAACGATGCGACAGCCATTATTCGCCTCGGATGGGATTATTTTAGACGAATTTATCATCTAAATATAAATCTTATGATTTATGTTTGTAATGAAAACTGTATTAGCTTCTTACAGAGGTGCTGTCTTATGGTTTATTAGAACAGAATAATATATTGTTTATGGATCCAACGGTAGCGATTGCAAAATATTCAAAGACAATTAATGGCATAGTTAACTTACTCTGATATAATCGGATGTAGAAACTTAGATATAACACACTAGATTAGACATATAAACAAAACTTATATTAGTTCTCCGCTTATAATACAAATAAAAACAAAAATCGCTAAAAAGTGAAACACCATAAATCCCTCAAAGGTCGAAACCCAGGCACGCACTTCTAAATTTTCGGATTTATGTGCGTTTTAGAAAATAATTATCTATTGCTAAAACAGGGAAGGAAAACATCGAGAGGAAACCAGCGAACTATAGAGATTTTTCAACGGTGTTTTAGAGGCCTTCGGGCGGTTTAAACTCGGACACCAGGTTGTTCATTAACCATACCATAAAGAGAAAGAAGACACTAAGATTATGATTGTAATGCCAGTAAACTTTAGCACGTAAGTTCATTTAAAAAAATATAAAATGAAATCAGGCGTTACTTTGAAAAAATCCAAGATTTATTTAGAACTAGCTTCCGCCCGCGGCTTCGCCCGCATGATATGTTGATAAATTGTAGCCTATGTGTTATTCTGATGTATAAGCTATATTGTGGTGAAGTTTCATTCAAATCCATTCAGTAGTTTTTACGTGAAAGAGTAACAAACATCCATACATCCATACATCCATACATCCATACTTACAAACTTTCGCCTTTATAATAGTAGTAGGATTATGAAAATAATATAAGTAGTGTTCATTCCGCTAATAATTATTAAAATATAAAATTAATAGCGGAATTAACACTGCATTATTGTTTTTTCATAATTCTAAATAAAAAAAATCTTCCAGAGAGCCAAGCAAACCACTTTCGCCACCCACAATTTGCCATTGACAATGTTGATAAATGGAAGATCAAGAAAGATTTATCGGTACCTCCTTAATCCAGTTTGAGGACACAGCTAAAAGCATCTTTGTAATAGAAATCTCTCATAACATTCAGTACTGGATATTACAATCCATTGTACGACTACCTACCCTATTGAATACAACGTTGAACTACAAAATATAATTACTCATAATTCATTATGCAAATAAATAGCATTCAAACTGAAATCCCTGCAGCTGAATACAGCTGAATTAATTACATAAACCATAATTAATCTGGACCACTAAAGATTAAAGCGGGTTATGCACGTACGACAAATGTCTGCGACAATCGCCGCTGGCCGGTGACAACTGCAATAATCGTATGTTTGAGTCGTGCGCGGCTTTTCATAGCCCGACTACTGTATACCGTGTCTATTGCTATTTTATGTATGAGCGTTTTATATCGGTAATATTATAATAATAAAATAATCTCTTGGTATAATATATAAGAATAATGGTAATATCTGAACTTGTTCTTTAATACTTTGACTGCCACGCCGCAGACACAATGCAATTTTTATTGTTTGCCGGTCACCAATGACCGGCGTGGCGTTCAAAGGGTTAAATATGGTTGGTTGCATCTAGTACTGAATATTACTCAAACAGGTGTAGGTGGTACCTAAATTCTTTAAAAAAAAATCTTAATCCTAAAAAGTATTTGTTATTTTAGAAATAGCTTTTCTTTCTACAAAAATGCAAATTTGTTAATTTTTTTTTTTAATTTGTCGACCTAAAGCTGTTCTTGGAACCCGCTCGAACATCGAGGCAATTTTAACATTTCTACAAGTTTTTCATAAACTTCATCGTTCCTGTCTTAGCACGATACACATCTAATATAGCTGGACCAATGCTTCATATTCATCATTCAACGATAGATCAGGCAATAAAACCGTTCAACATAAATTTAACAAAAGAAACAACCAAATTGCCAGCTTTAAAAAAGTTTAACACCATCTTGCGATTGTTGTTAGGCATCCTGTACAACGGCGACTAGACGTGCGGCGGCAGAATCTGTAATCGCCGCCTGAGGCTAACACGCGAGCCATTCTTCACCTGCCGACGATGTGAGTTTGATTAATCGCCGGTGTGTAGATACCCTAACGCCTACGGAGAGTACTAAGATACGATTGTAATATGCAATGAAATGCAAGTGTAAAAGTTGCAGTTGGTATTATTTTAAGTTGTAATGCGTAGTAGTGATAGGTTAGCTTGTCAATATAGGTAGCAAATTTCGTTCATTCAATGCACATAGGTACTTAACAATTAGGTACCGTTGGACTGCCAGTCAAGGTCGTCGATGCGAAACCCAGGTACGCACCTCTGACTTATCGGATTCATGTACGTTTAAAAAATTAAATATCACTTGCTAAAACGGTGAAGGAAAACATCGTGAGGAAACCAGCACACCTGAGATTTTTCAACGGTGTGTATGCCAGAGTCATGCCAGAGCCATGCCATGTCAGAGTCCTACGCGCTACGGGCGGTTTAAACTCATTGTAGTAGATATTATTATTACCCTATTACTTATATTTTTATGTATGTGTTTATGCACATCATGGGTTCAAGTCCCGCCCGAGTCAGTTGTTTTTGCGAGTTTTCTCCCTATTACTTGATATGAACTCTACATCAAAAATAACTACACTGAACAGCTGCATTAGGAGCACTGAACATAAACTACAATATATAATATGGTGTAATCAGGTGTAATGCTCACTAGACAGGAGGTATCTACTCTGAAAATAGTCCCATTATTGTTTCAACATACTATAGCAAATTATAAAACCAATTAGTACTTAATCTACCAACCCGCCTATTCAAGTACAATGCAATTTTGTACACCAGTTCATAGATATAATTTTTTGCTCATCTACATTCTTGATTGCACAGTCAATATCAATAACACGTAGATAACATGAGCATTTACCAAACAAGAATCAATAAGATCATTCTAAACTATTTCTAATTGAATTTAATCAACTTTTATTCATGTTTATAACTATGGCCTATAGTAAATAGCAAGGTGGACTGGCTTTATTGTTTTACTGCTAATTGGGCGAATGGTACACTTTCATGAGCGTCATTCAATTGCACTTAAGGGGCATTGCATACCGTTATTCCTAATATCCAAGAAAATACTTCTAGGTACTAGGTTATACGATCGGTATTTGTCTTATATGGGTTTTGGATTGCAGTGATAGTCATAGCCAAGTAATGATACTAATGATAGTTCTCTGTCAAGTCAAGGGTCTCTAATTTGAACCCAAGGCAAGAAGCTCGGACCTTTTTGTTTTGAGTAGTGTGTTACCTAAGTATTTTTGTAATATTGTTAAGTATTTAAGCCTTCTAAAAAAATTAAAAATGTAAGAAAAATAAAAAATAATTTAAATAGGTTTCAGACGAAAATACTAAGTACAATTAATTAATAAGTATTTGTGTGTGGGAAGGATGTAGATATGTTTAACTAATTAAACATATCTACATCCTTCCCACACACAAATACACTCACACACATACCCTCTCACACTCACACGTCTCACACACACCACACTAACTAACTATGTACATAAATAAATACTTATATATTATATACTATGTTATTTCTTAAAACAAAAGTACCTATACCTAGATAAAATGATGTACCTATAAATAAATATGTATGATTAAATGATAGATGTATATAATGTTGGACAAAAGTATACTTTGTGCATTTGTCCAACATTTTTTTCTTATTTTCTTTTATTTTCATAGATGTAACTTTCATCTCATTTTATTTAATTTTTCTCAACAATGTTAAAGTATTTTAATTTGTTAAAGAACATTTGTTATTTTGCAATGCCTTGGTAAGACTGGTGATTCTGAAATACAGGTTTTACCTATATCAGACACCAGTCTCTATTTCAAGTGATACATGTACTATGTTTTTACCTGTTTTATTGATGAAATAAATAAATAAATAAATAAATTAAACAGTAAGTATAGTAACTTGGCAGTAAGGTTCAATGGTCTTTGTCTTATTAAGTTCCGATCCGAAACCGTGACGACGCCGACGACGTTTGATTTTGGGAGTAGGAGGTGGCGCAGGGGGAGTGTGATTTCTCTCCGGAGTGGAAGAGAGTGGAGTCCTGTATTTTCACACACTCGTATACTGCGTATCTTCTGCGTCAAGTATTATAAATCAATCATCACTTACTCCGTGCCTCGGACAGCACGCTAAGCTGTTGGCCCCGTTGTCGTGTCGGATTGCCGTCCCATCGGAATATGAGAGTGAGGGAATTGAGAGTATTCCGTTCTGTTCTACTGCTCTTGTTCTACTAGTAGAACAAGGCGGAATTCACGTCATTTTTTCTCCGTTCTGTTTTACTGTAGAACAAGCATAGTAGAACATATTCCGTATTGTTCTACTTCAAAACATCCAATAAGTCACGTGCTGCAGTAGAACAAACAGAACGGAATAAAAAAAATAAAAATAATTCTACACAAACAGATTACGCACAGAATGGTTTATGTAGGTACTAGGAGAACAGAATCATGAATAAGATAAATTTAGATGCACAACATTTTTACGTACTTACAACACGAAGCAACTTACAACATTCTAATTCATGGTACTTCTATAGGTACTTACTAAGAGAACAGAATCATTAAGAGTGTGGATTTATTTGTAGATAAGTAAATTTTTAACATTAATATACTTAAAGCCTGACACGTCGGTACCAGGAGCTCATAAAAAAGAAGAATTTGTGCTTTTATGAAGGAACTCGAAATAGTTTATTATTTCACAATAGAAAAAATAGTTAATAATAGAATTGATTGATTAAAATAGTTATTGATTAGTACTATTATTGTTGTACATAATCATAATAATTATTAACAATATGCACAATTTTTTTTTTAAACTAATTTAGACTAATTAAAACTATCTACATATACAAACTTATAAAACCTTAAAAATAAATAAAGATACAAAACCCTTAATCCAAAAGACCGCTACTAATCATAATAATTAGATTATATACTATTGTGGGACTTTCAAATACCTACCATTTATTTATATTATCGTAAATAACAATAACGATGCGATGGCTATCTTCATCATCTTGGTTATGTTCTTCTAGTACCGTTTGAAAATTTAATACACCCTAAAGATACGAAGATTACATAAAAAAGTTATAAAAAATTAAGTAGGTAGGGACAAGGAAACGTTTTTTTTCTTTTCCTTTTTTTTTTTTGACCGTTTGACCCTATGCATGTCCTCTTTCATTTGAATGAACTAGAACGTTTGCTCTCTCTCTCTAACAGTCTTTCTCACTTGCCACCAGAAGAAGTAAGAAAGCTACTGCTATCTCAACCCCTTTCATTGTAATTTGTACCAGGAGTAAAGTAAAAAAGGTAAAAGGCGGTACAGCTAGTAGGTTCAAGCCGTGAATTCGACAATGGTTTTAAGAAAATTCAGTTCAAGGTACTAAGATTTCAGAATATCATAAGAGATATTAGACATGTTTTTAATAAAGAGAACTCGTAGAGTTGAAGAGTTCACACACTACTTTAACAACAACAAGGAAATTCAATTGAAGGCACCAGGATTTCAGATATCCATAAGAGGTATTTGCTGTCATTGTTTTTAACAAATTCACAGTTCAAATGAACTGCTTCTACCAGCGAACGTGAAATTTTAACTATGCGGCACTAGGATCGTAGATTGGTGAAAGAGGTGTTTTATTTTTATTTGTGTTCAAAAACAGAAAGACTACCCAAAAGGAAACACGATTCACGAAGTTATTATGGAAATTCTGTTTAAAAGTACTAGGATTGCAGGATAATGTAAGAGGTATTCACTGAGCGACTCAATTTACCAGTGTGCATAAAATAAAAATAATGAAGTCGTTGAGCTCCATGAAAACCAAAATAGCATAATAAATTAAAAATAATTATTTTAATCAATTTAAAGAGAAATCTAATATAATGAATATGGTAAATTATTGTATTACTAATCAAGTTTATTGTTTGACATCGATTTTTATAAGAATCCAGTAAACAACGCGTCATTTTCGATAAAATTACACGGTCGCGGTCAAAAGTGTACTGGCTGCCGGTAACGGCCATTTAGCCGTGTACGACTCAAGGAGTCGTACAGCGCTAAATAACGCCCCCTTGCCACTTTTTCTTATATAATATTATATTTCTATGGTATGGTATCATATTTATGGGACATCGCCATCAAGGAATAAACCTTTCCTCGTCGCTAAATTACGCCACGGCTGTCTATGAAGTTAGCTGCGGGGCCTGTGGGATAATATTTTTCTAAATATGCGGGATAATAGATATATTAGATGGAAAGTATGATCTGTATTGATATTTCATTATAACATGTGGGCAAAACCGCGACCGGATATGGAAATGGATATGATATGGGATACCTATTCGAAAATCTATATATTACGTGAAAAAAATTCTAAGTCTTTTTACCACTTGATGAAATTGCACCCATGAAAATTTTACAACTATTTCGAGTTCCTTCATAAAGCACAAATTCTTCTTTTTTATGAGCTCCTAGTACCGACGCGTCAGGTTTTAAGTATATTAATGTTAAAAATTTACTTATCTACAAATAAATCCACACTCTTAATGACTCTGTTCTCTTAGTAAGTACCTATAGAAGTACCATGAATTAGAATGTTGTAAGTAGGTAAAAATGTTGTGCACCTAAATTTATCTTATTCATGATTCTGTTCTCCTAGTACCTACATAAACCATTCTGTGCGTTATCTGTTTGTGTAGAATTATTTTTATTTTTTTTACTCCGTTCTGTTCTACTGCAGCACGTGACTTATTGGATGTTTTGAAGTAGAACAATACGGAATATGTTCTACTATGCTTGTTCTACAGTAGAACATAACGGAGAAAACATTACGTGAATTCCGCCTTGTTCTACTAGAACAAGAGCAGTAGAACAGAACGGAATACAAGGATTGAACCTCTGTGACCGAAATTTTGTCAGGACGTTTTTTTATAATCTCCTGCGTATTTGACCAGTCTCTAGTGATATTGGCCGCTGTAACCGAAATTCAGTTTATTTTTCTAACTTTAATTATTTTCTTTTGTTTCAGATATAATTTCGGATTCGTATGTGTGGTAAAGAAAAAAGCAAAAGATACCACGTGAAAGATTTCTGTAAGTATAAAGCTGATAACTGAGAAATTCAAAGCATGAAGAATGAACAGTGTAACATTTATGAAGACAGTCCAATAGAAGACAGTCCACCGGGGCGAGGGTCTTGGCGGTCTGGTCAGTGTATGAGTCTTACTGGCCTGCTAAGTCCCAAGCTATGGTGGACTACATCAGCGAACGAAGACAAGCCATCGTGAAAAAATTCTTAGTATAATTAATTAGAAAGTTATTTTCAGAATCCAGATTGAGCGCGAAAATTCAATTTAAAAAACTTAAAAAATCTATTTTCAGTGGTAGTATATATATACACAAGCATAGATAATTACCTGGAAACTTAGTTAACTTTTAAGGAAGCTTACAGTTTTAAAAAAAACTTAAGTTTTCCTCCAGGCTCATCAGATTCTCAAGCTTTAAAATCTAAGACCAGTAATAATCTTTTAATTGACCAAATACCCACCAAACAAACTTCCTAACAATAGTAAAGGCCACTAATTGTTCCATACAATGTCAGTAGTTAATTAAGTGCGCTTGAGTCAGCTTTCATGTAGCCGGCGCGCGCGCATTGTATTGTAGATCACGAGTTCATGACATGTCACCTGAGTTCGTCAACAAGCTTTGAGATGATTATTTTGTTATTGTACTAAGTATCGAAGAGTATGTCTCGTATTCATGCTAATGAATTACAAGATATTTGGATGCCGTATTTGGATAGGGTAGTCTTCTATTTAAGATCTGGACATGTCAATTATTTAATAGATTTGGGCTTCTTATCGTTTCGATGATACGTCGAGACTTAATAATAATATCTGTCCTAAAGAGTTTGGGCCCAATAGGTGGCATTCCTTAGAACGTAGGCAGTGCAGGTGTTTGGACACCTGGGCCACTCCCAGCAAGTGGGACATAGTCTGACTGAAGCACCGCATTTGCATTGTATCAGGGATGGATCTACTATCCCCCATTTTGCTAAATAAAACGATCGACGAAACTAAGAGAATTAAACGATCAATTCCATAGCTGATAAGCTGAGTCTTGCATACTTGCGTTTTTTAAACTGCCAATAAATTTTTAAACGGTTTTACTTAGCTTGACCTGTTTATTATTTGGTTCAAATTTAGTAATCGTTATTTAACCTCTTTCCTGTTGACAGATTGATCTGATATTTGGTACACAGCTTTAGTTTTGATGACAAAACCGTTTTACGTAAAAAAAATATCTAATTTAAGTAGTTCAGTACTGTTGGTAAACTGAATTATCCCGTCTTAGTAACGAAGTCCTTATTAATATTTTTGCCAAGTTTGTTTAAAAGTTTTAATGTCCAAGAATACCTAAGTCCTTTTTAACATATTGTGTGTGCATTCGTAGGTATTTATTATTTCTAATGTTTGGTTTGTCAAGTGTGTTAATAATACTACGTATGTCGCCGTAGAGCTGGGGTTTCGAAGCGGCATGTGCCTCCTGCTATGCAATGCCCTTGGAAATCCCAAACATGCTGGCGACCGCCTGCAACGATGCGTCGATGAAGATACCCAATTAATATAACTTGTGTATTTTGGATTATTGTTAACATAATAATTTAAGGCCATGTTAAAAATAATATCGTGCAATTTTTAATCATACTTTTTCTTTCAGATACCTTTCAATCTTTTAAGATGGTATTTCAAACCGGCAAACTGTTGACACAAAGAAATGGTATGGACGGACAAGACATTGTATAATTTATGAGCTTGTAAAAACAATTGTAATTTTTCCGCCCTTTTTCCCTTTGCCGAAATTTTTTTCATGGTTTATTGACCCCCCTTGGACCTTATCACAGCTGGTTACATTAGTGAGACCCCCCTCCCCCTGTCTAGTGTTATGTCACATATTTTGAAATTTTTAAAATAAAATTTAAAGCGAGTGCTAACCTTATGGTCATGCAGACAGAGTTGCAACTTACTTGCAAATATTTACTTATGTTATTCTTTAGTAGGTATGTAGCTTAAATTTAGTGTTGTATTATTTAGATACTTATAAGAAATTATATTTTGAAAAAATGTGATGTCACAAAATTTGGGTCCCCTCCCCGCCTTGTCACATAATGTCACACCTCGTTAACGTGTGACGTAATTTATGAGATGGCCCCAAAGATTCCTCACCATTCTCACTGACCAAGATCAAAAGTAATTAAGAAGTACCATAACCATATTAGTTTAAGTAGGTACCTTTACTAACTGGCGGGGGTACGGTGCGCAAGCGAAAGCCGTATTTCCACCTAGAGGTTCATGGAGGAACACCGTGTGGTTTTTAGTCCGTTCGAGTCGGACATAACCCCATCGCCAGCCCTTAGCGGTGGGGTACTCATAAAGAGTTTTCCACATGACAAAAAAAAAAGGTACGTTTACTAATAGGAAATGTCTTTCAGGACGTTATTAAAAAAAAACGACAGCATTCAACGTCAACTTAATCTATATTTGATTATTTATTCTACGCTCAGTCCCAACTGTCGCTTTCCTTGAAAGCAGCTACACAGTTTGACTTAGCTTCGCCGTCGAACTGTTTAATTATTTTATCTTTTTTCAACACTACATTTTCTTTTTTCTTATCTAATGACTTTTCTTGGTTCCCACATTTTTCTTTGTCAGTCGTTTTTTGCCGCCCGTTCGGGGCAGCTTCGGCCCGCTTTCGTGGGCTGTCGGACAGAGATCGGGAGATCTCGGCCTTCTTCGGCAGTGGCTCTGACTCGTCAACCTGCAAGACACATAACATTTTATTTGATTTTTAACTTAAAAAATAAGTTAATGATAAAATGATATTAATTTTCAATTTGCAAAAAATACGCAATGAAGAAATACTAGAAGCAAGTCTGAACCCAAGTAAAAGAAAATAATGTTAGTTGTAATAGTTAGTTTTTTATCACAAAAGTTAATTTCTTAATTACGCAAGAATATATTTTTAATTTTTCAATTAATAATATAATATATTTTTAAATAAGAATATATTTTAAATATTTTTGTGAATTTTTTACATGTTTATAATTATAATATAATTATATGTTTTAAAATTGAAAAATTAAAAATATATTCTTGCGGAGTTGCCGGCGCCCATTTAGACTTTACGAGTAAATTTCAAATGGTATCTTACTTGAAACACTCCTGACGACGTCCTCTTCCGGGTAGAAGAGGGCGGCGAGCTCATCGAGGTACTGCTGGAACGTGGTCGGGTCACTTTCTGCGGCAATTGTGGTGGGCTCTTCAGACCTGCTAAATTGCTCATCACTGTTGACAAAGATGCAAGTTTTGTTTTTTACTCCTCATTTAGAACCACGCGTATAATTATTATTTTTTAGATCATATTTTTGGTTTGTATAGAAGAAATAAATCATCTCATCTGCCTAGTTTTTTCCCAACTATGTTGAGGTCGGCTTCCAGTCTTACCGGATGCAGCTGAATAGCAGTGTTTTACATGGAGCGACTGCCTATCAGACCTCCACAGCCCAGAAACTGGGTTACACGATACCCCTTGGTAAGACTGGTTGTCAAACTTTCGAGCTTCTGACTACCCGTAACGACTGTCAAAGATCTACTAATCTAATCTAATAATAAATAAGGAACTCCGTTCCAAAAAAAAAATTAAGTCATACAAGAAAAAGCAAAATTTGTCAGAAGAGATTTGGAAAAGTTTTAGTTAAGATTATGTCTGTAAAGCGTACCCACGATAGGTAAGTATTAAGAGAAAATCCTAGTGAAAACCTTTTTATAAACCACAAATAATGTAAAATAACGTACCTTGCCGTGGCCTCGTATCAGTCGGAGTCTTCGGAGCTCTGAAACAAAAAAAGCCGTCAGCATCATTGAAAACTCTACATAGGTCGACACAATCTATAAATTAATATTGCTTTAATATTTTTTTAATAACCGAATTGAGTGAGATCTCTATGGATTTGGGGTTGTTTAATATGCTGCAAAACTTCGAATCTGATGAGCTGATCCTTTTCTATAGGTATTATAAGGATCCTTAAATTAATTCTTGAATGATTAACTATAGTGATATAACATTTATAAGTCTTCCCATCCATTTGAAAATAGAACCCTGTTTAACGGCATTGTTTTTTAAATTTCAATAAGGAAGCCTTAAGCTCTTTTTTTAAACAGAGCAAAAGCGCAAGACTTGTCGCCGTGTCCGTTTAATTGGTATCCGAACGCATCCGCTAATTGTGGGTGAAGTATCGGGCGACACTAGCGCCGCTGTCGCGCATTCACCTGTCGTAGACGCAGGAACACGCCGCCGGCAAACCAAATTACTCGAACGCGGTCACGACTAGCAAAGATTTTTTGCATTTATTTTTTCCAGGAATCCTTAAAACTACCATGTCTTTTACTTGAAATGTACGTTCTAAAGCGATTGATTGGGGGTAGAACGATTTTAATTGACGCAAGTAATTCCCTAATGCGAGGAATTGGGGAACTTTAATTGGGCATCTATTTCTGATTTATTCTAGAAATATATCCGTCAGTCCATAAGTATAGACGTGAGTTCTAGAATATTATTGTCACTTATAAAAATGTATTAGACGTTCACACTTAAAGCTGACGTATTCTATAGATTTATGGAATAGCCTACTTAAATCTGAGACGATTCCTTAGTAAGGACTAAGAAAGCTTTTCAATAAAATTGCAACCTAACATACTGGCAGATATAAAACGTCACAATTCTCTTTATCCAATCCCCGCATTGGGTATAAATTGATGATTTTAAATCTAATATATCGTTCTAGAAGTAAATCAATTTTAAACGACCAGGCGGAACATAATTCAATAAAAACTTCTACGTGATTAGATTGGAAGTATTCTGAAGTATTAGAGGTGGGCTGGATATTTTTATATAAAAATGTTATTTATATGTTATAGTTGCGGATGTAAGGGATTCAAAGCTGACTGACGGTTCATCTATCAAACGTTCGCCCGTATATGGCGTGCGGCGCGCCGCGCAGATGACACCACAGACCACGTTTGATTGACTTGTAACTTTTTATTTTTTGTCGTAACGCTCGCTAATAAGCTATGTTCCCGCCATTAAGGAACGTTCGGATACGAGGATGAACGGAACCTATCCTGGTGAATCGGGATTATGTTTCTTTGGTCAGTCCGAGAAACTATCATGCACTATCTCTCTGGTATCTAGATCAATATCAAGAGATTTCTTAAAGAGAGATGTTCGTACTTGTACAGGCAACAGCAAAAGTAACGTATTTTATAGCGTATAAGTTTTTAATAGACATACTCGTAAGAGTTCATCCGTGATCATGGCGCTTGTTTCAGTGCCGAAATATTAGAAACGCAAACATTATTAAAGACATAATAAATATCTCGTTAATTATACAAAAGTAGCATATAATCTAAAATGTCCAAAATGAGAATTGATTGAATTGAATTGAATTGAGAATTAAGTACAAAACAGAACAGTACCTTAAAAAAGGGAAAGAACGGGGTACATAAAAAAAAGAACAAGGTAATGCTTATTTCTTAAGAAATCTCTTTCTTCTTCGGATCTGCAAGAGGAGAGATTCAAGATGAAGTAGCTGATATTTTCTTTTTTGAAATAAAAAAAAAATACTAAATTGTGAGGACGTGCGAGACTTTCTGATGTCATAAGTACTACTACATTGAGACGCACAGCAATGTGATTCTTTTGGACATTTCAGATACTAAGCTTCTTTTGATATTGACTGTACATGCAGCAAATAAAGTTTTAACGGAATATCTTTAAATCGATTTCCTAAACTTCAGTCTAAAAGAGAAAGATAGTAAAAAACTGGATGCAGTTTCAAAAAATACACTCTAAATTCATGAAAGAATTAGTCACGAGTGCGACACTTTTGAAGTCGATAACTTGTTTCAATAAAAACCAGTCAATCGGATCCAGTTACTGTACTCAAATCTATTCTTATTGTTACAATTTGTTAAAGGAAAAAGATTTTAGAAATCGCCATCCCCGCTGTGCGTGTAATATAAGTTTAAAAACGTAAGCAGATGAAATTATCGAACGGCGAGACATGGAACGGGTGCAAAACATGTTCTATACAGTCGGCTTTTACAGTTTTTATAATACGCTAATAAAATTAGAAACTATACTGAATTATTCTCCATAAATACCTATAAAAATATATAAAGGAAATGTTTTCTTGTGAACGGTGAAAAGATTGATATATTCTAGCAATGTTAGCGAAAGGAAATTCGACATGAATATAAATTTATTTAAATAATGTTTAAAAAAAAAACTCTACATGTATAGCGGGAATTTTTTTTTAATTTTCACAAAGACTAGCCAATGACGCACAATCCGCATATGTATGCACACTATTCCGTCACTCTCATAGTCCGATGAAAGGCAAACCAACGCGACCGGCGATAAGGGACAGGAGCGATGGCTATACGTGCTCTCCGAGGCATGGCATTCTCGTTACTCTAAACAGAAAAATCGTCACGTGGTGCTCATTTACGTGCGCATCGTTCAAAAATATCCTCGACTTCCGAGCGCTTAAAACATATCTCCCAAAACGAGATAACCGCTAAACGCACTAGAGGGCTTTAGTGCGCACTAAACCCTTAGTGCGTATAGTGAGTAGGGAGATATGATTTCTAAATTAGCTCGACAAAACCTCAATTTGGCGTATCACATGATTTAAAATTCCTCCACAATCGCTTCATGTCGCACCAGACGTGTTACAGCTCAAATAACATCCTTATAGAGAGAAATAGGAGGTGTACCCGTCAATACGTGGCTAAGGACATATTGTATGATGAAAGCTCATCTGAAAACAAAGTGCGGATATCTGTCTGCGCAAGCGCATCCGCGTTGTAACGAGCGTCAAATACATGAGATTTATGTATCTTCACGCATTTTGCCTTAAGGGGATAGTTCCAGGTGTTCGCATGTCAGTGTCGCTTGTGGGAGAATGCGTTTGATATAGTAATTGCTTTGTTAGATTTAGGAAAGTGAACCGCGTATTGATTAAAACATTGCACATGTAACGTACAGTCACGGACAAAAATATGTTGACATTTTAAATAAAAGTTAAAAAATTGTAGAAAAATGCGTCGTCATCTTCCTGCTCTTGTCCTAATTTTATTTAGGATCGGCGTTATGTATTTTCTTCTTCCCTTTTTTCCTTTCCTTCATCTCTATTATCTATCTCTGTACAACGACAGGCGTGGATTACTATATTGTTTAACTTCACGATTACATTATTATGGTTTTCCATACTTTTAGACGTTCAACTGCTGGATGATTGCAATTCACGTATAGGGCGTATTTTTATAGAAACCTATCAAGCAGTGGTAAAAAAGACAAAATATATTTATTCTTTACCACTTTGGGTTGATCTCGATGTGACACTTTAAGCGCACGCGTATTTCTATATAGCCAAAGTGATTATCTGTCAAGCAGACATTATGATTATTAGTGTTCTTCGTAATTCTACGCTTTGGTGTTATAGGTCACCAGTGTCACTACATTTATCTAAATAAATGGTTTCATGTTGAAATACTTGTTAAATTTCGCAGTTTGTACTACAATTATGTTGAGTTAAATCAATCTTAATGATAGTAATCCAATCGATTCTGTAACAGAAAGGATAGGGTTTCCTTTTATATGTATAGCACTGTGTGAAATTGATCACTTTTAAATGGTGCAATAGCAAGGTATTGAAAACCCAAATATGATTAAGTTTCTTAGTAAGTTAAATTAATGACTGTATGAGTTAAAAAAAGAAGTTTTTCAAAAGCAGTTCTACAAAAACGAGTAGGATAAAATATAAAAATATTTTATTTACGGTATCAGAAGATATTTATCAATACTCGAGTTTTGTACATGTACAACAAAATTTGTTTTTTAAAATATAATCCCTTAATTTCCGCTACATAATTTTGCCTGTGACTGTACTACACTTATTTAAAGCGATAATTACGCTGCAATTAACGAATAAAAAAAAGGTTGTATCACTACACTTGTTGCTAGCAGTGTTAATAATACCAACATAAGAATGCTAACATCGATGCTCGTGACATACCTGATTCCTAATCCATCCTTCACATCCACAAGAAAGTCCTTACCCCCACAATACCTCATTATAACTTCTAATTAACGCTTCGAATGGCGCAAAACAATTTTAAAATCTACCACTCATTACATCACATTTTCACACGAGCTAGCCACATTTTCAAAGTACATCACTACCAAATTAAGTGTTCAGCTGAGAGCGTCGCTAGTGGTGAAGATATTATTGTCATTTTAGATATTTACTAAGGGAATCTGTTAGTTCCAATTTTGTCCACCTGACCACATAAGTTGGTTGGTATGTAATATTCTATGAAATGATTACATTTTTATAGTGACCGGACTCGTAGCGGCGTCAGTGTTCCCTTAGCTTTATGTTAATAGGATGTAGTGAACAGCAATGGGTGATTATCGAGAGGCGTAATCGTTGTTAGTGGGAACTATTCGGTGTGGACGTATCAAGGAGACTGGTTTTTGGTTTAAAGAGAAGCTAGGGCTTTGAGTTTGTTTAAACTTAAAGCTGTGTGTACTAGAGTCGTGATAGCCGTGACCGTTGACTGGCAAGTCATAGGTCTCGGGTTCGAACCCAAGGCGCGCACCTCTGACTTTTCGTAAGTTATGTGCGTTTTATAAATTAATTATCACTTACTCCGTGCCTGGGAAAGCACGTAAAGCTGTTGGCCCTGCGCTTGATCTCTCTCCGATCGTGTCGGAAGGCCGTCCCATCGGACTATGAGAGTGAGGGAATAGAGAGTGCATCTGTGTTTGCGCAAACACTTGTGCACTATAATATCTCCTGCGTAATTGGCTAGTCTCCGTTGAGATTGGCCGCCGTGACCGAAATTCGGTCAAGAGAAAAATAAAATATTACTAGGCAACATTTGACGCGCGACATGTTGCTCAACGTTGGGTAACGTTGTCTGTCCTCATATCAAGTACACGTTCATTAGACCACACTACTGACATTGTTGCTAAGAACGTCTACACCTGTAAACATTTTGCGCCATCTAGCAACGTTGCGCTCCATTTGGCAACGTTACCGAACATTCTACTACTACTACTAACACTGACGCTAAATCTTATACCTATTGTTTAGGTAGGTATTACCTTTAAAACAAAATGTAACTATGAGTTCTTTTTTATTGATAGTCGAAATTAATCACCGCAATAAAAAAATACGCAATTAAAAGTAAATAACAATCCACGCAGCTGGCAACCCTACGCTTTATGCGGTGGGTGCGTGTGCGCACGCGTTACGTCGCCGTTTTGAGAACCATTAACGCGATCGCTGACTAATCGCTATTTACAGGAATTTCATGCGATTTGCCGCGTACACGTATAGTGTAACCGACACTCGGAAAGTCACAAGTATTGCTTGAAAGTGCTAGAGATGCTATCGTGCGATTGATGTGAGCGCACGCGATTGGCAACTCGATTTAATATTGTTGGTTTACAAATAAGAGTTACATACTCGTACCTACACAGTTGTGCTAGATAGTAAGCAATTATTTACATAGCTTAGAAGAAAATAGTAAGCATTGGAATGATGGCTTACAGAAATTAAGGGAAAAAGGTTGTAATAAAGGGAGGAAGATGCTGAGTTACATTTTAAACTGCTAAGCCGTTTTCTATGGTCATAATTAATGTTATAGTCTCATGAGCGTTGGTTGTGTGAAAATGAATTGCTAAAAAAACTAGAATAACAAAGATCTTTTGAATGAGAGTAAGAATTCAGATACTCAGCGAGCAATAGTGAGCGTTACCCCAGCCAGATGTTGTCGAAAATCGACATTTTAGTTCGACGGGGAATTAGAAATACAGCTTCTGTAAATGGTATGCACATTTTTAAATTTGGTATGACGATAGTTTTTTAATTATTCGGTAAAAACAGTTCCGGCTGGAGTAACGTTACCCCAGCCAGATGTTTTGTTTTCTAATGGGTATGTTGAAATAAATGTTATGTATATAATTAGGTAGCAATTTGGTATAAATGGTACAACTTAGTTTGTATTTGTATTTGCTATGGTTGCGAAGATATTTAGAATCCTGCTGGGGTAACGTTTGCACGATTGCTGGATCTCGGAACTGGCTGAACGGATGATTATAATTCTTGTACAGGACATCTGGCTAATTAGTTATAATTTGGTAAGCAAGAAAAGAAACCACAATAATGAACCGTTTTGAAGATATTTTCGTAAATAGAAATATGCTTTAATAGGTCCTAGCTCTTCCAATAAGCGCTCCAAAGACTAATTTAAAACTTAATTAATTAGGTAATTACTGCCTATAAATGGTACTGAAGTTTCATTAGAATCCTACACGTAAGTAAAAAGTTCTGATGAAAATTCAATTTGTTCCGGCGACGGCGCGCAGCTGAGATATTTGACGAAAGATTAACCGAGTTTCCTGTAGTAGTGGTAACTGAATCTTACATCTATAATTAGGTAGACAGTTCAATGATATACCTGTGAAGTTTCAGACCTGTACATTAATTAATTAAAGAGATAATTGAAAGAAATGATGTATGCGTGGTAACCCGACCAAATCTAGAATGTTATAAAAAAGCGGCCGCGCAATACATTACACCAACCTTCTAAAACTTACAGGATAATACGTGAGAATAATATCGTATTTGGTACAGACGGGTACACAACTGGTAAAGTAAAACAGTTATAATTAACTATTACAGATAGATTGTTCATTTAAAAATGTTACTTATGTAGGTATGTATGTAAATTAACTTAAAAAATTGATGTAATAATTAAAATTAATGGACTAAGATAATATTATTTCAGTTTTGTATATTTGTAAAATACCAGCATCCTTTGAAGGGGTCATTAAACTCATCATTATGAACAACGTTTACTATAAAACCAACCCTGAAATCGCAAAAAAAAAATCAGCTGTTCCATACATTTATGTTCATATGACTCAACAAAATGTATGAAACAGCTGATTTTTTTTTTGCGATTGCACGATTGGTCCCATAGTAAAAGATGTTCGTAATGATGAGTTTAATGGGTAATTTTTTAAGGATGCTGGTGTTTTACAAATAACCCTCTATAAGTGTTGTTGTTAACCAACATTCGTAAAAGGGGGAGGGTTTCTTGTGCCACCAAAAATTGAAAAAATAAAAAGCACCGACTCCGAAACGAACGTATTGTTTTATTTATTTAAAGCATCGCAAAATATAATAACATCACATTGCAGTACCTAAGTACCTACTAACATATTATTATTAGGTACGTATACAGTAGGACAAAACCAATAGTGACTGGTCCACACTGGCTCTGGATCGAGACACGTGGAAGTCAGAGGGAGAGGTAGGTATAGAAGAAGATTATACTTACTTTAACCTAACGATGCCATCATCTGCCTAGTGCCTAGCTTTTTCCCAGCTGAATACTAGTGTTTTACCATTTATTTTATTTATTATTTAAATTATATTAAAATGTAGGTAAGTACCTAATATTGTACAAAATATATCATATGAAATTAATTAAAACCTAATTGATTAATATGAAGAATGCCATATTAGAAACTAATTTAAAGTTCATTTAAACATTTAGTATGGTAGGTATAATTTTTCAATCAAACTAATTTGATTCGTGACTGTACCAAATTTTAAGGACAATTATGCTAATAATTTTAGAAGGTTGGTATAATGTATTGCGCGGCCGCTTTTTTATAACATTCTAGATTTGGTCGGGTTACCACGCATATATCACTTCTTTTCAATTATCTCGTTAATTAATTAATATACAGGTCTGAAACTTCACAGGTATATCATTGAACTGTCTACCTAATTATAGATGTAAGATTCAGTTACCACTACTACAGGAAACTCGGTTAATCTTTCGTCAAATATCTCAGCTGCGCGCCGTCGCCGGAACAAATTGAATTTTCATCAGAACTTTTTACTTACGTGTAGGATTCTAATGAAACTTCAGTACCATTTATAGGCAGTAATTACCTAATTAATTAAGTTTTAAATTAGTCTTTGGAGCGCTTATTGGAAGAGCTAGGACCTATTAAAGCATATTTCTATTTACGAAAATATCTTCAAAACGGTTCATTATTGTGGTTTCTTTTCTTGCTTACCAAATTATACCTAATTAGCCAGATGTCCTGTACAAGAATTATAATCATCCGTTCAGCCAGTTCCGAGATCCAGCAATCGTGCAAACGTTACCCCAGCAGGATTCTAAATATCTTCGCAACCATAGCAAATACAAATACAAACTAAGTTGTACCATTTATACCAAATTGCTACCTAATTATATACATAACATTTATTTCAACATACCCATTAGAAAACAAAACATCTGGCTGGGGTAACGTTACTCCAGCCGGAACTGTTTTTACCGAATAATTAAAAAACTATCGTCATACCAAATTTAAAAATGTGCATACCATTTACAGAAGCTGTATTTCTAATTCCCCGTCGAACTAAAATGTCGATTTTCGACAACATCTGGCTGGGGTAACGCTCACCGAGCAATAATACAGGTAGATCGATAGGTATTTATCTATCGAAAAGGTAGCAGCTTCGTCCTCAGCAAAGAAAGAACTTTAGGCCAGGCATGTTTTTCCTTAATTGAGATAGCTAAAAAGAAACCCAAATAACACTGCACGATCTAGGAATTAATTCTAGATCTCTAGACCAACCAGAGACACGTAACTTCATAAACATTCCATAGGTACGTTTAAAATAACACACTTAATTATTCGATTAAATAATCAACTCGATAATCGGATAACAGAATAATCGCCTAAACAGAAAGCTTAGCCCTAATGAAGTCTGTAATACTCTCGGTGTCACATTCCCTTACAAGCCCGATCGAGCCTTATCGATTTCCTGAATTATTATAATGCTCCAAGAAATGTTAGTCGATTTTGCTCAACTGACATTTAGTCGAATCGCAAGTTGTATTTGAAACATTGATCTGAAAACTATTTCGGTTTATCTATGGTAAATTGGCTGGAATTTGTGTACAGGTGACTGTTTCAAATGTAAATTGTAACCTTTAACCTCGTCGAGAAATTTACGATATTATATTACAATTGAAGTTTCACCACCCAGTTACTTAATACCTTGATGGACTGGCCATACAATGGAATTTTGCATTTTGGAGAATCATGGGAGTTCTGCACAAATTTATTACTTTTTTCTTTTTCTCTTTGAGTAGTTTTGAGGAAGAATGGAATTGATGTAGCCTTTTCATATTACGAGAAAATTATTTATACTTTATGTATCAGAATTGAATTAATCCATTTCTTTAATACAGAAATAAATATACAACTTAAATTTTATTTCATGTCACCATAAATGCAATATTACGTAGGTACATTTTAAATAGATTTTCTTTAATTAGCTATTGAAAAAACTAAATTTCCACATCATTTTTTGCTCGTGACTGTTGTACTCATGTTCATGGGTCTATCGTCATCATCTTTCGCGTTACCAATCAAAGTTCATTATATCATAATTTGAACTTTCTGCTCCCACAAATCTACATCAACCCTTAAAATGACTGAAAGTTTTATGGTGCAAATTAAACCAAAGAAAAACCACAAAAAAATTTCCGACGTTTTACACCAAAACCAATTTTCATAGTTTCTGTAACACTTAAAACAGAAAAAACGAGCTCCTAAACCTGTCAAAGGTAACCCTACACGTTCTTGTTCCGGATTAACGTTTAGGTGTCGTCTTTAAATCGCTACCAGTATTTATTAGTCGTGTCGTTTAGCAAGGGGACAAGAGCACACCTCAGGTAAATCACCTGCAAGTGCCTGCAAGTTGCCTGCTTCGCCAAACAGGGTGCGTTTACATGTTGCGAACCACTTTTGGTGTGACCACGGTTAACAAAAAGGGTCGCTGTGACCACCCATAAACGGTTGGGAGATTGTTTTAGATCGTGTTAGGTGAGGGTTTTAGTAGTCGTCGGGGTGAAGGTAAAATATCAACAGACGATTGAAGTCGTGTAGAGAGTAGTGTTCTTGCAAATTAAACGAGGTTTAATGCATGTTCCGTCCGATTATGGCCAAAAATGGTCGTATCATGCGGAAGGAAGAGGGAATTGCTGTAAAAAGTTTCTAAGAGAAAATAAAATTGTTTATTAACGTCAAGGTGCATCAGAGTCAATGAGAATTAAAGGTGTGAATGATGGTTGACATATAGAGAAGAAAAGTAATAATTGATATGAATGGAAGAAGAAATCACCGACCACGGAAACCACGGAAACAATCATAATTCAAATCCATCATGCATCTTTTAAACGATTTACAACTAGATTAAAGCTTATCCGATACGTTCGTTAGATAGACTTAAAGAGGTGTTAAATGTAGTTAAAATTAAACAATATTGCAGTCGACATGTACGCCCAGCAGGCACTAACAAGGCGCGCTAATCGCGCGTCGGAGCGACACATCGGGCCGTCGCGTGCGCAGTCGATCACTGCCGCACAAATCTTACATTGTTAGCGCACATTTTTACCTCGAAGCAGATGCATCTAACTTGTAGTTAACCTTTTTTGTAACTAGCACTTTGGAAAAGGTTAATAAGGTAGCGAAACAACAAATTGGATTTCTGTTTGTACTAAAACGACTATTAAGACATCAACCAATCCAAATTCTGTACCTGTTGGTTGTTCCTAACATTTCTTATTTCGCTTATTAACCATGTTTTAGGTGCTAAAGTAAAATATAATTACAAAACGGTAGGTGCTTACAACACCAGGGGTATCACTTGCGCGTTTGGGAGGGGAGATTGGGTACGAATACTGTTATTAATATTCTGTGCAGCTCGATATGTCCTATAGCTGCTGATGGCATTACCACCATTAAAAACCCATACAAGCTTTTCATTGGTTTGAAATTCTATGAAATCTCCGATGTTTACGTTTTGCTAACCTTCCATCATCATACCTTTTATCAAAAGTCGCTCCTTTAGCGTTAACCGTCATCTGAACCACCATTTTTTTATTTCAAAGACCTCATGAAATCAGGCTCATTCAAACGACATTCACACTTCGTATGAGTCCGACCTTACGACCGCACAGTAATTGACGACCATTTGACAAGCGTTGTCGCGCCCAAAGCGGACCCAAATAGGTAAAACTCGAAATGTCACTGACAAAACGGCCCGGACACGTCGCTCAACGTAATTGGCTATTAGCTAATGAGATTGTAAGATAGTTATCTGGTCGGCGTCGCAAAGCGAATATCGCGTATATCGAAACCGCCCCGTTAGGTGCCAGGCGATGACAGCGGGCAGGCGACAAGACGAGAGGGATTTACCGAGATACGATGTGCGAATGTTGCTATCAAAGAGGTCGATAACAGACTGAACCTTATTAGGGCAAGCCTAAGAGGTCAAATATATCGCGATTTTGAAGGGAACGTCTGTAGCTCTAATAACGATTAAAATATTCAGTACCATTTTGTTAATAGTAATAGGTACCCGAACGTGCGCTTATTGTACATCAGCCACATACAGTAAAATACAAATACTAACTAAAACTAAAATTAGTAGACTTATCGCTGTAGCCGAAATCGGCAAAGAGAAATACACACAACGATCACACTTCTACTTCTTAATTTTTCAGTCTGGAAAAGATTAACGTACAATAATGACCCTGAAAACGGCGCTGGTGCGGGTGATGTGCTAGACTACAAAATACGTGTCAAGACAAACTTAACTTAAAAATTCGAAAACAACCCAAATCTAAAATCTCGCAAGTGTTAAGATAGAAGGTTCTAGAGATATTTCTCTTTTCTCTCAAGAAAAGGTTTATATAATATATAAACTATAATATATATATAATATATAAATAATATAATAACTCGCTCATGTCGTTATAGGTAATGTAGGTACAGAAATAGAGAATTTCCAAAAAATCTCTAATGATCTGTTATCCCTGCTTATTAATTATCACCTGCTCCATGCCACGGAAAGCACGTTAAGCCGTTGGCCCCGGTTGTCATGATCTATGACAGTCGATTTAAGGAGTCGGTACCCTCATAAAATCCTGACAACTAATCTAACTTTAGAATACCGTAACCGTTTGGGTTGCGTAGGTCAGATAGGCAGTCGCTCCGTAGAAAATTGATATTCAGCTGCATCTAGTTAGATTAGAAGCCGACCCCAACAAAGTTTGGGAATAATAAGGCTAGGAAGATGATGCAATGTTATCCCTGCTAAATCTTGAGCGTAGAATAGAACCATGTTAATCCCTACAGTCATTCGACCCGGCGATGAACCCGGCTCTTTTAGAATGAAGCGTTAATTTCATAGAAATGCTCGGTCACATGTCGCTATGACCTTTGGGGATAGGCAGATTTAATACTATTCATTTACTTTGTGCTTTGTTCGCTTTGGAATTACAGTTCCTATTATAATGAGAGATGATAGTCTTTGTACAATGGTTTCTAAACTACAGTCAGAAGCTTTAGCAGAATTTTAATTAAAAACAAAGTAGAGTGGAAATAATTGTCGCTCGCTTCAACTTATCGTATAATCGAATGGAATAAACCAGAATAGTTACAATTCTTGCATAAAAAAACCAATCACAATAGAAATGTATTCAAAAAGCTGTTAAAAAAGAAACAAGACCCAGAATCCAATTTACATAAACGAAAGAGATTCTAGACAATTTTATTTTTACACAAAAGCATAGAAAGTGGTGACAAATTATCTTTCACGATTCACTAAGCATCCAAACGGGAGTCTTACAAAATCAAAAGCAAATGGCTCCGCGATATTAGTCAGAGAACAAACTCAGGCGCACGCGCCAAAGAAACAAAGGGTGAATGATAGCGGTGCGCGAGCGCACGGCAGCGATCTACTACGCTAGGTTACACGAACAGATTTTTCTTAAACCCTATTAAGACAAGTGCCTTATTTTTGCACCTAGGTGTAATGTGTATACCTTATATTCTCTATATAGAATTCCAAAAATGGTGATCGTTCCTCAATTTATAATAATAAGTCCGTATTTTAATGGTGTGCTTCCATTGTGAGTCACCATGTTACTTAACAGTACCCCATTTTAGTCAGTACCTATGCGAGATAGATGTTTTAGAGGTGAAATGGCAGATCCTTCAGTTTTTACTGACTTAGTCCTTCTACGCCACGACGCATTAATAAATAACATTATGGAAGGAAAAGTCGATGAAAGGAGAGTAAGAGGTAGGCCAAGATAAAGTTATGTAGCGCAGATCAAAGAAAAAGTAAAGGTCGAGCCATATATGAAGGTCAAGGAATTGGCTGTTGATAAGGAAAGCTGGAAGAAGCTGTATCGACAAAAGCTTAGCTCTTACATTGATGATGATGAGTCAGGGCTATGACACATACTAAACATGCAACACCACCACCTTACTTCCTAACAGGTAATTGTCCGAATGTCTGATCAGGGATGAACTATTGAACTACAAGCAAAGTACCTAAACCATTGGCTAAATACGTATAATTATAAAAATACTAAAATCCCTTATTACGCCAAATGGCGTTAAAGCTTTCCCAATAAAAAGAACAGCGCCATCTATTACGCAAATTTAGTAGTAATTCTAACAATGAGATTATGGAGAAAAACAAATATAAAAGCGACACACTCACGCGAATAAGATTTCACTCAACTAAAAGGTTGCCCTACGTTAAATTGCCTCTGGTTTTCTCCCTTATTTATCCAGTCACCCAGTGTGTTCCATACTTTATTCGCTGACGTGGTACTAATGGCACCACCCGACGATGCCCGCGATTTATTGTCGCGAATACCACCGTCGGCTCACCGAGTCGGTATGTTTCAGTCTTTACAAAGAGTAGATTAAGCTTTAGAAATGGCTGTGCGCAGGAGTTGCGCTCGAGTAGTTAATTTATGATGCCTTTCGTTGGTTTCTAAGCGGTTTATGTATGTTTTTCGGTGTAGACAAGGACTATTAGTTTCGGACTTTATTGTTAGACGAAGTTTAAGATGAAGATCCTTTGTAACCTCATGATATTTACTTCTCTCGATAGTCACCGGCCGTGTGGCGTTGAGTCGGTTATAAAATCGATGAAAAAATCGACCGTGGGCGGAGAGCGTTATTCTAAATTAAATTGGTACAGTAAATAGCATATTATGGGTATAATACTTGGTATACTCGTCTCGAATATACTGCGGTACTCCCCGCTATTCGTTAGATTTCTGTCTGCTAGAGAGATATAATATAATGTAGCTGTAAGTACCACGAATACCACGATATGTTGGGAAGACACACGCACCAAATTAATTAAGTATTTTTCAGTTCGTTAAATATCGTTTTTGTAAATTATTGTGATAAGGTACGATGGGATTGGCATACCACATTTTGTATATCATCATCCCCCTAGCCTTATTATTCGCAAACTGTGTTGGGGTCGGCTTCTAATCTAACCAGAAGCAACTGAATATCAGTTTTCTATGGATCGACTGCCTATCTGACCTCCGCAACCCAAAAGGATACGATATTCACATTTTGTATAAAAGTCCCGAGAAAAAGGGAAAAAAATCATATTAACTTAACCAGAAGTAAAATAAAACAACATCACCTATCTTTAAAACAAACAATAAATAGAACTCACACAATTATCGTGTGATCGACCTGTAAACATTAGCATGTGGCCACATCACGAACTATTAAATCAGCCACAATGCAACTACCGTCATCGGTATCGGAGTCCGAGGCGCGAACGACCCAGTTCGGCGCGTGCGCACCATAGATCAACGGATTAATGGTGCTAGACCACCAAACACGTAGGTTTTGTTGATAATTTAAAATTGGAAAAGGAGTCAGTCCTTTGATTGTAGAACCTATGAAGGTTGACGATACGATCGACGTAGGTTATAAGGTGGGTCTACACCGGAGGACCCATTTTAGATCGACGGTCAGCGATCCAGAATTGTGGGGCGTGGAATGTGGTGGAACGCTTGGATCGTCCACAATGAACGCGTCTTTCAAAGGACCGAAGTGACCAGATGGTCGCGTTCGGCTAGATGGTACATACGCTTCGGCCACGCGAATGCGGAGGATCGTCCGGTGTAGAATATTGACCAGGTGTCGCCGGTTTGATTACCAAACAGAACAAATAAGATGTCTCTTTGTACGCTGAACGGCCGGCGAATTTCATGAACTTCATTGATCTTCACTCCGTTGCGCAGTCCCCGCATGCTATCTAACTTTATTAATAGTTATGTAAAGTGATACTCATATGTTTTTCATATTTTCAGACACGAACGGCTAGAAGAAGCTAATCACCTGAAGGAAAACGAACGCAGCTTACCGCAAATTGTGAACATAAATGAAAGAAGCAACCAATGTCTGCATACCGAACGTCGAATAAACTGTTGTACAAAGCATTCATATACTTATTTACCTACACACCTACTTGTTTCTTTGTATGCGCGAGACACCGCTGTATACCTACTTACAAACCATTCCCCACTAGTGGTAAAATTAATTCGAACGAGTTTTCGAAAATTTGGGACTTACTCACCATATACCTCCTCCCACCACTACCTTAGGTACTTCAATTACTATCATTACTTAACCTACATAAATACACCATCATCATTAATTTATGAGCTACGCTTTTGTCGATGCAGCATCTTCCAGCTCCCAGCATCAAGAGCCAGTTCCTTGACCTCTTATATGTCTCGACCTTTACTTTTACCATATACCTACATATTATCTAACACACCCCCTACAAATATAAATACCTACACAAAACAAATGCTACACATAACATACAAAACACAAATGCTACACACAGAATAAACTACTTAAAAACTAAAAAGTGTAATGTAACTCAAACCGAGTAGTAGAAATATTGTAACGTCGTACCTATCCACCTTTGCATCAACATAATAATAATTATGAACTGTACTGTAAAATAGCCCTCGAGCAAGGTAAATGAAAGTAACTGGTGCTTAAAGCACAGAATTTTCTCCTCATTTATTTAATCTTGCCGCTTACGCAATCTTTTTTCAATAAATATGTAAATTAGATTAAGTCTTGACTCAATAAATAATTTCCTTTTAAGCAGTGGAAAAAAAAGACTTTTAAAAATGTATCTTTCGCGGCCGCCGGCGGTTGATCGGCGGCTTGACAGTTTACAATCTTCGCGTGCGTTAAAGCACGGATACTAGCTAATCTATCTCGCTGGCACATTGAAGATATAAAATCAATGAATATAGTTATGAAAAATTTAAATTTAAACCGTCAATTCTGTCAATCCCAAATAATCTTTGGCGCACGACGTAAGTCAGCCACTGCGATATCATCGGCACGAGCGATGCATCGACTCTGTTTACGAGCCTACTGGTAGATTGCGGCCACGAGCTTTTTATATAGGATGCGAGCTATCTGTGCAATGTCTACTCTTTGGATAAGGAGTTAAAGTAGAAAAATAAAGCGTTATCATCATAACTTATAACATATAAATTAGTTACAAAAAGGAAACAAAACGTAGGAAGTTTTATATGCAACAATCCACCTTCCCCTCTTCCCTTATCACATACGGACATTAATCCTCCTGCATCGAATCCCCCCCCCCTCGAAAGCCTCTGATTGAGAGGCCTTTAACCAATACTAGATATATTTGTGTGTATCTATACTAATATTATAAATGCGAAAGGAACTCCGTGTGTTTCTTACTTCATAGCGCCTAAACCACCGAACCGATTTGAACAATATTTGTCAGGGATATAGCCTGGAACTGACATCCACGCAGGCGGAGCCGCGGGCAAAAGCTAGTAACAAAGAACTGTTCAAAAAACTTGTGCAACTTCAGTTGTTGACTGCAGCTGGACATAAACACAAACTTACAGATGTTACAGACTTACAGGGTTATTGGTAAAACACCAGCAACCTGAAAAGGGGTCATTCAAGATCATTATGAACAACTTTTACTATGGGATCAGCTGTTCCATACATTTTGAGTTATGTGAACATATGACTGTATAAGTAAGTTTTTTTACCGTTAAACGGTTTTATCATCAGAAATAAATGTATGTACCTACCAAATATCAAATCAATCTGCCAACAGGAAGGGAGTAAAATTATCTTACTAAATTGGAACCAAACAGATAAACAACAGGGCAAGCTAATTAAAACCGTTTAAAAATCACCAGTAATTTCTACATCTACAAACAAACCCACACATGACAAAAAAACATCAAAGTCGGCTTCATTTGTTACCAAAAACACACACACCATAACTCTATAGAAACAAAAGATTTGTCAAATAAATACAGGAGAGGCAGCAAGCTTCGTGGGCGGAAATCTCCGAATCTTAGCTGTAGCGCATGCAAATGTCTGCTAGCAATATTTACGAACAGTGAAGTTAAATGTTAATAGAAAATGACATAACATAGACTCCCCCCACTGGAGAATACAGGCGTGAGTGAGAGGAAATTGAAGGATCCAGTAAAAAAATCAGATATTGAGGTGAGGTTGATATTGGGTCTTTATAAAAAAAATAATGAACAATTCTAACATAACATAACATAACAGAGACTCATGCCTGTATTCCCCAGAGGGGGTAGGCAAAGGTGTATGCACTACACCCACGTTTTGCCGGCTATGTTATACAAGTCCCATGTAATAGGGAGGCGAGCTTATTGCCATTAACCGAACACAATTTCAGACTCCGTGCTGCTACTGAGAATTTTCTAATGGGAAAACCCAATATTACTTTGAATGACCCGGGGATCGATTCAAAGACTCGTGCTCAGAAGTCGCACTTGCTACCACTAGACCAACGCGAAGCAGTAGAAAATGACATGGGGACATAAGGGATTTGTGAAAAGTACTTTGTTAGTTTGATGTGTCTATTATCAAACTTCAGCTGGATGAAATAAAATTTCAAAAAAGAAGTGTCGCTCATTGATTCCCGCAACAACGCCGCGCGTCTAGACACAATTGATTTCCTTTCGTGTCTCATTTCTCGCATTTGAAGGTTTAATCATCATATCTACTAATACTAATCCTACTAATATTATAAATGTGAGTTTCTGAGGATATATAAATGGATGGAATGAATGGATATGTTACTCTTTCAAGCACTCCAATTTTTTTTAAATCATGAAATTCGCAGAAGATAGATTTACAAAAAATGAGGGATTATTAATCACGGCAAAATATCGGCCGTGTTTGAGTCGGTCACAAAATCGGTGACGAAAATCTGTGGAAAAATCGTGCGGAGAACCTACGAATAACTTAACTAATAGATAATAGAAATATTTTGCTTACATGTACATTCAGTTTGCATGCATAATTTTATGTCATGCTAAGTATATTATGCTGTACTTTACATATGCAAGAAATTCGAAGCAAACAATGAAATCATTTGAGTATAGGTATGATATTCATTAAAGCAAGACGCCTAACTTAACAAGAAACTTAAGAACATGATGTAGATACCTACCTATAATTTAATTTTAACTTAAGCTTAAGTTTAAATTAATTATAGGCGTTATGAACTGCTTGCAATGAAACTACAATTAAATTTACTATCCTTTTTTTACACAGCATGCGCATACGCAAAAGCTCAACCAAATAAAATAATGTTAACTTTTTGATTCCCCTATTCTGAAACTAACCTACCACAACGAAAGACAACACACACAAACAAAAAACAAAACAATTAAAGCCAAAAAAAAGCTTACAAACAATTAAATTCTAAATACAAACAGAAAGTTCCATTTGAGTAAATAAGTAAACTAAATGAGAATAAAATATCATCGCACACGTCTTAGGTATGCAAATGGGCCGTGCTCGGGCGCATTAAAATGCAAGATGGCGGAAGCGCGCACGCGAGGTCGCGGGGTCGCCGGTATCGCCACGCGCCATTGTCCGTGCTACCGAGTAGAGTAGCAGCTATTACATTGATATGCGGATATATTTCATTGGGTATTAAATTTATTACGTAAGCTAGTGTAATTTAATGTAAATCGGAAAATGTGTATGTATGAATAAGTTGAGTGCTTTCGTTCTGAAATGCCATCACTCTATGTAAGGGACAGCGTAACGGAAACTTAAGAAGTGTCCCCCGAGCCCGCTGCATACAAAGGTATAATATAAATGTAAAAAAATTAAAAACCCTAGACAGAATCCTCAAGTTTTTTTAGGTAAGAACACTTGATCGATTCACCTTTTAAAAAAAAACTAAATTAAAATTGATCCATTCGTTTAGGAGCTATATGCCACAGACAGACACACAGACACGTCAAACTTAGGTATAACACTAGAGGTGTTCAATTACCAAATTATAATCAATGAAATTTTATAATTAAGGTCTAGAGAGTAATAGGGGTTATTCAAGTATTATGTAAGCAGATTTTGTTCAATATTAACCCCTTCCTCCCCCTCGTAGGCAAAAGTGGGTAAGCAAATATCTTACCGCCCCCCTCCCCCCTCTCTAATAAGAATAAGCTTGGAATAAAAAACTTTAATTCATATAATATTTGTTTAAGCAACTTTTATATTGATCGCGGGTTCAAGTCGCGCCCGATTCAGTTGTTTTTGCGAGTTTCTTATTAAATATTTTCATTACAATTCTCGTTCGAAATACTAGAAGATTAAAAATCCAGTAAAATAATTAATTGTACTAATTACAGACTGTCCCACTTTAGAGAACTTCATACCCACACTACTGATATCTTCTCACGATCCTTTAAATCGTCGTACAATAGAGGTTCAGTTCGCTTAAAACAAAGTAGATTCACACCGAAACAATGTGTGGCTAACAGTTAGAAGATTATTTATGGACCATTTATATAGGTCGATAATCCTGCGGGCTATATTGGTCGGTTTTCTAGGAAAATGTTGCTCTTCTAATAATTTATGGACATGGCAGGTCTTTGCCCCGCTGAAGACAGGCTTGTAGTAATACTAGCTTTTGCCTACGATCGCGATATAGTCTGCATTATTAACGGACTTCAAAAAAGGAGGAGGTTATCAATTCGTCGGTTTTTTTTTAGGTATGTTCCCCGATTATTTGAATGTTTGGCCAGGACCGATTTGGAAAATTATTTTTTTATTCAATACCTCCAAGGTGGTTCCATTTTAATGGTATCATGAATTCTGATATCGTTGCTGATAGATGTGTCGTGGATCTGGGACATTTGCGCGAAAGACATTTGCGCGAAGGACATTTGCGCGAATCCACTTGCGCGAAAGGACTTTTGCGCGAATGGACAGTTGCGCGACAGACACTTGCGCGAATGGACACTTGCGCGAATGGACATTTGCGCGAATGGACAGTTGCGCGACAGACACTTGCGCGAATGGACACTTGCGCGAATAGACATTTGCGCGAATATTTCCCTAATTTTTTAGAACGAAGCTCTTTAACGTGACTAGCGGTAGGAGTTGACAAGTAGAAATCATCAGATGTTGATAAACCAAGTACGTTATCCCCCCCCCCCCTCAAGCGACTTTATTTTATAGAATATTAAGGAACTGTATTACATTTTCGAATAAGCTAAATACAAATGCAGAGTTGCTTTAGAAATTCAAGTAGGCTGACACTAATTTTCAAGAGGAGTTTAGTAGTTTGAGTTCGTGGTTTTTGTTCATTCAAAATACGAATATGAAGTCATTTTTGAAACGAAGTTCCTTATCGCGCGTTGCGAAAGGGGAAAAAATTAAGACCAAAACTGTCGCGACACTTAAGATTTTTTTTTAATGAATTAACTTTTTTTAACTTCCTGACTGGCAGGAAATAACAGGGGATCGGAAGGAGTGGAGATATATCGTGTCGGCTGCTTGGATTTCAAAAATGACTTCATATTCGTATTAAGAACATAAAAAAACCACGGAACGATACCCAAGTCGAAATTTCGTGTCGGCCGTCTTGGATTTCAAAAATGATATTCGTATTCAGCCATCTTGAATTTCAGAAACAAAGTAGGTAGGTACTTAATTAAATTAATTTTCGTTGACGAGCTGGATTCTTTCGAAAAGAACAGGGCTTACATCGCACTCGACAGAGAGAAGTGGAAAAAGAGTAAGGAGGCCGTTGCCCAGCAGTGGGACACTGAGCTGATACTGATATTAATAATTTGCGGTGCATCGGATAACGGAGACTATAATATTGATTAAATTATGTGCACACCCATTCGCGCAAATGTCTATTCGCGCAAATGTCCATTCGCGCAAGTGTCCATTCGCGCAAATGTCCATTCGCGCAAGTGTCCTTCGCGCAAGTGTCTGTCGCGCAACTGTCCATTCGCGCAAATGTCCATTCGCGCAAGTGTCCATTCGCGCAAAGGTCTTTCGCGCAAATGTCTTTCGCGCAAGTGGATTCGCGCAAGTGTCCGGATACCATGTGTCGTTGATAACCGATTCCCGAAAAAGTTGGGGGTTGGCCTTCTTGGATATTAATGAACCACTGAAATTTTTACATTGCCTATATTTCAATCAATCAAAAATTTAAATATTAACTTCCTAATCTGCCAAGTTATATGTAAAGCCGTTCAGCCGTTGAGACATAATTGAAACACAAACTATCACTTATTAAGTAGAATGAATATCGATGAAAGGTTTTTTTGTTATTATCACGCCAACGCTTTTTAAATTTATATTTTTTTTAATTACACTATTCTTAATTTAAATTTATTAAAATTTATTTTCTTTATCTTAGTTGAATTTTCTATAAATGCGTTTTTTAGTTTTTTTAAACTATTTTTTTTTTGTGTCTGCGGAGAAGCGTCAGTGTAAGAAACTTATTTTGAATTAAAACTTTTTGGTTACTAGATGTGCAGGAATCTCCTCAGTAAAAAATACAAGCTGCTGATCTGTGACCGTGCTATATTCAGGAAGATGACTTTATTATCACTGATAAAAAATCAATACAAAAAATATATTTTTACTAAAAAATAAAACCGATTTCACACACTAAATATTATCTGAGTTTAATATTATCTGGACACAGGGCTTTATATTTTGGTCCGATTTTTTTATTCTGGTGGAATTTTTCAATGGTGTGTAAAGACATATCAGAGGCCTACGGGCGGTTTCAACTCTGACACCAGGTTGTTCAACAACCATACGATAAGAAGACACGCTAAAAAGCTAGAAATAATACAAAAACGTTCGTTTTGGTGTCGGTGCCAAGTTAAGCGGGTTCCAGATTACTGCACCTCATCATTTTTGCCTTGGCACCGACTCTAAACCGAATGTTTTTGTGTTGTTTCTAGCAATTGAATGTTTGAAGTCGGTTATATTTAAAAAAAATATATTTTTTTGTTTTTTTTTTTACGGATACGTGTTAAGTATCAGTGATATAGTTACCTCCTGAGTATGGCATGGTTACAGATCAACAGTTTATATAAGAGGATGAAAAAACAAGATGTCATACGTAATATTTATTTAACTAGCTAATACAGAATACTGAGACTAAATAATAATAACTTTTTAAATGTAAGACTAAATAATTAAGTATCCAAATAACTTTTCTAATGTAACTTAGAAATAACCTAAAAGTATTATCTCACCACAACGTCACTTCGAATCAACTCAAGCGCATCGAAATAGATATAAATTAGACATTAAGGGATACAACATACAGGTTCCTATTTGGAACAAACAAACACAAATATGACGCTACAATTTATTACTAGATATGGAATGAAGGAGATAGGAAAAGACCTGTATCCACACCTGGATCTCGATAATGCCCCATGATGATGATGATGATTGTAATGATTATGATTATGATGATTATAATGATGATGACGATGTGACAGTTTATTGAGCTATTCACGTTTAATTTTTCATTTTTTAGCAATGGTTGAGCAATGGTGTTAATCCAACACACTTCCAACGAATGACTACAATGAGAATATCGATTTCTACCTCAGTAACGAATAGAGACATACTCTTTTCGTTGAATGAGGAATATTCACAAAACAATTGAACACCAATACAACACATACTTTCCATACTGTCGTAGCCTTTTCCGCCTGATCACTTAAAAGTTTTTACGCCTAAATCCTGCGCCGGCGCCAAACCACGCGCCCTTAGTTTTCGCCTATTAGAAAAGCGATCACGCAATTAGTTTCAACCTGAACTGCGCAGCTTAGTGACGTATCACGTCACTCTTATTTTGAATTTTATCGACTAACCATTGGACCATCGGCGGGGCTAAAGAGCGCTTTTATTTTTCGAGTGCAAGCAAAAATGGACTTAGTGCTGTGTAGTGTAGAAGGAAATCGAGCAGGAAAAGGACAACGCGATAACAGAAGGTGCGCTCTCGTTCTGATTAGGGAATACCGAATCTGTTACTTACTTGTGGTTATTAAATGTGTTCTAGTAGTTATATGTAGGTACTTTAGAATAAGATTAGTTTTAAGTTAGAATCTACGAATATTAGCCCATGTGCCCATGCGCAACCACAAAGTTACAATCTCATTATGACGCTTAAATCGTTTATGATTCCGCCTAGATCAAGTTTTTGCTTGCAATTTTGTTTAGAATCACTTTTTCAATAGTCCAAGTAGGTTTTTCATATAATGTCATAGGATTAATATGACAAATCAATAGCTTAAAACTAAAAAATCTTAATGTATTAAATTATCAACAAAATCATTAACATTAAATTGCACAAACAGAACATAAAGAATATTATTATGTAAATAAAACAAGTCACAACTAAATTTATTATGCAAACATACTGAGTAGCAAGTCTTCCCTAACGTTTTACCCTTTCTTCACTGTTTCGATGCGGGGGACAATAAATTGGAGGGGAGGTGAGTGTCACTTCTTTACGTAGTAATAGTATTACATTCTTTGATAATAGTATAAAGGCGTTAGAATTTTTTGTATGGAAGCTAGCATAGCCGTCGCCATTTTGTTTCTTTTTTCAAAATGGAGACACTTAAACAAAGTTTTTGTATTTGGAGTTAAAGACCGCGCGCGTAATATGATATGACAATGGCAATCATGCAAAATTAACTAATTACGTGTTTATATGCGTTAGATTGTATTCAAATAATAGTTCTTCCATCATTTACCTATTTATTGGAAAAAAGCGAGCGCGGTTATTTTTGTTTGAATCAAACTTTGATTCAACCTTTGAATTATCTACCTCCTATTCGGGCGGCACAAAAGAATAGATTTCCAATTGTGTCTCATTTCTGGATCGCTCATGAATTAACCAAAACCAAGAATGTGCCTAACAGGCATTGCACAGAGGGGGTTACAGGGATCCTTGACCTTCCTCAATGTGCTAATAGTGATCACTGGGGTGGTTTTAGTCAGATAACCCCCTCTACCCGTCTCTTCTCTTCTCCCCCACGGGGTGGGGCGCCTTGTGAAGGTTTCCGTAAAAAAAAAGTACATCTCGTCTCACGATAAAAACAAACGTAATGTCAAATATATAAAAAAAAAATCTAAAGCATTTATGCATGCTATGCGAACACCTAAGTTCAACATTTTTGTAAAAAAAACGATTACGAGCAGTATTTGAACCCACGACCTACCAGGTAAAGCCCCCAGTCGCTCTGTCAGCTTAGTGGCACAGCGTCTAGATGCTTTACCCTGTCTTCTTCTTCTTCTTATCGTATGGTTGATGAACAACCTAGTGTCAGAGTTTAAACCGCCCGTAGGCCTCTAACATGGCTTTACACACAATTGAAAAATCTCTCAGGTGTGCTGGTTTCATCACGATATTTTCCCTTACCGTTTTAGCAACTGATAATTCATTTATAATATATATTATATATAATTCATATAATATAATATAATTCATTCATTACGAAAAATCAGAGATGCGCGCCTTGGGATCTAACTCGAGACTTCTGACTTGTCAGTCGATGGTTATACCACTAGGCTATCAGTGCGGTAATTATAATTACCCTTAATTTATATTTACCCGGTAAGTTGCGTTTTCAAATCCCGCTCGTAATACATTTTTTCTCTCTACAAAAATTTTGAGCTAAAAACTATGTCTAATATCATTAATTTTAACGTTTTGGCGTCAAATACAACCCAGCGACAACTATTATAAAAAATCAGCATAACTTGTAAAAACTAAAAAAAATTTCTGATCAGAAAAAGAGTAAAAAAACTATTAAGATATAGCATAAAATGATTAAGCTATCATCATATAGTAAATATGATTTCATAGCAATGAAGTGATGACATCTAAAAAAAAATCTAATGTACTTTTTATTAGTAAACTTCGTTTGAAGTTTTAATAATTTAAAGTTCAGATCTATCTTCAATGATGATAGCATCTACAGATTCACTCTCTACCGATGATATATAGTTGTTATAATACACAACTAGGAGGCCAATAAATATGATCACACATACGAACATTATTTTACACGTATCCAATTTGCTCCAACGATACGCCATCTGTGAACAAATAATAAAAACTTTAATATTTTATCATTTTAAACGTAACTTTTGACATTTCTTGAGAAGTCTGTGAAGTTTTTAGATCCCAATTTGGATAACGGCAAATTGACCACTGATTAATACCTAGTAGAAAGAAAATAGATGGTATTCTATTATATTACATATAGGTATAGGCATATGTATAACAATATTATTTGAGCCGTGATACCTAAAGGTAAGACGTAATATAACGGCTCAAATAATACTTTATAAAATAATAATATTTGACTTATAGACGGTTTCTTTTTAAAGGCCGCTATGTTCCTTTAAATATTAAATATCCAATTTGACTCAGGATCGCTACCCATGATCGAAACAGAATCACAGTTAAATGGCATGCAAAGCTACAAACTGTCCGGCAACTGACATGTTCCAATTCCAATTTTATTAAACTGGCTCCATCGCAATTACACGATGATTCTGCTAATGTCAAGGTTGAAGTAAACATATAAGAAATTTGAAAAAACAACTGATATGGATGGGATCGTATCAGTTGTTTTTTCAAATTTCTTATTAAATATTTATATTTAATAAGCTAACATGTGCTAAAACATGTAAAAATTTGACAAAAATAAAAGAGTGAAGTTGTCCACTGTCAGCTAACATGTTCACTGTCAACTGACATGTTCACTGTCAACTGACATTTTCAATCCTGTTTCTCGAACTTATTTAATGAATTTTATTCTTACATCTAAGTAAAAGTGTCTACTTTTTTTTAGTTCCCCCTCCCAGTGAAATACACAAACTACAAGTAAACATACACTGAACAACTAAATACACCATTTTCTTTCATTTTGCCAAGAATTACACAAATATCCAACCAACCCAACAAAAAAAAATTATAAGAAAATTGTAAATAATTCCTTTTGTGTTACTATTATGGTCGTTTGACAGGTTATTCAAATATTTCTTAACACTCTTGGCAAATAAAAAAAAAGCGTATGCAAATACTTACTTGTTCTCAGCGAACCCAGGAGGGGGCAAATGGAAGAGAAAATAAAATGGGATTCTAATGCGTTCGCCACCAATCTTATGGGACTTTTTACGGTCACCGCCGAACTGGGGATGCACGAAAATCCAACCCTACCCAAAGTCGCAAGCTAAAATTCCCTGCCTCCCTCAACAAATCGTTTATTTTTGTTACTATTGTCACCGTGTTGTTTATTTTTGTTACTATTGTCACCGTGTTTTTGTTTTAGTTTAGTTTAGTTTTTGTAATTTCTATGGATTATCCTCTTGCTTATGAATATTTACAAAGTGAATGAATGAGTCGTTCTATTCTGTCCCACTGCTGGGCAAAGGTTTTCTCTTACATTAGAGGTGAGGCTTTTTTTATTAAATCAGAAGGAGGTTCTATCAATCTAAATGTTCACAAACTTTATAGACATCAGAATAGCTTTTATTGTGTTTGTTAATGGTTGTCGAATTAAAAAGCCACGATGAAGGTAGCATATAATTTAAAACCCTCTATAAAAAAGAAAAAAAAGTTGCAAGAATTCTCTAGTGTTACAACACATATAAAGTACCTCCATATTCTTGTATTTGTGGTAGGGCGTGAGTTGTATGCGCGAGTCTTTGTTGAGCGCGCGCATGACGTCAGCCGCCTGGTCGCGACGATCTAACCCGATGTACGCCGAGTTATCGTCGATGAACTGCACCACTATTGGTCCTGAGAAAACAGAAAACTCATATACTTACAAATATTTCAGGCCAAACGTATATAGACTCGGTTCCATGCTTAGAGTATATAAGAAAAAAATAGAGCAACCCTATAGAAGTATGAACCGTGAGCACGGTATGAAAAACGCGGCCGCGACACGAGCTCCGTTTGCGATCATACCTCGTTCGACTGCGGTTCAACTAGGCTCCACGAGCGAAAAAGTTACATTTTAGCTTATATCATGGTTAACTGCTGAGTAAAATTTTTAAAAACGTCTAGAAAACTTAATTTGAAAAAATGACATTTTAACATTTGTATGGCGAGACCTGCTTTCGCTCCGCACAAGGCAATGTGGTTGACGTTATCACTCTAATATTTTCTTGAATACTCTATGGTTCCATGATTCCATCAAGGGTATAATGGGCACAGGGCGTATCTACCATAAATTTTAGGCAAGCGCGGCTTGCGTAATACTGTGCTAATACTAGGTAACATAATATATCAGGAGGTAATTTTTAAAAGTATTTTGTAAAGTCCATTTCTATACAAATCGAATCGAGAAACAAAAGAATTTAGTATTATATTATTTGCTTCTATGGAACTTATGTTTATTAGTTAGATTACTTGTTTAACAATTATACTGTTAAAATATTAGTATAGCTTGTATTTATAGAAAAAAAAAGGACATGAAATGTTGAATTTACTTGTTTGTGTAGAAATGGAATTGGTTAGTATTGAAAATTACCTCCTGATATATGATATTGTCACCCCTCTTAAAAATAAATAAAGATAAACCAAAATAAAGATTTAAAAAAATTACCACAACTTACCAAAAGGACTAAACAGCTGATTGATATCATTTCTCTGCCATTCGTTGGGAAACACTATGTGAAACACATGGTCTCTCGATGGAGATGCTGAAATAATTATATGCATTAGATTTTTTTTAAATACGTCATATTTATGACGCAAACTCAAAATTATCAAATTGTATTAGAATGAGAAATTCTATTAAGAACAGGTTTAGAACCTGCGACTTTTTGGTTAATTCTAGGAAAAAGAGCAGTTCGCAGAATGGTGGCTGGTGTCGTTGTTCTTTCAACAAATTTTTGAAACATTACAAAAATTCAAATACTAACGAATTTTTAAGCATTATAAACATAGATTTAGAATTTAGATTTAGGGAGTAGGCAGAGGTGTATGTAATAGGGGGGGAAAGCCATTAACCATGCACACTTCCAGACTCCGTGCTGCTACTGAGAATTTCCTAATGGAAAAACCCAATAACACTGCCCGTCCCGGGGATCGAACCCAGGACCTCGTGCTCAGCAGTCGCGCTTGCTACAACTAGAACGAGGCAGTCAATATAATAAAAAATCAAATACTAACGATCATCGCCATCCAAATTGATATACGGGCACTCCTGCCTCGCCGTTCTTGCTAAAAATAGCTTGTTCAAGATTGGTTTCAGTACATTTGACTCTGCATCCACCCTGACTGATTCAGTGGTATCGCCGCGGCAACGAGATAGATGGGTGTTCATGGCCAAGAAACAGAGCCCTGTGATGTAGGCATCGTAGCCTGCTTCGTGCTCTTTCTCATCAAGTTGAGAGTATCCGCGACCTTCTTTAGATCCTGTGAAAAATAACGTTTTTATCTAATTATTTGATAGCAAAAAAGAGTCTGGAAAAATTGGGGGCGCCACTGCTCATCACTACATAGTATAAAACAAAGTCGCTTCCCGCGTCTGTCTACCCCTATGTATGCCTAGATCTTTAAAACTACGCAACGGATTTTGATGCGGTTTTTTTTAAAAGATAGAGTGATTCAAGAGGAAAGTTTATATGTATAATACATGCATATTAGCGTAACCGTGCGAAGCCGAAAACTACAGGTTATTAGTAGTTACAAGTTGAAAAAATAAAGTGCAATTGAGTTTGAACAATTGAAAAGTCAACTGTTAGGTTTAAACTGAAAATGGTGCTGATTCTCTTATACATCCCGCTAAACTAATTTTAGTCTAACTATATCTCTTTCTAATAAACACCATAGAAAAAGGACAGCAAATTGAACTATCTAATTAGAGCTGTCAAATTAGTCTACGTCCTTGCAATTGACGTAAAATTAGACGAGACCGATGACATGCCGACTAAATTCTCGTTGATATAACGCAAATGGACTAGTTTGACAGCTCTAAAAATGTTCTTTCCTTTTCTAATGATCTCTGTTAGATAGAGAGATAGTGAGTCTAAATTAGTTTAGAGCGTGTGCAAGAGAATTAGCACCATTGTCGGTAGGGTCACTAGTTATGAACAATTGACAGATGGACGTTAGGAACACACTCTGTCAGCGGCCGGACAGTAGTTTTAATAATCAGGGATGTTGTCCGCATTAGATCTTCCCCATAATTCTTGGCGATGTGCTTTGCATTCATTGTTTTATTAAATTTATTCGATTACAATATATAATACCAAAGCTATAGGAGCGAATCATGCTTTTTATAGCTATCCAACTTACCAATTTTAGGCATAGAGAAAGGTGGCTCATCCAATTTTATTAATAAATCTGACAGCACGCTGGAATTCACCTTATCCTTGAACGGCGATAAGCTCGACATGTACTTAGTATCTATTATTCTGAAAAATATATTTATTATTAATTAGCACTTAGTCGGATACGTAATGTATTTCGATAGATATTACCACACGCCATAGGCGTAGAAAGAGATTTGAAATTTCGACTGATTCTGATGGGATACGGTGGCTCAGTGTTTAGAGAGTCTGCACGGTACGCCAAAGATCATGGGTTCGAATCCCATCCGTATCATATCGTATATATATGTCGTAGGATAATTTGATACTTCGAATCTTCGCGGAAATCCTAGGGGTTTTGCGAAAACGCGGATAATTAGACATAGGCGAAAAATTATCAAATCTTACTGGACAAAGTCAGGATTTTTGCGAAAATACTCGTTATTATAGCAATATTGCGAAACGAAACACTGGCTGTTATGAAATAAGAACGCTGATTGGTCGGTCAGCGCGTTCAATAAGAGACCGTCTCTGATTGGTTGACGTCTTAAATGTCAATCATTTGTTGCCGCACGTTATTTGTTTACGTTTGTGTCTGAGTACTAAAATTTTCAATAAAAAGTTTATAAAAATCAATTTAGTGATTTTCCTTTCTCACCTATTCTAAACCTTCATAACTCTATGATACAATACTTGAAGTTAATCATCGGCAAACTAGGAACCAATTAGAAGTCAGCCAGCAAAATTGTAGCCAATCAGTGTTGAGCACATCAAATCTTACTATAGTAACGAGTATTTTCGCAAAAATCCTGACTTTGTCCAGTAAGATTTGATAATTTTTCGCCTATGTCTAATTATCCGCGTTTTCGCAAAACCCCTAGGATTTCCGCGAAGATTCGAAGTATCAAATTATTCTACGACATATACAAAGGCGAGCTTAACTCAGTGCTGAGTTTTCTTCCAGCAAACCTTATGGTGAAAGGAACAAAACTGATAGAAGGCAGTGTAACTGTACAATACACGTCATTGTAATGATGATAATAATATAAATCCAAAAATACATATAAATAATACATACCTAAATATAACCATGTACAGGGGCGTGCACTTCATATAGGCAAAAAGGCACTGCCTACCCTGATAAAATTCTAATTAATATTATTATAATATATTCTATTTAATGTATCTAATTGTTAAAATCGCAATATAATTACACAGAATTACACAATTATAACGCTCAATAATATCAATTCGCAACCCTAACGCCATCTGTTGGCACATTACGCACGTAAACACCGAATTCCGCGCTGGTCGCCTTCAAAGAAACGTTGCTACTTGCAAGTCCGGCACAACTTCTTTTGCCTATCGTCTCATAGACCAAATCCTATAACGCGCATGCGCGCAGTAAGTCACGTGGATCTTTCTACCAATTCAACCAATCACATGTCATGCTGGATGTATCCACACTGACATGTGATTGGTTGAATTACTTCAAGTTCGTGCGCGGAGAACCAATCACATCGCTTCTGTGACACCAGCTGTTTACAATGCGTAATGTCAAAAGTTTTCAATTGAAGTTTTATCTATTATAATTTTCATTGATTTTAATTACTTGATTAGTCTGCTAACTTACCTTTATATATGGATAATAATAAATTATATCAAAATACTGAGAGGAGTGCTGGCTGTTTGTTTGCAGAGGTTAAAATCTACAGTGTTTCTGTGTTTATCGTTTGTTAAATTGCGTTAAAAACCAAACTATAGAAAAGTTAATATTGGTAAATTAATTCGATCAACATAGTTGACTTAGATAAAGTATTTATAAACAACATACAGTGTACAGAACGAAGATAAGTGGTGGAGTTTTATTGTTGTATTATTTTTTGGCCGGTCAATGCCGCGCGCGAGTCGCGCCGCACGCAGTAGGTATTTGTTGTATCATTGTTATATGTTTATGCAATCAATATCCTTATTTTTCTATGAAGACTATAACTATCTGCTCAGGTATGTCTTTATTAATGAAATACACTTTACAGTACAAAGATAGATATTCTATTTTTGTTCTTATGATTATTATCTTGCCGGTCGATGATGCGCTGATGTTTGTGTGTGTTTTCGGCCTGGAAATATGCGCGCACGTACCTACTTACACAACTATATTTAAAGGGTACAACGCCGACGCGACGTAGTGGTAGTAGGTATTATACCATAAAAAGTGGTATTTGTCCCAATGAAAGTAAGTTTTTGTATCATGTACCTATGCCTGCCTACCCTGTTGAAAATGTCTGTGCACGCCCCTGACCATGTATGTATATAAACATGTACTTACTTGGGAAACATACAGTGTGCAAACTCCTTGAAGGATGAATAATGACAGGGCAACTGCTGGAAGAAGTGTCCCAGCGTGTGAATCAGGTCTAGCAGCATATTATGACCAACCACCAGCTTTTGCTGTTTGTACAAATAAACATATTTTGTTAAATAAAAAATAAGCTCGTATTCATAGGTATTTCTTTTTCAATATCCTCGAAATTTTTTAAGGCATTTCATGGCCGTAACATAAAACAATATAATATAATTATCTCCTTCCAAAGGGAAGGAGATAATTATATTATATTGATTTTGACCGGAAACCATACGGCAAACTTTGACTTGTAACTTTTCAAGAAGCTAAATCAAGCCAGCATTTCTGACTACCCTTAGAAAAAGGTTGAAGCAAACTGAATGACGACCTTTTTTGTTCTTTTATAGAGGTAAACTGAAGCTTTTTTTCTTTTTATATGCTTTACATGCAACCAAGTTTACTAACAGAGTTTAAACCGCTCGTAGACCTTAAACATGTCAAACTCATCATCATTATTATCATCAGCCACTCCCAACATACTGCTGAAAAATCTTCTACAGAGTGTATCCGAATTCGTGTAGTTCCCGTAAACCATAGGTTCTATTGCTGATATAGATTGGCCCTGCACAGGTTTTAGCTTGCATAAAAAAATTGCCTTTTTTTGTCTTGCATTAAGTTCAAATAATCTTATTATTACCATCTGGTACGATTTTAATTAAAAAACAATTAAGAAAACAAACTTAAAATAATTAAAAAAATAAAGTTGAGATATGCAGTTTCTTTCGCGGCCTGCCGCGGTCACTTACAGCCGGCCGTTTGCTGGTAAGGAAAAATTCGGATACACCCTATATAGGTATTACTTTAACTTACCGACTGACTAATCATTCTTGCTACTTTAGTGAAGCCAACAGCTTCTTCTAAGTCTTCCCATTCTTTTTTCTTCTTTAGAGCCTCATGATCCATGTCAGATTTTTTTCTTGTTATTTTTAATACTCTGAAATTAAAAAATATAATATAAGGAATTTATGTGATGTGGTAAAGTGTGACAATAATGTAAAAAAAAAAAAATATCATCATAACAGTATCATTATCGGTCAGATCGGTACTTCTGGAGATTACCCCCGACAAACACACAAACTTTACCTCTATTAGCTTGTATGTTGGAATCTGTATGGTTTTGTATTTGATTTAACTCCCATGTCCAATAGGAAAGCCTGATACTATAACTACCCAAGGTGTAATGGAACATTTTCAATATAATATTTCATTTATAATGGCATAAAATCTTCACCTTGTTTTGTTCTCTAAGATCTTAGTATCCAGGATAATGCTGTCTTTAAACTGCAACCTCAGCTCTTGATAAAGCAGCATCCTTACAAAGGAGTTGCATTTATCAATCTCCATCTCATCTTCTTTTTCATTTTCGATAAAGTCTTTTACTCTCTTACTGTAAAAACATTTGAATGATTACTTTCATAATCACAATTAATATAATCACTATTATTAAATGTCAAAAAGATGATTTTGGTTTGGACCTAAAATCATCATCAAAAATACGAGATGAGCAACGGCCAGGAATTCTTATATGATTATCCTTATTAGCGGATTTGCTGTCAGATGTCATCAAATAGATGTCATCATACATCATTGATACTATAAAATTCATTGCAGTGTGCCCGTTTGACCAGCGTGATGTCTTCCAATTATTTATTGTATTTTAAATAATATACTTTGTTTATTTGTATAAGAGTTTTGTATAATTTAATAATTTATAATACAAATTATTACTATATTATACTATATTATTATACAAATTATTATATAAATAATTTGTATAATATAAGAGTCGTGATAGCCTAGTGGTGGTGACCGTTGACTGGCAAGTCAGTGGTCTCGGGTTCGAACCCAAGGCGCGCACCTCTGACTTTTCGTAAGTTATGTGCGTTTTATAAATTAATTATCACTCTCCGTGCCTCGGATAGCACGTTAAGCTGTTGGCCCCGGCTGTCAATTGTAGATCTTTGACAGTCGTTACGGGTAGTCAGAAGCCCCAGTCTGACAACCAGTCTTACCAAGGGGTACCGTGTAACCCAATATCTGGGTTGTGGAGGTCTGATGGCAGTCGCTCCATGTAAAACACTGGTATTCAGCTGCATCCGGTAAGACTGGATGCCGACCCCAACATAGTTGGGAAAAAGGCTAGGCAGATGATGATGACTTTGTTTATTTGTATATGTATGTTTAGGTTAAGGTATTTATCTATGAGCCTTTGTAGCTTGATAATAAAAATAGTCATAATAAAAAACTGCCTCGTTGGTCTAGTGGTAGCAAGCGCGACTGCTGAGCACGAGGTCCTGGGTTCGATCCCCGGGTCGGGCAAAGTGTTATTGGGTTTTTCCATTAGGAAATTCTCAGTAGCAGCACGGAGTCTGGAATTGTGCCCGGTTAATGGCAATAGGCTCGCCCCCTATTACATGGGACTTATAACATAGCCGGCGAAACGTGGGTGTACTGCACACCTCTGCCTACCCCCTCTGGGGAATACAGGCGTGAGTCTATAAATAAATAAAAAAAAAAAAAAAAAAAAAAAAAAATCTCATAATCTAACTACATAATCATAATTTTTAGTGCAGTAACAGTGCAGTGCTCTACTATGAACCTAGTTGGTTTACGTTTTTAATTCGTCCGTACTTGCTATTCAATACACATTGTTAAAATTAAGAGTTTTCATTGTATAAGGTGCTTCTAAATTATCTGCCACAGCTGCAATGGGAGATAATATTGGTTATTTATATTACAATAGTGAAGTAATTTTTTTTCTTATGCCTGCGTTTTATTGCATAGCTCTAATTCTGCTCCATGCTCCAATTTATTTTTTACTGTTCCGGAGTATGAAATTTCTTCACTATTGTAATCTATATACCCAATACTTTCTCCCATTGCAACGAACATAGCCAGCGAAACGTGGGTATACTGCATACATCTCTCCATACCCCCTCTAGGGAATACAGGCATGAGTCTATGTTATGTATGAACTGTTCATTATTTTTATAAAGATCCAATATCACTTCTGGTTTGTAAAACTAATTATAAAAGTCACCAAATATCTTCAATCTGTTCTTTGTTCTCTTCAGGTATTTTTACTGGATCCTTCTCTTTCCTCTCACCCTGATGTCGTTCTGTCAAATTTTCTCTCAGCTTGGTCTCAGTTGCTTCCGTCAAGTAGGAAATACCTGCAAGAATTGTGTATAATGATCCTTCCTAAATAAAAATCATGCTTTTCTAAATAAAAATTTGGAAACAAAGCAAACAAGTGGTCACCTGATTGTAAGTAATCAACCATAAACATTGCAGAAGCATTGCTACCCTTTGTGGGGGATAAGGCCTCTAGTTCTCCTTAGTGTCCATAATAAACACATTGTATGACTATAAATACTGTTATATAAATACTAGTATTCTGTTAGAGGGGAGGAACACAGTCAGCGTTGCTACTTTCAGGACCGCTTCAATGTAAAAAAAAAACTAAGTTTGATAATGAAACAATAAGAAGAAGAACAGTGGTACTAACCCGGTCACGGATGCCTAATTGTGCTGAAACTAGCATGGGTCTACCACGATTAATAATTTTGAAATTACATTGCAGTCTTTGTTTTCAATTAGTCCTTTACCAAAACAGCAAACTTTACTGTTTAATATAACAGAACAAACCAATGTAGGACTTCTAAGTACAAATTAAAAGTGATAAAATAACTCACCTTCTCTTATTAGCTTATTGAAATCAAAACCATTTGCTGCCAAAAATTCTAAACTGGAACTCTGACAGAGAAACAATACATCTGGCCCCGGGCGTCCTCGCGGGAACAAATAGAAATTATATGCATCATTCATGTAATGGTTCTTTTCTTCATCCCAGTAAAACGCACATAACCCAAACTGTATCAAAAGAAATTCACTGGAGCCGTTCAGCAAACGAAGAAAATAGTTCTCCGGCGTATCGAAAATAGAAACGTCTCGTCCAGTTGTTAGCCCTGTAAACTCCGCATCTATTGATAAAAAGTCCGCTTTTTTTATAGATTCACTAACTAGCGGCAATGTATCCTTAAAATCTGTAAAAAAATAAAAATTCAATAAGTTATAGTAGGTACTTGTTACCGCGCTAACGTTACATAGAATTCTCGTAAATTATACTCACTCCTACGAACAACCTCCATTATTTACATATATTATAATTTATTTTAGTATATTTATTAGTTCTGGGATTATAATAATACAACAAACAAAATCATAAATTTAATGTTTAGAACAGGCATGCGCGGATAGATCCGTCATGTCCTATTATCAATATCAAACGCTAGAAAAGTCAGCTGTCAAATAAAAACTGTCAAAAGTGTAGATAGCATGGAGCATGGAGGATTTTTTTTGCCATAGATAGTATAGTATGAACATCAGTCTTTTAGCAATTATTATGCCCCTTTTTAGGGTTCATTAGTAAAACAGAAACAGTAAAGTTTTATCCTTATGTGCCAATGAATTTACATTAGTAAAATTTCATTGATATGTACCTGCCATATTATAATATGCATATGTATAAAATAAGAAATTCATTGTGGTTTGAATACGAAATGAAGAGCGCGGCGTGTCTCGGACCTGCCGCGCAGTACTGTGGCGCAGAAGGTCTAAACTAGTCGCGCGGCAGAAATGTGTCCTGCAAACGCCGCGTGTTGCTGCCGCGCTCTTGCCGCTCAATGTTTGGACACACCTTAAGGTTTCACGAAAGAAGTCCCGTGGATTTTATTGTATGTGGCGTTAGTAATACTAATATTTTAACAAGAAACTTCTGGTATCCCAACCAACCCCATGAAATGTTAGAAAAACAACATTTTTTTTTAGGTACTTAATATTTTATTGCATAAAATTAACCAACATTCACACATTAAGCAAACACGTGTAACATAACATACGTTAAATAAACTAAACACCTGCTGGCAATCTCCCTCCATAATTAAAAAATATTCTACTAATAAAATTATACTAAAGGCACTTTTCCTAATAAAGTAGGTACTGCCCAGTACCACCAACTTATCTTTGTAGTCGGTCAAAATTTTAGTCGAACAAAATTTTAGCTGAACAAAATTAGAACTCATTTTAGGTGGCATTTTTAGTTGGATACAAAATGTATTTGGTATCTAAGTAAAAATTGCAGATTAATATCTTGAAGTGTCTGTAAATAATAACTAACACTATGTGTTGATAGGAAAACCACCTTTACGGGTTTGTAATAAGTACGAAAACGCCATAGATCGAAATTCTCCAAAAAGTTAGTTATTATTATCTAAACCTCGTAACCGACAGGTATGTCGCGTGTATCTTGTAGTTAATATACGAGTAATACCAATCCTCCAAACTTAAGCTTGTTTCAAAATATCTTTCTTTGAGCTTAACAACTTTTCAAGGTGACTAGACAATCGCTCGTAAGCTGACTTATTCCTATAAAGATGAATGTTCGCCTTCACTTTCTTCATAAGCATAGGCGGGTCAATGTCACTAAGCTTGATCAGTGCATCTGTAACAATTTATATAAACATAGAAAACGGCAGGGGCGGCCATAGCTCCGTGCGGCATTCGAAAGGGAGCGGCGACAAGCGCCATGATTTAATAAATTTAAAAAAAAACTCCAATTCGCGCCCACAGGTAGTAAAAATTTCATCAAAATATGGTCGCTCTTTATCGATTTTGATGAAAAACAAAAAATCTTTAAAAAGCTGTTTCAACTTGCATTATGAGCGTGTAATGTTATACTTAACAAGCTTTTGGTTGCCGAAATTCTTAGCCCGAAATTTAGCTTTAATATATTAAAGCTATATATATATTTATAATTTAGCGGGAAAAGGGGGGGGGGAGTTACATGTCTTTGTATCTAGTACGAGATTGCAACGCATTCTTATTTGCCTTATTCTTATCTCGGCTACGCTGATTTTTTATATTTCAAAGCGCAAATTATGTTTTCTAGACGTTTTTCAAAATTTAACTCAGCAGTTAACCATGATATAAGCTAAAATGTAACTTTTTCGCTCGTGGAGGCTAGTTGAACCGCAGTCGATCGAGGTATGATCGCAAACGGAGCTCGTGTCGCGGCCGCGTTGTTCATACCCGTGCTCACGGTTCATACTTCTATAGGGTTGCTCTATATTATACTCACCGCGCATCTGTACAGTGAAGGCTTCGTCGGTGTCGTCGAGGTGTATGAGCAAAGCGCTGTAGAGCGCGTCCACGTGCGCGCCGTACAGCACCGTGTCGTACGGCTCCGGCCGGTTCGTGAACAGCGACACCAGCGTCTGCACGGCGTACGAGCGGACCTTATCGTTGCTGTCGTCAAGCCGTTTGAGTACCACTGAACGAAGGAAGGAGTGCGTAAATGTTTGGTCGAAAATAGTACTGTAAGCTTATTTCAATCACCTATTTAAACCACATTGTTATTAATTTCCGAATTGTATATATATACCTAACGGTGAGTTTTCAACCTGATCTGATTAATGTCTTTTGTCACAACCATACTAATCCTATCGAGATAAAGTACAAGTGCGCGAATAGCAACCGCGGCGCCCACGCATCGCAATCGTGCTGCGTCCGCGTTCCATAAATAAACATAAAATGCTTACCGAAACGCGATCAGCTTTTGATCGGCACATGTGGAAATCATATTACTTATATGAAAGGCTTATATACGCCGCCGTACAAGGTAATGGATGTAACTACCATCTGAGATTAATTGAAGTGAATTTGAAGCTCAAGAAATATGACGAATAACTCAAATAGAAGAGCGGCTGATGGCTTAACCCGTAGGTCGCAGGTTCAGACCCTGCTCATTATTTTTCTTTTCTTTCAACAAAAATTGAAACCCGAACTATTGTGACGCCACAAAACATAGATTAAAAAAAGATGAGTCAATTTACCAAAATACAGTTTATGCAGTATATCTCCCGTGAAGCAGTCCCGCTGCTTGGCCAGCGCGGCGAGGCAGCAGGCGGCTCGCAGCGTATGCTGGCGCGTCAAGGCCGAGTTGTCGTCCGCCAGCCCCACCAGGAGCGGCACCATGCGCTCTAGGAACGGCTCCAGAGACTCTTTAGTGGGGAACAAGTTCACCTCCTGAGGGGAAACATATACATGTTTATATCAAAATGTAAATATAGATGTCAAAAATGGATACACATACATAAACACATACAGATAAGTACACTAATACAATACTAGCTTTTACCCGCGGCTTTGCTAGCGTTAATTTAGAGTTTAAAATTCAATCATGATTCGAAAGACACGTGGAGCCATCTATAGTCAAGTTGTCAACGTTATTGTTGTTTTCCTCGGGAACTGAACTTATTTTTGGGATAAAAGGTACCCTATGTATTTTCTTTACACCCGACAACGTATATGTACAATTTCAGGATGATTAGGTTCAGTAATTCAGGTATGAAAAGGTTACAAACTTACTTTCACATTTATATTACTTAGGAAATTAGTAAATATGTAAAGACACTCTTGTCCGGTCCGGAAGGAGCATACCGTATTAAGACATTATCAAAAAAGATTTAAAAAAACCTTATTAAAAATGAATGGATAAAATGTTATTGTTATTTAAAATTCACGTTTTGGGTACCCAATTTACTTCAAATTGAAAATCTAAATTTATAAATCTGACAACGCCAGCGTTAGTGATGGGATGAGTGCCTGTACTAACTTGTCAAACCTGTGCCACAGGCTACGATGTACTTAAACCAAGACACACGAGCCTTTTGCAGCCTGCTTTACCTTATCTCCATCTCCGCCCTTCTCCACAGTGAGCTCGTCGTTTTGCGGGTTCTCCTGTAGCGCGGAGCAGAGGCATGCGACGGCGGCAGTACGTATAGCCTCAGCCGTACGGCCAGCGCACCATACCAGATTCGGCATTATCACTTCTGCGAAAGAACCATGGGCGTAGCTATAGCTTTCATAAAAGAGGGGTCCGAGGATCCAAAAATGTACCAAAATAAACTAGTTTTTGCCCGAGCTTCACACAGATAATTTCACAATATGCGGTGCACGGGCAAAGGGTGACGGATGCAATGTATGCGCGTAACTACTTACTATCGCTCGTTGCGTTTGCGTCTAATATTCAATTATTTTTATTTCAGTCTTATGCCAAGGGGGGGGGGGGTCCGACCCCCTAAACCCCCCCTTATATACGCCCATGTAAAGAACATTTAGCCGATAACGCCTTCAACTCTGTTTCTTCTGTTTCTTTGACGTGTGGTAGAAACAACCTTGTTAATTGATAGGTATTATTTAATAAGAAACTCGCAAAAACAACTGACTTAGGCGGGACTTGAACCACGGCACGCCAGAGATCGCGGGTTCAAGTCCCGCCCGAGTCAGTTGTTTTTACGAGTTTCTTATTAAATAATGTCATTTAATAAGTAAACATACATAAACAAACAGCATTGTGTCAGTTTTTACCAGTAGGCTTCTGACATGGCTTTACACACCGTTGAAAAATCTCTCAAATGTGCTGCTTTTCTCACGATGTTTTCCATCACCGTATTAGCAAATGATAATTAATTAATTTCTAATACGTATTCCGAATTCTTGTTCGTCCAGACTCCGTGCTGCTACTGAGAATTTCCTAATGAAAAAAACCCAATAACACTTTTCCGGACCTGGGGATTGAACCCAGGACCTCGTGCTTAGCAGTCGCGTGAAATGCTACCTACCTATGTTTATTTTGTAACCAAGACCTTCAGTTCCAGGCTAGTTGTTTATCGATAAGTTATGTTGTTGTCCCCTGTTCTAGATCATAGAATACAAAGTTGTCCAAAAAAGGTACCTTCAATAACAATTTTGAGAAAAGCTTCAAGTTTATCAGTATCGCACTTGCTGAAGTTGGTATCCCTGCGCAGAAGCACGGTTGAGAGAGAGGTGAAGATCTTCAGCTTGACCTCTGGATCCACCTTCGGAGTCGCCAGGCATTCCTTGAGGAGTGGTGCTATAAGATGCAGTTGGGCCCCCATTGCTCCCCCTATATGTAGAGACAATTGGAATTATGTACATACTTTGTTCAGATTGTAAGTGGTATTCTCTGTAAGTAATTGTAAATCTTTTGAGGAAATAAATATCTTAAACCGTATTTCTAAATAATTAATATTATAAATACATATTTGTAAAATGTAGGTCATAACGGGGTCCCAGATGAGTCCAACAAAATAATAAAACCGACTTGAAAATATGAAAAGTTTGCTTTGGAGTAGGTACCAATGTGAGTAGGAACTCACTTGGAGTTCAAGATTTCATTAAACTATCTAATCTTAAGGCGCGAGACATACTGAAGAGACGTAAGGCGAGAACGAGGCGCAGACGCGCATTTCTCCATAGGTACATTTCTAAAGAGTCGGTCGCGGCCGCGATTGGAAATTTCTTTCTTTCTTATAAAACAACTATTCGAATTGAGAACCTCCTCTGTTTTAAAAGTCGGTTAATAAAGTAAATTAATATGGCTTACCGCTATGTAGAAGCACACATTCAAGCAGGCACTTATCAGGGCTGACCACAGTCCAGGTGAGCGCATCACTTGTGATACCGGACAGAACTTTACCAATGTGCTTCTCATAAAGGGAAGTTAGAGTCTTCCCGCACTTGACCATGAAACGCAACTTGTCCAAGTTAGCTGAAAAATTGCATTGTTTTTAAAAAAATGGAAAAATAAAATAACAACTATCCTCTTTTTTGTCTATGTATACTCACACAAAGCCATAAACTGTATCTTGTCATCAACAGGCATAGCGAACACAGTAAAGTTGATAGTGAACAAGTCGTCGGCGACTGCTGCGCACGCTTCGCCACATACATCTAGCAAAGCTTCACACATAAGCAGCAGATTTGTTTGGTATTTCGGCTGGAAGATAGATTAATAGTAAAGTTGATAGTAAACGAGTCGTCGGCGACTGCTGCGCACGCTTCGCCACATACATCTAGAGCAGAGCTTCACACATAAACAGCAGATTTGTTTGGTATTTCGGCTGGAAGGTAGATTAATTTCTTGATAATATTAAAGAGGTCAAGAACGCTCCAGGCTACTTTTATCTTTTTTTCACACTAGATATATGTTAGTATAAATAGTCGATATCATATCACCCTTCCAACCTAGAGGCACTAGCAAAGCAAAGGGATAAAGAGTGGGATTGAAAATGGCGTCTCCTCGTCATAAAATCTGTAGGTGTGAGTAGAAGACAGGACAAGATACATCAAAGACATTGTGTGCAAACGAGAAGCAAATAGTTCTGGCGCCATTTTCAATCCCATATATTCTTTATCCGCAAACATCTTTCATGTTTATGGGCGTCGGTGCGAGTGCAAAGGGTGTGGATTCTCACCTCCTTGATTTAGAAGCGATAATACAAAAAAAAACTCTAAAAATTCACACCCAACAAATTAGGTTTTCCAATACCTTTTTCAACCCCTACCTTCCTAGTCCTGCATCTATCAGGATCAGCAGCCTCCTTGCACAACTCAACCAGCACTTTCTCTTGGATATGAGCTGCCTGCGAGCCCTTGATGATGTTGGTTATCACAAGGAGTGCAGCCCATGCGTCCACATCAGCTTCTAACAGTGGCCACCACGTCTCCGGCAATATGAAGTAACCGAATAATTCTGCTGCGCGTTTTATCTGAAATATTTCTTTCATTATAAGATATTCTAGTGGTCTACTGTCACACGTTGGACTACCCAGTAAGTATCTACTATCGACCTTAGTCGCAGGTAGGTTTTTGAAAGATAATTCATTTCTAAAACACATGAATCCGAAAAGTCAGAGGCACGCGCCTGGGTTTCGAAACTACGTCCTTTGACTTGGTAGTCCAACGGTAGCCTAACACTGCTATACACAAGTAGCTAAAGTGAATCGAAAAAAAAAAGATCAAATAAATAAAATAGGTACATATTCTACTACACCATGCCTTCTGTCTACCCACAAACAACGAAATAAAAGCAAGATTCCCTCACTTCTAGAATAACCCTGGGATCTTCATCAGTGGCACCACGCAACATGGCTTTCACGATAGTGTTGGCATGCTGGGTGGAACCTTCCTCGGCGCAAAGGATAAGCCAGCATAACAGCTGGGACACACGGAGTCTAGCGTCTGCTTGCCAACCTTCCATCTCTGAGGAATATACGAAATATTAGCCTGATCATTCCAATTCAAGGCTAGGCTGAGTCAATGGCAAACCATGAGCCAGTGGTTTTATGGAAAAATTTTGATAAGTAGTATCCAAAACCCACCTTTTTATAGACTTCATGCTCTAGTTGGGAAAGGGTTTAAAATGGTATAGGTATCTAAAGCTACAACTATATCAAACACTCTACTGATATATTATTTAGTATTGCATAACGTGTTAGCGTTGCTAAAAGCCTTCAAAAGTACCCAATTAAACCCTACCTCGAGAAATAGCCGGTACGATTTTCCCAATATTTCTCTGCACAAGAGTCCGACAGCCCATATTAGGGCGCTTTACATCAGGATAGTGAGTCGGGACATCCTTCAGAAAATCTGTCTTCTTTTTGAGGTCTTCTTCATTCTCCTCCAAGAATTGCAGACCAATGTCGTTCCAGAGATTTGTGGCCGTGGTTCTTATTTCCTCCATAACATCGCTTAGACTGAAAATATTTTTTTATTCTTTTTTTTCTTTCTAAGCAAGTCCCCGAATTTTGTGGGTACACCCAAAATATCGGCGACCTTTAAGCGGTGCGATCATATCTTTTGCCAGCAAACGTTGGCTTTGGAATTTTTAAGGCAAGTATGAGCTTGTACTATTCTAGATTCTTTGGGGGTAGCTGGTCTGAGAAACAGAGAAGCAATGTGAGTTTTCTCAATATTGAGAGTCAGCAAATTTGTTGAGAGCTATCCCATCACTCAACAGAGCTTAAATTCTGCTCTAACTCTAGTGTTATCTCAGTTATTGTCATAAATATTCAATGCCGTATCATCTGCATAGCAGTTATTTGATATAAATAAGCGGCACAGATCATTCACGTTGACTATGAATAGGAAGAGTGGAGGTCCCAAATTACTTCCCTGCGGGACTCCAAAGCTGATGTTTATGTTATTCCAAAAAAAAATATTAATTTTTACACACTATGTGCAATAAAATAGGTAGATTGAGAAGATTTTGAATGTTTCACTTTGTTCATTCTAATGCATTCAATCTTTGCTAACGAAGAAGGAACAGAAACAAAGTCAAATGCTTTAAACATATCAAAATAGTCTCTGAAACATTTGAGCTTTGTATCCAACCTGTTTTCTACAATATTTATGAGATCCAAGATCAAATCCTGCATTCTCAGTAGATACTCTGTCTATTACCATACTATTTATTTGCAATTGTTTTGTTTTTCCAAAGTTTTATGGAAATTATTCTAGACTGATAACCGAAACAGGTATGCATTTAATAACATTGGCTGTCTCTACTCTTTTGGGTTTATATTTAATTATTTTATTTGCTTAACCCTTTACTGCATGATTTTTTATTTAAGTTAGAAAAAAATATATATAGTAGGAAACACTAAATTATTGGACACGTGTTTCAAGATTTTTCTTTTTATTGAATAGTTTTGGAAAAAAAACCACTTATCCACTTAGGATCATATTTGGTACATTGAGCAGAAAATTAACTTTTACACTTTTTACTTTGGATCACATTTGGTACAATGAGCAAAAATTTACATAAAAATAACGTAATAAATATAAGCGCAAAAATTATGTAGTACGGAATATTTCGAAACAATTTCTTTTATCGTTGAGGCAAAGGTTGACTGCATTTTCGGCACTCCATGTGAGATCTACCACTGCATTCAGGGACCTTACAACGCTGTCTAGTAGAACAGACAGGCAAATGATCCATCTTATCCAAACGAACGTCCTGAGATGACATTATTGCTATGGGCCCTCTCATTTTTTTCGTTGAATGGATTGTTCCATGACGCTGGAAGATGGTCGACCACGTTTACTACCTACTCGTTGCAGGTTTATAGGCATAGCACAAATCTTCACCTACCGCGCACTTGAAATCTGCTAAAGGCAGCCACGTCACTACTATTTACAGGGAAATCCTGGATAATTGTATGGATACCTCCGTAAAATCGACGTGGATGCATATAGCAAATTTCCTGTAAATAGATGTTTGAATAAATAAGTATAAAACCACGAAAATAACTAAATAAGACAGAATATCAGAAAATAAGCTAAACAATTTTACATAGCATTGGTGCATGTTGGCACTAATAAGGTACAAAGAAATGTTGAAGAAGAAGAATGTTTCTGCATATTGTACCAAATTTGTTCCATTCAGTTAGAACCACCTAAAAGTAACTATTATTTGATAAAACAATAAAAAAATACCTAATTACCAATATTTAGATTACTTTCATTCCTGTAGTATTTATTTGCAAACAATATCACAGAGATTTGTATTTTTTACTCAATTTTGAAAATCAACAACTTGCTCCGCACCGGTTCGTACTTGATATCTGACTTTAACGAAGAAAGTAGTTCACACAACTTGCTCATAGATGGCAGTTTTATACATAAAATGAAGCTCGTACGGGACGAATTTGACACAGTATGCATCAAATAAGGAAATCAGTTTGGAACTTAAAAATATTTAAGATTATATGGTTTGGTTCATTTATGAACCACAATGCGGTAAAGGGTTAAATATTTAAACACATTTAAATTCACAACTAAATTACTGGTTTAAAATCTGTATTGTATTGCATTTCTCTTGTAAATAAGATGGGACACTAACCAAAAGAAAAAACAATTTGAATGTTAAAATGTTTTTTGGTACAAGTATAAAAAGAAAATTTTCCTTTTTTTAGTTACCTTGTAAGTATCACAGGTAGCATGCGATGCCAGAAGGAGTATCTGTCTCTATAGGTGAGCATCCAGTCACCAACTTCCTGCGTGACCTGCATTCTCACCTGAGTGTTCTCATCAAATAGCTTCTCTGCCATTGGACTGATGGACAATTCGAAGCATTTTCCATTTCCCGCTTTTACTATCGCTCCTGTAAACCACTTCATGTTATAAAACAGGTTTTTCAATACCTTTTGAAACAACCTGTGGGTGCACAAGGCTTTTCCAATCATTACAAAATTTACCATAATATATATTTTCAGCAATTTGTAAAAAGGAAGTAATAAAGTTATTTTTTTATCGAAAGAGAATTCTTATTTAAGAAAAAAATTATAAATAGGTATGACAGATCTTTTGCATCCTGCTGGCAGCACATAACAAAGGATCTCCTATTGTGTCTTATTTCTCAACCTTCGATGAATTAACCAACAAGTTTGATACAGTAAAAATAAAGTTTTAAATTACCTATAGCTTTAACAGCAGCCACTCTGACTCTATAGTGTTGATGAGAAAAGTTAGACAAAACCGGCTTCACATAACTCTCACATTGGAAATGAAAATCTCTCTGAAGGGTTTTAGTTAGCAATATTATACACTCGCAAGCCTCTAGCTTCACTTTAGGAAACGGATCAGTCACTGTTTTTGTCAGGATGTTCGTAAAATCATTGATAAATGGACTTAGAAGATATGTCACTTTATATTTCTCTAATATCTCATGGACTAACTCTATCAGTACAAGGCGGATTTCTTCCGATTCTTCAACTATTTCAGGACAGCCTATACGGCGCACTATTACCGGTAATATGTACGTCAAATAGTAATCGTTCAATGGCAATTTCTGAATAAAGTTGGAGATTATCAATGCCGATGTCTCACGACATCCCTCAGAAGAATCTGAGAAGCTTTTTAAAACGTAAGCGTACACTTCAGGGAAGATGGTAGTCAAGTCGCAATCACTGTTAGCCGAATTCTCAAATATTTCTTCATTCAATTTTACCAGAGCTTGCTTTCGAGCCATTTTTGACTCGCTTTGTAACGCAGTTATGTGGACCTCTAGCACAGCGCGTGGATTATCCGATAGAGTTGGCTTTGTTTCACTCATTTTCGTAATTATCTACAATTTATAATAGTAGATAATTACGTACCCTTGCAATTATATCGACAAAACAAAATATTCAAATTCCAATGCAGACATAAACAAAATCAGTTTCCATGACAACAAATGATGAAATGACAGTGACACTGACAGACCGTCGATAGTCACACAGCTGACAGCATGTGTATTTTATTTCTGAACTGCACCACTTTGCTGTGCAAGAGGTGAATATTTAGGCGAGTAATCGACTAAAGTAATTTTAAGAGCAGAAGCGTACCTACTAAAACAAATCAAAATTAAACGAATAAAAGGTCTTAAAAAAACTGCTATGGTTCAAAGGTAAAGTACCTACTAAAAATTGCGCAATAACCACATTCATTCAATTCATTGCACATTTAGGATTGCGCATTCTAATAACTATAGTAGAAAGAGAGTAGGGAGGCAAGAAGATTATTATGTATTTCAATGATCTGAGAAAACGAAAAAAAATAAGCATAATTGTAATTAATCTAAGTTTATCTAAGATTTCCTAAGCATGCATTCCAACATTGTGAGCTGAGCACACAGCTTTAAAACAGAGCCCATTTCTTAGGAATCGATTAAACTCATTGATGAGTACTTTTATACTTTTAGTAACACGTGTACATCTCCAGCGTACTACAACGTGCACCAATCGCAGCTCGCCAAGTAAAGCTGTCAACGTTTTCGTTTCCATGAATGGACGAGATTCTTCTATCACCTAAATTTCGTACTATTTCTATTTATTCTGTAACAAGTTGCTTGCGGAGAACACAGCGCAGCAGCTGGAGTTAAATTTAGCTTTGCCCTTTATCTCAATATTAGTGCAAAATGTGTAAATTAAATATGTTTCATTTAGTTTTCCTGGCGACAGTCTTGCAAGTAACACTCGCGCTAAGGGAAGGCGATTGTGAAGTTTGTATCAAAACCGTGGATAAATTCGCCGCCACGTTAACAGATGATGTAAAGAAAGACCCTAAATTAATCGAGACCGAGTTTAAGAAGTTCTGTAAAGGCTCGAAGAATAAAGAGAACCGGTTTTGTTACTATTTAGGCGGATTGGAAGAGTCTGCTACCGGTATTCTCGGGGAGCTCTCGAAACCCCTCAGTTGGTCAATGCCTGCTGACAAAATCTGCGAGAAACTAAAGAAGAAGGATGCACAGATCTGCGACCTCAGATTTGACAAGCAAATCGACTTAAACAATGTCGATTTAAAAAAACTTAAAGTTCGTGATCTGAAGAAAATCCTGAACGACTGGGATGAAATCTGTGACGGTTGTATTGAAAAGACGGATTTTATCAAGAGGATAGAAGAGCTAAAACCCAAATACATGGGCAAATCTGAGTTGTAGGATAGCTCAATTTAATTTATAGGTAAGGTTATGAATTCACTACTTTCAAGATTGCAAATAATGTAGAATATGCCATTAAACTAAACCATCCACTGAGCCTAGTTAGTTCTATACATATGTTATTATAACTTTAAAGCAATAAAATAGCAAATTCACAAAACTGACAATATAATTTTATGATGCAATTATTGAATTAATATTTATTGTTTATTATATAGTTGTAACCTTTTTTCTACTCAATTGGATAAGAGCTTAGTTCTACTCTATATTCTACATTCTTAGATCAGTGATCTTAAAATTTTTATGAAATGTTAGTTCTTATCTTAATTATTTACATGAAAAACTAAACTCAGGGCACACTGCCTGCAGACGATGGTGATGGGGAGGAATTCTTTTATGAATTGTTTTTGTATAATAACTACATAATTTTTACTTTTATATATTAGGTTTAGTGTATTTATAGTAAGTAGATTTTGAATGTAATAACTATGTAAATTAAATTTACATAAAGTACCTATAAAAATAAATATTTTTAAATTTTCAGTTAAAACTAAAAACTATACTAAAAGTAAAATACACCATAAGTCAGATGACTAACCAGTTTTTTTTAGAATAGGAAACAGAAGTTATTACCTATAAAGAATCTTAATCAGGGATCTTATCTTTCTATTTATCTTGTTACAGATTAATTCATGGGTCACTCGGTGACACACATCTCAGCCAGAAGCCACCCTGTCACGGTAGCAAGTTCTAGAGATCAAGACTATTGCATTTGACAAACTGTATGCAAGTGTGTGTGGAGAATGCATGTGTTGAATAAATTATTATTGCTATTAAGTAATTAAAATATTTTTTCTTATTAGTTTGTTTTCTTCTTCTGTAAAATATGTACAGACGCCAGCACATCAAGCTACTTCAATCTGTCAGATTTCTTTAATAAATTTTCAACTTTATAGCTACAGCATAATGTTCAAGATTGATTGGGAAAATTTGTCAGTTTCGGGTAGCTTGACCTGCTGGCGTCTGTACATATATTTTGATTTACAAATACTATATCCACGAATGATAAATATCAACGAAGCATCTTTGTTCAAGTTCGCAACTGATAAACAGTGTGTCATGGAATTCGCCCTTTATTTATTTAATGTAGTGTAGAATTTTATAACTTTGTGGAAATCGTCCTAATTGGAATCCACCCAACATGGTATCTGCCCTAATTGGACAGAGCCGTCTCAGAAGCCATTTCCAAGGCATTTCTGATGTAATAAGAAATTTTTGAAATTGGTTTTTGAGACAAGTGTCCTGTGTCAAACATACAAACTATAACTTCAGAGCCATCAAACACAGAGAATGGGACAAAAGGAAATCAATATTGTTGCTCATCACCTTTCGGTAATGCAACATATAGGTAATGCATTCTAAAATTAAACACCAAGTACCGGTTCACTCTAATAACTTTATTGCAGTATGTTAGATCTAACACATACATATTCACATAATTATTTGGAGACATAAATAACATGGTTCTTGACAATGGGTTCCAGATTAGTGGTATTTGTAGTTCCTGTGCTGCTCTGTAAAAATAGAGATAGAAAAGGTTTTACTTCAGTTGCAATCTTGCTAATTTTAGGATTCTACAGGTCATTTTTCAGTTCGTCTTTTTTATGATTGACTATAAGTTTATAGTCAACCATAAAATAGCTTTAAATGTTGTTTGAGTTTCACAAAACAACGTCTATTTTTACTTACAATACCAAGTGACAGATAATGTTATCTTAATGAAATTTAATTTAGATGGATGTAAACCAATTTTATGGAAGACTATACATATATCTTGGAAATGATATTATAATTATAAAAAAAGTTAAAGCTGCATCACAATATTCACAATGCAGATTTTTTATCACATTTTGTAAATAAGAATTAAATTGTAATTTTGTAAAACTGGATTACTTACTAGTTTTTCCGTAGTTGATGGTGTAGAAGAAAATCATGCTACCAGTCAGAAGCTGAAAGAATGGAGCAATGCCCACCCTCTTGGGCTGCACATACTTGTGCTGCCAACGCCACCAGGCTGTAAAATTAAAATCAACTCTTTCACTCATCTAAAATCAGTAAATTTTTGAAGGTAGGTACTTGGGTAAAAAAAACTGGTTTGGTATAAAGTATCATTTTCTGAGCAATTTGATTGGATGGACCTTAGTCAAGAAAACTACCAAATAAAATTATCAACAAGAAAAATTGGTAAAAACCGACCTGTAACTACATAAGATATATGTAAAGTTAAATAAAAAAATTACTTGCATTTTATTGCAAAACACTTTAACCTCAAATTACTTTTAAGTACGAAATAAATTATGTTACCTCGGCTGAAAGCTCCAGCTATAGCCTGGGGTGACTTGTTTCTGCGGCCCAACCAGCCACCAAGTTCATTTATTTTAACTTGACTAAATGGAGTATCAGCTGAAAACGACATAGAAAATAATTACATAATCGAAAATGGTAAATTGAAATTATTGAAGGTAAACTTCAATATCAAAGTTCATACTTACGCTTGCCATAAAAGCGAGCTGGGTCATATGGCCCGTGAACTGCGGGGTTATATTCCTTAGGATAATCACCAAACCCCATGATTACTCTGGTATTTCACGAATTTTTTGTACTACAGAAAATTCAGTTCGGGTTCGGCCAATCAATCCTGTCAGTGTCAATTTTAGCCATAGACAAACACAGACTTTCTGAGTTTCTTTGTCGATGCTGTGCCCATAGACAATAAAAATTTAGAATAGACGTCTAGACCACCTTTTTGTACAGACTGCCTTTTTGAAAGCTGCTCGGGCTGCACCTTTATCATATCAACACGATAGTTTTCAACAAAGTAGTCTTAGAGGTCATTCTTCCAAGTTATGCTTCCAAGGTATCATCATAAAGATCATTTTTATAGTAGTTATCGCGTTATGACGTAGGTGTAACCCGAGAATTATTGACGTGAATACGATAGAAAAGCTAAAGGATCAAAGAATTCATGACAAATTACAAGACCTTACTTCTCTTTTATTTATTTTTTCAAGGCTAGAAAATAAGGGCCCTATTATTATTATTATTTGCTTTTAAATCTATTGATTAATATTCGATGACTTGTAAAATCGTTGACCGTCGTAAATTACAAAATTGTCAGGGAAAAAATATTTTTGATTATTTAAATTGGCAGCACTGTTCTATATTTCAAATTTGTAGTCTATGATTATACAGCAAATTTCATTCTTTGTGAGGTGGTTGCTAATTGTTTATTTCACAAAAGTCGCTGAATAATATAGCAAAATGGTCTTAGAAAGTACTATGATTTGTGTAGACAACAGTGATTATATGAGAAATGGAGATTTTCTACCTACGAGGCTGCAGGCACAGCAAGATGCCGTAAACCTGGTGTGTCATTCCAAAACACGGTCAAATCCTGAGAATAATGTAGGTTTAATGACTCTGGCCAATGTAGAAGTCCTAGCCACATTAACTAGTGACGTTGGGCGCATTATGTCCAAGTTGCACCGTGTCCAACCCAATGGTAACATAAATTTTTTGACTGGCATCAGAATCGCTCACTTGGCGTTGAAGCATCGTCAGGGAAAGAACCATAAGATGAGAATTGTGGTGTTCGTCGGATCTCCAGTTGAAATGGATGAAAAAGAATTAGTCAAACTAGCTAAGAGGTTGAAGAAAGAGAAAGTAAATTGCGATGTTGTGTCTTTCGGCGAAGATGCCGATAACAATCCTCTTTTGACAGCCTTTGTTAACACCTTAAATGGTAAAGACTCCAATACTGGAGGCAGTCATCTAGTATCTGTTCCAGCTGGTGGCTGTGTTGTGCTTTCTGAAGCTTTGATTTCTAGCCCATTGATTGGTGGAGATGGAGCAGGCCCATCTGGATCTGGTTTGTCTCCATTTGAATTTGGAGTTGATCCTAATGAAGACCCGGAGCTGGCTCTTGCTCTGCGTGTGTCCATGGAGGAACAAAGACAGCGTCAGGAAGAGGAGTCACGCCGCCAGCAGACTACAACTGAAGGGGAAGCCACCAAACCTGGTGAGCCTCAGAACACTGGTATGGAGAGAGCTCTAGCTATGTCACTCGGTCATGAAGCAATGGAATTGTCAGAAGAAGAGCAGATTGCTCTTGCAATGCAAATGAGTATGCAGCAAGATGCACCACCTGCTGAAGAGAGCATGGATGTATCTGAGGAGTATGCTGAAGTGATGAATGACCCAGCTTTCCTCCAAAGTGTACTGGAGAATCTACCAGGTGTTGACCCTCAAAGTGAAGCCATTCGTAATGCTATGTCCACTATCAAAAAAGACAAGGATGAGAAGGATGACAAGGACCAAAAGGACAAGGATAAAGGTTCTTCAGGATCTGGCTCCACTAAGTAAACAGCATTATTTTTCAATTTTTTTAATTGATAATATATTGCTCGTAAACTTTAACATTAGACACCACAAGCAGTGTTTACTTTCACTCTAAATTTATATATTACAAAGATGTCTTATAATATAATTTGTGTTATTTCCACGTAATCCAATTGAGTCCTTCAATTTTGTCATATTCTGAAAAATAAATGTTGCTGTATTATTATTTGTGATATATTAAGAATATGTATGTAAAACCAGAATAAATAGCCTAGATTTTAAAATTTAATTTCTAACTTACTCGAGTCAATCCAAAACCGTTTACTTTTAAATCTTTGTTTTATGTCCGACAACTGTTGTCTTCTCATTTCCTCGTTAAATAATGATGGTTTTGGGATATTCAGTGCTTTATATTGCGCTAAAAAAAATTGGACTATATTTAGTCAATGAAAAAAAATTAAAATGTTTAAGAGAGTGTTCTACTACCTTGTGTGAAATGGGACTGGCATCCATTAGATTAATATCCTTTAGACAAGCTATCAATAATCGGTCACTCTTGCATAGGAATAGGAATGCAGACCCAGCCCATTATTCACTAAAATAATAGAAATTTATGTTACGTAAAGGTAAATCAAAATTATCAAATCACATTATGAGATATTGGCAAAAGTGTACTAACCCACATAGAGAATATCACACTACTTAAAATTAAAATTTATGTGAAGGTTAAAAGATCTAATACAAATTTCGCGACTTATTTTTAGAAGAGCTTTTTTATAGTTAATTAAATATTGGACATAAATGAAAATACAGTAAATGTGGGTTGGTCCACTTTTGAGTAGACAGCCTTATTTATTGGTTAAACATATTAATTATAATGAATCTGATATACCAGAGTTTGCACAAACTTTCATATTTAGGTCCTGCGCCTTTTTGTTTAACAATAAATAAGAACTCTTTATATCTTCTAATTGTGGTTTGAAACTTCTATTACTGCTGTGGGCTGTGCCTGAAACATTGTAAAACATGTCACACAAGACAGTGTCTATTTTTGGACTAAGTATTGCTGATTTTTCAATTATCAAATTTAAAAAGACAAATTCCAATTTTGAATGTAAAAAAAGGTAATATTTTCAATGAGTGACCAACCATGACCAAACTTGCTACAACATAAGGTCATTATCATCTTATTGCCCTTACGACAATGGGACTATGTAAGGGGGGGGGTATAGGGGTCCTGACCCCCCCCCCCCTTAGCATACGGCTAAAATAAAAATCGATGAATAGGTATTAGACGCAAACGCAACTACGAGCGATAGTAAGTAAATACGCGCATGCAGTGCATCCCCCACCCTTTACCCGCGCACCGCATATTGTGAAATTATCTGTGTGAAGCTCGGGCATAAACTAGTTTATCTTGGTATATTTTTAGATCCTCGGACCCCCCATGTAAAAACTTTAGCTACGCCCATGCCCTTATCCTAATTGTACTTAGGGTCAGCGGCAGCGCAATAGGTAAAAGGCAAGGTTAGTAATAAAATCGTTAATTTTACTACCTGGAACGATTACATGCCAATAGCGACTTTAGCCTATTCCAGCCCGGGCTGACAATTATGCCCCAATATAATTACAACCCTATATTCGTCTCCCTAGTGCGAGACTATGAGTTTGTAAACCGAGCTAAAGCAGTTATTACACTAGGTATTTACTTTTTTGGGAAAATAGGAAAATGCAATTGAAGTTAGTTAGATTCCGATTTAGTGCGTTTGGAAGGTTCCGACCGCACTATTTCCTAAATTGTATACGATTTAGGTAAGTGCAATCGCATCGCTACGATTCCTTTCCTTAATTTCCATTGTTACCACCGTTACAGCTAGGACAAGCCCCATCTTTTGTTGATTTGAAGGATACGGCGCCATCGAAACGTAACCCAATGTAATTCTACTACGACTGCAAGTTGTCTTTCCTATTTAGGATTCTATTTAGTCTAGTGGCTTCCGATTTCCTAATTAGAGAGTTGCTAAATAGATTTCCTAAAAAGTGAATAGTGTAATAACTGCTTAATACTGGCAGTTTTCGTTAGACGAAAATATACCCTGTCTCGTTTTTACACGCCAGTATTCGCGTGGTGTGCAAACTCGTACCTACTAGACATGGGCGTAGCAAAAAGGGGGGAGGGTCGAATCGTTTTGTTTTCTTTAGGTATAATTTGTCGACAACAATAATAGTCTGGCCCCCATAGAAAAAAAAACATTGCTACGCCCTTGCTAGTGGTACAAATCTAGTTTCCCAGTCAGTTAGTGTCTTATCTGGTTACTGGTCTTTTAGGTCTCGATAGAAGTCCAGCCAATCAGTGGGAGCTACCTATGTGCTACAGAGTGCCAAGTGCGAGGTTTTCTATATATTCGATCGCATTTGTTTGGAATAGAAATAGCGCCACCTAGTGGCAATAATAGGAAATGCAAATTTTTTACGTCCTCGAATGTTTGTTTCTCGCGTTTGACGTAAACTCGATTAACAAGATGGTTATTTTAGAACATTCGAATAAATTTGTGGGACTCGCACTAGGCAATCTGGTGTATAACTGAAAGATACCACTTAGAAAAATAAAAAGCTAAACATCGTCCATTTACGGTTGACACTCACCGCGACATTGTCGACCGTCACTCACGTCACGCGACATTGTCGACCGACACTCACGTCACGCTACATTGTCGACCGACACTCACGTCACGCTAATTGTCGAAACACTGATCGTAAAGCACGAGCAACATAACTGTCTCGTTAAAATGAGATTCAAGCGCATCTAAGTTGCGAAATTGGCACTTAGCTTTTAAATTCGAAATTAAGAAAAAGTTCGTGTTTTAGCTTAAATCTTCCAATAAGGGGAATGAAAATTAGTTTTGAAATCCAGGGGTGGGGTTAAAAATTAAGAAATGCCTGTATCAGATAAAAAAACATGGAATCTTAACAAAAATTATTATATTTTTGTACCTATGCTTGATGTTTGTAATGGATAAACTCAAAAACTACTACCGATATCAAAAATAATTTCGCCTGTGGAAACATTGAGGTAACAAAATCCCATTTTTTAATCTATTAAGTTACATTATCAGCGAGTAAGAAATTAGAGATCCATACAAAAATTGCAATAATCACCCAAGGTATCAAAAATTAAAAGAAAGACATAGGTAGACTTTTACGGGATATAATTACAGGAAATTCAATTTCACGGCGACATCTAGTACCTACCTATAGTAATCCCAAAAATGGGGTAAAGAGATGGTACCTATACGAATGTTTGCATGGGAAATAAGTTATTTTTGAAGTTAAGATGTAAAAATTGGTATTTAGCTAATTTGTTAAAAAGTAAGAAACACTTTTCAGGATTTTCGTGTACGAAGTCGCGGGCGACGCGCCAGTAGACTATAAGTACCTACCAATAAATAAAAATTTCTATTAATTCTATTTTATTTTATACGAGTTTTTCAAAAGTTAAGCTAAGGCCAAGTTTCATCTGTAAATGTATGTATGTGTACGTAGCCTATTCAGCCTCAGTATGAAAGCCTAACTTTAGACAAACCATTAATGTTGCTCGTACGGTGATGTCGCTTTAAAAAATCACTTACCATGCGCCCTCAATGATTCCCTACGTAACGAATGTCTGGATTTGTCGCTAATAGTTGAATGTGACGATCCTTTGCTACCAACCGATGCTCTTTTTACTTGGTCTGAAAGCAAAAAATAAATTTAGTAAAATGTGCAAACTTTTTGTACATAGAAAAAAAAACTATAAGTAGCTCAAATAAAATTAAGACAAGCGCAACGAGATGATAAGAAAGAAAAAAACTAGCGACCTCTGGTAAAACGCACCAACTGTTTTGCCAACTGAGCTTTGGATCGTATCAAATCGTATGGGTTCGTAATCACGCTCGCTCGAAATTTCTCTTCATAATGGAAACGATTCCATATGAAGGAGGACGATATTATGACGATATAAGGACGATTGTCGATTTACAACAACCGGCCATATATATTATAGTATTTTAGCCTTTTAACGCCACCGTGGTCACCGCTGACCGCGAATAATAAAAATTACATTGTGTCTGCGGCGTGGCAGTTAGCGATAAAGTTCATTTTTGCATGCAATTGGAACCATCCATGCAACCATCTTGGAAACCGGTCGACACCGCCGGCACTCCATGACGCCCGTCTCCGCACGCATGCCGCTATAGCTGATCGGCTCCGCATGCACGTCAAGTCTCGACGCGGAGGACGGCCGCAAGGCACCGCACTCGTCTACTCCTTTTAAGTCGCTCTAGGATGCCGATGGACGGATTAAACCTATAATAAGTTTCAAGACGATTTACAGCGAGTGAATCCGCGTCGGAGCAGATGCGCATCCACTGAAATAAGCGCATGCCGCCGAAGCTGTCAGCGTCTGTCGGCATCCGCCGGCATGCTCGTCATGTCGCACGGGAAGGAGGCATGCGCAAAGCCGACCAACCGTCGCGGCATGCACGCAGAGCCGGTCGGACGTCAGTAGAGCCGGTAGTACTGACCGGATTTCAAGTTATTCAAGTTGCAACCAAATAGGAACTTTAAATACAGCACAGACATAAATTTCGTATATCACATTGTATTAATGGCGCACCGACGAGAGCAGTTCAGTGTAAATCATCCCGCGGCATGCGTTTATTCTAGAACCGGCTTGGTAGGTAGTACTTTGGGCAACAGAGCGTCTCACTGCAAGACAGCGAGGAGTTCGCGTCCTTCTGCGACCACCCTGATAAGAGCTAGCGAACGGCTGAACCCGGTATGCCGCCCGCCTTACCCGAGCGTGTTGGGGCGATGTCCAGGAATCTGAACGCCAGAACATTGCCCCCCCGAGTGCAAATTTTTGATCGGGCCTACAGGCAAGCACTGGACGGGGCTGCGAAGCGCTGCGACCCGGGGGCCCCGTCCGATTCAGTGCGAGAAATACGCAGGAGATGTTTTTTAGTGGGTGTGAGCCCCACATAACCGTATGTCCTCGGACGTGTATGGGGGTATGCGGAAGGTATTTTTGACTAACCCCGACCAAAAAAAAGGTAGTACTATGGGCGGACCCAGGGGGGTGGTGGGCAGCCCTTCCCTGGTCGAACCGGCCTATTCTGGCTGATACCTATACATCCGATACACGCAAAAATTTTGCAGAAAAAAAAATTCGATTACGAGCAGGATTTGAACTTGCCACCACTTGTTTAAAGCCATTAGCCGCTCAGCCCTCTGAGCTACTCGTAATCCTGCTCGTGCTGTCAAAACTCTCCTTTACATTCAATCAGTAGCAAGGGGTAGATGTCTGCACAACCGTCTGCTGTCCTAGACGGTTGATGTAGAAAAGAACTTATTGATAATTAATTAAAGTTTATGTCTACAAAAATATTTTTTTAGTTTCATGAATATTAAATACCTGTCGGTCCTCTTTTTGGGAAATTTGATCTTCCTCTATTCGGAGACCTCGTAGAGGTTCTAGTGTTTTCTGAAAATGTATGCATTACATCAGGATCATGGAATGGGGCAGGCAAATATTATTTATTTATAAACATCAATTTAGAGACGTCCAAGAACGTTGTATTATATTCCTTTACACATTACACATATCCTTTACCTACACTAATTAGTGCGAGTATGAGTACAAAGGGATATAAACAAAGAGTGCTTTGCTAAATGTCTGGATTCATGTCTGACTGTATAGTCAACCATAAAATTGCTTTACCAGTTGTCACATCTAAAACTTCCATCTAAATTAAATTTATAAGGTTCATAGACAAATATTTTCAACGTTATCTGTCACTTGGTCTTGTAAGCAAGACTTTGATGTTTTGTGACATGCAAACGATATAGTGTCACTATAATGGTGGTAAAGCTATTTTATGGCCGACCATACATTCGGAGTAGGTAGGTTACTTAGGTTAGCATAGTAGGTAGAGCTGCCATCCTCCAAATTGCCAATGCCTGACAAAAACCTTAGAACCTCGGACATTTTGGTGAAGTTGAGATTTATGCGTGAATTTTCCGGATTTATCCTAGTTTAGAGGGCTTTTGGGGAACGTCCGAGACTGCCGATCACTCACTTTTTTTTATGGGTGTCCTGGACCCATACACCCATACAAAAAATTGAATGATCGGCAGTTTCAGACGTCCCCCGAAAGCCCTCTAAACTAGGACTAATCCGAAGAATCTCCGGACGTCTGGCAGCCAGTCGGGACAAGGGAATTTCATATTGGATGTAGGTATAATCCTTAGTTCTTTAAAAATTAAGTAACTAAGTCAGACCTATTGAACTTAGGGCGTTCTTATGGTCATGGTGATCATAAAAAGTTTTCGTTTTCATAACAGGAACACTTACTATATCTGGAAGAGCGAAACAAAATATTAATAAGTCTAATCGAGCCGGTTGTATAGTTATATATATAGTAGTGTAAGTTTCCATTAAGTGCGCATATAAAAGTAAAACTAGACATATAAAAATACAAAAAAAAACTAAACAATTTTTTTTTTCATGACCAACGTAAAGAAAATGCCGCCGCTGAATGCTCTGTAAACAAAATTTTATAAGTTTTAACCCCAGTGACAGATTAAAAAAACAGGCAATGTCAGGCAAGGTAAATAACAGGCAATGTCGATGAAATACAATTTACACAAAAAAATATATGAAGTAATGAATACGCTATAGGTATGTTTAATAGCAAAATGTTCCGTCAGGGATAGGAACTTGATAATTTTATTTTATGATAGCTTTATTTATTAGATAAAGAATAATTAGGTAATAGTACAAAAATAAGAGTTATTAGAGAAAACCACTGTAAAAAATCTCTATACATTTTGATTGTCCTGAGAGGGGAGGATAAATTGCCGTATCTATTTTTTTCGTTAATTTAGAAGTTTGATTTTTTTAGAAAGTATAGGTAAAGTCCAAACGTAATGAGATAAAAATATTTTTTTGCCATCGAAAGCATAACATATATATAACAAATATGTTATGCTTTAGATGAACAAGCAAGCGATATAAATGATGATGAGGTAACAAGCGAAATATCTATGTACCTTGTGGAAGTTCCTTATTATTTCTTGTAGGACTTTTACTACAAGATCTGGATAGTGATGCCACTGAAGGTCTCAATGCTGGAAGGTAAAATGTGTTGAGAAATAGCTACTGAGAAATAGCTTATCAGCGGCGTGCCTCTCATACAAGCTTAAGCCGGCTCCACACGTTAGCACCAACTGCAATCCCAACACTGTTTCGTATAATCTTCTGCGTATTTTTTTTTCAGTGACAAATTATAACCACATAATATAGGGGAGATCGGGGAAATGGGAGTCACTTAAGGAAAACTGCTTGTTTCAGTCACAATAATCAGTCTTTTATTTTGCCAATTTTTTTATTGTCATTAAAGACTAATCAACAATAAAGAAAAGTAAGTTTTTTTTGGCTATCATAACCAGTTTTTTTATAATAATTAAAAAACAAAAAATCTATTTTGACCCCATTACCCACCATATCTGGGTAATTAGAGTCGGCTTATAAGGTAATCATAGTCAAATACATTAAACCAGGAAACATGAATTTAAAGTAATTATGAATTAACAAAATTGAAATATAAAGAAATAGGAAGAATATTCATTGATTAAGAACAAAAATGGCATCGGTATCGACTCGGATCCATCGGATCATCGGTCATCCGGTACAAGCCTCATGAGCCCCACTGCCACAGCTACGGCAATAATACCAAACTTCTCTAGATTGTCTCTCTTCCAAGCATATAGTGCACAAGAACTCGTCTCCACGCTCATTTTGAGTATCTTTATACTTTTCATAAAATTCATATATTTTATATGCCTAGGTACCTAATCGGGGTAATGGGGGTCAACTGATTCCGATTACCCCAATGGCGGTTTTTAAATACAGTTTGAATTATTACCTAAACTACACAAAAAAACTATTAAGTAAATAAATAACCTTTAAGTTAACACAATGTACTACGCCGTGATGATAAATTAGCAAGGAAAATGATAAATATTGATATTTCCAATGCAATTCGAATTTACGAAAATTTTACACTGAGATCGACGAAATGACACTTGTATCTCTCCTGACGGCGCAGACGCTACTAGCGGTTTGGGGCTTATGGCGGTGTGAGAGGGGTGTAAACGCAAATCAATCCAATTTAGACCTAATTCTTAACGCACTTCGTTTCGCTCATATTGAACTGACCCTCATTACCCAGTGACTCTCATTACCCCCGTCTCCCCTAATATGCATTTCAGTAACGTAAAAGCGCCAATAGATTTTTCTTCATCAGGTATCTTCATTGTCATTGGCTCTGATTTGATTCGCGTCGCGGGGAGCTAATGTGTGGAGCCGCAAGTGGCGGAGAAGCACACAAATTTTTCTTTACGTTCTTATAACTTTTAAAGTTGTGGAGCTTTCCCTGTAATTAGGTGTACAATAATAAAATTACAGTAATTTTAGCCGAGTGTGTAGTCATACGACACACGCGTGAATATTTAAAAAAATAAACGTTTTGTAACAAGACCAGTTAGTTTCGAATTTCTAAAAGGTTTGGGCTGACTAAAGCAAGAAAATTTGGGTGCAGTAATGCTAAGAACATCAATGACGTCAAAGCTGACTTGTCACAAAGTATATTCTTTTGCTTAGTTAAGGAAGTCCCCACGTAAGAAAGCATGTAGGTACCTATACTTATCTGTCGCTCTTTGGTAATAATCCTGGCAATGCAATTGACGTAATAAATACTAGCAAATAAAAGGCACTCACATTTAACGCCGATATTGGATCTCAAGATGGGTATTTTAGTATCCGGATAGACATTAGGACTAGTATTCGATGCCCTTAACTTGTTCCCAGATACGGTGGCCTTCGTGGCTGTCCAAAACAAAACGGCAAATACTATTATAGTGACAATCAAAATTCCTCCACCACTCCAGTGTGGATAGAGGTACGAAGTGATGCGTGCCACGCGCCAAAATATTATGTGTCCTAGCACGCTTGTGATAACGTCTACTTTATGAAGCTTTACTGAAATAGAACCGGGGGATGTTATACGGTCTTCTCAAAATTACTATAGTGCTGCATGGCAATTCTAGCCCATTAGTAAAGCAAGTATACTGGTAGTTAGTTGTAGTTGGCCTTAAACTTCTAGGCACGGAGAAATGAATTAACAATACGCCTTGCGGGCACGCCGGTGACGGTTCAGGACTTCAGGTAGGTGCCGTCCCAAGGCATATCGTCTGAGTTACCACGACCAATCCTGACACCTCAAGCGACATAGGTAATGCTAGTATTGACAACAGCGCTACAGTTTAAAAATCTTCCAAATGGATGAGTACCTATATTAATAGGATTATGATAGGAATATTGTATTATAAAGAAAGCCGTTACTCACGTATTTTATTTCGGTTTGCATCTAGTCGTAGCGGAGCGTTTGGAGAAGGAATCTCTCTATTTTCCGCTTGAAAAACATTCCATTAATCAACAGAGATATGTGGTAACGTAGTCTGTAGACATAACTTAGACTGCTACACGTATATTTGGGTAAGTAAATAACTTATTAAATCAACTTATACTGTCCTATGGCTGGGCAAAGCCCTACACTCAGAAATAGAGAGTAATATCACTATGCTGATCCAGTGGGTGTTGCAGGAGGCAGGCAATCCGTCCACGGGTCCACTACCTACGGTACCTTCCAAAGAACGGAGCGTTCGAAATAAAATACCACACGTAGGCTAACAATCTACAAACTTACGCGTCTAGTAGGTAAGTACGTACAAATAGAAAAATTTGGTCAAAAATTTGCTAACGTTGCGTCCAAAGCATAGAGTATTCAAGAAAATATAGAGTGATAACGTCAACCACATTGCCTTGTGCGGAGCGAAAGCAGGTCTCGCCATAGAAATGTTAAAATGTCATTTTTTCAAATTAAGTTTTCTAGACGTTTTTCAAAATTTTACTCAGCAGTTAACCATGATATAAGCTAAAATGTAACTTTTTCGCTCGTGGAGCCTAGTTTAACCGCAGTCGATCGAGGTATGATCGCAAACGGAGCTCGTGTCGCGGCCGCGTTGTTCATACCCGTGCTCACGGTTCATACTTCTATAGGGTTGCTCTATTTTTTTCTTATATACTCTAAGGTCCAAAGATATTGGAAAGAAGGAGATATGCCCGTGTGGTATAAAATGTACAGGAACCTAGTGTCTTCAGTTTGTCCCTACCACTCGCCACAACTACACACGCAATTCAATAAACGCAATGGCTCGGACCAATCTCAGACATTCTCGCATACAACAACTCCGTGCATGCTGCACAAACAAATATGCACTTTATTACGTTATACACAGCGATCATGCAACATGCACTGCCCTTACTCAGTCTTACTCACACATGGATCTACAGCGAGTACTTTCGCGACCGATACCAGCGGCCCTACCACGACATAAATTCTAATGTTCAAAATATCGTTATGTTATTTTTACATTGCTTCGTTTATTAACACAGTATCGAACTGAGATAGTACTTAAGAAGCAGTGTATTTCGTACAAAAATAATAAAGTCGTTGTTTAATATTTCTATGGTTGCGTCAATGCCATGTAGCAAGTATAATTATGGAGACGGGATTGAGTGTGTGGTGATGAAATTGAGTAGGTAGAATTGGAGACGGAATTAAGTTAATTGTGACAGAATTTAGTATATGGAGACGGGATTGAATTTGTGGAGACGGAATTGAGGTATATGGTGACAGGATTGAGTGTGTGTAGAGACAGAACTAAATATATGGAGACGGGATTGAGTGTGTGGAGGCAAGATTGAGTAGGTATATGGAGATGAGATTGAGTACCTATGTGGAGACGGAATTAGACATTATCAATCTTCATGAGTTAACTGGACGCAACCAATGAATCTCCAGCATTTCAGTCTCGCAAATATTCCTAGTATTATGAATACGAATACGTAGTAATTTTTTTAATTTCAACGCCACCCTAAAAACCTTGTTATACCTTGTTCTGAACACGGCCTAGTTATCATGATAGTATGGATCATAGTCATTGTTTGTGTACCTTTCCAAGGTTTCGTTGGTGGCTTCGATGCACTACTCATCATTGAAGCTGTAAACCGGTCACATATAATTGCTTCAGATGCTAAATGATGAGAATCACTATTTTTCGGTGTACCTTAAATATGATAAAAAATGCATTTTTTATTACATTTTTAAAAAGCAAAATTGCATGCAGACGAACCTGAAATCAAACAATATTTGGAGAAAGAAAAATCATTACTGAATGAAATCAATTATATTGCTTATTATTATTATTAAAACATAAATTACACCCTCGACTCCCTCGTTGGTCTAGTGGTAGCAAGCGCGACTGCTGAGCACGAGGTCCTGGGTTCGATCCCCTGGTCGGGCAGGTTTTGGGCTTTTCCATTAGGATATTGTCAGTAGCAGCACGGAGTCTGGAATTGTGCCCGGTTAATGGCAATAGGCTCGCCCCCTATTACCTACATGGGACTTATAATATAGCTGGCGAAACCGCGAAACGTGGGTGTACTGCACACCTCTGCCTACCCCCTCTGGGGAATACAGGCGTGAGACTATAAAAAAAATTACAATCCTGTTGTCAGGTGTTGAGATAGTATAAAAACCTTCCGAAAGTACTTTTGCATTTTGAATCTCTGGGAGAAAAATAATTAATTAAGGAAATGTTAACGTTTTTCTAAGAATTACCCATTAATATCATGAACGTTTGTTATCCGCCCATTCCAAAACCGCAGATTGAACTTAAATGAAATTAACAATATTCACGAATTTCTTAAATTTTTTGATAGAAATTAAAAAGACATGAATTTATTTTTCCTTTATGATTATGACTATTATTATTATGACTATATTTGATTTATTTATTTGCAATACACATAAAATACATTTTTAAATATAGGTAGGTATATATACAAAATAAAATATACATTTTAAAATATAAAATATAGTAGCCCACCGGTATCGGGAACAGGGTCCAAGCTACCGGTGGTCAGGGCTCCAGAGAAAGGTACCTCCTGACTATGCGAGCCGTGTCCAGGAGTACCGCCCTCTGCATCAAGCTCTTCATCCAATTCCTTCTAACGAGAGCCTCTTAAGGTGTTGATCGAGGCTCTTGGATATTAAACCATTGACTGAAACGACTATTGGTACAATGACAGCTGAGTCCACATCCCACATTATGACTATTATCATTATGATTATGACGAACTACGATCCGCTATTTGATGACCCATGGTCTACATATTCGATAGCACAAGTAGGATTAAGAAATACGAATAATTAGTAAAGCGGCCGCCTGGCCATGTAGTCTGTAGACCAAGTAACTTACGTAATTGAGCTGGCCACGGTAGATCTCTTCTGATGGTTAATTTTTTGTTCATAGGCATCACCAATGGCTTGCCATAGCCAGCGCATGCGCCAGCGCCAGCGCTAGTGACGGCGCCGCAACTTGTCACTGAAGGTCCTACACAATAAAGTATGGCGAGTGAACAATAAAAAAAAAATTTTTAATAAAAAATAAAACCGACTTCAAAAGGAACTAAAAAGCTTGAAATAACTTTAAAACGTTTTGGAGTCGGTTTCAAGTCAAGTTCTTAATGAGAAGGTTAAAGAGGCTAGAACTTGACTTGAAACCGACTCCAAAACGTTTTAAAGTTATTTCAAGCTTTTTAGTTCCTTTTGAAGTCGGTTTTATTTTTTATTAAAAATTTTTTTTTCACGATTTTTAGTGGTGCCTAATTTTTTAATTAATTAATTAATTATTAATTAATTAATCCCCATCCCAGACTTTTGTGAGGCTAATATTTGAAATCCTTATGAAAAGCCCATTCAAACGATACCTCACACGATATTTTTTATCTTGGATGATTATAGGAGGGGGGGGGGGGGGCTGACCATGTATCCCCCCTCTTCCTCTTTACTCGTCAGCCATCGACTGCACGTATAAACAAAGCAATATTACTTGTTACGACATTTCTGCTATTATCCTACGCAGGGGCGTGCACAGACATTTTCAACAGGGTAGGCAGGCATAGGTAACTACATGATACAAAAACTTGCTTTCATTGGGACAAATACCACTTTTTATGGTATAATACCTACTACCACTACGTCGCGTCGGCGTTGCGCGTTGTACCCTTTAAATATAGTTGTGTAAGTAGGTACGTGCGCGCATATTTCCAGGCCGAAAACACACACAAACATCAGCGCATCATCTTACTGTACTATTGTACTGTAAAGTGTATTTCATTAATAAAGACATACCTGAGCAGATAGTTGTAGTCTTCATAGAAAAATAAGGATATTGATTGCATAAACATATAACAATGATACAACAAATACCTACTGCGTGCGGCGCGACTCGCGCGCGGCATTGACCAGCCAAAAAATACTACAACAATTTCCACCACTTATTTTCGTTCTGTACACTGTATGTTGTTTATAAATACTTTATCTAAGTCAATTATGTTGATCGAATTGACTTACCGATATTAACTTTTCTATAGTTTGGTTTTTAACGCAATTTAACAAACGACAAACACAGAAACACTGTAGATTTTAACCTCTGCAAACAAACAGCCAGCACTCCTCTCAGTATTTTGATATAATTTATTATTATCCATATATAAAGGTAAGTTAGCAGACTAATCAAGTAATTTAAAATCAATGAAAATTATAATACTTTCAATTGAAAACTTTTGACATTACGCATTGTAAACAGCTGGTGTCACAGAAGCGATGTGATTGGTTCTCCGCGCACGAACTTGAAGTAATTCAACCAATCATTAGTCAGTGTGGATACATCCAGCATGACATGTGATTGGTTGAATTGGTAGAAAGATCCACGTGACTTACTGCGCGCATGCGCGTTATAGGATTTGGTCTATGAGACGATAGGCAAAAGAAGTTGTGCCGGACTTGCAAGTAGCAACGTTTCTTTGAAGACGACCAGCGCGGGATTCAGTGTTTACGTGCGTAATGTGCCAACAGATGGCGTTAGGGTTGCGAATTGATATTATTGAGCGTTATAATTGTGTAATTCTGTGTAATTATATTGCGATTTTAACAATTAGATACATTATATAGAATATATTATAATAATATTAATTAGAATTTTATCAGGGTAGGCAGTGCCTTTTTGCCTATATGAAGTGCACGCCCCTGATCCTACGAGGAGTTCCGTTCCATATCTCATAAGTCTATGATCAGATCACGATAATATTTCTATGGGACCACCTCGGCAGTATACCCTTTCGATTACAAAAAGAATTTTGAAAATCGGCCCACAACTGAAGGAGTAATCACGTAACAAACATACAAAAAAAAAAAAGAAAAAAAAAAAAAAACATACAGTCGAATTGAGAACCTCCTCCTTTTTGGAAGTCGGTTAAAAACAGATTATAATTTATATCAGGACGGATATTTAATCAATCAGGGATCAAAGTATTTCTTCTGATCATTTATCTATACATATTTTATTACTTATCTATACTTATAAAACAGTACCGTGACTGACTGACTGACAGACAACGCACAGCCTAAACCGGTGAACCTAGAGACTTGAAGTTTTGAGACAAAATTCTTTAAGTACCCTAGGGGTGCACTAAGGAAGGATTTTTGGAAACTCCACCCCTAAGTAGGTAAAAAAGGGGATAAGAGTTTGTATGAAAGTCCGTCGTTTTTTAAATAAATTTTCCGAAACTTGGTATTCAGCTTTTCGGTTAATACATGAAAGACGAGCATAGGTTTTTTTTTTTCAAATCTACCCCTGAGTGGATAAAAAAGGGGGTGACAGTTTGTATGGAAAATTCGTTATTTTTTAAGTAACAGGTGTAAAAATAAGTATTAAGCTTATGCTCTAAAAATAAAAAAGACGTGTATCAAAAAATTTGGATTTTCTTTCCCCTAAGGAGATACAAATGGGAATGAAGGTTTGTATAAAAATTAATCATTTTCTAGGTTAAATGAATTAAACTTGGTGTTAAGCATTTCGGTTAACAAATAAGACATGTTTCAGCTTTTTGAAAACTCCACCCATAGTAGGGTAGGGGTAGAGTAGGGTAGGGGTAGAGTAGGGTAGGGTAGGAGTAGGGTAGGGTAGGAGTAGAGTAGCGGTAGAGTAGGGGTAGAGAAGGGTAGGGTAGCGTAGAGTTGTGTAAGGCAGGGTAGAAAAAGCGTAGAGGTAGAATAAACACGCGAACAAAGTCGCGCGGGGCAGCTAGTTAATATTATAAAGAGTTAAAGTTTGTGAGGTTGTTACCGCCCAACGAAGTGGGCACCCACTTCGTTGGGCGGTAATCATTTTTCATGGGTTAGCTAGTTAATTATAAATCATTATAATATTAATCTTTTATTCATTTTTAAACATATAAAATACATTTTTAAAATATATAAAAAATAAAAATACACATTTAAAAATATAAAATATAGTAGCCCACCGGTATCGGGAACAGGGTCCAAGCTACCGCTATAATATTAATCATTATTAAGGCAAGATTTTAGTTTGCGTCTAATATTCATCAATTTTTATTTTAGTCGTATGCTAAGGGGGGGGGGGTGCCCCCCTTATATACGCGACGATCTCAAGGACCAAATTAATTCCCATACTGTATCCCATACCATAACATATACTTACGGCTAGGCTGCCAAGTCTTCTTCGCATTGTTAATAATTTCCAGTACCATTTCGGAATTATGCAAGGACATCGTTTTGGAACGCGCTAAAAAAAATAAAAGCGCAATTAACAAACCAGATAGGACGACAAATCTGAATAAGACGTTAGGCAGCTGGGGATAGTGAGGGAAATATGCTGTGGAGTATGTATAGTCGACGATAAAATGGGGAATGTTAATAGGTATACCAAATCGGTTAAAAGTTTGTTACAGTGGCGTAGGTGGTAACTGGCACGCTTAAAAACTGACCCACATGCGAGATTACTAAAGCTGTATGTAGAAATAAGTACACTAGTTTTTGTTATAATCGAAAATACCTGTTACTTTTTTATTTTACAGGCATTTAAACTTACAATAAAGACAGACAGTTGTACACTGACGTCACGCGGTCACGTGACCGCGTGACGTCAGTGTACAACTCTCCGCTTAGTAGCAAGCAAATTTATCAGGTGCATTGGTCATTCTATTCGTACATTTCGGCACAACCGGCACAACACATGATTTCCTAGTATTTGGATTGGACATTTTTGAAAATATTTTTGTAATTTCTAATACGACACCGTGCTGAGAGCGCGAGCAGACTGAGCGAGTGTTGTGAGAATGTGAGATGACTTCATCCGCGATCATGACATCATCATCCAGATGAGTCCGCATCGCACGTTTACTCCTATAAATCGGAAACTAATTGACGTATCGAAGTAATTCTTTCACTTATATTTTTTATTTTTGACAGAGAATATGGAGAGCTAATATTCAAAATTAGTAACATTCTTCATTGCTTTACCACTTTGGACAAAAACTTCCATTAAAAACTATCATTAAATGTCACTAAGACTCACTGTTAAAATTTGTTCAAATGACAACGTTATCTGTCACTTGGTGTTGTAAGCAAAAATAGACTTTATTGTTTTGTGATATGCAAACGACATTCACTCTAAGGGAGGTAAAGCTGTTGTATGGTCGACTATACAACTTTAGTTCTTAATACTAGTAATTAATACTACTTAATACTACTACTTCAGTAATAAGTGTAGTTCCTTGTAAATAAGATTATCATGTAATATTATGTTTTAAAGAGCTCACTGTCTACTATAATGTGTCTTGAAGGCATTCCGTATCGTGAAACGTTGCCCGAAGAAGGTTCCTTAATGAAGTTGGAAGTATCACTCACGGAACGGACTGCAAACAAAACAAGTTATGTATGTGTAAAGGTAAAGGTACTGTAGACTTTTGATAGGATTCAGAAAGAAGTTATAATGTTTTAGATTTTTAATTTATGTTCGGCAGTCCACCGATTAATGACGCTATCTGTATAGTACGCGATAATAAAATAGCTTTACCGCCCTTAGAGCACATGAGTAGATAATAATTAGGGTAAAGCTTAGAGTGACTACCGTTTCCATATTATGACAAAACAATAAAGTCTATTTTTGCTTACAAGTTCAAGTGACAGATAGCGTTGTCAATAATGCGTGTGAAATTTATATCTGACAGTGAGTCTGTGAAAAGAGTTGTCCTGATTCCTGAACTGGTTTTTTATTCGACCAAAAGTCTAACCAGTATGAGGATAGAGGCTCTTAAAACTAGTATTTTGACATAAAATATTAAATTTTATATTCCTCCAATTTTGAGAAAATCACTTTCTATTTATCGTAGGTACATTTCTGGAGAGAGTACAAACAAGCCCTTCTAAATATTAAAGTAAATGTAGGGGTACTTATAAAATTATTTTTTCAGCGGTTCCAGATTACATATTTTTGTGGCTTTCGGCATCAGATAGTTTCATGCTAGTTAGAACTTTCTCAGAATAAAAAATGTCCATACAAAAAGCGGTCAATCCTTTAATTTAGTTGGGAATTTTTGTCAAAGTGGCAAAGCAATTTTATGGTCGACTAAACATACACAATATGTGTATGAACATAGAGACATAAGTCCATTAGCAATCTTTATATTTCTTTGCACTTACTGTGAAGTGATATGAATAGTGCAAAGGAAATTAAAGGAATATAAACATAGCATGCCTGATGTATTAATGTCTTGAATGTACCTACAAGAAAATAACCTAGTAAGTAGTAGGACTATGTGTATCAAGATGTCAAAACCTGGTAGAAGCGAAAGTTGGCACAAGCAGATGAGCCAACTGTTCTTTCCAAATGTTTTTACGGCCTATATGGGATAAAGTTTAGTGGCTACCCCGTACGTCCCGTATTGGGCAGTGTGATTGGGTTTTGCTACTTGGAAATAATCTGGAACTGTCACTGTGGTTATGAACTACAACTATGGTGATTAATATTAATGTCATCCTGACCGATTTATGGTCACAGCGACCAATCGAAAGGATAATCTCATCCAATTACACAGGAAGTCGGACAAATGTGTGTCGGATGGTTTGGCAAACCGAGACGACCGGAGAGAGATCAGGAGCAAGACCAACAGCTTTACTTGCTTTCCGAGGAACGAGTTAGTGATAATTAATTTATAATACGCACATAACTTACGAAAAATCAGAGGCGCGCGCCGTGGGTTCAAACCTGAGACCTAGAATTTGCCAGTTAATGGTCATACCATAAAGCTAACTGGTGATACTGCTAAATATTGATACTGTAACTCTATTAAATATTATGTTAGATACTATTAATTCAAAACGTATAAACAGAGGCATATTACGCCGGTCAAATAATTCCCGCCATCTGTAATCCCCAAATTTAGTTAAGTGGTTACTTACATTGTTTTTTTTTTATTATTACTGCCGCACAAATTGACTCCATGCTGCCTGACGGAAAGCAGTCAGTGGAGTCCCAGCAGCCAGCATAGCAATGTGGCATGATGGCCCTCACCTTGACGGCTTTGAGAAAAGCTTTTTCACGTCCCGCTTAAAGGACTCAGGATCATAAGTGGAGGGAAACACGTGGGCTGGTAACGAGTTCCACATCTTATTAGAACGGCAGAGATAGGAGGCGCCGAACCGTTTGGTGGGTGGCGGTAAATTTGCGCAAATATAATACCTATGTACACACGACAGCTACACATCAAGTACCTACATTCGTTTCCAGTATAAGCTGACCACTTGTTGTACGAAGAGCCTATACAATGCGAGGTCAGTTCATACTGGTTTTGTACAGCTTGGTTTTGTACAATATTCAGGTTATTATTTTTTGTTTTTGTTTTATTCCAAAGGTAAGACAATTTTACCTGTTCAAATTACCTGTTATATATATAATTTGTACTGTTGGACATTTACCAACTATAATATTTTTATCAAAATCTACCCAAAATCAGTGAAAAAATGAAAAAATATTACAAATTAATTGGGTTTTACTTCAATGTTCTAATGTCAAAGTCATTTTGACAATAGAACATATTTTCATTTTTTCACTGATTTTGGGTAGATTTATGGATGATAAAAAATATTATACAATGTCAAACATTAATAATGCAAAATATTTTACGGGGTAGATCTACTAAGATGCTTTGTAGCTAAAAAATCTTAACATTAACCAAATATTTTTCATAATGTTTAAAATTAATAACTGAAGTCACGTGACACACAGACTACGAGTAGGTACCTGAACATGGTGTCTTGTATTCCTGATAACGGGGAGAATTTACAAATAGCACAAATCGTCTTCCTGGATCGTTTTTGCACCATCCCTGTGTGCATTAATCATGAAAATCACCGCACGCCTTTCTTTTCTATGAAAACATTATTGTATTACTATCGTATTATTGATACATTTGTTTGCGTAGATCATGAACACCAGTCTCGCCATCTGTGCAGCAACAATGAGAGTCAGAACATTTAGATTGGATCACTACCAGTAGACGTGAGCATCCATGAGTTTTGATATTTATTCACATGACTAGCGCAGCAGTAATCACGAACACGCATGAGCGTGAACACTACGAGCTACTAATAATAACTTCAGTGTGCATTATTAAACACTTACCTACCTAGATTACAATTTATTACTGCACTTGATTTTACAAATACCAAAATAACACTGGAACAGTTGACACATGCCATTTTAAAAAAGTTACTCGCAATCTACTCATTACATTATGTTTTTGCGCAAGTAGGTAGGTCCCGAGGATATACGACTTCATTTGTTAAAAACTTAACATAAGTGCCTTTCCCGTAAAAGTATGATAGGTACCTAATTAATCTAAGTCCTTTACTTAATACGGCTAGCATAGGTAGGTGCAACTGTAGCACCTACCTATGCAGTGATTGTTCTAAAAGTAGGTTTTTACTATTGCATTTGCAAGCGGCTGAAAAGTGGCAAAAAAAGCTAGGTAAGTAATTGTACAAAAAAACACGTAAGTAGCACCAAATTGAGATTATTGTGTCAACTTACGTGTGGAAGTCATGATAAAGTGTGTGAATCTGAATTTGATGAATCTTAGCTTACTGCTTAGGAATAATTGAAATAAGGTAATAAATTTAATAATGATTAGTCGGTCATTCAGTCTACCTTTATGAATGATCGACGTAAGAGAGTAGGTAGTTGTAAGAGCTGCTAGCATTTAATTATAATTCAGACTACGTACTACTACGTAGTACAGTTTGGCAAAAAAAGAGTGATAATTGAGGGCGCCACTAGCGCACTTCACATACCTACTACAACTTAAAATTACAAAGTTATTTGGTCACCTCACCTACACATTTCTGTAACGAATTTTTCGTCATCAATTTAATCCAATGTTTCACTTTTAAGTTATTTTAGTTATTTTTCTTAAAGATTTTTATTTTTGGTTTCAGCTGTTACCGCCTCAGACTCCTTTTTGCCATACCTACATTAAAAAGTTCTTGTTGATAAATGATATTGTGTAATCCATGGAGATTAGAGGAAAAAAATTCCCTTTGATAGGTGTCAATGTTTATTTACAACTCGTGCAAGTTTATTTACTTTTGTAATTAATTTGTTATAATTTGGGGCTTTCACACGCCATTCAAAAGAAGTGAAGTGAATAATTAATAGGTATTTATTTATCATTATTTAAACTAGTATCACTGCTAGAAATGACCATGATCTACGTGAATGAACAAATGTATTAATAATACGATGGTAATACAATAATGTTTTCATCGAAAAGAAAGGCGTGCGGTGATTGTCATGATGAATGCACACAGGGATGGTGCAAAAACGATCCAGGAAGACGATTTGTGCTATTTGTAAATTCTCCCCGTTATCAGGAATACAAGACACCATGTTCAGGTACCTACTCGTAGTCTGTGTATCCGTAGATTGGTATTTTCTATGCAAGCTTTAACCATACGTCGCGTCCGCGTGCAAAATTAGTTTGTTGTATAACTACTTATGTAGTTATGTGTACATAGTATCAGGTAGTGGTTTGTGTATCCAGTGTTGTTGTCACGTGACTTCAGTGATTAATTTTAAACATTATGAAAAATATTTGGTTAATGTTAAGATTTTTTTAGCTACAAGGCATCTTAATAACCTATAGATCTACCCCGTTAAATATTTTGCATTATTAAAGTTAAACCTTATATATATATCTTATTTTGGGGGAAGAGGATAAGAATAACCCCCTCCAGAATTTTATAAAACTTCAGCATTGAGCGACTGATTTTAAATTTTTTTTTACATGTCGTGTTAATTTTAATTAAACCTTCATTATGGTGAAAATAATTATGTATATTTTTTTAACTACCCTACAAAGACATTTAAAACTTCAAGCAGCAGACTTAAGAAAAGAATGTATTTTTCACCACTCAATCGAGTAGTTCTGCTATCGAGTTAAGATTTTTTTGTACAATTGGGCCTTAAGAGCAGGCAATAGGAGGATTCTCATTTTTTCGCCGCCACTCCGGACACCGACGCGATGGCGGCATTTCACCAGACTCTGCAATTTACTATAAATCAACGTCAGGTATTTTGGTGGCGCCGGCTTAGGTCGCGCCACCGACACGTCCGCCATGGGACGCCACAGCGCTTTTTAATACAGTTCCGTACATTACAACGCTCCAAGTCAGGTCCACGCCCGGCCGCAGCCGGCACCCCGCCACAGCGGATTTTTCTTACCTTTATATACAGAAATTCTCATATTCCTTATGCCGATTGAATTGAAAAATCATTGTAAACAATAAAATAAACGTCACAGCGAGAACTGCGCAGGTGCATCGTTGGTGTTAAAATAATGTTGTCCGATATTGAATCCGAAAATTGTTATCCATATCCATTTAAGTAAGTATAAAAAATCTAACAAAACAGAATTCAGAGTCAGCCCGCAAAAATCTTATTGCAGACCAATATCATTATTAAAATGTTTTTTGTCGTGCCTTTTTAAATTTCAAAATTTAATTATTTTTCTTTTTTTGTAGGTAAAAAGTGAAATTCTCATTATCCCGAACAAACTTTCATATTTTTTTCACGTACCTCATTAAGTTTACGTAAATTTCCATAAATCCTAAAACAGGACGTCCTTCGTACAAAAATCGGTGTATTTTTCGACATTCGAACAGATTAGCGACCTTGGGCGACAAACAATCCTTTTTTACTTAGAACCCACTTGACTTCTAATTTCCTGCCAGTGTTTCCTGCCTAGGCAACCACTTAATAATTTGTGTAAGTTTAACAAAAGAATAATATTATTGTTTTTTTCTTGATACCATATCCATACGGAGATAGCTGTTTAGCAAGATGGCGTCTTCATCAATTTCTCAAGTTTTCATACATAAAAATTCCACAAACAAAAATTCATTTGAAGTAATTTTTATTTAGGAAAACTTTTTTCCGATCAAACTGTTATTTTTTTTAACCTTTTTAATGTCATTACTCTATAACTTGGTGTTTTGCGATTTTTGATTACTATATTCAGTGATATTATATAGGTATTTAATAGATAGCGATTTAGCATGATAAAATTCCAGTTAAAAAGTAATGAAGTATTATAAGAATACTTATGGAATAGATATTTACGTGCATATGTCGTGGATTCTACTACAGTCTTATTCTTGTCGGGCGTGTTGGGAGCTGTAGCAGCGCGCGGAATTTTGCTAGGGCGTTCCACACTCGCTTGCCCTAAATAAATTTATATAATTTAATAAATAGTTATTCTATGTATAGTTCGTCCGTTAAAATGGTTTTCCTCTCCCTCACCCTAGATTACACCTGCAGCATTCATGTGAGTAGCCTGCTATACTTAAACTATTTTTACAGGTTATACGGGAAAATTAAATTAAATTCCACGCGGACATAGTCGCGAGGAACAACTACATAGTATATACAGGGTTATTTGTAAAACACCAGCATCCTTAACCTCTTGTATGGAACAGCTGATTTTTTTGCAATTTCAGGGTTGGTCCACAGTTTCTATTTTTTTTTATATTATGAAAGTATGTACTAGATAATTTACGTGCAGGTGACGTACTGTCCATGCGTTTGTTCTTATCGGGCGTGTTGGGTGCTGTGGCGGCACGCGGTATCCTACTGGGCTTACGCTCCGCACTTGCTTGCCCTAAAAAAATAAAATTATAACTATTACTACCAATTTAAAATCAATACTAGAATACTGTCTCGATTTTCTGTGAAAATAAAATTGCATTAAGCCAGCTTCTCACACGCCTGCCGCTGGGGTAAAACGGTGTAGAGGTGGGGATGACCCTTAATAATGTATCCTTAGTTGTAATGAAAATTGTCTTCTAAGTGAAGACAACCCTGAAATCGCAAAAAAAAATCAGCTGTTCAATACATTTTGTTGAGTCATGTGAATATAAAAATGTATGAAACAGCTGATTTTTATTGCGATTTCAGGGTTGGTCCCATAGTAAAAGTTGTTCATAATGATGAGTTTAATGACCCTTTTTAGTTATTCTCAATTTGAGGTTTCCGATATGATATACCTCTCCCGGGGTTCATAAAGATTGGAAATTTTATATAGTAGACTAGCTGTCCCGCGCGACGTTGTACGCGTGATTATTATACCTCTACGCTTTTTCTACCCTACCCTACACTACTCTACGCTACTCTACCCTACCCTACCCCTACCATAACCAATCCCTACTCTAACCTACCCTACCCTACCCCTACCCTTCCCAACCTCTACTCTACCCCTATCCTACTCTACATCTACCCTACCCTACCCTACACTATCCTACGCTACTCTACCCTACCCCTATCCTATCCAACTCCTACTCTACCCTACATCACATCTACCCTACCCTACTCTACCTCTATCTTACCGCTCTATACATGCCCTACCCTACTCTACCTCTACCCTACCCATACCCTACCATACCCAAGGGGTATAATTCCATTTTATTTTTCTTCGATTCTTCTATTATATTATTAGGCCGAGACTAATCCAACAAATCAAAAACCATGAAAATCGGTCCAGCAGTTCTCGAGTATACCTACTCATTTTCATGACTTCAACTTTAAAAATGGTAGAATTTCATTCAAACTTTTATCTTCTATATTTTTTCCCCATAGTCATTGAATATCGAGATATACGTGCTTTAGTTATGCCACTTTGATGTCTCTTACTAATACCTTCCGAATTTTCTTTGCAAACTTTCACTCCCCCCCTTCCCCCCTAATAGGTAGAGTTTTCAAAAAGCTAAAACACGTCTTATTTGTTAACCGAAAAGCTAATTATCAAGTTTAATGACGGATTTTCATAACTACAAACTTTAACCCCCTTTTATATCTCCTTAGGGGGAAAACATCCAAATTTTTTGATACACGTCTTTCTTATTTTTAGCAAATAAGCTTAATACTGATTTTTACATCTGTAACTTAAAAAATAACGAAAGTTCCATACAAACTTTCACCCCCTTTTTTATCCACTCAAGGGTAGATTTAAAAAAAAAATCAATGCTTGTCCTTTCATTTATCAACCGAAAAGCTGAATACTAAGATTCGATCACTTAACGTTAAGAACGACGGATTTACATACAAACTGTTTCCCCCTTTTTTACCTACTTAGGGGGGGAGTTTCAGAAAATCCTTCCTTAGTGCACCCCTACGGTACTTAAAGAATATTGTCTCAAAATTTCAAGTCCCTAGGTCCACTGGTTTAGGCTGTGCGTTGTCTGTCAGTCAGTCACGTTACCATTTTATAAGGGTATCCGGACACTTGCGCGAATCCACTTGCGCGAAAGACATTTGCGCGAAAGACCTTTGCGCGAATGGACACTTGCGCGAATGGACATTTGCGCGAATGGACAGTTGCGCGACAGACACTTGCGCGAAGGACACTTGCGCGAATGGACATTTGCGCGAATGGATACTTGCGCGAATGGACATTCGCGCGAATAGACATTTGCGCGAATGGGTGTGCACATATTTATTTATTTATATTTATTTATTTATTTATTGCATACATGTGGTATCTTAGGTGGTAGGTATTTATCTTATAGTGCCGACCATGTACCCCGTTAGGGTATTGCAATTTATATTTTATATAAACTTACTTACTTAAAACTAATATTCAATCTATTAATTAACAAAATATCAACTTCACTAAAATTTTTATTTTTATATAAACATAATAGTACTTAGAGACTTAGAGGTAGGTACTCAATATTATTATAATCAGTCAACAATAATAACAATATCATCTTTTAATATTTAACATCACTATTTCTTATATTATATAATTGTTATTTATCTTTATTACCTGGAAATTATATTTTGATTACCTATTATGTATGGATGGCTATGTTTCTGTTCTATACCTTTGCTATTTATTTATTTTTCCTTTATTATTATTATTTTTTGTTTCAATTTGTTAAATTTTAATTTTATATCAAACAATAGTACTTAAAGACTTAGTAGGTATTCAATATTATTCTAATCAGTCAACAATAATAACAATATCATATCTTAATAATGAATATCACTATTTCCTATATTACATAATTGTTATTTATCCTTATTACCTTGAAATTATATTTTGGTTACCTATTATGAATGTATGTCTATGTTTTGTTATATACCTATGCTATTTATTTATTTTACTATATTTATTTTTTATTTATTTTTTTATATTACTTATTCTTTGTTCCAATTTATCCAATTTATTAAATTTAATGTTATATCCACACAAATATTATTTACTAATACAAATACCTAATACAAAGACTCAATAGGTATTCAATATTATTATACCATTTAACAATAATAACAATATCATATCTTAATATTTTAATATTTTAATATTTAACATCACCATTTCTTATAATATATCATTTTTATTTATCTTTTTATTACCTGGAAATTATATTTTGTTTACCTATTATGTAGGTATGTATGTCTATGTTTTGTTTTGTTATACCTATACCTATGCTATATATTTATTTTACTATATTTATTTTTTTATATTAGATATTACTTATTTTTGTTCCAAATTGTTAAGTTTAATGTTGTATCCACACAAATAGTACTTACTAATACGAATAGTACAAAGACTTAGTAGGTATTCATTATTATTATAATCATTCAACAATAATAACATTATCATAATATCTTAATATTTAACATCACTATTTCTTATATTAGGTATGTACTTATATCATTGTTATTTATTTTTATTGCCTGGAAGTTATATTTTGATTAAGTACCTATTATGTGTGTATGTCTATGGTTTTGCTCTATACCTATGCTAATTAATTTAATTTAATTAATCAATATTATAGTCTCCGTTATCCGATGCACTGCAAATTATTAATATCATTATTAATATTTAGAGTCGTGATAGCCTAGTAGTAGTGACCTTGACTGGCAAGTCAGTGGTCTCGAGTTCGATCCCAAGGCGCGCACCTCTGACTTTTCGTAAGTTATGGGCGTTTTATAAATTAATTATCACTTACTCCGTGCCTCGGAAAGCACGTAAAGCCGTTGGCCCTGCGCCTGATCTCTCTCCGGTCGTGTCGGATTTCCTTCCCATCGGACTACCTATGAGAGTGAGGGAATAGAGAATGCACCTGTGTTTGCGCACACACTTGTGCACTATAATATCTCCTGCGTAGTTGGCTAATCTCCGTTGAGACTGGCCGCTGTGACCGAAATTCGGTCAGGAAGAAGATATTATTATTAATATCACTCAAAGTGTCCCACTGCTGGGCAACGGCCTCCTTACTCTTTTTCCACTTCTCTCTGTCGAGTGCGATGTAAGCCCTGTTCTTTTCGAAAGAATCCAGCTCGTCAACGAAAATTTAATTTAATTAAGTACGTAGGTACCTACTTTGTTTCTGAAATTCAAGATGGCTGAATACGAATATCATTTTTGTAATCCAAGACGGCCGACACGAAATTTCGATTTGGGTATCGATCCGTGGTTTTTTTATGTTTTTTTTGTTTGTTTGTTTGTTTTTCTCAGGTATCGATTTTGAAAACAATCGGTCCAGTAAATAAAAAGTTCAAAATGGCGGCCACCTTTTCCAATTCTGACAACGGGTATGTACTCGGAGACCATGTGGACTCTCAGATATCGATTTTGAAAGCAATCGGTCCAGTAAATAAAAAGTTCAAAATGGCGGCCTTTTTTTCTAATTCTGACAACGGGTATACACTCGAAGACCATGCGGACTCTCAGATATCGCTTTTGAAAGCAATCGGTCCAGTAAATAAAAAGTTCAAAATGGCGGCCACCTTTTCCAATTCTGATAACGTGTTATACATAAAAAACATACTACATAAGTAATCATATTTATCCTACATAAAAAAGTTAATTCATTTTTAAAAAATCTTAGTGTCGCGACAGTTTTGGTCTTAATTTTTTCCCCTTTTGCAACGCGCGATAAGGAACTTCGTTTCAAAAATGACTTCATATTCGTATTTTGAATAAACAAAAACCACGAACTCAAACTACTAAACTCTTCTTGAAAATTAGTGTCAGCCTACTTGAATTTCTAAAGCAACTCTGCATTTGTATTTAGCTTATTCGAAAATGTAATACAGTTCCTTAATATTCTATAAAATAAAGTCACTTGAGGGGGGGGGGGGATAACGTACTTGGTTTATCAACATACAGCTTGGCAAAAAAGAGTCTGGAAAAATTGGGGGCGCCGCTGGCGCACTTTTCACACTACAATTCTTAATTACAAGTTATTTAGTGCTTACATATTTCTATGAAGAGATTTTTGTCATTAATTATAATCAAATGAATCATTTTAATGATAATTTAGTACTCACAAACTCAGTTTTTAAGATTTTTATTTTTAGTTCCAGCTGTCACCGCCTCAGACTCTTTTTTGCCAAGCTGTAGATGATGATTTCTACTTGTCAACTCCTACCGCTAGTCACGTTAAAGAGCTTCGTTCTAAAAAATTAGGGAAATATTCGCGCAAATGTCTATTCGCGCAAGTGTCTATTCGCGCAAGTGTCTGTCGCGCAAGTGTCTGTCGCGCAACTGTCCATTCGCGCAAATGTCCATTCGCGCAAGTGTCCATTCGCGCAAGTGTCTGTCGCGCAACTGTCCATTCGCGCAAAAGTCCTTTCGCGCAAGTGGATTCGCGCAAATGTCTTTCGCGCAAATGTCCCAGATCCTTTTATAAGTATAGATATAGGTACGTACGTGAGGGACTCCTGCGCGTATCGGGCGCGGGCGACACCGAGGCTGAAGTGGAGCCAGACGCGGACGCACTGCGACTGCGCGGCTTGCGCACCGTGCCAGTTACCGTCATACCCTTAATTTCTTGACGGAGCCCTGTCGAAGAAATTACACTTTAATCACTCAAAGTAGCAAAGACAGCGTTGCACTTGGTATTAACATATTTCACTGCTCACAAGTCAAATAAGAGGAAGAAAGCATTTTTTTTTGTGTTTCAACTGGCCACATCAAATGGTCTGGCACTAACAGTGTAGCTGGATTAAGGGCATTATTCCACAATACCAATGTCGAAAGAAAAAATCCTGAGAACTACTTCCTGTATAAAAAATTTAAACCCTTTGAATAAAGCTATTATATCCTTCAATCTACATAATAAATCCTATATTGTCTAGAGCTTTCAGAGTCGATCAGCATATTAGCAACCCGTTGCATGTCAATCAAAGAATAGAGCTCTAAATTTTCACAAATCACTACAAATAAACAATTTACACTATCGTCGTCTTGACAAAACGCACTATCGTCCGTTTCAGATAAAGTAACTGGCACTTAAGTCAAGTACAAATATTAACTCGATAGTTAACTCGATCGAACGACGGAAACGTCGCGTATTGTTTAATGTAACAAGAAACTCACACGCGAGGCTCAAGTATGATTCCAGTCCATCCCGCCATCTCTTTCTTGTTCTCCTTCGATCTAGGAAAATTCAAAATAATCCAAGATTTAACGATAGTATATAATGATGATCTTACGTGAAGCATTGCTCTCTCTGTACTTGGCGTGCGGCGTGGGTGAGCAGGTGGCGGCTCGACACGCGGCCGCGCGACGGTCTCTGCTCAAAGATTGCTGCCGAGCCATGGTCTCTGTCGATTTTATTTTTTATATTTTAATCAATGCAATAAATTACGCGCCTCGGAGAGAACCTAAACAAGTCGTTACTGCGCCTCTCCCCGGTCATGTCCGATTGCCGTCCCATTCGATTCAGAGTGAAGGAATAGAGAGTGTAGGTAATTGTATCTGCGCACACAATTATTGTCCACGATAATAATATATTATTTCCAGTGAGTAGGCTAGTCTCCATCGAGATTGGCCTCCAAAATTCGGTCGACTAGGTACTGAAATGTTAAGGCTTTTCAAGGCATGAATGGGTTAAAACGGCTGTATGGTCGATGGTTAAAACAGACGGGAGATTTGAAACTCTGTTTTTGTAATGATATGGATTTAGATTCTGTACTAGACAATGACTGAAAAGAAATTTCAAAAGCATATCGACGATGCTGTGCTCATCGCGATTGAAATAATTTTTTTTTCTTCATCTCACTTTTCTCTTAAACTGAACCGATGCGGGACCTCCTTGACCTTCACCTGATGTGCCGGCCCCGAAAGCACACTTTTGTCATGTTAAAATTGTAGAATCCCCTGAGAGAATCACTCTTGCTCTGTCGTCGAGTTAGTCTCTAGTAAGCTCCATAGCCTAGAGCATCGTCGCAAAGTCGCCTGCCTATGTGTTTTACCGGATTCATTTGGTGAGTGTGCGCAGGAGCTACACGACCTCATACCCCCTGCTCCATTTCACTTGCGGGAGACTAGACGCAGGCTTGGGTACCATCCTTTTGTTGTGGATATTCCGATTATCCGCACGAAGCGTTTTGCTTTCTCTTTTACTATGCGGACAGCGAAAGAGTGGAACTCATTGCCAGCGTCAGTTTTTCCCGATTCTTATAATTTAGGAGTATTCAAGGCAAGAGTGAATAGGCATTACTTGAGTTCGTGTGTACCATCTTAGACTGCATCGTCACTTCCCATCAGGTGAGGTCCAGTGAAATGCGCTCAAGATTTTGATAAAAAAAAAAGTACTTTAAACATAGACACCTATCATTGGGTAAACTGAGTGAGAATTATAAACACCATATTATGTCAATTTAACAGGCGTTGACTATCAAACCCATTTTCGACAATTACATGTCGGAAAGGCGGTACGAACGCGCCATTTTTGATTTTATTTACATGTATACTATTGTACGTTGTTTTGTTCTATTTCCTTGCAAGGTATGATAAAAACATTGTTTTAGTCGGGCGGTACAATTACTAACGCTGGGCCATTGCATTCCTCGCCTGCGGCTCGGGCTTTGAATGTTCCTTCGATCGTAATAGTGTATTTATCGCCCTTATAATACAATGTACTATTACGTAAGGACCCTTACCTCTCCTTCCTTTTTGCAATTGTTTTAATAAGGTTAGACGCCTAGTACTTTGCTTTCAGGATAAAATATAAATATACTTACAAATACTTCATAGATATTAGATTTTTACACTTTTGCCATACCTACTTACCTCAATTAAATTAAACAGACTATGTATATAATTATGTCGGTGTAATTCATACTACTCACCTATTATTTATGTATACTTACCCTAAATTGCCTCTTCCTAAATAAGTTCTTAATAAGGAAATTGCCCTGCTTACACATTTATATATATATATACACACACCGGCAGATTTAGCGGAACATAAAAAAAAGATGGCTTTTTTAGAAAAATTATAGGTATTTCGACTAGTAGTTCTGTTATTTGAATGATTAGGCGTTACTTCATTCAAAATTAAGAAGATTTTTGTCAGCTGTTAACCTTCTAACATAAATCAGACCCTCATAAGCATTTGTTTCAATTTAAGCTTTTGAGTGTTTTTGAGAAGAATGTTGATTTAAGCAGTCAATGGTGGCCCTAGCTCATTTTGTTTGTTTTGTTTAGAGAGTTTATATTGTATTGTATACAGAATGAGTGATTTGCCAGGACCTGATGTCGCCAGGGCTGTATCAAGGATTGAGGAAGGTCACACCTACCGTTCAGTCATTCGAACTTCGGTAGTATCAGTATCCGTGATCCACCGTAATGTTTATCGATACAGACAGACAGGGTCTTACGTGCGCAGGCGAGGCTAAGGCAGAAATCGTGCAACCAGTGCCGTAGACGACTGTTTTGTAAGGGTGCAAACTTTGAGAAATCGTCGACAAACTGCTGTTCAGGCCCAAAATCTTTTAAAAGAAGTGCGTAACGTACGTGTTAGTGGACGAACAGTGAGGAGAAGGTTAAATGAAGTTGGTTTGAAGTCATACATGCCAGCAAGAGCACCTAAACTTGAGGTGAGCCATCGAATAGCAAGATTAGCGTTCGCTCGTTTTCATCAAATTTGGTCCAATGAGTAGAGTCGAGTTTTATTCTCGGAAAGAAAGGAAGGACGGAAAGGAGAAGATGTGGACATCTCAGATGTCCACATCTTCTCCTTTCCGTCGATGAAATGAACACAGAGACGGCTTTCGTCGTCCGTCTGGGTCACCGGCGCGTGTAAATAACGTCAACACGCGTCGTGGAGCTGCCTGCATCAATACGTCACCTTTAAGTTTCGCGTCAGCAGTTTTGTCGCCGGCGCAAGCATCGTTCGCTGAGTGTCCATCGCGTGATGCGCGCGCACCACTCAGCCCTGCCCCCGCCCCCGCAGCCCCTCCCCGCGCTGCATGTACAACGCGACCACCTCGCTCGGTGGTGACTAAGAGCACCCCAGCTGCTCCCCACGCAAAGCCCGCGCCTACACAGGCAACGGACCGGGCTGATGACGATGGCTTCGTGACGGTGCAAAGGAGGAAACGCCGTCAACGAAGTGTTAAGAACCGCTGCGGTAAAGCTCCTGTGGAGTGCAGTAGTAAATTACGTGCCGCAGCACCGAACACCCCGGTGTACATATCGCGCCTGCACTACACCACTAGGGCCGAGGACATCGAGGAGTACTTGCGCCGGAAGACCAACTACTCGCTGAGAGTGCAGCTGTTGGAGTCGCGCCGCAACGTTAATTTCAAAGCGTTTGTGGTGCGTGTACCAACATCTTTACTACCCTCAGTGTTGGAGGAAAGCTTTTGGCCGCAGAACGTGGTGTTCCGTCGCTTCCGCGGACAAGTGCCACCGGCGTGCATAAAGACTTAGTGCAATAGTGAAGTGTTACTAACATAGGTTTTAAGTTTTATTTACTAACTCAAAATATTATAGTTATATGTATGTTAGGTTAAGGTATTTATCTATGGGCCTATGCAGCCTGAAAATAAAGGTTTATTATTATTATTATTATATAATTTGTTTAGCCGACTGCATCTAAGTTTGAATCATAAAATACATACATATAGTGTACAATTTTGTTTGTAAACAGTGGCTGAATCTTTAATTTCAACTGCCGCATGTTTTAAATTTCAGCCTGTATATTTTTATTACGATTATGGCAGGTATTATGATTTCTTTCGATATATCAAAGTTCTATTTTTTAAATGCCTTTTTTACAAAATGTACAATACAAAGACTTGAGGTAACCGGGGACTCCATTTAGTTTTGCCGCTCCGGGCCCCTAACAGCTTAAGGTCATCGTAAATTACACCGACTCTGCGTGAATCCAACACCATACCAACTCGGTTTCCAACGGGTCGGTAACAGTCAATAGGTGAACAACGCGTGGACAACGCGTCGTAGACTTTTAATATACTTGTTGAAAAATTCACATATGTAACACGACATAAAGCTTAGGTACATTTGAGTCCACGTTGAGTTGGTGTAATGTGCTATGACCTTTAGTAGTCTGCCACTTCCAGTGGTGCCCAGACACAGGGCGCAGAAATGACGATACCAGGGCCAAATTTTGGGTCACGCGTAGCCACAGTTAAAATGCTAATTACGGCACTGAAACTATTAAGATAATCTTCAAACCTAATTGTGCAAACGAATACATACTAAAATAATATGGGAACAAGGGTGATATTAATGAAACGAAAATTACATCAAATTATTTATTAACAATAATCGTACATAACATAAACTAGACATACAACTAATGTACTTCATAACTAATGCATTCTATGCAAACTTACCACAGTCTATTGTTTACAATAACTTAGTCGAAGTAAAGCATCCTGAGAGCAGATTAGACTATAAATTGTTTAAAAAAAGGAGCGTCCTTATCGCTAACATTTGAAAGAAAAACCAAATTTTCCTAACTACATACGTGAAGTGATGAGCGGAACACTTTTACTCCGTTTATACAGGGTTATTTGTAAAACAAACCTTAAAAGGCATAATTAAACTCATCATTATGAACAACTTTTACTATGGGACCAACCATGAAATCGCAAAAAAAAAACAGCTGTTCCATACATTTTGTTGAGTCATATGAACATAAATGTATGGAACAATTGATTTTTTTTTGCGATTTCAGGGTTGGTCCCATAGTAAAAGTTGTTCATAATGATGAGTTTAATGACCCATTTTAAGGATGCTGGTGTTTTATAAATAACCCTGTATAAAATCGTTTACTTGTCTGTCTGTCTTTTCGATATAAATTTTACGATTGATTTTAAACTAATTTAGCAATGCACTAGAGGTTTTAAACTTTAAACATAACTCAGAACTAGATAACAATGTAATATTAATTCGCTTTTTTATTATTATTTTCTATTTATTTGTTTCTCTGTACGCGTTCGGTACAAATGTCCTTTTAAAAAACGTGTGTTATGTTTTTTTTAATTATTCACAGCTCAATGTTACTTGTGAAAGAAAGAAAAATGAGCGTTTTATTCAATGACGCTAAAAGATAAGAATGTACAAAAAAATATACGTGTAAAATATACATTCAAATTTTTGTCTTAGGCGCATTTCAACACAGTTTAATTTTGATTACAATAATTTAGACTCTTAGAGCAACAAAACCAAAAAGAGCACGAATTCGTGTTTCATTGCTTTTTTCGATTAGGCACTTTTGAGCGCGGATCTGACATCCAGTCTTTATTTAAATAATTGTTAATATTCTCACTGGTATTTATTAACGGAAAATATGATTAGTAGCCCCCTTTTATTATCTCTTTGTTACTTTTTGTAACGATATACAAAATTATAACTTAGGTATATACTTCAGACAAATAAGTGCCTTTTCAAGATCATGGCAATTTAAAACTATATCATTAGATATAACAAAAACTTCAAACAGGAACACATCTCTTTAAATATTTAAAGAAAAAAACTTTTTTCTTAAATTAATATACATATATGTACAATTCTAAGCTAATTTAATTGGCTAATATCCAAGGCACGGCAGCATGAAATAACAAAACGATTAGTTCACAACAAATGAAACTCGAAGAGTTGTTACGCAAAAATAGAACTTATGCGATGATCATATGGTTTGTTTTCCGTGCATTAACATCCCCCTTATGACGCGTATGAGTGCCGCGCGTGATAGTGATACAATTAGGGGAGAATTAATAAAAAAAACAAAACACATCTGTACCAATAAATGGATTACGTTCCGTGATGTGAAGTTGTGTACATGTTTATAGTTTAAATAAATAAACGAAAAGAAAATACTATCTAAATCAGATATACACGCGTAAAACGAAATACAATTGTAGTCTAATTAATCTAGGGCCCCATTGAGGTTTAATACCAATAATCAACGCATGAATTATGTTCCTGTACCCTAGTTTCCAATAGAGATAGCAAATTAATTATCGCAATAATTCACGCATCAGGACACAGGTGGAGCAGGGGTATTAGCGAGTATTATCCCGGTTATATGGCTCGCGATGCATTACTACGCAAAACGGCAATGATATCGACGCACGAGCGCGCCACCACACGACATATAAGTGGGCTCACCCACCGGCACGACGCGCAAATGTCTACCTAGCTTTGGAGCAAGATGAGTGACCACCAGTGGCGAACGATCAAGTTTTGTAAGTCATCGGAGAAAATAATTATGAGGCTATTTGTCATTTTTAATCGGAGCCTTCGCCACTGGAATCGACTAAGGAAAGGACTTCTCTTTTATTAGCCTCAGTGATCCAGTCATAACGAATAACATTTGAATTCACTACGATTAACGTTCCATATCATATTTCCTCGTCATCCTGATCCATACCTATTCCTTTATCACTACTAGCATCAGTGCTAAATTTACGCGTTGTTGATATTTTAAGTTTTTTTGAAGATCTTGATTCGATTCCCGGTAAATTACCGAAAGATTCATTGTTAGATTGTTTTGGAGACTTACTATCTGATGATAAAGTGCTACTTATAGTTCTATCAGTAGAATTTGTAGCCTGACCAATCTCGGGGAGACTAGCATCGGCATCGATGTCATCGGCTATTGAGTTACCAGAGCTAGATTTGTTTGGACCCTGATTAAAACCAGGTAGACTAGCTTCGAAGTCGCTGTTATAATCGTTGCTATCGTTACGAGGTCTCTTAGGCGTACCGGAGACGATGGAAGGTGAAGACGCCCGTCGTTCGCGGCATCGTTGTCGCTGCGCCGCCTTCAGTTCCATTTCGACGCAGTGTTCCGCGAACATTAGCTGGAGGGGCGCGTACATGTGCGGGAGGAGTTCGAGGTCGCTCATAGTTATCTAAGGAAAAGATTTGGGGCTTAGTCATTTTATCGTGGAAGACTACTTTGTAGTATGAATGATTAAACCAATGAATGAATGACTAACTGAATGAAATAATGACTAACAGAATGAATGAATGACTACATGAATGAATGAATGACTAAATGAATTAATGTATGACTAAATGAATTAACTGCTACTGACGTTTTATATGACTCTGAAGGTACAATATAATTAAAACAAATAATTTAATCAAATAAAATAGATATAAAATCTCAGAGGAAAGGGAAAGTTTGGGACGCGCCGATAATTTTGCTGCGATACCATGATTTTTCTATTTTTCATTGATTACTTAGGAAAAACTTATCTATCAGTCAGTTTCATTACCATAACTATAGTAAAAACTATAGTTTTTTATTTTAAGAACAATTCGTTTTTGAGAAAGGCTTCGAGTTCTTTGTCGAAATCACGGATAGACGTCAAAATCATGGATTATTTAATCCCACCGACTTCTTATCGGACTGAGAATATTGTGCAAATTTTTCTTAGCCTTTAATCACAGAATTTATGATAGAATTTTTGTAGGTCGAGTGCGTTTTAATATTGCAATCCACAATGTTCACCGAAAAAAATCGGTCACCGATAGGTATTGGGCGGATACCTTAAGACTCTCCACACACGACCGATTTTTTATTGTAAATCGATCTTCTTTTGTAAACTAATGACGTTCACTTCTCTCGATAGCCACCGTCAAAACAACGGTCGTGTACCAAAGCCGGTCACAACATTGATGACAAAAATGAGTGAAAACCAGTCGTGAGCAGAGAGCCTTAATTAGTTATTAAAACTGGTTGCATCTTTGGGAAAATTTATATATTACTGTACCTGCATATTGTCGAAGGCGATGCCCACACTGTTGTTATCGTTGAGTATGTGAGAGTTGAGTCGCGGCAGTCTCGCGTATCTCTGGCTGAAGTGAGTGAGCACGGTGTACCGCGCGTTCATCTGTCGCCCAATGTCTATAGCCTGGGTCGTTGTGGAGTGCATCTTCATTCGAGCCTCATCTGCCAACTCGTCTTCCATTGTCGCTTCGTGGATCAAAAGGTTTGAACCTTCGCCTGAAGGAAAAGATTTAGCTTTAATGATACTGGCATTTGTGATAAGCCTGAAAATAATGTATTTTTTCTATTCGTGTGGTTGCCAGTCTAAGAATAGAACCAACCCTACTCATCCCGCAGGTGTGGGAAGAATGGGGGAAGAGCTACTACTGTGTAATACCCACTAACTACTACTACTGTGTAATACCTACTATGTAATAGCAACTATCTGCTACTGCGATCGCCAACCCGCTTGCGCAGCGTCATTTATCGTCGTCAAATATCAATCATACGATTTCTTCTTCTTATCGTATGGTTGATGAACAATCTGGTGTCAAGTTTAAACCGCCCGTAGGCCTCTGACATGGCTTTACGCAACACTGGAAAATCTCTCAGGTGTGCTGGTTTCATCACGATGTTTTCCCTCACCGTTTTAGCAACTGATAAAATTAATTTATAATACGCACATAACTTACGAAAAGTCAGAAGTGCGCGCCTTGAGATCGAACTCGAGACCTCTGACTTGTCAGTCGACGGTCATACCACCACGGCTATCAGTGCTATGGATCATACGATAAAGAAAAATAATTAGTTACCAATCTTAACGAGTTCCTCGCACGGCAGAGTGTCTCCGGAGTAGGTGACCTTGTATTTCGCGTCCACCTCTACGGCCACTCCGAACGCGTTGGGGCAGTGGGCCACTAGGCAGGTCTTTAGTGCCTGCACTCCTATGGCTGCCAACATTGCTGACGTCACTTCGCTGTTCGCAGCGGCGTGGTCGTGTAGCTGTAATAATTACGTAAAAAATTCAATACATTGAACTTGTTTATTGTGTACTATAGGCTATCCAGAATACCAAAATAATAAATGTTAACAATCTTGATACGTCTTTTATTACTAATATGCAAATTATAAATTGTAAATTGACAAATAAAATGTAATTCATTGTTTTATGGAAATTAAACGTAGTAATTTCATTTATAATCACATCAAATTAATTTTTCAAGGATAAATATAAAAAAAGACATGTCAAGATTATTTACATTAATTTTTTTCGTATACTGGACAGGTTATAGTGCTATTGTGTGTTAGAAGTTATGGTGGCGTCAGCCATGAGACCATATATTTATATTATTATATATTATTATTAGATATTTCAGCCATAAGACGTCCACTGCTGAACATAGGCCACTCCCAATGACTACCAGATTGGCCGGTTGGAAGCAACCTGCATCCAGCGGCTTCCTGCGACCTGTATTAGGTCGTCTGTCCACCTTGTGGGTGGACGTCCTACGCTGCGTTTGCCGGTACGTGAACTCCATTCCAGAACCTTTCTGCCCCATCTTTCATGCGTACTCTAGGACACGGGTCGCATAGTCAGGAGGTTCCTCTCTCTAGAGCCCTGATCACCGATAGCTTGGACCCTGTTCTCGATACCGGGTGGGATACTATATTTTATATTTTTAAATGTATATCTTTATTTTTTATATAGGACATTTTATATGTATTGTATTTGAATAAATGAGAATAATATAATTTATTACTATTTATTATATAAATAATGTAATAAATAATAAATTATAACAGTATAATTACCAAGGTCTGATTAGGTATAAGGGTGAAGTCACTCTTGATCCTTTCAAACTGGTTGTCGTATGTGTTGAGCCACGAGACTATTTGTCCCGGCGCTAACAAGTAGCACGGCACTCGAGTCTCATCGACCTCTTTCACAGCTTGCCGACGGGCCTGCAGGATTCCTATTAGACCTGTAGGATAGGGTTAATTTGTAAAATAATAACTTTCGTGAGTCATACTTATAATATCCTCCTGACCGAATTTCGGTCACAGCGGCCAATCTCAACGGAGATTAGTCAATTACGCAGGAGATATTATAGTGCACAAGTGTGTGCGCAAACACAGGTGCACTCTCTATTCCCTCACTCTCATGGTCCGATGGGACGGCCTTCCGACACGATCGGAGAGAGGTCAGGCGCAGGGCCAACGGCTTTACGTGCTTTCCGAGGCACGGAGTAAGTGATAATTAATTTATAAAACGCACATAACTTACGAAAAGGCAGTCAAAACTCATCATTATGAACGACTGCCTCGTTGGTCTAGTGGTAGCAAGCGCAACTGCTGAGCACGAGGTCCTGGGTTCGATCCCCGGGTCGGGCAAAGTGTTATTGGGTTTTTCCATTTAGAAATTCTCATTAGCAGCACGGAGTCTGGAATTGTGCCCGGTTAATGGCAATAGGCTCGCCCCCTATTACATGGGACTTATAACATAGCCGGCGAAACGTGGGTGTACTGCACCTCTGCCTACCCCCTCTGGGGAATACAGGCGTGAGTCTATAAATAAATAAATAAAAAAATTATGAACAACTTTTAGTATGGGACCAACCCTGAAGTCGCAAAAAAAATCATCTGTTCCATACATTTATGTTCACATGACTCAACAAAATGTATAAAAGGATGCTGGTGTTTTACAAATAACCCTGTATATGATGGACTCCGTTAGAGTTCGAAACTAGTCGGGTATTCCCCGAAATCAATACGTGAGTAAAGCCCTATCAATAATATATCATAATATATAGGGTTAATTTGTGTTGTGAATAGATTTTGATCACACAAAGCTAAGAGTAGTTTGATGTTGAGCGAAGCGAAGCCGACATGATAACTAATACCATAGCATAGTCTAAACGTCTCTTTTTGACTTGGTCAGATTAATTTAAGGTTTGTTCCGAAAAGGCATCCACTTTTTATTTTAAGTCCATTCCTACAGTCAAATGTTAAAACTAAGTGTTTGTCAAATGTTTGTTTATACAACAATATTTAATCTTTAACAAAAAAAAGTTTTGTTCGACAGCAAAAATATTAGTTTTTAATTTAACTTTACATAGCAAATGGCAAAGCCAAGCTAATAACTTACCAATATGATGGTCAGCATGCAAATGCGAGATATAAATAGCTTTCAGGGTCCTCAGGAAAGCGTTCACCTTCTTGGGTCCATAGAAGCGAACTAGTTGACCAAAAGTGCCTTCCCCACAATCCAATAACATGGAGTGGTCCTCGCTAAAAAATAAATAAATGTACTCAAAAACATATCAAATTAATGGACCCTTCAGAAAAAAAATCTTCAGATATATTATTTTTTTTATAATCTATGGGCATAACACTGCCATCTATAATTTTTATTCGTAGAGTGGCGCTGTCTTAATTTATTTCAATATCCACTTAAGTTCACAGATGGCGCTAAAAGTATTTTAGAGAAAATAAGTGTTCCGCGCTGATTTTTTTTTGTGGATAAATGATTTTTATAGCTATAAACCGAAATCATTTAAAATATAAACGGTTATTACAAAATCAGTTAACCGGTTACATAACCGAATGTACCTGGATTACCCAAGTCAAAACGAATCTGTACAATTAATAAAAAGGTTTACTCACTTGATGTGCAGCACAATAGCACTAGTATTTCTCGTCTTACTGGGTATGCAAGACCCGGTGCCCAAGAACACTACCTTGGGGAACTCCTTAGCGTCACTCTTAGCATATCGCATACTGTCCACTAAACGACGGAACTGCTCCAGGCTACCAACAAACCCGTCAACGTCCATCGTCTCTTGGATGTAGTCTTGGATGTGAAGTTTCGGTTCTACCGACCTGTATTCAACAGTGTAAGTGTGAGTCAGTCATACGCTTGTGGGTATTACGTCTAGCTTTAAAATTATGTACTCTTTCAAAGATTTGTTCATCAGAGATTTGATAATAGTCGTATTTCAACTTGTTGACGACTTAACTCCACTTATTTGTGAATTTTTTATGTAAATATAAATATTTAATAAGGTATTTAAAAAAACATTTTTTTTTTCAAATTTCTTATTAAATATTTATATTAACTCCAGTTATTTACACACAACACAAACTAGAATAATATGTATCAAGTTTTTAGCGATATAATTTTAATATATTATTTTATTTCTGATTCGAATAAGGCCTGATCAGAAAAATACAGTAAAATGTATTTTTAAATTAACAGTTAAATTAAACACAATTTCGATCATCAAAATGATTTAAACAGGCAAACTAACCTATCCAATTGTTTCTTCGGTCTTAAATGATACATTGTAAGCGTCCTCCCCGCCAACAACTCAATATGCGAAACCGATTCGGTTTCTTCGACTTTAGCTTGGGGACACCCATCACCCTTAGCTGATCCCTCCAGGTTAATTATGTTCTGGAACTGCGCGAGCGCTATCTAAAAATTATGGTACATGATCGTAACAACACCGCATGCACTAAGCTACAAAGTAAAAAATAAGCACCGCACAGCTAAGTGGCTATATTAGAACATTATATCTTATATTATAACTTATAATTATATTATTACTTATGTTCTAAGGACTTATTAAAATTATCTTTACCATAAACTTTGTTCAATCAAGTAACTTCAGTCATGATTTATTGGTACGAAAAAGGGGGGGTTATAGTCTATTAATACCACAGAATAATAATATAACAGAAGATTACCACCGCAAAAAAAATTGCTTTTTAAATAAATAGCTTCTCAAGAGACGATCTTTTTAGACTGTCTTTTCTAGAGTATAAGTGTATATTTATTATCTTTTTGTGAACAATGACGTTTGAAATATACTTAGGTATCTAGTATTTGATTAAAAAACCAATTTACAATATCTGCATATTTTAAATGATTTATTTATGTACACTTAGCACTTGAAAGTGGCCGACCGATCTACCTGTAGTTTTGTACCTAACTTGCGGAGTGCGCTAGGTCTGTTTATAGCTGAATATCATCATACAGTATCAGTTTACAGACGAACAAATTAGTCAATGATGCAAATTTTACCAATGACCAATAAATGAATTATTTAACAAACTATATTAAATACTACTCCGATGTCTTCGTAAAATCTTTAAAAAGGAGCGTAGGTATCTTAGCAATAATAAGCAAAACACAGAAAGCGCCACCAACCAATCCCTGTAATTGATCGAAAACCTAGTATACCTTATTCTTCAGCTCTTCCAACCCTTTCAGCCTCACAGGACTATTGGTCTTTGGCATCGGCGGTGGTGCGTTCCAAACAGCAGGTACACTAACGTCCCGGAGAAGGGGGAATATATCCGGGTCTAGAAGATGGAGTTTATGCTGTGTTCTGTGCACCGCTTCCGAGCCTAAACACGAGTTCTGATCGTTGAGGATTAAGTGACGAGTGCATGGACCGAATAGCGCCATGAAGGAACGGTAACTGGAAAAAAATAATTTTAGGCACATTTCAGAATATTCTTACACTCTCTCAGAGCTACAGAATATGCTTTGGTGTTATTATGAATATCCAGAGTATAATATTAATCGACAAGACAGGCTCGTTTCCGCGCAGATTAAATAAACTTTACTTTTTGTAAAAAAAATTCAAGTTTGAGTGGCCACCCACTTTTTCAGAAATCAGTTATCAAGAACACATACAAACAATGATATGATGAGCTAAACCGCTACTTGACGCACACATTGCACACGCTAGAGCGCACATTGACGATATAAAACTACTGAATATAGTTCTAAATTACGAAATAAGGTTTCATACATAAAAACGGCTTCAAATTAAAACTTGTTGAAACCGGTCAAACTGAAATATTTGCTTGTTATTCCATAACTTGTTTTTTTGCGATTTTTTCAGTAGTTTTACGAGATAGAGGTGTATCCTTGCTAGCTTAACAGTCAAATGAATGTCAATGAATGAAAATAAAAGTAAACTCTACTCACGTTGGGTGATGGAAAACATGTGGGGGCGTAAAGTGAACTATCAAAGAGGGGACGTTTTCTGGCGGGTTAGTGTCGTTGTCGAAGTGCGCCGAAAACTCTGCCTCCTTCAGATATGACAGATCTGGAACGTCTATTACTGCGGACGAACAATGACTGATGTTAATACTATAAATAAATTATACTCACTTCCGTTTAAACTAATTTAAAAAATCAGTTAACACTTTGACTGCCAGACAGCAGACACAATGCAAATTCTGTTGTTTGCCGGTCACCGGTGACCTCCGTGGCGTTCAAAGGCTTAATTAATAAATTAACTGATTTTTTGTACGTTTGTAATGAATAAATTTAAAAAACTACTTTTTAAATTATTGTTTTTTTTTTAATCCTTTAGAAAGCTACGTTATCAGCGATTAACATTGGCTGTATTATTATTTTTTTTTAATAGAGATTCCTATTTATATTACAATATTTAACCCAAGGAATCAAATTTGAACAAATAGACAGACTTTTACGGTGTAATTAATTTCTAAAACGCACATGAATTCGAAAAGTCAGAGGTGCGTGCCTGTGTTTCGAACCTACGACCTTTGAATTTGCTGTCCAACGGTCATACCATTAGGCTTTCACTGCTTCTCAGTCACTGAACTATCAGAGTAAACAGTGAGTAAGTATTTAATAATTATAAAATAATAAATATATACAGTTACTATTATACAGTATATACAGTTACAGTTACCAAATATATACAGTTATTAATAATTATTAGTAACTGTATATATTTGGGTACTACTGAATTACTGATTGCTAAGATATAAGTTGATTGGCTTAATGTAATTTATTCTATTGTAATTTATTCTATTCACCTTAGTATAGCTGTAGGTTTAAAAAAATCAATTACTTACCAATAAACACTGGCCCCGGATCATCAGGCGTTTTCACGTCTTTGGAGAGCACGAGGGATCCATCAGCCAAGACCACATCCTGACCTTTCTTCAGCTGGCCCAACATAGGACCAGGCTTTACTCCTAGCTCCACACACTTGGTCAAATCGAGGGTACCGAGGCGTTTCTGTTGAATAATATGGCACAAATCTATTAGTAGAGGCTAAGCGATTGAATTTCTGGAATTGACAAACATATTATTCAGTTTTTCGAAAATATGATGTGTTCTAAAAATAAGCACCAAATGACGTAATATTGTACCGTGGAATGGTGATTTAACCTTTCTTTCTAAGTTTCCTGTGTCCGGACAAAAAAACTGTTAGATCTCAATATGTCACTGTCATTATAACTCGTTAATTATTATCCCGAACCCGAACCTATGACTTGCCAGTCAACGGTCACCACCACTAGGCTATCACGACTCTAACTTTCTAAGTGGTTATTTATTAAACCAGTACATTGTATATTTTTCTCAAAAATAAGTACAACCTGAACCATGAGCTTGAGTGTGACCTACTTACCTTTAAAGTGACAATGTAGGAAACAGAACAATTTGTTTTTTTCTGCAATTCGTGAAGAACTCTATCGGTCTTTTTCTTCAGCATATCTAAAATAAAAATAAATAATACAACAAAAATAAATAAAAAAATGTTTTTTTGAAGAAGAAAAAATTTGATTAAAACGTAAATTGTGACGTCAATTGGTTCTATGATTATTATCTTGACAGATTTTTTATCATCTTTGGTTTAAATATTTTATGACTTTTTTACACGTTTTATGCAAATGTTTTACTTAATTAATGAAATTATTTAATAAGAAATTCGCAAAAACAACGCACGGCACGCCGTTCGCGGGTTCAAGTCCCGCCAGTTGTTTTTGCGAGTTTCTTATTAAATAATTTCATTTGGTTTAAATGTTTGTCAGCAATTATCACGTCAATGCTTCCCAAAATACATGAATAGAAGAGGAACAAACCTATAATGAAACAACTTTTAACGAATAACTCGCGTAAATGTTTATTTTTCAAAACACACCTGACGTTTCACGTGGTCGCAGGCAGACTCTCACACAGGCAGACAGCAAAGCACTCGAAACGTCAGGGGGGTTAGCCAAGTTGACTATCTACAATCGCTAACGAATAGAAAACGAAAGAAATGTATAGGATGACATTTCCTTCGATCGATATGTCACGTGACATAACGATAAAAGTAATGTCATCCTATACATTTCTTTCGTTTTCTAAAGCGTTAGCGATTGTAGATAGTCAACTTGGCTAAGCCCCCAGGTGTGTTTTGAAAAATAAACATTTATGCGAGTTAGTTAGTTAAAAGTTGTTTCTTTATGTTAAACGTTCGCGAAAGTTTGTGACTATATTAAACAAACCTATCCTTAAAGTTTAAAACTTACCTTTGTCTTTTTCTAATGCAGACTTTACTTTTGGTTTATCTTTTATTAAGGGTCTTTTCATATTACTGTCAGTAGAGCTTTTATCATGTTTATAGTAATCAGTGTCATCATGAATGAATTCTTCATATTCTCTATCCGGACTTCCCTCTAATTTAGGTTTTTTGGCTGCGGGTTTTAGATCTTTTCCCGTAAGCAGATTGTCGTGTGGCCCTCTGTGGAAATTAAATTAAACATGTAAAAGGTTGATGCTTTTTTTTTAATGACAAGTTCATGGCTCAATGTCTGATTTTAGGTATAATTAAGCACAGATAAAATAGAAAAGTGTGGTAGTGGCGCATTAGTTATGGACCCGCTTTGGAAGCGTGGGTGTGGGTTCGAACCTGGCATGTACCAATGTGACTTTTTCAATGTCATAATGTACTTTCTTAGTTAATCTAAGACACCACTGACTAACGGTGAAGGAAAACATCGTAAGGAAACCTGGACTTAATAGTCTGAAATCGCCAACACGCAGTGAGCTAGCGTGGTGATTAATGCTCAATCCTTCTCTGTTTGAGCAAAGGCCTTTGCTCTGCAGTGGGACAGTTAGAGGCTGATTTATTTATTTATAAAATAGTTTAGATACCATCCATAGTTTATTTATCAGCGGATCTCAGGGGCGTGTAGTTCATATAGGCAAAAATGATATTAAGTAGGATTTGCATGTATCTTCGTCATACTCGTAGTATCCTGTCGAAAATGTCTGTGCACGCCCCTGACGGATCTAGCTGCTGAGAATTATTAGGTAAAGCCCAAAACACTTTGCTCGACCCGGGGATCGAACCTAAGACCTTGTCCTCAGCAGCCGCGCTTGCTACAACTAGACCAACGAGGCAATCGAACAAAAAAAAAACATGTAAGAACATTTTCAAGATAAATAATTAATGTTACTTACAATACTACATATTTGACATTCATAACATTGTCCTCAAAGTCTTCACTCGGGCTACACCTCGCCATAGTCACACGCATGTCCTTCATTATAACAAATCTCTTGGTGGCGTTGTATAACTCCTCCTTTGGAGAGAAAATCAAACGATGTTATGATCATAGAACAATATTAAATATGGAGATTCAAAATACAAGAAGAACTCATTATAGCATAACTGGGCGTCTACAACGCAGAACGCCAAGAAGTAAACACGTATGCTTATTAATATTACAATCCAATGGATTAAAGGTCGCAGTGGAGTACGAGGAAACGACGCTACTGACGAGCTGATGCGACGAGGACCGGACAAGCGGCCGTCTAGCCAAAAGTTTGTGTGTGTTTGTATGTATGTGCGTTTTATAAATTAATTATTACTTACTCCGTGCCTTGGAAAGCAAGTAAAGCCGTTGGCCCTGCGCCTGATCTCTCTCCGGTCGTGTCGGATTGCCGTCCCATAGGACTATGAGAGTGAGGGAATAGAGAGTGCACCTGTGTTTGCGCACACACTTGTGCACTATAATATCTCCCGCGTCGATGGCTAACCTCCGTTGAGATTGGCCGCTGTGACCGAAATTCGGTCAGGAGGATTATTATTATTATTGTGTGTTTGTACTTTTGATTACTTTGACCTGGAGATACTGGTTATGGCTTTCAGATTAATGCTAAACCTACAACTATTGTGTTTCTTCCTAATAATAAGAGAGCCTTCCATGGGATTTGTAAGTCACCAGGTTGATTCTGACAATAAAAACATTTTAAAAAAACCAAGTAATCCATACCAAGCCCTCGGGTCCATGCAATGTGATATTCGGTATTCCAACATCTTGCAAAGTTAGTGACAGGCCAGGTAGTCCGCCAATATTCTTCCAAGTCTTGCTGGTAATGAATATGTGTTCTAGCCTTGATAACTTCACTTTATGTTCGTGAGCCAACCGCTGTGTGCACTCACCACAGTTGAATAAATACCTGAGATGTGGTTGTGAAATTAGCAAAACATATGCAAATAATATGTGGGGGTCATTTTGACTAATACACATTATGATCAAATATGTTGGGTTGTTTTCACCAATGCACATAACAACATGATTAAAAGTTATTGATACAAATAGGAAAGAGAAAGATTGGTCGGCCAAAGGAAATGATATTGTCACCTTAGCTGGTAGAAATTGGCTCGTACAAAACAGAGGCGAATGGGAAAAGATGGAGGAGGCTTTTACCCAAATGGGTTTCACGTCTACCACATAAAGTGTACTTAGAAAATACTAATAATCATAGATTCATAAACTAACACTACATACATTACACTACATGTGAAATAAATAAGCTTTATTATTATTTATCAGGCAAATGAACTAATTCAATAGCTCTAAAAATCTTAAATTCTTGAGAGTTAAATTTGCTAAGAATGTGTGCAAGATAATTAACACCATTATAGCACTCTAAAATAACTCAATATACCTATAATTCTTACAGAAACAAGAGTCAATTATTTTTAACCCCTTACACAAAAAGAGGGGTATTTTAGAATTGATGTGTCTGTGTCATCGTAGCTCCTAATCTAATAGACTGATGATTTTGATTTAGTTTCTTTGATAGGTGACTTGATTGAGTATTCTCAGCTAAAAACGAATTGATGTATTTGTGTCAAGGGTCTTTAAATTTATAGTTATGACCTGAAAAATTACACAAACTTTCGAATTTAGTAAGAAACAACAAAGCAGCAGGATCAGGACACAATAAAGAATTAATTGATATTTAAAATTTCAATAAAAGCAAAGGTTGTGATGCAATAGTCCAAAACTTGTGCAATAGCAGCAGTAGGTCATACATACAGAATGGAACATAAATCATGCCTTACAATTCTTAGATTAATTAGCATGGAATACTAATGTAACATTCAGAATATCATAATTATGATATTAGATTTCCTAATGTGTGTTCCTAACCTGCACTGATGTTATCCGAAACAAAAAAAGTAAACAAAGTAAATAAAAAACAAATGCTTCAATTATGGAAACTATGACTTACCGTTTCTGATCTGTGAAAAGGTACAGTGTATTGGGAGCGCCTTTTGCGCCTGAACCCAGCACTTGCAGGTATATTGTGCTGGGACCGTACTTCTCGCACTTTTTCGATATCTGTTGTCTTTGACGTTGCGCCTCAGCGATTCTTGGGGAACACGCTTTCGGCATATCGGCTAAAAATTCCAATAGCTTCTTATTACTATTAGAGGAGTAACGTACACTACGGATGCTAACTACACGGCAACTAAACAATACATTTATACCGTACATGTGTTTTGAGGTTATTAATATTTCGAGTTAAAGTTTACGAGCATTCGTCCCAGATTTTATATGTGATTTTTATGTTTGGCATAATACATAATTATTAACTTATTGGTTTTCATGACACATTTTCAGATTTGGAACATAGTTTGAGTTTTCCTCCGCGACATTCAGACATTCAGTGTTTTCCCGTGACTTTTACCTCCCTGACAGATATAGTGACATTTACCTTTACGACCAATTACGACTGGCATTCGCGATAGTTTACATGAAAAGATATTTTTCATTAACGTCTAAATACTAACTAAACCAAAAAAAACATGAAAAAAGATTTATTATACAATTTAATAAAATAACATAAATAATAGATTAATAATTATTTTTAATTAAATTAAATCAACTTCTATACGAATAATTATGTTGCCCGCATTGCCCAACGAAAAATGACAATGAGGCAGAGCAGAAAAAAAACCATGGTGCAAGCAACACTGATTAAGAAAAATGGCGTTCTATACAGCTGCGGGTTGCGCAATTTTTATGTAAATGTGCACGAAATTTATTAGAAAAATTAAGCTATAAGTGCAACAATTAGTATCTTAGGCGGCGGGCATGTTTTTTTTATATAATTTTTAAAGAAAAATACGTATTGTGTGAATATATTTTTAGTTCAGTGCAAACCTGTCATGGACCGTGTATTTTTTGTGTTGTGATGTATGAAAACGGTAAATAATGAAACGGAAAATAATAAGGCTGTGCAAATAATGTGACAATGATGGGTATGATATGGGTGGTGTTATTGGTGGCCTTGACTGGCTCACACTTAGGACACTGTTCGCCTCTCCGATCAACGCCGCAAACCTACCCTCATGGTGAGTCATTTTGTTGAAAAATACATGTTTTACATTAAATAATTAAGAATAAATCTTGCTTTCTGACGCCTGTAGGTGCTAGTGAAAGCAATGTACACAAGCTTTTATTTTATTGTCTCATATTTTGTGACTGCAAAAGCTAACATCTGTTCATATTTTATAAGTGCATCAATACATGTAAGTAGATAGATGTCATATAAATTTCCGTTACAAATACATGCCAAAAATTGTTATAGTACCCACGAAATAATAATTTCAATTTAAAAGGATTTACACTTACTGATTACTGTTTGGTACATGTACAAGTTATACATAGGTACATGTATACAAATGAAATGACGTATGTCCTATTGGTACTACCACATCTTACATCTATATGTCTCTAACAAATTGATTTAAATTTTACATGCATTCATCTCTGTAGTTGCAAAACAAAATATAAAAATTAGGTACAAAATAAAAGAAATGCATAAAGTATATTTACTTTATTCCTATCAGTGTTATCTAAACATTGCTATCACTTGTATTATTGTTGTTTGTATAATAAATGTTTACCTTAATCATAGGGATTATACTGTCAAGCAGTGTCACCACCACCAAAACCATCAACCACCTGCAAAAATTTACTTTTGATTGTCTTTTATTTCTACTACCTACTTGAAAGGTTGATTCTAAGTTATAAATAATCTTATTATGTCTTAGCACATAAATAAAACAAAAATTATATTGCTAAAAATCATCATCTCCCTGCCCTTTTCCCAATTTTTTTTAAACTTTGTTTTTATAACAACAAATATTTCAAGTAACAGATGCAATGGGACAAGAATGTAATATAAACATTAGAATACAGTTATAATCTTATTCAATATCAACCTATTTGTTTAGTAATCAAGCCTCAAAATACAGATTCCATTTATCATTCAATGACTTTATTGAGCTTGGCTTATAATCTAACCTGATGCAGCAATATCAGTTTCCTGGAGCAATGGCCTATCTGACCCAAACTGTATTCCAATTTGAATATAATGGCTCCATCCCATTACATAATGATTCTGCCAAAGTCAAACTGGTATTTTAGAGTTAGATCAGTTGTCAGGATTTTATTAAAGTACTGACAGTATCAACAGTCAAAAATCTACAAGACAGCTAACCCAACAGCTTTACCTGCTTTCTGAGACAATAAGCTAGTCAGAATTGAACCTGAGACAGACTTGCCAGTCAATGGTCATATCAGTAGGCTAACACTGCAGACAGAACTGATTTAAACATTAAAGGGTGAATTTTATTAAAGTTAACAATTTCAACACATTGTTAACATTCTAGGAAGTTCATAACTTTTTTATTGTCGTTAAGACATTAACATGGCAGTGGCGGAGGCCCCATTCAACTCGATTCCTACTGGCTTCCCATTGAAAAAAGTCACAATCTATAATGCCTACTGACTGTGCCATTGGCTTTTCTCTAGGTTTGCTTTGGCTTACCTCTTGGAAAAATTCACCCTCTGCCAATGCAACATAGACAAGTCTATAAGTTGCCTTAATAATATTAAATCTAACCTGGAATGAGTAGACTTCCTATCTTAATTATACAGTGACATAATGGGATCCTCAACTTTTTGGTGAAAAAAAACGATGCTGGTGTTTCAACAATTGATCTATTGATATTTTATTAGTATTCTTGTACTAACTAGCTAATCAGCAAACCGGTCATAAGTCCAGTCATTCTCAGTTCCCCTAATAATAGACTAAGATAGGGTAATTTTACTAAGTTTGGCTTGGAGATTTTGTCTTTATTAAGTCTATTCTTAATAAAGACAAAAACTCCAAGGTTTCCCTATTGTTTGTCATTGATAACAATTCTCATCATAGTTACCAAACAAAAAAGAAAGCAGATTCACAAACAAAATTAAATAGTACTGAAATACTTATTTACTACCTACATTGTTTTAAAGGTTAAGCTATTCTAGAGGCCTATGCCTCTGACTTAACTTTTTGATAAAAGAAGTAAACTGAATTAAGTTTTAACTATTTGTATCTTAAACTTATTTTTTATTTATTTATTTATTAGCCAAAATTTTCCCACTGCAGGGCAAAGGCCTCCCTTCCCTCTTTCCACTCCTCTCTGTTCGTAGCTTTAACGGGCCAATCTATACATATAATAAAATCGTAACGAAGTATGTATGTAATTGATTGGCACGAAAACTACTGGACAGATTTAGTTGAAATTCGGCAAATATACTTTTTAAATTCTTAGTCAACTTATAGGGTATAAATTATTACGTTTATAATTATGGGGGATGAGCAGTATTGTAGTAAGCAGCGTATTTCTAGAATTTGCTGCAGAATTGTTGTTGTTGTTGGGAAAAATATTATTAAATTTCAATTTACAAAATATTATCACGCTATATCCACAAGGAGCTAAACATTACATAACATAACATAATAATATCTTTTAGGAACGATTATTTTATCTACATGTCAACAGACTTCATAGCCTTCCGGTCGGGCGAACGCCTTGGAAGTGTAAGGCTTTGGGTTCGATCCCCAGTTTCGCAAACTTTTTGTGGATTCTTTTGTATTTTTTTTTGTCATTGAAATTAATATGTATTTTTGTGGTATTTCATTCTTAATGACTTTTATTACTTACCGGCTGAAACCCGAAGGAAACATGCTTTTTAATAATTTTTCAACTTATAAAAAACGTATATGCAACGAGGTATGCAAGGATCGTAGCAAGTGGAAATCCGTTGTCTCTGCCTACCCCTCTGGGAAACAGGCGTGAGTCTATGTATGTATGTAAAAAACGTCACCACTTTAATTTGAAACATTTATAAAATTTATATTATTTAAAACTTAGTGTTCTAGATGGCGTTAGAGTCTATTTAGATCAGCGGATTTCTTTTTTAAATATTTCAATTTGAAACCCGAAGGAAGCAACGCGCATCGTGTGAGATTATACTTTTAAAAATTTCAGCTTATAAAAAAAATCCGCTTTAATTTGAAGCATTAAAATTATTATTATTTAAAACATAATTTTTCCTTTTTCTTAACTAGATGGCGTTAGGAGTCGATTTAAATCTGAGGAAAAATAATTTTCTTGGATACTCCTGATGGGACAGGAAAAATATTTATAACCACTGGCATCCTTGCAGGGAGGCAGGGCAAAATTACAATTGCAGTAGCGTCTTCGGCGATTACTGCCACGTTGTTTTCTGGTGACAAAACAGCGCACACCATGTTTAGGATTCCCATCAATTTACAGAGCAACGAAACACCTGTTTGTGATGTGTCACGAAATAGTGACAAGGCAGGCATTTGCTTAAGAATTGTTCTTTGATCGTATGATGGGATGAATGTATAATGGCAAACAGAAAAGCAGTTGATGCGGTACACAGAACTCTAAAAGACATCCGTAGGAACCAACACATAATGGGTGGTGTCACAGTTATGTTCAGCGGCAATTTCCACTGAACGCTGCCTGTGGTGACGCGAGGAACTGGGGCTGATGAGGTGAATGGTTCTTTGAAACGATTATTTTTATGATCCTGTATTCATAAGTTGAGCTTGACAATAATTATGGGCGGCTGAGTAGGAATCCACATGCTCAAGAATTTTCCAACTCAAAAAGCCCAAAAATAATCAAGCTGCAGCAATCAACGAATGCATTCTTTTATAAATGAAAGGGAATGAAGTGTTTTACACATTTATAAACATAGTTGTCAATCAAGATGACGCCACTCATTATTCTTTAAAATTCCTGAATTCCCTCACTGCAAGTGGACTTCCGACGGACGTCATTAAGTTGAAGGTCGGTGTCCCGATTCCAGAAAATGATGGCCTGATGGCTTAATGTAAATTATCTGCAAATCATCAAGGCGCAAATTCTAACGGGTTTCGGTATTGGCGAGACAGTGTTTACACCATGTACCACTAATTCTCCACATTTATCCCTTTCAATTTAAGCGAGTGTAGTTTCCTGTGGGCGTTTGTTTCGCCATGAGAAGTCTGCGAGTGTCGATCTCAGGACCAGCTTCTCCTCACATAGACTGTATGTCGTTTGCTCTCGGGTCACCAGTCCTGACTCTCTACATTTTAGCTCCCGAGAGCAAAACTACAAACAAAGTAATCTGTATGTTTTTCTAAATATCCTGGTTCGGATTTGATATTGATACGAAACTTTTGTTCTTTTACATAGGTTTTTCGCTTTATTAGGTCAGAAATTATGCAATAAAATATGCACTTATAACTTTTTCTTTTGCCCTATACATTAGTAAGACTTAAATATAAAACTAATCTTTGTTGGAATAATTGCTCTCAAATGTGCAAAACATATACAATACAATTATTTATTTATTTAAAAAAATCTCTCATTCTCTCCTGTGCAATAATTATTCCCACATGATAGTGGGGTCTGCTTTTCGGGTTTTTCGCTTCCCCTTCGCTCTATCCATTGCATCGTCCTGGATAATGTTTAATGGCAATATATAATGTTTTCAATAATAAATATTTTGGATAATTTAAATGTTTATGCACATGTTTTGCTTAATAAGAAACTCGCAAAAACAACTGACTTGGCGGACTTGAACTGTCATATCATAACATTACTAATCTGCACTAATAAAAGTTTGTGAAGATGTTTGTTACCTAAACACTTTTGATTTGAATAGAACTCGGTAAACATAAAAACCATATTTCCTGGATTAACAAAAAATATAAATTTTATCCTGGTTCAACATCCACGCGGGCGAAGCTGCGGGCAAAAGCTAGTCCTCCATAAAAGTGTCCAGTTCATCCCGCCATCTTTTTCTGGGCCTGCCGCGCGGCCGTTTTCTGCCCCCTGGGATCCACTGTGTGGTTATTTTTGCCCATAGCTTAAACTTATATTCCAAAAAAATATGATATTATTATGGTTGGTGCCGTCTGGTCGGCCCAAGAATATGACCACCCCTACTCGTCCCGCGGGTGTCGTAAGCGACAAAGGGAGAGGCCTATGTTCAGCAGTGGACTAATACAGGCTGATGATGATGATGATAAAAGATTAGCGTGAAGTAAACTACTTCTACCACTTTTAGATGCCAGTAGTCAGTCCCGGTTGGATGGATGGGGATCCGAGGGCAGCCTGTACGCGGCGGTGCCTGCGCTGGCGCTGACTATCACCGCTGTTGTCCTGCTGCTTGGATGTACCTGGTGCTACCGTCATAAAGACTGCAAGGTAAGTCTAAATACTAGAATCCTTGTGTGCCAGCGTTCTTCAGATACAAATCATTTGTGCAAAAATATATAACACAGTCTACAGCATGTCCATTCCAATAAAACCGATTTGTAAGAAAATCAAACTTGTAACTGTTTAGATACAGAACGCAATTGATAAACTATTGTTTATAAACCATAATTGTCGATAGTGTACATATAACTATTGTTATCACCCTCGTTTTTGATAATTGTAATTGGTTTCTTGAAAACCGTGTTGGTCAAAGTAAATAATTAATACCTACGCTTTATACCTTATGTATTACTTGGAAACATAGTGCTTCAAGCATCAGAAAATAGTGTATGAATAGACACTATTGGCATATAGGTATTTAATTTTATTTTATAAAATGTACTGGTTCCCAAACTAAGCTTCACCTGCAAGGGAAACACTATCAGTCCAGTTCATAATGCATGTTGAAGATTGCAAATTGACATGTTGGCAATATTAGTGCAAGGATGATTTGAAACAGTCGAAATATCGGGAGCTCAATTTAAATCGAAATAACGGAGGATATAATATACATATATGACAATAATATTCATAATTATCTCCTCCACTGCTTAAAACACCAGGTTATTAGTGTTATTGAAATGAAAACTTTAAGCTACAAATTATTTATTCATAATTGTTATTAAATTCCTATAATTTGCAAAACTTGGAGATATTATACCTACTGCAAGATAATTTTTAGTAATTGTATGCCTGAGATAGTACCTATTTCTCTGTAAGATATTATTAAAAGCTTATTATCTTGCAGTGCAGTATAAAATAATAGTATTTCCCACATGGATACCTCAACTTTAATGTAATGACTAACTTTCTCTCGCATTTTACTACAGTTTTTAATTATGAAAACTCATTTCGCACTGAGTGTTCTCAGGTTGAATAAACTTGATTCTAGATCAGATTACATTTTAATCTAAATGGAAATTTTTGTACAGCATACCACTTTTATCTGAGTACTATTCTTTTTAAAGTTCAGTTGCTCACCAAGAGCTATTACTTTTTTCCCTTAATTCTCTTGTAAGTTCTAAGAATATCATAAATTAGTCGGTGCCTCAGAGATCACGTAAATCTGTCGGTCCTGGTCCTGATTTCTCTGTGATCGTGTCGTGTTGACTATCGCAGTCCCATCGGAATATAACTGTGTTTCCGCACATACTTGTGTACTACAATGTCTACTGATATGGCCAGTCTTGAAACTGTTAGAGTTATATTTATTTAAATCAATTTGAGAATCGATTGTGGTCGGCACTCGGCTTAGATATAATACGAATATGACGGAATAGATAAAATATCACGGCACCAACTAGCGCTACTAAGTTCTCATTAGTTCACATCATGTCTGTTAGTGTTGTCTCTCTCACATCGGTTTACCTCGCCACTAAAAACGTTGCCTTTCTCAATCGCTACGTCATAAATCGTCTAGAATATCTATCAATTTCGAAAAAAACTTTTGAAAGCACCAATTTTACGGCATTCCTTATTTTTTTTACATAAATCATTTAGAACCCGAATTTCACTTCACTTCTTTATTATTTATCGTATGGTTGATGGATAACCTGGTGTCAAAGTTTAAGCCACCTGTAGGCCTCTGACATGGCGTTATACACCGCTAAAATTGCTGATAAAGCTGTTATTACTTCACCGTTTTAGCAAGTGACAATTTATTTCTAATATACCCATATAGCCGAAAAATCAGAGGCCCCCCTGGGTCATACCATTAAGCTATCACTGCTTAACATACCCACTAACTTCAAGCTAAAGTGGACATTGACACAACAATAAAATTCATTAATTGTCTGTTCTGAACTTCTGACACTAAATATGCATTATTGATTTATATGAATGGGAAATCGAAGCATCACCTGACAAGTTTCCCATGCCTTTAAAATTCAACTAAGGATTTCCATTGTGTAGAAATGAAGGGTTATAGAACTTGTCACAGTTTTACTCACATACTTTACTTGATATTGCAACGTTTTTAACCATTTAAACCATTTATTTTGTGCTACCCTTAGTCATAATTAAAATTTTCAACAAATTTATAACCAAATAAATAAATTTATATAGATAGATGGTAGGCAGCACAGGACCGACATTTATGGAAATCCTTTGGGGGGCCTATGCCCAGCAGTGGGCGTCTTCCGGCTGAAATGATGATAGGTAGGGAGGCACATAACAATTTGGCAATAGCAAGGAACCAGCTCAGTAAACGCTGTGCTAGGCACAGTACTGATGAGCAGCTGGTCCCCACTATTTGAGCCATCGAGTGATGACTCAAATACCTACGATACCAAAACCAAAAAGAGAAAATATAATAAAATTAATATTATGAACATAATAATTATTTATGGTTTGTAAAGGAATGGTGTTATTCAAATTGAATATGGGTCAAAATCGATACTAAATGTAAATAAAACATTATGTAAACATGAGATTTAATAAATTTTATTTCTTGCGACACCTTAGAAAGTTGGATTGCTAATTTCCTTATTCTTTTTGTATTTATTACTACTATTATTACCTATTTTATGACCCAATAAAGCTTATTATGTAGAGCAGTAAGATAATACCGCCCCATATGTACTTATGTACGTCATTGAACTTTATCAGTTTGTACACAAAAACATAATTTGGTTTTTTTAGTTGTGTTTAGAAGTTTATAAATATTTAAATATTGGAGGGCATTAACATAATTATAGATATTGAGTTGAAATATCTGTTGTAGGACACGGTTTGATAGTCTGTCCGAAAAATGTCGCGCTTGGTGAAGTAGACTGCTTATGACATTGCGCCCTCTTAGAAATTATCGCAATTTATAAGAATTAACGCTTCTGCAAAACCTTTTTCCTTTATTTATTCATACAGGTTTAAACAGATTTGCCATTCCGAAAATAACACAATAGAAAGAAACATAGAATAAGAGCATGAATCATGAACATTATGATTCTCGGGATTATGGTAGGTAAAGGTTAAAATTTAATTACAATTATGCCACCCTCGAACCGTGTCGCGTGCCGTGTGGTTTCCGGCCTAAGAATAGGACCACCCCTTCTCATCCCACGAGTGTCGTATGAAGCGACAAAGGGAAAAATCTGGAGGATGGGCAGCATCCTGTATAATAGCAACCATCTGCTACTGCGATCGCCAACCCGATTGCCCAGCGTAGCGATCTTCTAAAGAGCGCACAAAATAAGTAGGTAATGCGTATGAGAAGAGGCCTAATAATTGTCCAGTAGTAGACTGATACAAGCTGTTTATGTATGTATGCCACCCTCGAACCTGTAGTTTTAAGATTTTAAATCAGAATCAATTAGCTTTCACCTAAAATTTCACAACTAGATACCGTCATTTTCAAATATTACATTTAAAGGTCAACGAAGCCTTAATTCAGTAATTAAATCTTATCTAGATAAGACTAAATGTGATATTCTCGACAGGTATTAATAGCATATAATTTCAAAATAATTTATGAAATTAAGGTCAACCGCAAAGCGATGTTTATTTATAATATTCTTGATAGAATATTTTGTCAATTTTGATCTATACTTATAAAACTACCGTTGATCCTAGAGACTTGAAATAGTCCTTTCGTACCCTAGAGGTAGAGGAAAGAAGGGTTTTCGGAAATTCCGCCCCTAAGTGGGAAAATAGGGGTGAAATATGGACGCATAACAATTTGGCGCGGTATGCTACTCTTTATAAAGAACCAGCTGTCGTCCGCGACAATTTAACTTTAATACAAAAGTCACGAGGTGTTTAGCCGTTTTGCTAAACAAACAACTAAATTCACATTTTTAATATTAGTACGATAGAAAGATATCGTAATTCTCCATCTATTGTACAGATATCGTTTTTTATGATTTTTTTTTTATTATTTCTGTTCGTAAGAAGATAAACAAACAGGTCCGATTACTAGAAAAAACAAAACATTTTAACTGTGTCTTCAAATTAGCAGCTCAAATGGACAATTTTATCGACATCAAATTCATCGTTGTTTGTGAGTCGTCATAATCTCTACCCATGTGCGGTGTGTAATAAAAGTTGCAGTTGTATATCTAATCAGTGACTGACGGGCGGGGTTAACGCACTCGGCACGCCCATACGCAAGACAATAGTGCAGACCCAGTGCGCCCTAAAAACGAACATCTGTTCTTGTAAACATAAACCACGTATTACGAAGCCCCGGGAGAGAGTACTCAATGTTTACATTTCTATAGGCGGGTAAATATGTGGGGTCACTGCCGAATATTTAAGCTGTAAATCTAGTACAAAGAAAGTAAACAAACCAGGTCTCCTACATTGTACTGCCTAAATTCCACCGCTTAAATTACTTTTGTGACTTTTGTGTTATGTTTTCTACGTTCTGAAATAAACTTTTGTCCTTTATAATTCTTTTGTGTGGCCGGAATAGGGGACACTGTGTCGCGCGAGATTTGATATCATATCCGCAAACATTCGGGGAAACTGCGCTACAGTTTGATGGACAAATATTTTGTTTAGAGCCTCTCAGAGTAATGGGAGACGATAACTGTTTATTTCTGCGAGGGTCTTCTATGACGTCATTGTTACGCTATTCTCGTCTAACTGTCCCTTTCATGACGTAATATTCCTGTATAACTGTGTTCCATTTAGGCGAAATTATGCGCATTTTACTATAAGCTCATATATGTTGTTTTTTATTGCATGAGGTAAGCGGACACAAGCTTACTATGTGTTGTTTACATTTATTTTTAACTATTGAATGAGGTAATTCTTAAAATGAAACCGCAAAACGAATGCGTTAAGTAGTATAGTAGAGTAATGCTTGTATTACAACAAACCACGAAGCTTTGAATGTTACAACTAATGAGATTTGTGGAGAGCTCATGAGAACATTACTTAAAAATACAGTGTTGGAACAGCCAACTGCGCTAAATCTCGACCTAGATTGTGCTCGTAACTTTAGGACATTTTTAAACGAAGTCCGTAACATTTTAAGCAGTACAAACATACAATTTCACAATGCAAACACCCAGTTAGGAATTCGGAACTTAAGCCTTCGACTGCCACCGCGGTCACCGGTGACCGCGAACAATAAGAATTGCATTGTGTCTGCAGCGTGGCAGTCAACGTGTTAATATCTGTCGATCACACAAACATCGGTCCCTATATCACCAAACCTTTACCGCTACGCCAACCGTATTGTTTTTTTTTTATCAAAGTGGTTATAGAATATTAACACCTCTTTATAAAACAATACATATTACAACACCAAAGATATCTAATTAAAACACAAATCAATCGTCCATTCATCCTCCCACATCAGTCATGTTTTTAAATGAGCAACTGTTATTCAGTTTAACTCGAGCCCTCTGACTCTCCCACACGCACCTAATTTGTACTAATTACTCAGATGACCTATGAGGCTATGAGCAATCGCTTCTTGACAATAATAACTTTGCTGATACTTGGCTGCGATGATTAAGCGGAAAGGGGTGGCGTAAAAAAAGATAAATACAACAATATATTGTTTGTTACTTTGTCTAAAAGAGTTAGGATAGATATACTGATGATGACACTCACTTATGTCGTAAAAAAAAATCGAAAATGTAAACGGAATGACCTAAACATAAGACTGTTTCACATTATTTTTCAAACCATAATCCCTGCTGAGTTGGTTATTCTCTTTTTCACAAGAGTAAAGAAAGGGATATTTTATAGTATTTTCCGAATATGATAAACAGTTGAAAAGAGTAATTTTTGATTATTGATTCAGCCAAAACCATCCCCCCATATTTTTGAAACGATCAGTTTACTAGCCTAATTCAAAGAAATGATAGTTGATAATGTTTAATTGGCTGGTACGACCGGGGTACTACCACCCTCTCACAGAAGACTCGGACCGTAAGAGCACTGGAGGCCAGATTCCCAGTCTCATCCATAATCCTCCACAAGTATCCCCCATATCCACAACTATTCCATTATAACAGTGTCGGCTACGCGCTAGTGATACTTCGGTATTTGAAGAGTTACCAAATCTCCAGCATACATTACGGTAACCACTTACCATCAAGGAATGGTACAACTATTTGCCACAGTGGAAAAAAGACCCATTCTTGAAGCTTTCGGATTCTGTTGGTAAACGATACAGTTGACGCGGTGGGTCTCCGACACTTGCTCGGTTGTTCAGTGTCACTTGGCACGGTTATTGTTCTATTCCCCGCGATGATGCGTCCACATACATTAAACAACCATATAATATGTACACTGTGTACAGTAATTAGTCACAGTGTTTATTTCTGGTTTTTATTGCTGCCGGTATTGATCTGCATCTGATTTGTTAAATTGTTGTTGAGGAAGAAGTGAGTATACGCATGCTAGCCTCTTGTGCCAATGAGTTATTGTTTGGACTAACTCCATTATTATAGTAGGTATGACTTAAACACTACAATGTTTATGTATATCTTGTACTACAATGAATGCGTAAACGCATGAGGTCATAAAGTTTATGGCTGCAGCGAGGTTCAATTGAGCCTCGTGCAATTTGTTTTTCATTGTTCTTATTTTCCACTGCTTGAAACATAGATTACAAAACCACTGTCGTGCATTTTATCAATACCCAACCTTAAATCGCAAGCAAGTCCTTGCAAGTCTATGCACTCATTTGTTCTTTCAGTTGTATCTCGCTTCGCCATACATTTTTTATAGGTACGGCATGCGGCATGGCGGTCAATAGGCATTGAATAAAATTTCAAAGCTGGATGAAATTGAATTTTGTTAAAACTATTGAAAACCATGCCAAAATTCAGCTTGTAGTTTCCGAACTCAAAACTTTCAGCACAAATAGTTCTGCTTCCGCCAAATGAAGCTATAGTATTTTACAGTCTATGCGGAAACTCGGGTTTCATAACTGACTAGACTGATTATTAAATACATTTGCCGATTATGCGTCTTATTTTTTCCAACATTAGGCAGATAATCCTTATAATCTTTGCTTATAAATGTATAAACGGTTTCTAGTATTACTTCAAGCCACACAAGTTGTCGTGTCAAAAATAAACACGCTTTTTGGGGCGTCCAGTCTCTGCGGTATTAATCTCGAGTTTGGCCAATTGTGAAAAATCCCTGCAGAGAGGTTTACGCAGTTTCCGTATCTAAGCTGATTTGAAAGGAATAGGATTTTCGTGTTATTCAGAAATATTTAATAATAGTTTCAGCTGGGCATCTCTCTAAATCCCTTTTACGAACATTAGGCCGAAAAAGCCGGACTAACCCACCAGCTTTGCCGGACTTGTGGGCAAAAAAATAGCTCTCTAAAATAATTCATTATACGAGCATATATAATATTTCACAAAATCCGGAAAGGCCGGACAAGCTTATATAAAGCGTGACATTTCCGGCTTTATCCGGCCTCCTGACAACCCAAGTATGAAACCATTTTAATATCTTTATACTTGATAATCGCCATGCCAAGTATAAAATTGGATGAATCAATCAACAAATGTAGGAAATGTTAATGCGAGGTAGCAACTGCAACCATTAAATATAGTACTTACTCTCTCTTCTTATAACTTTATAACAGATCGATTCTTCACTAAAACAGGTCAATCAATAAACCTCAATGGTCGCATAGTCCTCTAAAGCTAATTTATCAATCTCGATCACTGCCTAGACTGAAAGTACCCAGTTTTATCAGAGCACTTATTATAATTAAGTGATTAATCTAAGTGCTACAAAGTGGACCTTGTTCCTGGTGCCATCGAACTAAGATCCATTGACTCTATAAACTTAGGATTTACCTATAGGATAGTTGGTAATTTGATTTCTGTAAATACAAAATTATATGAGGGTCTACAACCATCCTCACTTTCAGATTATTATATCACTTTTTTTCCAAAAGTAATAATGGTGGCAGTATTACAGACTTACAGATCATTGTCGATAATTAATATCGATAATGTTGTTAATGTTGATGATGTCCAAAACGATCTTTGATTAGACTCGTGTTACAAATAGTCTGACAATAATTGCAACAAACGATAAAGGCATATCAGGTAGACCCAACTTCTTTATAACCAGAGACAGATACTATCAAGGAAAAAGAACGAATTCAGATCGTAAAAAACTACTCTAGCTCAAGATTTTATTGCAGACATTGCAGTGTCATGCTCGTCTTTATGATGGACACCCAGCCAATCCAATTTACAGCATTATTTGGTGTAATACCAACCGCTCCCTTTCTTAATTGGGGGATTAGTCGAATAGCCGAGCCATTTGAAGCATTTCGTGGAAGTATATTATTTTAATAACAACAACAACCCTGACCGAGACTTGTCTGGTCGGTGATAGCCAATTAGTGAAGTGGAATTGGAATCACTAAAGAGCATCTAATGTTTTCGAGAACTTAATCTTGTAATGAACTATTTAAAAGACTTTGTTCTTGATTACTCTACTTTATATTTTCTTAATATTACTCTTTATAGTACAGCCATTGTGTTATTATGAATTTGTGTGTGTATTTAAAAATGGCGTTAAAATAAAGCAATAGGTACACTATGAAGAACCACTATAAAAATTCAAAAATGATTGCTTTAAACAGCGAATTTCCGAAGAAGATTAAATTTAACGTTATGAAGTCGGCTAACTTAACCGAGATAAAGATTAAGGCTAAATCGTGCCAAATTTCTACCCAATAGGAGGTGAATAAAAGCTTCCAGTTTGCCGAATCTCCTTCCATTATAACTCCTGATAAGAAGTTGAAAAGAAAGATATTTCTTTCCCACAATATCTGTACATTTTGTACAATAGACGCTATGATTGAACCATTTTTACATGACTACTCATTTTTCACACCTTTTTGCGCTGATATTACTGTGATAGATTAGCAGTTTATACAGAAATATAATTATGCCTCTCAGAATGAACGGTTTAGTGAAATATTGCCAAATAAAGCTTTATTAGGCCATTAATCTGGCTTTAACTCATGATTTGAGGTTGATGATGATGATAATGATTGATGAAATGTTTTCTGCGTTACATTAAGAGTCGCAGATCTGACGGAAGATGCATCAGGCGTAGACAGTTAGTACGTTCGACAAACGTACTTAAGTGTGTAAAAAGTGCGTGGTTTTGTGAACGGACGCGGACTAGCCCGCACCAACGCACGTTGAAAAGAGTGTCGTGTGTGGAAGCGTGGACAAGTCCATAACACTGCGTCGGTACTGCCGCGAGCCTGGAATGCCGGCTTAAGGTTTGGATGTTTCATTGAGTATCCATTTGTCTATTCTGATGTTACAAGACCGACAGTGTTCGGTCAGATCTGTGCGGACCCTTAAAAAGATAAGGCAATTTATTGTTATCAAAGAAGTTTGCATTTGTCTCTATATTTATAGAAAACACTTTTAACAATCAACAATCGTATTTATTACTGAAGTACGCATTACGTTTCGCGGTTTCGGTACAAGTAGCAACTATTGGGAGCACCTAGTAGTTTAGTTAATACAGTCATCGCTGACCTTGTAGGAAGCCTCAATTGCAATGTCCCAGATAACACACTCGCAGTAGTAAACAATGTTATTCACACTTATAATTGACTAAAAAACTGGTGATATCGTTATCTGTGAGTCACACTCACCTGTCATGACAACGCAAAACGTAAACATGTTTGTTTGTGCTTCAGTTTGTTCTAAATTGTGTACAATTATTCACTGCTTACTGTTTTGTAACATTCATATTTGTTTTATTATATCAAGGTCAGCTTCAGTGTGTCATCTTTTACATATTAAAATTACAATACAACTTTGAATACGCATTCGTTCAACGTACAATGATTGATTAGGAATCGGAAACTTTTTTTCTGTTCGAGTAAATAAACGCTATAATGTACCATTATTGCAAAAATGTTCATTTGCCAACAGGAAAATATCACACTCTCCTAAATTTAATATTACGTTAATTTGATCCTCGATGTCACACAGTCTCTTTCTGATTTTGACGTCTTTCAATCCAGACCCAATGTGGACCAGTCGCTGTTGCTTCTTTTCAATTCGTCCTGCCATCTTGTGCGTGGTCTACCGCGACGCCGCTTTGCTGTATCAGAGATCCACTTAGTAGTTATTTTAGCCCATAGGTCACCAAGCATGCGACAGACGTGGTCGGCCCACTCCCATTTCAGCTGAAAAAGTATTAAAAATTGATAACAATGTGTAAACATATAAAATTTTGTCGCGCAATAAAGGGTTGGTGGTTGTCCAATAGAAATGTCTTGATCGTACAAATAAGTACAGCTAATAGAAAAATACAAAAGAGGGACGACAAAAACTTACAGAAATATTATCGCAATACGGAGAAACAATTCCACGCGAATTCTTTGCAAGTCTGACTTTGAGATACTTCACATAAAAACCCTAGACTACGCGCGAGACATTCACACGACGAAACAACAATTTGATATTTTCATCCATCAACATTTAAAATGAACCGTATGTATAAAGGATTAAGATCGGAAGTAGTTATAGTGAGTGCAATATAATGCCAGTCATCTGACGGTGCAGTGGCGCTTCTACTTGGCATAGAGCCCGCGGCGGGCACACCCCACGATCGTGCCCCTCCCACGCTGTCATCGCTTCACACCTCCACCATCGCTGCTCTGATTCATGCACTAAAATATGAAGTGGCTATAAACTCAGCATTGTACTGTCATGAGAGTAGAATGCTATTTAGATTATTTGCAGAGTAATGCGAGTACTTGAGTAACATTCGTCGCGAGCCAGCATCGGTATCGGTACTGTTGTAGCTCTACACCAGAGCTGTGCGCACTGTATTTATGGCAACTCTAATCGACTGCTGTCTTAATTCTGTTATAATACATATCTTCTATCAGATGCGTTTACAGAAATTCTATATTGCTTAAATGCTTTGGGCAGCAGCGCAACTCAAGTTTTAAAGGCGTAAATCTTGTATTCAGTTTCGTAACCGAAGATATACTTAATGGTGCTTCTTTCGGCCATTACTGTTTATGTCAATATGGTGAAAGATTTTGCCAGTCTCTTTTAGACATTGGGTGTGACAGTGGGATAAATTTCTACCTCTCTACCCTTTTTCTCCGTAAAGATTTTGCCAGCCTCTTTTCGACATTCGGCAGTAAATTACCATAATTTCTATCAAAGTTCTGTTCTTAAGGTTCAGTCTTCAAACAATCCTGCAAAAAAACTTAATGAATAACTGTTAAAAAAATACTTATATTTTTATCTGCAGTATGCCATTATCAAGCTTGCAACTTGCATAATAAATAAAAGGTCATTTATTAAACAATAATGTTCACAAACCTTCTATTAGCTATTATTCTTCATTAAACTGCCTTGACAAGTTAATCAAAGTCATATTAAGCTTCTCACGAATTCGCATCCATTACGTTGAGGCAGGTCTCACAAATAATTTCTTGTTTATTTTCCATAAACAGTTGTGAAAATGCGTAACGCTTGTCAAAAGGACATGTAATAAAAAGGCATAACTAATGAGATGTCGTAATATTAACAGTACTCTTCGTATATTTTTGAATACATTACTTACAAGCACAACAGACTGTGGTTTGACTTACTGTCTATTTAGTTAAGCAATTGTTGAATTGTTATTATTAAATGTAACTTATTTTCCAAATAGATCAATATGGAATGTTTTGGGTTAGAAAATGGGTTTGACTATTTTTATTGCATTTATTTGAGCCACAAATGCAAGATCGACGCTGCCTTAAACTCTTGGCGTTAAAAGGGTGAAAATCTTTTTCAGTTCGGCCGTGAAAATCTTCTTCAATTTGCCCTGATATAATATCAATAACTTTTTTTTACGTAAAACGGTTTTGTCATCAGAACTAAAGGTAAGTACCAAATATCAGATCAGATATGGAGGGATATCTAACAAGTGCTCCAAGTTCTTTATAGCAGATTATTCCAAGAAAGAGTTATAGTTTCTTCAAATTGTTGTCATTGTTATTGATTGACTATTGTGACTAAAAGTAAATAATTTGTTTTTTCGTAAATACTTAACTGTTATAGAATGCCTATTTGCATAGTGGTCAGAAATACAAGACTGAATATTTACTCGTCATACTATGCCTAAAGAACAACAGCTCTTCCGTTATCAAGCCATAGAGCATTGTATATCTCTATCTGAATTGATTGCCGTTCCTGTGAATGTTGCAATGCAGAGAGAAAGATAATGCATCTTTGCACTATAATATCTCCTTCATAGTTTACTAATTTCCATTGAGATTGGCCGCTGTGACTGAAAATTCGATCAGGAGGACATTATAATCTAGCACCGATGAATATTGTGAATCAGCTGCATACAGATCCTAGTCTACATTTGCAGCATACAGTACACGTCATCTTCCAACATAGTTCTGTTCCGTAATAAGATTGATTAGTTAGTTAGAAAGCCGATGTGCATGTGGCACATCGGCTTTCTGACCATTTGGTTTTGGTGAATTCAGGAGAAATATTTTTTAATATTTTTCTGTATGTAAATTGTTTTGAAAGAAAAAACTGAACTGAAATGTGCAGTTTATCTGTTTGCACATACCTTTATTTTTTATTATGACATATATAATATATGGGCTATAAACGTGTGTTGTACATGCTAAAGATAATAAAAGAGAGAGGTCGCTAATTTTAGATTCATATGAAGTATTCGGGATAAATGAACTTACTTATGTTGTTAACAGTTCGTCCTTGTTTAAATCAGATTAAAATTGGTCATGAAACTAATAACCTTGCATTACTTAAATCAAAGTTGCCAGAAAGTCTAGACTTGAGACGTATCAGAATTCCCATAAATTTCCTGTTAGCCGACCACAGGCCACTACCGTGTTGCGGTCGCGAGCCGGATGCGCAAGTAACGTGATAAAAGCCGAACCTCTGAAAGTATCACTATAATGCGCCGTAATAGCCCATTAATTGTGTCAATGTAATTCGACCGCTGCGGTCCCCCATTAATGGAACAAAAATTCTTCTAACGCGAATTTTCTGTGAAATGTATTTTCTGTACTAGACCTGTCATGTTTTCAACCTCACTATCTCTGAATGCTGAAGAAATTGAGAATTGGAACGTCAGTACCTATATCAGAACGGTCGACTGATCAATCGCTTAATTTCACCCTAAATTGTTTATGGATCGGAAAATGTTATCTTGTCAGTAGTCAGTGTAGTTAGTAGTAGTAGTCAATGTCTTGTGTAAGTAGTAGTTAAGCAGCTCGTCATTCATTTGTCCCATCTCCTAATTTGAGTCACCATTCATTCTTACTCACATTGTCCAACAATGTCTACCATAATGCTTATTATAACAACTCTATCCGTCTACCAAGATCCGACGACACGCGCAAGATAAAAGCGAATGTATTTTATTATGCGCGGGCGCATCACCTCTATTCACCATCGCGGTGACTCATGCGCACGCTACTTACAATGTACAGAGCACGTGTTCGCCTTGAAACGGCCCGTTTATTGATAACTCTTAGTTAATGAATGTTCTTATGTTACATCAAACAGACCCTTGTCCATATGCGGTTTTCATCAAATTCATTAGAAATGCCATTGTTATTGACCTTTATTTTTTAATTTAAAAAAGAATATAGTTTGTGAGAAACTTTTCTACGTCTGTCGTCGGCCATGCTTTCTTATTTTTTGGCTAACTCATTGTGTCAAGTCGGGGCCAACCAAAAACCTTGGAGAAAGTTTGTCATACTTATTTATTTATTAAGGATCTCAAACTAAGAATGAAATTTACAATCTTAAAAACTAGCAACAAATATAGCCTTTTGTGTTTCTTCGCTTACAGAATACCACGGCATGCAATTTACAATTTATACACACAGAAAATAAATTGTACTATAAAAGCAAAATATTACAGTTTCTTTAAAATAATATACTTACCTAAATACAAAACACTAAATGAGATCTTTTTTTTTTAAATTGTAATTTAATGATCCCGCTCTTGATCATGATCTCGCCTGATGGAAACCGAGGTCTACGATGGAACTAGCGTATCTAGAAGATGCCTATTTATTCTTGTCTTGGCGGTTATAAGGTGGTTGCCGGTTATAAGCACAGAATAGAAATCATTTTTATCTACTGTGTTATAACTATAAGTAACTGGGAACACAGACGGGACAGCAGGGAATTCCACATCCTGGCTGTGCGCATAATAAATGTTGAAAAATAGTGCTGTGTATGACTTGTGGGGATATCAACCAAGTGCAGAACCTTGCAGTATATCTAGAGGTTTGATGTAAAAAGAGAGATGGTAGAATAAGTTTGTGTTGAATATAGTAAATAACATCAAATGGTTTGAAGTACCGTCATATTTACAGATTAATTTGGGCAAAGATTACACATTTGAATTTGAATTAATTGTATTAACTATTTCATGTGAAGCCCTGGATGATGTGTTAAATCTGATAAGCTGTGAATGTTTGCCTAGATATGTGATACCGAAGATATTTTACTAATGAACAGGCTTTGGGTGAGATTCTATGAAGAACATTAATATTGATTCTCTCAAGATCTAGATAGTAAATACATTTAAGGAGTTTGTAAAGAAATGTTTCAAAATCAAAATATCTTTAGTAAGCAAGCCGAAACGAGATTCTAGGAATAGTGAGTTGTATGACAAGTTTCTAGAGATGATAATTTCAAGTACCTTAGTTCTTACTTGACTCACTGACTTGAGCTTGATGACGGACATGTCTCTGCACTAATCCGAGAGCCCGATATGTATCATTAAGCAGTAGTGTCAACATGGTTGGTGAAGCGTAGTTGACTTTCCAAACAAAAGACTAAATCTTGGGTGATAATGAGTGCAGTGGTATTCCTCCCTGTTTCTTTTTTATTAAAACAGGAAGTTTTGTAAAATATCCTTTAACAGCTCTTTGATCAATTCGTAATCTATACTATATCATTATCGATGTACCTTTTCTGAATTTACTTCAAAGAATGTCAATGCCCACACTGCTATTCGAATTATTTTGGCACCAACACGGTGTCATTCATTTTAAATCTATTTTTGTTTGGAATTCACAATGTGTACATCAAATGAGAAATGCATGTGAACTTGTAAAATTACATTTTCCTGTCATTTTTGTGAAATCGACGCTGCAATTTGTCGAGAGATTTGGTGCTGATTTAGTAAGAAAATGAGGTGGAAACTCATTAATGTTCTATTATTTGTAAGTACGCATTGAGTCATAGTCATAATTGATACGAAAATTAAAAATATTATGTTTTCCCTAAAAATATTGGCCACTTAACATTAATTTGTTATTACGTTATATATTTCCAATGCAATCCTTATTTGAAGGAAGTAATTCAACGAGCATTTAAAAAAACATTTCTCTTCTATCTATTAACTTTCTTTGCGGCGCGGCGTCTTGCATGCCTCAGGAAGTGGGCAATTAATGTCCAACTAGGATAATCACACGCACACTGACCGATGATTAAACTTTATTGAGTGCTATCTGTCACGCATAGGCTAAAGAATATAACTGACATAGAAACACGACTGACACGATTGTTAATAAAGAACTATATTTATCAGAGGCCATAATTCTTCTGGCCTTTAACATTTTTTGGCTCATTATGTTCTCTTCTTATATTTATCTCCATGTACCGTCATTATAACATAAACTTTTTTTGTAATCTGTAATATTTCAATCCATATTTATTTTGGTTACTCTCTGGCTTTGGCCTATACTTCCATACACAATACACATTCTGCTGGTTAATTCCTACAAAATTTTCTTTACAACTAACCATTCCTTCATCTTTTCATTTAAACAAGAATTTTGAAATTGAATAGGTTACATATCTCTGCATAAATCTTTTGATGCAAATCCCAGTTCTACCAACAATCAATAAAGCAATTATTTTTATCAGCCACCGAGCCGACACCATCCGATACTGAATTCCATTAAGATTAATCTGTTTAATCCTACGCAGTTTTACCAAGAAGAGGTTTGTTTACGTACTATACTTATAGTAATATGTCAGTTTCCATGCCTTGGCAGTTGGCACGGCTTTTACTACTGTCTGAGTAAGTCAGTAAAGCCAATTACATTAAAAACGATTAAAGATAGAAACGTTTTCAATGGATTCCCTCGTAGCAACACAGGCATCCTTGTAAACTATTACCATCTCAGTGGCTTATTACTTATTAGCATAAGAAAATTTGGACTTTTCTTGATGCTTTCTTCCAGATAATCTGAAATCATTGGAACGAAAATTTTTTACAGTTAATTACCTCGTTTTTGCGTAGTCTGAATTGTTATTATAATTTTTCATTTCAAATTCAATTATGGTTCAAGGCTAAAAGGATTTGCGTAGTTATATCATGCTATGTTCATCAAAAACAGCAATATTTTACTTCAAAAACCTTAACATCCACGCTTGTACAACATAATTCATACATCCACTTCTCAAATTGTTCGTCCATATTTAAATCTGCCATGAAATGTTTTACTCGTACATTTCGATTTTATATCGTTTTGACACGCGACATCGGTAACGATACCGATCAGTGTTACGGTAATCTAGTTTCTTAAATTTATCTCGTGAGGAAATATTTTGCGCAATCGTGTATTATGTTATTTATGTTGTGTGCAACCTCGTGCAACTGTTGTAACAGTGGCTGACGTCATCAATTCACACAATTAGCACTCCTCAATGCAGTATTATCGTTGTGTAGTATGCGAACCGCCATTCAGAAAATAATATAATGTAAATCTGTCAATTCTGTGCACGAAGTTTCATCCGATGACATTGACACGTTTTAAAATAAATTGTCAATCAAATGTTGCGAAAATTATGTCTTTACCTTTATTTGCTCATTTAACATTAGCCGAAAGTTAGATATGTATTATCTTTTTCCTGGCGACACGTATGACGAATGATTAGTATAACTATTACCTATTCTGTGCGAATAGCAAAAAAAATTGTAATATTATTAATAGCTCGCTTTTGCATTTCAGTAATTGATTTGACTTTTATAATAATTATGACCTTCGGTCGTCTGTTCCAGCATTATAATGGCGTGAAGCCAGTCCTTTTGTCCTATTTACTAAAACATCACTATTTGCTTAGTTGGCCGTGCTAAGTAATTACACGGGGTGGGATATTAATTAAATTTTCCATATTGGGTTTGGCAAGGCAATTTTTTAAATTCCTATATCATAACGTAAGTACATATACGTGACACAATATTAGTTAATAGTGAAAAGTCTGTTTGGTCTAATTTATATCAATTTTGAACGTTTATTCATGGATATACTTATTTTTTTCATGATCAGCATCATCAGCATCCCAGGGATTATCACCTATTTGCAATAGATCAACGTTAATGATTACGCCCGACTGATAGCAATGGCGTGAGATAGCAATTACGGATTATGTCATAAGATGGATTCATTAGCATTCATTGTTTATGTATAACTTGTACCTACCTACTATGTTCAGCAGTATTCTGCTTTTTTAAGCTTTGCCACACTAACAATATGACAGAAGAAAGACTTCATTCTGCGATATTGTACTAAAAACTTAAGTTGCAGAGAGTAAAAAATGCGTACCAAATGCTACAATCCGTTGTCTTTAATGAAAATGATTCAGTCCGTAAACGCCAATTGGATGAGACGACAAAAGCGATTTTCTGCCAACACAAGGAAGTAACGGATTGACTAAAACCAATGCAACTTGTCACAGCCAAGCAGCCGTCCTACATTTCAAGTCTTCACTTTCCCTAACGAGGCTCGGATCAAACAATGTGTGGACTAAACTGTAAAATTTACAACTTCATTGTCGTGTTCTTATGAATTGTCGCCTATTGTTGCTTTTTATATGCATATTACATTCTGTTATTGCACAATTGTGTTTCCTCGAATGAACTGTTTGTTTTTGTTGGTTGATTGATCTTTGGTTGTCGTAGAAACTAGACTTGTAAGTGCAGTGTTCAGTCATTTGTAAAATCAATGCTTTTAAAAAATCGATTGAAAGTTTCTGAAAAAGTCTTTAGTCTGTATCTCTACTCCACAATGGGTCAATATACTATAATACTTGTATTAGCATACTAAATGTTCTTGACTGCCTCGTTGGTCTAGTGGTAGCAAGCGCGACTTGCTGAGCACGAGGTCCTGGGTTCGATCCCCGGGTCGGGCAAAGTGTTATTGGGTTTTTCCATTAGGAAATTCTCAGTAGCAGCACGGAGTCTGGAATTGTGCCCGGTTAATGGCAATAGGCTCGCCCCCTATTACATGGGACTTATTACACAGCCGGCGAAACGTGGGTGTACTACACACCTCTGCCTACCCCCTCTGGGGAATACAGGCGTGAGTCTATAAATAAATAAAAATAAAAAAAATGTTCTTGGGTTCATGCACTTGTTTTGAACACTGACAAAATAGTTTATTAAATACCTTAGTTCAAAACGAAAAAATGATTTTGTAGTGCAATGCGTTGACGGTCGATAAAATAGCTGAATCGTATATACAAAACAGAGAATATCTGTTTCATATTTACCCGACTGCCAAGGAAGGGTTATGTTTTTTTACTGTAACGTTGGCATACCTGTCAAACTGTTATAGCATGCATCACTGCCATTTATTACATTGTTAGCTAAGAATAACTAATTCACATTTGACAACAATGTCCGGAAATAGACCGGGTGTACCGATTGTGAATAAAAATAAACTGTCGTCGCAAAACTTGACGTAAGCAGTAACACTGCATAACATGAATCGTAATACGATCCGATGGTGAATACATTCGTCACACACACGAACAATTATCTCGTTAACCGCGTCCTGACTTTTAACGCGTTACGTAATTAATGTAAAACTAATCGTGTGATGAGGGGTCTTGACTCTCGAGACGGTGGAACGCGGAATTCGAATCCTCTACTCTATCTTCATATATATGTTCAGAGTCCAGCGTCCTTTAGAAGTAAAGTATTGAGATGCTTGTTATCTATGCAGATCTTTGCTACCTAAATACAATAAATTGACTGTAGCACGAACATAATGACTAAGTCGTCACGGTTTTAAAAATTTAACATTCATTTACAAAATTGTAATTATGTGTGCCAGAATGAACTTATTATAGCAAATCAAATTTTCAACTGCGCTTTTTTATAGTGTATGAATAAAGATGTGATCAAATGTCTCAAAACAGAACTATCAATAGACATGACCTTATAAAAAAACAATATTGCCGTTGAATACTGAAGACTAGATCGCAAAACATTGTGATGATATAATATTGAAGCAGAAACATTCTCAAGGACGGATGCAACCACGTGTATTCTAATAACATTATGCTGCGATCACTAATCTTCAACATGAAAGAAAATCTTGTAAGCAGGCTTTATAAGCCTTCTTAGATTTTCTTTCACTTGAGTGGCTAAACTTACATATTTCACATAAACCTGGCTATGTTCACCAATAAAACTCCCATTATGTAGATGCTTGTCAAAACTTCATCATACTGTTTACTTTAGATCCTCATGGATCTCACTCTTTTTCCTGCATTTCTTTTGTCAGCATCAAATACTAACTATAAGTGGCTAACGATAATTTTAGACGAAAAATCTCCGATCTTCCTGACCACCAGACCAGAGGCGCAAGATTGCCTAATCTCAGTCTGTTGCCGTTAACATAACTGTTAAGATTATTCGGCCATTAACATACTATGAAAATAAATTGTCGCTAATGAGATAACGAGTACCACTTATGATCGTGCCAGTTCACACGACTTGCGTGTGACAAGAGATGCAACACGATTGCCATAATGAAAACCTCAACTCCAAGTATTGAGTTTTAATGTATTAGACTGGCTACTTTGTCGACGGTTATACTTCTCTGTTGTAGATTATATAACCTTTCGTTATAGCAGAACTTAATGATCCTCTGATTTAAGTACAACTTTCTCAATCAAGCAGAAAGTAGATCATCATTTTTGCATTAATATATTTTTTATATTGATAAAGTACTGGGCAGAAACGTAGATTGGAGGAAATGGGGGAGCATTTGTTTAGAAACGAGAAAGTTGAAGGCATATAAGTAGAGGATTCTCTATCATCAATCCTTATAGTTTTTTTGTATCATTTGGTCAGTGTCAAACCTCTTTTTTGATATTATAATTAAATAAGTCTAGATAACCTAGAAAGGTTGACCTAAATCTTTTAAATCGGATCAACGAGTATTAAAATGCAGGCGACCGTTGTATGCAAGCAATAAGGAATCAATCGTTGAAACAAGAGGGAGACCTGTGAGCTCAATGAATGGTTTCCGGTCGATGTGATGATGACAGCAAATCAAGACTGATAGTTTGATCCTAGTACACGGTTTGTAGCTGAATATGAATCCAAATAAGTAATGAAAAGCTTTTTAAAACGAAATATTTCGTTTGTAAGTTAAAGTTACAAACAATCTAAGAAAAGGATCAATATTTTCAGTTACAGCACTCAAAATTATTAGATGATTATTAATAAATCATTTGCTTCATCTACTACTGGATATACGATAGTAGGTACTTGTCAACTCATTACATCCATATCGTCTCATCCACGGGCTAGTCATGGAAGCTGGTTATTGTCAAAGCCTTCGGATTGGCTGCGTTGACTGAATACCTCTTTGTGATTACCGATCCCACGTTGTGGGCACGGCTTTACGTGGATGTAGCGCCAATGAAGGTCGCACTGAAAAGTATACAACTATTGTCAGTAGTTTTTCTTTGGACAAATGAATATTAAGATTACAGGCGTACATAACTTATGCACTAGTAGGGACTGAAGATAAAATAATTAAAAATTGAAATCTTAAAATAACGCTGAATTCGTGCAATTCTTTGAGAGTGACAACTACATATATGATAGATCCCATACCGTACAAGCATATTATGAAATACTCTTCAATTCTCTTTTGCCCAATTTGATTTGGGGTCGGCGTAATGTTTTCTTCTCCAATTTATCTTCTAACTGACTCTTTCTTTAGCTTCTTCTTGATTTGCATCAAGCAATCTTTCCAAATTTTCTCTGGTATTTCTCTAACCGTATATCCATATCTACATTCATGCTCAGCACCTCCCATAGTGGACATTTTTCTTTATTATCACATGTCCATATCGCGACACATTTCCGTCACTTTCAAACTCTCTCATATCCATTGTCCACTCTTTTTTCGCTACGTATCCATCTACTCACATAGTTAGCGTCCTTGCTCCAAGAGTTATAATATCTATAAGGTTACTTGTTTTTCTGTCAACAGCAACAGCAACCGATATTGAAACTTTGCTGTTTATATTAAGCCTTTGTATTAAACTATCAGGGACAGGGATCCATAACGTTTATGAAAGACAGACTATGTAAGTTCTAGACAGTATTACGTCCATAATTGACTATGAATAATATTAGGCGTGCAAAATTTTAGTAAGTGTAAAGTATCTACCGTAAAATCAATGTTTGTTATTTCCGAATACTAATAATTCAAAGCTTACATAATTTAAATACTGCTAATGACCTAGTTAGTTATCTACAGTTCTATGTGTACGTAGATATACATATACACTAGTATCCTTTGTGAAAGCGAAGCGAGCGCTGTTAGCTTGCAACTCTCTTATTCACAGGCAGTAATTGACCAATTATGTTTGTATGTAAAAGCGAGGCTTATTACGACTCCTTTACTTTCCTAGCGTAGTTTTTTTTTAGTTATCTGTTGTAAACATATTGGTTTTGTATTAAATGTTGCCTCGTTTTTATACAAATAAAGGAAGTGATCATGCTGGTCTATTTACTTTATCGTATGAACTTCTATTTGTTATACATATAGAAAATACATGTCTCTTTGTAGACACCTAAGATTTTAGGATATTAGGCTGATAAACTCCTGGGTTAGTTGATCCCTCTATTTAGTCAATTTCATTTAACAATATAATTTCATTGTAGCTGAAGTAATGAGCAAATAACACAAGTTTCATTCATATACCGCTTAATATCATATATCTCAAGCCCTTGTAGGAACAATACAAAATATTGTACCACTAAACCTCAGTAGATCATATGTCTGATGCATTGTTTTCTCTTGTCGCCAGCTGAACGAAGGAGCGGACAATCAGGTACTTACTTAGATGATGTAGTTGTGTGTCTCGAACGTTTAGTTTTAACATTTACTGTATCTTAGATACTGGTGATGGTATTGTAATTTTGAACGTGTCCTTTAAGAGCCTACACTTTTTTTGTTAAGCTTTAATATAAATTTTGCGTTTTGTATAAAAAAATTATCGTCAAATTAGCTTTAGTTGATGTAACAGTACACGACAAATCGTCACTACCTGTGTTTTATTGTGTGCACGATTCGTAATGAAATTTAATCCTTTATTAACAGATCACTAACGTAAGATTTAGCTTCACCTTTTTTAAAAGATTTATATTATTAAGATTTTTAACACCATTTTTAAACATTCAAATATTAACAAGACTAAATTCTCACAGTTATTCACGGCGAGCGCGACACACCTTCACGATGGTCGTCGGGCACATCCGCCCGACTCGGGTTTCTCGGAGCCCGTCAACAATAACATCAGTGAAGACAACAACAACGGCCCGATATCTTTGCGGGAGATGCAGAACATTGCCAACAACAATGCGGCTGCGTACATCGTGAGTGAAAATGAGGAGAGGAACAGAGTCAGCCGCGAGTCCGTCGTGGAGTTCGAGCCACTGCCCACTGGGATACGGGTCGCGGATCCCTTGGAGCATTGCGCTGATTGGTTCGGTAAGTAATGTTCTATTCAGAAGAAGAAGAAAGAGAAAGAGAATGCAGCGACTACCATTTATTTAGGTCTATCAATCACTTATTAGGTCAATTAAATCTTGTATTTTTTTGAACGTTATACGTTTTTGTGCAGAGGATTAAAAGAACATTATTTTCCAATAATCAAATGTTCTAGATGCAGTCGTTTGTTCTGAATTTTTCTAAGTTCTATATTTCGTATAGTTCTTGTTACAAATTAGTTACAGTTCTTATAAAATACAATTGATCCATTGCCTCTAAACGTCTAAAATAGATAGAAAGCTAAACGTCGACTCAAGCTATAAAATAAATCAAAGTAAAAGAAATAAAAGTAAATGGACATCACCGAAGCCACAGAAAAGACCTCGTAAAAGATAAGATTTTGGTTTAATGTTGACACTAACGAAAGATTTAGTTAAAACGACATTTAATTCACTTTAAGTATCCTCATAAAACGTAAAAAAAGTCATCCGTCCTCGTCTCGAGGGAAATGAATTGGCAACTTAAAAAGCCTGTGATATTGGGGACCAAGTCCCGTAAATCAGACGTTAAGCCTACTTAAATATTAACTTCGTTGATGTGATTTTCGCTCTTTTGTTCTTGAGAATTAGGTTAATTTTTGATTGCATTATTATACGGCCTCAAGACCTTCTTGTGTTAAAGCGGGCACCATTGTAATCGTTCGACCATTACAAAGTTCCCATGACCGATGACTATCGGTACTAAGCTAAGTATAGAAACATACGTACAATAAAGCACGGAAACAGACGCTCGTTTTTATCGCGTTTTTAGCAAGATTTTAATTAGTAAAACTGATTGCATTTATTATTTATACTAAGCAAATGGTGAATGAACGACCTTTACTACTACTATTTTTGTAGTAAACAATATCTGGGAAAATGCTTGTCAGAAAATAAAAAGATAATGCATCTATCTGGCATCCAGCGGATTTTGATTTTAAATTTGTAAATAATCGCAATAGACCACGAAGAAAATAACGCGATGAGTCTACACAACCGATTGGTTTACACTGGCTTTGGATCGAAACACTTGGAAATCATGCTCAACATTAGGCCTTTGCCGAGCTATGGGTTGACAGTAACTATCAGTAACATGAGCCATATTTGTCGCGCCCACGATAATTGCCGGTATGTTTTCATATAAGCTTGCATAAACAATGAAACAAACAGCAAATTGATTGTAATGTACCTAATTTACTATGTTTGGTTACAGGCGACGAAGATTTCCCGCGTAATCGATTGCAGTACCTTAGAGAAATCGGCAGAGGATGGTTTGGGAGAGTTAGTATTATACTGATATTCATTTTGATTATCTTGCATAAATGGTTAGGAATATTAAATTGAAATAAGTAATCAATAGGGATTTATATTTATTGCAATTCTTAGATATTCAATAAAGTTTATGACTTAACCAAATAGGTACATTACCTATAAAATTGACGTCATGGTGATGATTGTCATTGATCATGATCACGTTTAGCGTTGGTACCTTAGCTCACGTATATTTTCTACAAATAGAAAAAGAGTGGATTAAGAATTGTTTTATAAATTGTTATCTATGGGACCGTAAGGTGTGAAACCTACAATTTTTTTCCTCTAAGTGTGAAACAATAGACTACACTTAGGGTTTACTATAAGAGTACAGAACGCCAATTACTCATGACACGATTATGATGTTACTTTAAATAAAAAGTAGATATTTATATTATTTTATTATAACATTAAGACAAGTAACTCTCATTTCAGCAAGGACATAAATGGAAACAATCAGCGAGATTGATTCAACCATAGATTCAATAGATATAAACATATTATATTGCGGAAGTTCGAAACTTTTGTACAAAGAAAAAATCGATACAAAAGAGTGTTTATAAATACCATCTAAGATGGTTGAATGTGGAATAGAATTTCGATAACACGGACGGGGTTACGACGGCTTAGGGGTCAGTCAGAAATGTAGTTCTTGTATAATATTGAAGTGCGCCGGAGTTACGTACGGACGCGAATGGTCAGTGTATGGATGTTTCAATTCATCTATATGATAACAATGAATATTAATTGGCGTGGCCAAGCGGCCTTTGACATAGCTGTTCACACTATTCACATAAATACATAGTTTGCAAACTCGTACTAAGGCTACTGTGCTAATATTGAAGCAAGCAGAGTATAGTTGAATAAACTTTTACAGGTAGTAGAAGGCGAGGTAGAAGACGGTGGTTCCACGAGCTCTGTGGCAGTCAAGATCCTCAACCAGAACGCGAGCTTGGAAGACAAGGCGCGGTTCCTGGACGAAGCCAAGATGTATCGCGATGTGCGACACGAAAATATACTGGCGCTCATCTCGAGGTGCCTGCAAGAGGACCCTTGGATATTGATATTTGAACTCTGTACTATGGTAATATATTTGTGTATACATACATTAACCTTACCTTTTTCCCATGGGGTTATGTAAAAACTACAGAACGCCACCTGCTAAGGTTCCTTATACATACTCCTTTTGCCTCCACACATTCATACATCAAGTTATACACACGCGCCGGTTGAGAGTACTGCGCACCTGACCTTTTTGAAGGACATCATCAATGCGGTCGGTGTATGTCCAGCTTCTAGGCTCATAGAATCTAGAGCGTCCCCTCCCTGCGCTTCCCCTAACTTCCGCCATTATCCTTTTGCTAATCGCCTTTCATTCATCCAAACCATCTCAGCATACTGTTTTCATTTCTTGTCTCTACATCTTTTTAATATAACATCTTCTTGAATATATTTTAGGACCTACAACAGTACTTGGTAGTGAACCGTCCAAAGATGGCCATCCTGAACGAAGGCGGTGTCCCTCTGCGACTCATGTGCGACGTCAGCGCTGCGCTTGCGCATCTGCATTCACGAGGTTATTTATATGGGTATGTGTTATTGAGATTATCTTCATTATATTTCATTGGCGTTCAAAGGGTTGCCTGAAAGATTTTTTAGCTCAGCCGTTCATATAATAAGCTACAACACACACCCGCAGAGCGCTGTGGAGCGGCTGTGTGCTGGTGCGCGGCGCGTGCGCGGCGGCGCGCGGCGTGCTGGGCGGCTACGTGCGGCCCGAGCGCGCGCACAGCCCGGCGCCCGAGGCGCGCGCGCAGCCGCCGCAATACACTGTACGTATCTCGCACCGCCTCACTGCACTACTGCACTTACACACCATTCGTCTTAACTTTGCTCTTGTTCAAATAAAAGACGAGGATAATCGATAGGTGTTGATCCCTTTAGCTGTTAAGTAATAGTACATTGTGTTACAAGAGCGGTAAATACACAATAACTATCGAAGGACATTCAAAACCCGAGCCGCAGGCTGAGATATAATGACCCGACGCGACGTAAGTAATTGCCGTACCGGCTGAGTGATATACAATGCTTTTCAACATACTTGTAAGGAAATAAACAACAAAACAACGTAAAATGTATGTAAATAAAGTCAAAAATGTCAGGTTACGCATATAGTAGGTATGCGCATGCGTCTTATTAGTTTTGTTCCTAACAAGAATTTTGGCACAGTTAATGCTCATCCAGCCTCATTAAATAAAATATTTTTAGTTATATTAGCTGTTAAAAATACTGTACCTATATCAACGATAGTCGATCAAATCTAATATTGCCTGGTTTTTCTTTAAGCAAGAGATTGCTTTCTTAAAATTTCGTGTAAGACAATCACATATTGTTTATCGAGTATTAAAATTGTGCTCATACTTGCATTTACGGTAGGACTAAAAAATCTAATACGTCCAAGGGCGTAAGATTATATTTACCGCCCTTTTTACGAGCAAGTATGATGACAAAGATAGAATTGGTCTATCGTCCGCCAGTTACTCACCCACATTGTTCTGAAACTTAGAATAATTATGCCGCTCGTTGTATTACCTCCAGACTAAATAAACTCTATGCCCTGTTAAAGAATTCATAAACTTTGTCTTGAATGAATCATTCACAATATTTGTTTTGCATTCATAATGTCTTATCTCGACGCCTATTCAGATGACGTGTAAACGCGCCACCGGAAAAATATTACAATGAAGCGTATCGCGTAAAACGCGTCGTTAAGATAAATTGTAATGGCTTCTTTTCACACTAATAATGACGCTTATGGGTTATCTTCTGTTATTTCTTGGTATATTGAAACTGCCGATGTATTTAGATGATGTATTTTAAGGGTATTGAGCACGTAGTACCTAGGTATGCCATAATTTATTTGTAAACTCTGTTTTAAACATTCACGGTTTCTTGTTTTTGGTTTGAAATGAGCTGAGCTGAGCTTAAAGGAGCTGAGCTTTTTCATTCTTTAATCAACTCACGATAATGGCACTTACAACGACAAATACCGGTAGTTCATTTCAAACCTAAATCACGGAGGAACGTATAATTTTAGAATAATAACTTTCGTGAGTCATACTTTTAAATGATATATTGATACGGCTTTACTCACGTATTGATTACGGGGAATGCCCGGGGAATCCGTGGCGTATACACCCCGCTCTTGAAATTGGACTCCGTTAGAGTTCGAAATTAGTCGGGCATTCCCCGAATTCAATACGTGAGTAAAGCCGTATCAATATATCATATGGAACGGATTATTTGTAAGTGACCATTGAAGTTCATTTAATTGTAATTAAAAATAGTAAGTTTTTACCTATAATATATTTTGTATCAATGTATTATAACTCATGGGGGTTACATTTATACGTGTCTCGTACTTATACTTCACGTACTTGAACTCATTTTATATTTGGGGTTACTAAAGTAGATATATGAAAGTGTTGTCCCGTCCCGCAGACTCACAGCGAGGTGTGGGCGCTGGGCGGCGTGATCTGGGAGCTGTGCGCCTGGGGCGCCGCGCCGCACAACATGGCGCCGCCCGACCTGCCCTGTCCCTACAGGAACCATCTGTGAGTATTGTAGTATCTATTAGTGACAATCGTACACATACTTATCACCATCAAAGCCACACACACATACTTATCTTATAACCAAGGCCGTTAAGGTGAGGGCTATCTTGCCACATTGCTATGTTGGCTGCTGAGATGATGGTCATCACTATGGGACTCCACTGAATGCTTTCCATCAGGCAGCATGTTCAACATTTCTGCTAAAAAGTATTAAATGTGCAGGACTAAAGAAACGCAGTCATAAACTCCCCAACAGAACATTTTCTGAGAATACTATATAAGGTTGTGGTTAACACTCACCAATCAATAAATTAAAGCACTTCATATACTTGCATTTATTATAACTATATGTATAATGTATTGTTCCAGCTACCAAGTGATTCAATTATGTTGGAACACGAACCCAGAAGCCCGTCCTACGTCAAGCCAAGTTCACGCTCTCGTCAACCACCTGTACACCACACACCGCGACGCGTCGGATCCCGCTCGAGACGACGGCTACGGCAGCTCCGACTTCGAAGAGCGTTGGCAGAGACTCAAACCCAACACCATCCCCAAACTAGATGAACACGTCGCTATCGTCCACGCACCGTCCACTTCCATGGCCTCACATTTCACGGGCTCAGAACAAGAGCTCAATCAACACATCCAAGATTCATTAAGTGTTGATATGGATACTGCAGTTTCAAGATCGAGTAGCATCTTATCCGATAAAGATATGTCGATACAAATCAAATCAGAAAGCTTAACTAATCTCCACGGGTCTTTAGAAGACGTCAGAAATATATATCTTACACATAATGAAACTGCAGCGCTTGAGTGCCATCAAGGAAATATAAGTCTTGAAGACAGCCGAGATAAGGAACAAGACCGTTCCGATGCATCAATGGATCCCTGGCTCAAAGACATCATAGCCGGCAGCCAAGATGATGTCAGCTATTATAAAGATGTCAGTGATGTCATAAAAAATCTCGATAATATACTTAACTCCGAGAAAACTTCGAGTTCAGAATCCAGTCACCAGGCCAGCCCGTCTAGAGACAATTTGAGCTTAGACTGCAAAAAAGATTATCCTATGCAATCCAGTATGGTCAAATCCCCTGGTATTACGAATTTCCAGAGTATTTTAGACACTGGTTTTAGTTCTAAATCTGAGGAAGATGAGACTTTTGAAGATGATGAGCTCGATCGTGATACTATTGGCACTCTAAGTCACTCGTTTGAAAGGCACAGTGAAGTTGATACAGCCAGTCAACACACTCTAGAAAACCTCACTCCCGATACGCCAATCAAAGATATAGACGTCAATAAACTTGAAATGCAAGTTGAAATGCAAAGAGAAAGAGACGATATAATAGTTGATAAAACAATTAAATCTGCACAAAATAATGAATTGCCAAATGAAAACAAAATAGTGAGTAGTGATAGTGAAATACCCAAGCTGAAGGAATTATGTGTAGCTTCAATACCTAGTGCTAGTGATATCGAACAATTGAACGTTAGTAAAGACTGTCAAACATCATGTGATAGTAACGTAAAAGAAATAAGTACTGATATTAAGAATGAAACTAAGTCAATAGAAGATGTAGGAAAGGAGAGTAAGGATTCTTTAGATAAGACCGAACAGACACAAATAATAGATGATATAGCCTTGCCTGTAGTAATGATTGATGAAATTACAACTAGTAAAATAGAACAATCACAACTGCCTGAAGTGAAACAAGAAGTAAGAACGATAGATAAAATGCCTGTTACAAATGCCGATAGTGATATTGAAAAAGTCCTAGTAAGTGATCTCATAACTGAAAGTCCGAAGAAAACCCTTGACGCTGCAGAAAAGGTTAGTTTAGAAGAACGTAAAGATTTAGAGTCCCAATCTCCAAAAGAGACACCTGAGCCAGTACAAAGTAATACAATTGAAAGTACTAACTTGAATGAAACAGAAGAGACTGAAATACCAACAATTGTAATAGATGAAGTGAAATCGCCAACGCCAGAATTGCCACCTGAAACAGTACAAAATAATTTTAAGGAAGATGCCAATGTCGTGGAAGAAATTGAAAGCAAAAATACAATAATTAAAGATATACCTAAAGAATCTGTCATTAATATAATAGAAGAATTTGTAAATCAAACTGCCAGTACTCAAGAAAATCCCGGTGAACTCGTGATAACTGAAATCCGTGATGAGAAAAACAAATGTATCTCGAACAATACAGAAATTGTAATAGAAACTGTTGCAGCTACGAACAGTGATAGTGATTTTGCTATCAAACCCGAAACGAATATTAGTAGTTATGTTTTAGATTTTCTCATGGAGGAGAGAAAAAGTGCAATGATACATGAATGCAATGTAAAGAACGTTTCAAATGCAGAATTAAATTTAACAGAAAATGTTGAAGAAGAATGCAAAGTTAATTTCGATAAAGTTTTAGAATATCCTTTTTGTGAAAGAGATGATAGATCTGAGACAAATAATATGACAACATTAAATACAACTGAAGATGATAATATAAGTGCAAGTGATGATTTGTGTACGGACATCATAATTAAAGAAGTTGATTCAGCTGAAATTGTGGAAAGCCCTTTAGTTGAAGAAGTAACAATTATTCCTATTGTCACTGAAGTTGAAGAAAATATTAAAATATCTGATACTGCTTCTGAAGAAATTCTACATTCACAAACTGATAAACCAATAGTAATCATAGAAATAGATGATATTACTCAAGAACCGATAGCAGAAGAAAATGAAGATGAGATTGTCCCTTTAGAAGTTGAAACTCTTTCTAACATTCCCGATTCGAAAACGGGGATCAGTATAGAAATGTGTGATATTAATGGTGAAAATGAATATGAAATTACAAATGTTTTTAAAGATACTGCTGCACCTAAAGTCCAAGAAACAGTGGATAAGAAATTTCCTTTTATTCAACAAGAAAATGAACAGAATGAATCTGTAAATGCTAAAGTAGATGATGATAACTCTTCAAAATTTAAGCTGGAAACTGATCAAATGCTTAACAAGTTAGAAGACGGGCAAATAGTTAAAGAATCTTTTACGGCTCTTAAAATAGTAAATGATAATTCAATACCTAACAATTCAACTATTCCTGAAACAGTTTCAGATCATGTCGAAGTTAAACCATTATTAGTTGAATCTAGATCTGATAACGTAAAAAAAGTGTCGGATGACAGCACTGTTTACATGGATCTCATTAATGATACTAATAACGAATTACATGATATAGACGATAATGTGAATAACATCATCACATCGTGTCTAGAAAGTCCTAACACTTTGAACGCATGCTCTCTCGTCAATAACGAATCTACAGAATATTTAGATTTGCCAAGCTTTGAAATCAAAAACGTCGATAACTTCTTGCACATGGAAAGAGTTTTTAACGGTCAAATAGATGAAATTGTATCCAGTACACCTCTTGCAAGTGATACCTCTGTGGTCAATAGTACTGTAGAAAAATCCATCAAAGAATTATCAGAAACTAAGGTCCCTGATTACGGAACTAAATTGGAGCAAAAGTATGTTCCTGATAACATAAGCCCTTTTGAATCTCCAACAAAAAGCCATCACACCGATACTTATGATGAAAACAGCTCAGTTGTACTAGGTCCCTTTGAAAATTGCACTCTAGAACTGTTCAAATGTGTGAAATCTAGTGAGATAGTTGATATACCAAAGGAAGAATTACTAGCATTTTCTTCAAATTTTAGCGAAATTAATCTCGAAACGCCTTCACCGTTGCGAGATGGTAACTTCCTGAACGAAGTCCCAGATATATTGCACGATGATCTGCAATTCGATGACATACAAAGTCTGAGCGAGAAGCAATCAGATCCTCAAACTGAAACAGAAAACTCTGGCAATACAAACTCTGGCACAGAGAAGCGAATCTCCCCTTCAACTCCACCGAATTCCCCTGGAGTATTCCTTGCATCGACGTCCCAACAAAAATACCTTGTGGACATCGATTTAACTCCTGAACCTATCCCTATGTTAGAACACGATCTCTCTCTTCAAAAAGAGATAGAATTAAACCAGATAGAGTTACAAATAACTTCAAAATTAGCGATGGCTGAAAATGAAAATAATTTGAATATAGAATACTCTGGGCCTTTGACAGTTGAAGGTTTAGTGTCAGATGAAGAGATGGTGTTACGGGAAAGCGATGCGTTGCCGGAGTCTTATTTGGCAGGAAATGGAGGGTCTACCGAGGACTTGAGAGAAGATTTAACTTTAGATGAAGAGTGTGTCAAGGCGCTGAGGAATGAACTGGAATTGAAATTGCCGTTGGCACAGGTAATTATTTTTTATCTATACCACTCATGAACTGTGTTTTTAGTAAGGAACCGCTTCTTTGCTCCGAGTGCAGTAAGCGCAAACTTACTAGGCCGGGCTGAAGTTAGTCATAAACAGCGTCGCAGTACATATTATATAGTCCATTATAGACACTTGTGTATCAAGAGATTTTTACCCAACTGCCAAAGAATTGATATAACATTTAAAGTTAATACTTTTTTAGGCAGACTGTTGACACATTAGGATTTTCTTCTACGAGTATGTCATTAAAATATCTAACGATAACGCAAATATTTGCCCCGAACCTGCGATATCAAGGGCAGAAGGCAAATCGCCTTACCACTGCACATCATGTTATCCGATTTCTAGATATTAAAAAAAAAGGATTCTGTGTTTAGTTATGTTATAAACTGTTTTTATATTCCTGCAGGTAGCTGCAATAGAACCTCCTAGCGAACAAGAATGGTCGGGCGAGTTGCCTCCGCCGCCCGAACTGATCGTGTCCTACCCAGGGGCACTCAGCCCTATAGCCGAGGAAACTGGACAGCAACTGTCGGCTTATGAAAACGATATTAATTGTAAGTGCCGTAGAGCTTATTTTCCATAGCCTGAATCTGTACTTAAATCACAAAAAAATGAGTGTTGTTTGCTAGGCTGCTTCTAAAATATCAGCTTCGTTAATACATATATTTTTTTAATAATTAATTAGACGTAAATAATTAATAGAATCTGGATAAAGGACTTTCCATGGCAAGACTGTAGTCTTGGATAGTGATATTTTCTTATTTATTTATGGTGATCTCATGTATAGCTCGATTATTTGTTTCCGTCCCGAATATCAGAATAAATATTAAAAACAATGGAATTATACCCCTAAGGTAGGGTAGAGTAGAATAGTCGTAGAGGTAGGATAACCAATACTTTTAATTACATAGTTGAACTATAATTCTTTATACAGGGAACCTATCAACCCGCACGGAATCCTCGGAGAGTTATCCAGAACCGTGTAACAACAGCACGGACGATGTCACGGAATTGCCTACTGGCGCCCAGAGCGGGACCCACGAGACGTACACCATACAGTCGAGGGACCCGTCGCGAGACCAGTCCAGAGACCCGTCGCAGCACAACACCTACACGCTGCATAGAGACATCGATATTGGTAGCAGTAGAGAGTGAGTATAATAGACAGACAATACATATAGTGGACAAATTGCTGGGACCATATTTCACAGATTTCTAGCGAAAACAAAATTTCTCTGTTATTTTTGGTTACCCTATTTTTAGGGTTCCATATACTAACCAGGACCCCTATTAGTAATGTCATACCTGACTATCACAGTTAATAAAAACACATTTGTACTGAAAAAAAAAAACTTTGAATTAGTAAATGAAAGTTCAAATATTATTTGATTAAAAATTGATTTAAAAAAGAATGGATTAGTATTTTCAACATATTTTTATTGTAAAATAAATTACTTTAATTCTTTATACTAATAATAGAGAGGTAGAGAATAGAGACCTATTCAGTTTAGCGACGACGAAGTATCATAATACTTTTTTTTTTTAAATAATTTATATTTTTTCGGTTATTTATTGCAGTAAGTTAAATTAGCATGTTTAGTAAAAACAGATGAAAGGTATTGATACTTCACCGTCGATATACTGAATTTATGTGACATTATGTGTCCCGATGCCCAACATCCCAATCCGTTCACTTGAGTTAGAAACAGACAAAGTTGGTCTAATTAAAAACTATAGAAAGCGAACATTCATAATGATTATCTAATAGGTCATCGACTCAAGTTGAAGACCAACATGCAATTCTGTTGCGAAATGCTGCGATAATTAAAGCGTTTAATACTTGCAAAATTGCTTCAATTAATAACAAAACGTCATTCGAACATACATAGTTTGTAGTAACAGGCGTGTCAAAACTCTTATCTTTAAATTATCATTTACAGAATAACAATGAGTGCCGACAGCTTGAACGCCAGCCCTTACAAGAAACCTATACCACACGACGAATCACCGATCGATGACAAAACATACACCAAAGAGGAAGAAAAGGAATCCTTGGAAAGAATATCTCAAGTGTCGCCCTTTCTGCTGAGCCCCACCACCGACACGTCTGCACCAGAAACCTCGGACAACCTCGACAATGCCACGGGAGTGTCCACCTTGTCCAAAACTACCCTCCCCACCGACGCGAAGCTGTCTAAACCGTCCGAAACGCAGTGTCTGTCCAAAGCCACCAGCATAGACTCGTGGTGTTCCAACGACACGCTTTACAACGTCGAGGAGAATTTCGACGACTTGGCCATGGACCCGGATGTACCGGAATTTGAACCGGAAAAGGAAGAAGGGAACAGCGAAAGTACTGACACGTTGACCCATAACGATGATGAGAAGGAAATCAGTCATTGTTCCACCTACATCATACATGATAGCAAGTCTGACGCTTGTGAAACCTTTTCGCCAGACTCGATAACCGCCAACGATAATTATACGTATACGAAAGTGAAGACTGAGAACGCTGGTACTACGCCGTCCGTTATAACCAAGTCGGAAGTTAACGATTCTACGAAGCATACAACTAAAGATTTGGCTTACGGTACCCTCATGTCGGGAATACCGTCATACTCCAATTGTACTACGGAAGTCGTGTCGGGGTTTGAAGACTGGAAGGTCGCACAACCGGAGTTGGTAAGGAAGTCTCCAATGATCGAAAACGATATTACACCACCAATTCCGATTGAAGACAAGGTTACCGATATCACGAGCCCGCAGCTGACCACGGAACCTAGTATAAAGAAAATGGAAAGTGTCGATATATCCTGTTTACAAGATAATTTAGTCGACAGCCACAACAAAACAGATACGACAGAAAGCCAAGGCCTTTTAGTCCACATCGAAAGTCCGAACTATAACTACAAAAACATGGCGCCATCTGTAACGAGCACGCCTATAACCGATCTAACCGACGATGTTGAAAACATTGAAGCGATACCCATGAAACTACCCGAAGTTAACACGGAAAGTCCCGAAGTCAGTGTCAATCTACCGAACTTCCAGACTTTTCTACAGTCCGCAGAAGTCAGACCGCAAGATCTATCGTCCAACGCCAGCAATGAAGGTGGCAACCACGATACTGAAGTACTCTTAGAGGGAGACAGCAAAACTTTAAGCCGGCACAGTAATAGAGATAGCTTGGCTATCTCCGAACGCACGCCGACGTATTCAGATTTTGAGAACTCAGCGGTGTCGAAACCTCAAGACATGAACTCGAAAGATGTGACTAGTCAGAGTATAGAAAGTGGAATAAGTTCAGAGGATTTTCAGAAGTTTGAGACATCAGTGAGGAGGTGTCCACAAGACCTATCATCATTGATAGACGCCAGCTCGCTATTGCTGAAAAGCGAGAGGTTATCGAGCGAACTTGCGATGGGCTCCTTCCCCTTGGACCACACTAGTCAGTCGGAGAGTCGACCGAACGAGCAATCTCAAACAAGTCCGCCTAACGTAACGAATTTAAATGAATCTCAGAACTTAGTTAATTTTAGAGAACCAAATTTTTTAATAAATTTTGACGTTGACGATGAAACCGATCAACCACATTCGATTATAATAACCGAAACTACGATGGATGCATTCAAAGAGAGTCCTAGTAAAACTTTCGAAACGAATGTTTCTCAAAAAGTCTCGGACGTCAATCATTCTTATATTCCTCATACCAGTACATTTCACGAGAACTTCGAGAAACTTCTAGAATACAAAATTAATGGTGAAGTCGAGTTGAATGATGAAGTGAAACTAATAAACTCTGAAAATGTATCACCAAGAGTAGATACTGTACCAGATAAAACTGAAACTCCCGAGAATCATAAGACATTGCGTACAGATCCGAAGCAAACGCCAAATTCTTCAAAATTTAGCGCGATAATTGAAGATAACCAAATAAAATGCAATGGCGGTAGTGAGAAATTCGCTACAGTGCAGTTTCTTAACGAGTCGTTCGAAGAATTAGTCGAAAGTAACGTGGACGATGCTGACTTGAAGACTGACGAAACAAGTGAAGCCGCTGAGAATATAAAACCCGTTGCAAGCCCTTTATTTGAAGAATTGGGGAGTCCTAAGGAATCGAAGAGTATAAAGGATGAGTTACAGGAGGTCGGGGATCTAACGAATGGGGTTACTGAAGAGGAAAAGCTGGCGATGGTTACGGATGATTTTCTGCAGAATGAAAAGAAATTCTGTCAATTCGATTCGTATCTTCCTCTGCTGAGTGATATAAGATTCACTGGTGAGTACTTTTAAATAACATCTCTCATGGTAACTCTAATTTAGATCATACTACGCAAAATAAGATGTGTGACAATTCTTTGACTTCGAGGTTAGGGATAATGACGTCATTTGTTCGTTGTGCCGTCACTATTTCGTTTTGTTTTTAAATATTTAAATGATAATAAACCAAATAGAGAAATATAGTGGACGTCCCTATTCATAAGTGTATCATTCCTATAAGACCTATTCGTGTTTTGTCACTGCAAGTTATTGAACTTCATTTATTCAAATACAATACATATACAATACATTTTTAAATAATAAATAAAAAATAAAGGTATATATTTAAAAATATAAAATATAATAGCCTACCAGTATCGGGAGCAGGGTCCAAGCTTCAGTAGAATTTTATTATGCTTTTTTCCACCAGGACCAGCTACAGAAATAATGAGCACATCATTTACCGGCGACTCTCCTACCGAGCCGACCTCCGAAAAGCGAGACACCGCCGCCGACATACTGAAGGAGTGGGACAGTGACTCCGACTCACATACTAGCAACTCTTCTAGCGGAGAGTTTATATGGAAGGTAAGTTCAGTTGCTTGTATGAGGTAAGGGGGGATTATGGGGGTTTGGTTGCGTGAGACTTGCTAAAGTAAAAGGATAAGTAATGGTAAAATAAAATACATATTCGATAATACCAAAATTTAGAGGACCCCATTTACCGCAAAATTTAAAAATACACATATATACACATAAATAACGTCATTTTGATTGACCTTAAGTTTACTTTTTGCACGTCTAGGCTTTCCTTTTTTAATCCCCTACGCAATAAGGGGGGGTGTTATAAGTTTGACGTGTCTGTATGTCTGTGTGTGTCTCTGGCATCGTAGCTCCTAAACGAATGGACCGATTTAGATGTAGTTTTTTATTTAAAAGGTGACTTGATCGAGGACTTGTGTCGAGGTTTTTTATTTTTTTAATATATTATATATAGTTATTTCAAAATAATGTCATCTTTGATTTTATTTTCACAACATTTTTAAGTGTACTACACAAATATCAAGTCTTACGCAACTAAACGCTGTATGTAAGCCGGTGTGAGATTTCGCGGGCTATCTGTAACTAAAGCAATAAATGAACTATGTGATTAATGTGATGGTGTGGATACTTGTAGCTTCCCTCGCTTTGTGTTGGTCTATTACCATATATTTAGATAAGTGATGACGTTTTACTTGATAGCTCTGAATAACAATACGACTGACCGATCTTTATTTGTGTAAAGGGGAAATGCGCCTTATGCATATAACCGTCCCGCTCGTCGCGAGACGGGTATGTCGGGCTCTCCTGCCGAATTAGTGCTGATTTTCTTGTTTTACACATCACTAAGCTAATATTACTAGTCTCGCTATTATTTTTCTACTAATCACGATCATAAAAGAACAGGAATTTACTATCAAATCATTCTTATCTAGAAGTCTCCTTAGGTGTATAATAAATTAAAATCTTGTTAATGATATGTCTGCGAGAAAATCGTGATGAAGATTTAATATGCAGTCAAAAATAATATACAGTAAAGTTGACAAGTATAATTGTTTCTTATCGTAGGCGCTCCGACAGCCTATCCTCTTGTAACTGACGCGCAATTTATCGCAATCTATGAGCGACTAATTGAGAGAGACTTATTTGAGATCACTCTACCGACCTTATTTACTTACGAATAAGGTCGCAGATAACGTCACTGCCGATCCTGGTGGCTATGCCGGTTCAGTGTGTAGAGTGCTTAATGAAGGGCATTATAAACAAATCGCAAACAATATAATTAATGTTTTCGCTGGTCGCACAAGTTCGACTTTCTAATTTCTGCATTTTGAAAATAATTATAATATCTAGCGGTATTACGTAAAAGAGCTATCAAGTTTAACAAATAAACAAATTATAACGCATTCCAATTGAAATAAAGAGTCCCTCGCTTCTCTATCTATGAATTATAAACTTAGTTCCCTATTGTGTTTATAGATATGTACATGAACGTTGTATGCCTCGCTGTGTCGCTTAGATTTACATTCGTTTGTGGGAGAATAGTTTTTTATGTTTTAATGAAATATTCAAATAATAATGTTGATTTTGGCATACTAATCTAAGAGTAAAACTAAATTGTATAAGGTCTTTGTATTTGTGCCACTAAGGCACCCTAATCTGCTATCTAGCTCGCACATTGAAGTTGATTGAAGGTATAAAATCAATGAATATTGTAATGAATAACCAAAATAAACCAATATACAAATAAAGGAAAACAACACTACACACAGCTTGATCGAAAAATGTTTTCAAATAAAATAATGGCTTTAAATTGATTTTTATTTAAGAAATAGTCTTAGACATTTTAAAGCTCATTTTTGTATTTATAAAATTGACCCCCAATGACCAGACTATCACTAGCGTGTTGCCGATCACATGTGGATTTCGAAAGGGATCCCCTTTTCGCGTTGGAGGTAAAAAAGATTCTCCCACAAAATAATTAATACTGAATGTACATATTTATGAATATGGGTGTCGGTGTGGTGTGCATGTACTTGTGTGTGTTAGGACGGCGACGGCCACGAGACCTCCGTCGTTCCCTCCACGCACTTCGACCACGTAAGTCTATGTTTATCTCTGTATCTCTCTGTGTGCCTAGTACTCGCTTTAATATTATTTGGAAAGCTGGTTAATTGATCAAGGATTGTAAAAATTATGATAGTCTCTTGTATACGACTTTATATCACAAATATCCATAAAACATTGAAACGGCTGTCACGCAAAGCCATCAACCATAAAAAATAATTTTTTGATTGGGTCTGCCAATAGACAACTCAATCGGCTTAATCAGCATTTCAAAAACAATAATCTATCTAATAGATTATAAATTCATTGTACCTTTGCATCAGTAATTAGTAATGCGACATGCTTTAACCATTTTAAGTTTTTATACGTTAGTGCACTATTTATTTTTAAGTATCCATTACAAAACATTGTTTAAATTCATTCAATTCATGAGTCACATCATTGTCACCGGCTGCCCATTCATTAGTACATTTTAATTACAGAAGTTCATTGTCATTTGCATTGTACTTGGTTCATCGTTCACAAATATACGTTTAGAGGTCGATTGTTTAGAAATGGCACTCTCATATTATTTGGCGCAGAGATATCGCCTCGAAAGCGTTTTAAAGTACTCTGAAAGTAAAGTATTTTAAGAATATGTTCTACTGTGTATGCTAAAGAGCATTGTGAGTGGCCCCTGTGTTTATAAGAAAGGATTTCGCGAACGGATTCACGGAAAAAAATAGTGAAGAAAGAAATAAACTTTTATTAAGATACAGCACTAACAAGTAAACTGTATTTCGAAAGTAATTAACGCATTAGCATTAATTTGAGGTCTCTAAAAGTGCATAATAAGTAAAAGTAAAATAATAATAACTCGGTCCATGAAGGAAATTAAAATAGGATTTATTAACTTAAATAGTGCCATTACTAAACAAACACCTGCGCAAGATACTATTTTCAAGTTCAAGCAGTAAAGTGTACATACTCTACACAGCAGCGATCTGGCGAGTCTCGCAACAACAGTGGCGGGCGCACGTCCCCGGGCGGCGGCGCGGGCCACTCGGGCGGCTCGGCCGGCTCGGGGGCTTCCGACGCGTCAGCAGACTCTGGCTCGGGCTCCGAAGGCGATGAAGTAGAATTCGTGCCATCTTCATGGGATTGCCGTGCTGCCCCTTCTAAGTCCTCGCTGAGGAGCTTGGAGCAAGCTACACCGGTATGTAATAGAAATAACTTTCATGATTCATTTACTTTCTCTCCACAATATAATCCTAACTAATATTATAAATGCGAAAGTAACTCAGTCTGTTACGTTTTCATGCCTAAACCACTGAACCGATTTTGATAAAAATTGTTAAAGAGATGGATGGGACCTCGGATAAGGACATAGGCTACTTTTTATTCCGGTAATCCCACGGGAAAGGGAATTACTCGGGTAACACTGCGGGGCACAGTTAGTAAAATATATAATCAAAATGACACAGTGCTGAATTAAGTATTAAATATAATAATTATGTATCCAACCATATGTAGATAAATAGAGCATTGTTTGGTTACGACACAAACGCACTCAGTTTTTCCCTATTTTTCTCGTTTTCCATGCAACATTTTTAATTTATTGTCCCTATAAGCTTATTCAAACGATTACTGGAAGTTACATGATTCTCTTTCATTTCTTGCTTTCCAAATTATTAAAAATTATGTTTTCTTTTGGGTAGTGCTCACAAACATGACCGTAGAAACGCCGAAAATCCAATATCTCATATGTTTTATTTTATATCTTTTGCTATTTTAGCAATAATACTCTGGAACATGGTTCTTCTTGGTGTAAAATGTGTACTTGTGGTAGTTGTTGTAGGTAGGTGTACTTTTCATTAAGGCGAAAAGTTTGGAATTATTTTTGGAAATTGTTGCACCCCGTTTTTTTGTAGAAGGGAAATGGGCCTTATGCATAGTGCACCGCTCGTGGGACGCGAGACGGTTTATCGGCCTCTTTGGTATAGAGATGATAGGCAACCCGCATATCGACTAAAACCCCCCCGTGTCACTACTCATCCGCATAGAGTCGAGAACGCAATTTACATAGTTCTGAGAACCCGCCGCGAACGTCCATTTTTTCCAAGTCCATAGTCCATATGGTATTAATTCCGTCCATATGGTATGGTGGTAGTAAGTTATGTAACCTTTGCTTGTACACATTGAATTAAATATAGATTATTAATCCAGGTACAAGGAAGGAAACTCGTGTTTTCATATAGCTATAAATAACTATTATTGTGAAATCTAGTGCTTAGTGCTTGATGCATTGTCAGTCTAAACTGTGTCCGGAGTTGTTGTTACTTTGCGACCAACATATTGTTTGGTTCATCTATCTATAGTGTGGTATGCATTGTGTAGAGCCGAGATAGCTTAGTGGTATGAATGATCGTTGACTTACAAGTCAGATGTCTCAAGTTCGAACCGAAGGCGCTCCAACCCAATACCTCTGACTTTTCGTAAGTTATGTGCGTATTATTCCTAAATTATCACTTGATCCGTGCCTCTGGAAGCTCGTAAAGTCGTTGTTACTGCGCCTGATCCCTTTCCGGTCGTGTCTTATTGCCGTACCATCGAACTATGAGAGAGATCACACGTAAGTAGAGAATAAAACAGTGAGAACATAGTGGTATTACCGTTAGACTGGCAAGTCAAAGGTTGGAGTACATTTTAGTCGCAATAATAAATTAATCATCATGAGTGAGGTCATCAGTGAGGTCCGCGACGCCGCCGCGTATACACCCGCTCTTGATAATGGACTCCGTTTGAGTTCGAAACTAGTCGGGCCTTCCCCGAATACAATACGTGAGTAAAGCCGTATCAATATTTATATATTAGTATGTCTCACGAAAGTTATTATTCTAAAATAATCATCATGACTTTGTGCTTCATATTACCTAAAACCGTCTGTCCCAGCCGACGTGAATTTCAGCTTGATATATTGATACTATCATACAATCGATGACACATTTGCTCAGATTTCCTCACGGGACAAATATTTATTATTAGTATTATCTATAAATATTGTTTCAGCTTTCATGTGTCAGTCTGGGTGTTTGTGCATTGAGAAATTTTATTTCAGTGAATCGTAACCACGATAGAAGAGACAATCTTAGTGCAGTCCATTAAAAAAAATGATGTGTGGTCTAATCGCGTTTTTGTGGCGTTTCATGATACGCAATAACATGTATAAAGCAAATGTTCGTCTCAGTAGAAACTGTTATTAAACTGCATCGGGTTACTACTACTACTACTTTTCTAAATATTTTTTTTGCGATTGTGTATGTTTATTCATCTTCCTTGACAGGACAACAAGAAACGCGTAGTGTTCAAGCGCCAAAAGTACCACTGCGTGTACGAGTACCCGCGAGAGGTGGCCGACATAGAGGCGCACTCACCCGCCACGTACCTGCCAGATTTGTCTACCTACTCAGGTAAATATATAGCATAAATACAGACTTACCTACTAATAATGAAACAACTTTTTAACGGATAACTCGCGTAAATGATTATTTTTCAAAAACACACCTGACGTTTCGAGTACTTTGCAGCAACATTTACGTATTTATACATTTACGCGAGTTATCCGTTAAACAGTTGTTTCCATAGAGTATTCAAGAAAATATAGAGTGATAACGTCAACCACATTGCCTTGTGCTGAGCGAAAGCAGGTCTCGCCATAGAAATGTTAAAAGTCATTTTTTCAAATTAAGTTTTCTAGACGTTTTTCAAAATTTTACTCAGCAGTTAACCATGATATAAGCTAAAATGTAACTTTTTCGCTCGTGGAGCCTAGTTGAACCGCAGTCGATCGAGGTATGATCGCAAACGGAGCTCGTGTCGCGGCCGCGTTGTTCATACCCGTGCTCACGGTTCATACTTCTATAGGGTTGCTATATTTTTTTCTTATATACTCTAAGGTTGTTTCATTATGTTAAACGTTCGCGAAAGTTTGAGACTATATTACCTACTAATATTAAAAAGGCTCACAATGTGCACGATTACTATAGTCTTAGTGTGTTGGTTTCCTCACGATGTTTTCCTTCACCGTTTAGCGAGTAATTATTAATTACTAAAAGTCAGAGGCGCGTGCCTGGGTTTCAAACCTACGAACTCTGACTTGGCAGTCCAACGGTCATGCTACTAGGCTATCAAGTGCACTGTAGAGCATTATATTCAAGTGCCAGTCAGGTCCAAGCCTGCTAATTTTCAAATACTTTAATGGTGTCAATAACGTTTCGATTGAATATTTTTCGTTATTTGGTATTCTGCTACTAAGTAAAATGGCGAAAACTATTCCATCTGTACAATATAGTCACTCCATTGAAGTGTTTGTAAATTAGGATATTTGGGCAACTAGCATGTTCCTATAACTTAACATTTTTACAGAATGGGACCCCACCAGCGTCGAAGAGGCTGAGTTGGGTTACGGCCAGCTGTTCGGTGCGCCGAGCCCACTCGACCTGTACCCGTTGAGGGCGGGCATCGCTTTTGGAGCCGGTATGTTATTTCTGTTGTTGTATGTAAAGCAAAAAAGTGGGTATAATATAATTATTTAATAAGAAATTTGAAATAACAACTGATACGGATGATATAACATGTAAAAAATTTACTAAAAAAATATAATATTAAGTGGGTAAAAGTCATGGTTTTATTCTACATGGTGGAAATTAGGTTGCTATTGCTGTCTCATGGCGTCTTTTTTACATTATATGAGCCCTGTATAAAATATTATTTAAATAGAGCATAAATTCATAAATGTAATTGCTTAATCGGCATTTCATTCCAAATTATTATTACAGATTACGACGAAGACTTCTTCATATCGTCCTCAGCGCGTCCTTTCGAGAGTCTGGGCGTTATGTCGACCACAAGCCAGTTCTTCCCCGGCAAGCACGTGAAGCCGTCCCTCCTCGAACGTGACCTCCCTGATGATATCACGGAAGACTTTCCGCCCCCTCCCTCACCTCTACTACCCACCACAACATTAATGCAGACCCGCACACCTTCGTTAGACTTTACCACTCCTGATTCAGGAGTCGAAGACATCACACCAGGCTCGACCACAGATGAGGACTTCAAAAAGAAGCTTCCAGAAACTGAACTCACGTGGAGACCAGTTGACAGTGCCAGCTCCAGTGAGTCAGTCAGCCCAAGCTCCCCGGGGGGCGAGGCGCTCGGGGGACTGAGGCACACTCGGGACAAACTGAAGCTAGACCTACCACCCAGTCCACACATACCCTCCCCAAGACACAACAGAGTGTTCAACTTCGTACTCGACAAACCGAAACGACGAGAAGAACGAACCACAGAAATCGGAACCACACCTCTAGTGATGACCGACGAGACCCCAATAGTGACGACCTCACTACCTTTACAGAAGGAATCGGAAGACCTTCCCGTCCCCGAACCGACTTTCTCAACATTCGGCAAAAGCCCACCAAAGGTTGAATCGGAACAGAAAATAATTCTTACTGATGAAGTCAACCAGGATACGGAGGTCAAAGACGAAGGTCCCAAAGTTGTCGAAGCTGTGAAAGGTGAAGGTACTGTGCTAGACAGTGGGGACGAAGACTCCGGTATCGAGAGTAGCTCCAAAGCTACACTAGAGCGAAATAAGGCGAACGTCTCATAATTAGAACAAAGTAGAAGTAGTTTTGTATAAATCGTACTGAGGAATAGATCTGAATAGTAACTGGTACTTTATTATTGAATAAAGTTGGATGTTACAGGTTTAGCAGAAACTAAATTGGTTAGTTTGGTTTAGAATCCTTTGTAGTCTGATTTTAGACACATATTATTTAGTAAGTTATTCATTGTAATGTTATTTTCTGGTAACGAGAATTCTTATAGTCTAAGCTCTCGGTTCATGTTTGTAATCCAAACTATCAATTGAGTTTCGCTTATAGGTTTGAACGCCATAACCACATCAACTCGTCGACTATTGTAGACGAATTATTGCCATTATTAACTAAAATAGTATTATGCAGCAAAAGTATTACTGCTGGACATAAACTTGATATACATATCGGATATTAAGAACACGATTTTCAGCCAATCATCACAGTCGAGTTAAGAAAACGTTTAATAACTTTAAATACCAAATAAATCATTTAATTAAAATCACTTTTAGAATATTTTTATTGTTTATTTTATATAGTTTTCAATAAATATCCTCTAAGCTATTTCACGTAAATAAATTTCACTTGGAATTCATTTTGTAAAGAAAAAACAAATCATACATGTTTTCATAACTCGATGTCATACAATATTCACTGAACTATGCAGCATGCTTGCAACAGGCTTCACAGGCTGCAAGCGAACATCGTTCAGTGATCAACACTCAAGGTACAAATAGCCATGAATTATAACTATAGATATCGCTTTCATTATCGCGTAATTTTAAGGGCTTTGATACGTTTTACACTAAAACAGCTTAATTTTATGAAATCAGTCGTCCAGCACTTTTAAGACACGTATTTGTTTAGATCTTACATCGCATGCGTGTGGTTTGTTTGATGCACGTAGAATTTTTGAATTGCAGTGATATTCAAGTTATTTTTTGCTTCGCCATCGTGTATTCGGACTTATTTTGCACGCTGCTGTATATTTGCATGCGTTTAACCCGACTTTACGCACATTGGCGATGTAGTTCAAGCCCTAATTTAAAAAATAACTGCGAAATACATCCATAACAATCAGTTAATTCTCATTAATTTTATATTCGTAATGAATGATTGTAGATTGGGACTGGCCTATCCAATTTATCTATAACATAGGCAGCCGATCGTACTTGTTAGAAGTTTTCATACGTAACGTTTTTTACTCTTATTTCGTATGTCGTAGTGTTAGAATACGGTTGCGTCGCGCTCGGGGGGCATGCCAAAAAAAATGTTTTATGTATAGTATTGTAGGATTCCCACCAAAATTACTTTTTATTGTTTTGATATATTGTGAAGAAATACTTTAGTGGCGTAGTGTGGCGTCCCCGGCGTGTTCCCGAGCGCTACGAATATATCTCAATGTCTAAATTAAATGTTATTTGTGAGGACCTATTACTTTACGCACAAGTGACTACGCATCTTCCATCTTTTAAACCTCAAAAAATATCTAAATTAAAACGTTTCGGTCTACAATTGAGGTTAAAAAGCCAATTCTTAGTTAAGTAAAAGTTTATATTAGATAAGTGTAGTGTTAGATGTAACAAGTTGTGGTGATAGATCGACATTGCGTAACGTACACTCAGCAGCAGAATGTCTATCTGTAGTCGTAATATCCCAGTTATTATTTATTATTGAAGTATAATATATGTTGGTGGCACGTCTACCTTGCGCCGCTGTTGCTGACTGTACAGAAGTGTGCCACTGTATAACGTCATCACTATAGTATGCAATACGTCCAAGTGTGAACCTAATGTGCAATTCTTCTCATTTCCATATCATCGCGTTTTAGTTGTTTAGTTACTGCTGTAAATATAATTTAATGTTATTATTGTATTGAAGGGAATAATCTTTTTGAATATAAAAATTTATTGATTGTATTATTGTACTACACGTTTATTGTTCTGATCATTATTTTTTACAGTTTTAGAATGTTTTCGTTAATGTACAGATGTAAATAAGTGATAGATGTTGATTTTGTTACGATGCGTAGGGAAGTATCCGCGACAGTGTCGCTCTGAGTGTGAGCCGGTCGAGACAACGTTCACATTGGCTCATTAACGTGTATGTGAGTGGTACGTTTCCATTCATTTGTAGAGAATCTTACTCAGCAGGTTAGTTTCATGCTTATGATATAAAAAATAAGGAATTTATTTTGAATGAATTGTCCAGTTTAATTATGGTATTTATTGATCGTCAGTTGTTATTGATTTGTATGAGTTGTCGGCAGTATTTAGTGAATGTGGTGAACGCATTAGAAGTCTTTTCATATTGTGACTTTGTCGAGTCTTTTAAAAGTATTTCTATGAAAAAAATAATAATTAATAAAACTTGTGACTCAATATAAGACTTTTATTTACACAATACACAGGAATGATAATACATCTTTGAGATCAACTTCTCCTCCATATAATGACGAGTCCGGAGACATCGCTCGTCGCTAACAGACTCTCGTCGTAACTAAAGCTGACGCCCAGCACTGGGGACGCGTGACCTGAACGCAATATGTTGCTTAAAAAAATATCAAAAGATTGGGACATAGAACACGGTCGTGGCGATAACGAAAGGGAGGGGGTGGTACTAACCAGTGTATACCAGGGGTTACTGGTACCGGTTTGACAGCCGTATGGCGATACCAACTGCCGTCAAAACGAGAATATAAAAAAATATGAATGGATAAGGGGGAACTTGATAGACATTTTAGAATATTTCTAACAACAAATAATATTGTAAAGTCGTCAATGAAGATGTATTTTAAAAATATATAATTATTATTCTAAAATTGCTATTATATTGTTTCAAGTTCCCCTTTTCTATATTTCTATCGTCTTTAGGAGTCTTAATTTCTTTTTTTCTATTAGACTATGTATTACCTTGTAGTTTATTAACAACAGGATGTTCCGCATGCCCCTCTATATCCAAAAAGTAGACGCAGGAGTCCTCACTGCCGCTGACGACGCACACGCCGCGCCTGAACGACATGATGGGACAGAACGTCGACTTCACGCTGTGCTGTGTGTGCAACACATCGTAACGCTTCTTTAGGACCAAGCTGCCTTCGCGGTCTGATATCCTGAGGGTTGACGAATCATTTATATTGGTTTTTGGCTATGGTTTCGCTCGCGTTAGTTTAGAACACGTGGCGCCATCTTTTATCACAAGAACGTTATTGTTGTTAGAACAGTACTATTTTGGGATGAAAGATACCCTGTCTGTTTCTGTACATCTGACAACGTATATGCAAAGTTTCAGGATGATCGATGCAGAGTTTTAGGCAAGTACATATTATCTTGCACATAATGTTGCGCAGTGCGAAGTTTGGGAGACCTTCGCGATAAAAATATTTATTTTGTTCTGTGTGGTGCCGGAAACATTATCACCAACGCCTCGCTTTTAATTTTTTAAATTTATAGTTATTTTATTTGGTAGCGAGGTTAGAATTAGCAAGCTAATACTTGCCTAAAAAGATAGAGCGAGTTATCAGCGGCGCTGACGAGTAGCGCGGGGTGCCTGGCGAGCCACGGGCTCCAGCTGAGGCACGTGACGGCGCCGCCCACCGTGCAGCGCCGCAGCTTGCTGAGCCCGCCGCCCGCGCTGTCCATGCGGTACGACACTATCACACCCTGGAGTCACATGGGAACTAACGTAAATATCGATGGTTAAGAATCAATAATTTTAACTCAATAATCAGTTCAATTATAAAGTTATTTGCGCGTCGTTTGTTTTCGTTACGTTTACAGTAAACACGAGACTGAAACTGAAATATTTTACCACCAAAATACAACAAACTCAAAATATTCTTGGTAGCATGCAACACGTTGAGTTCCTAGTATTTATTGACTGAAATTAGTACCATAGAGTAAAGTTAAATACGCCATACCTAAAATGAAACCCTTTCACTAATAACCAATGTTAAAACAAATTAAATGATATTATTTAATAAGACAATTAATGATATTATTTAATTAAACAATTTTGTTCAACTTTTTGAACTATTATTTATTCTGTGTGTTTAACCGATTTCCTGAAGGAGGAAGTTCTCAATTCGATTTCTTAGCTTAGGTATTCGGGATAGCATTCTTTAGGAATAAAGTGATTCGGCTTCCGTTTTTTGGGTATTACATATAAGGGTAGCTACACACATAGTCGATTCGGCACATTCGGCTCGGTATTTTAGAAGAAATTTCATCGGGACTTCTTCGAAAATACCGAACCGAATGTACCGAATCGACTATGTGTGCAGCTACCCTAAGAGCCAACAAATTATAAAGCTCATGCCTTGTCGTTCGCAGCCCAGAACATTCTGCCACTAGATTCGCAGGCTATCGACAACACTCGTCCTCCAAGAATACTGCTGCCACCTGTGAGGAAAAGACCATTATTAAACTTTTAGGTTGAGGGTAGAAAAATATTAGCTGTGTTTTATATAACTCACCTCTGGGGTAGATTCCAGTAGATATGTTGAGTACTTCTACCATTCCTCTCGCGTTACCAGCCTTTAGTTACTGTTAAGGGTTAATTACAAAAATATACCTACATGATATCGCAAACCTATACTTATTATATGTATACTTATAAAACAATATCGTGACTGACTGACAACACACAGCCTAAACCATTGGTACTTGAGACTTAAAATTTGAAGGGAATATTCCTTGAGTTTTAATTAAGTAATTTCTGTAATTCTGTCCCAAAGTGGGTAAAATAGGGGTTGAGTTTTTTTTAATCCACGTGGACAAAGTCGGGGGTGAAACGCTAGTAGAAAATATTTCGAATCATCCATGGAATGTAGTATCTAGTCACCGCGATCAGAAATAAACACAAAAATTTCCAAAAGATTAAGAAATGTCATTGTCTATATTATAAAAGTTGAAACAACACTGATTAGATATTTTCTACATCCTTCAGAAGGTCAGTCCACTGTCCAGACGTTCTATTTGATCGTAGTATGTCCAAAGGATACAATAACCATGTTGTTGTTGGCGGGCTGGAACACGCAGCACAGCAGCGGCGCGCCCAGCTGGTCGGGCACGGCGCGCAGGCGGCGGCGTGACGTCACCTCCCACAGGCACAGCGCGCCGTCCGCGCCGCACGTCACCAGCAGCTCGTTGGACGCCGACCAGTCGCAGCCTGGGGGCAGCTGTCACTTGTAGCTATCTTGTCAACTAAACTAATTCGTATTACATCCACAATCTTAGTTAAATCTTGGGGTACCTACAAATTTACGATCTACCCGTGCGGATAATGGGATTAAAAATGGCGTCTCCTCCTCATATAACCTGTAGGTGCGAGTAGGAACGAGATACATCAAGGACAAAGTGTGCGAGCGAGAAGCAAATAGTTTAGGCGCCATTTTTTATCCCATTATTTAACAGCACGGGTAGGTAGGCACGGTAGTAAAATAAGTAAAGAACAGAACTGTTATTCAATTTTGTTGAAAATTGATAGTTTTTTGTTAAATATATTTTTACAGGATGTGGAATATCTTTATCAAATTCCGGAAACGATAGACCGCTACGAACTACTGACTCACTTTTATACAGGAATAGATAGGAAACGCTCGTGAGAATTATTTGAAACAACTATTCACAGATTTCACTAAAACAATAGGTATTTGTGTAGTTTGCAAACTTATACTAGGATTACGATATCGTCTCTAACTATTATGGAATGTTCAAACCGTTTTAACTTTTATTGGAGCTGTCATCACTACATAGTATAAAACAAAGTCGCTTTCTCTGTCCCTATATCCCTATGTATCCCTATGTATGCTTAAATCTTTAAAACTAAGCAACGGATTTTGATGCTGTTTTTTTTATTAGATAGAGTGATTGAAGCCGGGGCGGGTCGCTAGTTATTCATATAAACAGATATTTAGGTACCTGTGACAGGTCTAGTGTGTCCCTCTAACACGAAGGAGACACGCGGCGGCGAGGCAGTGACGTCACAGATAGAGACTGTGCCATCGTGCGAGCCACAACACAGCTTAGAGCGGTCGTTGTTCGCAAACTTCACAACACTCACTTGTTCTGTATGCTGTGGAAGAAGGAATATCGTATAACGATACTGTTAAATAAGTGTGTACCTGGGGGGGGGGGGAGCCAGGGAGGGCCCATGCGTACCCCCTGTACTGAAAACTTTTGATTTTCCATCTAGTCTGAAAGCTAGGAATCCCTTCCCTTATCTAAAAGCTAGATACGCGTATTGATAAAGATATCCAAATTATTATTTATTTTTTTAACTATTAGTGTCCCACTGAAGGGCAAATGCCTCCCTACCCTCTAATAAATTAAAATATATAAATATATATAAATAATTACTTTATTGATCAAAGCCTATCATAAATTCAAAGTCTTAACTATAATTGGTATAGTGAATAATGCCGCCCCAAACCCCCATCCTAGCTGGTCCCCAAATCTCGATTTGTCTCCCTTGCCAAGCGAATTAACTTTTTTTTACAAAATGTACATCCCCCCATTAATTTTGTCGCTCCGGGATGTAATGTGAATTTAGCAACAGCCAGCCCTTAGCGGTGGGGTAAAGAGTTTTCCACACGACAAAAAAAAAAAAAAAAAAAAAGGTGTTACCTGATCAAATATGTGATGGACTCCAGAGAATGCATAGTTTTCTGATATTGTCATGTCGTTCTTCTTCTTTGAAGTGCTGCTTAGTGGACTCTCATCAACAAGGATACTGGCCTGAAATATTATTTAATTACACAATGTTTTGAAATTAAACAAACTTAATTATAATTAATAATTCTTGTTTTAAATTAGATATAAAACAGGAAAAAGGTTAAAATAATAATATTTACAAATTTTAATTAATCAAATTATTATATAGCGTATAATTCCTGTCAATATTTATTGTAAATAACTTATACATATAAACCATAATGAACATTGCTGTTAAATTCGGATATTGATATAAAAAACATATTTCTTTTTTATAGAAGCTTATAAATGACATACACCTATTTTTTATTAAATACAGGAGAAATTAACTTTTTTTTCATTATATTAAACCTGATATTGGTGGACTGAAAGTAATTGATGACACAATTATTGGCATAGCAGTTAAGCAATTTGCCTTCTGAGCTTAGTGTTGCGGTCTGATTATTTCTAGGATACAGAAGAAAATACTAGTAAGGCACAACAAAAAAAAGTATGACTCAGTAGCCCTAACTAAGAATTGAATTTTTTGATAAATATAGACTATGTAGGAATGGAATCCGCCAGGAATAGAGGATATTGGAGGAGGCCTACACCCAACAATGGGTACAACAAGGGCCGCGATGATGATGATGATGATGATAGACTATGTAGAATTCTGGATAATCTAGAGAGTTCCTCATAAAGTTCCTTACCTTACTGCTAGATCTAGGCCGAGATGAAGATGAGCTGATGGAGATATTGTCCGTAACTCCATAGCGACGTTGCAGCAGCTGACTCCTGATGTTTATGTACTTCTTTATTGTGTCTATGTCCTTGAATTGTGATTGATAATAACGTTAAAAGCTTAGAATATTAAAATTATAATATTTCTTACAGAAATTCTGCACTATTGCATATACTTAGTTAATTAATTATTATTTAATTTTATTATAATACAAATAACCGTTACCTTGAATTTTGCATTTTCTCTCAGCAGCTGGCTGCGACGACGGATGTATAATGTTTCTTGAAAAAGTAAAACACTAAATCAATGTGTTTAAATCATATACAATTATCTGAATGGATCATAACTGTTATTTTAGGGGTTGGCAAAGTATTATTTATAGGATAATAATATATATATATTTAAGAAGACTCTCATTCAACTGAAAACAGCACCATATCATACCATGGGTTTCTAATTTTTAAATAAGTCTATGAAACAACTCACTGAAGTTAGGATTGTTCGGCGCTCGATACGCATTGAACCGAGCATCTAGCGCAAATATCTGTTGTTGGAAAGCCGCTGCCATTGTTACCATTTACTGGAAACAATTTTATTAGAGTTAGTTTATTCTATTAACGTATAATTGACCAATTTTACACATAAATTCACATTATACGCAAAAGAAACAACTGTGTACATTTTATTGTTGACATTGAAGTGTCTGTCACTGTCATTTTTTGACAGAAAACAGCTGAAATGGTGCGTTTACAGAGCTTTGTTTACTCGTAAACTTGACGCAATTATTATAATAACTATTAAACTGTAAACTCTGATTTATAATAACAAATAATAAAAACGGCTAAGTGTAGCGGTACGGAATCCTCAATCGGTACGCAGGTGCAACCCGCAGTTTATGTTTGTACAAATTGATATTATTACAAAATATACAACGTAGTACTTACTTACCTACTACTAGAAAAATTACTTACAACTATTACTAGTTATGTTAGGAACTTCTATAGTAGTATATCTAATATATAGTAATCTGTGGTCACAGCCCGCTTTGAACATGTAACACTGGTAATATTATATGGTAATTACTGGCTTCCGTTTACGATTTCATCCGCATAATTTCGGGGGTAGGTAGGTTACCATCTTTTTGTATGGTTGATGAACAATCTAGAGCCAGAGTTAGAACCACATTATAACGTCTTTTCTATGAAACGGATTAACAATATGATTCCGTAAAAATCTCCCGTGCGTAGGTTTTCAGTTTTCTTTTGTTAGCCCTATGAAAGATAAAAAAATACCCCTTGCATCCAGGACATGGTCTATCAGTATGTTAAGTGCCACCTGTCATTATATTTGTCATTTATGGTCATATACCATACCTATAGTAGGTTCGGGGTGTTTTAGATATTATTATTATAGTTATGGTCAGCCTACACTGTAACGCGCACATTGTGTTCCCTAACTCCCGAGTGCATTGACGCAAGACGCAAACGAAGATTAATCATAATTTGAATATTACCTAACTATAATCAATGAAGTTTTGTAAATAGGATCTAGAGAATAATATCTAGATCTGTGGTTTGTCGGATTTTCAATAGATTATTTTTATTAAGAATTTTCTTTAAATTAAGATTAAAGTGCGTTTGTATGGAGCGTTCAGGAGACACTCCTGTTAAAATACGATACAATACAAAACTATTACTACCTACACAATAAGGTTTACCTACCTACTACAAATTTCACCGAGTTTTTGGTTTGATTTTTGTGTAGTAGGTACAGCCATCTCTTAAGTGTGCTCCGCGGGAGTAGAGTTCTGCAAAGCTTCCGTTGGTTTCCCCAAAACCACTGGTCGTGATGAACAATAATATGCTTAATAATTTAATAAAGTAGGTAGATAATAAAGCAGGTCGACAAGGTAGACGCATAAAACCAGTTTTTAATTATTTTAGCGCTCTGTCAAATAGGTTCCTATTAAGGTTTTCAAAAGAGTGAGTTCCATCTCCAAAAAGTTTGTGAACCGCGTAGTAAATAAATTTCTATATTTATTATGTAGGTACCCAACAGTAAAAATTGTTCCTCTAAGTAGGCCTATACCTACCTGTATCGCATATTAAAAAGTGCGTGTCACGTTGAGTCTCGGTGTGAGCTGAACCTTAATCAAAAACACTAGCACGCTACACTTTTTTATCCAGTAATTATATCTACATTTGTTATATACCTAGGTACCTATATCACAGATAATATAATACATATAACCAATAATAAAATATTGGTTTCTTCTCAATATGTAGCTACCTACAAAGCATGTTTGGCAATATTGTGTGGCAGTTATTACTAATATTAGCTAGGTACCCGATCTTCATCATAAATTTACGCCCCATATAAAACAGAGAGTAGGTACGTAAACACTAGCTTTTTATATAAATATTTAGAAAAGTATAGCAATCTAATTTAAATAAGAGGGTGATGCATTAAATCTTGACCTTAGTCAATTACATTGGGTCGTTAAAGTCGGACCCAAAACGCCATTTGTCACACCCACACGCACGCATTCGCGTCGCGTACTCCACACGCGGGCGCGGCAGAGGCCAGTGATTTCCTAGAATCCTTATTTCCGATCCGAAATACTTGGCGCGGTGATACCAGGAAATCTCGACTGCGTTATTCTGGGGCAATGCCGTGTAAAACCCGAAACACGTAGCTTTCTAGCGAGTGTGGCGAGGTGCCCCTGCGCCTCTGCCCGCCGTTATAAATAATCAGAATACGTAAAAAGAAGTCGCTGACCCTCCAATATTACACTCATCATTTCTCGTAAGTACTGAGAAGATACTTTTCTGTATCTCGTATGATAAATTATATTTTTCAGTTGATGTCTCCACGGGGACTTGGGGTATTTGAAATAAAACTGCGCAAATAGTCGTAGATATTTAAAATTTCGTTATATAATTAATGAATGAACATACTATACATCGCAACATGTAAAATTCATCAACAAACGTTCGCACAAATGACAACGTGATACAATGCAGTGAACAGTTACATATACCGACTTTTTATTTACAAATTACAACTATGAGACGGATTAGTGCTTACACGGGATCGATTACTGACAAATAAGTTTATTACACAACAGTAACAAACATCTCTATTTTAATATTCGCTGCATATAAATTAATGACTTACATATCGTTATCAATAAACAAATTACACTAATCCATCTTAAAAATATGTAGTTGACTATTGTTTGTTGTACCTAAATAGTTTAAAAAAAACATTTGCATTGACATAAAAAAATGCATGGAGTGTAAAAAAGTCACTATAAACTATAACACGTGAACATTTAAATCAGTCAGTCAAAACTTAAATAAAACTATGAAGGCAAGTATCACTAAGGACCCTTGACCACTGCGGTGTACCATTCATAACATGCTCTAACGCTCCGCTTTACTTAAAATACACAATATCTAAGATATACAACGATACGCCTCAGTGGTCAGTGGCGTCGTACTATAATAATAGTATACGCTAACAATTTTTATACAATTAAAACATCTACATTAAGTCCTATGTACCTATATACATAATTTCGTTAACAAATTCATTATAATATCAACATAGTTTTAATTCATTTTCACCGATAAGCTACCTACACAAACAGATAAACGGAATCCATTCAATCTTACCCACTATTTAAATTTCTATATCGCTTGCTTACAAGTTATCGGGCTGTTTGCACTTACCCACATTATTTATAAGAATAATAAATTTTGTAAGTAATTTTGAATATAAAGTTCGTGATTTCAGTCTTATCCTACAGCCACACCTACCTACATCAAAGGTATTAATTACCGCGTCAATTGAATGCGAAGTGTTCTCATAATTAGCACTCGCTTTCATTAGCTTGATTTGTTTTTAGTTAGTATAGAAACTACTGTTATATCGTTAGACTAAGTTGGTATTATAGTGCCTCTTTTCGCAGTTAGATTTTAGATTGTGTTGGTTTATTAAGATTGGACATGCAGCCCAAATTGTCTTGCGTCATTTGAGTTCATTAACAGCACTAAACTCACACTCAATGTAGCTATTGTATTTAGCGCATCATACTTTACGCACGGTAGGTGTGGCCCTACAATTACTATTGTCACCTAATTACAAAATCAAACAATAAGCCAATAACAAATCGTCCGACTTAATTTGCGTTGTACCTAAATGTTTAAACATTGGCGCAGTTTACGAGTGCAACACAAGCCTTTAGCTTGTAAGAAATGCAATATTACTTAATTAGTATAATATTGGCGGATTTAAAACTTAACTTTTAATTATATATGCTAAAACAATGGCATTATGTAAAGCACCCACTCATGGACAGCTACGTTATTTTTTTTTAACATAATCTCTGACGTAACTGTGCAATTTTGCCTAAATTACAAAACGTTACGATTGGAAGAGAATCGATAAAAGATAAAAATGGTTTATAAATAGATGGATACAACTCGTTTCCAAGTAAAAGGTAATAATTTAAACTGCACACAGGAGTGCTACTTTGTGAACGTGGATTTCTAAATAACGCGTTGCGCTTCAAAAAGCTATACTCGTAAATTTTCAATTCGTATCGACTCTATTCCAAAGTAGGATAAGCAATTTCCGGCTTTAAACTTAAATACTTATTTTAAATCTATAGGAAATCGCACAGAACGATAGCTTGAGGTCTGATGTATAACGGCAAGACCCGGCTTAATAAGCTACAGCGGAAACGTTGCTACAACACGACATGTTTGATACGACAATATTGACAGAACTCGAGCAGAAACTCGTCAACAAGTGAACAAAACTGTCATTTTTTTTTAAACAAACCTGTGATCCAAGAAAACACTAGAGATAAAATCTTTTGCTGGTCTTAACAACACTTCTATGACGTAACTATAACAGCAGCACAATATTACGTCCTTCTACTAAACTTATATTATTTATCTACTAATTTTCCAAGAGGACAATATGCTGAAACAAAGGAGCGACGATTTTACATGTAGAAGTTTGTTTTACTTTAGACAATCCATCAAACTATTAGGTCCTTACATATGAAATTGGCGTTTTATATGGAAAAAGCAAAAGTACTTAAAAAATATGAAATTATGTATTTAATCAATCAAACTATGTACCATTGAACTCCTTGCACTTTCGCCATTTTATAGGTAAAGTTCATTGATTCCTTTGCTGAAAAAATTGTGGGAACGAGAGTCAATAAAATCTCTGAAGGCGGTTTTGACTGCCTCATCGGAATTTATTTTTTTTCCTGGCAAGAAATTGTCTATATTCCGGAAAAAGTGGTAATCTGTTAGAGGAAGGTCCGGAGATTATGGTGGGTGTCGGAGACATTCCAATCGCAGCTCCTTTTAATTTGGCGACTATCTGTTGTGCAGTATGCGGTAAAGCGTTGTCCTGAAGCAGCAGTGAGCTACAGCAATTGACCAGTCTCGGTTGTTTAACGGCTAGTTTTGCCATCATGGTTTGTAATTGTTCACAATACAGATCTGCCGTAATCGTCTGGCCAGATCTTAGGTAGCTGTAGTGGATGACACCAGCACTGGTCCACCAGACACTTACTAGTACTTTTTTCTGAGTCAACTTTTTCTTGGGGCAGGATTTGGCCGGTTCTCTTGGGCTTAACCACTCTGATGATCGTTTCCAATTATCGTACTGGATCTATTCTTTATCACAAGTAACGATACTATTCAAAATCCCCTAGTTATTATGTCAGGTAAGTAATGTAACGCAGCCCCCGACGCGTGTTTGTTGATGTGCTTCAGTCAATTCTTGCGGTACTCATTTTTCGAGCTTTTTCACTTTTCTAATTTGTTGCAAGTGAATTAAAACTGTATTACCACTCACACAGAAGTCTGCCGCTAATTCTGACGTAGTTTACGATGGATTCGCTTCTGCGATAACTCTGAATTCTTCATTGTTAACAAGAGTCTCCGGCCGTCCACGGGGTTTATTCTATAGGTCAAAATTTCCAGAACGAAAACGTTAGAACCAAAAACGTACCGTGTTTTCTTTTGCAGTAGCTTCCGCATACACATCATTTATCCTTCGAGCTGTTTCTGCAGCGCTGGTGCCACGATGGAACTCATATTCGTAAAAAACGCGATATTTTAAGTTTTTCATATTGTGAACAGAACGATGTCAAAGAAAAAACAAATGACGCCTAAACAAATGAATCACTTAATTCTAAACATAAATGTACAAACCTAAATTTGAAATAAATTTGAATTTGAAATTCTTAACCAAACGCCAGATATTTGAGATCAAAGTGACCAGTTCGACAAAACGCCAATTTCATATGTAAGGACCTAATATTATATTTTTTTAAGTATTCCAACGGCTCAAGCGGAACTTTTATTTCAACGGAACTCGTAACCGGTCTAATTCTTACTCGTATTATAGTATACCCTATAAACTCCGTTTAAAGTTCAAACTCTAATATTACGTACACGTATTGATTATTCGAAGCATGCCGCAGTTTATAAATAACAAGATTAGTGTATAAAGGTTATAATAGGCCGCTTATTTCGTATAAGGATAATAATCTATTCAGAAGAACAGTTCACAACAATAATTAATATTATCATTGTGTAATTATAATTATTGTAATATCGTTGTATGATTTAAACAAGCCATGTGTCCAATTATTTACTTCGGTGAACCGAATAACTATAAATATTATTGTTTTCCTCTAGTTAGGAAACTTCGCAGATATACAATAAATCTATTAGATAAAAACTTCCGCTTAAAATAGATTTTCTTTTTAAAACAATTATTTTAAAGTTATAATTACATTTAAAAAGTTAAGCTTAAGCTACTAGAAAATTGACATTATTTTTTTTCTAATTTCCCATTTTTAAGTCATTAAAGAGTACGAAACGGATTACAGGTCTTACAAAAAATTCTTTAAGTACAACTTTTCCGAATTATTTAAAGTATTTTTTGTTTTCGTTAGCGTACAATGTTGAATTCCTTTATTTTCTTTTTGTAGGTGTCGCTCACTACCGTAATTCTCGCGACCATGTGACCTGACGTGTCGTAATAAAAGTTTCGTGCAATCAGAAACAACAATATTAATTGAATGATTAAATTTTTTTTATTTAAATGCGTCTTTGCCACCGATCTAAATCCTAATATAAGCAATCAAAAAGTAAAACCTGAAAGAATTAATCGGCTTAAAGTTTTCGTCTCTAATCCGTCCGCGTAACAAAATGAAGCTAACAGCTATTTCAACGGAATAACTGTCAAGAACACGCATGCCCAGCGCAGCGCATACTGATGATCAAAACAAAATGAAGTAACACATCCACATGGACCGCCATTTTACCTAATTCCCAACTACCAAATCTTGTCACGTGCCCCATGCATCATATGCGGTGGGCACGCGAATGCCCGTCAAAGGTTTAAAGCCTAAATTGTCTACGTGTTAAGCCTTTTTAGTAATATGTTTATTTTAAACGGTTTTAGTTCTTTTTATATAAGGCTACTTACAGACTCGTACAGCTTGCTTGGGTTGCTATAGTAAATCTTTTATTTTAAAAAGTTTAAAATCTTAATATTTTAAATCAGTAGGACTTACTCTCGTATTAGAAAACACCAACAATTTAGATACCTACCTATTATGTTAACATTTACAAAGATTAAAAAAAACAGTGGGTTTTTAGATTTATTTGTAAGTATTTAAAATTTTAAATATTTTTTAAAATAATTTGATGCGATACATAATATTTCTTCTGACTAAACATAAGCAATATTAACAAAACTATATGTATAACATGATGCTGAAAGATTTCGAACATGTAGTGCTAAACAATTTCAATGTCAATGCTGAGATTCTGGATACCTATTTAATAAAATTTACAAACTAAAAAATTACGTACGCTTTACGTAAGTGGTTTTTCCTAACCGCTTTTGACAGGGAACCAGCTAGATTTTGCAGAATCATACATTACCTTACCTTACTTTACTTTACAAACATTACAAATGAGCTAAAACAAAATATTATGTTTATATTTGTTTGGCATTTAATCTAATTGGTAGCTTTCTAATTACGCATAAAATCCGAACAATGTTTCAATTTCAACAGTGTGAACAACTTCTACGTATTGTGTGTGACGCACGCGTCGGACAATCACTAGCAAGGCGCAAGCGCAGCGTAAACATTTGCTGTGTTTATGCGATATCATTCACTGCTAATATAACGTAGTGTGAAATACTATGACTACGACCATATCATTTCCGATCCACTACTCAAAACCAGTCTTGACCTTAAATCCAAAGCTATGCGTTTAAAATTAAGGTTGTGCCCTGAACTTTTTAGATATAAAACAATATTTCATTTCCTTAGCTCATTTTATATAGCACCTGTCGCACAGTCATCACAAGTTCTAACAACCTACATTTCCCACACTATTTGATCCGCTAGTTGGTTGTGATTTTAAAACATCTTTTCTACTCTTATTGACATAAATAGGGGTATATAATCACTATAATCAGTAATCACAGTACCTATAGCCCTGTTTTCATTTTATTTTATTGTGACTAACACATGAATATCGTCGTATTGATTAGAAATGTTCCTTTGATTATATCTAGAACTCGATCGTCGTTCTCCGGTAGCTTTTTCTCAATTCTGGAAATGCTAATCAGCCAAACCAGTTGATAGTTTGCGGGGAACACTGTAAATGTGGCCGACCACCTTCTTAGAAACGAAAGCGAGATAGTCACTAGTGAGAAATACGATTATCGTAATAACCTCCCGGAACGAGAGCCCTTTTCCAATCTCTGTTTGTAAATAGAACTGGACTATTAAAAACTTCACGGAATACTACCGTGCGTCGAGAAAATTGAATTGTTCCCTTTAATAATTTCAAACAATGTTTCGTAGACGTCAAATTAATCGTATCCTTGTTTTTTGTACAAATAAATACATTCTGATCCGTTAAAAATTTGAATAAAAATATCAATCTCCATTTCATTTTTTATAATAATATTATTTACTTAAATTTTCGATTTAAAATTTGATTTTTAATAATAATAATTTACCTACATTTGCAAATTCTATATTTAAAATAAGTATATTAATCGATAGTAAATCCCCAATGTACCAACCATTAGTAGTATTTTACCACGTTTACGGTAACGTTTCTGACGTCATTCTGCACCGACGCAATCGTGACGTCAGAAACGTCTAATGAAACGATAATCCGGAATTAATTACTTTGTTACGTTACTTTCAAATACCCTCCAAAACTTTTCTTCGTATCTTGTTATGTTATGACGTCATCGATATAAACGTCGCATGTTTACGGGGTACATTTTGATGACACGCGATATAACAATCAGTAGTACAACATTAATCTACCTATCCTCATTAGAAGAAGGAAAACATTTTACGACAGATTAATTGCACTAATTACAAATCAACATCAACTAGATACTAGCAATTTACAAGGAAAACGTTTCCGAAATCGTGACTATTTTACACTGCTAGTTATCCGACACTCCGACACTGCACAGATTTTGTAAACATAGCTATCTAGAATTGAGGAAAATCTTAGAAATCGAGGCTAGCACTAGTAATAAACAATCTTTTTAAATAATCTGCGGCTTTTTGTTTCATGATTAAAACATGAATACACATTGACGAAAATTTGACCGTTCTAGGTATTCGGAAACGGTCGAAATAAAGGTCTGGCATTAATCGATTCAGAATGATATGTACCACCCGTTTCTGAGAAGGTATGAAGATTAGAGTTACATAAAAACCTAATACGGAATGACCATAAATATACCTATTATACAAGCAACAATCGATAACGAGTTTTCGGAGAACAAATTAATGTGTTTTTACTTAGAACATACAGATGGCAGTACCAGGAAAATTATCTCGACAGAAACCCTTAATTGGAGGCCGGAGAATAAATAATATGTAAAAATGCATTTGGATTACAACAAGTAGCTATTTAATTTTTTTTTGTCAAAACCTGCCAATAATTTATTACCTAATGTTTTTGAATGAAATTTTAAATTTGATTTGCTTAAAACAATTCCGATATCAACGTATACGTAAACAAAAATCTTATACATACAATTTTAAAATACTCTGTACACTGCGTTATACAACTAAAAATATTATTTCCATCTTTCCTCGAGCACAGAGCTCAGAGCGTCGCTGGAGAAAACAATTTCATTTGCGCCCGTGAACTCAAAGGACTTGCAGTTACTTAATAAAGTCGCGCGTGTATTTCTGTACTCATTTTATTTAAAGAATGATATTACCCCGCGAGTTGAGACCGTGATTGAAAACATTGCGAGAAGGATGGCGCTTTAGACTGTGTAATGAATGATGCACAGCAACTTTGATAAAAATATATTATTATTTCCGGTAACTGCTGCCAACTTTCAGTTCACAAAGGTTGATAATGTAAAATTTTTATGTTTTTAAAATCGTAAACTTACTCTAGCAAAACACCATTCATTGCCTGTGGGTAAAACTAAAAAATAAGTTATTCCTTAGTACCAATCGATATTTCTATTTGCTCAAAGTAAGTCACATTTCTAAAACCATACGGAGAACCCGAATAATTATATTATTAGTATAGTAAGAATATTAAAATCTCGTTCCTGTAGTATCCAGTCCCCCTGTTACTCCCAATCGTCTTCGCTGGAAGACCTCTGCGGCGAGGAGAGGTCAGGCTCCGGAATAACACTAGCAAGAGTATGGAGAACTGAACCTCCTCTCTCAGCTCCGGAAATTCCTCGCCGACGCATCAACAACTTCGCATGAAGGTCCGCCATTAGATCACCACCGCTCGCTGTTTGATTTCCCTGGGGACAAAATGTTACAGTTAGATAAGTCTGTTATTTTAATGGAGACCTTGATACGTTCTGTGAATTGGCACAAGGGAGAAGTCTTGCCACATTGGTGGTTCCGGTGTTAAGTGCAATTTTTTTTTGCTCAATAAAGCACAAATTCATGAAAAGTATTTATATAGGCGTATTCGATGTGGGAGGAGCCTTGCAGTCACCAACCCGCCTGCGTCTCAGCGTAAATGATGACTAACGATAATAATTTTACGTAAGAACAGAGTCCTGTAAAAAAGACTTTTACCCAAAATACTTTCTTGTTATACTTAATGCCATTTCTGTAAATATTTATTTACAAAAAATAATATATTTTTGGTAAAAGCTTACTGAACGACAAACGGATTCGGCTGAAACCCGGCACAAAAGCAGATTACGTACCGGATTAAAACATCATGGCTATATTTTATTCCGAAATAATGCGAACTAAGTCGCGGGTAGACGCTATTTTTAACGGAAAATAAAAAGGACTCGTATATCTATAGATATACTAAACTGTAATAATGAAGGTATTTGTATCACTTTGATCTCCATTAATTTGAAACCTTGTTATACATATAGGTGAAGGTGTGTCACTTCGGAGAATTGTAACCAAAATGTGTCAGTAGGTAATTAACGACATCTAAAAAGTATTTAGGAGCTTTAACAATTGCGAACCAGGGCAAGCGTTCTAAATAGAAAGAGCTTAATAAAATGTACGTCACCCCTCTGGGAATGAATTTATATTAGCTTTATAAGTTTCTTTCTCTCTTTCATGCCAGCTTAGCGCAAAAAATGTGATAAAAAACCAGAGTAAATAATTTGTTTCTTATAATTTACAAGTGGATGCTAGATAGCAGGAAATAATAGTCTGTAACTAAGAGACGGAACATGTGGACAGGTTCATCGAATCGGCCACAATTTGGCCAATTGTCAGGGCGCCTGTGGGCGATGATGCCAATAACCTCGCTCACTTCACAGGCAAGCCTAAGCGGCGATGCCATACAATAAAACTGATACGATGCTCAACATGCTATAGATAATAGAACAGTGCTCTGTATGGTTGCTTGTCTGTCAGTCTCTCGGAAATTCCGCAGTTATTTAATCTTGATTAAAACAAGTGACTGGAGACTTCGATTCTGAGGATTTTGTTTCTTTTACGTCACAAAAAGCTTCACTGTTTCATCATATCTCATAAACAAACATATTTCGCAATTCGAATAACTGGTACGCAGTAAACTAATCATTAATTAAAATTACTGCTAATTTACGTGAGGTTGTACTCAATACAGTACATACAATAGAAGAGATACTTCTAACGTTTACACGAGTCAAATTATAATAGACCATTATTTTGTTTTAATAATGAACTATAATTACTTGTATAAATTAGTTTCTTGAAACCGTATTATACATAATAATGGTATAACAGACATTATAAAATAAGGAAACCACCTCTGAGATTTTCGCGTTCCGTTAAGCAAATATTTCAACTAAAAAGCAAATTCGAATGTATGTATAATGTATGGCGGTTACAGGGTATCGGTAATAGAAACCCAGTATATAAAAATACACATTTTTCTTCCAGTAAAAGTAGTAATCGTTTTACTGTAGGTACATATACATTTCTATATAGATAGGTATACATTTCCAGTATGAACTAACGTCACATCGTACAGGATCTTCATACAACAAGATATCAGATTATGCTGGAAATGTATTGCTTGTAAATGTGCTGTAAATACGATAATGAGGGGGTCCTCTAATTAGTGTAATAAAATCATCGCATTCGATTTAAGACGACCAGTAGCCTATTGTCATTTTAGTATAATTTCATTTGTTGATAACACGGAACTGACAATGCGCATGATTGCTTTACGAAGAACCGGAGTATCTATTAAATAAACTTATCAGCAGTACCAAGTAAAGGTCAATGGCACGCACTTGTCATTCTAGTACCAGAAAATGTTTTTACTATTGATAAGACTGTTTTTTTTATTTAATTAACTCACTATCTGTGGTCATTTGTGGTAGTGCAGTAGGTGGTCAGTAGTCATAGAATGTGCCATAAATTAGTTAACATTTAAAATAATGTTTAAAAAAGTATAATACGTTTCGTACAAATATTATTACTAGACAGCCCATGAACTGTAAATTATAGAAAAAACAAAATAGTGGAATGACCTTTATCTGGAATTCGACTTTCTTTTAAGGGTCACGAAATTATTGAATATTCTGCGATACTAGTCCGTGCGTGACCTGAGATTGTTTATTAGATATGAAATTCAGATATGTCTCGTCAAATATCTGTTCTAAACCTATGATCGAACTTTTGCACACAAAAATAGTTTTCCTATTGTGTCTCATTTCTCCACCTTTAATGACTTAATTGATTAGGCGACACTGGCTTAACGTACACACGTTTAGAAGAGCCAAAGATAACTTGGTACTATTAGATGTACACGAAATATCTTAAAATCTGTTTTCTGGATAAATTTATTCCGCCACCGTTAGAGACTCATTAGGAATCTTACTGTGACTGTAGCCAGAAAAGTGCACTACGCATAAAACTGCAATTGGATACTTTGACATTGAATAGTTACGCATAAAACGTATTCCAAGCGAAATAAGAGTCGATTAATAATGAAGAAATCAGTATTTTAGGAATAATGTTTTACACAAAACTTGAATTGCAGCCTAGTGCAAATTTGACAATTAATCATAATGCAAGGCGGAGATCGATCGTCTACAAAAGAAGCCAATCCCTACAATACTAGGGAATAAGGCTAGGAGGATAATGATGCGTTCCTCCACGTTTCGATACCGGTTTTGGCAAGATTAAGTAGAAAAGGCAAAAATAAAATAGTTCAGTAAGTACCATTTTATTTTGAAGCCATTGCTGAGCTTTTGTATAATCAATAAAAAAAAGTTAGACGAATTTTGAAAAATAGGCGACCTCAAATTAGATTTTTAACGTTAATTTTCTTATTTATGGGCCCACCTGCAGGGGCGGGACTACCATATAAGCCGAAAAGCCTGGCATGCCCTAGAAAATAACCAACAAAAGTATCACGTCATAATAAATTACGTACCATTATATGAATAATATGACATTTTAAATCTCGCGCCACTTTTCAATTATGCAGAGAGCGCGATCTCGTTTAAACTTTAAATCTATGGAAAGTGTTCCGTGCGTGATACGGAACGTATCGCACGTTTTGACAATCCCTTCAATCGCTTCACTCACTGTCATTTTGCCTGACACGGTGCGAAGTTAAAGGTACGGTGCGCAGCCTGCTATATTGCTCTCGCTCGCACTTGTTGAATGTAAATGAGGGATGTGGTGGATTTTTTCTTGAATGTAAGTGCATTGGAATCATAGATGTCATTTGAGTACTAAAATCATGAAATGTACCGACAAAATAAGCCTGGATTAGCTGCTTTTTTTTTAAATGTTTGTTGCGTGCGGTGACGTTTATGTTTAAATGTATGAATGAAGTATGTAAATAAACAAGATTTTTAGTTTGCGCGGAATACTGAATGGAGTGCTTTTTTGATAATTTGACTTTGTTGTTTAGAGAAATTGTAATGGTTATAATAGTAGTGCAGTATGATGTGTTTAGTGGAAATACAATCTTGAAAAGCGTTTAATAGTTGAGTTTGTTTAAGTTAATATTCATTACATATAAATAATGAATTTCAATTGGCGTAAATGGTTCGCCCCTAAAACGACGCTTTATAAGTATGTGCAAGTTTTATTAGATTGCAGAAAGGTAAATACTTTGAATTTTGCTAAAAAGAAATTTGTGGATTGTCGGTTGTTCTCATTTGAACAAATTATTTTGTTGATGTTGCATTTTTATCGTGAATGACAAGAAAATCCTTCAGACTAGTTGCCATAAAACGACACCACACAGGCATCTCAATATGTAAAAAAATTTAGCCGCTCTTATTACTTTTCCAATTCTCGTTAGTTATGTATGTGATAGGATCTCAAAGAAGGTATGTACCTATAATGTTTACGTTGACCATAACATTGCATTGTAGTAATAGTATGATAATTCAAACATACTTAAAATCAAGTCAAATGCAACAACATCTATTTAAGGTAATTTTTATCAAAAAAAATTGTAGTAAATAATTCCTATAGAATATCGATGAGAGATGGAGTGGAGTGGAGTGGAACCTTACTGGGTGGTATTAAAGTTCTGCATAATTTCAAGAGATGGCGCTTTTTACAAATTATTTACTTTTCAGTGCTTTTTTACTTTGGTTGTGTTTTTTAATACTTCATTCATAAGTACCTAAACCTTGAAAACAATGATGGGCATGCCTTGCTATTTGGGCCTAGGCACGCCACTGCCCACCAGTACCTATAAAGGTCGTGAATTAAAGGTCGGAATAAATACATATCGAATCTACAAAATTTCCTCGTTTCGACGATGTTTATCACACTGTTATAGAAACAAATAATTCTGTTTATTGGAGCGGTCAAACAAAATGTTGTGAACAAAAAGCCTGTCCCCGCAAACACGTCACATTAAGCCTTGTATTGTTGTTTACGAATCGTCTATTTCTCAGTAAGATGTACGGAAAACATTTAGTTAAGTATGTCAATTATACTTACATGAAAAATAGATACTACCTACTCTTTTAATCGTATAAATGATCACATCCTCCATAATCATTTTAATTTTTATAGGTAGGTATTATACCTACATATTTAACATAAAGAGATAAACAACCTGAATGCCTTATATGGAAATAAAATGGGAAATCTAGAAGAGAAGTTACCGATATGTACTACGTGATATCTAGAAGGTTCTCGATTAATATACACTCATAACTATAACAATTTTTAAACTTCCGACACAGCAAATCCTCCAATTTTTTAGCTAAGAACCAGCAATCATCAATCAAGTTACAAAATCAAATAAAAAAAGAACTAAATCAAAATCGATCCACCCGTTTTGGAAGCTACGATACTACAGACAAGACACATCGTTACACAGACACGTCAAACTTATATCACCCCTCTTTTTTTTTAGATGGGGGTTAAAAATAAGAAGCCATCTAACATGTATACATCCAAAGTGTGGAAGTGGTCCGTCTGCACCATTACGCCAGCCAGCCGGAGCAAGCACTGACAGATATATTATGACCTTATCTCTCATTACCTTAACGGAGAACTGTTCGTGGAAACCATCTCCTTTCTCGTAGCATTGTCAACCTTGCAGGGATATTTTACGAGGAAAAAATTCATGAGCGAAATGTGCTGAATACATTGGTGATGTTGGCAACACAGTTACACATGCTTATATCCTGGACAATGTAAATGAGTAGAAAACATAATTGCGTTAAAATGTAGACGTGGATAAAAATAAAGACAAGATCCTTGGCTACACAAATTTAAAAGTACCTAACAAAATGTCATTGGCTGCACAATTTTGTTTTTTATTTTAATGGTTTTAATTTATTTATGCTGTACTATTTATCTAGGATATTTCATTTAACCAACCGCAATAAAATAGAAAATAGTATAGGTATAAATAAATTATTATAAATAAATAATATCAATAGTTCAGATTGTCACTGATAAAAATTTTTCCTTAACGTTGATTTTACATATTTTATAAATGCACATAGGTTATCAATACAGTAGCAGGGGTTTTCCCTAAATGTAATCACTAAATATAAACAAAAATGTGAAGTAGTTATTATGAACCACTGTCTAGAATCTGAAAATTCTGGCAACGAATAAATATGAAAGCTAAACACTCCAAGGGTAACAACCACATTATGTTGCAAAAATAAAAAAAGTGTGTCTCTGACTACGGATTTTATTTTGCAAACGTGATATGTTGTGTAACACATTTAACGCGATTTGAATATGGAACGAACATACAAAGTGAATTCTATACGATCAGCTATTTGTGTTGAGAGCTGTAGGGGGAAGCCGCGACCAATCGCGCATTGTATGTGACACAGCGTAGAGTACTTGCGTTCCGACAACTCTGCGACCGAATTCAAGCAGTGATCTGTTCTCCATTGTCCGGAGACTATGCACGGAGATACAGCGTGTACTTTTTATGTTAGGATGAAACGTTTTATTTATCAAATCCATTACTACAAGCCGCGTTCCATGCAAAAGATATATTACAGGTGTTTTGGACTAATCGATGACGCTGCATCGATTTCTACGCTATAATTAGTTTGTGTTGTCATGTCTAAGTGCTTCTTCTTTACGAAAACCTTTCTTTTGGCCTTCACATCTTTACAGACTATATATTATAATATCTAAGGCGCGTACCTATGTTTAGCTGACTCGCATTGTTCTCACATAACATCTCAGAACAATGTATCCAAAAATATTGTAAGCCATTATTTAAAAGAGCAACCATGGAGTTTCTTTCGTTTCGTTTCGTTTACCAGATTCTTCTCCATGAGGGGTAGGCTGCCCTTGGAACTGGCAACTAGAGTCACTCTTATAATAATATTAGAATTATGACTATTCATAAGTGCCTAAAACTGGTCTACATGAATAAAAATATTTTGATTTTGATTAATTATTTATAAGAATCAAGTGTGTGTCATTACCAAAAACTTAAAACGGCCGCAAAAGCTTTTGGACATAAATGTTTAAAAGAAGTTTTGGAATTTTATTCATTACAACCCAAAATTTTGCTTAGCGACATTGTTCAAAATTACATTCAACTTCATAACAATATTTCAAACCACAATGACTACATTATTATGATACTAAAAACCACCCACAAGAATGAAATCAGAGAATCAAAGGCTTTTTTAATATTTTCTGAAATCACCACATATCATACGAACCTCTGTGAAATAACCCAAAAAGGTATTATAAAACCCACGTTTTTTCTTCAAGCTGTATAAGCAGAATAAGGACCAATTTGTATTGTATAAATCCTTATAAGTAAAATATAAAAGGGTATTATAAGTCCAATACGGAGTACCGACGTTGTTCATAGCTCGCCTAGAGCGTGGCAAATCAAACATTTGAAATGTGGCGTATAATTTAACTGGCCCGAGAATGCAGTCCGCCCGACCACAGCGGAATTATGTCGACCAGTTTAATAAGATTATAATAAAGCATTCGTTGTATTTGGTGCTATGACTGAGAAAATATTGTATCTGTAGATGACGCCTATGAGTTAGGAACAAACCAGCGTTTTGATCCCAAATAGCTTTGACCAGATGCCCTGACAAGCTCTTTAAAAACTTTTTGGGCTCCTGAAGCCCACAAAGTCCTAGAGTCTCGACCCCAAAAGGCTCAAATAAGTAGCCGCTGGCAGGCGGACTGTACCGCACTGTTCTCTTTTAAATTTATTTTTAGTTTCAAGTAATAAAGAAGGTATATTAAACTTAAATAAAGCTAAAGCATCAATCTAAATCTAAAATTCAAGTTTGCAATATGCCTATAAACTAGAAACGAATGTTTTTTTTTTAGCAAAAAGGTTCCTAAAGTATTTTTTAACGGCCCATTTTTAATCTTCAACGAAATCGAAGGGGTGCTATGTAAAGTTTGACGTGTGTATCTCTGAGTCTGTGGTATCGTAGCTCCTAAACGGATGAACCAATTTTGTTTTTTTTTATTTGATTGAGATTTAAAAAACAAAAGAATTTAGTTTATTTTTGTGTCGGAGGTTTTTTATATCTCAAAGATATTCAAAGCTTTCACAGCAAGTTTAATTTGGATGTCTTTGATACATATACATCTAAAAGATCTGAATGATTAAAACATTTTAAACATTTCTAAATTAGACAGATACAGGACAGATATCTTCTAGTCTAGACAAATCGATCCGACATAGATACCAATCTCTATATCAATAGAACTTTAACGAGGATAAAATACTTTAGATCTGATAGTTTAGAACTTTAGATTCTTAGAAATCCTTACGACATTGACCGATCTTCATTCTCTATAAAGATCTTTGGCGCCCACTGTAGATCATAGAGAGCTAATAATAACAAAAAGATCTTAAAATACCTATAATTGAACATTTGTCATGACATGAAGCGCCAACTGGCAACCGCTAATGTAAACTCGTTTAATTAGAGCGAACAAGTCCTAGATAGCTTTTGTACTATAGAGAAGTCTAACATTTATGTCTTATTTTACTATAGGTTTATGGTCCTATTAGACGAGATGCCCATTGCCAATGGGATGAAGACCAAGGAACATAAATGTCAATAAAAATCTTTTCTATCCAGGATCATTTGTGGAGGTTTTATTATGAGGATCGAGATGATGACTTTTAAATCTCGCTTTGCAACCCAAGTTTACAATCCATCATAGAAAACATCTCAAGTCATATTATGAGACTGTAGTTGTGTAATTTGAAAGAAACTTTTTCTGCCAATAACCGAATTATTTCACCAGTATTAGGTGTATATGTTTAGAGTAATTATATTCAGATTAAATGTGTTACCAGTCCTTCCCCTAATCAAAAAGTACTGTTATTATCGTTAGCACATCTCGCGTCATTACCGCTCGGAGCTCCTATTACGGAGCAACAAAAAATCCCGAACGATACATAATTGATAACACAAAAACTTGGTACTTAGAAATCAGCTATTCTTCTAGGAACCTGTCCATATGTAAGACATGGGTATTATATGCATTACTGTACCTAGTACGGACGGGAGCTTTACAAAAAGTATTTATTAATCGAGTTAGTCATCCGTACAAACCGAGCTTAGCGCTAAATGTCAACAAGTACAAAGTGACATAACACTATAACAACCCTTGATAAATCCTCAACGGAATTGAAGCAAACGAGTGTTTTATGTAATACTCGTCCATTAGTTTGTCCTTGTCCCTTTGATAATAAACTTTAACGTCCATTCAGAACCCACTCGTTCATAATAAATTCTGAGCGTTGGGATGCTCTCGGAATGATGATAAGCGCGTCCGTTAGTTGGAAACTACCAGTAAAACATGGGTACGATAGAAGTGGTCAAACTTCAATTCTAAAACGCGAGCTGATACTTTAGTTGAACATCAGTCGAACAAACTGTTGCAGAATAAGGTATTATGAAATGTTGACTTACGCACAATCTCCACCGCACACAAGTCAAATATTACTTAATGGTTACTAACAGATTTAGCATTCTTATAATGGCGGACGGTATTGGCAAATATGTGTCGCTGTGGGCATAGGAATATTTTGATGTTTCCGAGAAAAATATTACGGTCATACGCATAAAGTTACACGTTCGTTTTATACTGGCTAATAGACATTAAATGAATATGTAATTTTATCTTGTTCGTTTAAGTTTTTAGCTCTCTGTATTGCTTTATGGGTTGTTTTTATTTCAAATTAATCATTTAGAATTATCTTCATCGTTATCCGTGTGTCTGCTTTGACTAAAATATTAAATTATCACAGTCATTTCGGTCATTACATAACAGTCAGAGACAAAAAAATACCCGATTCTCAGAATGAATGGGCGAAACAAAAAATATAGAACACATCGCGGCTGTTCCGCATTCTCTTTAAAAACAGTAGCTTCAGAGATTTAAGGTCCAATTTGAATATACGGACAAACCACATGGAGGCAAGAGATGCATACATGCATGCGTTCACTGGAAGCATACACAATGTTAGCTGGAAACGCACAACAAAGTAGAATGATGAGAAGCGCTGATTCCGTTAAACTGTAAGACGATCGATACCACACGACGCGGGCTAAATAAATGTTTGGGAAGACATTTTATTGCTGTCTTTGTATCCTCAGAGTTTGACATAACGGCTTCAACCGAACTTCAAAAGCCTACAACAATGCGATTAGTGACGCCCGTCAAAGTGGTCGCTGTTGTGAGAGGCCTATGCCTCTCGAACATTGTAATTAGGCTTTGAAATTTGTTTTTGTCCCCTAACTATGTAGCGAACAGACCACCTCAAATATCTTGGCGTAGAATATGAATTTAGTACTCGTTGTTTTGTTGAAATTTAAATTGCATTGAAATTCCCCGAACTTTAAAGATATACTAGGATATATACTGGAGACTGACAGATTTATGAAAATGGTATTTGCTTTTAAGCGAGAAATTTATTAGAAGACTGAAATACTTGTACCTATTTGTATGGAAGATTACCTACACCAGATACAATTTTCTAAGTACCTGTACCTGTAACAATCAAGTCATAAAAAACCCTCATCATGATGCTCGACACCTATCAACCTGTCAATACTACAGTAGCGACCTATAAATTACATCTATTGTCACGTACAGATGACAACAATAGTGAAAATGCTAAAATCATATTTACCTTTTGAGCAGTGTCGTGGCTAGTACCTAACTGTACAAGCGCAACAACCTTTTTAAAGATTTCATTGAAATAAAATAAAAATTACGTGATTTTGTTTATTGCACATGAAGTAGCATTTGTGCATTTGTATTTAAGAGCTTTGGCCGGGCTCCGGAAAAATGCATAGTAGAAATGTAAAAAAGAATTCCTTCCATGCTTTTGAGCTATTCATTTCATAAATACAGCCGATCAGGCATTTCGCGAATGACAAAATAAACCGCAAACCAATAAAGACTTTCGTTTTTTTTATACTTTAGTGGTCATACATGCTTTAGCTATGTTGAATTTGAACGTTTTATCCTAGAAAATAGAGTGACACGAAATCGATTTTATCAACCGACTGGACGGTTTGAAGAAAAATTTGAAGCAAAGTTTCGGGCTTCAAGTTTATAATAAGTATAAAATAAATTATTAAAGACCATAAGTTTAATTTGAGATTTTATTAAATAGGTATAATTGTCGACGGTAATAGCAATGTAATGGCAATAATAAATAGTATCAAAACAGCTCACGTTATTATCAGCTTTGACTCATTAGGGAAAAAACGATTACATGCCCAATTAAAACAGTTTTTTTTGGATCGGTAAATCGCATCGATATTCTCAGAAATCCAGAAATTATCAATCAATTCAGATTCAATGTTATAAAGGGAAAGTCAACAGTGTAAAAAATATGCAGATTGTGTACGAAAAATGAATCATGCATGATTCAAATGTAATGAAGACTGGAATGCGAAACAACATTGTTTATAAAATATGTTTATTAAATATTGATAATAAAAATAAACAATCAAAAAATTAAACCGATAACACAAAAACGTTTTTAGAGGAAAAATTTTGCCTTAAGAAAACGTTAGTTTTTGGAGTCGGTGTAAAGGCTTAGGATGAGGCCATTGAATCTGGAACCGTGTTTAGCTTAGCACAGACTAACGTAACTAACTAACGTTTTTGTGATATTTATAGCTTTTCAGTGTTTGAAGCTTGAAATATTTTTTTTAGTGTCACATTAATATCCAAGGAGGCCAACCCCTCTCCCCATTTTTTCGGGATTCTGTTATTAACAACACTCATGTGAAATTAATTGTTACATGATGTTTGCTGTCATCCCATCCCATCACATCCCATGTCATGTCATCTGTTTTACGTCTTCGAACTTAATTATCGTGACATGATTTATACAATATTAAAATAACCCCCTTGAAGGTACTATTATACTCTACTGATAAAAAAGAATTATCAAAATCGAATGGCCCTGTAAAAAGATATGCGTGATAATTCATAAAAAGTAAATAAAAATACGTGTCGAACTGAGAACGGTTCTTTCGTCCGTTAATATTAAGTTTAAATTATTCGTAAGTTAATAGATCATTTTTTTTGCATCGAACTTAAGTGACATCTCACATCTTCGTATAAATAGCCTGTATTTAAAACGCCAAACTGACGATTTAGATAATTCAGACAGTTAGCTGATAAATATGGCGGACATGGTGATCCGGGTAGATGCCGCTAGAATACGGGCTTGAACAATGTCGCATCTGTGATTTAACTACGATGGCCTAAATAACTGTGTTTAGTATGCAGGAATTTGTTATCTCATTTATCACAAGACCAACCAACATCATAGAAAGAGAAGATATTACGTTTCACCACGACTCTTTTAACCCTTTCCGGGACTGTGAAAAAACACAGTAGAAGTGCTAACTGTTCACTGGTTTTTCAGAGTGGTACTGGTGACCCTAGAAGCTGTCAATTTTCTATTGCTTTCTTGGTTGATTTATTATATTTAGATTTCGATTTATAATTAATTTAGTTAATTTGTTTTTTATTTTAAACATATATTTCATAATAATCAATACCTGAATAATAATGAATCATTTTCATATTCATTAGTAACTGTCATATACTCAGTACATTGATGATGTAGATTGTACCTATGAGGCACCTAATTATAACGTATGTCTAAATAAAATTGTTAATAAATAAAATTTAGGCAATATTTTCGCACGCCTACTGAAATGCAAAAAATCACATCATGACCTGCTGTTATACTCTCGTAAACAATCGTTCGAGTAGACAAGTACACGAAGAACTATGAGAAATCTTTCAGGCAAAATAACCAACTAAAGAATACAGAATAATGAATATAAAATATTTAACTTGCTAACGTTGCAACTATCTAAGTATTCGCAAAGTTATGTAAAGTAAACATTGCAGCTCTAGGAAAATCACACAGAAGAAATAACAAAACTATAATTATTCTGTAATAATAATATTACAGAATATAGTTCAGTTTATACTGTTTGGTTGTTAGTTTATATTTATATTGTACTGTAATAATAATATTACAGAATATAGTTTAGTTACTATATTGTTCCGTAATAACAATCTTACAGAATATAGTTTAGTTACTATATTGTTCCGTAATAACAATCTTACAGAATATAGTTTAGTTACTATATTGTTCTGTAATAACAATCTTACAGAATATAGTTTAGTTACTATATTGTTCTGTAATAATAATATTACAGAATATAGTTTAGTTACTATATTGTTCCGTAATAACAATCTTACAGAATATAGTTTAGTTACTATATTGTTCTGTAATAATAATATTACAGAATATAGTTTAGTTACTATATTGTTCTGTAATAATAATATTACAGAAATAAAGTAGATTCAGCTCTAATTGCCTTCTTAAGGTCCTGTATGGGGCAATGGATGACAGTACTTCGCTATCCAGGATGTGGGCAGATCCTTGGAAACGGTGAACCGATTAAGATACAACGGGGTATATTTCAGGGTGATAGTCTCAGTCCGTTGTGGTTCTGTTTGGCCCTGAATCCTCTCAGCACTTTGTTGGAGGAGTCAGGGCTGGGCTTTCGGTTGAGAAGAGGAGGTCGGATTATATCTCACCTCCTTTACATGGATGATTTAAAATTACTTGCCCCCAACAATTCACATTTGATAAAGTTACTGAAAGTTACAGAAAATTTTAGTAACGCTATCAAAATGGAATTTGGTGTGGACAAGTGTGCAGTCATGCATGTGATACGAGGTGAGATAATGGAATCCGAAGGAATTCAACTCTCGGATTCCATTCACCTTCGACCGCTCTCTTCAACCGAGACTTACAAATATTTGGGTATGTCGGAATCATTGGGTATCAGTCAGGCTGACATGAAGCAATCATTGAGGGATCGCTTCTTTGGACGCCTGACAAAGGTTTTTAAAAGCTTTTTGTCAGGTGGAAATAAGGTGCGGGCCTTCAATGGTTGGGTTATGCCAGTTCTGATGTATTCGTTCGGCATACTCAAGTGGACTCAGACTGAGCTAGATGCCTTGGATAGACGAGTCCGCACACTGTTGACTTCATCCCGGTTGCATCATCCTCGATCGTCGGTAATGAGATTGTACATCCCGCGAAAGTGTGGGGGTCGAGGCTTTCTTAATGCTAAGACCCTCCATAATCGTGAGGTGTGCAATCTCAGAGAGTTTTTTCTTAAGGCCGACGGAGGGATGCATCGGGATGTTGTCACGGTTGATAAGGGACTTACCCCGTTGCATCTGGCTAAAGAGAATTGGCGTATGCCTGTAATATTGGATACAAAGGATCGCATGGAGGTATGGCAAAGCAAGGAGCTCCATGGGCGCTATTATCGGGCCCTTCACGATCCCGATGTAAATTTCCTAGCGTCCGTGGCCTAGCTACGTTCTGGTGACCTATTTGGGGAAACCGAAGGTTTTGTTTGTGCAATTATGGACGAAGTTATCATGACGAATAACTATCGGAAATATATTGTGAAGGATGGCACAGTGGACATATGTCGGGCATGTCACTGTCCGGGAGAGTCTATCCGTCACATAGTTTCTGGTTGTTCTCGTCTTGCTAATGGAGAGTATTTGCACAGGCACAACCTGGTGGCTAGAATAATTCACCAGCAACTTGCTTTGAGATACCATCTTGTGGATTCAGAGGTACCATATTACCGGTATACACCCGACCCAGTTCTCGAAAATGGTCTTACCACTTTGTACTGGGATCGGTCTATCATCACTGACAGGACTGTTATTGCTAATAAGCCTGATATAGTGGTGATAGATCGAGCAGAGCGCCGCGCAGTGATTGTTGATGTCACCATCCCGCATGACGGGAACCTCGTAAAGGCCGAGAAAGATAAACAAATAAAATATCTAGATTTGGCCCGCGAGGTTGTCGACATGTGGGATGTGGACTCAGCTGTCATTGTGCCGATAGTCGTTTCAGTCCATGGTTTAATACCCAAGAGCCTCGATCAACACCTTAAGAGGCTCTCGTTAGATGGCTGGATAAAGGGCTTGGTGCAGAGGGCGGTACTCCTGGACACGGCTCGCATTGTCAGGAGGTTCCTTTCTCTGGAGCCCTGACCGCCGGTAGCTTGGACCCTGTTCCCGATACCGGTGGGCTACTATATTTTATATTTTTAAATGTATATTTTTTTTTTTTTTTATATATATTTAAAAATGTATTTTATATGTATAGAAAATAAATGAATGATATTACAGAATATAGTTTAGTTACTATATTGTTCTGTAATAACAATATTACAGAATATAGTTTAGTTACTATATTGTTCTGTAATAACAATATTACAGAATATAGTTTAGTTACTATATTGTTCTGTAATAACAATATTACAGAATATAGTTTAGTTACTATATTGTTCTGTAATAACAATCTTACAGAATATAGTTTAGTTACTATATTGTTCTGTAATAACAATCTTACAGAATATAGTTTAGTTACTATATTGTTCTGTAATAACAATCTTACAGAATATAGTTTAGTTACTATATTGTTCTGTAATAATAATATTACAGAATATAGTTTAGTTACTATATTGTTCCGTAATAACAATCTTACAGAATATAGTTTAGTTACTATATTGTTCTGTAATAATAATATTACAGAATATAGTTTAGTTACTATATTGTTCTGTAATAACAATATTACAGAATATAGTTTAGTTACTATATTGTTCTGTAATAACAATATTACAGAATATAGTTTAGTTACTATATTGTTCTGTAATAACAATATTACAGAATATGGTTTACTTCTGTGAGATTTTCCTAGAGCTGCAACTGTTTACTGTTCAGCTGTACGTAATCGCGAGTCGAGTACTTTGGGACCATTCGCTTCGGACTACACTTATTGACAGTTTCATTAACTTCTGCTTTGGTTTCTGCTTTCATATTAGGTTAGTTATATTAGAAATTCCAAGAGCTTTCCACAGTGTGCGTATAGTTTTTATATGTATATAACTAGCGCTTCAGCCGCGACTTCAACAGCATGGATTTTTTATTCTCTATTTTACCTGCTGAGAGGAGCCTTTAGGCGCGGTAGGTCCAATATTTAATAGAAAGTCACAACTCAGTTTTTCCTGCAAGTGGTCCATCTATAAAATCTAAATTAAAAGTTTAAATATATAGAAATGAAGCAGGTAGGTATAGTTATAAATAATAAATTATACATTTTTAAAAATACGTTATAAATAATAAACCAATACGTTGCTAATCAGTTGAATTGAACCGATTCCAACTAAAAATGTACGTGAATGTTTTCATCATAATTATATCCGAAATGTTTACATTCGCAAAAACAGTTGGTTCATTCACAAAACAGTGTTTGCACACGCTTCCGCAATTGCGCGTTAAATTTTCACTAGCCAACGGAATTCCATGAGGATTCAAAGTTCCGCAACAAATATGCGCATAATCTGTGGATGTCATAAAAAAAATGTGGAAAAAAAATAGTAAACAATGCATTAACCACGTGGAGACGCGCACAATAGGTGCTGATACCATTATCGTTACGTTATCAAGCTCTATAATGGGCTTTCTTAGAAGCGAAGCAGGCTGGCGCACAATTATCGTTGGTTCTGTGAACCGTCCGTCTGTGCTCGTAATTATGTGGGTGTACCGACTACCAAGGTTTCGTTGTTTTACGAACAAAAATTGAACAGCTATAGATAGTTTTAAGATAAGAAAACAATAGATTAGTTGGAAACGTGTGTAGAGCGAAGAGTCGACGGGATATCCTAGATATCTAAAACGTTAAAATTACTATGATAAATTATCTATAGTAATAATACAGTTGAAGTGTTAGTGACCTATACTTGAACGTTCTAATTTCAGGAATGAGTCTGTTTAAAAAAATAATTTCGCGATAGATAATCCCGTATCAGTTATCCCGGGGACATATGGGATAATTTAATTTTACGCGAAACAAGTCGTGGGCGACAGCTAGTATATTATAAATACACTGTCATCAAAGGATATATACTATTACTACGTACTGTCATGTCATGGCGTAGACTGCATGAGGAAAGGACGTTGGTTGTTGGTTAATATGGTAACAAACGCACAACGAATATTTTCAATTCTCTTTTTCCGTTTTTTTTAAGGCTGTATTTTATCTACTTCTTGATTGTCAAGAACATTTCTCAGCGTTGACTTTTGACTAGATTTTCTAACAATCACGCACAGACTTTTTATCGTTGTAAATCTAATACAAACCAAAATTATTTGTGGCCTTATATCTTTGAAATTTGATAATAATTACAGTTCCAACTTTACCGTTAGCGTTCTATTTAGTTATTACTCATTAACTAAACTAAATACCTAGAGGTAAAACTGTAGAATAAATAAAAGATTCTTGGAAACTAAATCTAGCTAGACTTAATGACTTTCAAGGAAAATTTTTATTGAAAATTCGCAAACTTTTTTTTATACTACGATGATAAAAAGCATACGGCGCGCCAACTAAGCCGACAAAGCTCTAGGCTTAGACATAAACGACAGCGACGTTAAATATGATGACTTTGTATGATGAGACATAGGTGGTACTAGTTGTATGCAGTATTTGCGGCATCAATGGGACCTGATCGATATACGATATTATGTATCTCACACTTCACAGTATATGAGCGTAAAATAACAATATTCATTACGTAGTTGCGTTCAGTCAGTGAGAGTAATAGTCCCCCCTTTGACGATCCTCCCACAGGGTCAGCAACGCGTTGCAAGCGTTTATAGGTCACGGTATAGGCCGTAGCCACTTTATTTAAGTAAATAAATAATTTATTGAAACAGCACTACAGGACACAACATAAACAATAATGTTTGTTTTTGACAACCTGAGCAAAACAGTCCTTATTAGAATAAATTTACATAATTAATTCGTTATTTATACTAAAATGTTGATCTTTATACATCTCTGTAAACGTCTGAAGCAATAATTAGATTTAATTACTTATTAAATTTTGTTAAACCAATTACTATAATGTCTAGACAGAGTCATTATGGCAATATAAAAACAAAGTTCTCGTCTTAATCTCGACTAATTAAATGTTTCGTAGAATTCGGCGTTAATTCGAAAGCGAAAATAAATTCTATAGGCATATAAAGTAGAAAACGATCGTGATAATAATGATTACGTCATCGAAACAATATAATTGCACGATAAAACTTCGCTCCTAAACATCCCTGAAGCTACAAAACCATTCCCTGAACTTAACAGCCCTTTAATTTCTACCGCATGTTTTAATTTTATTATAGATGGCTACTGGAAATAAGGACATGACTAAAGAGAAATTGCGTATCTAATGATTTGATTGAAGATAAACATTTGTAAGTGAGCAAATCAAGTTTCATCATTAATTTTATCGTTAATTGTACATCTCCATTGGGCCGCATCATAAAACGGTAATTGGTCATCAATGGCGGACATTACTATTTCTTGGTATTACTTATTTTTTCCACGTGGTTTATTTATTCAGCTTTAATCTAATATGTTACATTCTGTATACTGGGAACACATTAACAATAAATGTTTGATAGTTAATTAGAAATTCCATTTATGACTTTTCTAAATGAACTATTTGATGTTTCTTCATAAAAAAGGTAACATAAGTCTAATTAGCTATTATCATGGATCAAGTCTATCAAAGGTGTTACATTTATTTTCTTCTACCTCACTCGTCTGTTTTGATGCAGCTTGTTATTGTTCTAGAAAGTACAACTTCGAGGAAAATTTAATTGCTATTCTAGATTTTCTTTGCACGTTTTCAAACAATAGTTGGACGCTAAAAGCTTTGAATTTATGTTCATTGTTCATGAATATACAAGTTCGTATATTAATGAAATGTTCAAGGAATTCGCCCTAAAGCTTTTATCCTTATCTTGTAAGTGTTCTAACTAAACAAGATTCCGGTATAATAATTAAGATTTGGGATTTAGAAGCGATCATTATAATAGATGTACCTACAATATTCTCTTACAATTTTGAAACATTACCAATCCATATTTTTGACAGATGATTATATCGTCCATACATAAAATAAAACATAGTCATAATTATGTTTAAGTAATAGAAAATGATGTAGAACCCTTGTGATTCGTTATCCTTATTGTTATATGTGGAGATTTTAATATAAACACTTTAAAAAATAGCAAACAGACTAATATATTAAAACAAATCATCGTAGGTTATAATCTTAAATTGGCCATTAATGAGCCAACACGTATAGTAAGTGGCTCTTGCTTAGATAACTTTATACACAACACTAGGGGTAGCAAATGTAACACATTTGAATTTGCTTTATCTGATCACTCAAGCCAAATGTTAACATGCAAAGTTAAAGAAAGTTGCTCTCTTTCACATTGGATAGTAAGGAGTAGAGATTACAGTAAAGAAAACATAGAAAAATTCAAACAATGTTTAAAATCACTTACATTTAACGAAATTTACAACTCAACTGACCCAAATGATGCATTTGATTATTTTCACGAACTTTTCGTCTTATTTTATAATCTATGTTTTCCAATTTTATTAACTAAAATAACACCCCGAAAAAAGCCTTCTTGGATATCAAAAGGTATTAAAATATGTTCAAAACGAAAAAGAAATCTGCTATGGCAATATAGGAAACATCCGAGTATATATAACAAAAACTTGTTTAAATGTTACACAAATCGTTTAAACAAAATAATAAAGTTAACACAATTGGCACAGAATAACTATAAAATTAAAACAGCTTTAAATAAATCTAAAGTTACTTGGTCAATCATCAATAATAAAAACAGGAATATGATTAAAGAGGAAATCAGGCATATCAATAATAATGGGGTGATAATCGATGAACCTAAAGATATCGCAGAGTTATTTAACAATCATTTCGTAAATGGAAATGACAATAATTTAAGAGCAACTAATGTTAACTGTAAAGTACCGAATATTTGTAATTATAACTCTTTGTTTATGAACCCGACTACTCCTTTTGAAATTATTAAAATAATTAATTCATTAAAAAACACAAATAGTACGGGATATGATAACGTTAGCACTAAAATATTAAAAAATGTATCAACCATCATCTCACCTGTTTTATCACACATCGTAAATCTAAGTATAGCCTCCGGGATATTCCCTAATAAATTAAAAATAACTGTAATAAAGCCTGTGTTTAAGAAAAATGACAAGACTGATGTTTCAAATTATAGACCAATAGCCCTAATACCGATATTTTCTAAAATTTTTGAAAAGGTAATAGCTTCCAGCCTAAATGAATATTTTGAAAAACATAAAATCTTTACTGAGAAACAAGTTGGATTTCGAAAGAACAAAAGCATAAATTTAGCTGTTTTTAATTTTTTAAATACTGCAATGACAAGCCTTAATAATAAGCATTTAGTATCTGCTCTTTATATGGATTTAACTAAAGCCTTTGATTATGTTAATCACAGTATCCTGCTTAACAAGTTAGAAGCATATGGAGTTCGAGGAAATGTCCTCAATCTCCTAAAAACTTATCTCATTAACAGACAACAATGTACTCAAATTAATCGCATATGCCCAAAAACGCGTACACAATTAGCACACTTATCGTCGTACCGTGAAGTAACTCAAGGCGTCCCTCAGGGAAGTATTCTTGGGCCATTATTGTTCATCATTTATATAAATGATATACCAAATTATATTGACCAAAATATGGTACTTTTTGCAGACGATAGCACAGTGATTTTTACAAGTTCATCCAAAAATCAAATGATAGCTGATATAAACCAAACACTGGACATAATTATTCAATGGTTAACAAATAATAATCTATTAATTAATCTAACTAAAACTAATTTAATGACATTTAGAAATAGGAAAAATAAATTAATTAATCTTAATATATTGTACAATGGACAACAAATTAATTTGGTCGAAAACTCAAAATTTTTAGGTCTCAATCTTGACGCAAATTTAAATTGGAAATGTCATTTGGAAGAAATCTGCACTAAACTAAATCAATTCTCTTATGCACTATATAGACTTGGAACAGTTGTGAATCAATCTGCTGTTATCACTGCATACCACGGTTATGTAGAATCAGTTTTAAGGTATGGTGTCATCTTTTGGGGTAACTCGGTGGACAATGATATGATATTTAAAGCACAAAAGAGATGTATAAGGGCCATTGTTAAGTTAAAACAAACAGATAGTTGTAGACCATTTTTTATCAGTCTGAAACTACTAACGTTTCCATGCCTTTATATATATGAAGTAGTTGTCTTTGTTAAAATACATTCTTCTTTATTTGAGCGCCTACAGAGCAAACGTAATAACCACAAAATATGTTTTCCATCAAATCACACAGCTCAATTTAGCAATAGTATCTTTTGTATGGCGCCTAGAATTTATAACCATTTGCCAGTACATATATTGAAATGCTCAAACAAAAATAAGTTCAAAGCATTATTGAAGCAATTTCTTGTTAATAAAGCATACTACAGTGTGAAACAATATCTGGAAGATAAGTATGAAAACTAATAATAATTGTTGCCACATGACTCATAATAAACTGAATTTACTATTATAAATAATATGATGTAGCTAATTTCACTCGACATGTATCACTTGTAACCAATGACATATATTTAATTAAGTATTATAGCATATTATAATTTCTAATTCCAATTTTGATTATTATATTATTATTGTATTGTATTGCCTGAAATGTGTGACTGATATTAAATATTGCATGCCATATGGCGGAATATAGCTGCACACAATGTTTGTTCCATAACTGACATAATTATATAATTACCAACTGTATCAACCTATATTCGCAATAAACAAATTGAATTGAATTGAATTGAATTGAATTGAATTGAATTATTACTGACTCTGAGGGTCCACCAAAAATGTGGTTGTTTACAAATGAGCGCCATTTGGATATAATTATGGCGGGCAGCCTCATGTAAGTACGGATCTCTAACGCATCGGACTGCGACCTCGAGATCTTTTCCCCTCTATTTTGCCAAAAGCCATCAGTCTCTCTAGGTCTAAAATCATGTACACTTAAATCTGAAGAAATCCAGACTAGGATGAGTATCTAAAGAGAACGATTTATAAAACACTGTACGAGATTATTAAATATTTTTCGTTCGTCGTTTCGGTCGTTCATTATTAAATAGTTTTTTTTTAAATTTAGGATCTTATTATTCTTCATAGTGCTAATATTTAACCTGTACCAGTCAATGTACGAAAAATAGCAAACAAAAAGATCGTTATTTCTTACCTTTTGAGGCGTGGACTCAGAGGCGGAGCGGAGCTTAGCACGTCCAGCTCCACCTGCTTGCCGGATGGCGGCCATGAGGTTAGCATGCACGTCACCCACGGCCGGAGGCGCGGGCGCTGATGGAGCCTTCTCCTCCCTAATTGACAACGAAACGGCGTGTTATTTATGTTATTTTAGATGTTATGTTACATAACAACAACAGCACACACAACAACAGCGTGTTATTTAAGTTATGTTAGCAGTAATAGATGGTAAATGCCTCTATTCTGTTCGTATACAGTACTCAACTATTTAATGTAAAGTTAATATAAACTATTTAATCCAGAACGAATTATGTTGTTCTAACAAAACCAATAAAAGTATTAAAATTGTAGAAACTTATTTATTTTGTCGACCTTACTAAAATTGCTTTTGGAGCCCTCGGGAATAACACTTTTAATTGAATATTTTATCGTGTAAAACGACGGATGGAGCTTTTGGAAACAGAAGTATAGATAAAAATGTTCAATAGATTTGGAGCGCATAGGAATGACTCAACACAGGCCTATTAACTTTACAAAAAGAACATCTATTCATGTTTTGTTTGCGGTTAAAACAATGTTCTATGTATACAACCACTAATTGGCAGGGAATATTATAGTTATTTGTTGAGGCCTGTAAACCACAGTACGGGGGTCTATGTTTTACGGCAGACTTAATAAACGCGGCTAAGTTTTGAACTTGATTATCAGTTTGAGTTAATTTATAAAAATGCTGACAGAATTGATTGATGCTGATTCTCTTGTCAGAGTTAACGCTCCCTTAGGCCACCTTCGAAAAATCTCAGAGGCGCTAGTTTCGTCACGATGTTTTCCTTCTTCTTTTTAGCAAGTGATAATTAATTTCTAAAACACACATGGATCTGAAAAGTCAGAGTGCGTGCTTGGGTTTTGAACCTTTGACTTGGAAGTCGTACGGCAAACCACTAGCCTATCACTGGTACTAAAATTAGTATATGCCCTTGCAACTGACGTGAAATTACACGGGATCTATGTCATAAAGACCTAAATTCTCGTTGATTGATATTAAATGGACTAATTTGACGGAAAATTCTTCTATCCTTTTTTATAATTTCTATTAGAAAGAGATATAGAGAGTCAAAAACTTGCAATGCACTGGGGAATACAGGCGTGAGTCTATGTTAGTTTAACTTATAGTAGAATTAGTGTTCTATATCCAGTCTTTTGGTTCTAGAGAAATTTTACCGTGAAGAAAAGGAAATTCTTTAAGTTTTTTTTTGCTAAATAATAAATGACGGAAGATAATTATACTTTGTGCATTGTATAACAGCAGGTGATACGACCGTGAGAAACAAGACCTACAATTAAATTATTACAGCCTCCAAGGTTTTCTTCGCGAAATCCTCGCGATTCGCATAAATCATTAAATTAAAGCATTAATTTGTTTACTAGATCCTCAAGTGTTTCTTGGTAAAACATATTATAATTAATTATGCCTTCATTCCATCATACTTACAAAATCACGATATACTTTTAAGGTAAGTTTACACTTGCGTAAATAATAGTATAAGGTTCTTACTGATTACTTCAAAATTAATACACGGCTATAATATGTATAGGATAATAGAAAAAGCACTATAAATCAGTTTAATGAACAAAATATGTCAGCTTCAATATAGGCAATCATATATACTTATTATAATGTTATTTACATGTTAGTACAATATCTTACAGATATTAAAAACAAACGTATAGTTCTCATGACGTACCTAGTACAATTTACATAACAAATGGAATTATTAAAATGTAATGAAAGCTTTTTTCTCAAATATAGTAAGTACATATTTGCTTGAAAGTATTTGAAGTAGATAATTTGAATAATTTATTTGCAATTATTAAAAAGGTTTGGTAAACAAATATCTTGTTAACTTATACTAAATGTCACCCCGCGACGTCTGCGTGATGTGGAATTTTCCTGTATAGGTATCTCTTTATGCCTATGTCTATACCTTAATTTTTTGATATCTACCTTGGGTTACATGATTGCAATTTTCATAAACATGTCTTACTTTTTAAAAATACAGCCCATGTTACTCGCTACTAAAGAAGTAATAGTAAGTGGCTTTACAGGTTATTTATATAAACACAACAAGTCATATCCTCTCTTTCTAGTACTAGTTTAGATTTAGATACTACTACAAAATCAAACGCAGATATACATATACTCAGCATTACAAATAACGTTTTGTGGGCAGTAAAACCCTTGTAACGTAATAACTCAATACGTAGAACACGAGTAATAAAATGTATGCATTATGTAAATTTGACTTGAGCACTTTAACCTGACAAGCCTTTTTACTTAACTAAACAAATCAGCCTCTACTGTCGCACTGCTGGGCAAAGTTATTTTTTCTCAAATCAAGTGGAAGAGAAAAGATCTGATGACGGTCTACTGATGGAGTAACGTTTATGTCTACCCGCTAATAGAATCATGTATCGAATAATAAATAATGAATAGAACAGAAATCACTAATAAGGCAATCAGTTTTATTTTGGGCTCCATTTTAACAATATAAAAGACTATCGCGGCCCAGCTGGTGAAAAATTACTAGCGACCAAACTTTTACTAATATTACAAATGTAAAACTTTGCATCACGGACTAGGAAGATACTTTTAATCCTTATGAATTTCTAGATTTTATTGATTTACATATAAGTCTGGAAAATTATAATAAAATTTTATATTTCACTATAAGTTTCTCTAGGGAATAAAAAAATGCTTTAAAATTGAGGAAAAGCAAAAGACAGCAGTTAAAAATACTATACTAAGTGCCAAAGGCTCTGTTTGTCTCTTGAAGATCTTCTTTAGATTCTGAATGTGAGGCACTTTTTTGCGGTGAATTTGCTGGGATCTGAACGGTAGTTATGTTTTTTTTTTTTGGTCGCGAGTGTCATGACTTCAGACTTGTTATCAAAAGCTCCAAAATATATCTAGTTTGGAGCTTTTAATAACAAGTCTGAATATCAATAGCTCCAAAATATATCTAGTTTGGAGCTTTTGATAACAAGTCTGAAGTCATGACACTCGCGACCAAAAAAAAAAACAAACTAAATATATCTAGTTTGGAGCTTTTGATAACAAGTCTGAATAAATAGCTGTAGCTGTTATTTTTTTCATTTGTATTAAAAATCAATTCTTCACTTTGAAAACCGGCCCTTATTCGTTACTTACTTATTTGAGGATAAACCTCTCTGTATTCTTGAAGGTCGATTGAATAACTAAGGGATTATTTGAAAATATTATTTCCAACTCACTTGTCTTATAATACAAACAAACCATTATAATCCTTTATTTGTGTGCGTGCGTATACAAAATATTGTCTGATGTGCTTCTATTTATTTAATAAAGCCGTTAAGCTTATCATAACAAACTATGTTCAACAAAATAAGTAATTGCTTGCGGTTCAGTAAAACCCCTTGAGGTCATTAAAGTTAGGTCGGAACAAGCGCTAACATCAGGGAATCTGACGGCTATTCCCTGATATTTGCTCTTAACGTTAATCCGGGCTTACTCTAGGGATCAGCTTGGAACACAGGTTTACAGCATATGTTTGGGGCATATACTATATTCACTATACATAACATTTATGTATCTCTACAACAGTAAATATGTTTGTGTTCGTTGTGATACCCAGTACAGCATTAAATAAATTCTGACCCAAAGGTCAGAATGATCAGTCTAGGTCGAATATCGATTAAACAGGTCTAAGTTTATGTCTAGACTCAGTTTGGATCGTTTAATGTATGAATATTTAGTACGGTCAGAGAGTAATTAAAAACTTTGCAATAAGAGCTTTTCAGTACCAAGGGTTGGTGAGCGGTGAGTGGCACTTGTATAGTCTACTGGCGCTCTCAGAGCCTCAATTAACGCTTTATTAGCAATACACTAAGTCAAAAACAAGAATAGTTATTTAACGCTAGTTAAATGTAAATGGATACCATGTAACCTAATGCGGAAATAATATACGGGTTTTTGTTCTTAATGAAGCCGATTGTGTCAATTTGTTATAATAATTTATAATATAGAAAGAATATATAAATATAGCTCACTGACTGATTGGCTGAAATAAAAGTGACACCGTTTTTAAGGGATTCGATTTTACATTCGAAGAATAAATAAGGACATTTGAAAAGACGAATTAAATAGAGACCCTATATTGTTTTGTTGTATGGGATGGTATAACTGTAACAGTAGTATTATACCTAAATATAATTATTAATTAGTGTATAAAATCCTGCTCTGATTTTTTCTTTCCACAAAAATGTAGAACTTAGTGTTCGCATCGCATGCATTAATGCTAAAAAATGTTTGTAGAATTAAAAAATAACTTTTGGGACGAAGTTCCTTATTTTTAAAAATAAATATCAGTATAGAGATTCAGAAAAGCATGCAGCAGATACCAAATTTTATTCATAAAATGGATACTAAACCCGAAATTGGCTCACTCCCACGTGTACCTACTGCGATTGATGCCAAAGAAAACGTAAAATCCACAACAGACTCAAACTCTATAAGTAGGTATTATATTAAAATGAATTAACATCTAACAAAATATTTGAGGATAAAATCGAACTTTTAGTCCGTAAGGCCTTTATTTTTCTAAGGGTTAGATCAAGTGTTGCCAGATATTCTGCTTTTGGCGACACGTCCCGCTATAGCATTCTAAGCGGGACGCCTAAGTCCCGCTTTTTATCTGACGACAAAAAAGGAGGATTATGATTTTAGGAGTCAATGAATGTCTAGAATGTCAGGTAAGGGTACTGACTTAAAAATAATAACCAACTCAAGTGATTTTAAATAAAAGGATTGTAACCATGTTATAATTTTTTTTCTGCGTGACGAGATATTCGTCCCTGATCTGTTTTTTTTTTATTATTTAAGTAACCCAGGGTACTCTAGATTACTGGCAACATTAAAAAGCTGGTATTTCTCGAGGATCTGGGGTAGCACAAGTTAGAATAAGTTTTGTTCCCGCCCTCACGCAGAATATGAGCTACCACGTGGAAAACAACTGCGGGAAAACAGCCCGTTATACGGGATATACCTTAACGGTGGTTAACACATTTTACAAGTTATATCTATTTTACTAAACAGTCGAACACACCCTAACATTGCCAGTGTAATTTCCTTTTCAGGTCGCAGATTTTTGGAAGCAAGAATATTTTATTCGGGTCTTTATTCTTTTCACACTAAGTATCTGTCTTTGTTCAAAACATTTCAGCGTAAATGATTTTAAACAGAACATTAGTAATTCACAAAATGTTGTATTCCAAAGATTGGTGTCGTTTTTCGGGTCCCTTATTTTCTCAGGACATTTGACCTTAATGTATATTATTCTCTTCTATACAATGAAGAATATTTAATTTTGTAACTAAAATGTAAATAGCGAACCAAAGTGTATTTCAGCAGCTTTCCGTGTGCTGTAGTTTAAACGATCGATAAGAAATTACGCCCGTAGGGCCCGCTGACGTCGACTTACTCAGTGTTTAGTTATTTAGTGATGCAACTGCTATTTGTAGACAAACACCGGCTACTAGAACATGTTCGAGCTATAAATATTAAATTCATAACCTAACAACTTGACTTATACAGTTCGAGAACCAATGGATTGATCTCTTGTATGAAATATTGCTTTATGGATTTAATATCGCGGCACATGCACGATAGCGGGATGTACTAGACTCACATCTAAAAGACTGATATCAGATGGCTTGAGACAAAAACAAGTGGAAGTAAAGGAGCACAAATAAATAAATAAAAATACAAATATAACCAATGTAAACTTATTCTAAACATATAAACGTGACTCAGTCATAAAACTGTATTGCAACGTACATTTCATAAGTTTCGATTCAAGCGAATGAAAACCAAAAATGATGACAAAAGGTTGCAATGACTTTTCATGCCCAGTAGGGTCGGAATACGGCGCCAAAAAATACTTGTGATTGCGACCACAAACCTAAATAAATTTAAGACTTTTATCGTAAGCATTCCTGCGAAGGAACGTCAAGAAGCGATTTTTTGCTACGGCGACCTCGGTGTAAACCAATCAGCTTGGTGTTCTGAATCTATTGATCAGAGTATGCTAACCTCACGATTGATTGGTAGATAACTACCGAGCTATTGACCCGCAGCGGACGTAACTAATTTAACTGTATACAATATGATTTGAAAATTACAACTTCATACACTCATACTATTGAGCCGGGTATCAATGCACTGTTAATTTGGTTTATGGTTAAATTAACGAATGAATAAACGCTATAAACAGCTTTGTGGACTAAGTAGATTAAGAACTACGGAATATTGATCGACCTTTTGTTATTCTGTCTAATTTGGCACAAGCCCAGGTACCCAGATTAATATAGTTTGAGTCTGTAATAGGTAATAAAAATATTAGAGAAAGCTTTTTGCCTTGAAGAAAACAAAATACTTTATTCAGAACATTTAGATTGAGAAAAACAAAAAGAAACTTAGGTATGTCGAGTTAGCAAAACTTGTGTTGGAGAGATCGATAAATTGTAGGCGCAATGTCGGTATCGACTGATTAAATCCTGCGTATTCTCAGCCTGAAGAAAAAGTTGACTAGACCCTTACAAAACCTAGAAATCAACAAGACATAATTATCACACCAAGTGCAATAAGTAGCCAGGTAACAAGGTATAAATTCTCTACTTACGACTAATATTCACTGCATAACTCTTAGCGCTTATAATAACGACAAAAAAATAGCTCTTAGTGTTTGTGTGTGAAGACATGCACACAATTTATTACTCCCATTATAATCTAAAGCAAAATATGATTCCAGGTTTGGCGTAATTGCTAACCATTCCAAGGCAAATACATGACATTGCAACATCGGAATGGGAACGTTTAAAAGCTTCACACTCAATCCTACTACCCTAGCTTTTATGTTTTCCACATATTCATCTTAATAGTTATCGAGTTTAGCAATTAGAAACCTTAATACGTCGTGTTAACAGCAAATATTGCAAAGCTGTAGTGCAGGTTTGTTTTAGCACTTACCAGGACGAAACCAAACAAGACATTCCAGTCTGGCTATAGTTCCAAGTAATTTGATGAGATCAAATTCGCAAAAAAAATCTTTGTATGTATAGCTATCTGCATGAAAATGTGTATTTTAATTTTTAATGTTTTTTATTTCTTTTATGGTAATATAAACAAGAGTATCAACGATTGTATATTATACAGATGTTACCAATGTATGAAATTCGGTATTTTATACGATTTCTTGTCTACAACGTTTACGACACTGCATTGTCACATTATAAAATTACATATTTGATTTGGTCTTTTATTTAATACTTTGCAAAATAAGTGTTAAGTATTTTATATTTATAATACCTAAACTGTGTATACCTTTGGTGATACAATGTCTAGGGCCTGAACCACAGGTATACAAAGTCTAGACTCTAGGCAATGTGTATTATAGTTATAAAAAGATTTAATACATCATCATTTAATACAATGCCTAAAGTAACCTGGCGTTGTACAGAATGACAAAGCATATTCTCGATGTCTGAATTTTTTAAACGTTGCCGTTAACATAGATATAAATAGCATAGAGGCATAGGCACCTAATCTGTGAGGCCAACCGATTTATAGGCGTTAAATCAGCATTCAGTCTCAATTGCTTAATAAATTAAGCGTTACTAAAATTACAACCAAAACCACTACACATAAATGAGAAAAAAACTTAATTAATTGACGTAGATTAGTAGTACGTGATAAGGTTACTAGTTCTATTACTACATTTTCCTTAAATAACATTTTGCCGGAATATGCCAGATTCAACGCAGTGATTATGCAAAATTTTCTTTCGTAAAATTTACGCGACCGATACACGCTAAATAAAACAGACAACTATGTACAGAAATAGATTTCGCGGTATATGCGTACACGACGACTTTCCAAGGTTTTTGTCGATGAGCATACGCATATCAACAATAAATATGTATAAATATGTATAACAGACAAACAGCTTGACAGGACAATAGCAACGGACGATATACCTATTTATCATTAGTTAGATGTAATTATTAGGTAACCAAAATCAACATAAAAGGGTAGATAAGCTATGGGTTATTTTTCATATTTTCCTTTAAAATTTAATTAGTGTAAGTAAACCTGGCGTTTATTGGAAGGAAGACAGGAACATGAGGAAATTGGTGTTAATTAATATTATCTAGCCAATTGTAAAATTGGCTCTATGCAAAATATTCCGCAAACCATAATAAACAGCAATCTCGCAGATATCGGAAAACGACGGCATAATTGCAACCTGTCAAAATAGTAGCATAACATATTGCATAAACTGGTCCATTATTATAGGAACCTTATTATAATTAACGACAATTTTAGGTCAAAGCTATAAGTGAAAGGTTCTTGAGGCAAAATATTACTATGGAAACAGGTCATTATAAACCTTAAAATATGTATATTGACAGCAAGATTGGATCTAATTGATAAATCATTTCGGTTATTATAGTGCGCGCAATCTTAGTCATTCGGGCTAAAGTGAAGCTTTCGGATTGTTCGCGCAATATGCGTATTCACATGTTTTCTCCTCATTAGCTTATAACCGGCCAGCTACTTCGCCTGTCGTCACCGTTTAGTCCCTAAAATGAGTATAGGTACTGCGACGCCATGCCATTCGTGACTAACTTCAGTCCAGCCTAGTAAGTTTGCGCTTACTGTACTCGCATAAACAAGACCCTATGTGATCTATGATCTACTCGTAAATACGGATAATAGCATAATAGTAACAACGTCATATTGCATATCAATGAATAGTGTCGTAAGTGAATAATATGTGCGGAAATTCTATAAATAAATAAACAGTAATATGACACGAAGGATTCACGTCACGCGTTATATTGGAAATAAACTTTTTTGTAAAGGAGGATATGGCCAACCGCATACATCGAGTACCAAACCACAAATGCAACGAGGAACAACCAGTACTTAAAACAAGATACACCTCAGCCTTTAAAAGAAGTCAGTATGCCTCCGCAAAAGGCTATCGACCTTTAGTATGAGATAATACAACTTTATTAATGAGTGATAGATATAGGTGAAGCCATCAGGGAATCCCATTTGCTTCATTATGCAACTTCACTCACGTCTGGATTGGCGATCCTCCAGTGTTATTTAATTTATGCTCAGATGATAATAAGTACCTAGAACCCTTTGCAGAGGCTTGACTTGACATTGACTGCCATTGACTAAAATAAATCCAAAATTATTATACTTTATTATACTATACTCGTATTTTTTACCTGACTGCCAGGAAGGGTTATTTATATTTATATTATACTCGTATATTTCCGTTTTAAAAGAATAATTTACAATTTTTAAACTTAGAAATTCGATGTGTTCCAACAAAACGTAAGAGCCAAATGACGTAAATTCAGGATACGAAAATAAAGAAATAGTATTTTTGTTTTAAGGTCGTGTCAATTTTAAAATGTCAATTCTAGGGGAATAGGGCTATATAGATCCCAAAATACACCACTGCGCTAAACCGAATAAATAATAATGAAGTTTAGAACCACGACAAAATTCCTTCACAGTAAATAATATTCTTACTTTAAAGTCAATTAAAGTATAATGAAGCTCTATAAACAGCCTTGTGAATTGTTATCGTAGCTGAAATCGAGTGTTTCTCTGTAACGAAGCGGTCAAAACAAATTTTTGCAGAACAATACATAATTTGCATGCACGCGATAATTAAATTTGCGCGTGAGCTCAGCTCTCATTGATTTACCTATAAATATACAGGCGAGGGGTTACTGCAATTATGATTAACTAGCTTTATCACGCGGCTTCGCCCTCTTGGTTCTTTAACCCGATCGCAACACCACCTACCACGTCCAATAAAATTATAAATATGTACCATGCATACCGTGTCTAGCTGTTCTCGAGTTATGCGCTTAGCAACACATTTAGCCATTAATTTTTACTCGTCATCTGACTTCGGCTCAAACCACCACTGACCTTTCGGAAGTTATGTGCGTATTATTAACTAATTATCACCTGCTTCAAGCCTCGGAAAGCACGTTAAGCCTTTGACCCCGGTTGTCATGAAAATCTTTGATGGTCGCTATAAAAGTTTTTGGCTTCGCCGAAGTCGGGTAAAAAGCCGACCTCAACAAAAGTTTGGGAAGAATAAGGATGAAGTTGAATATCAGCACCGGTCACGTTGTGCGCAAACGTGACCGGGCACTCAATGGGTCCTCAGAGTGAGGGAGTGGGGCTTCTTGTAAGGACAATGAGGTTTTTTTTTATTATTATTAGGTTATATAAAATAAATATTTTCTACGTTGAAGAAGTAGTACTATAAATTAAGTCTTGTTAGTTCAATAAATGCGATCCGCTTTAGCTTACGCAGCACAAATTCAGTCATAATCATAAATAATGACAAATCAATTTTATTTTGATTAATAAATTTTACATGGTCCCTTAGAGAAGTTACGTGAATAATTAATTATTAAAAAAAATATCGTGGTGCAAGCAAAAAAAGTAAATTTGTTTTTTTTTATCAGTATCTAGCAACATCTGGCTAGAATTTAGAATGCATATGGCGATCGATCATCAATCAGTATGCCATGCATACTATTTGTTAATCCATCAACGACCAAATGTCAGACGCGAGCGGTGTACATGTGGCCCCGACTGCCCCTGACCATCATAAATACACTCACACCCTACTGAGAATAGCTAATATGCTTTTATTAATTAATGCGAAGCCAATATAACAATACACAGAATGAAATATTATAAATTAATAGGTAAGTATTAGGTACTACTACTATTATTAAAAGTTTGAAATTTGGATCATTTGTGGATTTAGGTGTTTATTAACTTTTTTAGCGTTAGTGTTCGGAATTATGAACGCACGGCGCACTACATCTGCTTTAACCTTATTGGTAGAAAATGACGTGATGCAGCTAGCGGCCAATGAAGTAAAAGCAGATGTGGTGACTAAATAATGTAGGTACAGTCGGCAACGAAATTAGGTTAGCGGTGCTAATTAAGGCTGTAAATTATTCAAGATGTCATCAATATAATATCTTTTTACCATATTTTCTGAAAAGGTAACACTGAAACTTATACAAAACTAAATGATTTTTATAATCACATGCAAACTTCTACAAAAAACTTTATTCTTATCTAGCGGCCCTGCCAACCTTACTCTTTTGCCGACTGTACTAGCAAAATAAAGCATAGACCACTCTTGTTTAAAAACTTAAACTTTTTGAAAATAAAACACACACAAGCAAACTATTATTTGTAGTAATTAAAAAAGTACTTTCCACCTGCGATAGAAAGCGATCAAATGAAGTTCTCAAGTTCATAAGAATTATATAAATAGAACATGGCACTCGTCTAGATCGAACAAGTTTTAAGTATATGAAGCTAAATATGTTAACATTTTGTCGAGACGGCAAACAAGACTAAATCGATAAACAATTTAGAGAATAGAGACAAGGTAGTTACCCGTAATTCCAAAAATATTTTAAGTCTAAAAGGTTGTCTAGAGAGTATTTATAATGGTATGTTATAAGGAAAATGTGCCGAGCTGATAAAGGAATTCAAAAAGTGTGATATTATGTATCAGCTGCCGTTAAGTACCTTAAATTACCGTCAAAGAAATAATAATTAAAATAATTAAAAGCTTCGAAAAAAAAACTAGCAAACATTTTATCAGTGGACTTGCATGTTACTAATAAATAAATAAAATAAATCAGTCTGTAACGGTCCCACTGTAGGGCAAAGGCCTCTTCCCATAGGTATAGAGAAGGATTGAGCATTAATCACAACGCTAGCTCACTGCGGGTTGTCGATTTCAGACTATTAAAGTCCAGGTTTCCTTATGATGTTTTCCTTCACCGTTAGTCAGTGGTGTCTTAGATAAACTAAGAAAGTACATACCTATAACACTGAAAAAGTCACATTGGTACATGCCAGGTTCGAACCCACACCCGCGTGTTTGCAAAGCGGGTCCGTAACCAATACGCCACCACGACGCTTATGTTACCAAGAACCTCGAAAATCAGGGGTTAATCTACTCTCGAAAAATGTACACTTAACACGTGCTATGATTTATCTATATACAAAAGGGACCGGTAGGTACTATCTCTCTCAAACACAGGCTCTACCCTGTAGCACAGTCATGTCAAACATGCGGCCCGCGGGCCACGTGCGGCTTTCGAAACATTCTGTACGGCCTACGGCCGACCATCAAGACTAAGATTTTCACTTCCTATTATCAAATTCACTTTAAGTTTACACTTTCTTAATAATTTTAATAAAATATATTATTACACCATCACGATTTACCATTCTATTCCTGAAAATAACCAACATCTCATGCTAAATTTGTACAAAAAATCAGAATTAATCTTATGCTTCACCACAAAATGTTTATGATATTTGAGTTACTCAAAATATATTTAAGATATGAATAGATTTGTTATTACAAAATTCTATTTTAAGTAATTAATTTCTGTTGACGGGAATTAATATTGATTTTCGACTCGTCCGCTAGCAAACCTAAAATTGTGTAAATGGCCCTTCGGAAAATTGAGTTTGACACCCCCGCTGTTGCCCAGTACTTCACCCGCTAACTAGATTTAATCAATATAGTATTCTTTGTCTCTATCGTGTACCTAATCTGTTCCAAGTAAACCAAAATAATGTTATGTTTATATTAGTTTACTCAAACAAAATTTTATCAGAAAAAGACTGAAAGCTCTCTTTGACTATGGCAGTAAAGGTCTATCTATTTGCATAAATGGGTAATAAAATACTTCAACTCATCCATTAGCTTAATAAAGTACCACGTACGTAAGTACGTTGAAAAAACACACCATACATAATATAACATTAACAATTCAGTTATGGGCACGTCCATGTAGGGAAAGTCATTAGCATATGCAGAAACAATGCGGCCCGGCAAGGACGTTTGCATAAACAATTTCATGTCCACGATGATTTATCTTTCGCGTATCGTACCAAAAGGATTTTTTGAATGTCAGACTACTCGGAAGACATTAACGAGGTTCTGTTAAATTCAAATAAAGACGAATTCGTAGTAATAATTATTCAGGTTGTAAATTAGCACATTATAAAGTCTGAGAGCGGTAATTTTAACCCGAAGTGGCATAAAAAGTACTTTAATTGAGGATCTTGACCTTGACCAACAGAATCACTGGTCAAGGTTATTTATGTAGCTCAATTAGTGGCTTCTGTGTATTTGCGTGTCTAAGAGACAAGGCCTATATATAAGGTGCTTCTAAATTATTTGCCACGGCTGCAATGGGAGAAAGTATTGGGTATATATTACTATAGTGAAGAAATCTCGTATCCTGGAACAGTAAAAAAAAAATTGGAGCATAGAGCAGAATTAGACCTACGCAATAAAACGCAGGCAAAAAGAAAAAAAAATATGACGATAGATAAAAATAATTACTTCACTATTGTAATATAAATAACCAATATTATCTCCCATTGCAGCCGCGGCAGATAATTTTGAAGCACCTTATATAGTAAAGAATTCAGTAGTCAACGTGAAAAGCTTTAAGTGCAGCTGCAACTAACACAGAAAATGTAGCGCAAAAGCTTTATTTTTAAAAGGTTTTATTGGACTGCAGTACCTAGGATTAACGTATACCACGCCAACAAAGCCAAAACATACAACATCCCATCCGAAGCTTTGAATAAATAAAGTTGGATTAACTACTGCTACCGCTAATGTATGTTGTGTAACGGGTGATGGTTCAGCTACAAAACAAATATTAAAATAGAGGTAGACAGAATATTACAGTTTTGCGTCTGATTCCAGGAAATAAATAACCAGTCTAAAAATTTGGAAATAGGCTAAAATTTAAGTACCTATTTTTAGATTGGCAGACCTTTGTAAGGTTTCGAACACACTTTTTGCATTAGGATCATTATGTATTCAAGACTCTCCACGTCTATCAACCTCTTTCCAAAGAATATACAATTAGTTGTTACTGACTAAGGTTTTATAACAGTTAGTAATGGTACTTTGATATACATAGATAACAGGTACCCGAATTAAATAGTGGCCATCTGATGGACACAGCTGATATCTTATCCATTATCGTATCATGAAATCGATTTAAAAGAATTAACCACGCTATTTCTTTTAAAGTACGTAAATAAACAATGTTTAGTGAGAATTCTATTAGATTATGATAGGCCTGAGCCGTTTTCGAAGAAATTAACGCGTAACGATACGCACCACAGATTAAAATTTTAGATAACAAATACGCCATTTAAAAATAAAGCTGTGACTGTCCTCAAATTAACCTTAAGATTTTGAGTTTCGTTATTTCTGAAGAAAGACTGTACCTACATAAACAAAATTTATCGTTGCTAATATTCTCAACCATTTTCCTTATAGTTCATTGATAACTGCGGTTCAGATAATACCGATAGTAAAATATTCATAATCATTTGCTCTCGCGATTGTGACGCAGTATTTATTACCAATACATTTTATTGGATGTCCGATAACTAGAGGTTAGCAAACAACTTTGTTTGTCCAGGGCAGGACATCCGATCTATTATAGGTACAATATAATATTATAATCTACATACATAAAAGAAAGTCAAGTTATTTACACCACTTATACCTCGAGAACTGCTGGACCGATTTTATGGTTTTTTAATTTGTTGGATTTTTCTCCGCTTAGGGTAGGTTACCCCTACCCTACGGTAGGAGAAACTTTAATAACACGAATAAGATTTTAATTAAGGTTGAACGTGCTTTTTTCACAAATTTATAAAAATTTTGAAAGGACAACTAATAAGATCATTCACGTATATTATTCTCGACGTGAATCTATGATGAGTTCACTAACAGTAGTATACTACAGCTAGTACTCGTTTAGTAAGTACCTGATGCCAAGGTAATAAACAAGAAATAACATACCATGGACGATTTCATAAACAAACATATTGTTATTTCTAACAAAGGTACGTAACGTACAACGTACGTACTTTCTGTAGAATTTACACCCAATGTATTTGAACCCAGCCCGCAGAATTTGGACCAAATCCCTAGAATTTGAACAACCGAAAATTCAAAATCCGAGTATAATTATATCTCTCGGGTTTCGCAAATTTTGTACTGCTTCATAGGTTCAATTCTAAGCGCGCCTGCTGAACACGAGATCTCGGTAAATTCCGGTCAACACCCGGTATAGCTCGCCCCATGTTACAATGAATTTTATTATAACTAAAGGTAGCCTATTGGTTGATTTTTTGGTCAATTTTTTTCATTGATGCTCGTCAATAGCTATAAAACAAAAGAGAAAAATGGTTACCGAATTACCGAACTGATTACCGAAGGTTGGATGTTAAACACCTCTGCCTTACTCTTAGAGAAAATGCAGGGATGATGTTATGTTGTGTAACTTCTAAATGTCGTTCAGTAGTATTCCAGGCCGTTCTACGAGTGCTCACTTCGCGAAGGAAGCCGCCAGTTACTGGCTGTGAAGTGTGATTAATATAACAACGATACACTTTATGCAATAATCATGTCAACGTACTCTTTGACTGGCGATTTAATTTGATGAATCCGTTCCGTTTCAATTTTTATGACACGTTCTAAATCGGAATTCTTCGAAATGGATCTGTTTATGACATTTGGCAGTACTTGCAAACTACTTATAAGTACTAAAGTTATAAATGCGAAAGAGGTTTTCGTTTAAATGTTTATACTCTATAAATGGGGAATTAAGCCGATTAGACTTAATAGGAGTCAGCTATTTATATGACGGAGGAAAGCCGAGCAGAGGACTCATTCAAACGTTTACTACCTAAAACCAGTTCATTCAGAATAGGTACTAAACCGTGGCCTCGTGTCACTGCTACACGGACGGTCCTTCAAACAAAAAATACTTTTTTATTTTCTAACTAAAATCGCGATTTGCAACACCTTATAAATTATTAATTACTTAGAAAATCTTTGAGCACGACGATAAAACTCTAATTAAAAATTCTTGGAGGCGCGATAAAATGTGTTCTTGGTATCGGAGTGATTTCCCAATATGATATAATATACCTAATATGGGTAATTTGACAATGACATAATAGTTATATCACTATCGGAGAGAATCAATATGAAATTTCATATAGTTGATTTTTTATTTATTTACTTAATACCTCTATTCTATTTTTGTCGGCTTTAGTATTGAAACTATTCCTGCCCGGTTACTGCCTCAAAAGAAGAAAACGTATTGAACTAAGAAATTTGTAGGTTCGGTGAGAGATGACTAAGGGATAAGAAATGACCTATAACATTCATTTCGTTTAAATAATATTCGTAAAGCCAAGCCAAGTCCAAGAATTTTAAAATATTATAGCTCCCCAGAAAAAATGGCGAAGAGAGGACTGGTAATATCTGTCCGTTGACAAATTGTCGATTGTCTGCTGTGGCCCTAATAGGTAAAATAAAATTAAAACTTGGGGGTCTACACCCAAGTTTAAGACATACGAGTATACCCAAGGGGGTATACTCGTATGTCGGTACGTGAATACGTGGTCTACGAGACAAAAAAGTTTGGAATCCTCTAGCTGGACATTTTTCAGAGAAGGAGGAAAGTTTTTATTTACTGAGTATTGAGACATTATTGTCGTTTTTTTTTTGTCATTGTAATACCGAGAATGCATCGAACGCTCCTAGTATCCTTTAACTTAGCTCCTCTAACTTTTTTCTCTAAGTATAATAAATTAATTAATTTACTGTGTAAAATAAAGTTAATTAGGTATTGTTCTAGTATACCTTCAAGCTTACTGAGAAATGCGAGACGTAATGTTAAGAGAATTTATAATTAGCATCGATAAATGGAACTGGTGTGCCTGGGTACTTTTGTTTGGCAAATAATTCGGTGTAAGGTTTTCAGTATGAAAACCGAGACTGTAACAATAATTAATTTAAGAATATTATGAAAGGGTAATGTAAGGTAATGTACTGTAATGTAATATGGTTCAACTGAAAATAAATAAAATAGGCAATTCGCTGAACAACCTCTGTTATCATGTGTCGGTTTCCAAAAACAATATCGCGATGTTTCCACTTTGAAAAGTTTTTACTTTGTTTTCACAACCTTAGCGTACATTTGAGATTGGAATAACAAGCAACGTATTTTTCTTCCCTGGCTGGGATAATCCCATACATGAATATAAATTAAAATTGTAACGATGATAAAAAAGTTTGATGACGTTCTGTCTGTCAATATTCTTACTTCTATTGCATAATTGCAAAACATATTATTGAAAAACTGAACATGGCATTCTAAACTGCATTAAGTTCAACAGCGGTGCGATTAATCGAACGATTTATTACCGCTAAAAAATATGCTTTGCCATATTGATCGTACTACGACTGTACAAGCATTACATTAGCGATTTTTATCAGTATAGCCGTTAGAAATGTTTTTTACACATTATATCGCGACTGAAAATAACTACAGCGACGCCTGCCTTACTTGCGTTCTGGTAACAGCAGCTAATTAAGAACAAAGTAATGTGTTCAATTGAGCTCTTCAGGCTTCCTACTTAAGGCTCATTTTACAACCACAATGTTCGATAATCGCTTAGAATAATCATGTAAAAAATTCAACACCATCAATATCAATCGACAGAAATTCCTTGGTCCCATTTGCAAATACCGTATTACCTATTCCTATAAAATTTAAATTCGTTCTGATAGAGTAACCGTGCGACTCGGAGCGAGTAGGTGTCGATATCAGGTCAACAATAGAGGGAAATAACAAGTAGCTAGACTACACATATCTACCTATTTAGCTAAATAGAACTACAATAAAACCACGTACACGGAACAGGACACATAACTGTTAAGGAATCGTATTGCTACTTTCTAAGAATGCGCTCATTTTACTTATTCCTAAAACACTATTATCCAGTCTGGCTAGCGTAAGATGGATAGCTGAATACTACACGGTTACGCAGTAAAAACTAACAATCTATTTATTTTGCCTTACAGGGAAAACAGACTGGAGGATAACAACATTAATTGGGTTCACACAATTTAAAATCATCAACGAATGTCATTCAGAAGGCGCCTATTCATCCAGTTAATTGGGCATCCTATTGGACTGACATCTCTATGGACAATCCTGATGAAACTTCAATTGTCCCGATGTGAACTGACAGTACCAAGTACACGCTGCAGATTGAGTGATAAGTTGATAACTGTAAATGGTGTTACTTTAATCAACAGGACGTTCCTTTGTTTCATATTATTTTAAAATAACGATGTCCCATAGTACGGTATCTTGAATATTGACAATGTTCAAGTTTTTAAAAGAATTAATCAGTTGATTTTGGAACAAGTATAGAAACACAATATTTATAGAAAATCCAATTTTGCGCGCAATGTACAGCGCGACAAAACCAACAAAACTTTTTTAATGAATGAATAATAATAAAAATGAATTTTAACAAACCAACGACACAAATTTTTTTAGCTAAGAACACACCGGATCAAGTCATCTTTCAAATAAAAAAATCGCTCATCGATCAAATTACTAAATCAAAATCAGTCCATTTGTTTAGAAACTACGATGCCACAGACAGACACACAGACAAAGACACGTCAAACTTATAACACGAGGGGCGTTTTTAGCGTCGGGGATTAAAACGAAGGGATTGAAACGAACGAAATATGAACGAAGGTATCATTGCGCTTTTGTTATTTAAAAGAAGGTAATTTGAATATAGAACAGCTGATCAACCTACCAATTAGCGCAGGAACAGAAAGTAAACATTAATATTAATTGTACAATACATGCATGCGTTCTGCGGAGCGTATGCCGCGCGCCGGCGCCGCTTGTTTTCAAAACGACTGTTTCTACTTAAGAACACGGTACCAAGAAACCCGTGCCGTTTGTAAATAGTCCACTTATTCTTGAATACTCTTAAGTCTAGTACTTCAGCACTTCTATTGGGTATTATAATACTAGAATATTCTTAGTTATATGCTTTTTATATGGGAAGTAAATATTTCCCTTTGTATAAGAAGTGAAGAATGCCGTAAATAAACAAGGAATAGAATAACAGAATTTATGAAACAAGAAATAAACAGTAAACTCAACATTTATTTTGTTTGTGTTCTTTGTATTGTTTTAGTAATAGAAACATTTATACCTTTAAGTAAAGAAAGGAATTTCTTTGATACTCGAAGCGACGCGAACAGTACTAATACAGAATTGCAAATAAAAATGGACAGTGTACCTTACATAGAGTAATGTATATAAGAGTGTTTCATTTAATGAATATTCATTTGAAAGGGATCTAACTAATTAGCCTAATTAGTTAGTTTAATTACAGAGGAATATGAACAAAAATAATTCAAGAAGTTTGCTCTAATTAGAAATTACATCGTATGAAATCGTAACGCATCTGTGACTCAAAGTCAAAAAGTTTTCTAGTTTTTTTTTTTAACTAGATTGAGCTGCCAGTTGCAAACCACAGATATTTTTGCTTGCAGTCTCATGTGTTAGGAATGAATATTTACAGAATGTTTTTATTAGTTCAGTAGTCGTATGCTTAGAGTAAGAAAATATTGATAACGTCAACAACATTGCCTTGTGCGGAACATGAGCAGGTCTCACCATTAAAATGTTTCTTTTTTAATTGTATTTTTTTTATAAATGTTAGTTTCCTGCACTTTTTCTCCATATAAACTTTTACTATGCCAAGCTTAGAGTGTATCTATACTCTAAGATGCCAAGTTTCACACTCCTACGTGCGCGCAATATTCTTTAACAGAGACCCACAGTTTTCGCTTCACGTATAAGTATAGAATAATATGGTGTTACCATATTTTCAATATTTTTTTAATCAAACAACAATTTTTCAATTCCTCTTTTCCTAAATCCTTTCATTTAACCAAAAGTAATGATGGTACAGTCGAAAGCACAAACAAACATGAAAACAAAAACTTACCGAAAATATTAGACCTTAGTTACTAGATTATTAGCAGAGATAGTAGAACAATCCATTTTACAAATAGACACATACATGTATTACTTCAACAATCATCAAGTAACGATATATTAGCGATTTAAAAAACGCAAGTGTATACATATTTATGGTCGTGACTGTAAGCAACAAAGTCTATGAACGTGACCATTTACTATTTCCTACAACTAGTTCCTTAGATCTAGTTCCTTATCTATGAATCAGAGTATTTAATGTGAATTGAAGCTCTTCAAAGGTAAAACATTTATTAGTAGCGTAATTATGTTACAACTCGAGATATTTAATAATGTTAAAATTATAGAAAATTATATTATTTCCAGGTAAAATGGAATTTCCGAAGTGTCCGGGTAATTCGGCGAAAACTATAGAAATTAATGTCTACCACGTATATAAATACTATGGGACCCTTTAGGAGGTCAATGAGCTCATGAAATTGAACTACTTGTAGGACACTGTTGTAGATCAATTTGTATAACACATTTAAAAATCACTTTCTATATAAATTTGCCGATCAGCTGGCGCTCTTTGTATGAATAACTAAATTTATTACAAATTGAGCAAACTGATGTTCCACAAGTTGTTCAGTTTCATGGGTAGATTAACCTCCTAAATGGTTCAACACTATTTTACACGTTGTATAAAGAAGTAGAAACCAAAAAATGGATCAAATGATTATCGTTATACCAGATATAAACGAACCCGAAACAAGATGCGTAAAGAATTCCAAAGGGCAAAAACCACTTCATGGGGACGATAAAACAAAATCGCCGATGCGTTGTCAAAAAAAAAATTCAAGATACTGAAATACAGCAGGTTGGGCTTAAAGATTGAAGAAGGCAGAAGAAAAGGATCAAAATTATAAATATTTAGCAAAAAAAAAGAAAAATTCATTTACTAGAGTAATTCATTTACAAAAAAGCTATGAAACGCAATAAAGTATTAAGTACTTTTAAAAAAATATTTCAACGCTGCCAACATGGCCTTACAAATGATAACCAACACAATATAGATAGCAAGTAAGAAAAGATGTAGAAAATAACAAAAAACCATAAAAACTTGAGAAAACTATGTCTCTAAAGATCACACAGAAGCTGTTACCTATATCGATTAACAATATCACCTAAAAAGGACAACTCTATCCAAAAAGATCAAGTCTATGCAAAAAGGTCTCGTAAAAAACAGTTCCAAATTGAGCTCACATCAATATTGATTAGCACCACCCGTAACTAACATAAGACGATGGAGATGGACGATCATCATAATCACCCTATAGCCATATACGTCACTCCTTGCACGGCCTGATTAGCAGCTGGACATTTTTTATTTTCACTCTCAAATATACAAGATCACTTTTTAAACTCAAACGACTAATTAATTAACTTCATGAATATTAAATTAAAATCTTTAATCAGATACATACCATAGACTATTATTGATCAATGCTAATATTGTTTTTCTTGCCACACGCATTTGGATGAAAAAGTAGTATACTGTTGGGAACGTTCATTAATATATTTTTTTAATGTGTTAATCAAGGTTCTTCTAAGACTCTCATCTTATTTGTGATCGCAATTGATACCCCTTGGTGCTTGCATTAATTAATTTGTTGAACTAAGTAATAAGTTGTGGTCCATTAAAACGCGGTCCTTCTACCTAATTGCATGCCTAAGATACACGTCTTTAATTTTATCTCGAAGATCGCTGATGAAGCATTTTTTACAGTCCAATCAGTCCAGTTTGGAGTAAATATTGACTTGATTAAAATAATGCACGATTTAAACTCTGCTGTGTACATTGCGTATAAAATGTATATTTTATTAAGCTCTTTAAAACCCACTTGAGCCTGTTTATCCAACTTTAGAGCTATTTAATATTCCATTGATGGAGTAAGCAGGGGTCAAATGTACCATAACTCTAATCCGGAGGTGGAAAACACAGCGATTTACATTTTTTCTACGAAATTGTATTCTATTATAATGCCTTTCTTTTGTAACGAAGGTGCTTACGATTGTAATTCAATGCATCTACTGGGAAGTGTGGGTTGGCGGCAAACCCTGAAGCGTCGGCACTTGCCTAGAACTGGGAGCATGGGAACTATGGGCAACATATTGGATTTATAATGAAATTAGGTACCTAATTTGTACCTGTACTAACCGGACACAGATAATGTGCATTTTTTAATCCTATTGTAAACATAATGAGAACTTTAGTGTTCGTGTTTATAAATGATTTATAAAAATGTTTATAATGTGTATGTGGTATTTATAATGAGATTACTTGCAGATCAGAATTGAAAGATAATTAAAATTACATTTAAGCAAACATCGCGGTTCTATAACCTTATAAGGAGCTAGTACTAATCAAGTAACCCGTTTCCCTCAGGAGCCGTCTCGCGGGAAAACGATCAGCTCATTTGTTTACAGTTCTCATTACTTCTTAAGTTTTTACTCTTGAACGTTAAAATGTATGCACAAATAAGTAGTCTGCTCTGACTACCTTCTCAAGGGTGGCTTGCGAAGTCATAAACAATATATGGATCGGCAATATGTGGCTATCGTGAATTAATTGAGTAATTGATCCTTATCTTAAGATATTCTTTCATAAATAGCTAAGTTAATTAGTAGAAAACGTGCTACATACTTCATACTACTTTTTAGACCATGTATTGTAAAGGTTTAATTACACAAAATCCCATAGTGAATCTGTGATAGTTTAGCATTAATAGCATTAATGTTTAATTCATACAGCTGGTTTGAATCCACCGTGCTGTACGGGATGAGTTTACTATTTACTTCGGAGATATTTATCTTGTTATAAAAAAAATCTGTTCGCGCAACACGGCGAAGGGTGGGGCACAAAAAATCAGGTAAAGATATAAATGATAACACTACTTAAGACGAGGAAAAAAATACACACATGTTGTTGAAAGGGATAGGGTTTTTTTGTTGTAATCTATTTCGCGAACATTCTTAGAAAGGCAGTAACAATAGAAACATGAAAACTCATCTTTCCGATGATAATTACGTTGCGCAACTATGTAAGAAAACGTATGACGGATATTAATCTAATCACAATGTATCATTATAACGTAAATAAAGGTTAAATACATAATTGATATTAATTTATAAATAACTATTAACTAGAGATTTTGTACCCCAATCTGGAGTCGGGACTATCAGTCTATGCAGATGAAGTTATTAAATTGTTACTATAATGTGTTAAAAGGGCAGTACGTATACAATTACTATCGAAGGAATATTCGAAACCCAAGCCGTAGGCGTAATTGTCAAACCACCCGCGTGACACAATGTACTACTTAAAGTAAATGTTTTATTTTTCATAATAAATAAAAAATAAAATTTAGATGCATTAATTAATTTAGTTGTAGTTAATTTTAAATTATCTAGGGTCTAATATAGGGTATCTAACCCTTCGTTTTTCTATTGAAGTTTTTTAAAACATAGGACTGCTGGGATATCGTCAGTTCTCATCCACATAATCATAATCAACTTGTAAATCAGATGGGCTAAATCTTTTGTGAAAAATTGCGCATTTCGATCCTGGAAATAGGGTTTCTCTCAGTCATATAATGATTGTATGTAATACGATATTGTTTAAGCGACAAAATTTTAAGACACTTACCGTATGACATCGACGGGTGCAGGGATGTCCATTGGTGGCGGTGGTGGCGGCGGCGGTGGAGGTGGTGGTGGAGGCAGAGCCTGCGCAGGCGCAAGTGGCGCGTCAGGAATATCAGGCACCACAGACACGGGCACTTGAACTTCTACCTTAACATCAGGTAGTTCCTTCAAATCTGGCAGTTCAGATTCTGGTACAGCCACAACTGGGACCACAGGGGATGTGACCACGGAAGGCGCTATGGATCCGTCTGTTGTGTTGGAGAATTGCACGTCACCCGCTATGCCCGGTAAGTGAGGTAAGTCGAGCGGCATCTCCAACTCCGGTACCTGGTAACGAGGGATTCTATTGAGAATTTCAAGTATAAAGAATCCTAATAACAGTGCACAGAGGGTAATACAGCATAATATCGATATCGACGGAATTGTTCCAGTCTGGATCCATTTTGTGAAATTATATAATTACACTTATGCATCTGCAACACGAATTTATGTTTCATAATAATTCAGTAGAAAATTTAAAAACTATCGTTTTAAAAACAAAAGCTTTTGATCAATTTCGTTAACATTGACAGCTGTGAAATATTTATAGGTATGACCGTGTGGCACCAAGAATTACTCTAAGGCACCGTTACGACACAAAATTAATTAATTAATTATTTTGTTATCAATTCCGTCCGTGTATCGTAATTGGAAAGTTCTAAATCGGCAAAAAAATATAATATAAAGGAATTTCAGATGTTTCAATTTGTTAAATTTTACAAAATTCCAAAATACTTACTTCATTTAAGTGAATTTATTAAAACAAATACCCAACTGGTTCACATTTTCCCGAAGGTTGAAAAGATAATAACCTTGTAATAAAGGATATCAAGATTAATTTAACAAAATACCTTGTTAATGAAATACCCGAGGACTCAATTTATTAATAAATGGAGAAATAAGGAGAGATTGTAAATTCTCTTAGCTAAGAAATTAAGCTATGGGGCGTACTACATTTTTTTTCGACAAAACATTACACACCATAGATCTTCTACCATACAAACAAAGAGAGAGTGCCTTTGTGTTACCATAGCTCTAATCTTAAAGAAACTATGTAATAAGTTTGAACATAACTCACCATGCCCATTCCCGGTGCATACAGATATTCATCAGCATCTCGCTTCAATACGTCTCTCGTCACGATGGAACTTGGCGCCGCTTCCAGCAGGCTTTGGTTCTCAACCTTCGAGGTCTTTACTGGCACGTACGCAGATACCCTCCGCGTAGTGCCCAGATAAGGACTCTCGTCAGTATTGAAGATCAATAGGTCACCCACACTTGATAAGTTATCAATAACACTATTTAAATCAAAGTCTTCTTTGGGTTTCGTATTCTTGGGCACTGCCACTTTCACGTGGTAGAAGTGGAGTTTCTCCTAAAAATAATTTAGAAATCAATATTTATATTACGTACGTAATAGTACCTATAGAGTACACAATATGTATAGTTAAAGACTTCAATGTAGAGCTAAATTGTGTCAATTTTTTTGTCAATTAATTCTAGTAGCTACAAAAAACTGGCTGTTATACTTCAGTTTGTTATGTTTTTATCGGTTGCTTATTTTCCCGCGCTTACCGCGTTCTGCAACAGTTGCTTTGAATTCAATACCTACTGATAACAAAGTCACACCATACTTCATACTAAATTGAGTAGGTATTTAATTTTCGAATATGTCGAAGAATCTGTCTGATCACAAAATACATTTTCCTAAGTATTAAAGTAATGAACTTTCTTTGCGACACGATTGGCGTAGCGGTTAAGCGATTCGTCGATTGATATTTGTCCAGATCTGGGTTCGCATTGTGAAGTTAGGATGGACGTCAGCGGACAACGGCACAGTAATGCACCAAGAGCTAAGACGAATCGCGTAATTGCTTTTACGGCACTGAAGAAATTCTTAAAGTTGGCCTAAGTTTTTTAAAAAGAAAACAATCAAACATCAATAATTATACACTTACTTGTAATTCTTTTTCTTTAGTCAGCCTCTGAGATTTCCCACTCAGAGTTATCTTCTTAGGGGTATGATGATAGTCATCTGGGTCAAAAGCTGATTGGTAATGTTGATGGGTTATAGAGGCCGGGTACTTTGCACTGGAGAAGACTTTGATCGCCTTCTGCATACCGGTGAGATTCTCTACTTTAGTTCTAGACATCTCTATTCTCTCGATAAGTTTATTTGTCTTGTCCATGTTCTGCTTAATTCTAGTCGTGAGTCGAGCAAACACATCGTCTACAATGCCGTTGAGATTATCCAAAGTGTCTGCAATTTGCAGTATTGTCTCTTCTACACTCAGATCACTTGGTAGTAAATTAATTTTATATATACCTTCCATATTTAATCTCTTTTAAGCGCGTATATTTCTGTAACAAATATACACGAGCTGTAAACCCCGTGTCAGATCTAATACTCGCGATATAATAACGTGAATAAACCAATATAACAGTTTGAACTTTTTCTTTTATTGAATAGCTGCGAACTTGAGTCTTACCTACTAAGCTTCTTAAAAGTCACCTAAAATAAATTAATAAGGCACAAGAATTATCACTAGACAACACATCCACATTCTTGTGTGTAATTATATTATGTCCAATAATTTTATAGCACTTCGTAAAGCTCCTAAAGTTCATTATTTACAATTCAGTCACTAAAAGTCTATTTTATCAGTACTGTGTCACTTATTGTACGCTATATTAGGCTCAATTTTTTGACGAGTTCAACATATGAGAGTCGGCAAGCAACGAGTTTAGATTATCGTTTGCGGGATCGGTGCTCCAAGAGAATCGGCAGTACGCGTCGGGCGACATAGTTGGGTCTAGGATCGCTGACTCCTCGAGCTGACCACCCGAGAGCATGTTGTTGAGGTGTTTGTTTATAACCGCATCTCCTGGACTCACGTAGCCACTCGACGCTGGCGGCTTCAATGGCACAGCGTTATGTACCGGTTGCTTATGACTAGGCAAAGCGTCCAGAGACTGCAACTGAATGTAGCTACTGTCGGCGCTGTGTTTCACTGGCTGTGGCAAGGTAGGCATCGTCGGCAAGCTTTCCGATCCAAATAGTTTTGTAGGCGACGGTCCTAACATAGGGAAATTCATCAGGGCCTTGGCTTGAGCGTCTTCAGGTCGCACGTAGCCAGAAGAAGCTGGCGGGTGAGATAGCATGCTAGGCGGTGCGACCCCAGTCGTAAATATTGGTGGTGCTAAAGCAGCCATGACGTAACTTGAGCTAGCAGGTTGTGTGGCCGGTTTAGCAGTCGGACTCATGTGCGGTACAGGCGCCGACTGGACGTACCCGCTAGCCGGGTTTACTACAGGTTGTACATAACCGCTCGGATTTTTCTTGAAAGCCGTGTCACTAAAGTAAGGTGAATTTTCTCTAGAATTTTCGGTTTCGGAATTCGAAGAATCTTCGTCGTGGGACGCAATATTCTCGTCAGTCCTCACGGGTTCAACTTCTAAATGTAAGGATGAGTCAGATCCGTCATCTGAAGTGGAGGCCTGTCTTTCAACGGCGCCGCGTGAGGTATCTGATAATGCTGTGCTGTCCGTGTGGTCACTAGAGCCACAATTGTTTTCAGTATTCTGTTTGGTCTCTGGAGTCGACGCAGTAGTTCTACTATTCGGGAGTAGTAGCATTTCATCTGATGATGGTTTGTCATCCTTATTTGTGGGATTCCATCCTCCAAATGCATATTTAGAAATATCTTTCTCAGGGATTCCTAAGCCACTAGGCAAAACAGGTTTTATATCTTCCATTTTTCTATACTTTTTGTACAATTTTATCGACGCATACATAAGAGCCATGACAGCAAATATAGTAATCAAAATAAGAGTCATAGTTATACCATCTTTGCTTCTGCAAGTCATACTGCTTAACTCACTCCACTCACCAGGGAACTCTATACGTCCTTTATCTTGTCTTAAGGGCAAAGCTACTTCTGCTTTATCAGCTATAACACCATGATATGGATCTTCATCATAGTTTACTGCTCGAACCTGGTAAGTTTCACTTAAATCAACTCCTTCACAGTGAATTAAAGAAAATGACAAATTGGTTGTATTCTGTATCTCTGGAATCCCAGTCTCATCTTTCACTCTTTTTATTTGATACACATCTAGTGTTCCTCCAGGTGTGTCTGGAGTTTCCCATTTTAGAAAATCTGGATTAGTTTTTATAATAGGAGGTTTCATTCGACTGGGAGGTCCAATTCTTGTCCTAACAAAGATTCCATTATGAGGACTATGCTTGGAACAACTCTGAATAGCCGAATTACAAGCTTGCACGGTTAATGAATAATTAGTGAATCCCCGAAGGCCAGTCAGTTTGAAATGTCTTCTAGTCATATTTTTATCTTTGTCAGCCATTTTGTCAACTTCCCATTTTTGTCCATAGTTAAAGATAACATATTTTCCTATTATTCCATTTTTATGAATAGGTGGATCCCATGAAATTACTAATGAATCGCTTTTCACATCGGATATAGCAACATTTCTTGGAGTCGTTGGTGTATCTTCAATGGTTGTTACTCCTGTAGAAGCATTTTCAATTGTTTTTAAACCATAAGTTGTGTTCAGTGCCAGTGTGAACTGGTATGTTGTGTATGGTTTTAGATCAGTAATGTTTACCTCCATCTGTTTAGGGTCCGAGACATAATAAGTAGAGTTGTCTTCTAAAGCATTGTCACACACATTACTTGTATCCAAGACAGGACAGTATGTTATGAGATATCCTGTTATTATGCCTTCTTGCAATGTACAGGACATTGTCCAAGTTATTTTGACAAATGACTTTCCTGGAGCATCATGATTCACTTTTACAGGAAAGCCATACATAGGAATACCATCTTTAGAAATGTCGCAAGAGGCCCAAATCATGCCACTAGTTTTGGTTCCATTATTAGCTGATATTGCAAACTGATATCTACTGTCTCTTGGCAAATCTATGACATGAGTATTCTGAGTAGAGTTCAAAACTGTAAAGTTCATACGACCAGCACAAATTTGAGTTGCATTATGCTGGCACCAAAATAGGGTATAGTTGTCTATTTGCTCAATGCCAACCCATGATAGCTTGTATGTGCCATTTTCATATGCAAGTTTAGTGAAGGATGGCACCTTTAGGGCACCAGTATCTGCTTTAGGTGGAATGTAAAGGTGACTACTGTTAACAGATGATCCCATTGCATTGTTAGACCAAATAGAAATGTCAATAGCTTCAAAAGAAGCATCATTCAGTACAACATAACTTAAACTTTTATTCTTATCTGGATGTAATGTTTGCGGATTCTTCGAACCTTGCCTTGCTACAACTTTGTAAGTGAAGTTCGCCCCGGCCTCTTCATATTCTTCAAGTTGTTTCCAGTACACATATATAACACGTTTATTTTCAAACAATGATTGTACAAATGCTCCAACAATTGTGTCTGGTGGTCTACGAGGTCTTTCACTTGCAGTTGTAAACACTACGTAAGAAAAATCTGACCAGTATTTATCTTCCGTGGCCATTTCAGACTTTATATATATTCTGACTTCATAACGCATATGAGCATATGGTAAATTTGAGAGTAAAAATGTGTAGTTCTTGTTCTTTGGTGGCAAGCTAGATGCATTAACACTGCGGAAGTATGCTTTGTTGTCAATTTTTTCAATCTGGTACTCTATTCTGTGCACGATGGCACACGGAAGAAAGTCAACCAAATTGTTTGGAACTTTCCACTGCAGCATCACACTGTGTGTGTCATTACTCGACACTCTCAGCTGGGTGGGAGCATCAGGCTTAACAATAGAGAAATGTTCAATAGTAAAATTTTGATGAATACAACCAAAATAATTGCAAGATGTTAACAAGAAGTAGTAATGATCTTCCATCTGTTTGTACCTGGGCGTACTTGTGGTACTCCATGAACAGTACCTCAGTTTACCAGCCCTAATAGCCGTACAAGCTTCAACTGAAATTCCGTTAATTAAAAATGTTAGAGTGTAATTTGTTATACTAAATACTTCAGGTGAAGTCCAGGTGCAGTTTAACTCTTCTAGATTTTTGGATACACAACCAAAGTCAGTGACATTGGAAGGCGGCAAGTCCACCAGGACCCTACTGGTGCACTGTTTGTTTGTCACATTGTTTCTACAATAGTATGTGTATACATTTTTCTCTAGGTTTTCAATGTACAACCTCCTAGTAGTTCTGTTCACAATCTCAGAGTCTATATGTTTACCGCCGAGAACAAACTCCAAATTCTCAGCTGTGTGTTTCTCAGCAACACAAAAGATCTCCAAAGGCTTACCATACAAAAGTTTAATCATACTCCCAGGGTACACAGCAACTGAAATATCCACTCCTTGACAGCTGGAAAATATGCACGGTAAACTTATCAAACATTTGATTACTATACACCACATCCATAGGCCGAACTGTGGCCCTCTCCGGAACCCCTCGCACTTGCTTCTTCGAGTATATAAATTTGCCATTACTGCTGCTTTATTCCATCACTCCATTACGAACTTGTGCACTAGTTCCAACTAAACCTACTGCGGCGATGAACACATTCCTTGTTTTTTTTATCTCGCGAGCTAAATGGCGCACCGATGGTCTCAACACGATGACACACACTGACTGAGTACCGTCACTATACGCGCACCACATTTATTTATCTAACGCTACTGTTAACCGGAATCGAGTACTTGATAAAAGTTGTTATTGCGGGATCGGAACTCGTATAATTGTTCTGCATTGAAAATTCTGTAACGCTTGCAGTACAGTACTTACATAAAATAGAAGAAAACTTTGGGATTATTGTAATTCTCAGAAAAGCCAACTTCACTTCAGTTCGATGCAGTTGCTTGCTTCAGTGTTGCGAGAGTTGACAGAGATGTTGCCAGAAATTATTTTACAAATACCTATTTTGTTGAATGAAAAAATTGATTGATATTATTTTATGTTCCAGTCAACTTTAGTTATGCATGTTTTTTGTACCATAAGTTATGTCTGCAAAATGAAAAAACGAGAAATATTATACGAAAGTACCTAGATTAGAAATTATATTATGTCTCGTAGAGACTACGTACTGTTGATGAGTTTTGTTTAAGTGATAATAATAATTATTGTAGATTTTTAGTTAGGTACTGGGTGTAGTGTATAGGTAGGTATACTCCGACACTAAGCAATCCGTGTAATTTTCTGCAATATCCGATATTGGTTGAAAAACTAATTAATTTTGATAATAAATAACACAATGACTGTTACGTTGAATAGAAACGTAAACGAAATTCAACGTAACCGTCATTGTATTTTTTGAAGTTTCATTAATATTAATATACTTACTTAAATATTAAAATAAAGTAATTTATATAAATTATAGCCTAGTGGAATGACCGAACACTGGCTAGTCAGAGGTTCGAACTCGCATAACTAACGAAAAATCAAGGTGTCGAAGTTCGAACCTTGGACTTTTCATAAGTTATGCGAGTGTTTTATCACCTGCTCCGTGCCTCGTAAAGTAGGTACTTTGATCTTTTAACAGTCGATGCAGGGAGTCAGTAGATACCCTCATAAAATCCTAATTGTAATTGCATTTCTTTTTTATGCGCTATGAAAAATATCTTATAAAAAATTTACATTATTTATGTAATACCTAGTACAAATAATGTATTATTTTATATCAGCTAAAATTCACAGTGTTTCCTGTTTCAGGAAACACTGCGAAATTCATTGACAGTTCCGACATTGACATGAAATTAGCCACGAAAGCGCCTGCAGTCGAAAACAAGAACGAAAACAAGTCTCTAAAATGTGGCCACGTAATTAAGGTATCCCTAAATTAGGGAAAATCACTACATATTTATTTGTAAAAGTGTCAAATTCATTTTCACTTACGCATGGGTTGTTGTTACCCAAAACTTCTGTACACCTATTCCAAGATAAGAGCAATCCAAGTTTGAAAACAAATAAAAACTTTAGTGATCTTGGTACATTTTGATGATATTGACACTGTCAGTTTTTGCGTTCCAAAACTTCAAGATATTCTGTGAATATTATATTTTTTACTATTTTTATATTTTATAAGTTTTAATAATAATAATTTACATATTTTTTAATGTCAGTAGAAACTAAATTTATAAGCAATAGTTTTCGTTAACATTATAATTATGCTATTACAGTTTTATGCTGCACTCAATACTTAGATTACTATAAAAATTATGTAATAAAAGTTATCGAATTCAGAACGTAACTACAACCTTCAATATCCTCAATGTTGATCAATTTATTTTGTATTCGTATTTCGGGAACCGTATTATTTTAAGTATTCGAGTGTAATATTAGATAGAATTAATAATTATGTAAATGGCACAGGATACAATGGATGATAGTAACCAACATTCTTTAGGTTACACGACTAAAACAGCGCTCATCAAGCTCCGAGATGATATACGGATTGTAATAGAAGAGCATAAAAAGAAAAATCCAACTGGGTATGGTTAAATTACATATTTATTATTTTTTGTAATTATTAAACAAACAATATTATTTCTTGATGGGGGGTATTATATGTTATAAATGTATAGAAGTTATCATAGAAATAAATTATGAATTTATTTTTACTTTTCAGATATGGATTGGTGCGAAATATTATTTCATTTTCATCAGAAAAAGTGTTGTTGTCAGGTGTTGCTTATACAATAACATTAGTGTATATTATCTGCTTGATACTTACATACTTACTGGGTGAATCCGTACAAGCCCATGCTTATTTACTTGGGGAAGCATTTTTCTTATTTGTTATATTGCTAGTAAACTTTTTGGCGGCACACAATGAAGAATTTTTATACAGGAATGAAATACCTCATAGAGTAAGGAAAGTGTTAGGTGAGTGTATATTTTAATCATAATAAATTTAGTCATAGAAATAAGTACCTATAGATACAAAAAATCTGACTTCAAGAGGCCCAGAGGTTGCCATAGGCAATACCAGAGGTATTGCAGATGCATTGCTGGATTTGAGGGGATTGGGCCTCCAGTTCTCTTTACTTTTTTTGTAGAAATTCAATGTGAATTTAAGAAAAACTTGTTTTAATATATTGTAAGTTAATATTGAGTGTTTTATTGTTATTTTAAAACCTTATGTTTAATTTTAAAGTTTGTGTCTGAATGAAGTATTTTTTTCCTTTTTTCAAAGCTAAAAATATCATATTATTGGGTAATGGGCTCTCCTATTGGTTTCCATGGCTTTTGATCCAGAGCCAGCGTGGACCAGGTGCTATTAGTTCTGTCCAATTTGTCTCATCATCCCCCTACGTGGTCAGCTACAATGCCATCTTGCCTTTACTTCTTAACATAATTATATTATTGTATCCTTTTTGTATTCCAGAAACATTAGATGAAGCTATAGAAAGTTCAAAATGGAAGGAGAACCATTATCCGCATTTGTGTGCACCATACTCACCATGTGTTATTCTGCAGTGGACTTATCGAGATTGTAAGTAAATTCTTCACATCAGTCCACCCAATAAACTTAAATTGACATGTGATCCGAAGTAGCTCCACTAAAACTTTCTCGAAAGGTAATGGACCACATGGTTCTTGACACAGTGTGCCAATATAGGCAATTTCTATTGATCTCACTGATGCACCAATTTTTTTTCGTACTAGATTGTGGTTGCAGTGTCGGTTTAAATTACATGATTACATTTTCGTGGACACCGTAATCATACATACATACATTCACTCACGCCTGTTTCCCAGAAGGGTGGGTAGGCAGAGACAACAAATTTACATTTGCTACGATCCTTGCATACCTCTTCTGCCTCATTCACTCTCATCACGAGAACATAATCATTGTAATCATTGTTCTTGTTGCAGCAACTATAGTCAACCTGCCATGGGCCTTGCTAGTAGAAGGGGATGTGATAGTGCTAAGACCAGGCCAAGAGGTGCCTGGCCACTGCAGAGGACTACAACCAGAGGACCCAGAGCAGTTCTTCGGACAAATCTTTCAGCCTACAACTCCGGTAACTCAAGTAGATTTTAAACATACTCATAATATGTATTATGGGAAGCCTACACTATACAACAAATTACAAACATATTTAGATGTGCAGGTGCAGGGCCAGCCTAATATAAATGATTAAATGGAGTCTGGATAATGTTGCCATCTTACTAGCTTTATTATTCCCAAACTTAGTTGTGATTGGCTTCTATTCAATATGATGCAGCTGAGTTTCTACGGACCAACTTCTGAACCCTGCAAATAGGCAAACCCCTACAAACTAATGAGTCGCTAAATCACTACATAGTATAAAACAAAGTCGCTTTCTCTGTCCCTATATCCCTATGTATGCTTAAATCTTTAAAACTACGCAACGGATTTTGATGCGGTTTTTTTTAATAGATAGTGATTGAAGAGGAAGGTTTATATGTATATTGCACCCGTGCCACACTTTACTAATTAGTTACTTGCGAAGCCGGGGCGGGTCGCTAGTAAAATATAAGCTACTTTACAAATACAGTTCTAACCTTTAGGCTCGGCTTTGCTTGTACTTAAGATTTCCTAAATCCTATGTCTAATAGATACAAGACACTAACCATTCTCCATTTACATTACTCAACCAGTAACATTTCGAAACGAGTTTTGAAAAAGGAATTTTACCTCTTACAGCAAAAGGAAAACTTCAGTACTCCTCGCATTCGGGTACCGCATCAGAACAAAGCTTACCGCATGTGTGAGACCCCGTACGTCAAGAACTTGAAGCTGGCACTAGAACAGGCCACCATTAGACCTGTGACTATATTTGAGAAACAAAGGTACCTGGTAAGCATCTGTTGAATTAATATTAATAGACAAAAAGAAAAGATACCTCACAGTGCCGTAATTAGACTTACCGCCCAGTGCGAGCTTCTATAACTGCGCTCATGCATGATCCAAAATTTGGTCTTGATCTGGTAATTTCTCCAAGGTCTGGGCCCTGCGCCTAGGCACCGCTGGCACCGCCTTTGCACTGATCTGTCTTCATTCCCTTTTTGAAAAAGTACCTCGAGCCTGTTTCTACTCGGTGACCTGGCTGGCGTCGGCTACGCTTGTTCATGAGCTCAGCTGAAGGGAGCAAGCATGTTTTCAATCGACTACATATCTCTTACAGTGCACAGTAAAAATAATGGAAGGCATAGTGTTACCTCTAGTAATATCCATCGTGGTGATAGCCAGCTTTGTGCGCCATGTGTACCACCTGCCGGGAGTGACGCATTGGACCGAGATATACTTCCTGCAGACCATCGCCGCTTCGCTTCCTTTATTGCAGATCGTGTTCCCCATTGCGTGGGTCACTTTGAACTGCTATGGGTTGGCTAGGTAAGTTGAGATATCTCGTTATAGTCAGGGAATAGAGGGGGACAATAGGGAAGATGCACTATTTTTATTTTTGTTTTCATTTTAAAGAATTCCATGTAGAATAGACCACAAATATATTAAAACAATTAAAATATTGTAATTTATCGGAAAAAATGCTGTTTTAAATTGACAGTTTGACAGTTCGCGCGAAAACGGACCTATGGTACTGATGACGTCACTCTTGTCTGTCAACAACTTTCAATTTACATTTACTTTTCATTTTAACTTTTGCTTTTTCGAGATTATTTGTAAAAAATTAAAATGGACTATCCATCGACGTCAGGTGATTGTAACAATACCATTAATATTCAGATAAAAAGCCGTGTTGACTCATGTTTTGTGCCAATGTGTCCATCTACCTCAACAAAGTTTGCAAATAAATTATTTTTGAGTGGACCTTCTGACCCAAAGCTGAGAAAAAAGTGGTTTCAAGCTGTGAAGACAAATGGTGCACACCCTTTGCTACACTCCGACCAAGCTTTGCGTTTCATTAATAATGGCTGTAACCCGATAACCTTCTTTACGTTCTTTGTGCTCCGGAGTAACTCTACTTTTTATTGTACATAATTCTCCTCCATCTCTTTTAATTTGGACATGGCCGATTGCGTTATCGCCGTAAGATTCTCTTGTCGAGCTGAAATAACTGCTATATGTAGAAGCCGCTGAATAAAATACAAAGTTTAACAACTATGAATGACTATGATGTATACATACCGTAGTAATTTAGCCCCTTTCATTTCTACACCTGAAAACTCTGCACTTTCGATAAAAAAAGTTACAACCATGTCAACACTAACTCTAGGTAAACACCTGGAGTCTGCTTTGATAAACCCAACTCCCATTTTTATTAAAAAAACGCAAATAATATTCCCATAAAATAATATTCACCTTTACAACCATAACGTCAAATAAGTTGTCAAAACAAGTGTGACGTCACGAAACGCTAATTCGTGTTTTAAAATACGTATTGTTTCAAGTCATTTTTAAATCGTAATTATTGTAAAAAAACAACAATATGTAAAATAAAAACGTTGCAGTAGCATTTCTTTTATATGTTTTTAACATTTTAACCATGAAAATTTCATAAATATTACATTTGCATCTTCCCTATTGGTTAGAGCAAATAGTGGTCTATATTAAAATGGGATAGTGTTAGTAACCAAAAGGATAGTAAATCAGATTCTCATGCTTTTAGGGACTTTGTACGCGTATTAACGGTTTTTGCAGCCAATATTATAGATACTAGATCGTTGCCAACGATTTTGTCAGTGTCTAACTAATTTTAGTATCCCTTCCTAATGGATATGATGATAATATGATAATTATATTAGATGATATTCCCTTTTCGATGGAAAAAGGACAGAAAATTTAATTTGATTGTCAAATTAGTCCAATATCCTTTAAACGTACGACAAATTGACATGGCGACATAAATTCCTGTTGCTAACATGCAAAAACAGTAACTTGACAGGTCCAAAAATCTTTTGCCTTTTTCTCATAGTTTATGTTAGAAAAATTAGTTTGGAGTGTGTGCAACTGTGCGAGAGTTAAAGCAAATAATTAAATTGATTTATTATTTCAGATTCAAACTGCTTTCTGAAACTCGTCAAAAATATGTTCGTCCGAAATCGTGTTCTATATCTGAGGAAGCTAGCGACCCCTTGATCCAAGCTATGAGCGAGTCCAACCTTCAGCCAGAGAGCATCAAGTCTTTGGGAAAGACTTTCTTTAGCATATTAACTGGCAGAGAAAATATGGTTTGCAGGACTGCGAATATTGTTCACGTTTTGGGGTCTTTATCGGTAAGTCTGAGCCACATTAAGTATGTTTTCGCGATTAATAACTTTTATGCTAGTTTGTCGATAATATAAATTGTGTCAGCCCAGAACTGAGCTACGAAATTGATTGTCGGAAAACTCTTTGAAAAAAAACTACCTTACTACAGAATAAGGATTTTTTTTGAGTTGGTAAATGTTTGTTACATTAGTGAGCCACGATGAAGGTAGCAACATAAAAAAGCTACTTAAATTCTCATTTACTACAGACTAATTTGTCACTTCTAAAAATATTGTATCCTCTTCTATTGATTTCTATTAGAAAGAGAGATAGCGAGTGAAAATTATTTTAGAACGTGTGCTAGAAAATAAGTATTATTATTTCGTATTATCAGAGGGTAGAAGATAAATTATATATTTTTTCAGGCATTGAGCTGTGTAGACAAAAAAGGCATTTTATCCTGGCCAAATCCGACAGCGGAGAAGGTGTTTTTTCTCCGCAACTCTAGTCCATCGTCGCCCAACTCCAGTAAGACGAGTCTCGTGGGGTCTATGGGACATAATAGCGACGAACCGCTCGACACGCCGGTTGAAGGAAAGCAGACTAATGAACCTTCTACTATTGTTGAGGTAGGTCATTTGTGTTACTTTTGTAACGCTGTATTATATAGAGGCCATAAAAAAAAACATTTCACAGCGTCGCGTCTCGGTGTGAGCTTACCCTAATTCTGACGATTTTGTTTTGATAACTCAAGTGATCGTCACAAGTTCGGACTTGTTCTTTTACCATAGCGAAGGACCAGGACAGGGATAGGTCTTCGTCACCATTAGCTGTCAAATGAAACAACCGTGTGAGCGAAATATGTCTGCTAGCCTGTTAAGGTTTTTCTCCATATTTTAATGCGACGTCAAAATATCAAAACATTAGTATATTTTCTCTGACACCAGGTACTAGACTTGACCCACGACCAGAACGCGCCGTTCTGCGTGGAGTTCGACGACCAGCGCTGGCGCCAGCACCTGGCGCGCCTGAAGCCGCTGGGGCTGGCCGCGCTGCTCAACACGTGCGCGCCCGCTCCGCGGCACACGTACGCACACTTCTGTGCGCACCTCACGCAAGAGGCTCAGTACAGGTGCGTGCTCAACACTGGCGCCGCCAGCCGCTGCAGCTGCCACCACGACATAGACAGCTGCCGACCTGAAATGTATCTAAATTGGTCTAGCCACATCTACCGTATGTCGATGAAGCTATGGATACACTGTATGTCGGTTTAAATATCTCATTTTTTAATATACTAGCTGATGCTCGCGGCTCCACCCGTCTGGATGTCGGTTATTGCGACCAAAAGTAATCATGAAATTTTGATCCCGTTATTTTTTCCGACAACTCCAACAAATAACATTATATTTTAGCCAATGTATAACAAAAACTTGACAAATTATATACTAAAACCTTCCTAAAAAATCACTCTATCCATTGGTGAAAAGAGCTTGAAAATCGATGCAGTAGTTTTTAAGCTCATCGCGAACAGACAAACAGACGCGGCGGAGGATTTGTTTTATAATAATAAAATAATATTATTAATTTGTTCACAGTGAAGACCTGGTGCCGGTAACGAACAGACGATGTCTATGCGAGTTAGCGAAGCAGATCGGTTTCACTGACGCCGTCACTGACTCCTACCACGTGCAGGAATGTCTCGCGATATTCAGACATTTGGTAAGTTTTCAATAATAATAGTTTGTAGGTGACAAAACTTTGTTTGGACTCTTGAGATATGCCTAGACTAACCCATGTAAAAAGACTTATAACCATACACACAGCACACAAATGTGCCGATATAGGTATTATGATTACTGGCTGTTTGAACAAGCCAGTTTTGATTTAATTTTGAATTATTTTCAGCAACATTATTATTATTATTGTTGAACAACAATGTTGATCAACCGTTGCTCATTAATAATTACTACATTTATTGAACAGCAAGCTGACACAATCCGTCGTGAGACACGTTTCGTACGTTCCCTTCAACTCAGCACTCGCGTTAAAGTTCCTCTGCCTCACATGTTGGCTGTGATCGTCAAGGACCAAGCCAACCAGCTGCAGATGTTAACACAGGTAATGTTGGCTTATCTTAGCACTATCGTACATCTTCAGTTCTAGTTTTAATTCGAGTTCTTTCATGGCAACATACTTTTTTTTTTTACTCATACTTAAAAGGGTTCTTTTTAGGGCTTGAAACTTTTATTTGACTTTATATTTTTATTTAAATCTTTCCAAAAAATGAAATAATAAGTAAAAAAAAGTATTGAAATTTTTTACAAAAAATTATATTAATAAATTTATAGACTCACGCCTGTATTCCCCGGAGGGTATGTCGTGGTGTGGGAGTATGTACCCACGTTTCGCCGGCTATGTTATATGTCCCATGTAATAGGGGGCGAGCCCATTGCAATAATCCGGCACAATTCCAGACTTCGTGCTGCTACTGAGAATTTCCTAATGAAAAAACCCAATAGCACTTTGCCCTCGGGACACAGGACCTCGTGTTCAGCAGTCGCGCTTGCTACCACTAGACCAACGAGGCAGAATAAATTCTGTTCTCATAGTAGATACTCTCCATATATTTTGAAATAGTCTCTCATACTTTTATTTTTCCGTAAATATAATATGTTTTACAACAGGGTACCGCAGATATAATCTTAGATTCGTGCGTGGACTATTGGAACGGACGGGACCTCACTCCCATCTCTCCGGCCGACAGGAAGAAGATCATAGACTTCTATCAAAGGAACTCACTCACCGCGTATTGTACTGCCTTCGCTTATAAGTGAGTAGTATAGCAGTAGGTAGGCTCATTTAATTTTGTGACTTTCGTAATTTAGTAGTATTACCTTTGAGACCTACTATAAATTTCTGTAAGTGGAATTCAGGTAGTAAAAAAGTTAATGCTACAAAATTAAGAGTGTCACGGATGAGTTTGCGTAGTCTCGTGTCTCTGGGAGTTGATTTTTGATGGAACACCTCCTTCAAAGTACCATCCCACTTTAAAAGTAAAACCACATCAATTTAACTCAATTATTTAAAAAATAATAATTAAATAAAAAAAAAACAATTTATTGAACATTCATGGTAACACTACAATGCAGTTAATAAAATAAATTTATTATTACCAAAATGTGAGCGTTAAACACCGCTAACAAACGGCAAAGCGACATCTTGAACATAAAGAAAAAAATCTTTATGTTGCAATCCAATGCATGCACCTGCGCGGTAGAAATTTCTTCGCCCGTCCTTCGTTCCCAAAAGAGATCTAAAAATCGAATACTGCGCAATCAAGGTGACTCAAGGTGAAGGTCAAGTTGTTTGCCGGTATCTATAACCCTTCGTGGATCAAACTTTTTAGTGCTGTGAATAAACCTTAACCCTTAGATGTGATAAACTTTCTTATATATTTCCAGGCCTCTAACCCGCGGTATAACGTCCGCCCTATCGGCTCAGTACTTAGAATTGCCGGCTGACAGTCGTTCTTTGTACGCGCCACTCTCACAACACTGGGCTGATGCGCCAGCGCTGCATTTCCATTCTACAGGTAATTTTGGCCCCTGTTGATTAAGGCTCCATTGTCGGACGATTACCGTCTCAGACAATTTTCGGCATAAGCCACTCCAACAACCTCAGAATAGAGTAAAAATGGTAGTAGGAGTCCGAGGACGTACGGTTAAGTGGGGCTCGCACCCACTAAAAACATTTCCCCCCTGCGTGTTCCTCGCACTGTATCGGACAGGGCAGGGTACTGATAGCGCGTTTCGCAGCCCGTCCAGTGCCTGCCTGTAGGCCCGCTCAGCCCTTGAGTTAATCGGAGTTATTGATTTCAGATTCGTTGCTGTTCAACGAAGTGACTGACGACGATGTTAACGACGCTGAAGGATTCTTCGACATGCAGTGTAATCAGGTAGGTACTGCATTTTCTGATTTATGGCAGATTATTTTAGGTGCTTTTTAGTTTGAAAGTTTTGAAAAATTAAAGGTCCGAACATCACGATGAACATATTGTTATCATGGAATTAGTATTTAAACTTTGTAGAACCTAATTATAACTTCGGTATTGGTAGGTATTATTACCTACTGAATAAATTACAATTAGGTAACTATGTATATCCTTATGAAGATGGTTACTTAATTGTAATTATTCTATTATCTCCATAAGGAGATAGTTTTAGAATGCCCAGTTTATTTATTATGGTGATGGTTCTAGAACGCCCTACAGTAGTCATCTAACCTATTAATTTATAATACGCATATTATTTCGAAAAATCACGTTATGCGTGCTGAGTTCTAACCTTGACGGTCCAAAGACAGCCAACAGGAGTAAGCCACTGCAATAAGCAATCAGATAAAGAGTTCCACAGATATTGCAGCATTAACCTGTCTTCTTCCAGGTGTTCATAGGCATGGTAACAATGCAGTACCAAGCCCAAAGCGACATGGTTGAACTGATAGAACGTCTCGAACGCGCCTGCATTCGCTTCGTACACTTCAGCAAAGAAAACGAACTTCGATCGAGGGTATTTAGCGAGAAAATGGGCCTGGAATCAGGCTGGAACTGTCACATATCACTTATTTCTAAAGAAAATGCGAGGTAACGAAGTTTGGAATAGAACTTCTCTTTTTTTATTTATATACAAGGTGTCAGTTATTTTTTCTTATACAAGGTATAATTACCTATAATAACTTAGGTTTTATATCCCGAATAATGTTTTTTTTTTAATTGAACAAATACTTTTTGACGTATTGCAACCGTTAACGTGATATGACATACGTAATCAGCCTGTAACTAACACTGACTACAATTCTAAAAAGGAAACTGTTTGTTGTTGCTGTCTGTTGTTTGTTATTAAAAAAAAAGCGAAACAAACATCAGATGTTGTAATCAAGACATAAAATTAACATTTGGTAAGCAAAATTAACTCAAATCTGGGTTAATATAAAGTTCATTTTACTAATAACAGGAACACTGGAACTAATGTGTGAGATTTTATAACAATCACATTTATCCGCCACAAAATGGCGCGTGATACATTTTGGGGACTAACAGGGCCGTTATTTACTGAACAATAATAAAAAATATTAATAAGGGAATATAGGTGTAATATAAACCAGCCTGTAACTGTCCCACTTCAGGGCATAGGCCTCTTCTCATACAGAGAAGGATCGAGCATTTATCACCACGCTACCTCTTCGTTGCATTGTGTCGATTTCGAACTATTAAGTCCAGGTTTCTATCTATCTATATATATCTAATTATACGTCAATTACAAGGGCGGAAACTAATTTGATTTTTTTTATTTGACAGTTTAATTTGCTTTGTTTGTTAATCTGTTTGTGGCATCGTAGCTCCTAAATGAATGGACCCATTTTGATAGTTTTTTTTTATTTGAACGATGACGGGATCGAGAGTGTTCTTAGCTAAAAAAATTGAGTTTTACCTATTGCCTCGTGGGTTTATAAATTTTTAAATTTATAGTTATTCTTCAGTGAATGGCGGCCCAGTGTTCAATAAGTGATGTTAAATTAACATGAAGCTTGAGTTAGCAATTAATTTTACATTGACACGACATTATAACATGACATTACTACTCACAGCACAAGTGTAGACGTTTCTTCTGTCATTAATTTAACTTTTTAATGTCATTGTCAAATAGGGTGAGTGGGTATGAAAACGGTCCTAAATGACATTTATTTGTACACAATTAAACTACCCACACCACTCTGTAGTGTTTTATATTGATGTTTTCAAGTAATTTTGATGAAAAGTAAAATTAGTAGTTCGACTCCTATTTTTAGTGTTCAATATTTTTCAAATCTAAATGTTAGTTTTTGTTTTGTAGTGTAGAGATGAACTACAGCCTAGAATTAACGAGACAAATGATGATAGAAACTAAATTAATTTTGGCCTTACATGAAGCCAGTTTTGCGAAATGAAGGTAGTTGCAAAAAAATCGAAATATAAAATAAAATGTGCATTATTTGTTTGCACACATATAAACATATTTATTTATATATATTGACACAGATTTAAAATTAAAATAGTTTTTTTTCCCAATGGCTGTTGTCCATCACTTTTATAGTCGTATGTTTGACAGCAAAAGCGTGTCGCCGCTATCGTCGCAAAACTTGGCCCAATCAATGGCCAGCAAGGAGCGCGCGACGTCACAGCTAAATAGACACATCGACTATGACGCGGCCGCACTCGGCTTGTTCTATAGGTTTGTTTCTCTCGCTCTATCGCGCTTGCCTAGTATTTCACGTCTGAACGGGACAATTAGTGACTTTTGAATGGCTAAATGTCACGCATTGTGATGTTTGAGCGGCTAAGTGTCACGCTACTGTGGCATTTGAGCGACTAAATGTGACGCTACTGTGTCATTTAAGTGCCTTAAGCATTGTTGTATAGTCTACAGATAGGCACTTCCTACAAATTTACATTAAATTATGAAACAGGTCATAAATGTCACAATTTTGTCTTAAAAGTATTGTGACATTTTTGTGGCTTGGTGTCAAATAGTTGCAGAAAAGTAGGAATGCAGTAAATAATTTAAAAATGGATCAACTTAGGCTCATGATTGGGGTTTTTAATAGTTAATGTTAGAACACACTTGCAATTAACGTTTCTGCAATAATCGCGTCAACGTGCAACTTTTGCGCATGCGTAATACATTACACGAAGGATAAACATTAATGAAACATAGTATTATACAAAACGACTCCTATGCAACGAATGCAAGCAATTTTAAAAGTTGCAGACAATTTTTTTAAAACTAACGCAAGTGTGCGCAAACTAGAAATCTCCTATTTTCTTGAGATCCGGACAACTATCGCACAGCAAATAATTGCAAGTGTGTCCTAACTCTTAATCATATCAATAAGTGGTTCACGAATGTGTTAAGATAAAGCTTATAAGCATATATACTACGTATAATTGAACTATTCGTGTTGTGACCAACGGGATATCAATATTTACTACTTAAAATAAATTGGGAATGAAAAATTAATATTGTATAAATGTATTGTACATGATGGTATATGTACGGAATTCAGACGTGAAATAACATTGCTGCATAGCATTTTAATCGTAAGTTATGTTTGTGTTTACATTTTATAGTACTTTGAATGTAAAATCGAAGATCCATTTCTTATTTAATACTTCTACCATACAGAATATTGTATAAGGCGGACTTAATGCCATAGGCATTCTCTACCAGTCAACCTTTGGGTGATGCAGAGATAAAATATAGTAGATGCACTAAAAAAAATAGAAGAATTAAATATGAACAAAAATTTAAATATATTATAATTGTTCCATTTCAAAACGTGTGCTCAAATTTAAATATTATTCTTGTTATCTGTACCTCTAGTGCGAGTTTGAAAAACATTTGGAAACAGTTTTCCTTTGTCTTTCCCTGGAAGTAAAAACGGGACAGATATGGAACTTAATGAAACAATCTTTTTGACGGATTCGTCGCGTAATACCTTAGAGGAAAAATTTTGCCGTTGTCATTGCTTATCAATATCCTGACGTTTTGAATGCTTTGCAGCTCTCGTGGTCGCGGGCAGACGTCAACGTTAAACGTAAGCATAGCAACGTTAGGACTTGATAACTAAATAAATGTTTTACGCGACGAAGCTGTTAAAAAGGTTGTTTCATTATGGTTAATGTTCCCGAAAATTTGAGGCAATATTAGATATACTACTTCTTAGGAAAACTGTCGGTATTTGTGTAGTTTGAATATTGTACTAGGTACTGATCGAGCTGGAGTTTCATGGACATATATATAAATCTAAGCATAATTTTAATATTATTTAAGTAGATAGTGTACCAGTGGTAGAGGATCCATACAACTCGATTCCTATCGGCTTCCCATTGAAAAATGGCTCAGTCAACAATGCCTACTGACTGTGCCATTGATTTTTTTCCTAACATCAATTTTGTATTAATTTTATAGAGTAGTTCTAACCTAGTATTCCAGATTTTTATTAATATTACTCGGATTTCGAGTCATGATAGAAAGATCATAACTAATTGGTTTCAGAGAACATTTAAAGTACAAAATATGTAAACAAATTCATAGCATGTTATTTTTTAAGTTTGCTTGGCACTTTAGCTTGAGCTAATTGACTTCAGCACTAATTTTTCATTTGTTATTAATTATCACTCCACACACTCATTACACCGACGCTAATTTAATAATAGTTATTAATAGTTTTACCTATTAATAGTTTAACCTTTTAAGCGCCAGTCTTCTGTACTATAAATAAATTATAATAATAAAAAAATCCTCTTTATTTCATGCACAAAAGAATCACTGTAGGTACAATTTTCTTTTTTTAAATATAAGATATCTATGTAAAAATTTCTGAATGTTTATTGTGAATATTAAAATTCATTTGCGAATAAATTGGTTTATGGATATAATATATTATCATAAGTATTTATACAACCTGATTTTTTAGAACCATCTGAAAATCGAAAATCGACTTTTCATACAAACATGAGTCACGTGACAAGTCACTTTGTATGAAAAGTCTTTCGATTTTCAGATTTCGACCTACGTTTCTTGGGGAAAGTTGATCAGTTTCATAAACCTTATTACCTCCTAAATTTTGGCTGGTGTCTAAAAAATCAGGTTGTATAAATGCTATTAAGTATTAATAAACATTTAAGTACTTATTTTTCAAGAACGTTTGAAATAAAAACGTGGCGTATTGAGCTCAAAATGTTTAGTCTCAAGACTTTGGCGTTCAAAAGGTTTAGAACCCATTCTTCCTTACGGCCAAATTAATTAATAAAGTCTATTTCAATAGAATTTAAAATATACGTGTTTTCGGAAAATAAACTTTAAGGGGTAAACACTAAGTACCAATTCTAATCTTTTATAATAATATGAGCCTTTAAATAGATCTAGTCAATCTAAAATCAACATAATTTACACGTAAATAGAGTTGATATTTCTATAAGAGAAAAAAACATGAACTTTAAATTGGATTGAATCAGACTTTTACCCTTTGTCAGTGTAGTACCCCGCATATATCGGACCGAGACACGCACCTCTGACTTTTAGTAAGTTATGTGCGTATCGATAGAAACTAAAATCAATTGCCACAAATAATTTTGCGCGTCACTTCAAACCGGCTTGACCGATTTTGATGTAATTTTTTGTGTGTGTTTGGATGGATCCCTGGGTGGTTTTTAATCATAATTGAACCTGGTAGGTGACGCTGCAATCGAATAAAATTAGCAGCTTAGCAGTTACAAAATCCCCCTGCACCTGATTTATCTCCGGTCGTATCGGATTGCCATCCCACCGGACTAAGAAAGTGATAAAAGAGAGTGTACCAGTATTTGCGCTCACACGTGTGCGATATGTGCAATATCTCCTGCATCGATGACCAATCTTGAGATTGGCCGCTGTAACCGAAATTCAGCAACAATGGCTCCCACGAAACAGAGGTATAAAGAGGGTATAAGAATGGCCAAGAGCGCTAATGTTCTGCTTACAACATGAAAGGAAATCTCCCAGGCTACACATCAAGCTCTACAAATCCAGTATGAACTGACCTCGAATTGTATAAGCTCTTCGTACAACAAGATGTCAGCTTATACTGGATATGTATAGCTTGATATGCAAGCGTGTGTAATTTTTTTTACTATTATGCCGTAGCTTAGATTTTAAAATCTGGTGCTCCTGGTATAGGGCCCCAGCCCCCAGGCCCTACGCGTATTTTGAAATATTAATTTAAACATATTCTGAAATATTAAATTAAATTAAGCTATAATTTCATGACTAGCAGCTTAATACATTCTAATTCTTCGTTATAACCGCCCTTAACTAATACAGCAACAACATGACGACTTCAAAAGTCCTCTCCATGTCCGCGCCGGGAGCCATCAATTTGGATCATAACACCGTCAAGTTTGACAGCGAGATCAAGAAAGCCAGACATTCTATCACTACACACACTACTCTGAAGGTAAGGTAGGAACTACAGTACATAAGTGAGGAATATAAGAGTAAGTTAAGTTTTAGATGATATTTATAAGCTTTTATTTAACTTGCAATGTAGGTATGTATGCTCGGGTCAAATCTTGCAAGCTGAATTAAAACCACTTCCTCTTACCCTACGGAGTTTAATTTTTACATGACCTGAATGAATGAAATTCAACGGCTAACAGCGCAAACGCATTTTTTTTCATATTCGTTTCAAACGCATTTTTGCATATACGTTCAGATTTGATCATCTTCCTTCTGTTTATCATTAGCCTTATTATTAACCAACTTTGTTTTTGCAAAAACTTATTTAAATAAACATGAGTCTTACTCCAATCACTCACATGTGACGATCTCGCTTTTGAATTATGTAACTCATAGTACAATTTTTGGAATAGAAAGAAAAATGACTTAAATAAAAATTAATTTGAAGCTATTTTTATATACGAAAACTTATTCTGATCAAACTGATATTTTTGCTGAACCTTTGTAATGGCATTCCCCATATTTTGGTTTTTTGCGATTTTCCGTAACTATATTCATTGATTATACATATAATATATCTTTAAAGTGCGAGCGAGATAGCAGATTAGCGAGTATCAGTGCCTTAAACATAGACATATTATAATTTAAGTTTGACCTACATACAGCTCCAACGCGGCAGCATATCAACGAGCCACCCTTCAGCAGACTCGCTGCTGGACGACGAGGACGAGGGCGGCTCCCCGGTGGACGCGTGTCGCTCGCTGTCCTGCCTCACCGACTCCACCGACCACTCCGCGCCCGTCAACTTTGATATGAGCAATAGAGTATGTCACATAATTCGCTGACTGAATTCAATAGTGACACAAATCAAAATCTTCCCATTTTGAGCTAGTTATGGATTCTTGTTCTAAATTACTTACTTTATTTTATACAATAAATAACCAACTTGTTAGTTCATAAAATACCCTTTAAGTGGAGGTTTCAGTAAAGAGGAATTATAATGCGCGCGCACTTGAGAACGAAAACTTTAAAGCGTGATTTCTCGAATTGTTAAATTTTGTCTTGTGCCAATATTGAATTCATTCAGCGAATTATAATAATTAAATCATTATAATCAAAACGAAAAATTTGTGAAGGTTTTTTCTAAAGCAATTTCAACAATTTTTTGTATGGAAACCATGGGCGGAGGGCCAGCAGTAGGATGATAGTAGCTAACATTAATTTCAACCGGGTAATATTATATATGATATAAATATATTTTTAATTGTATTAAAAGCTAATCAAAAACTCGAAGTAATAAAATAATTAAACGTGTCTGACTCGAATATCCCTATATTTTAATATTAATAACTACTTCTGCTCCCTAAAGCATTAAATCCAAGCGATTATCATCTGTCAGCATTGGCAATAAGGTTCTATCTTTATTGTTTAGGCGAAATTACCCCGCGGCATCGAGAATATTCGTCCTCACATCGAGCAAGTTGACAACGTGCCACTACTAGTATCACTGTTCACTGATTGTAACGCGCACTCCGTACTACAGATGATACAGATTATGCAGGTAACAGTAACAGTTTAAATTATTTTATTTACTTGCATATGATAAATGATCCACCATAGCTTCCCAAAGTGACCTTCAGGGGTCGTTTCCGAACTGCAAGGGGTCCACATGGGAGAAAAAATTAATTGAGGATGCCGTTTAGGCAGACTATCTCAAAAATGGCCAGGAGAGAAGTGGTAATTTATGTCCGCAAAAAAATAAGGGTCTACACAAAACAAGGGACCGTAAGAGATACCCTATCTGTATTACAGGATTACGGTGAAGTGGTGTGCGTAATGGGTTCAGCTGCTAACTGCCTCAACATGGAGATATTCATGCAGGCAGATGCTAGGTAAATAACCTCATGGATTTCTTACAATAAACATTTAAAAAGGCTCTCTGGCCAAAAGAGGTCGAGGTAAACTTTTGTAAAATGTTTTTTTAACGATTGTATTTTTTTTTCTAATATTTATTTCATCATGTTATGTACATATTGTTTCTACTCTCTAGCATAGCAGTAGAACCGCTGTACCCAGTATTATGTCAGAAGATGCCACCGTACCAAGTGCCGGAGTCGTGTATTGGACCTATTGACTTAGCAAGAGCACTGAACTCAGTACCTTGCTCGTTATCGGTGAGTTTTTTTTTATATGCTATAGGCATAGGATTTTTTATGGAATTTTTTATTGCGTGCCTCGGAAAGATCTTCGACAATCGATACAGGGTGTCAATACCCTCTGACAACTGATCTAATTTTACAATATCGTATCTTCGAGTAGCGGGTGTCAGATAGGCAGTCGCTCCTAAAAACTGATATTTAGCTGTCTGTTTAGATTAGAAGCCAACCCCAACAAAGTAAGTGACCCAATAATAAAGCTAGAAGTATTTTAATAATTAAATTTAATAAAAGTAAATAGACACCTCAAATGGCGACGCGACGCTACCTCAACTTGAGACATAGTACGACGCACAAAAGTGGAGAATTTTGTCGGTGCTGCCATTTTTAGGAAATTTCGCGCACAAGGATTCTTCAGCTCAATTCTGCTTCCACAGCGCTGCGAAGCTAAAATTGTATTCACCGACAAGAACTACACTTTTGCCAAGCTGTATTTTCTATTGATGTGCAACTATATAATAATTTTTATTTTCACGCTGCTTAGTTACAAAATAAATGGCAGGATCAGCCATTTACAAACTACTGTAGCCAAAAGGTAAGTTTACAGTTTTAGTAACATTGAATCTAAAGAAAATTTTAGATTTAATTCTAATTTCGGGTAAATTAGAATTCGAAGAGTAAAAAAGTTGAAACAGGAAAGAAAAATATGGCCATTGGCCATTTCAATATGTTTTTGGGAGGGAAGTATCTCATCTGAGCAGCGTGAGTCGTTGATACGCCGAATTATTCGTGGCGGTATTTCACTCGATGATGAGATCTGAGGAATATTTGGCTAGTAGGGGGGGATGGGTAGCTGATAGAAATCTCATTCTTGTATTACTTCTACAGATGACTCGCGACGCTGACGTGTCGTTGTTCGCTCTGATCGCTATGTCACGCCACTACATGACGTGTTTGTGGAATAGCACGCAGTTTTGGATCTGCAGTGTGTGCTTTATCGCGCTTTTGCAGGTGAGGATTGAGTTTTTTTATGACTAATTGCCAGGGGGTGCCCCTTACGGCCCTTACAAGAATAGGCAAGGACTGATGAGACTTACAATGTCATTAAGAAAATTTATTTGCCACCGTTCATCAGAAAACATAAAAAAAAAAATCTAAAATGTTCTAAATATTAATCAGAATCTGATAGAAATCCGACGGTAATACTACTCTAGGCACATGGGAAGAATGGGAAATAGTAGAAGTTTCTACTTATAGTAATTTTGAACTTAGAAAATATGGCAATGTTTTACCTAACAATCATTGTGGAAATTATTGAGTGAGATAGATGTATCCAGATGTAGATGTAGGCTTAAAGGCGGCCAATCTGAAACTGTAGGCCCAAGGGGGGCAAATGAGAAATTTGTTTTTGGTATACTTGAATGTACCGGTGCGTGCCGTGCGTGCAGGCGGGCTCGCTGTGCGCGCTGGTGCCGCAGTCGCTGAGCGTGGGCGGCGCGCTGTGGGGCGGCGCGCTCGTGGTGCCGGCGCTGGCGTGCGCGCTGGCCTTCGCGCCGCTCGACGCCGCGCTCATGACGCGCGCCGCCACGCGCCCGCAGCTGCTCATGAACGCCAAGGTAGGCAACATCAAAATCAAAATATTTTTTATTCATGTAGATCATTAGGCACTTATGAATAGTCATAATTCTAATATTGTTTGTTATAAGAGTGACTCTAGTTGCCAGTTCCTAGGGCAGCCTACCCTTCATGGAGAAGAACCTGGCAAGAACCTTAGGCCACCACATCTACCTATTACATTCATATTTATGTAAATACTAATAAGACCTTTTGTTTGTTCATCTTTGGATTTCTAGTGACATTTTGATTATTTAATTAGAAATTTGCATGCCTCTCTGATGGCATAAAATAGAGCTCTAATACTCTTCTAAGATCTGTAACCATTAACTATGTAACAATTATCTATTTTAGTGCCCGTTAAAAATAAAATATATCATTATCCTTTTAAAACTACAATTTCTAAATTTCTTTCTACCCTCAGATGGCTGTCTTCGTGTTCTGGTGCTACGCATTAAAGTTTCTACCCGCCGCGCTTTCAATCCTTGTCCTCTACGGCTTTACATTGCGCACTTTTTGTGAACAAATATCTCAAGCCACCAATGTAACTGGGTGTTGGTTAGTGTACCCGATAAACGTGGGAAGATTTAACGCTACCCACGATCTGTCACTGCGCAGCTGGCACGGCTGGGGGGATGATTTCTATGATGGATTTTACTTGGCGCAACATATTACGCTCGCATTAATTACCTTGCATTTAAGTAAGTGTTTTATTTTCTACTAGCTTTTCCCCGCGGCTTCGCTCGCTGTAATTTAGAATTTGAAATTGATTGATGATTCGAAGGAGAGTAGCGTCATCTATTCTATCATAAGAACGTAAGGTATTATTTTTTCCTCAAGAACACTACTTTTTTGGGTTGAAATGTTTCTGAACACCTATTTCCAAAATTTCAAGATTATCGGTTTAGTGGTTTAGGCGTGAAAAGGTAACAAACAGACTTACTTTCGCTTTTTATAATATTAGTAGGATTAGGATGACTATAATAGGTACATTACCTTTACTTGTTATCGAGATTATTAATTTAATCGAGTTTCAAAACTTTAAAGTGTTCCAGATTCAGAATCATCATCATCTCCCTACCCTTTTCCCAATTTATTTGGAGTCTGCGTAGTATGTCCTCTTTTTCCACACATCAGAATTAACTTTAGTTGTAATAAAAAAAATTGAAATTGAAGGAGATGACGTCACATTGCTTAAGCCTATTATATAGGTTACATATTATCTACAGTCCACTTCGAAGTTGAGCGAATTATTGTGGATTTTTTCTGTGTGAAAGTTTCAATACTTATTATTCAATGTCTTGTTTTCAGTTGTGATATCACTGTCATTTATACATCGGCAATCTTCAATATGGCAGAAGTGCTTCTGGACGAACCGAGTGTGGTCTGTAACCATTGTCGTTATGTAAGTACCTATCTTAGTAGTATCATAAGTATGGTTTTTTTTTTAAAACACGTATAACCTTTTCAAATGTCGACTTCATAATATTATTGCGAGGGTAGCGAAGTAATTGGTCTGAAAAGGATAATGTCCTGAAAAATGCCTCCTTTTTCTATGTTTTATATTATGGGCGTGCCCAGGTCTTAGCTTGGGGGGGGGGGTAATCAGAAACTTTTGGAATAAATCTCTCCCTCAATTAAAAAAATTCTGTTGTAGGTATATTTTAATTAACCAGCTAAATGTATAGCCAGCGAAGTCCAGGGGGGACAGCTCTCCTGTACGCCCATGTTTGAGGTACTTTCAACATTTCTTCTTCCAGAATACTAGCCCAGTTGGCGTTCAGCGGTATAATGTTGAGCAGTAGCTACGGTTTCTGCGAGAAGTGGGGTGTGTGCGGCCTGCAGTACTACGTTCCGTTGCCACTCGCTGTGGGATACGCAGCGTCACTGTTCCTGGTGTTCGCTCTCAATGAGTTTATTAAGTGGCAGGAGATCAAGTGAGTCCCCTTTTATTACTTCTTATTCTTATCGTGTGGTTAATGAACAACCTGGTGTCAAAGTTTAAACCGCCCGTAGGCCTCTGACATGGCTATACACACCATTGAAAAAATCTCTCAGGTGTGCTGGTTTCATCACGATGTTTTCCTTCACCGTTTTAGCAACTGATAATTAATTTGTAATACGCACATAACTTACGAAAAGTCAGAGGCGCGCCTTGGGATCGAGCTCGAGACCTCTGACTTGTCAGTCGACGGTCATAACACTAGGCTATCAATACTTTTTATTGGAATTAACTTTCACCTTTCTTGCATTGATAATCTGCGAGTAAAATGACTGTGACAGATACCTACATCTGTCACAGTCATTTGACACGTGGCGAAACTAAGGGTTTACTAGGGTTTTACTACAGAACCCTAATAACGAAGCTCGTGAGGCTGAAGAAATAGAATACTATATGTGTATACCTATATTTTTTAAAAGAGAAAGGCGACAAATAAACAAGCGAGTAACTTGATGGTACTTAAGTAATAAAGTTTGTTGCTTATCCTAACTTAAACTTAACAAACAATAGTTTGTTTGTTACCTTTTCACGCCTAAACCACTGGACCGTTGATCCTGAAATTTTGCATATACGTTCTCAGGTGTAACAAAAAATACTGTTCCTGAGGAAAACAATAATAACGTTCTTATTACAATAGATGGCGCTACGTGTCTTTCGAATCATGATTGAATTTTAAATTTAAGCATCACGCGAGCAAAAAAAGCTAAGCTAGTATTTAATGTTTGGTATTTTCTCTCCTACAGGGCGGACGGTCGCAATCAACGTCGTGCGCGCCTCGACTTTGGTACCAAACTGGGAATGAACTCCCCGTTCTAACCTACCATGTCTAGTCAATTACGCTTTAGTGTTAATATTATCGTATCGGAGCCAATGAGGCGTTTATTTTTTAAGAGAAATGTGACATGTACTTAGTACTATTTTGTACTTACTTTATTTATATGATGTTTTGACGATTTTAAATAAATTTCTTTTTATAAAAATAATGGTGTATTATTTTTAAAATTGCTTTAGATGCTCAAGTGTACATGTACCTATGTATGATGTATTCAAAATTGTTAATATACAGGCTGCTAATCAGCTGCAGCCAATTATATTCATTGCCAGCAGTTTTAAAGGAGGTGAATTATTCCCCTACAGTCTAAAGTCGGTATAAATTTAAAATAAAATTGTATTTTCACAAAAATATACATTTTTTTTGGGAAAGCAAAATAAAGCAACCAATTGAAAACAAATATTTTTTATTTTAAAACTAAGTTATGATAATTTTGTGATGTTTAATAAATTTTTCCAGTCAATAATTTGTAATACCAATTCCTTTGTTCGCACTGAGGTCAACATTAACAAACTACTTACGTAGATAAACCCATATTCGCGAAATATTACTTCACCTACCATTTACAACTACATTACTAAATTGACAATGTTTCACTTACATAAGACTCGATTACTTCAAGTAGTTTGAAGAACCTTTGAAAACAAACATTTAAAATCGCCGCGCGCACCGATAGTGAACAATCGATGTTCTATAAAGAATACATAATTTAATTTTTTTATGGTTAATAACATTATTTTATAACTTTTCATTATTATACTACATTATGGTTAGTCGGTAAACGCTTGTACTTAATAGGTACGTAAATAATGTTCCTATCACTAGGACTCATCAGGTAAGTCTAGTATTTCTTGAACAAACGCCGCGACGTCTGTCTCTTTCTGACTGTGTTCTAAACAGAATGGGTGCGCCAACAGAGCGTCATAATTTGATCTCTCTTTGTAATCCTTCTGAAGACTTTGGACCATCAGGTCTTCAAACTCTGGCGAGAACTGGCCACTCGGAAGTCTTGGAGGATCATCTTTGACGACTTGTTTGAGTTGTTCAAATGGCGTGCCCCATGTGCTGTAAGGGAACTTGCCTGTCGCCAGCTCGATCATGGAGATTCCGAGCGACCAGACGTCACTGCGGATGTCGTACTGTCCAGGGTTGCCGCTCGGGTCTATCCTTTCCGGCGCCATATAGGGTTTGCACCCCGCGTCAATAGTTTTAGCAACAGAGTCTACTAAGTATCCAGAAATACCAAAGTCACACATCTTAACTTCTCCTTTCCTGTTGATCAGAATGTTTGATGGTTTCACATCCCTATGAATTACTTTGAGCTTAGAATGTAAGTAGTGAAGGGCACTCACTACAGAAAATACGATTTTTCCAAGAATATTTTCAGGTATGGTACGATTATTCTTGAAGACTTTCATGTAGAATTTGTCAAGACTCATGTCCATAACTTCCATGCAGATCCAGACGTCTCCCTCACGGAACATGGCTCCATAGAAGTGCACCGTGTAGGGACAGGCACTTGCTCTCATTGACACATCAAGGTCCATGAGCAACCTCTTTAGTTCAGTAGATTGGCTGTTGAATGATGCTGTGATTCTCTGTAATAAAAATATAATTCTCTATTACACAGTAAATATTATTATTTGTTTGATAACATCATAAAGATTTTGGAGGGGGTAATTGCTATTCTCATCCAACAAGATAAAAATTAGCATTACATATTAGAATTAATGAGGTCTTGATTATAGTAGTGTTGTCTCGGACCATATGTTTGGGCATTCCAGAGACCAGTACAAGTGAAGGTCATTTTTGACATCAGTAAACCCAAACAAAAGTATTTTCTATTGCATCTGCTGTTTGGTATGGCAAGACTTCTAACTGGCTTCTTTCCTTATTTACCATCCTAAGCAAATATACCTTATTTGGACATAGGGTTGCCAGGGGAACCTAAAGGGGGTCCTGAAGGGGAACATGTCCTCCTTTTCAACCATTTATCTCCCATCCTCCTTTAACTACTTTATGTCCTTTGTGAAAATTTTCATTATTTAAAAAAAATGTTAAGTACTAAAATCAAATAGAACATACTTTAACTGCCATGGTGGTGTCGCTGGGGATGTGTTTCATCTTTTCCACAATACCATAGGCTCCACGGCCCAAGTCACAAATCTTGATCAGGTCATCTGCATGGACTGTGAAGGTTTTGTCATCTACTGTAATTGTAGTCTGCTTGTCTAAATTTCTTGGTGGCGTTCTGTGTAATAAAAACATCCATAATAATTTTTTAAATAATAGCAATTTTTTATTAACACTAAATGGAAATTACAACAATGAAGGTAAGAATATCAATCATACATAACCTTTGAGGTAAAATGACTACACAGGTAGAGCAATGCCTATTTTGAAAAATGATAAAATCATGAAAAATGTAATTGCAATTATTGCTCCAGAAATCAGAATTGATTAAAATAGGTAAATACCACTGTAATTTTGCCATAACCAAATATGGATATGAGGATCCCAAAAACGACACTGACTGGATATTCTCCATCATTATCTTTAAAATTATATTCTAATATAGGTACCTAGATGCAGAACTACTTCTAGCTACAAGATAATTATTATGTCAGGTAGGAGTAGGATACAGATTGACGATCTGTTGACACTCACACGACCTGCTCCACTGGAGGCTTGAAGTTGAAGCCCGGCGGCGGCGGTTTTCTTCTCCCTGACCCTGACATAACGCCAACTTCTTCTCAACCAAAAACGCCGATTCCTATTACAATTTACCAAAATCCCACCACGGTACGATTCAGACACAACTGGAGAATTTCCGTACAAACTACAAACTTTAGTTTAAAATCACTCAGATATCATTTATGGCAATGGTACGAGCGTTGTTGTTAGTTTAATTAGAATTTAGCATTAATATTCAATATTTCCAAAAAAGCAGCACTCAGAAGCTACTCCAAAGGCACAGATTTTGACATTTGACATTTAGTGTTGCCATTTTGCCACAACAGAATAATTTACTCTAGTCGTTTTCTAGTCTATGGATAATAATACCAATGCTGCAACGCTACCGTTTGCATAATTTATCGTATATTGAATGATGAGTTCGCCCATAAGTATGGCATAATAATAGCCTTTTATTAGGGGTATGTTCACAGTCAACGAGTATGTTTTACCCAAACCGTTGGATTGGAATCCAACGCACCACTAACTTTTCTAAATCTTGCGTAAAAGAGTTAGAAACTTTGAATTGACTTATATTTTAAACGTTATGAACAACTACCCATATTATTTTTTTATGAGACAACCGGGTTTTGAATCTGCATGCGGCGGGCAGTGAGACGATAGCTCAGTGGGTAAGAGTATTGCCACGTTACGGCAAGTTTAAGTCCCGCTCGTATATTCTATACCTTTTTCAAAATGATCACTTTTTATCACATTTATAAAAAGAGAGCTTCTGTTCGTAACGCTGTGGAAAAAAGAGAATTTTCAAGTTGGTAGAGCGGCCAGTGGCTTTAACCAGAGGGTCGCAGGTTCAAACCCTGAAACTTTAATTATCACTTGCGTTTTCCAGTCCGTGAAAGTGAAGGAAAACATTTTCAGAAAGATTACAGAATGTAAGAAAACCAATATCCCTAATAAGTTAACAACTTTGCGAATACTAACAGTTTTCGTGAAATTAGTAAGTCATTATGTACCCATCTTTGTCTTTCACTGGGAGTATAAATGGGACCGTCCCATTGGGACGGGTATATTAATTCTCACTAAAACTGTCGGTATTTGCGTAGTTTGTAAACTCGTGCTGGGCTTACTGCACATTATGAAGATTTATCACAATGCATCAACTATGTTATGAATGACTAATATTATGAACTAAGTAGGTCTTTAACTAATATCATGTGGCGACTTGGCGCACTTATGAATTAGGTACATATAATATGTATTCATCATTTCAAGTATAAATTAAGAGAAATGAAGCCCACAGTTTCACAGGCTATGCATAGGCTCTACCTACTAGGTAAATTTAGAAATGGAAGAGATTTTTTTTGAAATTCCTGTTAAGTAAGGAACTAATATTCTTCATCACCTAAACTATACAGGGCAATTAAAACAAATACTTGATTTAAACAAAAATAATATATTTCTTAAATTCTAATCGTGAAGAACTTATTTATCTTAAAAATAGTAGTGGATTGATTTATTTGGAAGAAAATCTTATAGCCCTCACTGCATCCTTTGCTTTCTTTACAGCATCTTCTTTGATCCTATGCCTTTTTTCTTTTTCAGCCAGCCCTACAACAACATCATGTTGCAATGCACTCTTAACATTAGCTTTAGCAAATAGTTTACTTAAGACATAATTATCATCATTTTTTTCCAATTCCTTATCTTTTTTATGTTTTTTCTTCTTAACCTTTTTTATAGCCACCAGATTTTCTACTTCTGGATCTGGAGAATGTTTTCTTTTTTTAAATTTCTTAATTTCTTTATTCAAACCAGGTTTATCTCTTTCAGGCGTCCTTCCTTTTACTGGCTTTTCCTTGTCATTTTTGTCAATATTTGGTTGTTCTGCATCTTTCTTATTACTTTCTTCATCACCACTTTCACTTTTCTCATCTACATCATCATTCTTTTGACTTTTTAACACATCTTTTAATAAATTCTCTTCATAATCTTTCTTTACATGCATATTAACTATATCTAATTCAGATAGTATATTCTCAAAAGGAGTATTTGTAATTTTATCATCAACTAAATTAATTTCAGGTACTTCAACTGTAGGAGGATTTAATAGCATTTCTCTTTTCTTTTTGTATTCTTCTCGAGGGTCTTTCACTTCTTTATTAGCTTCAGTAACACTTTTATCTTTAGAAATCTTCTTACTGATTTCTTTTGCCATCCTTTTCATTGCTTCTATCTTTTTCTTGGAAATAGAGACTCCACTACTTACATGTGTAGCATCAGTCTTTTTCTTACTTTTTGAATCAACATTTATTTTAGTATGTTTAAAAAGAGATGCAGTTTCAGTGTCTCCATCACAGTTTAGTTCTTCAAGAGTGAACAGACCTTGTAGTGTACTAGTAGTCAATACATTCTTTTGATTTGGGTCTATTAATATTTTGTTGCTTAAAAAATGCTTAAATATCTGTCTTTGATATATCTTTTCTTCAATAGTTCCAGCTGATAGTAATCTGTAAACTGTTACATTTCTCTCCTGACCTATTCTCCAAGCTCTTTCCTTGGCTTGGTCATCAGTGGCTGGATTCCAGTCGGGATCATATATTATTACTCTATCTGCACCAGTAAGGTTAACTCCTAAGCCACCAACTCTTGTTGTTGCAAGAAAAACTAAATATTCAGAATTCTCATTGAATGTTTTGATCATGCTTTGCCTCTGTCCCACACCCACTGACCCATCCATTCTTAGATATTTAAATCCTTGAACTTGTAAATATTGTTCCAAAAGACAGAGCATTCCTCTAGATTGAGAAAATACTAAGGCTCTGTGACCTTGTCTTTGCCAGATTTTTAATAAAGAATTGACAACAGTCATTTTGCCTGCTCTTTTGTAGCTTCCAAATCTCTCTTCATCTATGTCCTCAAAATCATCTTGAGCTTCATAAAGGTACAAATCAGGATGGTTGCATATCTTCCTCAAAGTACACAAGGCAACAAGTATTCTAGCTCTTAAAGGATCCCCATATTTATTATCTTTATCCAAAATACTTCTCACTGTATTACTAGTTAGGTAACCCATATATAAATCTTTTTGTTCTTGAGTTAAGGCACAGAATAACACTTGTTCATTCTTCTCCGGTAGTTTTATATGGCTCTGGACTTCAGATTTTGTTCGTCTCAACATGTAAGGTGTTATTATTTGTTTCAAGGCCTTAGCTATTTCTAAAGCGGTAGCTTCTTGGTACTCAGTAGCATTTGCATATCCCCCTTGTGTGATGGGCAAAGCAAAATGGTCCATAAATGCTGTATAGGTTCCCAAAAGTCCTGGTCTCATGAAATCAAAAAGGGACCAGAGTTCCTGCAAGCTGTTTTGCATTGGGGATCCTGTGATAAGTATTTTATGAGGTGTCTGAAACTTTTTCACCAACTTACTGACTTGAGTATCTGGATTTCTAATCTTGTGGCCTTCATCTAAAATAATGTAATGCCATTTACGAGAAGTTAAGTCTTGGGTGTACTTTACAATGCCTGCATAAGTGATTAACAAGATTCCATGAGCACTGTGTAAATCTCTAATCAATTTATTGTGGTTGCCTGCATGAGACCCTGTGTGATGAAGAACTGCCACTCTCAAATATGGACACCAAAAATGAAAATGGGACACCCACTGGTATATAACAGTTGCAGGGGCAACTATAATGCAAGGTCCAAGTCCTCCCCAAGCTCCTAAATCAGTTTTAGATAAGCCAGCAAGAAATGCAATTATTTGGATTGTTTTTCCTAAACCCATTTCATCACCAAGCAATCCCCCTGAATCTACCTGATGGAGCTCCCAGAGCCATTTGACACCAATTCTTTGAAACTTGTACAACTGCTTCCAAATGTAGTCAGGCACACACAAGCCATTTTGCAATTCATGATTTGTTTCTGTATCCTCGTTACCATCTAAGACATATTTTATATCAGCTGTCATCACTCCACTGTCATAACTGCCTGATTTTGCTGCCGCTAAACACTTCTTCCAGTTTTCTATTCTTTCATTGTAAAGGCTTATATCACCATCATCAATTATTTTCTTTAAATTTTGCTTTGTACGACATGTGGAAGTGGACGGTACAGAAGTAATATTAAGTATATGGTCATCTCCCTCATCGTCCGATGGTAAATATTCATCATCTGATTCTTTTCCGAAGGAACTTGTTGCTGTGGAAGTCGTAGGTTCTGGAGATTCTTTGGGAGATGGCTTACTAAACTTTTTTGATTGTTTCTTGGATATGAGTTCAGCTGCAGATCTACTTTTGTCAGAAACATTGTCCTTCTTACTTTTAATTTCACATTTTTGTTTAGCAAGTGCCAGTTGACTCTCTAAATATTTGTTTATATCCACCATCTTGGCAAAGCTTAACAAAAACAACACTTAGCCCGGAACTCTTTTTTAGTCATCATTGTTTTTTAAAAAATTCTATAAAACTAATTTATTGCCGAACACAAACAAAACAATTCTGGACTGAACTGGACTTGAATAATTGAATTGAACTCGTTTTGACTCGTTCGTTTTGTTTCAGTTTCTTTCAGTGATTTGCCGTCACTGTCAAGTGTCAAAAAGAATGTCCAATTTTCACAAGCTAATGCCTGCCACAGTCTGCCTGTGCCTACTATTTTTAGTTTGCTTAGTGTAGAATGTCATCAGATTACGACTAAAGTGCATCTATTTATTAATACTAGAAGAAGAAGAAGAAGAAGTTAGAAGAGCCCACCACTGAGAGTCGTGATAGCCTAGTGGTGGTGACCGTTAACTGGCAAGTCAGTGGCCTCGGGTTCGAACCCAACCTCTGACTTTCGTAAGTTACGTATTCTATGTATTGTATTGTATATACAATCGTTTTATAAATTAATTATCACTCTCCGTGCCGCGGATAGCACGTCAAGCTGTTGGCCCCGGCTGTCAATTGTAGATCTTTGACAGTCGTTACAGTAGTCAGAAGAAGCCCGAAAGTCAGTCTTAGAAGGGGTATCGTGTAACCCAATATCTGGGTTGTGGAGGTCTGATAGGCAGTCGCTCCATGTATAACACTGGTATTCAGCTGCATCCGGTAAGACTGGAAGCCGACCCCCAACAACGTTGGGAAAAGGCTAAGCAGATGATGTTAGAAGAGCCCACCAGCCCACCACTACTAGGAGCACAGACTTACTAGGGATGACTAGGAGGTAGTGTCACTGTCAGTGCCGTGCTGTCAACAGTCAAAGTGAAAAGAAAATAAATTGCGCATGTGGTGTTGGCGTGCGATTTTTTTCTTTTGAAAGTAAATCATAATTTAATGTAATAAAGCCTTAAAATATATGTGAAAGTTGCGCTTTGTACTGGATCTTTAGATCTGCAGTCTTTACTGGATCTAAGTTACTTTTTTAAAAATTTCATAACCTCTTCGCGCAAGTCGATTATAAAATGCAGAAAGTTAAAAGAAAACTTAATGAAGATAATTCAAGTTCGCCGAAGAAAAAAAAGATAAACGCAGACAAAACTGATGATAAACTGGCACATGGCGATAAAGTGAAAACGAACAAATTCCAAAAGCATTTCAAGAAAGATGGGTCGAAGGGTCCGCACAAGTTTGGTAAACCGAAGTTTTCAAAAGACCAAAATAAGGAAGCTAATGGTAAGCCGAATTTCTCGAAAGATCAGATTAAAGGGGGCAAAGGTAAACCTAATTTTTCAAAAGATCAAGCCAGTAGCGAAAAACCAAAATGGTCTGAAATGAAGAAAGAGAAAAAGGAACTGAGGCTAGTTAGGCGCAAGGCCAAGGCCACCGCTGAAGTGTTTGAAGTGTCACATAAAGCTAAGTTGTTAGCTGCACAGATTCAAAGGTAAGACCATAAAGTCAGTTTTCCATTTTCTTTTATTAATCTTGAAACCGTTAGTAGTCTTGAAATAATTCCTCTAACTGGCTACTGAAAACCCCCAGTGTTGTTTTTTAATCATTTTAATTTCTAACCACTTAAAAGATTAAAATGGTTTGTATAATGTTCTAAGTGAGAGTATTAAATATAATTTTAAAGTTCTGACTGAATAAACCACTTCTACTTACCTACCTAAAATTTATAAGTGACCACTGCTAATATAAAACAATAATTATTTCAGAAAAGTAGTTAAAGAAGACTTCAGAATGAGTTCTTGTAAGGAGCTGCACTGCATACTGAAAGGACACTACAAATCAATAGCTCTAACACATGACCTAAGCCGAGTCATACAAGTCTTACTCAAACATGGTCCAGAAGACATAAAAATTGAAGTGACAGAAGAATTATTAGATTTAATGGTTCAAATGGTCCAATCGAAGTATGGACAGCATGCTGTGAAACGTATATTGAAGTATGGTACAGACTTCATAAGACATGAAGTGTTGAAGCGGTTCTTCGGTCACATTGTGTCATTAGCCACTCATACTATTAGTGCTCCAGTATTAGATTATGCATATGGAGAATTTGCTACAAAGAAAGAAAAAGGGCATATGCAGCAGGAGTTTTATGGGGATATTTATAAAAATGTGAGTTAGAGACTGTTTATTTTCAATCGTTTGTCTATTCCATTATGTCCAACAAAATTAAAAATAAACATGTTTTGACAACATATGATAGTGATTAAGCTAATTGCTATTTGGGCTTGCTTGATTGACGGATATTTGTTACTGTGTATTGTGAAATTATATTATGTAACGACAGCCTTTATACAAGACATTATTTCCAATGTGTGTAAATGAATTTCCTTGAACCAAATTTATAATTTTTAGCAAAACATAATGCATTTTTAACTTATTCTTTCCTGATAATGATTAATTTTTACTCACAAGTAACTGCATCCAGTGCAGCAGAAAACTTAAAAAATATGTTTGTTTTTCCATTAGTCAAAGGATGATAAAGTGAAGACACTAAGCGATACATACAGAAACTGCCCAGAAATGAAGACTGCTATTTTAACTTCATGCAAAGCAAATATACAAAAGATTCTAGATAAAAATCTACATGATGGAGAGTATGTATTGTTATTTTTTTTTATAATTTTAGAAATAGAACACCTGCCTAACATATTAAATTAAAATGAGCACAGTACTAGTTGATCTAAACATTTTGAAACCTAAAGATCAGTAGTTAATAGAAGATTTAAAATTTTAAATTTTCAAATATATTTTCAATGAAACATAAACACGCTTAGGGCGCGTCAAAGTGGAATCAAATGACACCTTTCTCTGCCTTTCAAGCTGCACTATTGCAGTTTCTTGACCATGCAATGTTAATATTATGAACTCATATCTACATCATGTTAAAAAATACGAAAATGAAAAATAATTTCCTGTGGCTAAAGTATTTGTTGGATTTGATAGATTTTTTGTATATGGGTAAAGAACATGATTATCTTTACGTGGTTTACAGGAATGTCAATCTTCCTGTATACTTAAGTAGATAGAAAATAAATACCATACATAGACTGTTTACCAGAATAGGTAGAGGTTTACACTCCCAGTAGCTATGCTACTTCTCGGAATTTCGAATGTCATCTTTTGATGGTGATTGTGTATCTATTTTATTTATTTGTGACTAGCTGCTCCCGACATGCATTGCAATGCCTCCTTTTTTTTGGGCTAGGATCCTTCGCAAGCATCTGCAGAACAAGCTACCAAAGTGTCTATACAATTGTACTGTATAATTGGATCAATGTTTTAGGAACATATAAAGAACTAACATTCATTTCAAATTTATTTATGATAGAAGAAATAGAAAAGCAAGAAGAAGATAAAACTGATTAATTTTTACTAGATAGCCACAGAAGAAAGGCTTATACAAAACTATAGGGCACTCAATACAGACAATAATTAGGTACTATAATATATCTCTTAATTTTGTAATTTATTAATTTCGTTCCAACTTCCAGGTTATTCCATTCAGTCCTATATAACTACATTCGCGAGTGTAGTGCAGAAGATCGAATCGAGCTGATTTCTTCACTCAGCCCTCTCATTGTGCCGCTTAGCAACTCACTGCCAGGCGCTAATGCGGCTTCTATATGTGTATGGCAAGGCACTAATAAAGATAAAAAGGTGAGGTTAATTTTTTCTTTACATTTTAGTCTACAAACAGTTTACGTTTGAGTAGAATCTAACGCAATAAATTAATGAATAAATTAGTTAATAGATAGGTATAAGCATAATAGCGTGAATTTCAGTATATGCAGTGTGTAAATTTAATTATTAGCATCATTAATAACAATAGCACTACCACACAACAATAGTAGCACTGTAACCTGAACACATGCTAGGAATTTAGATTTAGAATTGAGATTTAGTCCTGGTCGCCGTTACCGGATACGGTGAGGAGGACTATATGTGAAGTAGCACTGAAATTATAAAACATACTAATAATTGTAACTATTTTAGACTATACTGAAAGTGGTGAAGGAGCATGCAGTATCCCTCAGTAAACACAAAACTGGATATCGACTGTTAATCGCCATATTTGATTCTGTTGATGACACGGTACTTGTGAAGAAGGCCATTGTGTCTACATTGGCCAGCAATTTGAAAGATATTGCTAAAGACCATTGGGGTAACATGGTAAGTTCAAAAAGTAATTTTCATTAAGAATCCCATAAGTATGAGGCATTACGTCTACCATGATACAGAAAAAATTGCCTGCTAAGGTCCCGAACCTGTAACCTTCTTAGATATCAGCAACTTTTAACCTATCCACAATCCTACTTACGATAATATCAAAATTACTTTCACATTTAACCATCTGTGACTATAATAGACTATAGGGTGTGATAGACTACACCAGCTTGTCAAATATCAAACATTACAATTAAAAATTGCTGTACAGAAATTCACAATATCTAAAATGTATAATATTCCAAAAATACAAATAAATAAATACTACTAATAATAAAAATACTCTACTCATTTGTTATCTAACCAGAAGTTTTAAATTTTTTTTTCTATAGGTACTACACTGGCTAGTCAAACCTAAAGATTCAGGGGCATTCCACCCAAATTTCATAAAGTTCCTTGAAGAGGGAGCTGCAAGTGGCACGTCTAAGAAAGACTCGGAACTCAGAGTGTCAGAACTTAGGGAAGCCATCCTCCCTTCTCTCAAGAAAGATATAGAGGAAGATCCACAATTCTGGCTTAGTAGTAAGACTAATATGCTGTTGACCGTCGCAGTTTTGTCGATAGGTAAGTGCAAAATAACTGAACCTGGTTTGTGATGTACCTTGTTGCTAATTCTCTTGCTCACACTCTTAACTAACATAAACTCCCTATCTCTTTCTAACATTGCATAAATTATTACAAAAGGATAGAAGATTTTTAGAGATGTCCAACTAGTCTATTTGCATGATATCAACGAAAATTTAGTTGGCATGTCATAGGTCTCGTCTAGATGTAGACTAATTTGACAGTTTATTTTGATGTCCGTTTTCGATGGTGTTTATTAGAAAGAAATATAGTTATTAGTTTAGCGTGATGTACAAAAGAATCGGCACCGGTGTTTACTGACTGTGCCATTGGATTTTCTCCAGTTTGGCTCTAACTTACCTCTTACAAAAATTCACCCTTCGCCTATGATAAAAATTTAATTTTTTTATCAAGTTAGTAATTTATTTTTTGTCGATGTATTATAGAATTGATTGAGTGGAACAGTAATGAGATGATTTAATTGTCTTTCAGAGTCAACAAAAGAAATCCTAGAAGCTTTAGCGAATGTCATCTGCCAACCTGACTGGCGCATAACAACTGATGGCAAAGACATCATGGCAGTAGAAGACGCAGGCATCCACATGTGTCTTAAGAAACTGGCGAGCTTGGACAAACACAATGATGGCTGTACTTTGGGAGAAGCAATAGCTGAACGTTTAAAAGAAGATACTGTAAGTTTTGTTGACTAATCTGTTGACAATTGGACTAAAACGTTCAGTGTATGTCTGTAAAAAATCGATCCCAGATTATTAGATTCAAATTAAAGTTATTCTCTTTCTAATTAGGTTCATTAGATAGATAATTACTTTCATTTCCGTTTTTAAAGGTTTTTGACACTCTTTTAATTATTATTTTTTTCAGATCATACAGTGGGTGCTTACTAATAGAGGGTGTTTCTTCCTGCTAAAATTAATGGAATGTAATAAGGAAGCCGCAAAAGCCCTAAGAAAAAAGGTGAAACCGCACGTCAACATCTTGAACCAACAGACCTCTGAGGGCGCCAAATACTTATTACAAAATGTTCAGAAAAAATAAATGTACTACATTTTGTAATCTCTTTTTCATTTGTTTATCGTTAAAACTCGAGAAGCTTTGTCATCATCAGCCTGTGTTAGTCCACTGCTGGATATAGCTCCCAATGCGCGACACTATTGTGAGCTCATTGGAGGTATTTGCTTATAACCGTCACGCTGGGCAAGCGGGTTGGCGATCGTAGAAGCAGATAATTACTGTTACACGATCCATCCTTCGGATCTTTCCCTTTGTCCATTCTGAGAGACTTTATAACCATCCAAATAGGTAAAGTCCTTTCACAAATCAATGAGATCTCATGATCATACTCCATCGCGATGCGCGATGGCCACAACCGTTGATTCTCGTCAATTCGTTGACCACACTCATTCGATGACCATGAAAATAATAAAAGTAAATAATAAGTTGAAACATAATTTATTTATTTATCTGAATTCTAAACTAACATTATTTTGACATTATTACTATCTGTTTTACACTTAGAGGGTAGGTAACGCATCATCAGATCTAAGCTAGGTATGTACTCGTCTTAATTTGAGATATAATGTTTTAAAAAATGTGCTTAATCTTCTAAATGCATGTGAATACTGTGTTATATTAAACACTGGCAAGTTTTGAATAAGACAATTTATTAAAAATATAAATATGTTTAGTCGAGCTCCCACGTAAATTGGGTCAACTAACTTTAGGTATTTTCATTTTATCTCAAAAGTAGTGTAAAATTAGACCATTATCTTAAAGTTGTTAAAAACACCCGGTATCATTAAATAAAACTAAAATTTATAAAACTATTTACAAAATAACTTACATAATAACAAAACGCGCGTTATAACAATGCCTTTCTGAAGTTAGCCTTGTTAACCGGCCACGCAGTTATGTAGGTACAGTTGCCTAACGACGAATTTTATATATTTATCATTGTTCTGTCCAAAGCTTTCCTATAGTTTTGTCAGAAACATCATTTACAATATTCAGTGTCCTTTCTAGCAAGTCTTCTTGGATGGAGTCAATTGACCTGTAAAATAAGAATACCAGATGATTACAATTTAATGACCCACATGTGCACTGCTGTTAAAACGTATATAATGTCGCAATTGTTATTAATCTTATAAATTGACAATAATAAATTTTTACTCATCAACTGTGCCAGATAGGTAACATTTTGATAACCTACATGTGGGATAGTGGGGTCAAAAGGATAAGTATCGGAATATATCATTGTTACTTACTGAGAAACGAATCTTAAGAATAGACAATAATTAGATATAATAAATAAATACCTATCAACTTCTAGAACTTCCCAGTTGTCTTCTTTAAGCTTGGTATATATTTCAGAAACTTTTTTCTGGAAGTTCAGTACTTCATACCTGGATGTAAAAAATAAATTAGAGTTGTAACTGTCCGTGTTTTGCTTCACCATAATCAGCCGAAAGAAGTCCACTGTTGAACAAAGTCCTCCTCCATAGAACGCCTCAACAAGAGACAACTGCGTATTTTGCTTACACACCAGTAAATCGTAGCTATGGCTTTCACAGGGGGGGGGGGGGTCCGAGGAACCAAAAATGTATCAAGATAAACTAGTTTTTGCTAGAGCTTCACACAGATAATTTCACAATATGCGGTGCGCGGGTAAAGGGTGGGGGATGCACTGTATGCACGTACTTATTATCGCTCGTAGTTGTATGCTCAGGGGGGGGGGTCCGGACCCCCTAACCCCCCCCCCCTTATATACGCCCATGGTGTTATGAATATACTACCCGTGCGGATTAAGAATGAGATTGAAAATGGCGCCAGAACGATTTGCTTCTCGCTCGCACACTATGTCTTCGATGTATCTCGTTTCTACTCGCACCTACAGGTTATATGATGAGGAGATGCTATTTTCAATCCCATTCTTAATCCGCACCGGTAGTATATTCTTTTAGGTTACTGACCTCTCATTTCCAAAGCCGTTTCTTTTGCTGATTGAATCAAAAGGCATTGTGAGGAAGAACACCTTGTCTGGTTTTGGCAGCCCCACATCTGGGGACTTGCACCAATTTAGATCTAGTCCTGGAACAAGTATCCATACTTACTTGTATTATAAATTCAAATGTAAATTGTATAAGTTGTATCACCTTAACTTATACTTAACTTAAGGATTCATAGTCATCATATCTAAGGATTGTTTCAGAACCACCAAAACTAGGCCACTTAGCAACAACAAAAAGTGGTCAAGCAGTGGTTATGTGTTGCTGCAACTTTTTGCAGTTGCTTTGTGGTAACTACATACAAAATGTTGATGTGGTTGCGTTTTCGCTAGTAGTAGTGATTAACTAGTGATTTTAATACTTAGCACCCAGCCCATGTGTTGTTGTTGTGTTGGTGGTACATGTGAAACAACCTTAAATTATCCAGGGTGCTCTGTTGACCAGAAGTACGACATAGACCTGCAGAAAACAGCCCATCATACCAATACCAATACATGGCCTTAGGCACTACAGAATAATTAAATGGGGGTCAATAAATAAACGTTAACACTTTCCTATACGTACCCCGCCTTTCGACCTGATAACAATAAAACTTCTATTTCTTAATATGTCCCGAAAGTATGTAAGAACATGCTAACATTTCTACTCATTTTGAAATATTACCTTTAGCAGCTGAGAAAGCAACTCCTGAGTAACAATATCTATCAACAATGATAGTGGTGCCTGCTTCTAATGTTTTTATTATGTTCCTAGCTCTCTCCCACCTGTTTGCTGAGAAAAGTAGGTGGATAACTTCATCTGATAGGTCATTCTGTAAACAAAAATGTTATTTTCAGGGTTGAGTGATTAAACCATGTAAACTTTATGAATAAAAATCATTGAGTGACCGACATGTGAGACAAGAGATTTGTAAAGATTAAAATTATCTTTTCCGATAAGAGAAATATACTTATCTAAAAATGCAGCTGGCGTTAATAATTATGGGTAGATAAGTTCCTTCAATAAGTAGATAGTTTAATGAACTTTATCTACATGCGATAATAAGTTAGTATTAGGACATGTATGATACTGATATCTTGAAAATAAATCGTGATTACACTAATAGGCATACAAATTTAGGCTTTTTACCCAATACAATTTGTGATAAGGAAATTCTTTAGATAAAAATTGTAGTAAAGTGAGATATGTAAATAAGATTAATTACGAACTCACCTTCAGTTGTAAATAATTGTTTATAACTTTTCCAACTTCGGTATCCCTAGCAGGGAAATTGGTGTATTCCGCTTGAATATTCTTTTTCTTCAAATTTTCAACTGTAATTAAATTATTACATCATGCTTTAGTAACCATATCATTGGGTATATTATATATTCAGCTTTAGGCTTAATTTGGGAAACCCATGACCATATCTAACATCTTAAAGATGAGGCGATGTTTTGAAGTCAACAAAAAGTGAATAAAACCATTGAATTAATATGGTATAGAACTGCATTCACACACCAAACATTTAAAAATTTAAGAAAATTACCTACTTTATACACAAAACCTATAAAAGATCTTTTGCATCCCAACAGTGTGAAAAATTGATTTTCTATTGTCTCATTTTCTTTTGGATGAATTCATACTGATGATTCATAATTTAAATTAAACAATTACATATCTATACATAGTACCTTTAGGATTCAGGAATTCAGATGATCCATTGCTCAGTTGTGATGTTGGATGCTATGATTCTATAAATTTAATCATGACATGGCCCACGTTTTACACAGTCGTCAGGTCAGGTTACTGAACTTAACTTGTACTTATTACTTTCTTTGAGATAGGATGGAAAACAAATTAAAATAGTTATATCTTACCTAGTGTCCTAGCTTGAGTAGACTTTCCTGTCCTGTCCACCCCCTCAATAACTATTAAAGCACCACGTTTCATATTTGTTTTAGAAATATTTATTTTTACAAGGTAAATTTAAGGTAGGCAAGGCAATACACAATTATTTACGTTTATGTGCTTATCTTATTACAAGATTTAAAGAAACTAAAGATAACTTTATTCCCTTCGAAAATAATTATATCTTCGTGGAAAGTGGAAACAGTTCTCTAGAATGTAAATAATCAGAATTTCAGAATATTTCAGACTAATTATTACGTTTCTGTCTACAATTTTGACAACATCATTAATTTGGCGGGAAACATCAGAGAATTGTGTAGTGATGTGATGCGTGGAGTTAGTTCCGGATCGTAGTAATGTAACTATAAGTTGTCTGGCGAGGACTGGAACGTAGCCCGGGATCTATAACTGCTGTTAATGCTGCTAATAAATAATAATAGTTCAAAAACTCATTTCATCGAATGATCGGATTGGATTTGATTTGTGCATCTCTCTTGGGATAACAGCAGAGTCGATTGTATAATTTTTAGTGAATCTTGTCTAATATTATATATGCGAAAGCAAGTTTGTTTGTTACTTTTTCACGCCTAAACCACTGAACCGACCATTGAGTATCCATTGTGAGGTGTACATAGCAGTGATAGGTAGTGGTAAATCTATAGCGTTTCGTTATAACGCTTCGTCGATCTATAGCCGTAGTGAGAGTTTGAGAGTTAACATGACTTGTCCTTAGGAGGTCCTCCTACTCATTAATTCAGTAGACCTTCTCACTTAATAAATTATTACAATTTATTTTTGTAATCATCGAAATGCTCAACATTTTAAAGTCAACAAGTAACAATATGGGAAAAATAACAGTAGAAAATTCGGATAACTGGCAACTTTTCTTGTCAAACGTCATTTCGTATCAAACTGCGCTGAAGTGCGCTGCATGTGACACTATTGCAAGCGAGTGCAAGTGCTATTATTCGATTTTTTATTTTTATTTTTTTAAGTAAAAATTCTGTGTAATAATTTTTATTTTAATCATGAAGAAAGGATATAAAGTTGCTGATGTTAGGAGGGAGAAAAAAATTGGCGTTGCGGCTGAAAATCTAGCAGAGTTGGTCGAGAAATCACGCAAAAAGTTAGCAGTAAGTATGAATTTCTTTGTTTGCTTTTGTTTATAATTGTTAAAATATTGTTTTTCAAAGATTTTTACGTTTTTAGGGATAAGTTTTAGTCATGATTAGCTGTGTTTATCGTTGTAACAAATAGGTCAGGGTGAAGCCTTGACCGATATTAGTATACCTTGACCTAATTCTGTGACTGGGGATTTTCAGTTCAATGTCAGCTGCGCAGAGTGCCGGCTATGCGTGGCCGAGGACGGGACGCAGGTGGACGATGACGAGTACCTGGCTACGCTGCCACCGCAAACACTCTTTATTTTATTGAACAGTAAAGAGAAAATGGTCACTGGTATGCATATAACTTTAAAAAAACCGGCCAAGTGCGAGTCAGACTCGCGCACCGAGGGTTCCGTACAAACCTGTAGGTATATAAGTAAAAGTTTGTTTCCAAACTCCTCCGAAACGGCTGAACCGATTTGCATGAAATTTTGTGTGCATATCGGGTAGGTCTGAGAATCGGCCAACATCTGTTTTTTTTTTTAAATCGCTGAACAACGTTTGCTGGGTCAGCTAGTAAGTTTATGATTATTAAAAAAAATATACTATGTGATGTAACTAAAAATTTAAGATTTTCGGAATTTTTCCTATATGTGTACTTTATAACGTTGCTTCATGCCAAATTTCAAGATTCCAGGTCGTCTGGAAGTATCCTTTAGGTTTTGATTCCCTTGCGAGTAGTTGCGAGTTTCAAAATATGCGGCTTTAATTGCTGTATCTTTTGATTGCGTTGACGTAGAAGTTTGATTTTGTTACAGCTTAAAGATATTATAGACTTGAGTATTTGTTAAGAATTTCAATATAATACCACTACGCGTTCATGAGTAAAGGGGTAATAAGTTTAAAATTATTAAAAATATTTTTATTATATGATGTAACTAAAAATTTATGCTTTTCGCAATTTTTCCTTTATCTGTGTTATAAGACGTTGCTTCGTACCAAATTTCAAGATTCTGAGTTCACGGGAAGTACCCTGTAGGTTTTGATTCCCTTGCGAGTGTCGAAAATTTGCGGCATAAACGGGAGTATCTTTTGATCGCGTTGACTTAGAAGTTTGATTTTTTCACAGCTCCAAGAGACCATAGACTTGAGTATTTGATATGAATTTCAGCTTGATACCTCCACGCGTTCCTGAGAAATAAGGTCTTGACAGACAGACAGACAGACAGACAGACGGACAACAAAGTGATCCTATAAGGTTCCGTTTTTACCTTTTGAGGTACGGAACCCTAAAAAATCTGATTTATGTTCTACTAGTTTCTGGATGAACTTATTCAGCCTATACCCAGCAAAGGGCTCATGGAAACTGGATGATAACCACGATTGCAAAATTAGATGCATATTATGTAAAAAAAGCCTAAGTAATGAAGTAAGTAACTAAAAATTAAAATAGGGAGGGGGTGGGAGGTGGCGCATTTTCAGTCTACCCCAAGTGGCGAATACCTACGCTACGCCTCTGTATAATACAACCACATATGTTTTTTATAAATCCTCTCATACTGCTACTAAAAAATATTTCCTAATGGAAAATCTCAAATAGCAACTTGCCCAACCCAGGGATTAAACCCAGGGCCTCGCGTTCGGCAGTCGCGCTTGTAACCACTAGACCAGCAGCAGTAGCATAGCCTAGTGGTATGACTGTTGGACTGCCAAGGCAAAGGTCTTAGGTTCGAAACCCAGCAAGAAAATGTGCATTTTAGAAATTAATTACATTTCCTAAAACGGTAAGAGAAAACATCGCGAGTGAAACCAACTCACCTGATGGATTTCAACAATGTGTAAAGCCATGTTAGAGGCCTATGGGCAATTTAAACTCTGACAACAGGTTGTTCATCAAACATACCAAAATTCCAATGACCACCACTAGCCAATGAGGCAGTTAGAAGATCTAATAAATACTATTTAACAAAGCCACTCATAAAATAAAATATTTCCCAGACTTCGATTACTACTATGACCTCATCCGATCACACAAGAAAGACTACATAGACACAGGGGCTGCTGCCAAGGAGTTCCTCAGCACCAACATCAAAGAGAAGTTCAAGGTGTTCCAGAAGTACATAGAAGCTGCTGATGATGCCCGTGCTGTTCTTAGTGAGAGGACACAGGATCCTGGGTGGTTTGAAGGTAAATTATAAAATCTAATTTAAAGTCTTGAAAAGCGTTGAAAATATTTTCGTGAAATTTAACAATGGAATCCAATGAATCCTTCACTAATATTAAAAATGTGATTGATAATGATGTTAAAAAAACGCGGCGGTGCCAGCGATGCGCATAGGTCGCAGACATGACCAGACCACGCCATCGCCACCACGGCCAATTTTTGATCATGCATGGGTGTAGATATAATAACTATAGGTGAAATTATATTAATTAATAGTTTAGTTAACCCAAAGAATACTTTTTATCCTGATCCTGTTTTCACGAAGGTGAGGCCGCGGGTTAAAGCTAGTATACCTATAAAACTCTACTGTCTAGGTCTCCCTGAATACTGTATAACCAAGTATTTCTGTTGGTGTTAGAGAAAAAAAGCCACTTAATATTTAAATGGCACTTAAACTTTTAACTATCACAAAGACAATTGATTTCCTTTTGCGTCTCATTTTTGGTGTTGTTTTACAATCGGTTTTTCAACCCTCTGTTTTATTTTAAAACATTCAATTGTATCTGCATGTTCCTATTTTATATTTACAAATCTATTATGTTTTTAGGATTGGAGCCTTCCGAAAAAACAAAAGAACAGTCAATGTCGAAACGTGTGAAAGAACGCATGCGGGGGTACTACTACAAAACTAAATCCGCTCTCCAGTCGTCCGATATCTACGTGTACTCGAAGAACAGCCGCGGTAAGAAACTCATCGACCAGTTTCTAACAGACTTGCGAAACTTACTGGAATCCCACAAATATAATGAGACTTATTTCAACCGCAAAGCTAACCAAAACGCCCGCATCTGCGATGAGACCGGTATGTTCCATTGCGGGGGTCTCTGGAGCAACGACAAATGCCTCTACGAAGGCGAACACGTCATCAACCCTTACAGGAGTCGCGAAGAACGCATCATATTCCAAACTTGGAATCTCGACCATAAGATTGAGCTGTCAAGGTCTATAATCCCTAAAATTCTTAAAGCTATCGATGGGTTGTATAACGGTGATATTAAATGTATGCTATGTGATAAAGATTCGAAGGTGGGCGGGGTGGAAACTGATAGGTATTATCTGCAAATATTTACGCGAGAGAATTTGAAGCTGGTGCATATTGTGTGCCATTACAAAGGAAAACATGACGCCGACTCTGGCGTGTACACTTTGTGCAAAAAATGTTGCAGTGGCCAAAGCATTGAGTATAAATAAGATGTTATTTAAAGAGGATAGAGGGACCTTGCGTCCACAAGATCACGCAAGGTTCAGAAAAGGCTTGAATTTATTTGGTTCTTCATTGACAATCATATTTGCGAGATCTTCTTTGAATAAATTGTCGCGGGACGACAATTCAATATATAATATTTACATTTTCTCGCTTCGTGATATTTGCTGGGAGCAAGGCTAAGTCAATTTGGCCGCCCCTGTGTACCCAATATTTGATAAAGTAATATATTCCGTCAGCGCTCTGTAGATGTGTTGAGACTTTCCAGAATAACGCGAAATATTATTTATATTTTATCTTTGAATCAAACATGATTCGTTAGTCTGAGTTTGTTTTTCAACGTGAAATGAAGCGAAGGAAGTAAGAAAAATAATGAAATGTAATTACGTATGTAATTATTATTTCCTACTGTTTAAATAGGTACCTATATTTTAATAACAACTTTAAAGGTTGTATTTTGTTGTATTGGTAAAAATGAATTAGTTATACCTAATATTATTATGATATATTAACATTTAATTATTAAGATCAATTTTATTAGTCCCACGTTATTTTAGAAAAATATTTTAAATCAATTTTTAATTATTGCATATTGGATAAATTATTATATTCTTTTGTTGTCTTATTATCTTATTTTTTGTACAGTCCAATATCAAATCCAGTTTTATACAGTTAAAATCTTACTTATGTCTCTTGATACAGTTGATACAAGTGCATGATACCATTGACTACATTTAAAATTATCACCTTGGACCTGCTAAACAGTTACCTTTTTATGTAGGTATTTTTTTTAAATTAAGTTTTGTATAGTCAACAATTTACTATAGATAAATAAATTAAGTATTTTTATTTACAATCTATACTCAGCAATGAAACGGCTAAGTTCACTAGAAGTTCATGTAGTTTTAGGAAGTTAGTTTTATAACGTTTTAAAACGTAAATTGTTAATGTTTAACCATGTAGACGTTTCTATTCCTTAATTGATCTCCTCAACCCTCTATGACGTATTAAAAGTTATATACCTTTGTATACATAATTATTTTTATCTACTATTGTACACAAATGTCATTTTGAATGGATTTTAGGGATTATTATGTTGTGACCATGAATTTAATGCGTGCATTGAAGACCTACAACTTCGAGATTATCTCAGAGTGCGCCTGAGATACGCACGAATAAAAGTTGTGCGCCTAGAAAACGTCTTAAATATTTTTTTTTTAATTTCTCTAAATATTGTTGGATACAGAATTTAAACAAAACCTCAATGTTGATACAGGGTTGTTAGATAGCCATAAACAATGTTTCGTGTAACGAAATAATGCATTTACTAATACGCATCTACAATGATCCGTATAAAAACTATTAAAACAAAGAATATCATTAAAAAATATGAAAATACCCTTTGGCAAAAAAGGCAACGTTTAATTGTCGTATAAGTGGAAAACTAGCGTCAATATTACCTACAGTAAGCGAAAACTTACTATATAGACCGGGCTGAAGGAAGTCACGAACGGCGTCGCATAGGTACGCATTTTAGGAACTGCAAGTGGCGGGGGGTGTGGGGGGTTGTAACTGAGCTAGTGAGAAGGAAAGAGATGCGAATACGCATATTGCGCGAACAGTCCGATAGTCTAACTTCTAACTTCAGCCTGGTAGAGTAAGTTTGCGCTTACTTGTACGTTACGAACGTTTGTCTGCGACAGTGCTCGCCACGGTCAGTCTGTGAAGTTCGACGCGGGTGGCATTTCTCAATCCGAGGCTGGGAAAATCGTCCCGCAGTCAACTTCACAGGATTAGAAATCCGTTGCGTGGGCTGTACTTGTAAAAAAACTCGAATTAGTGGATTTCTATATCGGAGCGATAGCTAATAATCGGGCGCCGTATCCGAAAATTATCGGCGTAATGGACACAGAGGATATGGGCCGGTTACAGCTACCGGTAACTGAACATTCTATGTCGCTCAAAATGAGCTAGGTGTGTTGTACTGCGGTATGATATCGCGTGATGTCATAATCCGCTACTTCCAGCGACTGTTCCTGGAAAAATCAAGTGTAACAGCGCCTTAATAAAATAAAATAATATGCAAGCGCCTGTTGACACACGTATTTGGTTAAGATACCTCGTCTAACATTCGGCAAATAAAAATATGAGCGCGTTACGAAAAAAGTGTTACCGATTTAAAAAGAGAAACAGGATTCTCGTTTAAAACAAGAACTAAAATATGATATTATAACAAACATATATTTTTTTTCATTTAGGGCAAAGCATTCTTTGTTTCATAAACGGTAAATCGCGTCAGTGCAACTCAACTTAAATTTAAAACTGACGCAAACGGTCAACAAATGGCTAGGAATAATCGCAAATGGACTAAATGGACAGGTCTAAAAATATGTTGTTCTATTCTAATTATCTCTATTTAGAAAGAGATAAATGATGTTAATATTAGTTCCTGTTATTTCCAACAGATGGTGCTAAATCAGAAATGAGCATTGCTTTGCCCTTAGAAACATATTTTTTATATTATTAATTTATTTATTGACTGATTAGGTACCTGGTGCCAAACTATCGAATTTTTTAGAACATCTTGTATTTCTCAAATACAAAGAAATGATTCTCCTATTTATTGTTGAATTATTTGTATTTACTATAATTATTGTTATATTAGATAGGATTTATGAAATGGTCGAGAGCTTTTTCCATGGGCTTTGAGGCATTAATTTATTATATTTTATCTGATTTAAAGTTATTTAAAATTATAGTTACAGTACATTATAGTTACAGTGTGAAGTTAGCAGCGGGTGGCATGGTGGAATACTCTTGTTTTAATGTTTCTACATGCATGAAATAACGTGTAATGTTTATCGGGTACTTTATTTGTTCTTAGTTTAAACAAAAAATCATCCCACAGCCAACTTCACAGACTCAATCAGTTCATCATTCACCATCAATTAACATAACTATAATTTTATTGTAAAATCGACATTATTTCTTTTGTTATAAGGTCGTTTCTGCAACAAAACTGTTAGTAAGGATGTAATTAATTAGATAAATATTTTTAATGTACTATTAATCATAGAAAAAGCTCTCTGGGTTGTGTAATTAAACGAGTGCTTCGTCGAATTGTATCAATGATTTTATTCTAAGCACTGTCTTTTTATTATCAAGGCAGGTCTATCTACCTTTTCTATTCTTAAGCTAAAAATATTTTTCCATTATTATAACTTTAATGCTGCTGTTTCTTACACAATTGTTGAAGTTCCTGTTTGTAGTAGAAATACTTTTTGGTTCACATGTGATCCTCTTTATTTTAATGCAAAAAGGTTCTAGAATTCTGAACTGATCAAGGTTTTATTTAAATAACCTATAATGTATAACATTTTAAGGGCCTGGTTACACTCTACGGATAGACATTATCTACTGGGTAACTTAAAAAATAGAACAAAATTTATATCTGTCAGGTTAGTTAAAAGCAACTTTCCAGCAAGCTATGAAACAGGCTCTATACCTTAAATAAAATCACTCGAGGATTGTTGGTGTGTTAAAAGATTTAATTCGAATAATACTATAATACTTAGAATGCAACTTTGACGATTGTGAAAGAAACACATTAATATAAGAAATATGTACCTAATAATTATATCAGAAATCCTATTTTGTGACAATCGTTTACCAACTTGTTTAGATAGATATCTAGTGGATAGCGTGAATAGCAATATTAATGTTAAGTAGAAGCGTTGATTTGATGACGATAGGCGGAAATGGAATACGGTAACAGAAATTTACTTACAATATCAATTTCAGCTGTCCCGCAAAAAGCCCGATCGGCTAAGAAACAATCGAATTTAGTAGCTTGACAAAAACTTTTTTTTTTTTAAATCTTTATTCATGTTTAGGGGCTTTTATCCGATAGATATGTCAACCCCATCGTAGCTTATTACAGAATTAACTCTAACTAGACAAAAACTTGAAAAATCTAACTTCAAAAAAATGATACGGCCGTTTATGCCGCAAAAAAGGTATTTTGACAGTCTCAAGGAAATCAAAATATATTCGATTTCCATTTACGCTTTTCGCCGTCAAATCAACGCAATTAAATGCCAATAATAGAAATTTAGTAGAAGCTTCCATTATGTAGCTTTATAGTGAAGATGTTTTCGTAGCGTAGTGTTGTAGTTTTCTCGATATACAGTATTAATCGATATACCTTCTCCTCTGCCAAGTAGCGTATAAACTTAGATAATATAAGAAAAATATCATTATATTTAAATTGTAGAACACTGGTACAAAATTGTAGTGTACTGCACATGTTTTTGAAGATATGCAGACAGACTTGGTTTTAGGTTTAGATAGACATAAATGGACGTAGTCTATGTATTGTGCTAAAATGTCGATATCCACCTGTCTCGATGATTTTGCGCACAACATGTTGAATAATTAAATTGTGAAACACTTCTCATCAAGTCAGACTTCACTTTCAAAATAGATCTACCCCCATAAAATTATACTACAAAATAGTATTCTGTTATATGTTATACATATTACCATTTGTACAAAGTCTAAATGTGAGAACAATGTATTATTTAATTCACATGTGCAGTCGTAATTAATTGTTGTATTTTATAGGAATCTGTAATCATGAAAAAAAAAACTAGTCCATGGAAAAGTTTTGTTGAGAGAATAAAATAATTTGAAAGGTTTTCATTTTTTTTTATTAAAAAGTCCTTTACACAGTTTTATAGTATTGCTTAAAGCAGTGCTTCACAAAATGGCGAATACAATTGTTTTGAAACATTTTAAGGATTACAACAAATACCTAATTAACAGCACAATCAAGGGACCGACTTATACTCACATCTTTTTATCTGTCTTAAATTGTAAATAATCTTAGCACATCTTTTGTACCATAATATAAAAATTTTGAAAAAGCAATGTTAATCTAAGCTCAAACTTAGAGCTTTCAGCTTAGAATATAAAAATTATAGAGTGATAACGTCAACAATGTTCATTTCGTATGGGATCCCTCCTACTGCTTAAAATTGCTTTTAATTTAACTTGTCTTTCTACAATACATTTTTCGATTTAAAGTTGTGCTAAGATTGTTTACAGTTTACAACTAGGACGACCATAATTCATGTTAATCGCAGTGATGGGCTGACTGCGCGCTGCATGGGTGATTAAATCAAATACAACAGTAAAGTACTTCGCTTGTAGGTATATTTAAAGCCTCACACGCACACGCGCACGCACGCTACACAGCACGCTAAGGGCCAGCGCACACTGGCGGGAGTTTTGAAATGTAGAAACGGCGACATGCCTGTGGCATATGGCAGCGGCGATCTCGTGTATCGGCCAGAATGGCAGAAGCAATAGTGCTTCCTAGCTCTAGACATAAGGCTCGACTTAAAAAGAAAAGAAATAGTCACTTAAATATTAATAATTTACAAAGCTATTTGTGAATTATTATTTCCTTATCTTCTCTTCCTACCACCGGCCTTTTTACCGGGATTCCTCTGTCCTTTGCCAGCTTTTGGTTTCTTGGCTGAGAAATTGGTTGCGTTGTTACCTTTAGTCTTGGTTTTAAAGTTACGCTTACCTTTCGCGGGTTTTGTGTTCTTCTTTTCTTCTGAGCGACTGTGAAAAATAATATTGTAAGAACAAGAAAATAGTTTTAATTATTTTAATAATTGAATCTAAAAATTCATGTCAAATCTTGCGCAGCATTGGAACAACAAACGCTAACAGGTAATTGATAAAATTTAAGCTATCATGGCTTTCTGTACTACAAGGCGCATATTTTATCAATGGAAGATCGCAAAATGATTATGTGGAGAAAATTGTGAGGATTATTTTGTTGACAGTTACTATAAAATACTTACTGTACTTGCTCATCATTTATATGTTTTGCAACTGCCTTATCCATGTCTATCTTGGGCCTCTTATTTAGAATATTATCGAGCATGTTCAAGTTATTTTCCCTTTCTTGTTGAGGTGTCGGTATAGGTAGTTTACGTTTCCTCTCCTTTCCTGGGATAAGTTCATGAATTCCTTTGCCTCTAGCTTCCTTTTCTTTGGGCAGCTTGTCTTGGAATTTGCCAAGGGATGCTGTTGAAGCCTTTGCAACTGTTGCTGCTGTTTCCAACTGTAAATAATTAATAAGATTAATTAAATTAATTTTTCTAAAGCATTTATGCATTTATCAGATGTATGAGAACACTAAAGTTCGAAGATGTAGAAGAAAATTTCGATAGCACAGCTTAGTGGCAAAGTGGTAGTAAGTCAAGAGATCAAATCCTGCTTGTTATTAATTTTATTTTTAACAAAAATTAGGAAATTAAATAAATAAGATTGAACCTGACTTGAAACACTAAAGTGTAGGTATGTTTTCAAATGTAACTACATACATTTATAATTTTTTGAATGCCAAGGACACATACAAGCTTATTTACATGTAAAGGAAATAAACCAATGATTCTTTAGCATTATCATTTTGATTTAAAATGTATTTGTAACAATTTTTTTTGTACAAAATTCATACTTGTAGAATTTAATTTTTTATTTTCTATTATTTTTCAAGCCAAGTTTACATCATGTATCCAATTCAATTTTGAGTTGGATGCAGGCTGATTAGCCAGATAACAGTAAATTTGAATTGTGCCTGCAAATTGACTGCTTAAAGGGTTACCTGTGTGGCAGAAGCTTTGTCTGATGTAACAGGCAGGCCAACCCTGGGTATTTTAACTTTCTTGGCTCTGGCAATATTCTTCAACCTCTGCAATTCATTCTTGGCAACCTTCTCCGATTTCTCACTGGCTTTCTTCTCATACATGTCAGTCATGGGGTCCAAGTTCTGTGGTACTTCTATCAACCAATTCTTTTCTTTCTCTGCGGCTGCTTTCTTGAATCTGTGAAGATAATATATTCGTAAAGATATAGTAGTTGTACTATAGTATTGTAGATAATATACATATTTGTGAAGATTAGGCAGGAAACAGTGGTGTGTAAAGGCATGTTAGAGGCCTATGGGCGGCTCAAACTTTTACATCAGGTTGTTCATGAACCATGTGGTGAAAAAGAAGACCACATTTGTATGATGGACTTTAGCCAGGCTTCAGAAAAATTTATAGTGGGCACACCCCTGGCAGGAATATGTTGTAAACCATTATAAACTAGATAAAGTCTGATTTAACAGTGTGTGGTAAACAAGTTCAAGACAAAGTAATAGTGCAAGAATAAGTAGTATGTTGTTAATCTGAAAGCATTACAAAGTATAATTTAGTGACTTAATTAGCTATCCATATTTCATCATGTTATTTTGATAAAAATAACAAAATAAAATAAATACAGACATTTAAAGTTCACACATAAAAGAAAAATATTAGAGAATGTTGAAGGTTTTTTTTCTATATTAATTATTTCTTCTAACAAAAGTTTTTAAAAATGTGTTCCTAATTAGTTTTACAAATATTGCAAAAAGGTTATTTTTACTGTGCAATGCAATGTTGCTTTATTAAAAATTTAAAATAAATAAAATAACCACATAAGATGCAAGTACTAACCCATATAATGGTACCCATTTCTGCAGCTGTTCATCCCATTTCAACTTATCTTTCTTCTTTTTAGTGATGCCCTTAGATTTAGCAAACTCTTGCCATTTTGTCAGGGGCTTGGGCTTAGGGCAGGGTTTGGCTCTGGGCAGCACAGTCTTAGGTTCAGGTAATCTGACCACTATCGCCTCATCCAACCGTTCTGTAGGAAGTTCCCATATTTTGTTTAGGAGTAACTGAGTGTTATCACGAGTCAAGGACTGCAAATACTCATCTTTGTTTGCTCTGAGAAAAAACATGCGACTGTCATATCAGATGTTTTTTTTTTGTGACGTAGTTATGGCTAATGAATTGTACATAATCGGAAATTCGTTAAATAACAATTATTACACAGTATTTATCGTATTAGAGTTCGATAATATAATAACAAAAATGTACTCACTCTAGTGTTAACGTGTCCAAGTCATTTGTGTCTGAAGCAAGTAATGTGCCTATATCAAGTTCTAGCTCTAAATGTTTTTCAACGGTGATGGGTTTATACTTCTCAGCTTTCTTCTGTTCTTTTGCCAAAATCTCGTTAACAATATCCATATTTCTATAGTTTTTTTACTTGATCATAACCCCTTCCAACAAACAAACACACTAACTTAACCTCAAAAGACTTTATTTTGACGTTTCTTTTTTGACATTTCAATTCGTAAACACGTGGTTTGTGTGATCAAATCCCAAACACCAATTTTAGAATAGGGAAGATGCACTATTTTTATTTTTGTTTTCATTTTAAAGAATTCCATGTAGAATAGACCACAAATATATTAAAACAATTAAAATATTGTAATTTATCGGAAAAAATGCTGTTTTAAATTGACAGTTTGACAGTTCGCGCGAAAACGGACCTATGGTACTGATGACGTCACTCTTGTCTGTCAACAACTTTCAATTTACATTTACTTTTCATTTTAACTTTTGCTTTTTCGAGATTATTTGTAAAAAATTAAAATGGACTATCCATCGACGTCAGGTGATTGTAACAATACCATTAATATTCAGATAAAAAGCCGTGTTGACTCATGTTTTGTGCCAATGTGTCCATCTACCTCAACAAAGTTTGCAAATAAATTATTTTTGAGTGGACCTTCTGACCCAAAGCTGAGAAAAAAGTGGTTTCAAGCTGTGAAGACAAATGGTGCACACCCTTTGCTACACTCCGACCAAGCTTTGCGTTTCATTAATAATGGCTGTAACCCGATAACCTTCTTTACGTTCTTTGTGCTCCGGAGTAACTCTACTTTTTATTGTACATAATTCTCCTCCATCTCTTTTAATTTGGACATGGCCGATTGCGTTATCGCCGTAAGATTCTCTTGTCGAGCTGAAATAACTGCTATATGTAGAAGCCGCTGAATAAAATACAAAGTTTAACAACTATGAATGACTATGATGTATACATACCGTAGTAATTTAGCCCCTTTCATTTCTACACCTGAAAACTCTGCACTTTCGATAAAAAAAGTTACAACCATGTCAACACTAACTTTCGGTAAATTCCTGGAGTCTGCTTTTATAAATCCAACTTCCATTTTTATTTAAAAAACGCAATTAATATTCTCCTAAAAAAGTAATCACTTTACAACCATAACGTCAAATAAGTTGTCAAAACAAGTGTGACGTCACGAAACGCTAATTCGTGTTTTGAAATTCGTTTTGTTGCAAGTCATTTTTAATTCGTAATTATTGTTTAAAAACAACATTTCGGCTCTGTGCCTACGGCCTGACCTCTGAGATTACCTCTTCCATTTACGCTCACGTATCAGTGTGTGTACCCATTATCTATCCTGTTCCCTACCTAAACATCTTACCTATCGTTGTCTCTTTCTCATGCTGTGCTTGACGGCTAGACTCGGACCGCGCAGAGGTCTGTCATTTACTTCAGTACGCTTTTGTTTACGCAAGCGAGTGGTGTGTGTACCGTAAAAAGTGAAAATAATATATAAAAACGTTGAGTAACGTTCGAAGAAAATTAAAAGGAATATTTAAGGTGAGTAATTAATATGAATGTTTCGTTTTCACAGATAATTTCTCTTTCGCGAGAATATTGTGGCTCCTATTTATCTCGGCTTTATGCCAGATTTATAGGTTATCATATCATAATTTCCAATTAGTTACTGATCTCGGGTTCACACCCAGACAGATTGCGTAGAAATACGTATACGGGAAATATTTTAGTTCCGGTTTCTGTCTCGGTTTATAACCAGATTTATAGAAACAATCCCGATTTATACTCCGATCTCGGGTCAAAGCCCAGACGGTTATGGTCTCAAATCATGTAATAACGTGGGTGACCTCACCTGAGACGAAAGCTGAGCCGAACGGCTTAGAACTATGACACGATCGGGCAGAAAATCTGGCCCGACCGGACCTAGAGCCTGGCCCGACCAGGCCTGAGAGTCTGACCCGACCGGGTCCGGAATCTGACCCGACCGGGTCCAGAATCTGACCCGACCGTGTCCGGAATCTGATCCAACCGGGCCCAAAGGTTGATCCGACCAGATCTGAAACCCGATCCGACGCATAAACCATTTAACCTCTTGGTTATACTTAGTGTATTTTATGATAGTCACCAATTATTTAAGCGCGATTTTCCTTTTCAATCGACAGATGGCGACGTCTCAAAAGTTCATTACATTGGGTGAATTATTCACAAGAAGTTTTGACGAAGAGGAAGAGGAACTGTTATCTAAAATTAAATTAATCATTGAAGAAAGTCTCCCATCTGGTTGGAGAGACTGGAAGGTAATCGACTGGTCCAAGGAGGAACTTCTCGGCAAGAAAATAGACCCTAAAACACTAAATAAAATTCGTTTTGCAATTCCGTCAATGGAACTAGTTAAAGCGTTTCACCCTGAAGCAAAGGCAATTGGTGAAAAATCGTACAAAAATATGAAATTAAAACTTTTAGACTGGGATATTTGCAGGGCCCTTATTACTAACCCAAACCACCTGGCAGCAAAACTGCGTGGATCTTCTGCACAAGCAGAAATATTCAAAAGGGCAGTGGAAACAGTAAGAGCATCTGTCTATTCCAGAGAACAGATTTCAGACGCATTAACAACGGATGTAGAGTCACACCAAAATAGAATTAAAATCTACTCTCGAGCTAATTCCGAAAGCCGAAATATTTCAAGCAAACGCATAAAGCGAAAACGACCCAGATTTCCATCGTCTTCGTCGGAAGAAAACTCAGACCAACCAGCCAGCGATCACTCTTTTTCCTCATCACCGGAGAGAAACTCTCCTAAACGCAGACGCTACTCATCATCACCTTCCTGCTCTCCAAAAAGAAATACCACTAACTCTAGACTAGATCATATGGAGGCCATGATTCAAAACATATATGGAATGATGAGCGCAAACCTTAATGAAAATAAAATTGATAATTCGAGTTGGCAGCTCCCAGTCCGATACTGGTTTTACCTGAGGAAAATTGTAATGAAACCGATAATAATTGGGACATATTCTCACCGTCGACAAAGGAGAGTGAACCGTCCATACCCAGACCAAATCCAATTCTGGAGCAGCAAGGTCTTAAATGCCAAAGACTTGGGGAACCAGCATGGAACAAGATTCGTTACGCTGACGCTCAGAAAAAACTGCAAGCTTCACCAGTTTTCCATTGTCTTCGGATAAATACATCAATGTACCAACACTCTCATCCCAATCAGCTAAAAGATCTGCTAGGTAAATGTGATTCCGCGTTTGGTACAATAACACATGGACTTTTGGTACAACGGCTAAAGCTTCAAGAAGCCCTAAAAAAAGTGGCTGAACAACACCCAGAGGCCACAGAAAGTCTAAAGAAAATGCTTGCCTCAGAAAGTGAGGTCCGCTCAATATCCGACGATTTGCTTCAATACACTTGCGGTAAACGTGCCGAAGTAATTGAGTCTCGACGAAAATTATATGAGCCGAAGCATAATTTTTACCGATCCGTCCTCAATGAAATCCCACCATCAGGTACTCATTTATGGGACGAAGAAAAGTTACAGGAGGCGATCAAAACACATGGTATCTCTAAAATTGCTCCGGCTCCTCGTCGTATATTATCTAACCCTACAGAAAAAGAGAACAAACCAAAGCATCCCCGAGATCTTAACTCGTTCAAAAAACCAAATCAAGGTGTCAAAAAATTTAAAAAAACAGATACCAAACAGCGACCTCAAAAACCACACTCATCAAAGGATCATAAACGTCACAATTATAAAGAAAGGAGTGGAGGGGAGAGACGGCGGTACCTTTGACAACCAATGCTTTCGGGCGGGACAACTAGTAACTCACATATCAGCATGGAAAAATCTGGGTGCACCAAAACCCATCATAAGTATCATAAAAGGCTACGTTATTCCGTTCTCGGAAAAACCACCAATCACAACCTTAACACCATCATTACTGGAAAAATTCCGAACACCAACTTCCCCGCTGATGGACCAAGAAATCACGAAAATGATTCAACAAAAGACCATTATAAAATTAGACTGCAAGACTGGCTTCCTCTCAAAAATGTTCTTGACACCAAAGTCGGACGGACAGTGGAGACCAGTCTTCAACTTGAAAAGACTGAACCAATTTGTCAAGCTACAAAAGTTCCGACTAGTAAACCATCGAAAACTACAATACTTCCTACAAAAAGGAGACTACATGGCGAAAATAGACCTATCACAGGCCTATCTTCATGTACCAATAGCAAAAAGGCACTGGCGTTACCTATTATTACACTACCGGAATTCAACCTACGCACTAACGGCACTTCCTTTTGGCCTGAGCTCCGCACCTCAAATATTTGCAAAAATAATGAACTGGGTTGCCAAGTTACTCAGAAAACAGAACATACGATTAGTCGTATATCTCGACGATTTTTTGATAGTGAATCAAAACCCACGGCTTCTGAGAAACGAGGTGTCAATAGTCATAGAAACTCTCACAAATCTGGGCTTCAGAATAAACTGGGAGAAGTCGGTACTGAACCCAACAAAAGAAATAACGTTCCTCGGAATAAACTGGAATACAGAATTGAATCTAAAAAGCCTACCTGTTCAAAAAATAGAATCTCTAGAGAAAACCATCCTAAAAATTATAAAAAACGAAAAATGGAGTTGGCAACAAGCAAAGTCGATTTTAGGCAAAATGGAATTCGCTTCGTTCGTAATACCGCTAGCTCGACTACATTGTCGAAAGATTCAACGAGCCGTGAACCGATTACCAGAATCTATACCCAACCTACACTTCAAAATAAAGCCAGAAAATATTCAAGAGCTGCAATGGTGGTTGATAAACTTAGAACAAAAATCAAAGATAATCCTGAAAGAACCGGAAATTCATCTAGTCACCGACGCTTCAAATACGGGTTGGGGAGCAGAGTTAGAAGACGAACTGATTTCAGGACTATGGAATGCCTCCCAAAAGAAATGGCACATAAACAAGAAAGAAATGTTTGTTATTTACAAAATTTTAACCAACTACCAGACCGTACTACAGCACAAAAGTATCCTTATACAATGCGACAACAAAACGGTAGTGGCATACATAAAGAACCAGGGTGGAACTAAATCGGTATCACTCCTAAAACTTGCAGGCGACATCTTGACCATGGCGATACACAAAAATATAGACATACGAATAGAACATATTCCAGGTCACTACAATGTGATATCAGACCATCTATCCAGGGGCAAAAGTTTACCAGACTGGCACCTATCGAACAGGATAGTGAAAATGATTTTCCGAAAATGGGGCACTCCATGCATCGACCTATTCGCAACACAGAAATCGGCAGTAGTCACAAAATATGTCACTCGTTTTCCATGCCAACAAGCAGAATTTGTAAACGCATTCACAAGGATGTGGGATTACAAACTAGGATGGATATTTCCTCCGCCACCGTTAATACCCAGGATCCTACAATACCTCAACCAATGTCGAGGTACCTACATATTGATAGTACCGAGGTGGGAGAACGTCTTCTGGCGACCAATACTCAAGAAAAGAGCTGTAGACAAACCGTTCACAATACGGAACCTGATCAATCATTTGGTAGACCTTCGAACCAATCAACCTCCTCCCAAAACACAAGATTTGTTCTTGGAAGCATGGAAAGTACGGGGTGGGCCGATTTAGTGAAAAATTGGTCAACCAAAGAAAAACAAATCCTAGAAACTTCATGGCGCAAATCATCTCTGAGCACTTATTCAGCAGCATGGAAGAGATGGTGCCTGTGGGCTAAGGATAAGAAAGTGTCAATAAATAACCCAAATCCCACGGAGATAGCACAATATCTTTGTTACTTATATTATAAGAAAAACATGTCATATCGAACTATCTGTCTGCACAAATCAACAATAGCAACATTCTCAAATCCTCTTAATTCTGACAAAATATCTAACAACCCGATAATAAAACATACCCTTAAAGGAATTTCAAATACAAATCCTCAGGCGTTACGAGCAAAAATATGGGATGTAAATAAATTATTAACCTGGATACGCCATAATCCCCCGGATCCAAGCAACCTTTTTCAAGTCTCAAGACATTTAGCGTTACTACTGCTTTTATCATCTGGAAGGAGAGTACACGACTTAACTCTTCTTAGAATAGATGCTGATTTCCTGCAGCAGTCAGAAAATGAAGTTATTTTTTGGCCACAATACGGATCAAAAACAGATAAGTTACAAAATATACAATCAGGATGGAAACTAATCAAAAATGACCAGGAACTATGGGATATTGTAAACTGGGTTAAGAAATACATTGACATATCACATTCAAGACGACATGCCAATAATCAGGTAATCCCATATTTATTTGTGAAGACACGAGGAAAAACAGGTCCAGCCTCTCGATCTGTCATAGCTGGATGGGTGCGAACAGCTTTATCATCAGCTGGGATTGAAGCAGGTGCGGGTAGTACCCGATCTGCAGTGGCTACTTACACATTTAATAATTGTCTGCCGCTAGATGAAGTATTGAAGAGAGGAAATTGGCAAGGCCCAAACAATTTTTTTAAACATTATTATAGAGAGATTGATAAATTGGTATCCAGTGAGGCTAATACTAATAATAAGAACATGGTTACTGAATTTTTTGTGCCATTGTAATACATAAGATCTCATTTAATTTAGGTTTTAAACTTGATTTTATTCTCAATATTAATTATTACCTACTAATTGTTACCTAGTAGATATTTAGAAGTTTGTTTATTTGAACTGTTACTTTTATCAAGTAGTTATTTTTGTTTTTATTTTGTTATAATAAAGGAGAAGACTGAACTATAGTCAATGTGATTAGAATCTCCATAAAGGTATGTGATACCTGTACTCTATGTTAACACCTTGGTGATGTTAAAGGTCTAAATACTTATTTTTATTGACATGTAACGATTGTTATTCTTAATAAAATTATAGTTACCCCCTAACAAATTATTTCTTTATATCAATTCTTAAAATCTATCCAATAATTCAATTGTTCCTTCTATATGAATTTTATCACAGTACGCTGCTGTGCTGATAACTAACATGCCGGCAGATTTAAGACATATCTCAGAGGTCAGGCCGTAGGCACAGAGCCGAAATAGACCAATTTTCCCCCCAAGGGGAAGAAAATTGATATTTCGGGTCTTGCCGTAGGCCTGACCATGGCAATTACTTGCCGGCTGAGGGTACTGAAGTAAATGACAGACCTCTGCGCGGTCCGAGTCTAGCCGTCAAGCACAGCATGAGAAAGAGACAACGATAGGTAAGATGTTTAGGTAGGGAACAGGATAGATAATGGGTACACACACTGATACGTGAGCGTAAATGGAAGAGGTAATCTCAGAGGTCAGGCCTACGGCAAGACCCGAAATATCAATTTTCTTCCCCTTGGGGGGAAAATTGGTCTATTATGTAAAATAAAAACGTTGCAGTAGCATTTCTTTTATATGTTTTTAACATTTTAACCATGAAAATTTCATAAATATTACATTTGCATCTTCCCTATTTGCACGGTCTAAAACGCTAGTGCGTACAACTCTTTGATTTTGGTCATAGACAACTATAGTCATAGTAACTTTGACGTTTTGCTATGATTGACAGTTTGATTGACGTAACTTTGGGTTTTTGATTAATAATTATTGATAGATCAATTATTGATCATCGTTGTTTTGATACACAAAAGAAATTCGATCGATTTCTATAATTTCTTTGAAAATATAATAAACTACTTTTACTCTAAAAGTGAAAGAAATAAATAGCGAATTTCATGAGCTGGAATTCAAGAAAGCTTATATTAAATGTGTTTTGCTGCTAGAAACCACTGCTCAAACTTTTAAACTTTTCGTGATGATTATTAATTAAAAGTGCATATTAGTTACCTGCAAATTTAATTTATAATAAATTTAATTTTTAATTTATTATAATAAGCAACTCAATTTCGATATGACTGGGGATACCGAAAAAACCTATTGTTTTAAAAATGAAAACAAATTTATTGTGAAGAGTGGATGTAAAAAGCGTATGTGGAGATCGCTGAAACAAATACTTACGGCTGAAAGAACACTACCGTGGCCTAATGCAGCAGTTTTATGTAAGGATAATGATTATGATATAACTTAATTAAACATTAACTCCATGTACTTTTTATAATAACCTCTCTTTCTTTTTAGATTACTCAATAAATGCACCGCCTACGTTCAAACCCACAAAAAAATATTCTGATATATCTGGCCTCCCTGCACCATATATAGATCGGCACTCAAAACTATTTTATAGTAATGCTGAAGAGTTTGCAACTGTCAGAAGCTTGCCAATGGACATTACAGCAGGTTACCTTCAATTGAGAGGTGCTAACACTATAGTGGGATGAAGGACTAATGTTCTAGAAGGATATAGTTGCAGTATACTTGAAAACAATAGTATATAGCTATTTAAAGAGGTCTATGTGAAAGTATCATAAATTTTTTAAAACATGGTGTCTCCTGTAATGTTATCAATTTTATTGGTTCAAATTATTGTGTTAAATTATGGATTTATATACTCCCAGACTTGTTTCATAAGAAACCAATGTGTACTGCAATATAATAATTGTTTGACATGGTAATGTTGGATGTTTGAGATAATGTTTATCATCCATTTGTTTTGTCACATAGTCTTTCCGGAGTGAATTTTCATATTGTCTAGTACTTGGAACTACTAGTGCTACTACCTACTGTACTAGGGAATCTGTCAGATATTGAATCTGTTATATATTGCCTTAGTAACAGCTAGGACCACCCCACAAATTAAATGATTTTTTTTATCAAAATCCTTTGTTATTTGCATAATAATGTAAGTGGTGATTACCTTTCTCCCTAGACACAACAGGCTTATAAAATTTATTTTATTTATACATGCCTATACCGTCCCGTCCCATCCCACTGCAAGCTCTTCCTTCCCTCCTTCCAGTTGTCAATGCTACTCAAGTCAGATGTGAGTTTACGCTGTAGTCTGCCTGCCTGAGCCTGTTGCAGTCTATAAAATAATTTGTGTTCACTGATTGTCCCACTGGTAGGAACATAGGACAAACGGAAATGCAATAAAATAATAAAATATTTAAAATTTATATTTTTCGTCCCCATAATGTAAACATTGGGACAAACTTTTTAAACGACTTCGAAAAAGATGAGTTTCTTTTTTACAAAACTATTATGGATACATAATTATGTTTATGTTGAGGTGGTAAAAAAAAGAACTACTTGTATCGTATTGTAACTTGTTAGAGCTGAAATAAGTGTAAATAAAATGAATGAGTGAGGGAAAACATCGTGTTTTTCAATGGTGTGTGTAAAGCCATGTCAGAGGCCTACGGGCGGTTTAAACTCTGACACCAGGTTGTTCATCAACCATACGATAAGAAGAAATGAGTGAAAATGGGACACAATAGTGGGACACGAAATAAATTATATTTTAGTGCATCTGAAATAACAATAAGATTTCATATGAAAGCAAGAGAATGTTGTCAATTCTATTTCCTTTGTTAAAAAAAAAACTAATTTCAGAACGTAAAAACTTGACGTTCTTTTAAATTTGTTTGACAAACATGTGAATGTCTTTCAATTGTGTCACTGTCAGTCAAATGTCAATATAGGTCAACGTGAACGTGCATTGCATGCCTTTCGCAAGCTAAAGAGCCCTATTTTTCTATTAACTAATCAGTTTTGTTGCAAACAATGTCTTCGTCCTTCTTCTTAAAAGGAAAATCTAGGCAAGTGCAAAAGAGGAAAGGTGAGAAAATAAAGAAAAAGAATCCTAAGAAACAGAACGCACCTAACCTAGAAAATGGCCAGGAATCTTCTGATAGTGAACTAGATTTACGAAAGTTTTCCGACGCTGAGGAGTCTGAGAGTGACCACGAAACTGCAGAACAGAAGAAGTTACGTTTAGCTAAGAAATACCTCGAGGAAATTGAGAAAGAAGAGGCGAAACGCGCCGAAATCAAAGAAGTCGATGATGCTATTGAAAACCGTTTAAAAAAAGACTATTTAGAACAAAAAGGTAAATTAAAGATTGAAGTAGCAGATAAATATGTAGCACCAAGTGACAGCGACCTTAGACTGATTCGCGCCAAGGAACATCGGTTAACACTGACTTGTGTTTGTATCAGCAGTGATAATAATTATGTATTCACAGGCAGCAAGTGTGGATCGCTAATCAAATGGGGTATTAAGGAGAAAAGAAAACTTGGTAGTTTAACTTTTAAAACTCATTCCAAATTTGTTAGAGGTGGTGTTACATCTGTAGCAATATCTACAGATGGTAAATATTTAGTCACTTCTGATGAGTCTCCAAATATAGAAGTATGGGACCCAGACTTCCTTAAACACATCCACACATTCAAAGGCCATAAAGATCCAGTTACTGGGCTTGTTTTTAGAAAAAATACTCATGATTTATATTCAGCCAGCATAGATAGATCAGTGAAGATTTGGTCATTGGATGAGATGGCATATGTAGAGACTTTGTTTGGACATCAGTCTCCCATCACTTCCATTGACGCATTAACACGAGAAAGAGCAATAACTGCAGGAGGACGAGACACCACAGTTAGGATATGGAAAATAGCAGAAGAATCACAGTTGATATACAATGGACCAGTTGGTAGTTTAGATGAAGTCAAACTTCTTGATGAAGAACATTTTGTATCTGGGAGTGATAATGGCTCATTGTGCATATGGAGTGTGTTAAAAAAGAAGCCATTATGTATAGTAACGGAAGCCCATGGGTCAGAGAATGAGGTACCTAGATGGATTACTAGTTTGGCAACTTTATTGAATTCTGATGTGTTTGCATCAGGATCGTACGATTTAAATGTTAGGCTATGGAAAGTTTCTGACCAATATAGGAAAGTAGTGCCAATGTTTAGTTTAGAAGTGACTGGATTTGTGAACTCTATGCAGTTTACTGGTGACGGTAAACAGTTATATGTGGCTATTGGTCAAGAGCACAAAGCTGGCCGATGGTTCAAGTTAGGAGGTGCTAAAAATGGACTTTTAGTTGTTAATTTTACTATTAATGAGTAATATACAAATATTGTAATAAATAATTTTATAAAATTTTAATGTTTTTATTTAATACTTAATTATTTTTTATTTATTCTCGAAGTCATTGGGGGAGGTCTATGTTCAGCAGTGGACATCTTATGGCTGAAATGATGATGATGTAATTATTGCATGCTAAGCACTTTTAAATTTTTAATTGTGTGTGAATCTGTGAGGGACTATGTGTGTAGGTAAATATTAGGTAGGTACAGCTTGGCAAAAAAAAGGTCCGAGGCGGTGACAGCTGGAACTAAAAATATAAAATCTTAAAAACTAAGTTTGTGAGTACTAAAATAACATAAAAATGATTCATTTGATTATAATTAAGGACAAAAAACTCGTCATAGAAATATGTAAGCACTAAATAACTTCTAATTTTGAATTGTAGTGTGTGAAAAGTGCGCCAGCGGCGCCCCCAATTTTTCCACTTTTTTTTGCCAAGCTGTACCTACATTTCCAAATCTTCTTGATGCAGCTCTATGCCGAATATTATAATGGGTTTATAGAATAGTTTTTATCTGTTGCTTGTTCTCTATCTATGAAAATTAGCCTGTAAGCGTTGACTGAGAATGTAGAGACTATATAGGCCTGTAAGTAGACGGGATCGGTCCACTCGGGTGGGTGTCGAAGGTTAATTTTGCTGCAATACCTATAAAATATTATAAAATGACAATACCTACCTATTCCATTGAATGGAACATCTTTTAAAAATCCTCCAAGAGGTAACTGATCTTTTTTATTTATCACCCCACTGCTAGTATGTAGTAACCTTTTTAATAACTAAACGCAGACGTGCGCCAAGGGTTATAAAAGTACTGGTAGGAAATTAGGTACTTAATTAATAATACTATCCCCCTAACTGCGAATTGGACATACGCGCACGGCTCATCGCATCACCATTTTCGCAAAATTCTCTATTGTCATAATTACGAGAGAAAAGAGTTGAGCGGAACCTTAGAAACCAACATTAGGGGTAAGGTAGGAGTAGAGTAGGGGTAAGGTAGGAGTGGAGTTGGGGGTAAGGTAGGATTATAGTTGGGGGTAAGGTAGGATTAGAGTCGAGGTAGGGTAGGAGTAGAGTAGGGGTAAGGTAGGAGTAGAGTAGGGGTAAGGTAGGAGTAGAGTAGGGGTAAGGTAGGAGTAGAGTAGGGGTAAGGTAGGAGTAGAGTAGGGGTAAAGTAGGAGTAAGATAGGAGTAGAGTAGGGGTAAGGTAGGAGTAGAGTAGGGGTAAGGTAGGAGTAGAGTAGGGGAAAGATAGGCGTAGAGGTAGTATAATCACGCGTACAAACTTGCGCCAGGCAGCTAATGATTAAATCGTTGTCACGATTAGAGGGATGCATTGTTAATTGTGCGACCCCAGTACCCCCTTGAATCAGCCCCTGGATGCCAGGAAAGGTAACAAATAAAATCCATCATAATCTTAACTATTTATTTTCGAAAAAACCTACTTTATCCTATGCCAGGTGTCTTCATCGGTGACGATCTTCGTTCTTCAAGTTATTACATAGAATCCTTTAAAATTGTAACGAGTGATCCTAGTGCTTAATTTAAAATAAAAAAATTGCAAAGCCGTCATGTACTTAGATCGCTCGTTAACCGGAGAGGCAGGGAGGGCGTTCCATTTACCGATAAACCTAGCCGCATGCGAATCTGCAAATCAGCACAGGATACTGCCACAGCAAACAGGCCAGCGAGCAGCACCGGCCTGCCAAACAAACGCATATATTAGGTCGCAGTCTGCTGGTCTGCCGGCCGCCACGTCTCACGTATACGTGTACTTTGGTTATTGACGCAAAACGCCGATACCCCTGCTACAAAAACTTTGGAAGTTAATGTGTCGAGCGAATAGTTAGAGACGGCACTCAAAAATTGATGATATTAAAAAGTAGTATGTGCGCGTTTAATCGCCCTATGTGCCGATGTAAAGAACAACTACATTTATATTTCGGGTGTTTAGTTCGTCAAGTTACCTACGTTATGCGTGTCTCGGTTTGTCAATAAATATAAAAGTTTACTCATAACTTATGTACGGCAACAACAGCAATTCAGCAGTTGTCAGCAAACAGCAAACCCACCCTCCCCGCATACAGCCTCGCTCCCCGCGTACTCCACGCCCTGAGCATACCAACATTTCGATTAATATTAGAGAATCTGTTAGATACAATAATTGCAATGCAACAAATGCTGTACTTAATATAAACGTCGTAAGTAATAGGCCAAATGCTATATTGTTGCTGTGGATAATCACGTCTCTATATAACTACGCCTTTTCATAACAGAGGCTACGTACATAGTAAAATATAAAGCGCGAGTAGTCATGAGACTACAATTGCAAATTGTAACAAACATGTTTTATAGTCAAAAAGTTGAGGTTTAAGCAATGGCCTATTAGTTAAGATATATTGACAATGTTAACATACAGTATTACATTAAGTGTATTTAAATGAAAAGAAAACTAAAGACTCGAGGCATCACATTCTTACGAGTTATTTACCAACAATCATGAATGATGATGTCCCAGTTTAATGCCCAATTTAGCCCAAATATCACTTGTGGTGGTAGGTACATGATCTTCCAGTTATTTTGTTAATTTAACCTGAAATAATATCTAAGATCATATTGATCTTACACACCTAGTGCTCATTAATGACATACAATAAGTAAACTAATACAATATGAATTTACAAGTGACTGTATAATCTGATGCAAAATTCCCTAAACAGTAAAAACAATATGAATATAAGTGACTGACAATTTAATGCATCCCCTACTTGATAAAGACAGATACAGCTTATAAGTATTTCAACAAATGAAATAACTTAAATTCAGTAATTCATATTTATAGATTTTTGAGAATTTCATGTAGTTGTATTTAAACAAACATAAACACAGGAAATCTCTAAAGATACAATTTCTTACATTATTCAGTTAGCCTATGTTAAAGTTAAGGGAACTTAAAATATAATTTGTTACGTTGCATGTTTTGCCACTATGTTGATCATAGTTAGGTCTGTGGATGGCTTAAGAGTAACTGATGAGTTTTAGTACCTTGGCTGAAGGCTGCTCTGAGACATGTAGTACAGCACTTCAGCTCACAGTTGGTACTTTCAACCTGAAAGCAATGGAAACATTTTTATAGAACCTTCACTGCCTGCATCTTGCCTATACAATATCTTGATCAAATTAATAGAGCAAGTCATTGGGTAAAGATTTTAAATAGAAAACTGTGACTAATAAATATTTTTTACATGATATAACCTGTGTTATCAAAATAACCTTGAATAATTGAAAGATAAGCTAATATTTTTATATTAATCAATTTATCATTCCATATATTACTTCAATAAGATAAAAATATAATACAGTCCCAGTATAAGAAAATCTGAATGAATGGTGTTTACAACACAATGATATTGTGAATTCTATAATTAATTAAATTGTATTTTCTCAAATTTAGAATTCAGGAGTTAAGACAAGTAATATAATAACATGACTCACTCAGCACTTCAATGCCTGGAGCGTGATCGAGAGCGGGAACGGCTGCGGGTGCGTCCCCGGGAGCTCTTAGAGTCCGAGCGGCTGCGGCTGCGAGAGCGGGACCGGCTGCGACTGTATGACCGCCGGCGGGAGCGGGAACGAGACCTGGATCGACGACGTGAACGAGACCGTGAACGCGAGTTGCTAAAAGAATAACCATCACACAAAACATATGAATTCATCCTCCGCTGGCAAGCTATTGATGCAAGCACCCGCTCCTTGTGTGTCAAACTTAACCGGAGACGAGACGTTGGAGCTACACAATTGTGACATGTACCACCTCCGTCTGTGCTGAACAGTACAAATTGCATGTTAAATTTTAGTTTACTAGCTGACCACAATTTTATTCACAAATAATTGTTGGGTGAATCTATAGAAATGTATGGTACAAAATCCATTTACACAAGTCTTTTACCTGCTGGATGGATAATTTAGTACCTATGTTAGATGAACAGAAAAAGATTTAGTTAATATTTTTTTCATTTATAATACAACATTAATGCTAGATAAATATAAGATTATTGATATGTAATAAGGTATAATGGGTGTTTATCAACAAAAGTTATTAAGTGTAATTGACTTTCATTTGAATTGTAATTGACTGATATATTTATTACATGTATACAGTATTTAGACCTAGATAATATGCTAGGTTCTTCGTTCTAAAAACCTTACATTATGGAAAAGCATATTTTATGCATTTCTATCTATTATTATTACCATAGATCCCAAATACTGCTCTAAAAGAATATCTCAAATCGACTAGAAAGATTCTAGCACAAATAAATATAGGTAAGTGGTCAGCTAGTGCATTGATATAGGTATATGTATAAAAAGGTAAGTCCTAAACGAAGTAGGACAGTACCTGCGGCGACGGTCGTACCGGCTCCTGTACGGTGACGAGGGGCGTCCGTAGCGCGCCATTTGTACGCGCAGTTCCCTTCCATCCAACATGCGCCCGTCCAGTGAGTCCAGAGCTTCTTCAGCATCACGGCGGTCGTAGAACCTATGTTAATAGAGGTTTTAATCAGTATTTTTGAAGTTTCGTTAGCCTGTATAGACTGGATAATTTTGTTGAACAATCTATGACTTCTCAAATAAATAGTAATGCTAACCATACACTGTTAGATTGAATGGATCATAATGCTGCTGCTCAAATTCTTAAAGTTACATTTAGGATTTTTGACTTTCTTGAAAAAAAAAAAAGGCATCAAATTGAGAACCTGGTCAGAGTTGTTTTAGAAACCTACTTTTTGGAAGGAGTATAAAAGTGAGGTGTAAAATAATAAAATTATATTTCTGTTTTGTCCAACGAGTGATACTAACTAAAATATGGTCAATGTTTTGTTGACAAAAACGTAGAAACATAGGTACGTTCGTCGGCTGGACATGCTTACTATCAGGTGACCAGCAAGTTTGTTAAGTTGTTAGCCACCTCGTCATGAAAGGTAGGCTCTATCCTGGCTATAACCACACAGCCTGGGTAACACACTTATACATATTAGCCCCACCCACAGGCCACAGCTATTAGCTACATGCTTGATTTGAAATACTATACGTACATAGTTATGTATATCAAGCTATCTATCTACAACAGGAAGCGTCACTAAAAAATAACATTGTCCAACATAAATTATATCAATCTCTACCTCTTTATTCAAGACTATTTATAAACCACGCCTAGAATGCGTATATTATTTGTGATTTTCAACAGTATCTGAGGCAGGGCAGGTGGTATTTTACCGGTAATTACTTATGACGTCATAGCAGTTTATATCGGATGTTACTTCGATATCTCACCTGACAAAAGCGAATCCTCTGCTTTCTCTAGTGTACCGGTCTCTGGGTATATAAATATCGCCTACTTCACCACATCTTTCGAATACACGACGTAAATCCTCAGGCGTTGTGCGGTAAGTAAGATTGTCCACTTTCAACGACACCATGCCGTCAATACGCGGCGGTGGTCTTCCGTAACTCATCTTGATTTATAGTTTCTACAGCTTCACAGTTTACAACGAAATAATTATGTACTGTTTGGTCACACAACAAGAAAATAAAATGGCGTCACTAAGCTTGCGAAGAAGCAACCTCGGCGTGCAAGCGCAAAATTAAATATGGCTACCGGATGACGAATATGACGAACGAAAAAGAGCGGATATTGTTACTAAAATATTGCCAATGTAAAAAAATATAATTGATTTGTAATTCAGAAAATTAAGGGGATTGTATAAAATATTGTTCATGAATTTATTTATATTATTATATCTTTTCGTATCGTAGTAGATGAGATACGTAATACGGTTATATGAGGGTAATAATCATTTTGCTTCATGGTAATAATGAATAGAAAATTTATTAGAGAGGCCGTTGCTATGGAGCTAATTTGTTTATTTTTATTATCATCAATTGTCAAAAATTATTTATTCTTGAGGTAATAGTTATAAAATTAATTTTTCGTTTTAGATTTTTATCAAAACTCAATAGTACTTTTATTTAAGCCATCAATTCATTATAATGTCCGGGATAAAACAGGTTAGAAATAAAACCCTTCTTCCTGATTTGAGGAAGGAGGGGGACCTAAGTAAAGAAATAATACTCTCAACTCAAGACAAACATAAAGGCTCAGCAGGGTCAAGGCTGTTTTCGCACCATACACTTGCAAGTGTTAGACGGCTGAGTTTCTATCACCCTTTCTTGTAAGTATCACTAATTCTTAACTATTTTCCCTATTTTCATAACATTAGCGAGGTATTTACAAAATCAATTTACGTGGATATTAAAGTAGACTGTAGGTCCCTCTCTAAGATCTAATATCACAGATTACTGAATTTGTATTTCTATTATCTAGAATCTAAATATTAAGATTACTTAGATAATCACTTTGCCGATGGCGCGGCCAGTAATACCTAAATAATATTTTTGCCAAAAATCAGTTATCATAGATCAATAAATATTAATTATAGGATACCAGAAGACAGTTTGGATTTGGTCCTCGCTGCTACATATAATCACTCAACAGAGAGGTTTGCAGATAGGGAGGATTTATACCTACAGCCAGAAACCATCGGCTGCGATACTTGGCGGCGACTTAGAAACACTTACGACAAACATCCACCAGTCGTTATACCTTTGGTACGTTACCATTTTGAATATTCTATTAGTTAGTAAAGTTTGGCAAAAAAGAGTCTGCAAATTTGAGAACGCCACTGGCGCACTTTTCGTATTCTATGATGAATTTTTTGTCATCAATTATAATCAAAAGGCCCAATTTCACCATTCACTTTAATAACCGAGTAAAAAAAACTAAGTTCAGCCATACAAAAATGGTAGTTCTGAACTCGGTTAAACGCTTGAACCGAGTTTAACTTGATTGATCGCGTTTCGTGGCAGTGGTGAAATCGGCTCTAAGCGTTACAGCTTGGCAAAAAAGAGTCTGGAAAAATTGGGGGCGCCGCTGGCGCACTTTTCACACTACAATTCAAAATTACAAGTTATTTAGTGCTTACATATTTCTATGACGAGCTTTTTGTCATTAATTATAATCAAATGAATCATTTTTATGTTATTTTAGTACTCACAAACTTAGTTTTTAAGATTTTTATTTTTAGTTCCAGCTGTCACCGCCTCAGACTCTTTTTTGCCAAGCTGTACTATTCTCTAAAAAAAATCATGCCGCAGCTAATTTCATATACTGCGCGTGCTGTATAATTATAAGTATTTCAGCTTGTCGGTATTTGTCTTGTCCCATCCCAAAATCCAAGTTAACATGAGTCTTTGTAACGTAATGGTATGACTTAGTAACTTATCATCACAACAGACAGACATGACATATTGTATTCCTGAAAGAGATGCTTTAGAAATAAAAATACATAGTAGGAACCAGTAGTTTTATTTCTCAGTTGAGTATACCTGGGAGCTCACTGTCAGATAAATTACCACGCGGACTTGTAGCGAGACTTAAAAGGCCTCCAGCTAAGGCAATTAAACTAACAAAGCCACGCCCACAGCAGCTAAGGGCGCCACCTGATAGGATTCGGGGCCTCGGCTTGGGGACAGGAGGTTAATTTGAGACGGGCCACGTTGGCGCAGATGGCAGTTATGACGAGCAGTTTAGTGAAGTATTTAGAGCTTTTGGTCTGTTTCTGACAAATAGTGCATTGTCGTCACGGTAAAGCGTGCCTTAAAAAATTGAGAGGAAACAGCTGCTAGCCGAAACAAACATCGTCTGACTTGAGATATTTTTATTGTCTGTTTACTTTATCGTGTATTTTATACTTTGTTTTCTTCCAGGGCCATCCAATGAAACGCGGTGGCATAAAGGAGCGTTGTTCTCCATTCAGTGTGAAGCTTATGAATTCCGGCGTACATTCGTCGCAGACCAACCCTGGATACAGCAGACAACCGGCTGGCGGCGCCATTTTCTTCTACTAGTTTAACTTTGTTATGGACAACCTGCGTCTATCGTATCATTTTGTGAAGCAATTTAGAGTACCTACTTTCTTTAGAGGTGAAGCTTAGTTGCGACGATAGACGCAGGCTTGGGCCCAGTTTTACGAAATTATATGTAAATATTGTACCTACTTGTCATTAGTCTTCAGAGCGAGAGCTATAACGACGATATCTACTTCGCATGGGCGTATCCGGGGTGCGTGGGGTGGGGGCAGTTACCCCCTGGATTTGGCGTGCCCTAACATTTGCCTGGTTGTTATAGTACCCCACAGGAAATTTCAAATTCCCCCCCCCCCCCCCGTTTAAACGTTTCGGATTTGCCCTTCCCTAAGCCCAAAACTGGGTACGCCCACAGTTGCCGTCGTCATCTAATTTTCTAAAATTCTTCCAAAATAAGTGTTATGAATGTTTGTAATTTTGATATAATTCCTTGTTAGAATTATGTAGGTAATCAAACGAACTTACGATTTCGATCCTATTATCATCTTCATTAAAGAGATTTTATTATCTATAAATCTCTATAAATATGATTTAGGTATTATTATGATCGCTGGACCTGCCTAAACGTAAATAGCAGCAGATCCAGTACTCATTTATTTATGAGTTTAATCAAGTGATTTCTCAAAATGTCGTATACTACACCTGATTATCTAAAATTTAATAGGTAATTGGCTAATGTTTGTACGTAATTAAAATAAGAAAATTATGTTCATCAAGGTCTTTATTGGACTGGTGTACCTAATAATAATTAAACTTATTGTTTTCTTTAGCGATTCTATAAATTTGTACTTAATTAAATAATATTATTTGTGTTTGTGTATAAGAGCTAATATTTATACAAAAAAGTTTTTGTTTTTCGTGGTGATTCTTAGTTTTTTGTTAAGTTTCTTGTTTTCTGTGTAAAACGTCGTGTGTGGTCTATTAAATGTATACTTATTTCTTGAATGTATTTATTCATATTTATCTTACTAAATAAAACAGTTTTCGTCCAATCAAAACTAAATAACGACTACATTTAAGTACGTAGGTATTTTTTTGGCACACCTACCTTTGAGATAGCCTAGTGGTGGTGACCGTTGGCTGGCAAGTCAGAGGTCTCGGGTTCGAATCAAGGCGCGTACCTCTGACTTTTCGTAAGTTATGTGCGTTGTATAAATTAATTATCACTCTCCGTGCCTCGGATAGCACGTTAAGCTGTTGGCCCCGGCTGTCAATTGTAGATCTTTGACAGTCGTTACGGGTAGTCAGAAGCCCGAAAGTCTGACAACCAGTCTTACCAAGGGGTATCGTGTAACCCAGTATCTGGGTTGTGGAGGTCTGACAGGCAGTCGCTCCATGTAAAACACTGGTATTCAGCTGCATCCGGTAAGACTGGAAGCCGACCCCAACATAGTTGGGAAAAGGCTAGGCAGATGATGACCTTTCTTTGAGATGCCTTTCACTCTTGATTTGAAGATCCAAATTATAATATTCCGGGAATACAGACGGTTATTCCACTCTTTTGCTGTTGTATGCATGAGAAAGGTAGAAGCGAACAGTTTGATCCGAGCAGAAGGAATATCTACCAGATAAGAATAGTATCTGGCTGTGCGTCGTGATAAAGGAGCTGGATTCTAAACCATGGCGGCAATATAAAAATAACCTCATCCTTTCGTAAGTCAGGTTAAAATCAATTTTCTAGGTCTCGACTCTTGTACAATGTCACGAGGTGTGTGAACGATCGGGAAGGATCGTCAACACTTAAAAAAAATCCCACTCGTCAACAGTGAGAACGACCGGGGGGTGTGTTATGTGGTGTTATTCTACCACCAGTCTTACCGGATGCAGCTGAATACCAGTGTTTTACATGGAGCGACTGCCTATCAGACCTCCACAACCCAGATACTGGGATACACGATACCCCTTGGTAAGACTGGTTGGCAGACTTCGGGCTTCTGACTACCCGTAACTGACTGTCTAAAAACTACAATAATTGAAAGCCGGGGCCAACAGCTTAACGTGCTATGCGAGGCACGGAGAGTGATAATTAATTTAGAAAAGTCGGAGGTGCACGCCTTGGGTTCGAACCCGACTGACTAGCTAATCAACGGTCACCACCACTAAGCTATCACGTCTCTCCGGAATATAATAATTATTATCCTAATATTATGTCTTCCATAAAGGCTAACTATAACTATAACTTCGAACTACTGTCCAGTTGAGTTCCTGTGTGAGTAGATAGTTATCTTCATCGAATTCATAAAGATTTCTCCACACCTCGGTTACGGGTGAGAACCATGGGCCACAAGGTGCTCTTTATTGCAGACAGATTTAGTAGGTAGGTAAGTTATAAAAAGTATCCTCTCTTGTAAAGCTGGCAGTTAAAATGCTTTGAAAACTATGACAATGTGTATAATATACTCTTTGATGTGTATGTCAAATAAAATTAAACAATATTTGGTAATTCTGGCAGAAAAAGCATCGAAACACAATTTACGATACACCCTAATACATATAAAATTAAAGAAAAAATTGGCTTGAACTATGTAAATCTTATATTTTCGCGCGTCAGACAAAACACATACAATTATTAGCTATAATCGTGATATGGATTTTTTGGATTCACTTGGTATGTGTCAGATTTTTTTTTTCTTGTATTTTGAAGTCTTTCAATATGATTTATAATTTAAGGAATTTGTTTAATTATTTATTTTTTTGAGACACTCGCCCGCGCCGTACCGTGGTACGGCGCGGCTTACCTATATTAATCTATAAAAACATTTTTTTTAGATCTGGATACTATAGATAAAAAGTCGCATCGGGTGCGGTCCTGGTACCTGTATGAGCAATATAAGTCCCTTGAGAGGAGCCAGTTAGATGCTGCCCAGAAATTGAAAGACCGCTCATATCAGGAAAGGATTTTGCGACAAGAACTGTCAGAAAGAAGGGCCAGACGTAAACTGTACGATCAATTCGGACTTTGCCAAAGCGAGTCCCGAATAAAGAAAAACGTAAAGAGCGATAGCACCAGGACGTCAGTCAGTGCGAGTAACGACGACTTTTTCGAAAGTTTTTGCGACCTTCACGAGGATGACAGCGTAGCTCAAGTAACTGAAACTGAGTTTAATGACGACGCATTTAGTAAACCGGGTCTATCAGCGAGTAAATGTTGCATAGACGATTTTAAAAGCGTTGATGATCATAAAGATGATCATAGCTACACCGGGAGTGTTAATAGCGTAGTGGAGAAATTTCCCATATGTGAGGACATCCAAGTCCAACAACCGGTAGAAATGGAGTTCACAGCCAAAGCTTTAGCTGATGATTTAAACATACAACTCGATGCGGTTCAAAAGGATATCCAATGTTTAGAGAAGTTTGTCAAACTCGAAGATGATGATAAAACATCTGAGGACGATAGTTTTAATACAGTAGACGAATGTCGCGAAACTAAACAAGTGACGGTTGGCGATAAATGTGATCAGGAATATAATAATAATAACGTTGTCGCTATATGGTCCCGGCTGGTCTCGTTCGCATATCAAGTTGTACAATTAAACCACGGTGATTTAAACGAGTATTTAATATTATTACGAAGTAGCAATTGACGAAATAATATAATTATAATTATTGGTAGTGTCAAATGCAAGCACGTGGGTGTGGGTTCGAACCTGGCATGTACCAATGTGCCTTTTTAATGTCATAATAATTATATACTTACTTTCTTAGTTAGTCTAAGACACTATCTGACTAACGGTGAAGGAAAACATCATGAAAGTTAGACTTGATGGTCTGAAATCTAATCTAGTCTAGTGTGGTGATTAATGCTCAATCCTTCTCTGTATGAGAAGAGGCTTCTGCCCTGCAGTGGGGCAGTTATTGATATGCCGTGTGGTTTCCGGCCTAAGAATAGAACCACCCCTTACTCGTCTTGTAAGGATGGGCTGCAGTAGGTACCTGTCCTTTTGTGTAACAGTAATTATCTGTTACTGCGAACACCAACCCGCTTGCTCAACGTGGCGATTATGGGCAAATACCGCCAATGAGCGCACAATAGTGGCGCGCATTGGGAGAAGCCATGTTCAGCAGTGGACTAACACAGGCTGATGGTGATGATGATAAATATTGTTTGGTTCCAGGCAACTGCTACTGTGATTACAGTTCACAGTTTCTAACGGCGGTGCTAGCGTGCGATGTATTGCGAAGAGGAGTCAACAGAATGTGTGAGTAATTATCGTTCTAATAATATACATGGTGCCCCGGAAGGGTTACCTTTGTCATACCGAAGATCTCGATAGAGAATAACGTTAACATTCGAAATATAAAAAGCTAGGTCATCTTAATATTAATAAATAGTAGCACTGCAACTTTTAAATTTTATTCCTATACAAAAATTTGGAACTTGTGTTCGCATTGCGTACCTAAGTGCTTTATAAAAATGTTATTATACAATTAGTAGCACATTTTTATTTTGGACTGAACTAATGGTGGTGTATCCTAAAAAAGCTGGTAGATAACGAAACGTAAGTATTTAATCATTTTAACAATTCTCAGCTCCGCCCGCCCAACCAACGCGCAAGCGCAGTGTTATGTTAGCCACACACGTTACCATGGGAGAACCTCTATCTAATCTAATGTATAAAAATCTCAATCTCGTGTTACACGGCATCGTTTGTTATGAACTCATCCGAAACGGCTTAATCGATTTTTTTTTCTGTGTATTTTATAAGTATATTTCGGTAGGTTATATTTTGGAGAATAGGTCGTAGGCTGTTTTGCACCCCGCGCCGGTGATATATAGGTATAACTGTGACGCCCCTTCCGGGGCACCTTGTATAATATTACGTTACCTATTTTGTGTTCTATATAATACATGTATTTATTTAATATCTGTAAGTATTTAATCGATATATTGGTTGCCGTTTGGGTGCTCACCTACAAGCATCATAAAAATATCCGTCGGTTGTTAAAATGGGGTGTGTAACGTAACGGATGATATAATAACAAAAAATCTAACGTTCACTTGACCTAATTTCATTTAATATAATTTTGTTCAGTATAACGAACAGTTGAGATAATGAATTGTTGATATAATTTCATTTTATCTAATTTCTTATGATATAGGTAATGAACATTTACTTTAATGCACAGATGCTATAATATTCATAATCTATAAGTAACTTATAATAATAACTAATATAATTTAGAAAATCTGATACGACTTTAAACGCCTGCTAGTATGGTGCTAGCAAACTATTATACCATACATTACACACCCGTTAAGATGGCGGGCTGTTTGCGTCGCAACACGCAACCTACTTATGAGACTTAAGACCGCTATTTTCCTACTACCAGTCGCAGTTTCGCGACTTAGTTTCGCTTGCATACTTAGCACAAGTTCTTAGACCCAAATGGTCACGATGCGAACTGCCAGCTTTACCTATCTGACGTCTATTTGCAAAATCTAATGTAATCCTCAGTTAACCGACTGAATCGATTGCGGACGTTAAACGTATTAATTAGAAGTAAATTTAATTTTAGGTAATATTTTGCAGCCTTACGTCTCACCAATAAAGTATGCTACTGATGGATCGGACGAGTCCAAAGAGAGTCTTATAAATGAGAAAGAGAAAAAATGTGTACAATCAAGAAAATGCAGGAAAATATGTGAACACAAGGTTAATAACATCAATATAGCCCCAGATCATGAATTTTTACCTTCACCATTTCAGCGACAAGACGCCCACTAATAAACATAGGCCTCCTGCAAAGAACACAACGTCCGGTCTAGCGCTGCATAATCTGATTAGTGTATTCATTTGCCAAGCTTGAATTTGCCGCCCTCTATGTGCCGCCTGGGGCACGGGCCCCGGCTTACCTCCCCCTTTTTTTTTATCCGGGCTGCAATATAAATGTATTTAATAAGTAAATCTTCCCAAACTTATACTTTTTCAAATTTTCAGCCATTATTGAGCAGGAAAACGAGAACAAACAAGACACGATGCACACACCGGAAATATTCAGAAAATTGTTGGCAACACTGTACGCACTCGCACGAAAATCGACCAGAATCAAATAGATATCGCCGCGCCAGTGAACCATGGCGAAGTGTTGCCAAACTTTATACCTCCAAAGATGAACTTACCCCGAAATCTTCGTCAAATAGTAGCATATGGCCAGATTTTTTAAGAGAAAGAAAGCTCTCGCAACATCATTGTAGCTATTGTCAAACGAAGGCGGTTAATCCGATGTTGAAAATAGCTCAGTATATAGACAGCATACTGAAAGACATTGACGACTCTAAGCATGTGTGAAATTGTTGTAGCACATACATTAAATAACAATAATAAAACTATTGATTTTTATTTAATATTCTACTCATAAAGTCATAACGTAATTTTGGTTATAGCGCCCAATCTCAACGGGGACTTCGCTAACTGCACAGGAAATTGTTAGGTACCTACTTATTATGCCACCTGTACTATACGTAAAGTATCGTACTATATAGGTTTTATAGAAAAATAATATAGTACAAAATATACTATACTTTTATCGCTAATTCAAAGAAGAAAGATTTTTCCGTTATGAATATAAAATGTCGAGAAGAAAGAAATAGAGTATCTGTTATTTCTTTAATGGAAATACGGGATACAAAATTAAAAATATTGTTTTTCCAGAATTTTTGAAATTTTTAGTATTTTTTTTGAGTACTTGACAAATAAAGGTACTACAACCCTACTATTTATAGTTCACAAGAATGAGAATCCCAAAGAGATGGACGCGCTATTAGGTGCCTGTTACCTCTTTGTATGATTAAGTCTTTTATTGACACAATCCTATTTTGTCTGTATGTGTTGAATAGTTCGTTTATTCTGTGTCATTAGGCCGCAGATGGGCCGCAGCCATGGGCGCCGGGGGAGGGGTGCAGTACTTGGAAGATAGTAGACAAAAATCAATCCACACATTCATTGGGGACTGAATAAACAGGATTGGCCTATATATCACTTGACCCCCGAAAATATATCCCCCTAATACGCACCCCCCTTATAAAAATCCTGACGGCGCCCATGACCGCAGCTTTTCTTCTTCATTGCGAAGCAGACAGTTTTTATGAGTAATATGTATAACGTCAGTATTGGAAAAATTATAGATAATAAATAAAAGAAATTGTAACAAATATGTAACACTTTAATACACATGTCGCCTGTACAACAGCGAATTTAAGTTAGGTAGTTACAATATTTTATTTTTAGATTTCTACATAGAAGTTTTACATCGAAATGTTTCATAAGAACGCATCCCCTTCACCTTTATATTCGTATAAAACAAGCCAGTTTCAAGACGAAAAAAATATCATAAATTAATTAATGTTTATAAAAAAACACCTTAAACTAGTTTATAATTTAATTGGAGATGATAACTTTTGAACGTTGATGCGTATGTTAATTTAAATAAATAGAAATTTTTCATTTGAAGCTATAATCCTGACTAAAGCCAGACTAGGAATAATGCCTAAAAATATTCTTGTAATATTGATATCGACGCGTATGTTGCGGTTACGTCAAAATTGGTGGATACAACCCACCAAGTATCTGTAAATCGTAGATACACCGAACTATCGGTTCAATTAAGTTAAAAGTTTATCGCTTTTGAAAAAGATATCGTCTCGTTTTTACACTATGAAAAAATTAGAGACAAATTTATTATGTTCTCGATGACTGTAACCGTTCGCGTGGTTTGCGAACTCATACTAGGGGGTAGTCGCAAACCCGAGAGATTAGAGTTCGGGAATTTCAAGAACAATCACAGGGCCTAACTATTTCTATTTTATTAGAACGCTATTATGTTACTAAATACTAAGTAATAAAAAATAACGCAAACTAGAATTTCAATCTCAAAATTAAAAAAACTAGAAATTCAGCGCACGCGCACCGCCGTACACTACTCAAAAATAGTGCAGAAGGCTAAGGTTCAAAATAGCTCATCATTCTCAGTCATCAGAGGTAGCTTGCTCTATGAATATCAAACGTTCAGAGAAAGTGACTCAACTGCTGAACCGATTTTATTAAAATTTGGCACAGATCTTAAAACATGGAGGACGTTGGACTTTCTTTGATATAGCATGAGAGAAAAAACGCTTATGTCACGAGTAAGCCAGATTTACAGATAAATTGGTGGGTACTCAGAGTTTTTAGCCCTTACAGTAGCCGCGTATCATAATACCTATATAAAAACTCAGTAAAGGACAGCTTTTTTCAAAAATCGTTTTGCACTTACCTTTCACATTATGTAAGTTAAGGGTTTTGTAAAAAAACGATATTTGAAAAAACTGTCCCTTACTGCGTTTTGATATGGGGCAGTTGAATATGTCACATGACACTGTCTCGACCAATCAGAGTCAAGCGGATGAGTGTCTGTCTGAATCGAGAACTTGGCATATGACTCTAAGCCTTAGGCTCAGATGTATAGAGCTTACTTTATGTTTGCTTAGACTTTTGCTTGCAAACTCAGTATTTATAAAACAATCATCAATTGCGCCTGAGTGTGTGTAACTGTTTAAAAAATTGACGACTTACCAAAAACTTAGACTAATAACCATTAAGCTCATTAATTTCTATTTTATTTTCACAAGTTTTACTAAAGTCTAAGCAAAGCTGTACGCTCTATAGATTTCAGCTTTAAAGTCATACCGAATTTTGTAGCTTTTAGTCTAAGGACTATGATCGCTATGGTGGCACCGTGGCACTGAACGGACGCGTATTTTTAAAAATAGAGGTTTTGTAGCCGGTAGGTCAACGGTCAGATACTAGTGAAAAATATTTTTCTAGAAACAAACTACATTTTGTAAGTCACACATAATTGATCTCTAGTAAAAACTAAAAATATATCAAATTAAATTTAACATGTGGTAACAAAATTAGCCTTTTTTTTCTCTGGCAACACTTTTATATTTTCATGAAGCACAAATTTTATTTATTATGAAAGGCGTTAGGCTAATACAGATATTAAAACTAAGGTTGTTTACAAAAATATTAGAAAATGGGAGGGAACGTGAGTTTGTTTCAACATTAGCGCGATCGCTACATCAAAATACAACTTCGTACAAAGTTAGGACGTGTGATTTTTAATGTAGACTTCTTGCTAGTCGCCTTCATCAAAATCACGTTCCAGCTTTTCTTGTATCTAGTAACTTTATTGGTGAATTGGTGTTTAAATAACAATTATTATTTTTATTTTACGCTGTCACAATATTATATCAACAAAAATATTGTGTATTTATTGTTAATACATTATTAGGCGATTATTTGAAAATGATACCCAACTACAGGTAGAAGGAAAATATTGTTACTTGTGGAAAATTAAGATTCATATCTTATTTTTTATAGTATTTGTTTTGTACGCAATCCGCAAAATAGGTACAGCTTTTATTATGTCGGTTATACGGGGATATCGCAAATTACCCGCCCACCCCTCCACTCCATGTTACTCAATGAGTTATATGGGCATTCGTTGGATTTGTTTGGACAGGGAGACGATCAGAATTTGTAACAGTATTAAAAATTTATAATGAAACTATTTCATAAAACGTCTGTGAATACGAAAATCCCTAGTATGAATTTGCAAACTACGAAAATACGTGAGACGTAACTTATGTCTCTTTCCTTCCAGACAAGTAAATCGAGACGGAGCACGATACTTCTATATACTTTTGCAAACTTTTACTAGGGGCACAGACCGTACAATAACGCCTGCTGCTATTTCTCAATAAAATGTACTATCTAAATTAAAATCATTAAAAAAAAATCTTCTCTGTAGTTGGGTACAAGGCAGTTCTGTAATATATTCTAAATGACTATTAATCTAATTTATGTAAATATTTCATTGATGTGTGACGGTAATATTGTAAGGCGTGCTAACTATTGACTATTGTACGCTGTTCAAGGCATCCTTCACAAAATGTTTAACGATCAGAGCGCGTTAAATTTTGATGGGTAAAGGGGCTAGCTTTAAGACCTAAGTGCTTCACGTTTTGTGCTAGATTATTTTTAAGTTTGTCAACACAATAGCTCATGTCTCAGTTTTTAATTATTATAGTTTTTTTTTCCAAATTTTCCTTATTTTGTGGGTTTTAACAAATTTCTATAATAATATTATGATTTATTTTTGTGTTTATCATTTACAAGTGGTTGAAATTATGTACTGGTTTTATTAATCATACAGTAAGTATTTTTGTGAAGATGCATTAGCCATTGTGTATTCAAGCTATTAATTCGAGATTATGCATATTTTTTAAAATTTAATTATGCAAAAAGCAGACTTTCTTCGTGCGATAATCCATTACAATACTTTGAATATAATTGCCCCATTAGAAAACTCTATACATAACTATTTGATATTTGATTTAGTGTACAATACATTACAATAAGAATAGTAAATATATATAAAATTGACACTATTGTCTGTGTTCGTACACTCAGTGCAAATAACCTACAGTTTATTAATAATTTAATTTTATCAAAAATAAAAGTGTAATTAGGATATAACTATTCTTGAAATAAATAAAGGAAGAGGAAAATAACATTAAAAAAAGTATTTAAGTGGAGGAAAATGTTGATTGCGTAGAATTTCGACTCTATGAGTTCGCGAGAATCCAATAATGAATTGATTAGCTACAGTATTTGAATATAAATATAGTAAAAAAAATAATTCCACATAGTTTTTTAGTTAAGGTCAGGTTCAAATCTATTTCTGCAGCAATACGGATACTTCGATTCCTGCCCCGCGCATCTTCAGTTGAAATGGTCTGGATTAGTGAAGATGTGCGAGATGTGTATTGATTATTTTGTCATTTCAAATTAAACCTTATTGCTGCATTTATACGGTAGGTATTCATAAACTCTGCAACGGAAACACTATTCCCGTAGTCATCGAGAGCTTGCAGGCTCGCGCGCGATAATGAACGGTATTGCTCGCGCCTGTCACATCCCTGACGTGCGTCCATTTCATGTGTATTATAATCAACTCATAAAAAATGATAAGAAAAGATAATAAAAAAGAAATTATAATCATAATCGGCACCAAAATTTAGTTTCATTTGTAAGTATCCGTAGTTAAATATCTGTATCTCTAGTACGAGTTTGCAAACCGAGCAAAAACCGACAGTTTTGGTGAGACGACTGAGAAATATACAAGCCCGTAAGGATAGAGACAGGTAATAAGGTTTCACTAAAATTCTCAGTAATCGCGTAGTATGCAAACTTGTACTAAGGGGTACGAACACCTCAGTGATATTGAACACAACTAGACAAGTATAGTCGCGAGCGAATCAACAACCGACCAAATGTCGCATGACATTGTCTCCATCAATCAGAGCCCAGCTGTCCCGAGCTATGCCGAGCCAAGCCGAGTTAGATGTTGTTGGAATCGTTTCAAAGCAAATTGCGTTCTAACGGCTACGTTCTCTAAGGCTCGGAGGTAAAATCATAAAGTATCATGCATGGTGAGGATTTATTTACAGCTATTAAAAAATCGTACTTATTCCTAATAAATACGATAATTTTAATTACACACACACACAGCTATTAAAAAATCGTACTTATTCCTAATAAGTACGATATTTTTAATAGCTGTTTAAATTTTTCATCTATTGGACAAACATTTCTGGCTCGAATTCGTTTGATTGTATTGAAGACGTAAATAAAATACCATGACTGATAGATCGCATAGTTCATCTGCTCATTGGTCATATTTCATTTTTGTATAATAGGGTACCGTGGTTCCTACTGTTAAAAAAAAATCATATCACCATAAAGAAAAAAAATAATACAACATGTTATGAAATAATTAAAATTAGTCGTTTTATGGCGAAGTTTTAAGCTTTCGAATTTTATGGAGTAATAACTATTATTTTCTATCAAAAATAAAGATATGTATGCAGTGACAGTGCTTTGTCATCATCGTTAGAAATAATGACGTCACTTGTTCAGTGTTGCTGCCGTCAATATAGTAAAGAATGTTCAATAATATAAACTTCGTATTTTTTTTGGAATATTTATATTAACTAATCGTTTTAAAAAATATAGTCTACGTCTATTTATTTATTGCCGTTGGTTCAGTAGATAAGCTACTTCAATGACTCCCATTTTTTTCTTTATCGTGATTTGGTCTTGGTCTTGGTTCTCAAGGTTTGAGATCATAATCAAGAATAGAATTAAATTAAATTAAAGGTTAGTTTCTTCACAATCCGTGAGTGAAGCCGTTATAAGTAATGAAAATATAATATCAACTGTAATATGCACTGAGTGTACTCTTACGCTACAATTTGAGCTAGTTGGCTAGGCGCCTAGTTGTCTGGCGGGTTGTCGAAGTAGTCGATCTTCTCGACGGGCGGCGGCGCGGGCGCAGCTTGTGGTTTCGGCTGACTGCGCGCTGCCCAGGCGTTCGTTGAAGTTAGAGTTGCCCAGCCGCTTGTAGATCTGTGGGTAGTTCACACATTTACAGTTACCATTTTTTTTAGTACATGTGTGCAGTGATAGCCTAGTGGTATGACCGTTCACGTTGACTGGCAAAACAGAGGTCTCTGGTTCAAACCCAAGGCTCTCTCCTCTGAATTTACGTAAGTTATGTGCGTATTATAAACTAATTATCACCTGCTCCGTGCCTCGGAAAGTCGTTGGCCCCAGCTGTCGTGAAGATCTGACAGTCGTCAGAGGGTGTCAGTACCTCATAAAATCCTGACAATTAATCTAACTTTAGAATATCGTATCCCTTTGGGTTGCGGAGGTCAGATAGGCAGTCGCTTCGTAGAAAACTGATATTTAGCTGGATCTGGTTAGATTAGAAGCTGACCCCAACAAAGTTGCATGGTGATGCATAATATCCCGACTGGACTAAATATCTGTCAATGACACAAGTTTAAACAGGAAAGAATGATTGCGTAGTCGTACTTGTTGTTCGCGTGCGTGTTAGCGCCGGCGCCGAGGGTGGCGGCGGCGGGCGGCGCGGCGCGCAGCACGGGCCCGGGCACGCGGCGCTTGCCCGCCTCGCGCGCCAGCACCTCCAGCACGCTCATGGCGGGCAGCCACGACTGCGGGGTCACGCAATTCATATCTTGTTCAACGAGTGTTTCATAAATATTGACATATGTATTATGTACTACTCACTTAGTTAGTACATGTATTTTCTCTTTGATCAAAGGTTTGCTGGGAGAAAACTCATTAATGAGTTAAACTCGCTTTTGTGCATTGTATTTTTATTTTAGTTATAACTTATATTGTTGTATCCAGAATAATTAGTGTACAATAAAGAATTAAGAATTACTAATTTATATTGTTTCGAAAGCCACGTGGCGCCATCTATTAACGTTATTGTTGTCTTCCTCGGGAACAGTACTTTTTTCGGGATAAAAGGTATGTCCGTTTCTGTACACGTCACAACATATATCCAAAATTTCAGGAGGATTGGTTCGATAGTTTAGGCTTGAAAAGCAAGCAAACAAACAAACTTACTTTTATATTTATATATATATTTATTTTTAATATTATTTAGATTAGTGATGGTGCGTGCGCGGCGAGCATTTGCTAGCCTTAGCTAAATATGAATAATATGAATAGAAGTTTTTAATAAAAAAAAAATTAAATAAACAAATAAAATATTCACCTTTTCTCTATCGGCAGTAGCGACTACATTTCGGTTCGGTTCCGCATCGTACGCAACGCTCTCACAGCCAAAGTGTTCACACAACTCATGAATAAACTGACGCTTCTGCCAATTCATCGACGGGAATGAGTGCGCACGAGTCTTCTGCTTTGACTGTACACAAACAAAAGACATTATAATAATAATAAAATAAATAGCGCGGCGCTAACTTGTAATGATCTCTAGTGATTACCTTCTTAGCGAGCTGCACGAGCTCGGTGAGCTTGTCGTGTATCTGCTGCGCGAAGGCGGGCTCCCTGGCGGCCGTGGAGCGCACGTGCTCGCTGTAGCGCGGCGCTAACTTGTAATGATCTCTAGTGATTACCTTCTTAGCGAGCTGCACGAGCTCGGTGAGCTTGTCGTGTATCTGCTGCGCGAAGGCGGGCTCCCTGGCGGCCGTGGAGCGCACGTGCTCGCTGTAGCGCGGCGCTAACTTGTAATGATCTCTAGTGATTACCTTCTTAGCGAGCTGCACGAGCTCGGTGAGCTTGTCGTGTATCTGCTGCGCGAAGGCGGGCTCCCTGGCGGCCGTGGAGCGCACGTGCTCGCTGTAGCGCGGCGCTAACTTGTAATGATCTCTAGTGATTACCTTCTTAGCGAGCTGCACGAGCTCGGTGAGCTTGTCGTGTATCTGCTGCGCGAAGGCGGGCTCCCTGGCGGCCGTGGAGCGCACGTGCTCGCTGTAGCGCGGCGCTAACTTGTAATGATCTCTAGTGATTACCTTCTTAGCGAGCTGCACGAGCTCGGTGAGCTTGTCGTGTATCTGCTGCGCGAAGGCGGGCTCCCTGGCGGCCGTGGAGCGCACGTGCTCGCTGTAGCGCGGCGCTAACTTGTAATGATCTCTAGTGATTACCTTCTTAGCGAGCTGCACGAGCTCGGTGAGCTTGTCGTGTATCTGCTGCGCGAAGGCGGGCTCCCTGGCGGCCGTGGAGCGCACGTGCTCGCTGTAGCGCGGCGCTAACTTGGCTGACACGTCAGGGTTGCGGATCTGAAGGGCCAGGGCCAACTGACGCGTACGGGCTTCCACACGACACTCGTCATCGCATTCCAGACTGTAAGAAAAGAGTTCGGTGACGTACTCGCTGTAGTTTACGCATTTACAGATACTGGCAAACATGACAAGTGAGCTTGTCAATTGTGATTTTGAGTAATACTCGATTTTTAGATCTCTTTGGTAGACCGAAGAAGGGGCAAGGAAATTTCTACCGCGCGGGGTGCACGCGATTGAAAACACAAAATGTTATTTTCCTAATGTATTTCTTTTTTCCTGGTAAACTTACGTTTTGAGCATATTGCCTGGTCGTTGGACGTCTGACAGGTCTACTGAACCCCCTTCTGACATCTTAGTAGCTGCTAGGGCACTCATCATCCTGTTAGAAAAGTTTTAAGGTATATTTAAGTCACAAACATTACTTTAAGGTCTCACAGTGCGTTCGAACTAGTGTTAAAAAAATGAGCTTCGAGTCGGAAACTCGAGCTCCAAGGGCTCATAAGTCTTAAAAGCTCGAGCTTTAAGGCCTCGCGAATCTTAAAGGTTGGGTGAACCTTAAGGGTTCGCACTTTCAAGAGCCCTAAGAAAAGACTCGAGTCGGAGCTCAAGCTCCATTTATTTAGTTTAGTAATCCACCGACACGCCTATATTTTACTAAATTGGAAATTATGTCAGGCTGACTACGCCATAACATATTCTTATTATATTTTTGTATCTACTTCTTATTGTAGAAAAAACGCATGGAGAACAGAAAAGAGCGGTTTATTAATTCATTTTACATTTTAACCTTAAAAGCAGAACTCGAACTTCAACTCGAGTTTTGACTCGAGCCTTGGATATAGTACTCGAGTGGCGACTTGAGCCAGAATCTTGAGCCTTGGATATGAGGCTCGAGCCTTTTAATGAAACTCGAGCCTTTAATGAGTTTTTTTTGATGACTCGAGGTTTTTTTAACAACCGCGCTACTCATACATACTTCGCGTAGTCCCTGGCGTTGTCGGCGCAGGGCCGCTCGGCGTGGCGGCGGCCGCACTGGCACGTGGCGCGCACGGCGCGGCGGCACGGCGCGGAGCTGGGGCACGCCGCCGCCGCGCTGCTCGGCGCCGCGCCGGCGTGACACGCCGCCGCACACGGGTGCCCGCATATCGTGCGCTTCTCCATGCAGGGTTGAGTGCATCTGTCAATATAAACATATATAGTCACACATTTTTGTACACATAAAATTGATAACAAGCAGGATTTAAAACTGCGTTCTTCTGGTTAGAAATACTAGCCACTAGAAACGCTCATTGGTACAAATAGCTCGGAATCATTTTGTTCCTTTAACAAAAATTTTTAGTTTTAGGGTAGGTACGTTTATATGACACAAATTCCTTCTATACTACACAACAGGGCCGCTGCATGGCTGTCGCATTGTTACTCCCGTATTGGTTGGGACCACCAAACCACGTCGTCACCGCGCGGCAACCACGAGGTGTCAGCGTGCGGAATTAGATCATGTTTTTGCCTAGTCTATATATTCACTTTCGCTATGAAGAAACACAAAGGCGTAATGCGTAAATTATAACCTATTATTGAAGTACTCACTTGCCAGTATCACAGGGTCCTTTATGACACGTCTTGATACAAGTGTGTTTGCCACAAGGAAGTGGTTTGCCGCACGGTAAACCGCACGAAAACTCATCTTGAGAACACGGTATTGTTTTCCGTTCCTGGTAAAAAGAAAACAATTTTAAATAATGATGATGACACACAAAAAAATGATGATCTATAAAATTATGCACTACCACTTCATTTCAGAATGTGGACCGGAAATAAATATAATGTATAATCCATCGCGATGAATAGCTATTGTACTGTACCTCGTGGTCGCCATGGCAACGCTTGGTGGTGAGCACGACGCAGGGCGGACAGTCCCCCGCGTGGCACGAGTGGTGCGGGGGGTGGTTGCAGGGCCGCGGCAGGGGGCACGGCGCGCTGCAGGCGGGGGTTCGAGCGCCGCATCGTACTGGCGGCAGCACCACTACTGCGCCGCACGAGCACGTCAGCTCGGAGAAACCTGGACGATGAACACATTGTTAGCAGGTCCTTGTAAGCCAGAATAATAAATCCTAACTAGCAAGCCAGTAAAATAAATCACACCATAGGTAAAATAATATCACATTCTAAATATCATACAGTCAACGCGTTTGATGTTTTCGTAAATGCCGACAACGTCTAGACATTCGTCGCGACGTAAAAAGTTTTGACTTTAATATCTCGTCAACGTGCCGACAAGCACGAAAACTTACGAAAATTAATGTCATTTTCGTAATCACCACTTCTTAAAACCTAGGAAATGATACCCATATTGATTTTTTTCAATCTGTAATCAATTTGTAATCACCACCTACGTTGTAAAATTGAATCGACATTCCAAATTAAATAATTGAAATGCGACATTAGCTAATTTCTCTGTCCCCGGACGTCAAATATGTCTACGGTGCGCCCCCCCCCCCTCCGTCCCCCGCTCCACACACCCCGCACGATTGCTTTGTCTAGACGTGTTCGTTGGACTACTGTAGGGAAAGAGAAGAGCTCTTTGTACTGTGGTAATATACTCACTGACGCGTGGACAGGGCGCACAGTGTCCGGTGTGACAGAACTCCTCGCAGCGGTGCGTCTGACACGACAGCGTGCGGCCGCACACCACGGCGCAGCGGTGCGACGTGGCCGCGCAGCACACCGTGCGGCAACGGTGGCGACCACACGACAGCTTCTGTACAAGTCAACGCAACTTATATGATTCTAAAGCTTCTGTAGTTCAAACGGTTCAGCGGGAAAATATCATCGAAACTTTGTAATTAAAATTCATGCGTAGGATTTTATTTTATTTGCATGCATTGTTTTATTGACACGACAGTACATCTAACTAAACTACATAAATCATAACATAATCCGAAGATTCTGAACCAAGAAAATGGTACTTACTTGGTATTCCAAATAACCTAGTTTTTAGCTTTTATTTTTTTTTATTAAACATTTCTAGTGTTATTATTATGTATTTTGTCACGTAGTCTGCTCCACAGATGTATGTTTACAGTGTATGAGAAATGGGCTTGTCTGCCCAATAGTAGATTTTTAGGTCTCTTTGGTAGACCGAATAAGTGGCGAGGAAATTCGCTACCGCGCGGTCGCACGCGGTTGATTGGTCAGTCGTGAACCTTTTCGTGCGGCAACTTTCTACCACTACGCCGATGTTTGATCAAGATGTTTGACACTAACTCCAAGGTTTAGTTAAGTACAAAGTTTAGGTAAAAAGAATAGTTACACAACATACCTTGTTACATTTCTTTTGGCACAGCACATTGTTGAGCATTTCCGGCAGGTCAGCGCAGGGCACCTCGCGGCTGGAGTGTCCACAACGACATTGTAGTACCGTCTTATCTGGACAGTCTGGACAAGTGCCTGTGGAATAGATAATATAAGAATAGGTCATATTAGTGTTGTGATAACCTGTAACCATTGACCGGGGCGGTAAGTCAGAGGTCTTAGGTTCGAACTTAAGTCACGCAGCTGTGACTTTTCATAAGTAAGTGCTAAACTGACTAGGCCGTTCTGAAGGTAGTCACGAACGGCGTCGCAGAACATATTTTAGATCAGGGCTGTCCAAACTATACACCTTCGCGGGCTAATTAAATTTCATACAAAAGCTGGAGGGCCAGAAAAATATTTTCAGTTGCAAGACTGAAGATCAATAATTATACCAAGTATTGAGTACATGTTTTGACAACGAATAATATTATCCAAACTATTTGAGTCCAAAATTATTTTTAGATTAAAATGTGTGTCGCGGGCCGCATGAAAACAAGCCGCGGGCCGCATGCGGCCCGCGGGCCTTTGTTTGGACAGCCCTGTTTTAGATAATAAATGGTGACAAGAGACAGGGTGAGGGTGTGTGTGTGAGAGGGTGTTTTGTGAGTGTGGGAGAGTAGTAATACGTAGGTGTGTGAGTGGGGGGGATTGTAATTGAGTCAGTAAGGAGGAAAAAGATGCGAATACGCATATTGCGTAGGTATTCATTGAAAACTTTCTTAGCTGTGCTGGTTTTCTTACGATGTTTTCCTTCACCGTTTTAGCAAGAGATAATTTATTCAGAAAGTAAGTCAGAGGTGCGTGGGCGCAGTAAAATGTGTGGCTAATTATTACCTTCATGGCAGTTCAGTTTACAGAAGTGTTTGTCTCCGGCGGGGCCACACTGCAGCGGCTTGGCGCATATGTTGCCACACAGCGGGATCGGGTCTGTGCACGACTTGCGCGAGTCCTTAGATAAACTACAACAAACAAACCCAATATTGACGTGTGATGACGTTAAGTAGTGTAAACACATCTATATAAAGTACTAGCTTTTACCCGCGGCTTCGTTTACATTAATTTAGATTAAAATTCAATCATGACTCCAAAGACACGTGGCGCCATCTATTATCATAGGATCGTTATTGTTGTTTTCCTCGGGAATAGTATTTTTTTTGGGATGAAAGGTACCTTATGTCCGTTTCTACACATCTGACAACGTATATGCAATTTTTTTTCCAGGTAAAGGGGACAACAGGGCATTTTTATTTGACTTAATTCACTAAAATAGTAACGATATACATATAGTAATGGTTTATATGAAAAAGTGTACATACAGGGTGTTTCCACAGGGACACGTTTTGACGCGGTCGGGCAGCAGGTGGCAGGGCGCGCAGGGCGGCGCGTGGCACGTGGCGCGGCACACGTGCGCGCCGCACGCCAGCACGCGGCCGCACGTGTCGCCGCACGACCACGCCGCGACAGCGCCCGTGCCCGCGCGGCACGCCACCGCGCGCGACAGCGCCAGCGGGCAGTGGCACACTGCGGGCCCAGGGAATACACATCTTGACAACATATTCACCCTTTTTCCTTACCTTTTTCTACCTTAGACGAACACATCTTGAAAATCTGTCGCGCAACAACTAGTTAGGTACTTAGTCTGCCCCTTTAAGGCGGGGTCGCCATGAAATGTTGGGGGTCCAAGAGGTCCTCATTGAGGGCCACAACCAGCTAGATGGTAGGTGGTTTATTGAATAATTAATTAATACATAAAACAATGTGCATTGAAGGTAATTACTGACTAAGCTTAAAATGATACTTATCGTCTAAAGGAGTGTACTTAATAAGTAATGCACTCTTAGGGAGCACATACACTTCAGTCATTACAACACTCTTTTATAGAGGAGTGACAGTTCCAAAGCTCACTTAATACTGCAATAAACAAATACCACGGAGTACATACCTTGCGTGACGATCTCAGAGCAGTCATCGCAAGGTCCCTCGTGGCAGTCCTTGGCACACTTATGTACTCCACACTCCAGCATTCGCCCGCACACGCGCCCGCACACTTGCGGCAACTTGCTGCTACACAGCACCGACCGGGTCTCGGCACCACAGCCGCATTGCCTGCCAAAGAGTGTGATTGTGATAGCACAGACTAAAATAATGTTAGTCGCATCTCACGACTGCTCAAACAGATACAGGATTTGTCGGAACACTGTCCCGTATTTTCCATTTTTCCCACACGCGCTCTGCATCGCCCTGTGCTGTGAGGCATCATTGTTCATTGAGAACCGACTCTATGAACGACTGATGAATGGCATCTAATCATTGATGAATTCATGGACCTTTGACTTAATATTTATAATCATACTTACAAAATTATTATTAATGACATGTTGTTACTATAGATACAATAGGCATAACGACAGTATCAAAAAATAGTCGATTTAATGATGATGAATCATTATATAAAAAAAAATTAAAACACTGCTTCAGTTTTATTTAAAAATACTAGATTATTGAGATTTTCACTAAAATAAAACCTTAAAATATTGCAATCCCTCATTTTGACTGAAACAGCAATCACAGCGTATGACGTCATGCTTAGGTAAAATTCGCTGTCAACACTGTGTTGTAAATATTTGACATGTTTACCTAAGTGTGACGTCAGGATCGATGCCATGACACCTGAGAGCTTTTTTGACGCACTATTGAAAAATTATTAGAAAAATGGCTTTATACTTCGGTAAACTAAACTTTATTACCGAAATAAAGTTTTTTTCGTAAATAGTAAATGTGTACCCTACATTACGGAAGAAGATTTGAAAATTTTTCGTCACGCCTATTAATAAAATGAGTTTTACAAACTGTTATTCATACTTTTACCCTACAGCTGCTCTATACATGTTGTCGTTTTATGATGTGCAAATAGTGCCAGATGGTTCCCGGGTAACATAGAGTAGTGAAGCTTATTTATTTAGACGTAACACGGGGATTAACGCGCACATACCTTAAGATTTTATTTTCCCGACGTTTCGAACAGGTTACACTGTTCGTGGTCACGGGCAGACTGTCGCAGCGGTGTCAATCTGAATGTGAGGTAGATGTCAATACATCTACCCTCGATGTTTTTTCTGTTCGAATAAGGCCGGTACACACCACACTCACAATATCCGCACTTTTAACCGACTTGCTCCAGCTAGGTTTAGTTTTTGAAATCACTGGATTCCATGTTGCGGATAACTTATAACCATCTTCCCGATTAAAATTTTGGTGTTTTTTTATTTCAATCGCTTCACGTACAATTCTCGAGTAGAAATGGCGATCGGTGGAGAGGACTTGCAAGTTGTGGAATTCTATCCAGTGTTTCGTGTCCGATTGAAGTAAGTGCTCGGCAATCGCTGATTTGCTGGTCTGGCGGTTTTTTACAGCCGCAATATGCTCTTTGACCCTTTCAGCGATGGTTCGCTTCGTTTGGCCTATGTAGGAGCTACCGCAGCTGCAATTTATTTTGTAGACACCTGGTGTCTGTAATGGCAAGATATCCTTTGGAGTGCCCACGAGGTTGTTGACTTTTGTGCCCGATGTGTATACGGTGCGGATGGAGTACTTCTTCAACACCGAGCCGATTTTGTCTGTAACACCTTTTACGTAAGGCATATAGGCTGGTTGTCTGCTAACCTCGGGATGTCTGCTTCGTTTTACAGACTTCTTCAACTGCCCAGCCACTCGATATCCGTTCTTTTTTAGTACCTCCTGAACATGATTTAACTCCTGTTCCAAATGCTCAGGGTCACAGAGGTCGTGAGCTCTATTTTTGAGTGATGTCATAACAGATTGCAAGTGACGAGGATGATGATGTGAAGTTGCATGCAAGTATCTATCAGTGTGTGTAGGTTTCCGGTATACACAGTGCGACAATGTTCCATCTGGTCTCACGGTTACTTTGATGTCCAGGAACGACAGCGTTCTGTCCGTTTCCATTTCATACGTGAAACTCATCTTTGAGTGAATGGAGTTGAGATGCTTTATATATAGATCCACATCCTGTCTACTTCCTTTGACTATACAGAAAATATCGTCCACATACCTCTTCCACATCTTGATAATCTTTGGGCCAGTCCTCTGTGCCTTCTCTTCAAAATGTTCCATCCAGAGATTTGCAAGTACCGGGGCTACCGGACTGCCCATTGCGACGCCATCAATCTGGAGGTGATACTGTCCTTGAAAGAGGAAGTAGTTGCCATCTAGACAGTTTTTTAGCAGATCTATATAGTTGAACGGCATCTCACTGTCGCTCAGTCTATCTTTCACGACGTCCAGGCATTCTTTAATTGGAACATTGGTAAAAAGCGACTCCACGTCAAAACTCACCATTATATCATTCGGTTCCAATGAAAGGCTCTGTATCATCTGTACGAAATGCCGTGAGTCCTTCACAAAAGACGGTGATTTCCCCACAAGTGGCTGCAATACTGACGCAACATGCTTCGCAAGATCATAAGTGGGCGAGGCAATTTGACTTACGATTGGCCGCAGCGGCACGTTGGACTTATGTATTTTAGGCAGACCATACATTTTCGGTGGTTGATGTGGCATTGGTTTATGTAGTTTATCGTACTCGTCTTCTGTGAACAGGTCCTGATTGTCCTGGATTAGTGTCCGTATTCGTCGTGTTACTCTGGCCGTGGGGTTATATGATACCGGTTTGTATACGTTGCTATCACTGAGTAATAGCCGCATCTTTTCCTGGTAGTCAGCCGTATTCATCACTACAGTGGCGTTTCCCTTATCGGCCTTTAACACTAAAATGTCCCGGTTTTCTCGAATATTTTTTAGTGCTAGACGCTCTTCTACAGTGATGTTGCTAGCTGGAAGTTTCGATTTCCTTAGTATAACCGCGATATCCTGTCTTAGGAAATCCGCATCACATGGCGGTACTTTGTTCCGTACTATCGATTCTTCAATGCTGCTGATGACATTTTCATACGGTATTCGCTTAGGTGTTAAGGCGAAATTCATACCTTTAGCCAAGATGTTTAAGGCAGGTTCATCTAAACGCACGTTCGATAAGTTGACAACAGTTTCCCTCAGTGTATCCGCTGCCTTATGTAACTTTTTGCTTTGCGCATGTTGTCGATCAACTTCCCTCGAGAACTTTCTATCGTGGGTAGCACTACATAATTCATATGTTCGACTAGCTTGAAGGAATGTTAACCGATCGCACAAATCAAAATCATCACGAGATAAAATTACACTGCATCTGTTATGTAACTCGTACAACTCACTATGAACACTGTCCAGTTCACTATGTTTATTTCGAACTAGCTTTTCCCGCGTGGCTTCGCTCACGTAGACTATAGAATATTTTGAACATAATTTATTTATTTAAATCGAATTAGTATTATAGATACCTAGAAAAATGATAAATCAACAAACTGTACTGCCCATAAGAACAAATTGTACTACTCTGAGTCGATGCCACTACTTTTAGCGTCATTGTATAAGCAGACTTAGGTACAGGGCAAATGACAGTCAATAATATCGTCGGTATAGCAATTGCAAATATTCGCTATTATATAATAATATAATCTAAGAGATTTCTAAGGAATTTTCAAAGGAAAATCAAGATAGGTACTTATAAGGCTGGTAAATTTTTCTTTCCAGTATAAGAAAACAAATAAATTTGAAAGGACATTGACAGGGTTTGGACCAAGTGCTGCCCAGGAATGAAAGTAGCTCCAGTGGTATCGTGGCATTAATTTACATCCAAAACAAATATTTTAAAAAAAATTCGTCCCAGGAAAAAAAAGTTTTGTTGTTAATAATTATTTTTCATTAAATTATGAGTATGGGATGTTTTTCCTCCAAAATACATAAATCTACATCTAATATATTTTATAACATTGTCCTGTAGCACCAAAAGCGGTACAGGAATGGAAAAATCGGGACGGAAATATGCCTAACCCTTTTATTCAAAATCACAGATTTAATTGGGATCAATCTCATTAATTAATTGGGGTTGGTTTTTTTTTTTCAGTAGGGCTGAAATGCGGGATATCCCGCCAAATCGGGACATCTGGCAATATTACGTAGCATGCAAAACACAAAAAGCTGTTCTATTGTGTCTCGTTTGCACCATGCCATTATGTATATTGGTGCGTTGTTTATTTAAACTTGTATTGGGCACCAATTCCAGTATTCTAATATGGTAGTTGAGAGTAGTCAGTACAAATAGTGAGGTGGCGTTATGTTGCATTCCTATTCAAGTTAATTTTTGTGGAGCAACATTTCAGCCTAATGCTTGTTCTTGTAATGCTTTGATTTCTTGATTATATTTATGTCAAAAATAATGTATATTTTTTAATGTACACTTGCTGATAAATTACATTATTATTGTAACATAAAAAGTACAATTAATACACTCACAATTACATTGAAAATAATTCTTAAGATTGTTTTTTTCATATAAAAAATGCATAACAAAACCCTGTTTTTCTCTTGACTCCTGGGATAGATTTTGATAACTATTGGCCTAAGGAACAAATTGTACTGTGTTCATTCTGGGTAGCACTTGGTCCAACTTCCATATAAAGATTGGCAATGTCCTTTTGAATTCTAATCCGATTTATATTTGACATTCCAATTTTAAAAGGTAATTACATTGCACCAAGCCAGTTTAAATCAAAAGCACTAAGGAGTATTGATATCAACTTCGATGCAAATCACCCCCAAAATAAATTTCTACCCCTTTTAAACCCTGTTAGGCGATGAGTTTTAATAAAATACGAAACACGTGTTCCATCAATTCTGAAAAAGAATGTTTATGCAAAATATGAAGTAGATTGGACCAAGGAATCCCGTTGTCCCATACAAACTTTGCCCCTATTTTTCACCTCCTTAGAGGTAGAATTTCGAAAAATCCTTTCTTATCGGATAATTACGTCATATAAAGAACACACCCTCCAAGTTTCAGGTCTCTACAATCAGCGGTTTAGGCTGTGCGTTTTCCCAATATTTCCCTTCACTGCTCTGCTCCTATTGATCGTAGCGTGATGAAAAGTATACTATAACCTGCCCAGGAGTATGAAGAATAATTGTGCCAAATTTCGTTAAAATCCGTCGAGTAGTTTTGGTTTCTATAACGAATATACAGACCGACAGACAGACAGACAGACAGACAGACAGACAGACAGACAGACAAAAAGTTTACTGATTGCATTTTTGGCATCAGTATCGATCCCTAATCACCCCCTGATAGTTATTTTTTAAATATATTTCATGTACAGAATTGGCCTCTCTACAGATTTATTATAAGTATAGATTAATTGTTTGAGAAGACGTACACTCGCGTTTTGTAGAATTCTATCAGAAAATGCGATGTCACTACGCGGTTTGATACGCACACACATCGGTAAAAAGTTCCAATCGCGACACTTCATTAGAAATATCAACGATGTTTCGACTCGCGATCGTTTTTTCCGAAGAAATTCTAGGTGACGTACTAGTTTTGCTGTTTCCGACCCGTAACGGTTTGCAATATTTACTCTTAAAAGAGTAAATAGTGAAGCTTAGTTGGTAATATGTGACTAGGAGTACAGGTACTTACTTGACGACGGTGGCCTGGCAGGGCGGGCAGGGCCCGGGGTGGCACAGCAGCGTGCACACGTGCACGCAGGCGCGCGCGCGGCGGCAGGCGCGGCCGCACGTGTGCGCGCCCGCCGCGCCGCGCACGTAGTCGGGCGCGCGCACGGCGCCGCACATGCAGCGGTACTCCGTCGGGATGGCCTCGTTCGTGTTCTGGCACGCGGGGCAGCGCCACTTGCCCTCTGAACAATACCACATGCTATTTAGTGAAATCATATTTATCGTCATTTCCGCATCATATGTTTGCATACTTATTGTGTTTTAATTATTCTTAGGTGAAAAAGGTTAAGTATAAAAATAACAAAAGAACCATATACACAGTCCAAGATAAATCAGAAGTGATATTTTTAAGTGCAAGAGTTTTTCCTATATGTGTTTTCAGATCAAAATTAAACTATGTACCTAACAGATTTATCAGAAATTGAAGCGCTAAGAGGTAATTAACAAACACACGCTTTTGTGTCAAAATCTATTCATATAGAAAGATGGATATCATACTCACCAACCATACTGCTCATGGCCCACTTCCTGATGCACCGAAGATGCAACACATGATAACAGTTGCTACAGGACCACACCGGGTCATATTGCTTCACTCTCTCACAGCACACCAGGCACTCCAGCGTGCCTTTGTCTAGTTGGTCTGATAAACGCTCACGTTGCGTCATCTCTTTGTTTGTGGTCACTAGAATAATTGTAAAAAAAAATATGGGTTGAAATTATTGCTAAGATGTGACTATGTATCAAAATATATTGTAAGTTAATATTTAAAAGAGCAACCGTGGAGTTTCTTGCCAGATTCTTCTGTGGCTGCTGGGCTGGGAGCTATACTCCAATTGGAAAATTACCACTAATGCCAAAGTTGTTGAATATTCAAACCCATAAATCATTATCATATTTTTAAAGAATATATTAATATTTTTTCCATGAGACAATAAAAATATTAATTGGCGGGGGCACGGCAGTGCGATAAATGAATATTAAAAATCGATTTAAGATTTAAATATACATAAAAAAACGTGTTGTTGGCTGAATAAAACAGACGGTTGTTGAGTCACTTAAAAAATGAGGGTAAAACATAAAAATGCTGAAAGTGTCAGCTTTTCAAGATTACTCATAGTGATTTTATCAATCCTAGCTAACATTATGAGTCATGTTATTGCACAAATTAAAATAATTTGTAGCAACTTTAAATAAGATATTGAGATAAGATGTTCCAATGATTATGTATTGATCAAAATTGGCCAAGTTCCAATTGACAGAAGGAAATTGTAATGATTGACATATCTTTTGCTTGATAGATGTTTATTACAATAAACTAATTTTAATATATGTAAATAACTATTAAGGGTTTGAGGCCTCCTTAGGTTAGAGGTTCTTGAGTTCAAACCTGAGACTGGAGACTTGCTAGTCAAGGGTCCTACCACTAGACTAACACTGAACATTAATACATACATTTGTTATGTACATATATTGTTATGTTACATATTAATACACACATTTACATCAACAACAGTAATGTTATAGAAATAAGATGATTAGGATTATTTAGAGTAGGATTTACTAACCTTGATCATTATTATGATGCTTTTTAGAGCGAGCAGGACTTGGAGCACTTTCTATCTTTGTAGTTTTCTCCCTCTCTCTAGTATCCTTTTCCATTCTCTCCTCTCTACTTTGTAAGTAAGTATTGGCAAATTGTTCATCTTCAGTGCTGTTATGTTCTACTGCTCGAAGACGTTGACTTCCCATCCAATTCTTTCCTCTCCCGGAGCCTTCCCCTCTCCCATTCCTCACATCCTGACTGTCCTTATTTATAGAACTATTATAAAAAGTACGAACATCATCTTTATTACTTTTTGACTTATGATTTGCTTTAGCTTGGCCCCTTTTATTAGTGGAATCATAGTTGCGACTGTTGCCATCATAGTTACGATTATTTGAGTCTTGTTGACGAATGTTTGAATCTTGTTGACGGCTATTTGAATCATATTGACGACCTTCTGATTCATGGTTACGGTGGTTAGACTCATATCGACTGTTGGATTCATTGTTGCTATAATTATTATCACGACTGCGACTATTACTTTCTTGGTTTCTATTGTAGCTTTCCTGGGGACGTTGATATGATTCTGATTTAGGGTTGGTTTCATTGTTTTTGTGAGAGCTCTGAGGTCTTTTTCTCCAGTTTGTGTCTGACGAACTCCTAGTATTGCGAGGCTCACTTGTGTTGGAATAGTTACTTCGTGAATCATTTGTATTACTATAGTGACTTTTATTTTTGTTACCACTAGTATAATTATTTTTAGATTCATTTCCATTAACAGTACTAGATTCAGGAATGTTCTGAGAGCTAGTTGATGGTGTCATCATTGAACACTTTGGCACAAACTCAGTTGCAGTAGGAGTGAGATTAGATTTGAGTATTATAGAGTCTGTGTAAGCATTAGGATTGGGTGCAACTTGGTTATACTGGCTTTGTTGAACATTCAATGGGTATGCTTCAGCACCATTGGGCACAATGTTTGATGTTGATGAGGTGGCTGCATATGCATAGCTGTCTGCTTGCGAATTCTGAGAGGAATTAGGTACATTTTGATAATTGTAATGTCTTGTAGGATAATTTTCATATTGTACATTGCTATAGTTGGCAGTATTCGGCGCAGCATTGGTTTGCATTTGAGATAGAAATTCATTGAAACTTACATACTGATTGCCTGAGTCTGCTCTGGGATAGTAACCTTGGTTAGCATATTGTTGGCCATTGGGATCGCCGTTCCAGCCTTGGTACTGGTTATTGTAAGCGTATGTGTTGTTCCACTGCGACATATTGACGGGATAACAAGCGAAATAATTGTGGTATGTTGGATAAAGAATAGCAAAGAATTTTGTTGTTTATGCTAGTTTTTTTGGTGGTTACGGTGTTATTATGACCACAGGCCGAAGCCTGAGGTCCTAAGTTAACCCTGTTACTCTACCTGCAACGGATAAAAAAGGTATATTGTTATAAAAATCGAGACCAACCGACATGTGCCACTTTCTAAGTTATTGGACAATAATGTTTACTCACCACTTGCTTGTTTTGTCTATCGATACGTTTTTGTTAAAAATAACTATAAAGTAACAAAAAACAAACTAAAATAATTTATTTAGTTAAAAATTTCAATAACTTTAGAGATATGACAAGGATGATTCGGATTCGGAAGAAGGGTGAAGGGGGGTGGTCGACGTTGACAGTAGGTTTTTTTAGTTAGTGAATTGTAATCACACATAGACTTTGACAGGAGGGACGAGTGGCAGAACTTCTGTTAGCGAGCATCTTAAATTATTTTATTGATTTTTCATTTTATTTTCAGTATTTATTTATTGTAGACATCATTATTACTCACTAAGTACTTCTATTATTGGTATTAATAGTAGTAGTTTCACTCATAGCATGGAGGTAATCCCTCCCGATCCTCCGGATCCGCCCGACATTTCATGTAGTGTAAATGATGTAAATTTAAATTTTAAAGGGTCAGGCTCAAAACGCCGTTTTGAAGCGGATAATGATGTTGTCTCTTATCCGAAAAAGACCATAACTGACACTGTAATGGCTTCGGCCTCTATCCAAACTGTTTTTATTCACCCCAAATTTTCTAATGGTATTCAGTCTTATGAAAAAACGGATAAGGGTCCTTTCATTGTTCACGTTTCTCGTGCTGAGCCTGACCCGGCTTCGGGCTCCTCTATTAGACCCATAAAATTCGGCCAATTTTTATTTAAGAACAAAATTAGTAATATTCGTCCTGACGGGGTAAAGAAGGTTGGGAGAAATAGAATTTCTGTAGAATTTAATTCTTTCTCGGATGCTAATAATTTCTTAGTCAATCAAATTGTGACCGATAACAAGTTTTTAGTTTCTGTTCCATCTTATAATGTCACACGCATGGGTTTAGTTCGGGATGTCCCAGTTGACTTCTCTATGGATGAGTTTGTGGGTAGTCTTTCTCTTCCGATCGGTTGTGGAATCGTTTTAAAGGCGCGCCGGCTCAATCGTAAGATTGTTAACGACGATGGCAAAATAATTTATGTCCCGACCCAAACAGTTGTTTTAACTTTTCACGGACAAATGTTACCTGAAAGAGTTTTCTCTTTCCACACTTCCCTCAGGGTTGAAGTCTATCAATTTCCCACAATTCAGTGCATGAATTGCTGCAGATTTGGGCACATAAAAATCCAGTGCAGATCTAAACCTAGATGTTACAAATGCAATTCGGACAGTCACTCTGGGGATAGCTGCGTCGACACCGCTCCCATTTGTTGTCTGTTTTGTTCCGGAAACCACCGAGCAATTGATAAGTGCTGTCCGGAGCAAGACAGACAAAAATCAATCAAGATTGCCATGTCGCAAAATGGCATTTCATATGAAGAAGCCGCGGCTAGTTTCCCCCAAACGGGTAGAACTTACTGTGATGCCACCCAATTTTCTAATCCTTCCATTTCTCAGGAATCTAGGTCCTCGGCCAGCTCTCCTTTGACCCGATCGTATGTTAAAACTATTTACTCTTCTCCGCGCCCTAAAACTCCCCTAGGAAAGTCATACGACAGGGCTGCTCATCAAAAAATAATCGCTGCAGTTCCATCATCATCACCCAATGGTTGTGCCCTGCAAAATTCCCCCCCCTCATCATCCCCTTTTATTCCTCCTACCAATAATAATGTTTTAGATATTCTCCTCTCAATTATTATAAGTATCATCTCTCAATCTAACTCTTCCTTACCGTCCAACGTTGCCTCCAAACTTTCAGCAATCACCTCCCTTTTAGACCAGTATGGCTCTATTTCGAGTTCTCCAGTGGAACTGCCAAAGTCTTCGTCCGAAAAAATCTGAACTATCTTTTCTCATTTCCAAATTCTCCCCATCTGTTATTGCTATTTCGGAGACATGGTTAGTGCCTGGTTCTCGGTTTCGCTTGGCTGGTTACTCATGTCTCCGGGATGACAGAGCAGATGGCTATGCTGGTTGTGCTTTACTTATTAAGCGTTCTCTTCCTTTTTCTCAAATCTTGCTTCCTTCTTTCTCTCCTGACATCAACATTGTGGCTGTTAGAGCCAATGACATTTCTTTTGTATCAATTTATATTCCCCACCCTAATTCCCGATTAATTGCAGATATTCTGCTTGTCATCTCCTCAGTACCATCCCCTGTTGTTATTCTTGGGGATTTCAATGCCCATCACTCGTCCTGGGGCTCTAGTCATTGTGATTCTTTTTCTTTTGCATTATTGGAAATGTTTGATGAGGCCAATCTTTGTGTTATTAATGACGGCTCTCCCACTCGCAGAGTTCGCCCATTCCAAAATCCCAAAAGTGCTGTTGACCTTTCCTTGTGTTCTCCTTCTCTTTTCCCCCTTATTTTTTGGAAAACTTTAGACTCTTCTTTTGGTAGTGATCATTTCCCTATTATTTTAGAAATTTCTATTAGAGCTCTTCCAGTGTACAATCCCTCCCCTTGTCTAAAATATAGGCTTTCTGGTGCTAACTGGGAGTTATATTCATCTTCTCTAGATATCAAATTATCTCAAATTTCTAATATTTTGTGCCCCTTAACCCTTTACTCACTTTTTGTCGATTCCATAATTAGCAGTGCGAATGAACATATTCCTTTGAAAAATCCCCCTAAATTTAAAGTTTCTACTCCCTGGTGGGATGCTGATTGTACAGCTGCTATAAAAGACAGAAAGGATGCAGAGCGATCTTATAATTCCAACATGTCTATGCCTAACTTCCTTCGCTTCCAATCAGTAGCCGCTAAAACTAGGAGGCTTCTTTCTGAAAAGAAAAAACTTGGTTGGATTCGCTACTGCGAAAACTTGTCTCCCAGATCCCCTCCATCTTTAGTGTGGAGGCAGATCAGAAAATATAGAGGCTCGGTCAACTCCCTAGATATTACTTCTAATGATCCTTCATCATGGATAGATTCCTTTGCCGATAAATTAGCTCCTCCTTCAGTTCCTTCGATGGACTCTTTTCCTTCCCCTCTTCAGTTCATTCGCTCTCAGTGCTCTATGGATGCTGAGTTCTCCATGGATGAACTAATTCTTGCCCTTGACGGTTTAACGGACTCCTCCCCGGGTATTGACGGTATTCCCTATTCCTTCCTAATTAAATCTTCTAGGGAAGCTAAAAAGTTTTATTTAAATCTTGTTAATTCCTTTTATAATTACGGCTCCATTCCTTGTCACTGGAAATCTCAAATCATCATCCCGATCTTGAAACCAGGTAAAGACCCTTCCGACCCCAACAGTAGAAGACCCATAGCTTTATCTTCTGTATTAGCTAAAGTTGCTGAACATATGACCAAAAATAGACTTGAGTGGATAGTGGAAAGCAAGGGAATTCTTTCAGAATATCAATTTGGGTTTAGAAAAGGTTTGAGTACATTTGATAGTTTGGGTATTCTCACCTCTGACATTCACTCCGCATTTAGGTCTAAGGGGTTTTTAGTTGGGGCCTTTTTAGATATAGTTGCGGCTTATGATAACGTTAGCCTTCCAGTGCTTAAGAACAAGCTTCTACAGCTGAACGTCCCTGAAAAGATTGTCAGATTTATTTGTAATATTCTTATGGAAAGGCATGTAATAATCAAAATTCAAAGTGAAAACTCGTTTTTAGAACCTAGAACCGTTTGGAAGGGTTTACCCCAGGGCTCAGTTCTTAGTCCTCTTCTTTATAATCTTTACACTTACGACCTTGATCGGTCTGTTCGCCCTTCCTGTGAGATCCTTCAATATGCTGATGACATTGCTATCTATTCTTCAGCTAAAGTATTAGAGGAAGCGGTTTCTCGCTTAAATTCTGCTCTTTTCTATTTAAGTCAGTGGCTTGCGGACCACTGTCTAGCATTATCTGCATCTAAATGTTCTGTAGTTGTATTCACTAAAAAACTTTTTATCCCTCAAATTGTTGTGACTGTAGACAATGAGGTCATTCCTCAATCTAATTGCGTCAAGTTCTTGGGCTTATGGCTTGATTCCAGGTTGAAGGGTAGGATCCATTCGGATTATATTTTTAATAAATGTGAAAAGAATATTAATATCCTTCGCTCTCTATCAGGTGTCTGGTGGGGTTCCCATCCTTATTCTCAAAAGATTCTCTATAATGCTATCATCCGTAGTCATATGGATTATGGCTCTTTCTTATTAGATCCCTCAAATAAATCTGCTCTTGATAAGTATGACAAAATTCAGTCTAAATGCTTGCGTATAATCCTAGGCGCAATGAAATCCTCTCCAATTAATGCTATGCAGGTGGAATGCGTAGATCCTCCTCCGTATTTGAGGCGTCAGCTGATCTCGGATCGGTTCTTTTATAAATTAGCTCAAAATTCTAATCATCCTTTGATTCCTAAACTTCAATTCCTATTCTCCCTTATTGATGCTGTTGAACGTCAATCTTTAATTAAACTCCCCTGTTTACTCCGTAGTTTTATTAAGTTCTCTTCCCTTAGAGACCCTGTCCTCCAATTTCCGTCTAACCCTCTTTTTTTGATTAATTATGACGCGCTGGTTTTTCGCCCCTCCGTAATCCTGGAGTTTGGATTACAAAAATGCTCCATAGAAGCGAATCGTTTATTTTTACGTAAAATAGATAGATTGTATCAAGGTTGGACTACTATCTTCTCGGATGCTTCCAAGTTATCTGAGGATGGTGTGGTTGGTTCTGCTGTTTGGATCCCCTCTTCCAAAATCATTCTTAGTTATAAATGTCCTCCTGTATCTTCTGTTTTTACAGGAGAAGCATTGGCGATTTTAGAAGCTATCCTGTTTGTTAAATCTCATTGTTTCAAAAAATCTATTATCTTTTCAGACTCCAAGAGTTGCCTTCAGGCTATTCTATCGAACCCATTTAAATCTAAATCCAGATTTCCATATGTACTCAAAATTAGGGAAGCTTTATTTGATTGCCTCCGTTTAGGGTTCGAAGTTATTCTGGCTTGGGTCCCCGGCCATTCTGGAATCTCTGGTAACGAATCTGCAGATCAATGTGCTCGTCAAGCCATTCAGTTTGGGTCTTTTGACCACTTCAAAATTCTTTGCCCAGACCTCTGTTCATCAGTCAAGCCTCAGCTTTTTAAAGCCTGGTCTAAGGAATGGGAAATTTCCAAAAAATGTAAAGGTAAATTTTATGGGGATATTCAACCGGTCATTCCTTCTAAACCCTGGTTTTTTAAATTTCGTCATGATAAGAAGAGTACTACTTCCATTCTTTGCAGACTTCGGCTGGGACACTCGTGCACTCCCGTCCACTTAGCTAAGATTAGGGTTAGGGATCACTCTATTTGTGAATGCGGTTTAGATGAGGGTAATGTTGATCACATTTTTTTCAATTGCCCTCTATTTCAAAATTCTTTGTATGATATCCTCCCACCTGCTATTCCTCGCCCTATATCGTTTAAATCGCTTTTAAGTTTTGCATACTCTCCCTTGGTTCGTATTTTATCTAAGTATATAGAAAACAATAAAATTAAGTTGTAAGTCTTAATATAAGTATCTGTTCTTATTAAAATATTTAACTTATTGTTTTTCATTATGATTTATTGAATATGCAGTTTATGGTTATAATTATTTATCTATTAATTTTATAAAATAAAATGTTAATCCCTTTTTTACTTTTCACTTAATTTATTTTTGTTATCTGTATATAACCTCCTTGAATTTCTGTCACATAGTTTTTCGTTCCGATCATAACACCTGTCATTGGCGTAATTGTGGGCCTAAGGCTTTCACTCGCCATTCAAAAGAAGTGAAGTGAAGTAATCACACATACAAACCACATTGAAAATAAAAATAGATTTATTGATTATGCAAATTAAACCTTAAATTCACTAAATATCTTTTTTAGAATAATATTTATCATGATATTTACAGAATTGTTTTTCTTTTGAAATAACTTATTGGAAAAACCATTTTTTCCGCAAGCGATGATACTCTCGTTAGGATTAACAATGACAAGTGCCAGGAATAAAAGAGGAACTTGGGCTTAACACTTGAGATTAGCAATAGCTTCAAAGGTAAAAGCTTAGAGGAAAAATTTTGCCATTGAAAAGTTTTCCTCCATGACTTCAACAATATTTACAGTAATTTTAATAAAATATTTACTTCTAATTTTAAGTTGCAGTATGTGAAGTGCGCTAGTGGCGCCCTCAATTTCTGGATGCGTCCAACGTGTCGGGCTCCGGTAGTCCTTTTCCTAAAACTTTTCCCGACATCATTAGGCTTTCAGAATTGTTGTTTTCCATCCTCGTGATATATCCGTAATATATATTATAGTAGTCAAGGAATGCTTCGGCGAGAGATGGTGTTAAACCTCGTTTCAACAATTATTAAGCTTGCGTTCTTCTGCAGAATACTGAATCTTGTGTGGACTAAGAGGACGTCATAATTTCATTCACCCGTAATTTCAACTGAAGCGGGCGGGGTAGCTTAAAGCGATGGCACGACACACCAAGGATCTTAGGTTTAGTCCCGTCTGAGTCAGTTGTTTTTGCGAGCTTCTTTTTAAATCAATTCATTTAATAACAAAACATGTGCATAAATATGTAAAAAATATACTTACGTGAAATATTATATTAAAAATAGATGATGTCGTTTCTATGCTTTTTATGCTGAAGAGTTTGGAACTTTTATGCTGAAAAGCCGCAGTGCGTAAGTACTTCGGTAGAGGTCACCACACATCTTTAAAGAGTTAAGAAGAGATTCGTAATTTCAACTGAAGCGGGCGGGACTCTATAGCTTATTTGGTAATAGCTTATTTGATGATAGGGATTGTGTGTTCAAGTCCCACCTGAGTCAGTGGTTTTTGCGAGTTGCAAACAATTACATTCTTTTGATAATAGATGGAGCCACGTGTTCTAAGTTAACGCGAACGAAACCGTGCGAAAAAGCTAGAACTTAATAAAAGGTCCCACCTTTTCGGCTGAGAGCTTAAGTGATTACCTACATAATAATGTTAGTCAACTTTAACATGGACTAACTCTCCTCTCCTCTCTAACTCGGCTATTCGTTCCAATTTTATCCACCTTAACAGATTTGTAGCAAAGAGATATATTGCAATTGCAATGATGAGCCCATTGGCGTAAACATATTTCCTCCATGTGCATAGTAGTTATTTAGCGATTAGCCATCTGCACGTGTTTACGCTGTGATCGACTGATTTCCTTCGACTTGAGTGTTTGAGCATTGTCAAAAATATCCCTGTAGGTAACCCATGATACAGAAGCAGAAGAAAATCCTAGTAAAGGGCTCAGTGTAGTCTCTCCTTAAAGGTAATTGCATGGGTTCAGAATGCAGCGCCCATATGCTGTGTTATATGATGATACGCGGTGATAATGTACGATCATTAACGTTAAGCAGCGCTTTACGGTCGGCTCATGGATGGGTGACCATTGAATTATTTGATAATTTATATTGGGGTAAATAAATATAAAGGTCTGATAGGCAGTCGCTCCATGTAAAACACTGGTATTCAGCTGCATCCGGTAAGACTGGAAGCCGACCCCAACACAGTAGGGAAAAAGGCTAGGCAGATGATGATATTGGAGTAAATATTGGGAATTTAATTTGACATACAAACCATATTCATTTGTTTATTTATAAGGTCGTGCATAGCTATTAAGTCATACTTACTCGTTATATTATATTCGTTAAGTAAAGTGGGGGATATTTAGTATATCCAGCAGAATGTGGTCCCAAACCACACATTGCTGGCATTAAAAAAGTTAACTCTGGATCAATATCTTAACTTCTGCTGAGTCACTGCAGCGTGTATCGCACCATTATGTTTGGACTAATTTTTATATCTCCATACAACACGCTGACAATCATGTTCGTGATTGTGTTCGTGACTAATATTCACATTCATGCAAGAATATATTACAATGGATGAGCTGTTTAATTTAGAGCCATGAATACTAGGCATCGATTGATCGCAATACGTGACGCTCAACATGTTCAGTAACGTTGTACAACAACCTTTTGCCCGAATGTATGCTATGGTTAAATGTTTCGCGTCGTCGCTCAACATGATGAGTTACATGCTGCGCGTCAAATGTAGCGGTGTAATGTAGTGTCGGAACGAATGTAGATTTTTGGTTAAAGTTTAAGCAAATTAGGCGCACAACCTCGGCCGGTTATCCTAAGAAATTCATTTCAAGATTGGTTAAAAATTAATAATACAATGTTTTTTTAGGTTTTAATAAAATAAGCTGACTGTATTGAATAAACAACTTAACGCTTATAAGACCGCTCATTGAACCTCTAATTTTAGTGATAAGACTCTTCAATGGTGAACAGTATAGAATACTTTTTCTATTTCTATTCGAACGATATGATTAGAATTACTTTCCAACTTGACAAAAATAAGAGCGTTCCTTAGTGTTTCCTATACTAATTAGTGTCGATGTGACCTGTCTGCTTGACTAGTCCACGGAAAAAATTTTCCTTCATCTGCTGAGCCTCTAAAGGCCTTGTCTTGTCAAAAAGTCTGGTTTGAACCTGAGACTTCTGACTTGCCAGATCATATCACAAGTAATCACTGCATCATTTTATACGAAACTGCCGCATTAATTGCACGGGGTCTCATAAACCAGAGGGAACCGGATAAAACCGGATGAGCAAGGAAAATTGGAAAAACAGCCGCACCTTTAAATTTTTATACATCAGAGTCATGGATCATAGTGATTAGTTGAAAGCAAGTACTTTAACGCGTTCGGTACCGTGCCGCGCGATGCCTTATTGTCTGAACGAAAATAATCCTATAGAAAACCCGAAGAATGTTTGCCATTTCATAGTGGCCTTGGCCTGTTTGTAGCCATTATTTAATCCAAACGTTCGGGTTAGACATCAATGTGGCTAGTGATGTTGTCAGGTGTGGGCATGGGGTGTATGGCGAGCTCACAGAAAGTAAGCGCGCCTATGGTTACTGCAGTGAGTGTTGTCGTGATTCCATTATTTATTTATTTGTTTTATTTGTGTAACTGCTATACACATGCGGTAGGTATAATGCTATGTATTTTTGGACGTTTCATATAACTTGAGAATGTGTTGATGATACTTTTGAGCAGATAGGTTAGTAGGTAAATAATAATAAATAAATAAATCAGCCTGTAACTGTCCCAATATAGGGCAAAGGCCTCTTCTCATACAGAGAAGGATTGAGCATTAATCACCGCGCTAGCTCACTGCGTGTTGGCAATTTTAGACTATTAAGTCCAGGTTTCCTTACGATGTTTTCCTTCACCGTTAGTCAGTGGTGTCTTAGAATATCTAAGAAAGTACATATGACATTGAAAAAGTCACATTGGTACATGCCAGGTTCGAACCCACACCCACTCGCTTGTAAAGCGGGTCCGTAACCAATGCGCTACCACGAGGTAAATAATAAATTATAAAAATAAATCGATTAAGAGCTACAGTCTGGAAAGTTCCATATGCCTTTATGCAGCTTTCCGAACAACAAAAGAAGACTTTGACGAACTCTAACAAAAGCGAGACGGTGCTGTCAGCGCTGACAAGAATTGACGAGGAGATATCGAAGAGTGAGAAGACGCAGCCAACTGCAAGATTAGCCGTCGTCGCCGCCGAGCTGGAAAGTATACAGCAGGTGAGCAGAGCCGACCTTAGCCGTCTAGGCACCTCGGGCGAATCATGTCTTTGGCGCCCTTTTAGGTATATTTATTTCGTTACATTTTGGCCCCTGACAAGGCTTTAAACACCGTTGAAAAATCTCTCATGTATGCTGCAAATATATTTCTCGCGATGGTTTTCCTTCACCTTTCAGCAAGTGATAGTTAATTTCTAAAACGCACATGAATCCGAAAAGTCAGAGGTGCGTGCCTGGGTTGCAAAGCTGCTACCTTTGACTTGGCAGTTCAATGATCAACTGCTTAATTGAGGGATTAACTATAATAGCACAATTACATATTTTAATCTTATCTTCTAGGAAATCAAAAGTTTTGAAGAGGTAACTAGCGCAGTCACTAAAGACACTTATGCTAAAACCATGCATCAGGTAAGACCATTTACTGTAGATAAGTATGTACTTAGGTATTTTATAAGTACAACAGTGCAGTGTAATATTGCTTTTTTTTATTACAGCTGTTTGTAAATCTAGACCTCTACAGGCGGCCAATGTTAGCAGCTGAGAATGAAGACTTTGTCGCTAACGTTAATAGAAAGGTACTACTCTTTCGTATCTATTAAATGGTGTAGAATCGATAACAGCATTAAAATTAAATACTTTCAGAACCTAAACTATATAGCTATCCTACCGACTACTACCTTATTCTATGCGTCTATGCGTATAGCCAATTAAGTAAGTACCACAGCCCATTTTTATCTCTTGGATGCTTTTGGATGATCACTATCCTCCTTATAGCCTTATTATTCCCAAACTTTGTTGGGGTCAGCTTTTAATCTAACCAGATGCAGCTGAATATCAGTTTTCTACGAAGAAGCTGCCTATCAGACCCCCGCAACCCAAAGCGATACGATATATTGTAAGTTACATCAGGATTTTATGAGGGTACTGACTTCCTTTATCGTCTGTCAAAGATATTTGTGACAGCCGGGGCCTACAGCTTAACGTGCTTTCCGAAGCACGGAGCATTGTAATTATTTATCACTACATAGTATAAAACAAAGTCGCTTTCTCTGTCCCTATATTCCTATATGCTTAAATCTTTAAAACTACGCAACGGATTTTGATGCGCTTTTTTAATAGATGGAGTGATTGAAGAGGAAAGTTTATATGTATATTGCACCCCTGCGAAGCCGGGGCGGGTCGCTAGTTAATTTATAATACGCATTTAACTTCCGAAAAGGCAGAGGTGCGTGTCTTTCTTTCGAACCTGAGACCTCTTACTTGTCAGTCAAAGGTCATACAAGTATTAGTATCTATCTTTGGATGATGTCTTAAAATAACATTTATTAAAAAAAAGTGCTTAATTAACGAAGAACATATAGTTTTGTTCACCTGCAGGAGATGCGCCGTCTAGAATTAGCTTGGTTGCGTACGCGACACGGTGAGTTAGTGCGCGAGCGACGCGTGCTTCACGCTCAAATCCTGCGAACGCGGTCACTTTACGCACAGCTACAGCACTTGTTAGGTGAGTATCTATAATAATACTAATAACATACAGTTTAAAGTTATATACAGTTGGTAAAGTTTCATCAACATCCGTTCAGAAGATTTTGTGTGAAAGAGAAGCAAATATCCATTCATCCTCACGAACTTTCACATTTGTAATAATTTGTACGAGTGTTAGTAGGACAGGGTACCTATCTCAAGGTAAGTACGGTCCGGACAGCGCGTACATTGGTACACATAGTAAGTCTTCTTGTTATTGACATTTGATTGGAATGGTTTCTTGTCAGATACTGTTTGGGGCACTAGCGGGCCTCGTCCGGGCACACCTCAAGAGGGTGCACTGACGAAAGCAATCAGTCTCCGGGACGCCTTGGCAGCAGTATCCGCGCGATTACGCGCTGCCGCAGAATATGCGCACGCGGCGGTCAGACTGCTTGACGATGCGCTCCCCGCATGGAAGCTTACTACTGTTGGCAAGTGAGACTTTTGGAAATCTGACATGTGGACGTAATATGCTCAGTTAGATGCTAACGTCAAACGTGCATTAAATATTTAAGGCCGATCAACATTTTTCCTTTACTCATGGTCTACACATTAAAATTATTATTGTTTTATGAAACGTGTACACTCGGTCTCGGACTCCTTGATCCCAAGAGTTTATCATAATTTAATCATGATTTAAAAATCCAGGCCATGGTCCCGCGATAATGTCGATGAGACGTATCGGTTATCCAGGAGTGGTTGGGAGCGCACGAGCGCGTGCGCGGACGCGTGCGGCTTGCTGGTGGCGGCGCGCTGCGCAGAGCGCGGGGCACGGCGGGTGCTGGCCGCGCAGGCTGCGCCCAGGGCGGCGCGCACGCTGCGGCTCGCGCTTGATTACGCATTCACTGACGCCGTGCATGACCACAAGTAATACATAATATTAAGTAAAAGGTAGCCTAATGAAGTCAGAGTATCAGTTTTTAGAATCTGAGTCAATTTCAATAGTGTTGTATTTTGTATAACCACATGTGTAACTCAACCATATTGTAGGGAATTGAAATGCGCGCCGAAATTGATATAAAGAACCGTTTCGTGTAATAAATTAATACATAATTGTAATGTGCGTTTTTTTCTTGTAGGAACCAGAGAGCAACCGAAATATTTTTCCAGTTTAAGGATGCACTTGTACAATTAATCGACTCAATACATAAGGTAAAAATTTAGAGAATTCAGACGATTTAAGGGTAAGTTAAAAACAAAAAAATAAAGGAATCCTTCTGCTTTTCGATTTTATTCAAAAAAATAAAACCTCTTCGGGTAAAATTTATTAAAATTTAAAAATAACAAGATTCCGTGACACTTGTTCTGACATAGATCAAATAATATCGAAAATCGGAATTAATACGCTAGAGTTTAAATACTCTTTGATCAGAATCAATTTATTCTGTAAAAGGAAATCTACATTGTAGGTCATGTTCAAGGCAATTCAAAATAATTTATTGAAATGCCGAAATATACAACAAACTATAGAAAGAAGATTGCATGCAGCACCAATGGTACAAGTATTCATAAATGGTAAAGCTGTGAAAGTACCATCTTATTTTACGATAATGCAAGCTTTACGTAAAGAAAAGGTAACCATACCATCTTTTTGCTACCATGATAGATTGTCGATAGCTGGTAATTGCCGAATGTGCTTGGTAGAGGTGGAGGGATGGTGGAAGCCTCAAGTGGCTTGCGCTGTGGGTGTAGCTAAAGACATGAAGATACGTACCAATTCAGAGTTTACTACCAAGGCCCAAGAGTCGGTTTTAGAATTTATACTGGTGGACCATCCATTAGATTGCCCAATATGTGATCAGGGTGGTGAGTGTGATCTACAAGATTTATCAGTGAGATTCGGCAATGATCGATCCAGATTTACAGATATACATTTCGATGGTAAAAGAGCTGTGGAAGACAAGGTTTTGAGTCCACTTATTCGTGCACAGATGAATCGTTGTATTCATTGTACGAGATGTATTCGATTTGGTGCCCAGATTTGTGGATTAGATGTTTTAGGATCAACCGGTCGTGGCCATGACATGCTTGTTGGCACTTATGTTGATAAACCATTTTTTTCCGAACTATCTGGGAACATAGTAGATTTGTGTCCAGTGGGTGCTTTAACCAACAGCCCCTATAAGTTTAAAGCTAGATCTTGGGAACTTAGATCTGCTAATTCTATTGATGTGACAGACGCCACAGGTACAAATATAACACTCAATTATAGGTTTGATCGAGTGCTTCGTGTTTTGCCGAGGGAACACGACGAAATAAATCAGGAATGGGTCTCAGATAAAGGCAGATGGGCAATAGATTCTCTCGAAATGCAAAGATTGGTGACTCCTATGAAGAGAGCCGGCTCTTGCTGTTGTCCTCTTGAGTGGGATTGCGCACTAAAGTACGCCAGTGATTTGATTAGATCAGTTTCTCCTGCAAATATAATGGCTATAGCAGGGCCATACACTAATTGTGAAACTTTGGTAGCTTGCAAAGATTTTCTGAACATACTTGGGTGTGAGCACACGTATATAGAGCGATCATTATGCCACACGATGTCTGATGTTGACCTTAGAGCGGCATATTCCTTAAATGTAAATATGAAAGATATAGCTAAAGCTGATAAAATTTTATTAGTTGGCACCAACCCTCGATTTGAGGCACCAATATTAAATATGTGGATTCGTCAAGCATACAGAAGTAATGATGCTGATATATACGTGGTCGGTCCGCAATGTGATTATAACTATCACGTGGAATACTTGGGAGAAAATGTCAGTGCTTTGCCAAAGGCAACTGAATGTTTAAAGAGTGCAACGAGACCACTCATATTTGTGGGGATATCGCAATTGGAATCGGAATTAGGTGGAAAGATCATGTGTGCGTTATATAAAATAATGAATCGTTTAGAAGGAGTTTTTGACGACTGGGGTGTTATCAATGTAGTAACTAGAGAGGCGAGTTTTGCTGGTGCCCTAGAGGCAGGGTGGAAACCAGGAGCATTGCCGTTACTGAAGAAAAATCCACCAAAGATAATTATTTCACTAGGAGCGGATGATATATTTTACGAGTGGAATCCGCAGTCACAGTCTAAATTAATTTATATAGGTTTTCAAGGAGACAAAGCTTCGGAGTATGCAGACTTAATTTTACCCGGATGTGCATACACAGAGTCAGGTGGAATTTACTTAAACATGGAAGGTAGATCGCAGTACGCGTTGCCTGCTGTCACACCTCCGGGGAAAGCAAGACATGACTGGAAAATAATTCGCGCTTTAGCAGAATACTGTTGTCAATGTTTAGTTTACAGTGATCATAAGTCTTTGTGCTGTAGAATGGCGGAGATTAGTCCAAACTTCATGTATATGGGCAGGTATCAAACTAAGTTGTTTATGGATTTGGCTGAGGAGTTGGTGAACCCTGGTGCTGGTGGAGGCGGTAGTGGTAACTTGAAAGTAGATATGAGACGAATGAAAGACTATTATTGTTCAGATATCTTCACTCATAATTCACCTACAATGGTAAAGACGAAGAAAGCAGCAGCGGATTTTGAGTCTTCATCATATTATTGTTTGTAGTTTGTTAAAATAATATTTATTAGTTTTTGAATATATTTAATAAACAATGGTAGCTGTTTCAAATTTTGTAATTACAATTCTTGGAAGGGAATTTAATATCATCGTTCAACTAGAGGATGAGCGACAATATTACAACAATCGAACCAGTAATATTGGTTGGGCTGTTTATTTCTAGTTTACTTATTCTCAGGTGTTACTGAATAACTTGGAGAACTTGACGGCAGCTGAGACAGACGTGATGAGGTGTAGGAAGGAGCTCCGAGGGGCCAGGGTCAACGCAATAGTGCAGAAAGGGTTGGCCGAACTTCATTACGAGCCTAAAGCCTTGACTAATCTCAATGTGTCTATGAAATAATTGTAGTTGCTTGTTATTTAATGTGCAACATTAAATTCATTTCTGAGTTTGTAAAAGTTTGTTTATTTTGCAATTTAACAGTAATAACTTCAAAGTAATACCTCAATTCTAAAACATAAGTAAGTAAGTATAAGTATCATATATTATAATTTCCTTTGATTACGTTAATTTATCATTTTTTAACAAAAACATTTAGCTGTCGTTACAATAACTGCGTGTGATAAATAGGCATAGGTTAAGTACCATTTTGTTTCTGTTTGTGAATTGATGATTTTTTTTTTATTTAGTAGCTATTGACGTAAAATCAATAAAAAAATTGGAGAAAAGATATTTCGACCATTTAAGGACACCTAGTAATAAAAGACTGATGTATAAAAACACAATCAAATTTTATTAAATATCAAATATTGTATTGTCTAACACGATTCCTTAACTATCATGTTTCACATCAATATCTCGTAATGACGTAATAATAATACGTTTACAAATACATTGGGTAAAATATTGACAGAAAAGATAGTAGGTACAAGAAAAGGACAGTGAAATAAGTACAGATGTTGCGATAGCAGACACAGATATAGAATACGATATAAATAACAGTTTTATCAATATTGTCTTGAAGGAACAAGAAGTAGCCAACGATAGTAGGTAATATAAAATACTTACTCATGTAGGTATCAAAACTTAACAATATAGATAAAGATACAAACAATCAAATAAGTCATTACAGACAGATACAGAAAGTAAATTAATAGAAATAAGTCAAATTGATGAAAATATTCGACGATATCAAGTTTATTGATAGTCTAGAAGCTTAAAGAATGGAAATGGAAACAATGAAACCTATGAGAAAGAAGTCGAGACTTAGAACACACTCACATTATAAATACTTGTCACAATACATGGGCTTAAATGCAAAATCTACAAAAAGTGTTATACACGATTATTATCTCAAAACGGTACTGATCAGTTAATAATAGGTCTTATACACTATTCATATTGATAGTTTTTTTTGTGCGCCAAAGCTCTACTTGGATGATATTAAGCGTTATATGAAACGTCTTCTGCACATGGACTGTTTGCAAATCTTCAACAGCGCGATGAGGCAAGATCTCTATAATTCGCTATTGTTGATTAAATATTTCTTTGGTAATATTTGTGTATTCATGCGCAGTAGAATTTCATTGTAATTACGACGATTTTTTAAAATTTAACACTGATATGTGGCATGATGTGTCACGTCTAACTTGGTCGCGAGAGCGCGCAGCTCTTCTCAAGTCTACAGCGGTCAGTACGCAGTCAACCTCGTCATCAACTTATCTTACTGCTTATTAAGATGCTTATATATTAATACTGTAAATTAACTAAGCAACCAAATTTTATTTAAATTGAGTATTTGTGCGAAGAAAGGTCATTGTAAAAATATTGTTTTACAAAAATAGTCACTGAAAGAGTCATGAAAATAGATTTTGCTGATTTTTTTGCGTATGTATTATACATGTAAATTAATTGTTTGATTGAAAGTTTGAAAGTGTTAATTATGTTAAACTGCATATAATATTGTTTACATTGAAAGCACGTACACAAGTACATAGTTTTGGAATCAAAGTTTGGTTAGAAATGATGTAGCTGACTAATGACATTCGTCATTTCTAGTTTCATTTATCAAAATGGACGGCTCTGTGTTATTCACATTGCCTCAGATTTTCACACTAATAGTTTTGGATTATCCTAAAAGGGGCTTATCCTTACCAAATGGAATAGAAGGCGTCCAACTTGTCTACCGATACAGCTACGGGAGTAGCTAGCTAGTAGCTAGTATTACAGCTAACGGGTATATTGTCAATCAAAAAGCCCGACCAACGCTGCGGCTATTCGTTTAGCGTGGGATTATAAAAACCGTCTAAAGCATTATTTTTATATACGTAGTAAAAACATGGAAGCACTCCTGCGGACAGACTCTTTGCTGGCTATCATTTGTAATATTACTTAAGGTACAAACTGTTTGTTGTAGTTGTGGGTACAGTACACTTGTAGACATACTATTGTTCTAAAGGGTTAAACGTTTATATTCGCAAATTAACAGACGCGAATAAATGAGCAACTTATGTTGTTTAAAACATTAACTTAAGTAATATAAAACTCAACAACAGTAGACTTGCGAAATATCCAAACAACGTAATAAGAGACTCAACATAAGTGACGATGTCCATTAGAAAGTGTTGCCTGACGTAGCTGATGACGTCATCAGGCGAGAGAGTTGTCACAATTAAATCCTGTTATTCGTTTACACTTTAGTAATCGTCTTCAGCTTTCTACTCCTCAGGCATCTGTAAAAAAAGAATCAAAATAATGTGTTTTTTTTGACAAAAATGAAAATATTGATATCGTAACGTATCGTATCCCTGGGGGTCGATATAGACCACTTTGGGAACCACTAGCGAGCGTAGAAAATGGGTGATCAACTGTAGTACCTACTTTTTTTACCTGTTTCCCATGGGATCAAGCAGACACTATCACTGCATTGTGTTTTTTAACGATTCATACCTGATTAAGCCGCGGTACAGCATGTAAGCTCCGTACAGACTGAGCACGATGGTCGCAGTCCACACCACTGCCAGCACTGAACTGCTGCCCTCTGTAACCAATGTAACGCTTTTAAAAACTTTTATATGTAGGTCTTGTCCTTCTTCATCGTATGGTTAGTGAACAACCTGGTGTCAGACTTTAAATTGCTCGTAGGACATGGCTTTAGACACCTTTGAAAAATCTCTCAGGCGTGCTGTTTTCCTCATGATGTTTTTCCTCACCGTTTTAGCAAGTGATAAATAGGTAATTTCAAAAAGTCAGAGTCGATGAAATTTCTTCTAAAATACCGAACCGATTGTGCCGAATCGACTGTGTGTAGCTACCCTAAGGCGTAATTCTACACTAAAATGGGACTGACCGATGTATCCGTCATGGTAGATGTCGTGTGTAGCGCGGCGCGGCTTGTCGTCACGTGGCTCTACGGCCAGCAGGTCCGGGATCTCGTCCAGCTCGCCGGTGCAGTTTGCCCATTCAATTGTGACGTACCTGGAATATTAATTAATTCGATTGCCAAGATAAGGTAAAGTTTTAGATAAATTTAAGATAGGTGTCATAATTTTAAAACAGATGTATTTTAAAAAATGGTCTTTTAATAATACATCAAACAACAAAATGAAGAAAAATGTTAATACTGTGAGCTGGATAGCGGATAGTTTAGTCGTCAAATCGAAGGTTTGCAGGTTCAATCTTTGCTTGAGATGTAATCTAGGTTTCTGCAAAGTTTGCTAATTAAACCGTATATTTCAGAACGATGTGGTCAAGTAAGTTACCTATCTATACTTAAAACTATTAATTCAGAACGATATAGTCAAAGGAAAAATACGTAAAAAAATACTTACTTAAAAATTTTGTAGATATTGATTCAAGAATGTTCATCGTTCTGTAATACTGGCCTTTTCTATGCGTCACTAAAATACGGAAAGGTATAGAATGATTGACGTAAAATTAAGTCTACGTTAGGTCTACCTCGATGGAGTGCTGCAGGCTCGTCGAGCTGGTACGAGAAGCTGTCGAGTGCGGGAGCGTGCGCCCCCACGGCAGGGCCCCCAGGCGCCCCAGGGCCCCGGCTGTCCAGACTCTGACTGCTTGCAGCCGCATTCCACTTCACATACTTCGTCCTCCTGACAACAGAGAAGTTTTTGAATAATTCGGCTTTGTTGAAAATGATTAAGACGTTTTAGACGAATATTAGCTCCTATAACCGAAATCGAAATTGAAGGGAGCAATCATATGGCAAATTTCCTTTGATTTTGCAAAGTTAGGTAGTTGGTAACCTGGTAGTGCATGGGAGGCGCGACGATCCTGCCGGGCAGCACCTGTGCGCAGCGCCAGGGCTGCAGGAAGGCGTCGGCGCTGTCGTCGCCCGACGCCAGCTCGCAGCGCGCGTGCGACACCTTCACCCCCCAGCCGCACGCGCCCGCCGCCTCGTCGCCTGATGCCGTCTGAGTTATTGGAAACCAAGATGAAAGTTATATTCAATCATTTATTCAAATCGGAGGGTTAAAACATACTGGTCAAGACAAATTTTACCCAGTAGGTAAGTACCAAAACAATCTGTTTCCTAGTCTAGCTTGGTCGTAGAGCTCCGATACTGGTAAGTAGGTATTTTCTGGGACCTATTTAGTTCGAATCCGAGGTTTTGATTGATGATTAGTTGAGAGGCTTGCAAAGACGATGCAGTTACTGGAGTTTTAGATATCAATACGGTGTTTTAAGTAGTAAACGATCACAGGGCGCAATGTTAACTATTAGTGTACCTACATAATTATATTGAAAGTCAAACAACATAAAAAGCTAGCATTTTTTTATTACCGTTGGTATCGTCGCTGTTTGCCTCTCTGAACTTACACTTTATGAGCGGGGCAAAACATAGATAGCGCGTTCTAACACGCTACAAGTATATTCCTTACTCTGGTAACTGGCTTACAGCGCACTTCAGAGGTTCACAGTAGTTTGCCAAGCCTGAGAAAACCAATGGCATAGTAAGTAGACTATGCTATTTTTCAATGGGAAACCGGTAGGAATTGAGTTTAATGGTTGTTGTTGGCCACTGGTGTTCGGCTTACCTGTATATGGCAGGGCAACGAGGGCCGCGCGACGAGGCGCAGGCACGGCACGCGCGGGCACGGCGCGCGCTGCTCGGCCGCGCCGCACGCGCGCCCCGGCCACGCCGCCGCCGTCAGGTGCTGCCTGAACACACGAACCACTTTATTTGGACACAGGCCACAGCATTATGAGACAAACAAATGAAAGACTAAATTATACAAAAGTTGAATAACTACTCTATGCTTAACGCTAATGCTGCTGGTGAATGCTGACATTTGCACGACCGAAGTATCGCAAGTAAGTGGAGCGAAATTGTAAGTAGTTTCTTACGTGCATTATTAATTAGTTAGTAAGAGTCTTTTTAAGCATTTCTAATATTATACTTCGAGCGTTTTTACTATTCGGGTGCCGCTTTGCCCGCAGTGTGATTTATATGTAGATTTGTATCAAAATTGAAGACAGAGAATCAACTACCTGCATCGACCCCCCTATATCATAAATTCAAATTAAGTTGAGCAAGCAAAAAAAAATCAGTCTTTAAATAGTTATTATGGTCTTGTTGCCCAGCAATTTCTGAAAAATCATCATTATCTGTCGTACCTGGTGCGTCGCATATGTCGCGCAGTGTTGGTATCGCCACAGGAGCAGGCGGAGGTGTCCCACGGGCTCCACTCGCTCAGCTCGCAGTCCACGCCACACGGCACGTAGCACCACGACTCTTTAGCTTCAGTCGCAGTTGTGTTCTGTGGTTAAATAGAGGTGATGTCGGATAAATGTACAGAATGATCGAGGTAACTATGCCAGATTGCCTTCTCTATGTAGATCACTTTTTTTGTGGACGAACAGTGTTTTAATTTACTTACAGGGCAGTACGAATCATTGACAAATACTCCATCGCTTCGAAGACATCTGACAGCTCTCTTCTTGGTACCTTCACCGCATGGCGAACCCCCTGAAAGAAGCATTTATTAAACTAACGATAACATTTACGCACAACTGGATATTTTAGCTCAACTTTTCATTTAGTTACGAAACTTACCGAGAGGCTGGCAATCATCCCAAGGTGCGACATGCCACGAGTAAGCGTGAGGTGCGCAGGGCTCCGCCCCCACTAGGTGCGGGCAGGGGGTGCCGCCATCGTCAGCGGGGCGAAGCACGACGCGGGTACGGTCGCGACGACCACCCCATTTTGTCTGATAAATAATTTTAAATCACGATCATTAAGGTCAACGTTTGATTTTAATGTTTATCAATCACTTCATCACCAGATTAATCATTTTTCATTTGCAGAAGTGTCTGAGTGTGAACAGGGACAACTCAACGTTCAGTGGAACTCCATGTCTCCATGTGAGATGTCCATGTCTTATGAACAATAATTACAGCTTGTGACTAGAAACTGTTTGAAAGGGCTAAAAATATCTAAACAAAAGTGGAGAAAAATTTTTGGATCTCCATCTTTTTGGATTTGTGCGATTTAGACAGGCAGTTGCTCCGTAGAAAACTGATGTTAAAAGTCGAGCACAACAAGTTTGAGTATTATAAGACTAGGTGTGGATGAGGATTATGTTGGTGCAAGGTTAGTTGAGCATATTAGGTGTGTATTAGGTACCTGTTCGCAAGGGCTCCAGTCGGACCAGGCGCTGACGACGCAGTCGCTGGGGCAAGGCGCGCGACACGCGGCGTCGCGCGGCGGAGCGGGGCCGGCGCCCGCTGCCTCGCACACTGCCTCCTCTAGCAGCGAGCCTTCTGCGTCCGCGCAACTGGCCGAACAAGTACATTACTATCAAACTGTGACAACTATTGTTTAAACACTAAAAGGCTGCTAGGCTTTCACAGCAGTGGCGAACGAAGCTAAACTAAACTAAGTGTCAGGGGTTCGGGGCGGCAAAACGAAATAATCTCTCCCTGGTCTCCTTAAAAATTGACGTTCATCGTAAAAGAAATGTTAATTCGCTCGGAGGGGATTTATTGAGACTTGGGGGCCCCCTACCCCCCGCTAGTCTCACAAATACGAATTTTAGAGAAATATTAGCTTTATTGATGATAGTTATACAAGTGACTATTGGTACTAACGTGACAGTTCTGTTGATGATGGCTCGTCCGCAGAGCGCGCGAGGGGGGGCGCACACGCTCCAGTCGCCGAGCAACCAGCGCGGCTCCGACACCGCACACGTGGCGCGTTGCAGAGTTGCGCCACATTCGCGACCACCGCCTGATCCTTCTTCTATCACCTCCCTAGACATTGAAGAGTTATTAGAGTACATTTTTATGAGTCCTGTTCTACAAAGATATGGATTTATCAAGCTCTCTATTAGTATTAATCAAGCTTTTTATTACTCTAGCTCTCCATTAATCTTATTGGTTACCAGGCCGTACGAATGCTTTGCATTAACAAACCTTGTACGGAAGCGGAATGCGGCCCTGGAGCCAGGTTCAGACGCACAAGGTCCCCATTCTCCCCACTCGCCCACTGCGCAGTCGCGAGCGCACCTCACGCTGCACGCGCCGCGAAGAAGAGTCGGGAACTCGATGTCGTACGAGTAACCGTCTGTTGAGGCTTCACGGACGCGACTAGGACCTGGAGTGGGACAGAGGGTTTTTGTCACATCTGACTGTAGCAGTATTTATGAACTTTTAACTAAAATGCTGCAATGCTCTCATGATTACAGCAATCAGGGTGTTCAGAAGTTATGTAAGAGGAGGATGTAGGAGAGTAGAACAAAAATGCATTGTGTATGTTGATATTGTTGATCTTTTTGGTTTATAAAAATAAAGGTGGCTTCCAAAAAGATATTCTTTTGCTTAATAAAAATTTTTTTTTTCGGTAGATATCTGTAATGCATACCAGTAAGTGGATGATATTTCTTGCAGACATCCATTGGCACATCCCTTCCTCCGACCATGCATCGAGCCGCTCGTAATGACCTGCCTTCACCGCACTCCATCCTGTTAGAAATTGATTTATTGAGTAAAAAAGAGGACTTAGGATATAGTAACGTTATGATAAGAAGTTGTGCTCACCCTGATGGGAGGATGCAATCTGAGTCTGTCGGCAACAGTTCCAAGGACACGTTTTTGCAAACGCAGTTCGGAACATCAGGATCTGAAGCGTCTAAATACCTGGATATTTAGAAAATTCATTTGAGAAAAACAGCACTGAAATAATTTTGATACTGTGTGAAAAAAGTTATAATTGATCTTTTTGTTTGTTCTTACTTGAGTGGATCAGCGCATATGATATCACATGTAAGGGGTGTGATGTGGTCGCAGGTGACGCGGCACGCGGCCACGCTGCGCGGGATCAGCTGACCTGCGCACGCGCCTGCCTCCACGCGGTGCGATTCCGAACCGCACCATATGCCTAAAATGGGAATAAAATAAATAAATAAAATTTAACTATGTTACTAAACCCTTTTATCACACATTTGAAAGAAATGCTAGAAAAAATTGATGGCCATGTGTCAGAAATATAATTCGCGAATAAGGTCTTATAAATCAGTAGGAAAAAAAATTAAAACTAACATCTCGACGAGTAAATCCGTCGTTGATATTTTTAAATTCTGTCTTAAATTGTTATAACGCTGTGATATATTAGTTTTACTTTCTACTAACTAAATGCTACCACCATCAGCAATCGTTTTGAATTTGATAGACGGTAATAATAGATCTTCTCATTGGTGCCTATTTCGGCTTTTTTGGATGATATACTCATACTTACTCCTAACTCTATACCCTACTCCACATCGCTGCACAGGCGGCAGTCGGCACGTGCTCCAGTCGCCCGCGACCCAGGCGGCGTCGCGAGCGCGACACGTGCGAGACACGGGACAGTCGCGGGTTTCCATGCGTGAACCACAGCTCGGCCCGCCATGTACTACGCGCACGCGCACTTGCTTGCCTGGCTCTAAAAATAGAGCATAAAGTTAGAAAGTAGTGGGAAACATTTGAATCAACACAAAAATATTAATTTCTATAAGCAGCAGTTATATCTGTACCACAAGTGTTAGGGCAAGGTGACCAGGGCATCCAAGCTTCTACCCTGCATCCGCGACGACATCGTACTGTGCAAGCACGACGTGACGCCGGACGCCTCAGAGGAGCACACCTGAGAAGAACCAAATTATTATTTTTTTAATTATAAAGTCGATGAGCGACAAACACAATAATGTAAGTTTACTAAATTCAGCAACCGAAATCTATATACGTGAAGCAAAAACTGTGGATCCCTTTTTAAGAATATTGCGCGCACGAAGTAGTGTGAAATTTGGCATTGTAAAAATTTGTATGAAGAAGAAGTGCAGAAAGATCAAATTTGTTTAAAAAAATACGGTCAAATTTCGACCACTATGGCTGGAGCATTTATTTTAATAAATAGCTTCATTGACTTGAATATTCGTTGGTTTCTAAAGATACTTACAGAGCCTCGCGGACGACATCAGCATTGTTCTGGACGCACATCACATCGCGTACCATTTCTCCTTCTTCGATGCACGGTTCCTCGTCATCGCTTTCATTGTATGTTTCTCCATCCTAGAAACAAAATAGAAATTATAATAGTCCGACAAGTATGTTTTGTGTACATTCTATATCTGAGGATAAAGACTTATATGATAAATGGTATGACGGGCTGTCTTCCGCAGGTCCACGTCGTAGCGCGTATTCTGCGTGAATGGAGGATAAAGACTTATCTTCCTAATGAAACAACTTTTAAACGGATAAACTCGCGTATATTGTATTTTTCAAAAACACCTGACGTAGGTAAAATATTATCTCTCGATTTTCTCGCGAAGAATATACCTTTAGGTTCAGACAGTGAACCTGATTTCAAGACTTATCTGGATAACAAGGTCGTGTTCTTACCAGTAAATCTGTATAGTTGTTGGCTGGCATGTAGTCCTGCCGCCTCCTCTCGCAGGGTCCCCACGGCGTGGCCAGCCAGGAGTAAGTGGCACAAGCGTGAGTGTTACATGTCTCGTTTTGAATCAGCTGATCTTCTGGAGGACATGGCCAGCCATCTGGAGGAAATTGATTGTGTTGGTGTTGATTTGCAACTAGTTTTCATTGAGTGTATTTTTTTTAAATAGTCTAGTAATAAGGTAGGTATAGTTTCTGATGATGAAGAACCTTACGACAAATTTTCCTGGGGCAGTAAAAAAAAATGTTTTAGTGCTCAATGCATCATCTACGTTAGTATCTTGGAATAAGATACCTCTAGAGGTGTCTCTCTGCTGTACTTACTGGGAGAGGCGTGCGCCAGGATGTATCGCTGGCGTGTCCTGGACGGGCGCGGGTGCGCGGCGGCGGCGCAGGGCGCGGAGCAGCGCGACCAGGCGCCCCACGCCGACACCACGCAGTCGCCGGCGCAGGCTATGCGACATCTCTCGCTGCGCGGCGGAGCACCGGTACCGCTGCACCAGGCACGCTGAGCCTCTTTCTGTTGACACGATTATGCGTCAGTACATCACTCTACGTTATTGTTAACGATTCATTTTATAAGTAGTCAGGGACTTGTATGATTTATTAAGGATGAAATATTGTGGGACTCCAATCCACTGGTCAATCAGTTCCTAGTACCAGCTGGAAGTTCACTAAAGCAAATACAGTTAAAATTAATTCAAAAAATTTCACATTCAAAATAATAAAATATTTTACCATTGAACTTTCTTACCCCATCATGTCCAACACATCTCAATTCCCGGCTTCTCTTGCCCGGACCGCAGGTTGTATGGGGCTGGTTCAAGACGCAAGGTCCCCACGGCAGCGACTTCCAAGAGGCGCAGCGTGGAGTGCTGCAAGTTCTCTTCTCTTCTAAAGGGGGGCAGGGTGCTCCGCCTCCTGAGGCTGCAGAGATCACTCGTCGACGGCGTACACTGTAGCCTAGAAGCAAATCTTTTTGTGTAGAAAGACAAATCATTTAGTTTGCCTCTTGTATTATAAACAAATTGAAAAGTATGTAGGATTTGTATTGTTCCATCGATTTCTTTGAAGCTGATTCACGAATTAGCAAAATTTTCAGCAACTCATTTTTCGTCTGCTGTATAGGGTGTATTTTATTACCGGTTGTAGTAAGTTGTTGTACTGGAAACAGAGGACATCCGTCAGTAGGCTGGCAAGCACCCCACTCGCCCCATTCTCCCACTTCGCAATCGCGTGGGCAAGGCACCTTTAACAAAAAATCATTGTATTCGGAAAAATGAGTCAAGTAAGTACAAATCACCAATTGTTAACGTAAAGTACCTTTTGTAATGAAATATTATTAAATATCAATAAATATAACTACATACTTCATTGTTATATTGAATATAACAGAAGTTGAAATTAATGATCATTCTACATTTAGGTTTTGAAGTACTATTGTGAGTCATTTGAAATGAAACTATTCCAATGGAAGTTAATGATGTAGGCACAAACTTATGAGTCATAGAATAGGTGCGTCATGTAAGCTGGTATTGATTTGGTTAAAGAACATATAATTTGCATTATTGTAGTCGTCTTACAAAACGAGACTATTCTTTTTTTCAGAACCATAGATAATTTTTCACAAATAATACACGTTTTTTTAGCTCAATCTATTCTTTTTACACCCAGTGTTTATTTTTAAATTGAGTAAATCAATATCATCGGCTTGTAAACATTACCTCGCAAGGCTGCACAAGGGTAGGCATAGGAGCGTGTGCGCACTGCGCAGGATGCAGCGCCCTGCCGTCAGCGCGTACGCACGTAGCATCTCTTCGCTGAACTCCTCCCCCGCAGCCCGCGTCGCGCGCCGCCTTGCCTTCGTCCTCATCATCGTCGTCATCGTCATCGTCGTCGTAGATCGCGTCGTTGTCATCTGCGTCATCGTCGTCATCCAAGTTATCTAGAAAATTTTAAATCAAGTGTTTATGTGTTGCCAATTTAGAAGCAAGCTAGTTTCTTAGATCTACGAGTATTGATCAACTTAATCTGTAGATGTTTTGGAAAAATAAAAGAAGGTAATTCATATTGTAAGTAAGTCCAGCATCTCTTTATTTGATTTTGCAATTTTGCTTTGACGTCCAGCACTATTAAACAACTTATAGCCTATAATTATTTTAATTAATAACATCAAAGGAACATTTTTATGCTGAAGAATGTGTAAGTTTCTGAGAGAGAGATGTCCATATAATTATTGTACCTAATATCTAAATACTGTATAAATAAAAAACCTATTAAGATATCCGATTTAAAATTATAATACTATGGTCCTAATATATTTACGAATATGAAACGAGTTAAATGATCAACGATGCAGTCATATATAATTCATGGCTCGACGCCAAAAGTCATATCCAGTATGTCAACAAGCACTTTACGGAACGAAGATAATTAATAACCTTACGAAACAGTTACGTTTCTCGTTATATGTGCATAGCATCTAATTTAAACGTTCTAAAACGCAATTAAATGATAATAATAAATTAACTTTATTTTCGGAGAACACATCCATACAATATTACAAACCAATAAGAATAAAATAAAAAACAAACACTATTTAATATATAAGGTTTAACTTTAATAATGCAAAATATTTAACGGGGTAGATCTATAGGTTATTAAGATGCCTTGTAGCTAAAAAAATCTTAACATTAACCAAATATTTTTCATAATGTTTAAAATTAATCACTGAAGTCACGTGACAACAACACTGGATACACAAACCACTACCTGATACTATGTACACATAACTACATAAGTAGTTATACAACAAACAAATTTTGCACGCGGACGCGACGTATGGTTAAAGCTTGCATAGAAAATACCAATCTACGGATACACAGACTACGAGTAGGTACCTGAACATGGTGTCTTGTATTCCTGATAACGGGGAGAATTTACAAATAGCACAAATCGTCTTCCTGGATCGTTTTTGCACCATCCCTGTGTGCATTCATCATGACAATCACCGCACGCCTTTCTTTTCGATGAAAACATTATTGTATTACCATCGTATTATTAACACATTTGTTCATTCACGTAGATCATGGTCATTTCTAGCAGTGATACTAGTTTAAATAATGATAAATAAATACCTATTAATTATTCACTTCACTTCTTTTGAATGGCGTGTGAAAGCCCCAAATTATAACAAATAAATTACAAAAGTAAATAAACTTGCACGAGTTGTAAATAAACATTGACACCCATCAAAGGGAAATTTTTTCCTCTAATCTCCATGGATTACACAATATCATTTATCAACAAGAACTTTTTAATGTAGGTATGGCAAAAAGGAGTCTGAGGCGGTAACAGCTGAAACCAAAAATAAAAATCTTTAAGAAAAATAACTAAAATAACTTAAAAGTGAATCATTGGATTAAATTGATGACGAAAAATTTGTTACAGAAATGTGTAGGTGAGGTGACCAAATAACTTTGTAATTTTGAGTTGTAGTATGTGAAGTGCGCTAGTGGCGCCCTCAATTCTCACTCTTTTTTTGCCAAACTGTACTACGTAGTAGTACGTAGTCTGAATTATAATTAAATGCTAGCAGCTCTTACAACTACCTACTCTCTTACGTCGATCATTCATAAAGGTAGACTGAATGACCGACTGATCATTATTAAATTTATTACCTTATTTCAATATGCCTAAGCTAAGATTCATCAAATTCAGATTCACACACTTTATCATAACTTCCACACGTAAGTTGACACAATAATCTCAATTTGGTGCTACTTACGTGTTTTTTTGTACACTTACCTAGCTTTTTTTGCCACTTTTCAGCCGCTTGCAAATGCAATAGTAAAAACCTACACTTAGAACAATCACTGCATAGGTAGGTGCTACAGTTGCACCTACCTATGCTAGCCGTATTAAGTAAAGGACTTAGATTAATTAGGTACCTATCATACTTTTACGGGAAAGGCACTTATGTTAAGTTTTTAACAAATGAAGTCGTATATCCTCGGGACCTACCTACTTGCGCTAAAACATAATGTAATGAGTAGATAGGGAGTAACTTTTTTAAAATGGCATGTGTCAACTGTTCCAGTGTTATTTTGGTATTTGTAAAATCAAGTGCAGTAATAAATTGTAATCTAGGTAGTTAAGTGTTTAATAATGCACACTGAAGTTATTATTAGTAGCTCGTAGTGTTCACGCTCATGCGTGTTCGTGATTACTGCTGCGCTAGTCATGTGAATAAATATCAAAACTCATGGATGCTCACGTCTACTGGTAGAGATCCAATCTAAATGTTCTGACTCTCATTGTTGCTGCACAGATGGCGAGACTGGTGTTCATGATCTACGCAAACAAATGTATCAATAATACGATAGTAATACAATAATGTTTTCATAGAAAAGAAAGGCGTGCGGTGATTTTCATGATTAATGCACACAGGGATGGTGCAAAAACGATCCAGGAAGACGATTTGTGCTATTTGTAAATTCTCCCCGTTATCAGGAATACAAGACACCATGTTCAGGTACCTACTCGTAGTCTGTGTGTCACGTGACTTCAATTATTAATTTTAAACATTATGACAAATATTTGGTTAATGTTAAGATTTTTTTAGCTACAAAGCATCTTAGTAACCTATAGATCTACCCCGTAAAATATTTTGCATTATTAAAGTTTGACATTGTATATAAAAGACGGCCGGTGAGTCGTCATCCAATGATACATTAAGGGGCTATCCATCCTATTCGCCACCATGGCTACAAGTCTGTTGGGGCTATCGCGCACTCGCCGCATTAAAGACGCTATTCGGGCTCGCATTATGGCGTAGAAATCAGGCACGCCTGTATTTAGGTACATTCTGAATTGCCAGTATCCGTATCGTAACACTGTTAACAAATGTATTGTAGATATCGTTAAAAAAAAATTTTTTTAAGTAAATCAAAATAGCAACGCTAATATAAAATATATTATACGTTGGGCGCCAGTTTAATGTTTATATATCCTTTAATGTTTGCCTCGGCTTACAATAGGTACACACATAAAGGTACACATAATAAACTATAGCAAGAGCTTAGAATAATAATAACATACAGTTTAAGAGCAAGAGATACAAAACAAAAAGTAATGGCCGTCCGCCGCTCAATCAGTCTGTGTAACAATCTGCATAGCGCGCGGGGCGTCGTATATTTCGGCGAGCGTCCCTGCAGGGGGCGCTCGCCGACGACGGCGCGTGATACTCATATGACTCGGACCGTTCGCGGGAACTTTTGAAATTAGTGTCGCGCGTCACATATTAGTCATTATAACGCTAATATATTATAAAATATAGTTATATTAGTGTTGTGGTACGACGTAGCCCTCCCCCAAAGAACGCTAACCAACGGTCTTCAAAGGGTGCGTCACTTCATTACGAAATTTCAATTCCACATTCCAATAATGATAAATATCTCTTATCAATCGTGTCTAATAACATTAAGACGAATGTTTTCTACTAAAAGTAGTCTATTTTATTAAGTAACCATCAAACAAATTATTGAGTCTATCATTAATTGTAATAAAGCGATGGGTCCATAATGGTGTTCGCTCCATTACTCAACAAAATTAATCTTATTATCGTTAGTCTATTGCGCGATTCTGACGCAACGTTTGTAAAAGCAGGAATAATTACATTAAGGGAAAGATCATGATGTGCCAGACGAGTATCTACGTTATATTATATTTCTACATTATTTACTTAAAATATTAATTACGAACTGTAACACTCAAAAAGCTACTAGATTATGTTACTTAATTTTTTTACGGTAATAATCAATCAAACGCGTCTACAACGTGTATTGATGTGCTGTTTTTAACCCTAGGCGCAAAAAGAGGGGTATTATAAGTAGAATGACTCGTCTGACTTGACCCGAAAGCTGAAAGTAGTTAGTTCACAATCAGTAATAGAATCGATTGCAATGGTTTTTAACCTGTTATATTTTTGTCCCAAAACATGCTAAAAATTAAATTAAAAATCTGAAATTCCTTTCTTAAATACAAACCTGGTAAAGCAGCGACATGTCCAATCTCGATAGCCACACGGCACTGTCCCCAGGGGCCAGGAGTCCAGTGCGCGCTGGCTTCCAAAGCTGCAGGCCTTACTTCTTCTACCACATCGCACTCTTTGCCTCCACCTGGTTATAGCAGTCAAATTGATTAAAAAATTTACCTGTAGAGATGAGATATTCAAAATAAATTTATCTTGGAACCTGGGAAATTGAAATGAATTAATTAATTTAAATGAAGTATTTCGTCGTTTTCGTAAATTCTTACAAACCTTGAGGCAAACGTTTAAGTCTTCGCGTTCGTACAAGCGCGCCATCTGGCCGCGGTCGCCATGGTAACCACTCAGCCAACACGCAGTCCTCACGGATCACGCAGACTCGCGCTGTTCCTATGTGCGCTAACGCTGGACCGCAGTACCTAGTAAGATATGTTATTTATAATTTGTAGACCGGATCCGGTAATTCTTAGGATAGGTTTATACTGTCTAGACTAGATAGGGTTATTGAATTAACCCTGACTGAAACAGAATTCATATGAAATTAAGCGATAACCTAACAGGTGGAAATTAAATTGGCAGCAGAAATATCAGTTTGATTAAATTGTGTTTCAATCAAGCTGATATTTCTGCTGAAACTTTGTACTTAATGTAGTCATCCTTCAAATAGCAGATTAGCGCAAAAAGACGCTATAATGCGAACAACAGGCGTGCGCTCGAGGTTGCCGTTTGTGGAGAAAACTTGAGGAGGGAAGATGTGTGTTAAATAAGTAACTCCGTTGTTCATACACGCGACGCACGTTCCGAACATACATCAACATTACCAACACGACACATCGTTTATTCACAATGTCATTTCCGAAACAAGCGTCAACATAAGCATAATAATAGCCTAGTCGTGATAGCCTAATGGTATGACGGTCGACTGGTAGGTCAGACGTCTCAGGGTTGAACCCGAATCTCTAATTTACGAAACATAGGTATCTTACTTTTCGTAACATATTGTTTCGTAAATTAATTATCACTTACTCCGTACCTCGGAAAGCATGTAAAGCCTTTGGTCTTGCGCCTGATCCCTCTCCGCCCGTGTAGGATTGCCTTCCCATCGGACTGTGAGAGTGAGGGAATCTGTGTTTGCGCACTTTTGCACTATAATATCTTCTCCAGAGATTAGCCGCTGTTACATTATATTAAAGCTAATTATTAAAACTCTGTCCACTAAGATGAAAAATGTCTTCCACCGTAACTTATCACATATCACATAAACTTTTCATACGGTAAAGTGGTATTAGATCAATAAGTGAACGAACTGGCCCACTTTCTGAAGCCTCGTAAACTCGTAAGAATGCATGCGCTGAACCGCATGATCCGTTAACTTGAAGAATATGAAATTACTTTGACTACATGTGAATAATAAAATATGTCGGCACGACTGGAAAGTATGCGGGTAATTTTAACCTGGAGAAAGAAATTTGTATTAGCATTATTGAAATATTGTCCTCTTTATCGTATGTCAACCATTGTGTCAGAGTTTAAATCGCCCGTAGGCCTCTGTCATGGCTTTACACACCATTGAAAAATTTCGCAGGTGTACTGGTTTCCTCACAATATTTTCCCTCACCGTTTTAGCAAGTAATACAAACATGAAATCGAAAAGTCAGAGGTACATGCCTGGGTTTTGAACCTACGATCTCTGACTTGCCAGTCAACGGTCATACTACTAGGCTACTACGCTATGCAATACAATATTGGAGTATTGTTTGTTATACTTCATAATGGATGGAGGGTGTAAGCATTGACATGAATAAAAAAAAGGGGTAAATGCTCAGATGGCGGCTTATAGAGAGGAATGGAAGAAGAAGACATTTTGCGCTGACCCCAAGTAACATATGAGAGAGCAGGCGAAAGAATACTTCATAAAGAAACAGAATATTTCATTTTTTCACTTTCCTCTCCTATCCTATTGTTATAAGGCTACGCTTTTTTGTTAATGGTCATAACATGTATTAAAAATCATAACAAGAAGTATAAAGACAGTGGCGGTCTAGTTTATTCAGAAGATGTGCATGCAGGTCAAAGTAGCGCACGTCAGAGTACTTAATTATTTTAATTTAATCTACTTTTACTTTTTAAGATGACACTGTAAAACTTGTAAACTTACATGGCTTCAACGTATTGTCCGTCCTTCTTTCGGCATTGCACTTGCCGACGCTGCAGGCCGAGCCGGGGCGTGTGCACTAGTGAGTCTGTCTCCGTTCGTATGTATCTGGAAATAACATTATTCTTTTTTATAACATTTTGAAATGCATTCACGCATACGAAGAGAAAGCCAGTTTCTATTACTCGGTATGGTGTTCGGTAAAACCTGTCTGAGGGATGGATCTGAATGATACCGTCTAACTTCAATCCTCCTGCTTCAAAGACAAGCGTGCTCCATCACAGACTACAAGTTCGTTCACTATCAGATGGGTTAAGCACGTACATTTTTTTGTTTAACATAGAAATTATACAAAACTTTAAATAGTTAAAAAGTTATAGGGCGAGCGCACACCAACGATGGTCGTTATGCCTGTGAATTCTAATTGTATCAATGTAATTAAATTAAATACTGAATACCTAATGTCTTAATATAACAAGCTCGGAAAATCCACTGCAATGCTCCGAGGTCATTCTCCAAGCATTGAAAAATAAAGTATATATTTTAATGCTTGAGAACCACATTGGAACAGTGAAAAACCTACTAAACTCTACCAAATGTCTCATCTCTGCATCACCCTAAGGTCGACTGCAGTCGACTGACAGAGAATGCCTTTGGCATTAAGTCCGCCTTTGTATAAATTTGTGCATGAAGTATTAAATAAAAAAATAAACTATCTTTGATAATGTGTTATTTTTTTATTATCTGTCCACTTCAGATTGCGCTGCCGATATATGCGATTTACACAAATAATTTCTATAGACAACATTTTAATCACTTCTTAAAGTATTTACTTCTATTACAGTTTTACAGCTTTTGTGTAACAACTCTTTTCTAATATATTTTCAAATATTTGCTCGCTGATAAAATGAAGCGAGTCATTGTAGTACTCAATCGTATTGTAATAAATAAAATAAAATATGTATTCTTGTAGAAAGCAGGCTATAGAAATAAATGCTAAGTCTGGTCTATGAAGATAAATGTAGTTCTTTGCAAATAAACTTTGACATTTTATAAATGAATCAAATGACAATCAAAATAAACGGATAAAATAAAGTGTGTATGTTATTTGATTTATGATTTAGATTTATGTGATGTGAACGGTCTTTCTTAAAGGTTTCTAAATTATTTTTCAAAAACCTTGTAGTTTTACTATACATACTACATATAGTACGTGCCACGGATATCTAAGTGTATGTAGTTAGCTGTGACTTAGAAATATAGCTGAAATTTAGAGGTAGCTCGGTATCTAGAGAAAAATACCTAAACGCTACTTTTGTTTTCAAATAATGCAAACAAAGATAAAATACTGGTTGTTGTCAAACAGATGGAATTACCTCTCTATGGACCTCGAAGCGTGCTCGCCTGCACCCAGGGAGTTGCATTCAGTCCACTTGCCTACGTAGATAGAGTACTCCGCGTCGTTTGTTGTTGGTTCTGCAAAAAAAAAAAAAAATAGCATTATAAATATATTAGTTTAAGGTATTCATTACAGACTGTTAACCGCAGAAATTTTTGTTATCCAATTCTTTTTTTCTCCGACTAAAACTGCGATAGGCAACAATGAATTTTTATAAGTTCTCCCAACTTTAAAAAATATAATTTTAACATTCAGGCTTTCAGGTCGGTTCATTTCTTTTCATTTAATTTATTGGTGTGAACAAAGGAACAACGCCATAAAAATCTAACAAAAGAAGCTCATCAGCAGCTCGGCTTCATATTTTAAAATATTTATTGTTTTTTTAAGACTTACGAATCCCATCAAATTACCACGGCCAGTTTTCTTTATTAAAAGTATTTTCGTTTTGCCTCAATATATTAAACCTTTTTGAATGAGCATTCGTATTCTTGACACAAACGTATTCTAAAACGAGGTCTACATTTTACATAACAAGAACTTTTTTCACGCAACTCAAATAGGGTTCTGGTTCTAAATAAATAAAGTGAAAATGAATTCAAATTACTGTGGGCTAGCAACGTAGTTGGTAAAATCAAGTAGAATTCAAACGTAAATACGTGTCCAGCAAACATAGTTGGTTACAGCAGCACTTCATTTTCAAATTTAGATTCTAGTGAAGCTCGGGCGCGCTTGCCTCAACAAAATTTTGACATAATATTATAGTTATAAAGGAAGGGTCCCGTCTCCATTGTTGAGCCGACTGTCATGAAGGACATAAACGTATTCTGATGATTATTGAAGTTTCTATGAAATTTTATGTGATGATATTGAAGTAAGTACAAAAAGCATTAAAATATAATGCAAAACTTGTTCCTGTGGATCCCTTCAAGTCGGGTGCGTCTCATAACATATAAATTCATTTGCTCTAATTTCATTTTATTATCGTTCATAAGATATAATCAACGTGAGATATACCAACTATTGATATAATGTTTTTAACATCTAACATTTATTTGTTCTAAAATTTATTTATATAACGTTGTTTGATATAACATTTACTTAATCTAAAATCATTAGGTCTAACGTTTAATATGTATATTATTTATTTTATCGAAAATCATTTGGTCTAATGTTTAATACGTATATTGATTGTTTAATCGAAAATCATTAGGTCTAACGTTTAATATAATATATAAAAACATCATAATATGGTTAACACCCCGACTCAGAGTACCCCGACTCGGATAGATTAGGTTAGAAGGCTAAGGCGGGAGCGAAGCGGAGCGGAGCTCCCGCCTTAGCCTTCGTGGTTATTTTTTTATAAACCACCCAGAAGTAGGAGCCCCGCAAAGCGGGGCTCCGTCGACCTAGCCCACCCTCGACCATGCATAGAATATTTTAAGGTTTGGTTAGATGCCATTTGAGTTAGGTTAAAACTGTGACCATTAATTTACAATGTTTTTCGTTAAATGTTTGACGTTTTCATCTCGTTAGACCAAATAAGTTTTATATTTGTGTGTTATACTTACAAAGAAAAAGAATTAGTTATTTTAAAATAATAACAATAGTTTATTATATTAAATGATCGTTATATTATATAAAATTATAGCTTCCGTTGTTATATGTTGAAAATATTAGAGATTTAGTTGTTATATCATTTGTTATTTACTCTTTTTGAGTGGTATGTCAAACGATTTTATATTAAATGTATGTTATGCTTATAAAAATTAGTTATTTTAAAATTATATCAATCGTTTATTATATTAAATGATCGTTATATTCAAAAAATATATAGATTCCGTTGTTATATGTTGTAAATATTAGAGATTTTGTTGTTATATGATCTATTACTTACCCCTTCAAGTCCATCTATAGAAAACATAAAAGGTTATTGATACAAAACTTAAATAATTAATAAATTTGCGTAGGTATAATTATATTGGCGTGAAAACATTAGGGACTATGTAATAATAATGAACACGTGAGTTCTTCACGTGTGTAATACTTGGTCTTTTGTGGTTCATTTGTGACCCACTTTCGAGATTGCAGATTATAGGGTTAAAGAAAGGTAAGGTAAGGTAAAATGTACGAGCAGCTGGTGAACAACACCGCCGAGAATAGACACACCTTGCACCAACAACTACGGTAATTTCGTTCACACAGAAATTTAACACTGAATTTATGAAGTGTATGTTAAGTTAGAAATTTTCAAATTTAGCTTTCAACGGCGTGTTTATATGGGATATGAAACGTTAGCACCTCGTATTTTCTAGTTATAACTCTCAGGACGAAGAATTTTTAGCTTATTTTCCGGGTATCTTTTAGAAAAATGGACAATCCACTTCAGTAAATTGTTGGTGTTTTCTAAAATTCTTTTCAGGTAATTAATGAGAGTAAGGGGTTTTTATAATCTGTTGACTTTAGCTATAGGCTTGTCTCGTATCAATGGTCTTTTCAAAAATAGACGTTTTTGTAATTTACATTTTGTAAAAAAAAAAAAACGCTTGGCGTGAGAGACTTATCAAGATTTGGGGGCCCCCTAGGATCCGCCCTCTCCGCGCCCCCTATAGTCCGCTAGAGCGTGAGTTATGTAGGTGGTAGAGCCATATCTGAAGCCGGCTTGATCGGGGTAGTACCACCCTCTCACAGTATATCGGCGTGAAATAACAGTATTCGTACTGTTGCGTTTCGAACGGTCAGGGAAGATAACCGGATGGATAAATACCTTCCATAATCTCCCCTACCTTTGTATAATCCCGCAAAGGGTAGGCTACATGCAAGTGATACCCATTACAAAGAATAATGACTATTCCTATGGTACATGATGTCTTTCTTTCTTTACCATATGGTTGATGGACAACCTGATGTCAAGTTTAAACCGCTTGACATGGCTTAACACACCGTTAAAAATCTTTTAGATGTGTTGGCTTCCTTACGATGTTTTCTCTAACCGTTTTAGCTTAGATAAGTTTTGTGTTGCAAGCGTATAGGTTATGGTAAAAGTTTATCATTAGGCAGGCTGCAAGCTGTTTACCACCTTATAAAAATACGTGATAGTTTTAATTTGACAAGACAACCAAATATGAAGAAGAGGAGGAAGATTAATTATTCTTAAAAAAAAAATGTTATTCCTTCATCCGCGAGCGTCTGTTATTCGCCAAGATCGTGCAACTGACACCACACACGTTTTATCGCTTAATTTCTATACGTGATGTCGTAAACGTGACGAAATAGCTCTGTACATAATACAGGCAGTACATTAATCACCGTACCGTAGCTTGCTTTATAATACAGGAGTCTAAGCGAACGCTATTATAACCACGCGGTAAGCGACGGCAAAATAGACGCGTACAATTTTGATGGCCGTCAGTTTAACTTTTACATTATTCATTTATTTTCTGTAAGCTAAGACTCTGAGATGTTTTTAAGCTAAGTTATATGGATGACTTATTAATTATTTAGGCTGTCTTATCGTTTCAGTTTTGAGTATTAATTTCTATTTTTGGGTTGAAAATCGAGTTACCTATTTTTGTCTTATCTTTTTCAAGAACACAGAAAATGTTAATGGAAACGTTTTCTTACTTATCTTTTTATAAGGTGTTATCAGTCTTGTGTCTGACACTTAGTTTACTGAAGTATTAAAAAGCAATTTCAAGCTAGACTCTATTTGATTAAACCTTTTAATTCTATTTGCTTTCGTGTGAAGATTGTTAAAATTATTTCCATCTTATGACGAGTAAAAGAAATATTAAGCTTCTTTGGTTGCTATTGGTACTTATGATTTATTTAGTACCGTTTGACTGCCTCGTTGGTCTATAGTGGTAGCAAGCGCAACTGCTGAGCAAGACGTCGGGTTCGATCGTTCGAGCAAAGTGTTATTGGGTTTTTCCATTAGAAAATTCTCAGTAGCAACCCGGGGTCTGAAATTGTGCCTGGTTAATGGCAATAGGCTGGCCCCCTATTACATGGGGCTTATACTATACATAGTCGGCAAAACGTGGATGTACTGCAAACACCTCTGCCTACCCCCTCTGGGGAATACTGGCTTGAGTCAAATCACTAAAATGTTATAAGTATGTGTATAAAATTGATAACTCATTCAAGTTTGCTGCATAAAAAACTAGTTGGGGTTTTAATTAAAATTTATAGCAGAAGACAACGGACTAAAGTTAAACTTACTCGTATTATAATTATTGCAGAGGGTGAAAAACCCTGCTTAAAAATTCAGCTTAAACCTGAACAGACAGTAGATTTACTGTAAACGACGATAAAGAAGGTTCATACAGCAGAACTTCTTCTTCTTCTTATCGTAGAGTTGATGAACAACCTGGTGTCAGAGTTTAAACCACCTGTAGGCCTCTGACATGGCTTTACACGCCGTTGAAAATCTCTCAGGCGTGCTGGTTTCCTCACGATGTTTTCCTTTAGATTTTAGCTAGTGATAATTAATTTCTAATACACACATAAATTCTAATAGTCAATGGTGCGTGCGGGGTTCGAAACTACGAACTCGAACTACCTTTGACTTGGCAGTCCAACAGTTTTACCACTAGGCTATCACTGCTTATCGGGCTATCCCTGCTTATCAGGCTTGGCAGAGCTGTGTGTGAACACTAAAGTGTGTAGGTGAACATTAAAATGTTCGAAATTTTTGTAGAAAAAATGTCGATTGTTCGAAATGTCGTGGTATTTTACCACTATCTATCCAAATCTATCCAAGTATTTTCACTACATAGTATAAAACAAAGTCGTTTCCCGCGTCTGTCTGTCCCTATGTATGCTTAGATCTTTAAAACTACGCAACGGATTTTGATGCGGTTTTTTTTTAATAGATAGAGTGATTCAAGAGGAAGGTTTATATGTATAATACATGCATATTAGCGTAACCGTGCGAAGCCGGGGCGGGTCGCTAGTTAACTAAAAAAAACTTTAGGACTTACTGTATCACCGTCATACTGTGACTATTATTAATATACCATTAAGGACTGGAATTTCTGTGCCTTCCTGTATACTGGTAAGGGGAGAGCTAGTAGCGGCAGTTTTCACTCTGATTAATTAAGTGTACGATATCGAATTAGCCTCGGGAAGAGCGATTTGTTTGCACTCTAACCTATAATGAAAGCGCTTAAGCACTTGAGTTCGTATCGTTGCAGATAGTTGTGTCGCATTTTGTAGAAGAAGAATATGAATTAGTTTTGTATCTGAATCGTCTACCGCGTTTTCAAACTTGTTGTTGGATACTATTTGATTTTCTTTTTCTTCTAGAAACGATCCGTTACTCTATTGCTGTGGAAATAAAGGATAAACCAACAGACACACTGTCGCATTTACAGTATAAACATAATTAGAAAAAACGCTGTCTTGCAGACATTATACCATAAATCGTCTATAATAGACGTAAAGGCCTTATATATAATTAGAAAAATAGCTTATAATTAAAACTATTTTTTATTTTTCTTCAACAAATAATATCTTAAGATTATCTTAGAATGTTTATTGACCCGTATATATTAATATTTATTTATGAGAGATATACATTTATTTACATAAGACCCCACGATTGTATCTACTTATGTTTGACAAACAAATGTTTTGATTTGAGACCGATACCTAAACTAGGCTAGGAAACACAGGTACATATTAAGTAAAACAATGTACAAACAAAGTTTTGTTTCCTATGTATCCCTACTTCTGTAATGTTATTTGTGTGTACTGTGGGAAGCCTATACGACCTTCATGAAGAGCTACGATCCTGCTTGCGCTAAGACATAGTGCAATGAGCAGCTCCATTTCTTCTTTATTATTCAAGTGACCGAGACGTCATCTTTTTTAAATAAAAAATGTGTGTTCTGTTGTGAAATTGTATAATAATAAATATAGTCCAGTCTACAATCAGCTCGCAGATGAATCACTAGTTTTATTTAACCTAGGAAAGTCTTAATGTAACTACTCCTGGATCAGTATAGCCATAGAGTGACAACAGTACATAAACTATTAAATAAATAAAATACAAAGTACTTACATAGCTTTAAATTTGACCTATGTCAGTTTAACTTAACTCTTACAAACTTTTCCTTTATGACCTTCCTCCAAGACCTCATCTATCAGCATGTTTATTTTCCGCTTCCATTTTGCTAAATTTAACGCATCGTTCAACAATAAATTGTTTAATCACTTTACTTGAGCCTACGTTATCAAAGCCTTTAGTGGCAAGAACAGGGCGTTGTCTTCACCTTGACTACGTTTACGGATAATTTTCATCGCAGTTGCTTTGCCGCTATAATTATATTAAAAGGACCTTTATCCCCGTGCCGTGCCGTTTGATTTCCGGCCTATGAATATAACCGCCTTTACTCGTCCCACGGGTGTCGTAAGAAGCAACAAAGGGAAAGATCCGGAGGGTGGGCAGCAGCATCTTTCTGTGTAACAGCAATCATGATCTACTACTGCCAACGCAAGATCGACAACCCGCTTGTCCAGCGTGGCGATTACGGGTAAATACCTCCAATGAGCGCACAAAAGTGGCGCGCATTGGGAGAGTGCCTATGTTCAGCATTGGACTAATATAGGCTGATGATGAACCTTTTTCAAAGTACAAAAATTTCACAAAAGGTGTAGATACGATTCAATGTGCAATATCATCAGAAAAACTCAGTGACACCGCAGTTATATTCCATGATTAAAATCATTTTACTGACCTACTTTTTCGCAATATTTATATTCAGCGGCCCGAGGGGCGATATCATCTATTTATGCAGCCTTGTTATCTTTATAGTTCTAACATTGACACAAGAGAGCCTGTGTTGCCAGAAGCTTGTTATTTTTTATTTTTACTTCGCCATTTTCGATTGGGGTAACTTTGTTTATTGCTGGCAACCTATCCCATAAAATAACAGTAGTTTTCTTGTTAATAAATCAGTTGATTTTTGACTTGACTTTCAGTTGGCTTTGAAAAAGTCACATGCCAGGTTCGAACTCACACCCACGCGCTTTAACTTTTAAATCGCTTGTTTAAATAATTTACTTAACGTTATTATAACTTTACTTATTCAATTTGTTGAAAACTTTTTTTGTTGAGTAACTTTTAAGTTAGGAGTGTAAGAAATTAAATCATTCTTAACTTAGCGAACTGATTGTAATAATCTATTGTCAGTGGGGCTATTCACTTCTTGTTTAATTGAAATAATCTTCAAAATTTACGTTAATAAGTCTAACTTTGAGAATTGGTTTTAGTTTAGAATTTAGTGTGCCTTTAATAAATTCTTAATGTCACGAGACAGAAAAGTTTGGAATGAGTTAAAGGAGGCCTATAGTACCTACTAGTATAGTATAGTATACAGTGTACTGTTCTCTACTGGTAGGTACTATAGGCCTGTACTGGTGAGCAAGTAGTCTACTGTATTGTACTACAGTAGACTACTGCTAACAGTTAATAAAAATCAATTAAATTTACTTATAAGTAAAAAAAAATAAAGTGTTTGTTTTAAAATATTGTATAGTTATTACTGTAATTAATTTTTCTTTGTCTTTTATTGTAGGTATCTTGAAAAATAGACTTAAGTAATATTTAATGAAATGGGACTGATAAAGAAAATTTAATGATAAAAAATATACCAATAAATAAAAAGAGAAACGAATCGTAGCAAGTGGTACTCGTAGCAATGTAAGAATCGTAGCTCTCGTAGCACTCGTAGCGCCGTAGCAACTGTTCGATGACTTATACCTGTGGATAGACGACGATTTTATTTGTAGCATTTCAGTTTCGAAAGTTTTTGTTCTTTAGAAAGTACGTTCCAACGTACGTCTACTCAGTGTGATAGTTAAAGGTGTTAGAGGCCTTATATAAAATAAAAGGAGATGATGAGATGTTTTTATGTGTTGCTCGTTGCGCTGTAGGTCCGAAGTGGTTGTCACAATCGTTGTTGGTTGATGTTGTTGGTTTACGTCCATATTTAGTTAAGTAGTGGCTCTGGCTTTTATGTGGAGGTGTTTAAGCAGAATTAGACTGGGCTAATTGGACTATCAGAATCGGAATTTCGGTCACAGAGGCCAACTAACTACACAGGAGAAATTGCAGTGCTCAAGTGTGTGCACAAACACAGGTGCATTCTCTATTTCCTCTCTCTCATAGTTTGATAGGACAGCAATTAGACACCACTGGAGAGAGATCAGGCGCAGGACCGCCGGCTTTCATTTCTTCGAGGCACGGTGCAATATTTTATTAAATTATAAAGCGTCATATGAAAAGTCGATGCGCACCTTCGGTTCGAATTTGAGATCTCTGACTTGCCATTTAACGGTCATATCAGGACACTACTACTACTACATGCCATAGATAGAACGCAAGTATGATCCATACTTACTTATTAATTAAGTTAACATACAAAACAAAGATCTTTAATCCGGTAAGGTTTGCCAACAGTGAGACAGTAAAAACTCATTTATTATTACTTGATGACTTATCTCATCAACCAATGTGACAAGTTAATTGAAAAAAAATTAGCGATATCTAATTTACGGGAAGGACCGTAATTCAGAAACAAATTATTATAAAAGTGTTTGGTTCCGAAGGAAATTAAGGAGTAAACTCATTTGTCAAGTTCCGTTCAGGTTTCATCAAATTAATGCGAGCGTCGTCGATAAAGTAATTTATTACAAGTGCTTGTTGATTGAAAACAGTCATTTTCCAAATACATTTGATTAAGTTTGTTGTATTTAATTGGAAATTTAATTAAAACGAGGACGAGGATTTCACTATGTAATTATTTTGGGAAGCAATTATGAAGTTTACGTGTAGGTACGGCTACCATAGTTGTATATTTAGTAACTTTGTTTATGTTACGTAATATTTGATGTAGTACCCTAACAGAATTAAATCATAGTCTATTTAATATGTTAGAAAATAAGCCCTCATGTTTACAATGAAGATAACGCAGAGGACGGTACTGAAGGTAAATCTATTAGGTTATTTCCATTATTTTATTAATTTTGGTGTATTGTCATTAGAACTAAGAGTATATGCAAAATTTCATCTTAATCGGTTGAGGATAACTGCAAGATTTGACTCAACATCATACATTGCCAGTTAAGTAAGTAAAAATTATCAACATCTTTATTTATTTAACCAGCATACCTGAGAGATTTTTCAACTGTGTACAAAGCCCTGTCAGAAGCCTACGGGCGGTTTACAATAGAAGAAGACACCAGAGTAATCTTAAAGACAGCTTCACTGATAGTCTTCCCTAGTTAGGTCTTATTTATAATTACGTAGTTATAATATGGATCTTATAATCCAGTGTTTCGTAACTGGGACCAGCATCGGACGCCATTTGCATACGAATACTGCGTTCAATCCTGCCCGGCTAATGTTATTTCTACGAGATGGGACAACATATTCCGGCCGTATGTGAGAGCATTTCCGTGTACCGTGTCTGAATATAATTTTATGGATGGCTTGTGGTTAGTCATTTGATTCTAGAGGCGTAGGACTTGGTTTGAACATTTTTCAACCGCAATTGCTTTTGGTTATAATTTGGCAAATAATTTTGAGCAGTGATAGACTTGGCTATCCGGTTGGACTGCCAAGCCAAAAACTCTGACTCGGTTTCATATGCATTTTAAAAATAAATTATCACTTGCTAAAATGGTGAAAGAAAACATCGTGAGAAACAAAACACACTTATGGGATTTTTCAACGATGCGTAAAGGACGGTATTTGACGGATTTTTTAAATCAATTTTGAAATCACACAAAAATAGGTTTGGTTACATTGCTTACTCAGATCATAAAGAAAAAGGGTCCATTTATGTTTGCTGAAGAACTTCGGGCATTATGATTCTCAAACACGAACCGGACATCAACAAAATCTTAACGGCCAGAAACCCTTGAATTAGGATAAGTATGATGTAGAAGAAGTGGTTTGAAATTGGCTATCTGTCACGTATTTGTATCGTAAACATTCTATACAAGCATTCGATTTAAAACGTGAATATTTCTAAATTGATAAGGCGTAAAATGAAAATATATGTAATAAAAAGTATGTAAAAGTAATGAAACTAAACCGACTTTAAAATAAAGTGAAAGTTGAGTATTTCTAAATATATGTTATTTAAGTTGTACTTTGGTCCGGTTATTCAATGTTATAAAAATGTTGATCTTCTCTATAGTTCTCATGATGTAGTAGGGTACAACAACAGTCAGGTCGTCTGATTATCTACAATATGGTTGAGTAAGGCGAGAGCAGATGCATGCATCATACCCGTGAACGGGTGCCGTCTGACTGGGGACTGGTCAGCTCATAGCTTTTATAGTCATTTTATAATAAGTATAAATAGTTATATTTAGAAGTACCTATGTTTAATCAACCATAACAATGTTACCAAAAATATTGTAAGCCATCTGTTTAAAAGAGCAACCATGGAGTTTCTTGCCAGATTCTTCTCCAAGAGGTGTATGTAGGCTGCCCTTAAAACTGACAACTAGAGTCACTCTTATCTATTAAAATATTAAAATTATGACTATTCATAAGTGCCTAAAATGGTCTACATGAATAAAAATATTTTTATTTTTTTTTGAGTCATAATGTAGAAAATTGTTTATAACCGACTTAAAAAAGGAGGCTATAAGTTAAGAATGATTTTTATCGAAGTTGACGGTAGTAGTAGAATCTCATACAATGCATAGGAGTAAAAGTTATAGATATGAATTTTGGGTTCTTTATGACAACATTTATAGTTCTACCGTTGAATGTGGCATTGATATTATTATAAAATATTTGACATACACGCTATTACTCGAATGTTTTTCCGTCCTAGATAGCTATGACACGAAAACATGTTTTATAATAGAATCCTTCAAGTAAAAGACTCTCAACAAGGACTAGTGAGTGGAAGTGGGGCTAGGTAAAACTAAACATGTTTGCCTTGCTATATTTCTATCTTTGTTATTTTATATCTTTTTATTATAGGTTTCAGGTTTAGAAATATGATGACATTTGGTCGATACAATAGAATCTTCTTCAATCTTACAATACAATCTTACAATTAAAAATTCTTACAACTAAAAAATTACAATACAATACAATAGAATCTTCTTCAATCTTACAATACAACCTTATAACAAGTTAGAAGAGAAGAAGAAGAAGTTAGAAGTTAGTAGAGATGCCGCATATTAGAATATTGATTTGCATTGTAAATTATTACTTAGCTTTAGTATCTATCTAAATTTTATTGATCTGGATCATATTGTTGTAGAAGGCGAAGCTCTAATATAAAAAAAAAAACACTGCGAACTGATAAAACCTTGAAAATTAATAAGTTAACTGCAACGTTTATCCTACATATTGTCTCCCATAACACAGGATATTCCTAGCACAAAGACCATAAAATTAACTTACCTTATCTTATCATTAATACATTCTTACCTTTTCACATATTTAAAATTATCTTTGTCGTAACTATATGTAGGTATACAACTCTGTACTCTGATAATGTTAATTTATTATTAATTATAGTCTGATTGCGTTACTAATGACCTTAAGTCGTGGCAACGGTAAAGAAAAAAATCGTAGTGTTAAAAAAAAGGATTAAAAAAAAAACAAACATTTCAACATTAAATCCAGCCACTGCCGTGATACAAAAAGCATTTCCAGTTCCCAGTTAATGACCGGTTTGGCTCGTTATCAAATTTTTCCCAACAGACACGGTTAATGTAGCAGAAATATGATTAAAACTGTCACGTTCGTTAAAAGCTGGCCTGATATATCGATCATAACAAGCCACTGTATTCCGACACGTACACCGCATTTGCATAATACATACATTGGTACATGAACAAGTAATTTATGTAAAATCGCCTCGTTGCAATTTACATGTAACGCTTTGTAGAGACTGGTGTATGTAGGGACGTATGTATGTCAATCTTTATTACAATCCGCTCTATTACCATAAAGTGTCGAGGTATTGACGGAAATGACGGCTGATACAAATCAGCAAAATCTGTTTACAAATTACATTTAGGAATATACGCTGCAAAGGTGCTGCTTATTTGAATGAAAAATCTCTTCCAGCAGACCCACGAGAGGAGACATTGATTTTATATAGTAGCCACAGTGTTTAAACACTATACACATATACATAATAATATTTTATCTGATAGATGTCTCCTTGAAGCTCAAATAAAGCAAAATTATCAACATAAAAACTTTTATATTACGAAGAAGACGCTACGAGCTATTATAGTTAATGATGTGAGAGGTGAATCGATTAGTACATTCATAAGATCTAAAAGTTTCTCCTATTTCTAGTTTTTTACGTAATCGCAAAGTGCCAAACACTGTTGGAAACTTTGAGATTCGACCGATAAATAATTCAAAAAGGTTATCCTACTTTCTGTTTTCTGATAAAATTAAACACGAATTTTGTTTTTATTTGATAAGCTATATTTGACAAAAAAAAAAAATTAAATACAAACCTTGTAAAAGTAAAATAAATCCCTTTCAAATAGAACAGTACACAGTGGGATTATCTACTTTGGGTAAATCCTATCGGAAAATATTGAACATAAGAATTAAAACAACCGTAACATCAAAAGATCAAACCAATTGAAAAACGAACCTTGTAAAGCCGTTGGGTAAAATTTATAATGCCATGATGTCCTTCTGACTGATTTCGGTCTCATAGTGCACAAGTGTGTGTATAAACACGAGCGCACTCTCTATTCCCTCACTCACATAGTCTAATGGGACGACAATCCGATAGGACCGGAGAGAGATTAGGCGCAGAGCCAACTGCTTTACGTGCTTTCCGAGGCACGGAGTAAGTGATAATTAATTTAAGATACGCACATCATCATCATCTGGCTAGCCTTTTCTCAACTATGTTGGGGTCGGCTTCCAGTCTTACCGGATGCAGCTGAATACCATGTTTTATATGGAGCGACTGCCTATCAGACCTCCACAACCCGGATACTGGGTTACACGATACCCCTTGGTACGCACATAACGCGTGCGCGCCTTGGGTACGAACCAGAGACCTTTGACTTGCTAGTCAACGGTCATCACTAGGCTATCACAACTCATAATAGGTACTATAATGTGGACAGAAAGGATAGGTAGGGAATAATGCTATAACGTGGACATAAAGGGTACGTGGATAAAGGGATAGGTCGATCAACCTTAGTTCATTGAACCGATTGAACATTAAGACAAATGAAGCCCTAATGAGGCACAAACTGGGATTATTAAGGTACAACTGGTGTTGCTGGGGTACATTAGAACCCCGCAAAGCTTCGAGGCTTAACATGCTTTAGGGTATCGTTAATACCGTTAAATTATGGGGCTTAGATTCTGTTCGTATTGTTTCATTTGAAATTGTGTTAACGTTTAATGTAACTAAGTGAGACACAAATGATGACACAAATGACATTAATATTTATGCACGAATAGTCTTTTTTAATCGTTTGAATGACTTTTTTGCTGTCGACGGCGTTTTGCTATTCAGTACAACCATTAAAGTCGATGTGTGAAAACTATTACCTCGTTGTAGTTTTAGTTCCTACATAGCAAATCAAAATCAACAACAGTAAGGATAGGTACCGTAGTTCAACATGAAATATGCATTAAGACGCGGATACTCGCTAATCGGCTATCGCTTAAAGTTGATTGAAGATATAAAATCAACGAATATAGTTATGAAAAATCGAAACAAACCAATTAGAACAACATCGAAACAAGACAATGAAAACAAGTTTCGATCAAGCTAGAATATTTTGCTGAAAGATTGTAATGTCTTTCAATTAGTTTAGTTCAATTTTTCCAGTGATTTATATCTTCAATCAACTTCAATGTGCGAGCGAGATTACCTAGATTAGCGCGAAGAGGCGCCTAATGTTAAAACAGAAAATTATCCGGAAAATTGGAGAAGCTCGGGAGCGAAGCCGCGAAATAAATCTAATAGATAGTAAAATATATCTTGAAAATATCAAACATGCTATATCAATTAAAAAGTCATCCGAAAATATTCTTATCAAAACCAACTTGAATTAAATCCCTCTGGAGTTTTCCTCGCATTGAAAATGCAGCAACGTGCCTTTGATAAAGGGGAAAGGCTGCGTGGAATATGGAGAACGGTTTGATCGTTCCGAGCGATTGGGAGCGGCCGCAGAGTGACCGACGCTAATGCAATTGTCGGCTTCACACCTGCTCAGCATTTAGTTACCATGTTCGGGTAATTTTCCATTGAATTTGATGAAATAACAACCTCCACTATATTATCTGTGGCAAGTAATGTCATAAAAAAAGATTTTATAATACTCTGTGGTTGGTATGTCCTTGGCAATGGGCCTTATGATGTGAATGTGTTGGTCTTACTGGATTGTAATTAATTGTAATGAAGAAATAATAAATGGTGATTAAGATAAGATCATCATGGCCTCTCCTCATACAGAGAAGGATTAAGCTAATCACCACGCTAACTCACTGCAGGTTGCCGATTTCAGACTATTAAATCCAGGTTTCCTAATGATGTTTTCTTTTACCCTTAGTCTTAGTGGTGTCTTAGTAATCTAAGACACCACTGACTAATTATAATTAATTATAATTATTATAATTATATTAATATTTATAGCATTAAGTATGTATTACATCTTGTTATTGCTTTCATTCTTATACATATATTTAAAACATAAATTTTATTCTCCTTAAACCTTACATATTTCTAAGGTTCAGTTTCACCACAAAAGTTCGCGAAGCATCTTTAAGATTTCTCGCGAGAGAATGCTTACTAGAGCGAAAACTTTTCCAATTTAGGTTGGGCTAGTACCCCCAATTGCGAGGTCACTGACCTTTGAAAGAGGATTTATTCCCGAAGAACTGTCGTCGGGTAGGTAAAATTTATTTATCTGTCAGATAAAGATCAATGTCTGAACCAACGTTGGTCGGAGCGACTGGAGATTAGATAAAGGATTTTCAATTCAGCTTTGATGTCGAAATTAAGATATTTTTAGGGTTTCGTGCTTATATACTACTTATATAGGGTGTAAAGGGACCTTTTACTAAGCCCATGTCGTCCATCCTTCCGGCTGACTGTCTTCTATCACACGATATCACCATATAGAGAAAGAAAGAAAGAAAAACCATTTATTCCCTTTTGGGCAGAAACACAAAAACCAAAAACAAAAACATTGACAATAATTAAAAAAAAAACAAATTGAAAAATTAAAATGAAAACAATATCATTATGTGTATTAGCTAAAAGATTTTTTTGAGAATAGGTATAATATAAACAAATAATAAAAGACGCTATTTAAAGGAGTCTCTTATGTAGTTCATATCACGCCGTTTCCCATGGTGATGGACAGAAACTTCAGAACGCCTTACATAATCCTCAGCATCTTTTACATTCATACACATGATAATACATATGCGCGGGCCGGTTGCGACTACGAATCTAACCTATTTTTATTTTATACATCGGCGTACGTTTTTTTTTTTCAATATTAAATATTGAACTGATTGATTTTGAGGTTGAAAACAAATGAGTTCGATAAAAAAAATCGAGGACTGACAATGTTTTCATTGAAAGATACACTTCGACAGAAAAAAAACAATAACGATTGCATTTCTTGAACTTGAAAACAAAACACTACCATTGTACCCAATATTGGGGCCAACATTATTCACGTAGGTAATGGGTCATTAACTCTGATGGCTGTTATATAAAACTGGGGCTCCCACTGCACGGTACCTGGTAAAAAATCACCGAACTACGCAGTACGCACCAGATTTATTCACCTTTGCCATTTCAGTTTTCAACGTTACGTAAAAAGAAAAATTGAATGTATTCAATAATAATCAGTTTATACTATCTAGTTTGCATTCTTCTAACTACTGTATGTTTAAATAACGAATGTGTCAAAAAACAGAACACATAACTGTGCATTTTTGTGACAAAAAAAGGAATCAAATCAGTCGATAAATATAAAAAACAAACTCGCGTTCGTTTTTCGCTATGCCAGTTATTTTTGATCAATTTAATTATCATGGGATGCCGACGTGATGAATAAATACCGGACAGTGTTATTGAATAACTAAATAATAAATCAAATTACGTATATTGTATTTCGACGGCCGCGGCGGGCGGCGCTTGTGAGCGATCGGATTTTAAATTGCACACATAATCTGCGCACTTTTCATAAAAGGAATACTATGTTCTTTTATCGATTGCCTATCCAGGGACGAACGTACCTAATCTATGGTTCTAAATTTGCTATTAACAACTTCAATTGAATAACAAATTCCTTTTTGCCGTGTTTTGCCGCCAACGATTCGTCATGATTTATTCATTTGTCCATAAATTCAGCCATAAGCCGGACATATTTATTTTGTATGAAATATCGGTTTTACCCTTGGCCGGTAATGTGATATTTTCCCCATTGTTATCCTCCTATTCGGACTTGACCCTTGATATTTTGGACGTAAGTTTAGGGTATTTTGGCTCTCGCAACGTTTTATAGCAGCACTTCGATATAACGATACGTGTAGTCTTTTCGTGGAATTTTCCCTCGATTGTATATGTATAGGCAAGGCGGTCTTAGCTATAAACCTTTTGAATTATATTAATCTCTATTTTTTCCGTAAATGTACATGAAAGAGGAGGAAAGTGAACAGCGAAGGAGATTGCTTTTTAATTTATTTATGGTACCGAGTTTAGAAAAAAGTTGTTACGTTAAGTTGGTAAACGGATATTCAGGATATTACGACGTGAATTAAAATAAATGTTTAACTTTAAACTTGGTATAAGAAGCGCTTTATTAATTTAAAGCATTTGAAAAAAAATCTCAGTTATAGAGAATAGTTTTATTAGTTATTTAACTGGTCACGAACCGAAAATAAGCTCCGGCCATGAATTCTTGAATGGGAAACGCTCAACTCAACAACACTATAAAATGCATTTTTCAATTTAGCTTTGTAACATTTTGTAGAACCAGCACTAAAATACTGAAGAATGTTTAAAATATTCTGGACCATTACTATTCTGGATATATTATTATTATTATATTGATTGGTGGATACTGGCTTAAGAGAGTGAAATATGGAATCTAAAATCCGAAATGCAAGCGAACAAAGTCGCGGGCGAAGCGCCAGTTTATTATACTGGAAAAATAAAACTCCTAAACATCGTATTGGGGTAGATGACAATGGCTGCCAATCAACATCATCCATGCTTCTATTGTACAGTTGTATATTGTTATGAAGATAATGTCCTACTGACCGAATTTCGGCTACAGCGGCCAGTCTCAACGGAGATTAGCTAACTACGCAGGAGATATTATAGTGCACAAGTGTGTGCGTAAACACAGATGCACTCTCTATTCCCTCACTCTCAAAGTCAGATGGAACGGCAATTCGACACGACCGGATGAGAGATTAGGCGCAAGGCCAACAGCTTTTTACGTGCTTTCCGAGGCACGGAGCTACTGATTATTAATTTATAATACGCACATGACTTACTAAAAGTTAGAGGTGCGCGCATTGAGTTTGAACCTGAGACCTCTGACTTGCACGTCAACGGTCATACCACTAGGCTATCACGACTAAATGTTGTTAAGAACACATATAGGTGTCAGTAAAATTGAACCTTAACATATCTGTAATAAATGTCATACCGCACGCATGCTTGTCAACTACTCAGAAAAAATACTGAAAGAATAACAGGGTCTCAAATGTGATAGATCGGATGATATTTTAATGTAGTAGTGGAAAATATCAAAGGCTCTATTCCATCTTTGGCACAAAATATGAAGCCTTAACGTCTATCAAACGTTCTATTACAGGAGTAAGCCGCTTACTTGTACACCAACAATGAAAGCCTCCCACTAAAGTTTCAAACATAATTTTATATCCTACCACTCTCGTATTAGAGTCGGAAATATTCTGACAATGAGATGTTATGGTCGATATTTTTTCAATTGTGCTAAGTGAATGGGCCCACACAATATCCTTGGCTTTCTGCAAAGCTTTGAGATACACGTGTCAGTCACCATTTTGGGTGCCATTATTGATTTACTCACAAAATGATGTCAGCTTTTATGGCGCTGTTAAGCAAAATTGCAATATGTAGGAAGTTAAGTTTACTGTAATCACTTAATCAAGTGTCTAAGTGTTGTTAATAAGTGTGTCATGAACTATTTATATTGTGAGTTCGTATCATAATTTTGTTTTCAGAATTTTCAGTAGTGAACGCGCCAATTATTCTAGTTTTTTTTTTTGTAAATAGATAATCTCATTAATGGCACCATATTAGTTGAAACCTGTTGATACCGTTCAAGAACTGTCACTCCACACGCAAAAAAAATCCTCCATGTTATCCTATTTTGAGAGAAAACTACTTCGGAAAGGGACTGATTGTATTTTTTTCAAATGTCAATATAATTTTTAAACGTTTTTTATGGTGATAATATTTTTTAATAGTTGACAATTACCCCCTAACAAAGACCAGTTTTATTTTTAACATATTTTTTCTTCAGTACCTTTATCACCAAGCAACGAAACATTATTAAAAAACTCATCTAAATATAAATAGACGTCGTGAAGTTTTCCTATGTGGAAAATACAGTGTGAATCTGTCGCCATAGAGATTACTGCTATAAATCAGAGCGAGTGAGCACTCATGCATACATCAGCAGTCTTGGGAATCGTGACTTGTATGGTAATGGGAAGACTTATTACGAATGAAACTATTTTTCTTTGTGGTTAGGAGACCGAAAATTGTAAATGTACCGATTGAGGGAAATATTTTGTCGGATTCTCCGATTCGTATGAAAAAGTTGTGAGGTTGCCAGTGGGTCGTACCACTAGGTTATCACTGCTTACCGTAACAATCTGATGATTACATATTCAAGGTTTTTCGTTCAAAGTAAAATAGATGAATGAATGTATGTAATGTATAGGTAGGTTCTATGTTTACTATTTACAAGATTACTATTTTAAATCAGATTATAGTAATGTAATGAAATCAAGCAACTCTTTCAATGCTTATAATACGCTTAATAAGATAGCTTATCTTTGTTTGTATAACTTTTAAATGGTACTAATTATGCAATTTTAGCATCTTCAAATTAAGAATGAATAAGCATCAAGTGCTTATGTTACTTCATAGACCACAATACTGGCCTCCCATCAGGTTGACATATAAAAAAAAATATATATTTTGAGGATGATGGATTAGATACTATCCTCTCTTCTTTATTCATTTCACATATGTTTTACCTTATACTTTTATCATTCAGTAGGATCGTTTGAATAATGTAAAGAGATAGAAATATATATACCGAGACAAAGGTCCGTGCCTTTGTTATGCACGCCTCTTTCTGATCAATGCGATATGCTATCGTTATGTGAACATCACAACAAAGAGCTTTATTTGTTATAGGAATAGAGGTAGGTAAATATGAGATTAGGTTTATTTATAAAAACGGCGTATTGAGGATTATAGATGTTGGTAGAGTTCTATCTAAGGATATAAAGGTTACTACGTAGGTAATTCTGTTATCAACAAATATTGGCTAAATATTATATGATGAAAAATGAAGATTGTCTTGTTTTTGTCATTAAAAATAATCATATACACATGAATTTTCTCCCATCACGTGGGTATAGTTACATAGATTAAGGAAAAAAATTCGCATCCCTTTTTCAAAATCACCCAGACCGGAACATGGAACTCGACACCAAGTGCGCAAGGCGAATTGCTATATATGACATTATTGTTATTTATTTTGTATAAAACTCTCTCTCAACATTTTGGGAAAATACTGGCGTTTTAAGTTAAGTTTATCGATTTTTGTCATCATAAATGTTAAAATATCTAATTGATTCTGAAAGTTAAAATGATTTTTCTATAACTAAGTTGCTTCTGAAATTTATGAATCTATTTATAAATTTTAAAGATTTTAAAGCTTGTCATCTGAAAATTAATTCAGAACTCCTCGCTCAGTTGAACAAATTCCGAACACGTAGATGCTTCAGGAAATGATAAGTAGATCCACCTGACGCTCAGAGACATCTATAGACTAAATATATAGCTTAATTATTTCGTGCCTCGCTTTCCTGAGTACTGGCGTTTTCTTTCCGTATACTTTCTACGTTATATTTCCGCTGCGACTTTTTTGCACTTATTGCTTACTTTTTTCATGAATGCCTTAATGATTAACTGTATTGTAGGTACGATGGTTATATCCGTGGCTACCTGCCACCTGGTTGCCAAGTACTTATAGAACAAAGAGTTCTTCTGTCAAAAATATAACCTAAACATCAGGTATCAGGAATGATTTATTGTAATTTTCTAACAAGAAAAACTCATTTTACGCTTGGAATTTCGATGTGACTGATTGCTAGACTAGGATGAAATAGAAGCGTCCCTGGCTAAATCTTTAAAACAAGTTTCGGAAAAAGCTTACGTAAGCGTAAACGTCGATATTTTAGGTCAAGGGGACTGGTGCATAGCTCAGAGGAAACAGCTAGATTAAAATTAGGTGTGTGCCATGACATGACAATGACAGCGGTTTTCATTCTCGGTTTAAAAATATTGTAAATAGTTTTCTATATACACACAAGTTTGTAGCAATAGCTGCCAATTCATCTCCGTTACATTTGGCGACACGATTGGTGGTATTGACCTCCTGCGTAAGGAGTTACAACATTAATCCCAGCATGGTACAAACATAATTGTATGCTCCACAGATTCGTATAATGTAATTATTTACGATACAATAGAAAATCTCGGTGTAAGGTTACGTTAATAACGTTAATTACGTTAATTTAACAGTAGAAAGAAAAAACGTTTCACATTCTAGTCATATAAAGGTACTGGGTTCAAATATAATGTGGGTAGTGTAAAATAATAAACAGATAATAGAAAATTCTGTCGATTCGAAATTGAATTTTACGTCTACTGCAATAAAAAAATAATTTCGTAGAAAAAGTCAGTTAGGAGGTATTGTCGAGGTATTGTCACTTCAACGACGAAAATATCTGTCTGCCCTTGCATGAAACCACATGAAACTGTGATTATAGTGTTACCGTTTCGAAGTGAGCCGACTGTTCCCTCTTAGCTGCGCGTAAATCCATCACCTGAATTTAGATCTAGAGCACAGATCTAGTTAATGAATTCCGACGATTTACTCCACTCGCGTCAGAACTAATCTCATCTGCAAATTCCCACTTTTAGTTAACCGAAGATTTTTTAACTCACGGATTATGCGCCTTCAGGAAGTTTAAAGAAAATGTTTGCTGAAGGGAGATGTTTATTTGATTAGTTATTTGGTAGATAAGTCCGTTTTTTGTTAGCTGCCTCTTTAGGGAATTTTAATGAACTGAGGCTTGGTTTATTTTCTTTTTTATGTTCGGAAAATTAAAGTTTCACTTTGTTACTTACTTTGTTTGAATATTTTATGAGCGCATTCATATTTAGCTATATTGTACGAAAAAATTTATACAGTCTGGGAAAAAATAATGTCAATGAACACATCCAAATTAATAACACACGCGATGATACAAGTTTTAAATAAATGAAAAATATACTACTTACTTTTTATGATAGTCTAAACTGTTTACTCCTTTTATTTCTACTTATTATTTATATTTCCATTTATTTGTAGCCATCCAGTTACCGCTTATTCTAGTTTCATGTCAAAATCCAGTGTTGCCAGTCGTCAAATTAAAAACGCTAAATATCTAACACAAATTTAAAATTGCAAAGTGCAATATTGGCATGTTCTTGGATTTAATTAAGCGCAGTAGTGGATACAGGTGGGATAGTAGTTACTAATGTGTGCATTGTCGGCAACATTTCATGCTACTCGGGAATAGTCGTAAAAGTCACATTTGACTCTGCTGATAACTTTTATTTTTGGACTGCTAAACCTTTTTTTTGCTAAACTTGTTGCGGATTTGCACGAAAGTATAGATAATTATTAAAGTAAAAAAAATTTTTAAAAAAGAAAAATAGGATCCACTGCTAGGTTATTTTAAAACAATATTGTCAATCAACTTACTAATATTATGGATATCTAGACACGCGGCAGCGTGTCAAGCCAAGTTCAAGCATTGGCTAGCCAGCGCCGAGTGTAATATTACACGAACCATTTGGTGCCACTTTTGACCATTTAAAACTCACGCGGTTTAACGGATTTGTATGAAAATTGGCACACAGGAACCATAACCTGGATCAGGAGTACTAGGAAAATTACAGGTTTTATGCCTTATATCTTATACTTATATCTATTATATCTTATACAGATAGAACATAAAATATCAATTATTATCTAATTAAAATTATCTATATATACAAACCTTTAAACTAAAACCTTAAAAATAAATAAATATACAAAACCCTTAATCTGTTATTATTTCTGTAGGTCTGTTTCCTGACGTCTTGTGAGTAGTTTTAGTTTGTTTTTTTTAGACGCCTTGATCTTTTATCGATAGGTCGGAAATAGGAATGACGCGACTGGTGATACAGGTGGATAGAAGCAATAAAAAAATCTCTTTTAGTTATTTGAAGTTCATGTATTTGTCGATTATAATGTCTCAATAACCGTCAAACACTGCGAAATTAAAACATAAAAGGAAATCAATTGCTACGCGTCGCCGCACGTAATAATTTAAAACTAATTTATAAAACGTCCAAAAATCCCTATTCGAAGCTGTGTTTTTAAAACCTTATTGAAAGCGTAAAGTATATATTATTAACGTATCGTTAAATGCGATTGCGTTTAAACTACCGCTGCTCGTACTTCAAATAAATATATAAGAACCACTCGCTTCCTTTTTAACCTTTTATTCTATCTACTACAACTCTTAGTACATTGAAGTGTACCTACATAAGTAGGTACTCTATTTTTAATCCTGCCGCGCTCTCAAGTTATTCCTCTGAGAGTAAAGACGATTCCAAGCTTTATTAGGTAGTCTGGGATCTGTAACCGGAGCGCTAATTAATCCTAGACTTGTGTAACATGGATAGAAACAGAGAGATCTAGATAGATAGATTACTTTACAACACTATACTAGGTGTCGCTATCTCCTCGCGTGGTATAACTATAAAAATAATATCCTATCAAATTTTGTGTCATTCAGTAGTCGTTTGTAAAATTTATGAGAATTGTGAAATTGTCAGGTAACTATTCGATGAATTAATCTTATTCTATCTTTATAAATAGTTATGCACAATTATACCAACTGCAACATTTAAAATGTAGAGGTACTAAAAAGCATTTCATCAATATATAAACTAAGTATCATTAATATAATAATTTAGTATCTTCAATATAAAAACTTAGTGTCATGTACAAGAACGTAGTATTATTAATAAAAAAAACTTGGTGTCATCAATATAAAAACTTAGTATCATTAATACGAAAACGTAGTATCTCCAATATAAAAACTTAGTGTAATCAATACAAGAACGCATTATCATCAAATAGTGTCATCAATGTAAACTTAAAGTCATCAATATAAAAACTTAGTGCCATCAATATAAAAACTTAAACTTAGTATCATCAATATAATAATAATAATCTCCTGACCGAATTTCGGTCACAGCGGCCAATCTCAACGGAGACTAGCCCATTACGCAGGAGATATTATAGTGCACAAGTGTGTGCGCAAACACAGGTGCACTCTCTATTCTCTCACTCTCATAGTCCGATGGGACGGCCTTCCGACACGATCGGAGAGAGATCAGGCGCAGGGCCAACAGCTTTACGTGCTTTCCGAGGCACGGAGTAAGTGATAATTAATTTATAAAACGCACATAACTTACGAAAAGTCAGAGGTGCGCGCCTTGGGTTCGAACCCGAGACCACTGACTTGCCAGTCAATGGTCACCACCACTAGGCTATCACGACTTAGAATACTTCAATATACTTAGATACTATACACAATCTGCCATTATATTCATTTTTCACGTCCCCCATACTTCGAAGTTTCTTTTATAAGTTACAAGATACCTTCCTTCTGTTTTTCCCATACAATAAATCAATTTCATATCCTTCACGCCCATTCCCTTACCCACATCATTAATTTTAATCTCATAAATCATATATTAACCTGTTACGTTCTCTGTACGACAGTCTCCTCTTGTGATATAATCGGATTCTGCGCTATACCAAGTTGTGAAAAGGATTATATCATTTTATGGTACACGTTCTTCGTACATCAAACATCTTAAGGAATTAAACTAACAATTTAACTCGTTGAACCTCATCCAAGTCGAGAATCTTTAAAGAATGTTTAAAAATGAAAGTAAGAAAGGTTAAAAATTAAAGACGTTCCTAAGAGGCTTTAAAAATATTTTTTCCTCTCGAAGTCTTAAAATGAAAGAGGAAAACAACCAAGTATTTGTTATGAAGAATTAGTTCAACGTTACGGTAAAAAAATGACATAATAATTTATGAGGTATTGAATGAGGAATTTCTTTGAGATTTTTTATAAAGATGGTTTAAGTTTTTAAACTTGGTACTTTCTTATTACAACACAAATTAATAAAAGAATTAAGACAACTGTAGAAATTTCTTTTTTCTTTATCGTAAAGTTTATGTTGTCAGTTTACTTCACCGTTTTAGCAAGTGATAAAACGCACATGAATCCGGAAAGAAATAAGTTTTTATAAAAACAACGTTTTTCACCAAGCTTTTAGTACTCGTTAAGACGAATCAAATGAGCCCAAACTTGATGAGGTTACGTCACCACCTTCCACCGGCCACCTTCAAGCTCTATCATCAGATCAGTTCTATGTCATAAAAATATTGCATTGTCATCCGATTCATACATGCATGCAAAATTTCAACTCAATCAGAAACCGGGAAGTGAATCAAATTTAACTTGCCATATTTGATTACAGACAACGGGACAGGTGAAAATAAATAAAATGGATCTTGAACCTACAACCTTGACTCGACTTCCAACGGTCATACTATTAAGCTATCACTGCTTATAGAAAAAGATATTTGATAATGTGAAGTCTTAAAAGTTTTAAATAGTTAAACACTATCAAAAGTATTTAAGCTAATCATTATCTCACCTCGATACAGATCAATCACCCTGCGTAACTTCAAGCAATTTATTTCTAAACAAATTCAACGTCTCCTTAATACTGTATCCGGCAGAGTCGATCGATTATACCGGGTGATATGGGGGTGGGGAAAATACCCTCAGGGGTCGGAAGAGGGGCGGTAGGGGGTGTTATATCTTGTGCTTTACAGGCGTAAGCGTCCACGGTGCGAGCGATAAAATGCTCCTGTCTAGTGTAGTGCCAATACGAGGAGATGAGACTGTAAACAGGAACACGTTTTAGTGAATAGATTTGATACTTTGTTTATGTAATATGACGGGGAATTTTGAGCCAGTCTTTTATTAAATATTCATAGTACGTAACGGACATAAGATAATCTTTGTTTTTGTGACAAAACATTTTCAGTGAAACTTGCGCATATTAGATTCACACATAGATTCAGACACATCAAAATTAATTTAGAAAGAAATTGATATTCAGTTTTGTACATGGTGCAATAATATTGCTACAATGGTCCTGTACTTTTGTTAAATTTCGCCCGTGGCTTCGCCCGCGTTGTATGATGATAAATTGTAGCCTATATGTTATTGTGATGTATAAGCTATATTACAGTAAAGTTTCAAATCAAAATCAGTTCAGTAGTTTTTGCGTGAAAGAGCAATAAACATCCATCCATCTATCCTCACAAACTTTAACATTTTAATATTAGTAGGATTCAATCTTTTTGGTGTTTAGTATTGACTCTTAAGAATAATTTAATCTTTAAAATTTCAAACTGGAGATTCGGACAAGAAATCACAATTGGGGCAATGAATAACAATGTTTTTAGGGTCACATTCCGTCAGCCTCCTGCCAATTGCCGCGGTAATACGTAAAACCTTTTTACAATTTAATTTAATGTCTTTATAACAGTAAAAATGAACGCGACCGCTTAATGATTTCTTGTAGCCGGTTAAAGGTCGACATCTTTTGTAAATTAATCGGGGTCTAGCTCCATTTATCTAAACTATTCTCTTTGTAATAAACTTCCAAATATTTTCGACAAAGGATGGAAGCTGGCTGGAATTGGTGGTCTGAGGCATAGACTATGTAAATGGATAAAGTTGTTTTGACCGGGGCATTTGAGTATTATTAAATGTGTATTATTATAAAATGTAGTATGGTAAAATAGTCATGACGATATTAAACGATAGAGCAAAATGAAAAAGAATCGTGTTAGAATTTCTTATTTATTTTGTTTATTTTTTGTTACAATGATCGGATCTTAGAGTATAAGAAAATATAGAGTGATAACGTCAACAACATTGCCTTGTGCGGATCATTTTTTAAATTATGATTTCTAGTTATTTTTGTAAAATTTAACACAGCAGTTAACCATGATATAAGTTAAAATGTTACTTATTTGCTCGTGGAGCCTAATTGAACCGAAGTCGATCGAGGTATGATCGCGGACGGAGCTCGTGTCGAGGTCGCATTGTTCATGCCTGTGCTTACGGTTCATAATTCTGTAGGGTTGCTCTATATTTTCTTATATACTCTAAGGATGTTATGTATCTATCATCTATTGTTGAGCCTGACTGCTGCGTCAGAATCTGTCAAATATATTTCTTTCGTAAGATTAAAAATACTACGAAAATCACTCAGGTTCTTCCGAAAATACGTTGTCTTCATGAATATTTTAGTAATTGTATTTCTTTTTATTGACCACAAACCGGAAGACGAACCATTGGAAGACCTCCCACTAGGACCTAGGACCTACGACATCATTAAAGTAGCGGGTTACTGGTGGATACAAGCGACAAGTTGCGGTTCATTGTGGCTTTCAAGAGTAATTACGAGCAGGATTTGAACCTGAGACTTTTTGGTTGAGTACATTAGTCCCTCTGCTAACTGAGTTATTGGTAATCTTGCTCAAACTTTTGAAATTAGAAATTCCACCATTCCCATGTCTTAGAATTGTGTTTCTCCGTTTTGATTACATAATTATTAACCATCATAATAATGATCCTTACCGAATTTCGTTCATAGCGGCCAATCTCAATGGAAATTACGCTCCTTAGTGTAATAAATACAGGTCTCTATAGTCCCTCACTCTTGTAGTAAGATAGAACGGCAATAGCCATGACCGGATATAATTAGGGCAAGCTTTCCGTGCTTGTCGAGGTACGGAGCAAATGATAATTAATTTATAATACGCACATTCGTTAGTTATATTTTACGAAAACTCAAAGGCGCGCCTTCTGTTCGAACCTGAGACCTCTAAATTGTTATAATCAACGGTCATACCACGTCTCTACAACCATCACATTATCTAGATAAGGGATACATAGTTACATCGCAGTAAATGTTAATTAATAGACCAATAATTAATAGTTAATTACTTAATTCATGTCACAAAATGATCAGTTATTTCCTATTCTCGTGTTGTCAGCCACGCAAATTGTATTTGTTTAATTCTGAATTAATGAGGTTGTCTATTTAATACATTTGTGAATAGATTTACTCATAGTGGAATTATCCTTGAAAGCTATGAATTCGTGACACATGGCGATCAGAAATCCTACATTTCGATAGAAACATATTCCAATAGTACGTTATTGGTATTAGTTATTGTAATACTCTATTTAGGAATGATAAATGAGACATACAAAACCTTATCACAATACTAGTTCCATGAAATAATTATTCATATCGAAATGGTGGTCGTTATTTATGTTATTTTCCCTATATCTACGTAAGTACCTACAGTAGCTTCAAAAGTTTCCAATAATAATCAAAATCTCACAACAATACCAGGTCTCAATAATTGCAATTAAAATCGGCTTAACATTCCCGTGTTTTCAATAAACTTCGACGTAAATACAATATCTGTTTTCCATAACAACAAAAACGATTGCGATATTGAAGCAATGTGGATATTCAACGAGATGGCGAAGCAAACAAGTGCTTTACTCGGGTGCTTTGCTCGAGTGCTTCGGTCGGCTGCATTTGCACCGTCATGTAACGATGCTGCATTTTGCGAGAAACGCTTAGGTTTGTGTGGTCTGATGACAGTGAAATTCTAATACACTAATTGTTACGATCTAAACCGATATGGTAATCTAATATTTTTTTAAAGATTAGATTTTTTCAACATATTTTAATGGCCGATAGTATCATTTCGTATCGCATCTTATTAGATTTTTTCTTTCTACTAAAATACGACTAAAATTTTTGCATAGGGAACATAATTGTGCCGTGTACCGCTGCGAGCAAAATTCGGTCAGGAGGAGCACATTATTAATTTGCAATGAGCGGCTCCATCAGCAAATAGTTCGTTTTATTAATAAATGAAGTCGTCAATGTAGTTCACATTGTATGCTAGTGCTGCGTTGTAACGAAACACTTTACTTAAGTGAAGTGACGCATATTGATGAGTCGTGTCACTTTAGAGGCAGGATACTGATGACACTTTTGCGTACCTGTGTTAGCATTTGAGTAATTGAGTGCTCTACGATGTGTTGCAACTTTTGTACTAGCTTCCTCGCTTTACATACCTTTTTATCAATGCAAATAGATAGTCAGTATCAATTTGGTGTAGGTAAATATATTCAGACCCATTGCACGACAAAATAGGAAAGTAATATTGATTAATTGATCTTTATTAGATTTAAAAAAAAAATTAAATAAATATATAAGTATGTGTGCATGTCCGACTCGCTCTCGACCAGTTTTTTAAATTACACTTGCAACTTTGATACAGACTTTAACAAGTAAGTATAACAAAACTCATTATGGTATTCCAGTAAAACAAATAAGTTTGGAAATATATTCATTATGTAAATTTATCAGGGGCTTCATTTTCTGTGCATTATGAAAATGAGCTCCTGTGTTCAAGCTTGTTACAATTTCGCTGAAGAGTTTAAATTCTATCCCAAATTAAAATAAAATATTTTACATTCTTGGTAGTTGATTCAAACAACATACAATTAATGGAATAATTAATAAGATTAAGTAATAGGTATATCATTTTTGTGAGAAGGAATCTATAGAACAGAAAAATTCTCTCAAACAGTAACGAACTAACGGATTGACTGACTAACGGATTGATTGATTTTATACATAGATTTTGATTTTGAGCCGGAAATTGAAAAGATTTTCTTTTCTTCTTCACAACAAAGTGACAAAATATCAGTTTAATCATAAAAAAAAGTTTAGTCTCAAAGCTTAAAATAAATTATCGACAAAATATTACACAACTATGTGACAAAAACCAATTTATTCAAAAAAAGTTCAATAGTTAATACGTAAGACTCAAAGCTCCATATTAAAAAAGGAAATAAAAAAAAAAGATCTCATCGACAAAATATTACACAACGGTGTGACTAAAACCCAATTTATTCAGTTCCATGTCACAGTGTGTAACAAAGCTTATTTTGGCCGCTATTATTTGGCTGTCAGAAACAGGACGCCGTAACTCAGCCGGGTGAACAAATATAAGTCACATTAAGTTACCCACAATACTCTGAACATTGTATCAGATGTTACGTTACAGCTCAATAACTTTGTTGTTGATCTCATTATGTTGTTTAACTTAGATTGTTGCGAGTGTTGAAGCAGCGTTAGCCTAGTGGTATGAACCGGGTGGTGGTTCGAACCGAAGGCACCTCTGATTTTTCGTAAGTTACGTGCGTATTATAAATTAATTATCACCTGCTTCGTGCCGTGATAGCACGCAAAAACTGATCTAAGTTTAGAATATAGTATCACTTGGGGTTGCGGGGGTCAGATAGGCTTTAGAATATACATAAGATTGTACTGAAATATAAGTATTTATATGTTTAAGTATGTCTTTGAGATTTATTATAGCTAGTATGTAATTTATTATTTAAAATTGTACCTACACTTGACTCTAAACTCAAATTTTACCAGTAACCTCTGTCGCTCAAAGATTTGCTCAAAGAAAAATCAATTTTGAGTTAACCTACAAAGGGGTTGTACATTCCATTACATTAAAAATGCAATGTAATTATTATAAGTAATGTGTGCAATAAAGAATTAATTAATTCTATCATACTCATATAATGGGGCCCCTTTTGCCCCATTATCCTAAAGCGCCCAGGCCTTCTAATAGGTTACAGACTGTTCTTACATAAGTACCATTACGCCTATTTTACCTCTGCCTGTATTTTATTAGTACCATTTCATATTGATTGAACTACGCCCGACGTTATTATAGTCGATATAATAAACGTATTAGTCATATTACGTTGCTACGATATGTAATATTGGCTACGCCGTAGAAATTGCTACGGCGTAGCAATGTTGAGGCAATAGATTAGGTATAATAATTATTAACCTAAGGCTATACACCCTGTTGTATTAAAGACCTGCCATATTTTAGAAGGTGAAAACGAAGATTTAATGCCTCATACAAAAGTGAGTCACGTGACCAGTAACACAGTCAATTTTCGATTCTTAGATGTTCCTTGGAGAAAGTTGTTCAGTTTCATGGACCTTATATTCTTTTATTCATTTTTAAACATATAAAATACATTTTTAAATAAAAATATACATTTAAAAATATAAAATATGGTAGCCCACCGGTATCGGGAACAGGGTCATGGACCTTATTATTATTACTATTTTCTTACATACTCTAAGGTCTGTAACCTTTAACTAGTTACACGATCGCAATGATGATAAATAGGTAGCCTGGGGCCTAAATGAACAAATAGAATAGACATTCATTTCAGAATAATACGGACAAAGTAAAAAGAATAAGCTTGTGTCCAAAAATCGCCGTGTAAATGTTTTGAAACACCCATTTACACAGAATTTATCGAATTCCCCCCTTAATGAAATGAACAAAGTAATTTATTTAACATCCTACTGATCCATTAAAGCTTTTTATGAATACTCTCTTAGCTTTTTAGGCCAATGATGGTAAAATGAGATTATCTCCGCGGGTCCTCGGGAAACTCCATTCTTTTTTTTAAAACCCAATCGTGTACAAACGGCTTATCAGGTAAAAGATTAATGTTTTACTTCTTTACCTTTAAAAAAAAACATAAACGTAATATAAACTCACGCTTTTATTCTCCAGAGGGGGTAGGCAGAGATGTATGCAGTACCCACGTTTCGACGGCTATGTTATTATCCCACGAAATAGGGAGCCTGAAGATGTGCCCATGGTAATGGGCTCGCCATAACCATGGGCACAACTCCAGACTCCGTGCTGCTATTGAGAATTTCCTAATGGAAAACCCAATAATACTTTACCCGAACCGGGGATCGAACCCAGGACCTCGTGTTCAGCAGTCGCGCTTACTACCACCAACCGATGAGGCAGTCCATATCAGATAAAGAGATTAACGTTTTACTGCTTTACGTACTTATTGATTCCCGCAAGGACATCGGCGTCCAGACAATCAAATAACTAAAAAGAGTATCTACTCAAAAAGGTATACTTTTTTTATGTTATTTAACCTTTTTAGTTGTTTTTCATGACCTTTTACGACCGTATTCACCTTTTCACAGCTAGAATCTATTTTGGGAGCTGGCTGAAAAGATTACGTTTCTTCTAGACTTTGTCGAATCATACTAGCTTTTACTCACAACTTCATTCGCGTTAATTTAGACTAAAATTCAATCATGATTCGAGAAACACGTGACGCCATCTATAAGAACGTTTATTCTTGTTTCCCTCTGGAAGATAATTTTTACCCATGTCCGTTTATGTGCAAAATTTCAGGATGATCAGTTCAGTGGTTTAGGCGTGAAAAGATAACAAACAAATAAACTTACTTTCGCATTTATAATATTAGTTAGGATATATTTTGGCAGACGTTGACATTATTGTACAGATGCTAGCACACCAAGCTACCCGAAATTGTCAAATTTTCCCAATCAACTTTGAACCTAATGCTTTAGCAAGAAAGTTGAATATTTATCAAAGAAATTTGACAGCTTGTAGTAGGTCGACATGCTAGTCTGTACCTATATTACGTATGTTAAAAAAATAGGCTATGTTCAAAACTGGCTCAGACACGTGTTATTTATTTCGTTGCAAGATACGATGAAAAACATTGTATATCACTCGGGCGGTACAATTACTAACGTTGGGCCATTATATTCCTCGTTTGCGGCTCGGGCTTCGAATGTCCCTTCAATAGTAATTTTGACGTATCACCCTTAAACACAATAAACTATAATAAAAATTATCATCATAAAAATACATTGAACGGACTATCACTTTCAAGAACCCAATCACCAATCTTATTTACTTTAGAATTTAAATAAAAACAAAGTAAACAAAGAGCCTCAAACCTTTTCATTGAAAATAAAGGCTAACAGAAGGTTATACTAAACTCTAAAGGTACAGGTCGCGACCTAGGAGTTCAGTCATAGGTCACGCCTAAAATAAACATTGTGGGTCAAAGAACTACGCAACAATGTATCAACAAGTTACACTTAGTCACGGAATGTGGGTAGATAAATAATAGGTGTAATTGTTTTGTGTCTGTGTAACGACTTTGTTGTGTTTCGTTCAAAGTTTTACCTCTTTTGTCAAGGTGACTTTTTTTCTGCAATTTATAGTCGAGTTAGACCTATAACTTGGAAAGAAGCTCTTATATAATCAAACTACTTATTGTTGTAACCCTTTGAAATAATACCAGTATAGTAATACCTACCTGAATGAACACTTTACCTATAATTTCAAATTTACTTTTATTCTAAAAATATACGTGTATGTTTAGTATATTCAAGTCGAATTTTAACTCTCTAGCATTAATATAATCTGCGAGTAACCTGTGACAGAGACGTCGACATGACGAAACTATAAGGTTCCTGGTTTTACTACAGAAGCTTAAACATGAATTGTTGGTTTTACATTATTAAATTTACTCACGCATTGATTTCTGGGTCCGACTAGTTTCCAACTCAAACGGAGTCCATTTTCAAGAACGATTCCCCGAAATCAATGCGTGAGTACAACCGTACTAATATTTATTTTAATTATAATATAAGTATGATAATAATAGGCACGCCCCTATTACATGGGACTTATAAAAAAATAGCCGGCGAAACGTGGGTGTACTGCACACCTCTGCCTTCCCCCTCTGGGGAATACAGGCGAGTCTATAAAAAAAATAAGTATGACCCACAAAAGTTATTATGCTAAAAAGAATTGCTTTTATTATATTCTGAAGTTCAAAAAGCTATCACATATAAAATTAGAAGTTAGAACACAAACATCTAGGTCCGGCTTATCGTATACGATCAACATGTTTGCGCATTTCCCCCGGTGACATCCATATCTTGTGCCAGATAATCTCCTAGGGTACACTTTCTTCTAACTTACGAAGTGGGGCATAGAATATTATGCATAGAATGCGTATATGGCTCCAGCCCTCGTAAATGGGTATTTAAAACTTAGATAAAAGTTGATACGTGTTCCTCTTCTTACAAAATACTTTTAAAATAATGGAAAACGAGTTTGACCGAGACATTTTTTCAACTGTCTTTTCCTCTCACATATAAAAGGTAAATAATAATTATAAATTAATTATCACATTCCGTGCCTCGAATAGCACGTTAAGCAGTTGGCCCCGGCTGTCAATTGTAGATCTTTGACAGTCGTTATGGGTAGTCAGAAGCCCGAAAGTCTGACAACCAGTCTTACCAAGGGGTATCGTGTAACCCGGGTTGTGGAGGTCTGATAGGCAGTCGCTCCATGTAAAACACAGGTATTCAGCTGCATCCGGTAAGACTGGAAGCCGACCCCAACATAGTTGGGAAAAGGCTCGGCAGATGATATAAAAGGTGAACAAAAAAAATATACATACCTACATGATCGAAAGTTTTTTTTCATACTGTACCAAACGTCGAGTGGTGTTTCATGTGCTCTTACCATGACCAATGTAACGATAGATCCTATATACCTATTGGACTTTTAAACATCTCTCTTAACATTATAAAATCCCACAAATAGAATAAAAGAAAAAAGAGCATCTATTACATTTCCATAAGTATTCTATAACACACCCATTCTCGCTGACTGAACAATACAATCAACATAACTCATGTGCGCTTTCTACGACCGCAAACTAATTAACAATGAGAATCTGAACCAAGTGACATTTACACACGTATAAACTCAGGGCTGCGTACGGCAGATTTTCTGCCTCGCCGCACATAATGAGGTAAAACCATTTGCAAATGAACTTGTAGTATTTTAAGATTCTGTAGGAAGGGTTTTATAGTGAACTAGCTTTTTCCACGAGTTTGCTCTATACCTATATCTGTAAACTTCAGCACTGCAAAAAATTTCGTACGTTCATTATTCCGTTGCTGTGTGACAAAAAACATATCAACCAACACACATTTGGATTAACATTGTATTGCGATACGTGACGCAAAAACTTTTGATAGTTGGTATACGTTATGCTCTATGAATTAGAATTTTCTACGCGATAAATCCTGATCAGTGGTCGACAAGTCATCATTTTGGTTATGTGACAACAGAGGAACAACACCTGAAGGCTGGAGGTAAGCGATCACAACAGTCCATCCATCTTACATGACTTAGAGATTGTGTATTTTTATTAAAATAATTCGTTATAATTAAGAATTTCATCAGTAGTAGGATTTTTGCATGCTATGCGAACACTAAAGTTCCAAATTTTAGTAGAAAGAAAAAATCGATCCCGAAATCGATATTTTCTTTCTACAAAAAATTTGATCTTAATTCTAGAGAATAGATTTCTAATAAAAACAGCAACGCTGTATTCCGTCCTAACTCAACAATAACAAACCTATCACAGCAAAACATTGAGCCCAGACGGGTCTGTCCCCGAGGCAAACGCTCACCACAGCCGGCAAGGCGCGCGGTCTCAGCTGTGTCTAGTGCCACCCTAATGCACGCTAATGGAACCAATTTGCCGTGTTTTGCCAAACTACGGGGAGGTAATGGCCCCGACCATCAAGTAGGTAAGTACCGAAGATCCACTTTCATGTTTAGCTATAGTCAAAGATAAGTAAGGGAGGAAAGCCTCGATTGCAGAAGGCGGCCGTTCTTCATAATTAACGTGAAATGTACTGATTTTTTTATTACCACTCGTTGTAGGAAATTTAAAACATACAAAAAAAAACCATACATACAGCCGAACATAGAACCTCCTCCTTTTTGAAGTCGGTTAAAAAGTTGGAACGTTTTGTGGTTTAAAGTTTATCATATTGTTAATCATATCATCATTGTAATATGACCGTTGATAAGCAAATTAGTTAGGCTCTAACCCCAAAGCATTATAAATATAATTATTACTTGCACCGTGCTTCGGAGAGCATGAAAAGTCGTCGGTTCTGCGCCTGGTATCACTCCGTTTGTATCGGATTACCATCCCGTCGTACTAAGAGAATAAGGAAGTAAAGAGTGCACCTGTGTTTACCACACTTATGCACTATAAATCTCCTGGGTCAATGAACAATCTTCTTGAGATTAACTGCTATGACCGAAGTTTAGAATTTACCATTATTTTATTTTATTTATCTATGTCTATTAAGGAACCAGTCTACCAAATTTCAAGTCTGTAGGATGAGACGTCTGTAGGGTGAGAGCGAGTATTTGACCGACCTTCACTAATTCGTTTTTATTGAGAAGGTAGCGTGTAAGTAAGTTGTTTGTGGGGTTAGCTTCGTAATTTCAGTGGTTTTTGTTCCATAAATTATACATAGAGTGACAAAAACTAAAGGAAACTGGGTGAAATATATGTATGAACCTATTGTTAAATAACTGTGTGGAAATTTGCTCTTATAACAACTACTATATAAAAAAAAAATGGTGCCACAAATACGAGTATTTGTTCGCACGTTACTTCAAAGCGGCTGGACTGATTTTGATGTGGTTTTTTGTGTGTGTTTGTGTAGGTCCCTGAATTGTTTACAAACATTTATAATTGGACATGGTGAGTGCTGCTGTGATCAGGTTTAATTAAAACAAATACAAGCCCAAATTGGGCTCTAAAGCTTGACACAAATCATGTTTACTTAAACGATTTAACTGTACCTACGGATGCAAGGAACTAGCGTATATGTCACGCCAGCGTAATAACCAATAGGAAAATATAACTAAACAATGGAGTATTCTTCTAACTGTATTCCCGGACATTATAATTTGGGGATCTTCAAATCAAGATAAATTGGCACCTTAAGGCAGGAGTTCTCCATCGAAGACCACACCACAGTTTGCCATCAGGGTTCGTACATACATGCTTTTTTATAATATCTTTAAAAGTACCAATGAGGGTATAAATTCTATCCTTCGGTCACGAATTGGCACAAATTGGGTACTAATGTTTAGCAATATCATAATCATTTAAATTAATGGTGAGTATGCTAGCATGAGCGACGCGTCATTTACCGTATTGTAACTAACGTGTGTATAAATATATAGGTACTTAAATATAATATAATTTTCCGATACATCGAAGTCAATTTCACGTCAAATTCGCGTGTGCCGACTAGATAAGGGTTAGAAAACTCGTAAAAAATTATGGCAGCAAAAGGGTTAAGTGATAATGGCACCTGTAGGGATCATGTTAATGACTATTAGATATTATTCAACAGATTATAGAAAGGTTAACCCTACAGTAAATTGGTAAAATTGGCCATGACACGGACGCGACGGTGTCTAGAATTTAAATATGGTCACATGGACCTTGACTGTTTTTCGTGATTTTAATGATGTGCAATTTTTTAATAGTATCCGTTTTAGAGTTGTTATATTTTATGTGTTAAAGTTGAGTAAGTTAGTATTATGGTTACTTAATCAACTAATTTAGCAAAAGCAGAACCTTTTAGTGTCAAATATTATGTTTAATATGTATAATTTGCCGTGTGGTGTCCAGCCTAAGAATGGGACCACCCATAATCGTCCCGAGGATATCGTATATGCCTATCCTCCGAATCTTTCCCTTTGTCGCTTTGACAAAGGGAAAGATTCGGAGGATAGGCAGTAGCATCTTACTGTGTAACAGCAATCATATGCTACTGCGATCGCCAACCCGCTTGCCCAGCGTGGTGATTATGGGCAAATACCTCCCATGAGCGCTCAATATTGGCGCGCATTGGGAGGGGCCTATATTCTAGCTATATTATATATATAGCTATATAGCTATATAGCTATATTATAGCTGTGGACTAATACAGGCTGACGATGAATAAATAATTTAATTATCAAAATAAAATACCACTGGCTATCCACGTCTCTACTTATACCTAAGCTGTACCTATATTATCACTTACGTAAATTTAGTAAAAGTGTCAAATACACCAATCGGTAACATTTAAGGTACCTTTATGAAGAAGATTCTAAAAGTCAATATAAAAAAATATAATACTCAATTCTTTATTTAAAACTATCACAAATTCCTGTTAAACTTCATCAGTTCCACTGACTACGAAACAATGGACTTTGTTACGCCCGTATCCCGCCGCAGCCCATTCCACGCTCAACTAAGTAGAATTGGCAGGTACTATAGGTGTACTGTAGGAACCACATAGTAAGGCAATCAGATTACCCGCTCATGGGATTATTTAATCATAGTTTGATATTTTTATAAGGAAATAACTTGTAGAGCTTTTATTGTGAGGTAGTTTATTTAGTTTTATGTTACAAAAGAGACATTATTTTTGTCAGTTATTGAAATAGAATAATTAATTCAAGGTATAAGCCTCTCACCTTTACATATAAAAAATATACAAAGACATAATACGTACCTATATTACTTTGCATTCGTACAACAACAGATAGATTATTCGGCATAAGATGGAAAAAAATACATCTAAAAATGAGAATAATCAAAACAAACTAGATAATAATTATTTTCTATGGTAGTGTATATATGAATTATTATATTATTAATTTATTAGAGATGAAAAAAATATTATCTTTGTTTTATACCTTACGCTTTAACTGAATGAAATATCTTATAGTTAGCTAGTTGCCGTTTGCGATTTTTTCTACGTAAGATTTTAATATTACGTAATAGTGCTAATTCTCTTGACTCCCTGTCTCTCTTTTTGACTGAGATCATTAGAAAAGGTTAGAAGATATTTAGAGCTGTCAAATTAGTCCATTTTTGATATCAACGAGAATTTAAGTCGACATTTCAAAGTTGATAGTTCAATTTGCTGTCCTTCATCGATAGTGTTTATTGGAAAGAGATATAGTTTGACTTAAAATTAATTTAGCGTGATGTACAAGAAAATCAGTATTAATGTCTGTATTAATACGTAGCCTATAACAGTAAAACTTTCTATTAATAAAACATTTTGTTAAGTGGGTTTAATGTGGGTTCAATAGTACAAAGAAACTGTTTATCTATATTATTTATAATTTTAGCACGATTTCCATTATATACTTTAGTACCACATCATGCGAATAACATTCTACACCATGAAAAACCCTTGCTAGCAAATATTCTTACAAAGCGGACTCCACAAAATACCTAGATAAAACCACACACCACGCTGCCTGAGGCTTTTATTCGCCCTTGTTAAAAACCTCGTAGTCGGCACTTCGGAAGGTAAAAATATGAAGGGTATCAAATATGTGCTGTTAAATATCTGTCTGACTAGGATTCTATTTTAGCATCGCTCGGGTAACTTCGTGGAAGTACTTGTGTGGGTGTTAGTTATAGGCAAGGTAGGTTTAAACACAGACACACAGATTATATGTCAATGTATGTACATTGTTAGATGATATAAGTTTGATGTCAATTATATATAGATAAAAATTCACGTTTCTGTGTGTGAATTGTAAATGCAATAAATCTTTTTCACAACTAACGTGCTTTCAAAAGATTGGCACACATGATTGAAAACGAATTTCCCACTCGACAAGCTTCGACTACACGAGCAATTCAAAAATCGTACTCCAGGATATCCAACATAACGGCATAAAAATGACCAACTGGATTGACCTACTTTTTTTACACCGATTTCTGTCGCTATCGGACAGATTGGCAGCTCTTGTTTGTCTGAAAATGACCAACGAACCGTTTTCAGTGCAATATGAGGACATATAGAACACAATACTGGCTGGTTTTAAAAAGGAAATGGATTTTTTTTCCTATTATACCTGTTGAAATACTCGTTGGTTAAATGGTTATCTAAAAGTGCACGTGGGCAAACTTTGTTGTTGACATAGGACGTTCCAAAGCCATTTATACTGATCTAAGGTTGAGATCTAACCTTGGATTTAGTACTTTTTTAAAAAATTAATAAAAACGTAGGTAGGTTGCGAGAGGTTTGCTGTTACCGATGAGGAGTTCTGTTCTATATCTCTAAAGTTGATCAAATCATCAAAAAGTACAGTATTTCAAACAAAAACACAAAATAATTATTGAAATCGGTTCACTAATTGTAGCAGTTAAACAAACATTAAAAACTACGCATCGAATTGGTACCTTCTTTTTGGTAGTCGGTCTTCTTCTTATCGTTTCGATAGCAAACTTTATTATTATTATTGCGGCCCAGAAAGTAGCGACGCTGATTGCGTAATCGGTGAAAATAATCTTTCTACTTTATAAACATATTTCAGTCTTAGTTCTGAAGTAATAAATTCTTGCTTTAGTTTACTGAGTAATGAAGAGCTCTTCAACGTTTTCAGTTATTTAATTAAATATTCCTAAACGTAAGTTCGTAAGTACTAAAATGGATTCAGTTTCTTTACCTATTATATTATTTGGTATTATAAATTACAGCCAAAATGTGGCGTCATCTATTATAATTATGTGATCAACATTTAGGTATTTGTTCCGATACGGACATGGATGTACCGGGGTTGGCAAATTTTGGGTCCTGATGATCGAAATTAAGGATTTACGCATTATATTTATTAGTTGGTGACTCTGTTATATAATGTTCTTCTAAATTATCTGCCACAGTTGCAATGGGAGAAAATATTGGGTATATAGATTACAATAGTGAAGAAATTTCGTACCCCGGAACAGTAAAACAAAATTGGAGCATGGAGCAGAATTAGACCTACGCAATAAAACGCAGGCAAAAGAATAAAAATTATGACGTTAAATAAAAAAAAAATCACTATTGTAATGTGTGGCAGATAATTTAGAAGCACCTTATATAAAGAAATTCAACCTCAGCCATTCCGTCTATCCAAACGTCACTAGTATTCGGATTCGATACCCGCCGGAAGCGGTAGGTGTCGCTGCGGTCGCTGGCACGTCTTCATTTCCCCTGTTTCCGGCGCGACCTCCACCGGAAGTGGACGCCTAACCGCGCAACCTAGTTTTTAAAAGCACGTGATGTATTTTGTTAGATATTTTTTTTTATCTGTAACTTTTTATGTTTGGTGAAACATTATAATATTACCAAAAAATGTTGTAAGAAAGATTTTTGTAACATCTTATCGTTTTAGTGTTTACAATGTATAATCTGAGCGTTCTACTTATAAATGATTTTTGAGATGTCTTTGTACAAATTATAACAAAAAAATCACGGAAGTAAAAAAAAATTGAATAATATAAAATACGGTGAGTTAGCATTAGGAAACTTTATATCTAACAAAACAATCTAAAAATTAAAGTAAAGCTGATTTTCTCACATTTGATTATTAGGCAAATTGACGCAGTTAACTTAACCGATTTGTACCGCTTCGGTTTGATTGTATCGTTACTTTGAAGTCCAAGAGTTACACCACAAGCTGTCCTTACTTTGACAGTTAAACAAAGAGACCTAGTAAAACGAGGCCCAAGGCCTTTCCAACAACCATAGACATTCCTATTACTTTAATGATTACTGATGGTCTAAAACGTCCATTATACAAGCGGCTTACGGTCTTAACGATATTACATTCCCATTTCAATTGAAACACTAAAACAGTTATTTATTTAATCGTATGATATTTAGGCGATACATAAGTGGTACAAGTAATGTTCTTCAATCAAGAAGTGGCGTGCGGGGTGAAAGTTTTTAAAACTAAGTTTGGTCTAGCGAGCCACATTAAGGCTCATACTAGGGGATAATAATAATAGGGTCGCCGTCATCAAAATCAATGAAGACGACTATGATTAAATAACTGTAGGTGAGTACAATGTTCTCCTAACCGAATTTCAGTCACAGCGGTCAATCTCAACGGAGATTAGACGCAGGAGATATTATCGTGCACAGTGGTTGCACAAACACAGGTGCATTCTCTATTCCCTCACTATCATAATCCGACGCGATAGCAATCCGACAAGACCGGAGAGAGCTCAGGTGATTTTCGAGGCATGGAGTAAGTCATATTAATTTATAATACGCACATAACTTACGAAAAGTCAAAGGTACGCGCCTTGGGTTCGAACCTAAGACCTCTGACTTGCCATTTAACGGTCATACCACTAGGCTATCACGACTCGATAGCAGGTAAGTATAGTGCTGAAATAAATATGAGAAGTCTTTTACAGAAGATCTAAAGGTAACAAACACGAGGAATCGTACTCACTAAAAGATTTAAACCTATATGTACGAGTGCTACAATAACTATAGGTAATATGAAATAAATATACCTATATAACAAACTACACAATCTGCCTGACAGTATATTTCAGAACAAGATGAAATTACAATACTACGTCTTCCATTCGCTTTTATTGTCGTACGCTGCCGTAATAATATTTGCTGAATTGCGGCTGTAAGGGATACATACTCGTAGTTGCAATATTGCGGAGATAGAGAAAATAATATATTGTCAATATGTTTCATATAATTGTATTTTTATTTTATTTATTATCAGACTAAGGCAAATCTATCGGTTTCTGCAAAAAACAAAGAAAACTTTTAAGAAGCCATTTATGTGAAAAATCGATTATTTTAGCGTAAATGGCCTATATAAAGGTTTCTTTCTTTTGTGCCTGTTTGTTTTTCTTCAAAAACATAGACGTATAAATCATTCATTGGCTCACTCGCTTTTTGGCTCCAAAATGCTAGCTAAGAAAATAATTTATCATTTTTTTTTAAATATTTAAATATAGTTTTAATTTGAAAGATTAAAATAACAATTTAAAAAATATAGACAAGATCATCATCATCTTTTTAAGAGCTATGCTCTTGTCGATGCAACGCTCTCTATCAAATGCCAATTTCTTGACCTCCATATAAGTCTCGACCGTTATTTTTTTTTGATTTGTGTAATATAACTTTGTTTGGAAGGAGAGGAAAAGATAATACAAATACAAAATAGTTTATTTGCTTTAATGGAGTACGTTCATAAATTTAGTGTTTGGATGGAACCTCCTTATAAGCAAATAATAGTTAGGAGACTGCGCTCTTCCTAAGCATGGCATTTTACTGAATAAACTTTCTTTGTAAGCAGTCTTAATACCCTAATATGATTAAATCCAAATGGAATCATTACTAATATAAATTGTATGGGTTTATAATATAGGCAGCATAATCAATTTCCCTTTATTTCTAATTAGTGGCAACGTCGTGTGCGGTTGAGAATATGTATGGCACAATATGTCGTCTGGCATTGTTCACTCGGTTTATCGTATGAGAGCAGGCGCTGTAAACGCGCAATCGTATACAAATGCTTATTATTTCGTGTAGATGGTGCTGCTGACTTGTGACGTATATCAAATTACGAAAAAACGTAGGTACAAAATACATAAACAATTTATAAAGCATTTATGCATACGTTCGAAAATTTGTAGAAAGAAATATCTTTAAATGTATTCATATTCTTTTTTATGTAGCTTATTAGGATAGAATAGTTTTGTTTTACTTTTTTTTTGGATTTGAGATCATCAGACGTTGGAACTATCCTAACTATTTTCAATTACCAACACACATTCAATTGAAGTAGGTACTTACACGTTTCCTCTTCAATTTCTTTAGAAAAGCGGATACATCGTCAGCTGTCAAAGTCTGAGACCACTCGTGTCCGATCTATTTTCCTGTTTGTAGCGTAAACATGTCGAGTTAAGATATTTCTTATAGAGGAAGGTGCAATACATTGTGACATGTTTCTTTAGAAAATATTAAGTGTAGCTCTGTGTGCGACGTCGAAGAAATACCGACATATTTCAACTTTCATTCTTACTATTGGGACAAAAATCTGATATGAAACATGGCATGTTTTCTATTTTAAGAATTTTCTAAATACTTAGAGTCGTATACTTTCACGATATTCTTGTTGTATAACAAAATGGACAACTATATTAAATATGAAACAACGTTTAAACATTATGACGTGATAAACTAATTATAGTTGAGAGATATACGATTTTAAAATGTACTGTTCGAACTCTGTTCCTATATGTAGAGAATAACATTTTTAAAAGCAATATTAACGGTTTCTATGCGTACTTGATAGACACTCTGAGAATGTTTTTTTTTTAAGTAAAACGGTTTTGTCATCAAAACTAAAGCTGTAAACCAAATATCAGATTAATCTGTCAACAGGAAAGGGGTGAAATATCAATTACTAAATTTGAACCAAATAATAAATAGGTCAAGCTAAGTTAAACCGTTTAATTAATACATTTATCATGGGTATTATAATAGTAATAAATAAACATTCTTATAAAAGTTATAACATTATAATAATTTAATAAGAAATTTGAAAAAACAACTGACACGGATGGGATTCGAACCCACGATCTGCCGTCGCAAGTGCCGACGCAAATTCAAATTTCTTATTAAATTACTATAATTAATAAGCTAACATGTGCTATAACGTGTAAAAAAGTCACAAAAATGTAAAGTTATCTTATAAAACTGCTCTAATACTTAAAAAAAAATCAGATACATTTGAGTGCAGTGCATTCCATAATTGGTAAATCAATGTATAAGTAATGTAGGTATTTCTGTAGAACGATATAAAGTTTATATCGCCTTCAAAACTACCCAAAATAAAGCAACAAATAAAGTATAATTACTTTAAAGTGTAATTATGTATAAATACTTTATTGAGTTACTTTATTTATTTAGGTCAGTGATTTCATGCGAGCTGCAACTATGTAAGCTTTCGTTAAAGATATTATGTATACAATTTGCCTCACATTTCTGCTACTAGAGTTATGAAACAATATATTTATAGTGTAGGTACCGATTTAATTCTTTGGGGAAATTTCCGTTTTCATCCAAGAGCGTTTTTGTTGCCCCAGTTCGCCTCGGGGCGGGTTTTTCTGAAGGTATTGATATTGAAACGGAATTTGAGAGGTTTGTGCTTTGTTTGTGTATTGGATTATGCAATCTTTTCTGATGGGAAGGAAAATATACCGAACATATCAGTATCGAAGTAACTGTAGATACCATAGTACGGTATACAATATAGTCTATCTATATGCGTGTGTCTTTTTTTGAAAGAAAAATAAATGTATTAAATAACATAACTTACTAGCATCTGCCCGCGGCTTCAACCGCGTGATATATTGATAATTTGTAGTTTATATGTTATATTAATGTACCTATAAACAATTATGCTACTGTAAAGTTTCATTGAAATCCATTCAGAGTTTCATCAAAATCGGTTTAGTAGTTTTTGCGTGAAAGAGTAACAAACATCCATCCATCTATACATCCGTATACTCAAAAACATTCACATTTTTAATGTTAACATTTTTTAAGATAATATACATATTATTATTTGAAATAAAAACAATACGATAAAATTGATGCCCTTAAAAGTCAATGTTACAATACTTTAAATATCTACACGTTACACATTATACACATTATAATAAAGAGTTAAAATTTGTTTGTATGTAAGGAAGAAATCTCTGAAACCACTAACAATACTGAAAAATATTTACCGAACCAGTCAGGAAGGTGCCTTAGAATATCAAAAGAAAGTGTTTCACAGTTGCGATTACAACAACATTTATCGCGAATACAGCCAGAGTACACCGAGGTAACACACAGAGCCACTTAAAGATAATCCCTATTCTATTTCCCATGCTTCATCGAAACCAATAATTGTTTAATAAGCGGAATTAACCAGCGGAAACATTTTGAGAATATTCTCCGCGTAACAACCGAGCTGCATCGTCGAAAACGTGTTAATATTGATTTAACGAAGTTAAGCCCATCTGCTGGATATTTACTTACATAGTATATACGGGTGAGGACATAGAGTAATAGTAAATGGAATGCTTGGAATGGATTAGAATTTATGGAACGTTTCGCACATTTGTTTTTGTATTTTTGTATTGAACTACTTACACTTTTGCATTGTACTTTCAATGTTATATACTTATTAGCAATAGAAATTTTATGTTTTAGATCATTTTTTCAACATACATTGTTTCATTACTTCGTATTTAACAGAAATATACCAGCAATTCTTTTGTCAGATTCAGAATGATCATTTTGTGAGAAAACACACCTGCGTGAAAGTCGACAGGACGAGGATGACGGGGGCCAAAGTCCGCCTCGTCATTTACTTCGTATTAGGTTTTAATAGACTATATTTAAGTAATTTAACACGAAGCGGGGTTCCGTCGAAAAAGCCTTGAAACGGTTAATTTAGGAAGATTATACAATTTGCCTTTTGAAACCAAGGAAAAACGTTTTGTTGTACTTAATTAAAATCATCCATAAGTTAATAATTACCTCAAAAACTAATAAAGAATGTTTTCAGAATTCTTAAAGCAAGTCGTATTGATATCCGGCATATAATAATAATACATATCAGATGTTTTTCGAACGTTAACACTTCATGTGCTTCCTATGCTGTGTTGTCCAAACTACACACGTAAGCTTGTTTGTAATGCCCGGAATGTTTGCCAGCCTGTTTATGTACCGGCACGCGTATGTGCACGAAATATATGTTGCCTGATAGATTATATTGATCACAAAGATAGGGAAGGCTAGAGAGGAAAACATAAGGTAGCTTGGAATATCATTAATTCGTTTAACTATTAACTAATCTTCTTCTTCTTCTTCTCTCTATCGGGCACTAATCAAAACATTCGCAATAAGACGTTCAGTTGCGGAGTGTCCGTAACTGAACGTTTTATTGCGCCTGTTTTGCGTACGGAGATGCTTGGCTAGATCACTCCAGCCATCCCAGCTCGCTCAGGACCGCAGTCAGCCCTGGCTGCGGCGAGGTGGCTCTTGGAGCGCTCTCAGGGAGCCGAGGTATGTAGCCCGGTAGTCTGCCACTCCGCTGTATTCCAGCAAAACGTGAGTTGCCGTTTCTTCTGCCTCCATGCATCCTCTGCATAGGGGGCTGTCCGTGGCACCTATATTAAACTGGTGTCTGTTAAACGTGTAATACTATGAATGTGTATGTTTTTAAACGGTTTTACTTACTTACCTGTTTATTATTTGGTTCAAATTTAGTAATCGATATTTTACTCCATTCCTGTTGACAGATTGATCTGATATTTGGTACACAGCTGCACAGCTGTAGTTTTGATGACAAAACCGTTTAACGTAAAAAAAAACTTATATTATTAACTAATTAGCATGTTATAATTAATACACACTAGTAAAAGGTTAAATCATTATTATAGTCGGTAGAAATGTAATATTTTTAATAATCATTATAATATAACATTCAGGTTTCTAGCTCATAGTTTATAGATAATGAAAATTTAAATACTATACATAATTATATAAAGTTCCAAAATTTTGTAGAAAAATAACATCAGCAGGATTTGAACCTGCGACCTACTGGGTAAAGCCCCCATTCGCTCTGCTACTATTCGTAACCCTACCCATACTATCGAAATCTATTCAACATTCTAGAATAATCTCAGATGGTAGTTACTTCTACTAAGAAAAAGCCAAGCGCGATGTTATATTATGTCATCACCCTTCGATTCAAAAAGTAAGTGCTTATTACATTTTATTACACACGGCCCGAAAACTGTATGTCAGAATTTTATTTTTATTTTCATCGTAACATCATATGACGTGTCTAAGGCAACGGAACGTACCATAGAGTATTCAAGAAAATATAGAGTGATAACTTCAACCACATTGCCTTGTGAAAGCAGGTCTCGCCATAGAAATGTTAAAATGTCATTTTTTCAAATTAAGTTTTCTAGACGTTTTTCAAAATTTTACTCAGCAGTTAACCATGATATAAGCTAAAATGTAACTTTTTCGCTCGTGGAGCCTAGTTGAACCGCAGTCAATCGAGGTATGATCGCAAACGGAGCTCGTGTCGCGGCCGCGTTGTTCATACCCGTGCTCACGGTTCATACTGCTATAGGGTTGCTCTATTTTTTTCTTATATACTCTAAGGAACGTACGCATTCTGCCACGACCTCGGATCAAGGGAGATTGAATTTACGTGTTGTATATTACTTCCATAGACAATATTATGTTATGTAGATCGCATCGAATCCTTTTATTCGTGTTCTGATTTTGTAACGATAAATTGATTTGTATTGTGTATTTTATTTGCTTAGTAATTGTTGTCTTTGTATAGTTATGTTTTACGTTTAAAGCTTACTTTTCCTGCCTGTGTAATGATTTTTTTTACGTTATTTGAATTGGATTATTATCATTGAATCCTTTCCTCATTATATTGTACAGTCATCGTCTAAAATATGTGAAAATGTAGAGTTTTTCAAAACCAATTCTAATAGGAACGCTTACTTAAAATGTAAAAATATTGCATTCATAGTATGTTATTAATAATATTTACCAATATTCCGGTTATTTATTTCTTAAGCGGTCTTTGGCGGTAAAATCTTGATCAATAGATCGTCGGAGGGAAAGTGTTGATGTATGAAGCGTACATTACTTGCATAGTCGCTACTTATAAAACTATCTTCGATTTCCTCTGATCTGAAAAGCAAAGCCTAAATTCACAAAATCGATGAATTACCAAACATTTTGAGTAATGTCATTTAAACTTATCCATTACTATTTTATTTTTACAAGTTTTACTTAAGTTAAGTTTAAGCAAAGGCAAAGTTCGCTCTATAAATCTCAGCCTAAGAACACTTACTTACTTATACAATTTGGCAATAAATTGATTCTGAATCTTGTAGCATTATACTAACAGTCTGTTTTAGATTGGTTTTTATATTGTTCAAAGTACCAATTATTATACAGGCTGGTGTTTTACAAATAACCCTATATATACGAGGTGTTAAAAAAATTGCTTTAAGAATTTTATGAGGTACACAAAATTCTTAATCTAACTAGTTAACACCTTGTATAGGTACGTATGTTATAGTAAGATTAATTACCACTTAATAGAAGTTTAGAAAAACAATATAAAGGAACAAAGCATTGTATAACGGTTAGCAAAAACAAAACAAAAAACGCTACGTGGAATAAATGGCATAAATTAGCATTCTGTTACCTACTATCGTTTATCGTAATACATTTCTATTTCTTTTACTTTCAAGGGAAAGTTTTATAGAAAACTATATAAAGAAGGTTTTATTTTTTTACTTTTTGTGGACTAACTTGTCTCACTACGTTTGTAAGACCTACATGTTTCTTTGCACATGACGTGCAATGATAATTTGAATAGTTTAGTAATTTTATGACAAACAAACAAATGACAAAATGATCTATCTGTGTGCTAAGTTTCATTCTATCTGGTTTATGGTTAACGGTGATTGAGAAACAAACATCTTCAAAAACTTTCACATTTTTTAATGTTATTATACCCTGCGAAGGTGGGCTAATAAAAAAAATTACATTTAGACTTCCATAGCATGAGGTGAAAAAAACTTACGAACAGATTATGTTTGAAATATTTTTGTTAAAAGTATTTTGTTAATTATAATGCTGTGATTTTTAAAGACCTATCCGACAACATCGTTACGACCTCATAAACGATGAAGGATAATTTTTTTTTTACCCTTTTTTTTCATTTTCTTACAATATACAATACACTTAAAACACTTACAAAAACTTATCAGAATCAATGGAACAGACCGGATTTGCGAGACCTATACGACTAATACGACCTAAGGACTGACGACATGACGAATCCACAAAGCTTTCGTTTTTGCCTTTTGTCTAATAATAAAACACAAATGCCATTAATTTATCATTTTTATTTGTTTAGGTACTAATCATTTGGTCCTTTCTGAGGTGGACATTTATATTCCGACATGATTGATCGCTTTTCTAAATAACATTATAATAAAACATAAGCCTAAAAGAGATTATTCGATGATTCGAATTCGACCTCTATTATATTATTTCAGTTTTTTTTTATTATTATGTATTATATTTTCCTTTATTTAACGCAATACATCTAAAATAATTTTCAAATAAATATAAAATATAAAGATAAAATAGTAGCCCACCGGTATCGTTAATAGGGTCCAAACAACCGGTAGTCAGGGCCCCAGAAAGAGGAACTAACGAGAGTCTCTACTCTCTTGAGGCTCTTGGATATTAAGTCCACACATTAAGTACTGACTCCACATGTCGACAACCTCGCGGGCCAAGCCTAGATGATTTATCTGTTAAACTTTTTCAGTCTTTACGAAGTTCGCGTCATGCGGGATGGTGACATCAACAACTATCATCACTATATAAGGGTTATTAGCAATGTATTATTTATTATTATATAATTGAATTAATTGTAACTCATAGTAAGTGTAAGTTTTTTTTGTTTTTTTTTTTTTCTAGGGTTATCGTGTAACCCAGTATCTGGGTTGTGAAGGTCTGATAAGCAGTCGCTCCGTGTAAAACATGGTATTCAGCTGCATCCGGTAAGACTGGAAGCCGACCCTAACATAGTTGGGAAAAGGCTAGGCAGATGAGTAAGTGTAAGTTTTTCATCACAGGGCAGCAAGAATGTTTGTGTAGAAAACTGCGAAGTATTTTTCACAGAGAATATTAAACAGTTTGTTAATTAAAAATAGTTTTATCGTGAGTACAGTCCGGTACACGACACGGCTCACTTGAGCATCCGGCACGCAGGTACAGTTATAAAAAATAGTGTATACTGTATAAATTAATTAGTATTTAATACCTACATATGCCATAAAAAAGTATTCATAAAATTGTTTTTTTATCGAATTGTTGATGAACGACCTTTTTTTCTAGTGTAACAATTTAGGCTATACATAGGCCTCGGATATGGCTTTACAAACCTCTCAGGTGTGCTGGTCTCTGCATTATAGTTTTCCTTCACCGTTTAACAGCACGTGCTAAACTATTTTTGATGAGAAACCATCGTTGAGGCCGCCAGGTTACTTACTTTCAGAGGGCATGCCTTCCATGTGAAGGGGATATATTATTTCTGATATATTTTTTCCAGTATTATACTCTACGGTGGAAATCATTTAAAAGGGCTCGTTCTAAGAATCCTGAAACTATTTTTATTTTTCATTTACTTTTCGTTGAATACCTAAATATGTGCAAAAATATATGTCTATCCCATTATTTCCAAAATCAACGAGCGAGTCAACAAATCTAAAATAATGGATTAAAACTAGTTTTATTTTCGTAAAAAAAAACAAAGAACTGTAAAATGTTATTTCTTCCTTACTCCTTAATTATTATTCTTCAAAAATGCTATTAATTAGATCTATCATTCGGAATATGCGAATATACGGAACTCTTCGTGCGCCAGTCCAACTCTCACTTGCCCAATTTTCTAAATTTAAAAATGTTCAAGTACACAACAACACATTTTATTACAAAGACAAGTATAATGTACGAGGAAGCGGTGTACTTGATGTGAGGGTACATTACGATTATGCTTTTATCTCGCTTACACACTTTTTTTAAACATACCGCTTTACTGTCAGCTTAACTGCGTTATCAACATAATAACCTGAGTAATGGCCCTGCACACGGAGAATAATGTGCTACGATGTGCTACGAGCGGTCGTAGACTACTACGTAACTGCTACGTGGCTACGAGCCGTAATTAAGCTGGGTTTTATTGAGGAAGTAATCTGCAGATAGTATTTGTTAAGTTTGTTTTTTCATTAAGCTGCAGAATAATAATTGTAGTTTGGAGGTTATTAAGAGAAATTGGAATATTGCATTATGGAGTGTTTGTAATACTTGTTAATTTGGGTTGCGGAGGACAGATAGGCAGTCGCTCCGTAGAAAACTGATATTCAGCTGCATATGGTTAAATTAGAAACCGACCCCAACAAAGTTTGGGAATAAGGCTAGGAGGAGAATGATGTTCAGAGTATCACGAGATTTCCATGAGATAATAATCGAATGTTTTACTTACCAGCAACAGGTTCCAGCAGACCCTCAGGGTCAGAGGCCTCGTCTGCGATGGCGGAGGCGACCACAGCCACCACCATCAGCCACCACACGCGAGACATTTTAACTGAAACAATAATTATATATAATTATAAAGAAAATAAAATAGTTAAAAGAAAACAGGATGGGTAAAGTTGAAGCTACAGCCGTTTTTTATAAATACGATCAAAGAAACTAAATTTACTGAAATGTTAAATGTATATATAATTAATATGTATACATAATTGTTAAAATAAAACGCATTTAATTTTCTTTTTTTTTTAAACAATTTTCATACAAATTTAAATGTGAAAGTGCATTAAAAAATACAAATAGGTTTTCGACATGAGATGGAATTTTTTAATGTAAAATAATGTGGAAAATTGTATTTATGACAGGCAACATTATTTAACTTAATCAGGTAATGCCACAACTGAAATAATAGAAATAATGACATATGTCAGAGGCAACGTAACTACGAACAATATCAACTGTTATTGCAACCTAGTTTCACATCCAACAATGGCTACCTGAATGAAACTGGAATAAACAAGAAAATATTTAATAAAACGGCCAACTTCCAGGCTTACATTTAACACGAAAATAAGTTGCGCTGATGTCATGCGGAACAATTCCGGACATGGCCGACGTTAGCTAAATGTGACTTTTTAAATGTAGCCTACTTTCAGACAACGTGTTACAATGTGCCCGAGGGATGCGTACTCAAAGGGAGGTCAGGTCATCCTTTATGTCCCGAGATGGCACGCTTTTATCCAGTTCCTTGACTTTTCACAAAATGTTTGGATGTAAATACGTAATCGTTTTATTCCTGCAAGGTTTTTGGGAAACAGGGTGAAATGAAATGACCGCATTTTGCAGTTATACGCCGAGGAATTTTTGTCATATTAAAAACCTGCAGGGATGAGAATAAAACAATTTTTACAATGAAACCAACTCCGAAATAATAAAACCGCATTTCGATGGATTTTTAAGAGGATGTTTTTTAATTTCGGAATTAGCCACACCGTAAAAGTTGTATACATTAATGAATAGTCAATTTTAACGGTGTTAATAACCAACAATTATTTTTGAATTTATTTTATAAGGTTTTCAAAGAAGTTTTGAAGGTAAATTCAAAAATAGAATTCAATTTATATCAAATTTTCTGTTAGGAAAGATAACAGGAATTTAGTAAACCATGAAACAGGCCATAAGTAAAACAATAAAATTTATTTATAAAGAGCCAAATAAAGACGAGGCCTAATGAGGAGGATAAATGAGATGTTGAAAACTATTGTTATAAAATAATAAAATCCATGTATCCTACGAGCAACTATGAAACCCTCTGTGCAAGTGTCTGTGATGTATTTATTCAATTTGTTTACCTATCTACATTCTCTAAAGTTGACTGGCTCATTACAATTCAGATGCATTGTACTAGCGGCATTTTCTCTATTTATAATTTAACTGAAAATTGGTTGAAAATATTCCTGTTAAAAATGCGAGACAGGCGTTATTTAAAATTTATTTCATAAAAGAGATTCGCGTGAAAACGGCTGCCGCCACCGACCCAACTCAACGGCTGCACAGAATCACTGACTCGGCGAAATTTTCAACTCAACAGTTTTTCTTGCGTTCATTAACTCGTCCCAATGAATTCATCTTAAACAGAAGCTGTAGTGTTTTTGTTGCTAAGAAAAGTCTCGTGAGAGAGACGGAGTTGTGTACGCTTGGAGAGGACGCTTACTTTGATTAACTTATGTATTTATGTTGTAAGCTAGTTTGCTGCGAAATTAGCGTTTAAGCATTTTCACAAGATCAATAATTTTTAATGCTGGTTAACAAGTCTGGCTTTTAAAACTTTAAGTAACATTATCATCACTGCACTGATAGCCTAGTGGTATGACCGTCGACTGACAAGCCAGAGGTCTCGAGTTCAATCCCAAAGCGCGCACCTCTGACTTTTCGTAAGTTATGTGCGTATTATAAATTAATTATCAGTTGCTAAATCGGTGAGGGAACACATCGTGATGAAACCAGCACACCTGAGAGATTTTTCAAAGGTGTGTAAAGCCATGTCAGAGGCTTACGAGCGGTTTAAACTCTGACACCAGGTTGTTCATCAACCATACGATAAGAAGAAGATTTATGTTGGAAGCTAGTTGGCTGCTCATTTTCACAAGTTCAATTTGTAATGCTGGTTAACAAGTTTGGCTTTAAAAACTTAAAGGTACATTATCGTACAACATTTTAGGGGACCCGGACGGTTCTGTAAAGTCTTTTCTCCGCGAGGCCGTTCCATTAAACTTGCAAATGCTTTTCCCACTGAAGGACATCATGAAAGGCCTACAGAAATAGGTGACTTAAGTGAAAGGATTCTACTAAGCTGTTTCGTATCTCTTTTGTTTCAATTTGTACTTACTAACTGTAAAACATCACGTTTTTAGCGTCTTAACTATTCATATCAATACCTAAATATATAATATATATAGCTCATTCGTTTAATAACAAAGTTTCTGTGATGCAGCCTAAACCGTGTCTGAAAATAGCCTATCTCAACGAAGATAAGCCAACTATGCAGGAGATAGATATTATAGAACACAGGTGTGTTCGCAAACACAGAGGCATTCTCTATTCTCTCATTCTCGTAGTCCAATAGGACGGCAATCCAACACCGGAGAAAGATCAGGCGCATGGCGGACGATTTGCCATGCTCTCCGAGGTGCGCATGCGTACATTTCGAGATAGGTGTTTTCCTGGCAATTCTGAGGGAATGGTGATATAAGTTCCATACAACTTGAATCCTAATAACTTCCCATTGAAAAATGGCATAGTATACTTTTGCCTATTAATTAGTTTCTCAGATTTAATCTCGGCTTATTTTCTGCAGAAAAGACCCTTAAACACAGCTGCTAAGCACCATTAAATAAAAAATAAAAAACTCACCACCGCTATTCTATTTATATTCGCGTTCATTTTCAATAGCTACTTCCTCGAATTACTTACTTACTTAGTGCTTCAATCGAATAAAAAGTTTTATTTCTTTGTGGCTTTCCTAGGTAAAAGAAAATAAAACCTAGAGCTCAATGCTGGGAAATATTCGTTTTTTTTGTCGGTTCGCAAGTGCAGTGAGCTTACAAAGGCAGCGTGGCAGGCAGACCCAGTGGACTGATCGAATGTTGAGCGGCTCTCATTTCTCAGCTAGCTTTGATGTGGTTGGTAACATTACATCAACGGAAACACTTGAATAATTTCGTTGTAGTTTGTGTTGACTAAGCATTAATTTAATAAAGTGCCTCTTATTGTTTTCAAACTTATAAACAAAGTCAATTTGCCTTAATTTAAATCTGTAATTAAACAAATTCCTAATAATATTAGTAGTTTTAATAAAATTGGTCTTTACCCTACCTACAAATTTAGACTGAATTTAAAGTAGAGTGCATTCTTACACATTCAAGCGAATTAAAAATAATTATGAGCAGTTTTTGACCTCAGTCTTGTATTATTTCTTTTAGTACAGTTTTTACTGGGACATTATTAATTTAATTAACTAAATTTGGAAAAGTAAGTTAGTTACTCTTTAACATCAAATGAAAAAATATAATACTTGTACTTGTCCTAAATATAAAATAGGTATGTGTGTAATACAAACAAGTAAAGCCTTAATGTTAATATTAAGCCTGAGTCAGGCAATAAGACCCTCGTTTCAGGTCATGTAAACAAATACGGTCATTATATAACATCAAAGTAATATCATAAACACTAAAGTGAAATTACAGGTAAGTATGTATAACTCTAAACCTCTAAACGATCTTAAAATTGCACAGGATAATTATTATTTTTTTAAAATGACATTATCTAAGTTGGTTTTACTTTTAAAAACTTAAAAAATCATAGACAACTTGGCGGAAAGAAATCAACTGAAACCTTTGCTGTTGCACAATTTATTTAAAGTTATTTTTTAACGTCAGCATTACAATATTCAACTTCTGCATTGTTAATAATTTACGATAAAGTTTACCTACAAAAATAATGATACATGAACCCTCAAACAGAATGATACCGTACGTACCCTAAAGGAAAATAATATATCTATTAACAAAATATGGCTCTCTATCATTCCAAATATTTGAGCGAAATCCTAACACAGATTATATATTACAACTAAAGGTAAGTTTTATTATTTATGGTGCAAATTGTACCCAGTACGTAGCTAGAGTAGGTAATTATTAACTGTTTGACAAGGGTTAGACGTGCGACCACACTGTCCGGACTCCAACGTAATGCGCTGCTGTGATATATCGGCGGTTTGGCGGCCATAATGACTTTCTAGTTTGTTTTTTGTAACGTTGATATATTGTATATTAATGCTCGCTTAACGTCGGGTTCATTGCTATTGGTTTTGCGTATCGAAAAGGTTATATTTAATCCGTAGTACTATCAGGTTGGAATCATATTTTATGTCAGAAATGTTGTAAAATTATCATGTAATAAATTGATAAGAATTCGCGGATCTAAGGACCAGATTTTTCAAAAATGTACTACTAGAATGTATTCTACAACCTCGTCTGATAAAAGTTGCTACCTAAATTTGTCCCTTTAGGGGCTTGAACCCACGCACTAAAAACGTTATAATTTTGTCAGTCATACATAATAGTCATAAACCAATGAAAATGTACATTTGCGCGAAATTAAATTACATTAATTTCTGTGACAAGCAAATTATTGTTATTGTGTACTGTACGTGGTTTTAGCTTATTTATTATCTTAATAAAAAATGAGATCCCCACTGTAACGATCTTATTTTTTATTAACAGCGCGCGTAAGGACCTTTTTCCACGCAAAGTATAGATTACTGTCCACGGCCTATAATAATTCTACCAAAATGTCACAATAAAGTGGCACAGAAATGAACCCACTTTGAGGCAAATAAGAAATAAACGAACAACGCCACAGTTGTCAAAAGTTGTCTCAAAAAAGACAATCACTGTCAATCTACTAGTACTTAGTCGCATGTCGTTTAGCTCTTAGACAATTTAGGTTAAGTAAACATTGGTGAAAGCGCGAATTTTACGTAAGTAATTTGAAAACTTTTTTGTTTGCCCAGCAGTGGGATGATTTATGGGCTAACAGTAGTAGTAGTATTAGTAGTAGAAGTGTAAATAACAGCTCAATCAATGCAAATGAAGCAAAAAAATGCTTATGTATTATAAAATGAGGTCCTGCGTTCTAGTCCACCAGCGGTATCCAGAGCATCTCTCAGGTAAGCTGCCCAACTAGAATTTTTCCCCATAATGCTTCATCAAATTACCTATGATTTTGGTATATTTTTAAAATAATCATAACATAATTAACAACAAACAATCTCCCTTGTTTGAATGGCTTATTCAGCGAATCTCGGCCAAGTATTTGTGCCAATTTTTGCCATCCTCGACCTATTTGGCGATGGCTCTCATTCTTTATCGAGTTGTAATGTACTTTTACTGAATTGATAAATGAAATAAGGGGTTTTCTTTTCAACAACAATAATTATGTAAATTAACTTTATGTAGGTATTTTATAACTTTTCTAATTTCTAACACAAAACATAATTCAATTTTGATAAGTCCATGAGAAAACATAACATAACATTGCCGCCCTCGCAAAATCTGTGTAATTATTCAGAATGTCGCATCCCAAACACACCCATCCTAATTACACATAGCTGTAACACGAGATGTTTTGAATTAAATCTTTCGGAAGCAAACGGAGATTTCCGTGAGTTATATACCTAGCTATAAGTATAGTGCCCTTAAGTGCGAGCTCCATGCGTGAAAACTTTTGAATAATATTTCAGATAAATTCTAAATTTCAAACTCGGAACAAAGCAATTGTTTTTTTATTTCGGCCAGCTGCCGTCAAATTCGACAGGTGTGTTGTATCCGCATTAAAAACTTTTTTTATTATTTTACTTAAAGGAACTCGTAAAGCATTATGTACGGTGATATATTTTGATCCCGCAAGTACCGAGGGGGTTACTCTTGAACTACTAAATTTAAATAGGTAAGCCAGTACCGTAACTAGCATTTTACGCGCCGCCCGCGCCGTTGTGATACGCATGCCCATGGCCATGCATGACCCAGAATTTTTGTGTGGTCATTTTTGCGCCTCTCCAGTGCCTGGACACTACATTCACCGCCATAATTAAGGCACTGTGTAAAGCGCGATGAGTGTATTGTTTCCTGGCTGATAAAGAACAACTCTTGCATTAAAAAAAAATAACATCAGGATATTTGAACAACGAATGTTCAAAAGTAAGCTCCCAGATCTGAAAGAAATTCTTTCTCAACCATTTTCGCCAATTCGCCAATCAACACAAAATCTACCCAGTGTGCTAGTTTATTATTTTAAGGGTATATAGTACCTGAATATGAAAGGAGCGAAAATGGAAATGGGTTGAAAGAGACAACAAAGAGGTCTCGAGGGCCCCCAATAATAATTTGGCACAGAATCAAGCCAGAACAAGTTTAATTAAACAAGCATTAGGTAACTTCCTGAGATAACCCTGCTGTTTTGGACGCTGACCGACTTTACAAACGGTAAAGGTACACCGATAGTAATTAATGGGCGTGTCAAAAGTTCTTGTACAATTAGACGTTGAGATTTGTCTTATAATATCCTCTTAATAATATACTCAGAATATAGAACAAAATAGAAGTCGTATTAACGCAAAAAAGTGAAGCGATATAAATTACACCTAAATGTGTGATATCACGCTCACGTACTACTAGATTGCGCATATTGTGTGTGTAGGCAAGGAAATACAGTTGAACGCGAGTTGTGGTTTGATCTGTATTCTGAACCGATTCTGAACAGTGGTCTATCTCAACGGATACTACACCGTGTAATAATATTTACTATATAATTGGCTAAAATAAAGGTGCCCCTGTGTTTGCACATACACTCGTGTACTGTACACGAGTGTATGTAAATTACGCAATTACGCAAGAGATATTATAGTGCACAAGTATGTGCGCAAACACAGGTGCACTCTCTGTTCCCTCACTCTCATGGTTTGATGGACGGCAATCCGACACCGGCGGAATCCGACCGGAGAGAGATCAGGCGTAGGGCCAACGGCTTTGCGTGCATTCCGAGACACGGAGATATTTTTTTATAATACGCACATAACTTACGCGAAAAGTCAAAGGTGAGCACCTTGGGTTCGTACCTGAGACCTCTGGCTTGCCAGTCAACGGTCACTACCACTTTGCTATCACGACACAACATTTTAATTATTACTGTAACTTTACTGCGAGTTACATTTAAAAATGTTACGTAAAGGACAACAGGACTAAACAAGAATTTTAATCTTTCATGTAAAGTCAGTTTTCAGCTTTCACGCGAGAACTCGGAGTAAATGCTCACACAATTATGTATTTAACTGAAGCGAGGAATGTCACAGGTGCAGTTTGAAATTTGTTTATTTCTGAGCTTGGCCGTGTAATGTAGGGTTTTTTCGTTTTTAGCGTTTAAAAAATATATTTGAAACACTGAAAATTCGTGTAACATTATCTTAGTATCTGTTACAATTTTTAAGTTCTCCCGTTTCTTCAATATTGAGACGTTTTTCAGCTTGTACAAAGAAAAGGAGCTCAGCTAACTAAGCTTAATTAGTCTTTCGTTATCGTATGGTCAATGAACAACCTGATGTCAGAGTTTAACCGCCCGTACCCTGCTGACATGGCTTTACACATCGTCGAAAAATCTCTCTGGTGTGCTAGTTTCCTCATGATGTTTTTCTTCACCGTTTTACCAAGTGATATTTTTTTTTAAATCGTTAGACTTGCACCTTATGGTCCGTATGGTCGCTTGGTTATTTTGTAGCCAATGTACTCTACAGGGCGAAATATAAAACACTAACTTCCCGAATAGGACTTCAAACATTGGACTTATCATTATTAACAACTTTTACTTTGGAGCTAACCCTAAAATCGCTGTTTCGTATACTTATGACAAAATTTATGGTGATGATTTTTTTTACGGCGACTCATAAATATATCTATGCAAAAAATCATTGCTTCGTTGCTGTAACTAAGAATTATAATATTACTAAGAATTGACAGTGCTATTCGTATAAAAATAAAACGCAAAACTAAACATCCAAGTTTATCCAGCTCAGGTTTCTCTGAATTAATCTTGAAAACATGCAATTATTTAGAGTAATCGTAACTCACTGAGCCCGTTAACTTAAAATAAAATGTAATTAACCATCAAAGCGTCCAACTTTAATTTAACAAACGCTGGAACGTTCTACAAGAAGAATTTCGCTCGTTCCCATTTTATAGAATCGTTAAAAAACTCTAGAGGTTTGTTGTATTAGTGATCTTGTATGCCAGAGACAGGTCTTTTTGTTAGAATATTGTTTGGTTTTAATTAAGGTTTCTTGTCGAGCCGATGAGAATAATGAAAGTTTAGATTGTGATTAAAGGACATTGCATTATGACTTCACATTTCTGTTTGTTTGGGTCGGTTAGGTCTGATTGCTGAATTGGTTTGTTATGAAAGGTTAAAGCAAATATTGTCGCATTTAATTTGATGACAATGTTTTAGCTACTATTGATCGTTTTCTTAATTTATAACTAGGATTTAATAAATCATCTTACTGTTAGCGGTCTTTTAGATTAAGGGTTTTATTTTTTTTATTTTTTTAAGGTACCTAGTTATATTTGTGTATATTTAGGGTTATTTGTAAAACACCCGCATCCTTAAAAGGGGTCATTAAACTCATCATTATGAACAACTTTTACTATGGGACCTACCCTGAATTCGCAAAAAAAATCAGCTGTTCTGTTCCATACATTTATGGTCACATAACTCAACAAAATGTATGGAACAGCTTTTACTAATAACCCTGTATATATACAGCGTGTAACAGAAGTCCGATAATACATTAAGGGCGTATAAGGTACCCTATAAACAATCCTTGAGCATAGGTTTTGGAACCGAACCCCAAACAATACTCGAGTAAACCACGGTCAAAGTTTTTACCAAAATCTTTCAAATACTGCCCTAGAAATCAGGTGAAAGGTGAATCAACACGAATCCGGTTATTTACCTTCAATAAATTATTTAAGTAAGCACCAGGCACACGTAGGATAATAAAATCTGTCATTATTGAAGAAAATGAAATCAAAAGAATTATTTTGTGTGAAAAAAAAAATGCCTCTTTTACCATCAATATTTTCACAGGTGATTGTCTTCATGATATACATACATGCCCTTAAGTATTATTTCGGACTTCTGTTACACGCTGTAGATAGTTTTACTTAGTATTGTTTATTTGTATTTTAAGTTACTTTCGTTAAATAAATGATAAATCATTTACATGAAGATGGTATGTAAAAATCGTTTTCCATTGTCAATATTTCTTATCCTCGATTTTCACCCTCCATTGAGCTCAAAGAAAGAATTTTCTCGTTTAATTAAAAGACGGTGATTAAGATCCAAGGACCAACAAAGACAAAAGATAGAATGATGGATAAACGGTCGGGAAGAAGCGTCCCAATTGAACAAGATGAAATTATATTTGTACAGGGTTCGCAAAATTCTTAATAAATACTCCTTTTAAAATGTACCTTAGTGTATTTATTTTGGAACAAAGCTTTGAAGTTAAAAAAATAATAATTAGTTAATACTTTGACAAGGAATAAGCATTTTTTCTATTAGTTCTATTTCTATTGCCTACTTTTAGTAAAATAAATAAGTGTAATAATGGCGCGTATTCAGACTAAACTATTTATAGTCTCATTCTATTATACGCTATTGAAAAGGGACAGAAAAGTTTTCGCCCTTATCACTGAGGTAAAATTAAACAGGCTCTATGACATAGCAACATAGCAACTTAAGTTCTCGTAGATTAAATGGACTCATTTGACAGATCCAAAAATCTTTTATCCTTTTCTAGTGATTTCTAATATTACGTCTGCAAGAAAATTAAAACCAATATCTACTTTAAAAAGTACTGTCATAACACACCCGACTATTCCTTTCAAACAATTTTATGATAGACTATCAGCTTTCAGTTTCTATTTTCGGCTTTTTTACTTGCTACCCTACAAAAACACTATAGTCAGGTAATAAAAACGCTTCTTGTGACGTATCCTAACGACATAGAAGGTCCTTAAGGAGGCCGTTACACTAAATCAAGATGGCATAAGGACCACAAGTGCGAACATTAGGACAAGGTACAAGGGGTAAGATTGGACGGCAACTAAACTAAATTATAGTTAGCAGTTAATGTTGTTAACGTACTGGTTCATAATTTCGGTAAGAATTGTGTTTGGTTAGGATCGGATTGTTAGGAAAAAGTCTACTGAACTACGTGACTAGGTAAGGAGGATGATCGTGCGGGAACATTTAATTAATAAATAATAATAATTAAATTAATTATAGTTGCCTGTTAATGTTGTTAACGTATTGGTTCATAATTTCGTTAAGAATTGTGTTTGGTTAGGATCGGATTGTTTGGGAAAAAATACTGAACTACGTGACCTAGATAAGGAGGATAGATCGTTCGGGAAAATTTAATTAATTCCTTAGATTAAGCACGTTTTCATCAAAAGACGTGATTGTATCGCTTTGTAATTATAACTAACTATTTTCCGCGTCGTCAGTAGTTCCTGAAATAAGCGCGATTAAAAATTATTATTTTTTGGTTTTAATAAGCGCGATTAAAAGTTATTATTGTTTAGTTTTTACAAGCTTTTATTTAACTTCAAATGTTTGTAAGTATGTTTAATAAAAATCTTGCAAACCAAATTTGAACCACCAACACTAAACTTATTAACATTTTGCTTGCTTGAAGGTCAACATTTTTGGAACTAGAAATCCATTACGAGCAGGATACCTACTGGCCCCCAAGTCACTTTTTTGCTGGCTTGTTGAGTTAAATTATAGAAATAATCCGATGTAGTAGCCAGGATCAACGATTAGTGGCACGGACACGGAACTTAGCATACCTATAGGCACTTATGTTTACTCTTGATATTCCAATAAAAAATCTGGTTCAATCAAAATAAAAAAAATTGGTAGCATATTTGCTTGTAAATTATTCAATCCCGAGTCTCAAGTTAAGTACGTATAAAACCAAAACTAGTCAAACAGAATCTAATCTTCACAACACATTCAGTTTATTTTATATTTTTCTATCAAATACAGTCTCGTATTTCGTACAGATGTTCTCGAATCGAATCAAAATACATGAGGTTGTGGCGCAGGTGTATTTCAAATAGTCAACTATCTAAATATAAGTTAGCAAGTGTTGTCAAGTTTCCAACTTCAGTCAACTTGTTCTGGACTAAGGTACTTGATGTTTCCTTCGGCTCTTCTTCGTAATTATCTGATGTTGTAACGTTGGGTTCCTGCTCGCCCCGGTAACGGCAGGCTTCCCAAGTCACAAAAAATATAAGATGAGAAGAAGAGAGAGACCTAGGTGTGTTAGGGAGAAATAATAATAACTGTTATAGTATATTGATGGTATATTGTTAAAATACAAGTTTACATTTAAATGTTGATCGGTATATTGTTACACACACTAGGCTACCTTAAAATTTTTATATAATATTATGTTAACAGTAGACAAAGTCCTACTTCTTAACTTTACATTATTCTAACTCAACGGTAAAGGAGGTTCGGAGTGAGTTATTCAGACATAGAAACAGATTCCGATGCCAGTACAATGTATACTTTAAATTAACACACAGTATTCTTAACAATTCGTTCTTGGCATCGTAATAGTACTAAGAAGTGACTAATTACACATAAAAAATATGTCCTACGAACTCACCGTTGATTCACACCACATGAACATCTAATATTTATAATTGAAACATGTGAAAACCATGTAGTCCTATACTACATTATTATCTTAAATGTTTACCTAAGATTTTATACCATAGGTAAGTACCTAAATGTACACCATCCCTAAATGTATACCACCAACCTAATACATGTAGGTGAAATTTTGAGTTTAATACGAAATTAATAATGAAATGTGCATCCAACCTCAAGCAGGAGCTGTAGAAGCAGAGAGTGATTCCTTACACCATTATAAGCTTGCCTTTTATCATGCTTTTATTGTCACGTGGACGACATCCATGAAATTATATTTTTCTGGTATATTATTTTAAGTCATCAAGCGATTGACCTCATGTTGTATTAGTAATATGCACAGCGGCCTGAAATTTGCAGAAAAACTTCCAGTAAGAACAAAGAAAGAATGAAATAGCTCAAACCGAAGAAATACAGCACCAGCAATGAACTTACCATATATGAAGTTTTCTATGACATAATATAAAATAAGTCGGAAGATTCCTTCACGACATTGAAATACAATCCAGGTTCCTTCTTTGGACCTTAAAATATATCCATTTCAACAGATTTTCTCCGTTCCAATCCAAAATTCCAAATTGCGTACGAGCAGCTTGGCGGATCCAATTAAAAAGAATGTCAGATCACAGACTACAAAACCTACCAACATTTTTGACAGCTTAAAACTATCGAAACGTTTATTTACGATTAAATAAAATCCCTGGTATGGAAAATTGTTAAAAATAACCTTTGGAAAAGAAAATTATGTTTCCATGAAAAATGTAGCTTATTATAATAAACTAACATGAAATTCTAACGAAACATTTGACTCCAAGATAACTACCAATCCTACCATTTGAAGTATAAATATTACCATCGACAACAATTTGAACTGACAAACGATACGATTGGTGTTTTCACCTCCAATCATAAAAAATGATGTATGATTGGCAGATTTAACCGGCACATGGTTTTTGAAATATTTATTTACCACGAAATAAGTGTTTTATGTATTATATATCGTTGTTAAAACTTTGTAAATAACGAACTTTGCTATTTATCAATAAAAATATATTTTAGAATTTAATATTTTGGAAATCCAAAATCGACCAATCAGAAATGCACCAATGACAACAACTTCATGGTAGCTTCACAATGAGCGCGAAAATTCAAATTGTAGTAGAAATTAACACCACGTTACAATACCCCCCTTCCAATGAAAAGGTTTACAAGGTAAACCGAGCGCTGCCCTCAGCGTTCAACTAAAAAAAATGTTTCAAGGAAAAAAACAAAACAACCAGCCTAATATTGTTTACAACTATAAACCAGAATAGTAATTGTAAACTTACAACAACATACCAAAAGCATGCCAACAATATACCAACAACATGCTAACAACGTACCAATAACATACCATCAATAACCAAACAAGATACTATAATTAACAGACTCGTCTGTTACCTAAACAAATTTTAGGGAAAAGGAAAAAGAAAATTATAAACTAAATGCAGAACGCAAAGCTTCTGCTATGTTTATGCACAACCCTCTGAACAATCCAACTGCTCAGGTGGATGTACAAAACAACTTATCTTTCCAGTAAGACCAACCATAAAAGAAACCAACACGTCAGGACTGATGACACAAACCCTTCTACTCCCTCCTGTCCGGACGATAAGTAGTCGACAAACAACTGCTAAAGAACGAAAGAATTGTTATATAACCTAACACTCAACCTTTCACCTCACTAACAGACTATACCTTATATTCTATTCTCATTTGAACGTCACGATGAACGGCAATACTCTAAATTGAGAGCTTAACAAAATCCGTCATCGTTTACTAGCACTCACTTCAGTGATCAGATACTTATTTTATCTGACACCTGTAAAACAATCTTTATTAACCGTTGTTATCTATACTTCAAAACTATTTAATAACTTGTACTTCAAAACAATCCAATAATTGGTATTAGTAGGTAATGCTACTAAAGCTAGAACAGGCAGAACATAACTCTGACAACTGTCTGACTATACCTATAACTAAACCATAACTTTGACAAATGTCTGGGTATACTTATAAACTAAAACACAACTCTGACAAACATCTGAGTAAGTATACCTATATACTAAAACAATGTGTTTCACAACGAAACCACAACAATTATTTGCATTATGCAATTAATTAATTTAAAAATTAAGTTTTAAAATCCTTGATGTGCCAAGAACCTATAGTCTGACCATCCATCCTTTGTAATTCATAAACCAAAGCGGACAAAACTTTTACAACGCGACACTTTTCATACTTTGGTGCTAGTTTTGACATTTTGAATTTACTTGCATCACTTTGTATAAAAGTCCGCTTCCATACTATGTCACCTACAGCAAACTTAGCTGGCCTACGACGTAAATTATAATGAGTAGCGTTTTCTGCATGGGACTTCAGTAAATGCTGACGAACTTCCTCAAATATTTGATTCAGGTGTCCAAATTGACCTGCATAATCTTCACGTGGAATGGTAGCCTCATACGGTTTGTCAGTCTCTTTATAAAAACTACCGTTTATGACCGGTTCCCTAGCGTGAACTAAAAAGAAAGGTGAAAATTGAGTTGATTCGTTAACAGCACTATTAATAGCGAACTGAATTTTTGACAAATTTTTATCCCATGATCTATGGTTTTCCTGAACATAAGAAGCTACAGCAGTCATAATGGTTTTGTTGTATCTTTCAACTAAGTTAACTTGAGGTGTATAACGAGGCGTATAATGTAAATTAGGCACATTGTAGCGATTTAACATTGAACGGAATTCTGATCCAGTGAACTGCGCTCCATTATCCGCAATCACTGTTTCGGGAACCCCGTGAACAAGAATAACTGAATTTTCAAAATTCTTCGCTACATTCGCACTAGTTGCACGACGAAGAGGAAATAAAAGACTGTACTTCGAAAAGCAGCAAGTAACAACCATTAAAAATGTAAATCCCGACAAAGAACGAGGTAACGGACCAACTAAATCCACAGAGAGAACCTGAAATGGTCTGTAACAAACCTTGGGTTGACCCATAAGACCTGGTGTCGCCTTAGTAGAATGCTTGTAGGCAGAACAAGTATCACAATTCTTAATGAACTCAACCACATCTTTGTACATACCAGGCCAGAAATACCTTAGACATAATCTTCTATGAGTTTTGAAAACTCCTAAATGTGCAGCTGTAGATTCACTATGATTTTCTTTGATTAGTACATCTCTGTTCCCCTTCCTTACTACCTCTTTCCAATCAAACTCGCTAATTAAATTATACTTGCTTTTTGAATACCTGAAAAGTTTACTATCCTTTAAACAAAAATTTGGAAAATTTGTAGGGAATTCTTGACATCCCTTATAAATACGATCATACCACTCGTCAGCAACTGTGGAAACATTAACAGCGTCAACCTTCATCAACCTCGATAAGGCATCTGGAACAACATTATCGGTACCTTTTCTGTGTTCAATATCAAAATTATATTGTGACAGCCTGCAACCCCATCTTGCCAGTCTCCCTGTAGGATTTTCTAAGTTCATAAACCATTTTAAAGCAGCGTGATCTGTAATTACTTTAAACCTACGCGAACCTACATATGCTTGAAACTTCTCAACCACAAACACTACGGCTAAAGCCTCTCTCTCAGTAGCACTGTAATTTTGTTCGCTTTTCGACAGTGAACGGCTAACATAAGCAACAGGATGATCCAAGCCATCTATGTTCTGAGAGAGCATTCCGCCTATACCGTACGCTGAAGCATCACAATGAATTGAAAATGGTTTCTCAAAATCAGGAACTGCCAAAATAGGTGCTGAAATTAATGCATTCTTTAAATTATTAAAAGCTGTCTCTGCTTCCTCACTCCAGGAAAAAGGTGGAGCCTTTTTACCTTTACATGTGAGCTTATTAAGTGGAGCAGCGATACTAGAAAAATTCCTTATAAAACGACGGTACCATGAGCATGTACCTAGAAAAACTTTAACATCCCTGGCACTCTTTGGTGTTGGAAAATTTAACACAGCAGCAACCTTTTCTGGATCTGTACGAAGACCATACTCATCAACTACATAACCAAGATATTTCAATGAACTTCTAAAGAATTTAGATTTACCATAATTAATAGTTAAATTTGCATACCTTAACCTGTCCAAAACCCTATTTAATAACCGTAAATGTGTCTGAAAATCAGAACTAACAATAATAATATCATCAATAAAACAGAAAACCATGCCATTTACAATATCAGCACAAAATCCGTGTCCAAACAACTTATCCATAAGACGTTGTTGTCTTGCTGGAGCACCACATAACCCAAAAGGCATAACTTTAAATTTGAATAAACCTCTACCAGGAACAGTGAAACTAGTCTTCTCTTGCGAGTCAACATGTAAAGGAATTTGCCAGAAACTACAACTTAAATCAATGGAAGATAGATACCTTGCCTCCTTCAAGCTATCAAGAATCTGAGGGATATATGGAATAGCATAAGCATCACCCTTAGTTATTGTATTCAGCTTTCGGCAATCAAGGCAAAATCTCCAATCTCCATTTGATTTTTTCACAAGCAGTGCAGGATTGTTCCATGGTCCTTCACTAGGAGTAACTACATCCAATGCCAGCATCCTATCCAACTCGATACTCAAAGCTTCCCGCTTCTCTGGTGATAATGGATACTGCCTGGTTTTAATAGGAGCTGCATCTCCTGTATCAATATAATGTTCAGTTAAAGTAGTTCTACCTAACCCTTTAGTTTCAAATGAAACTTCATGAAAATTGTTAATAATACTTTCTGCTAGTTCCCTTTGTTCACTAGACAGACTATTAAAAGATTGTAAAGAATTAATTTGTTCTGAACCAATTGAACCACACTGTAAAAAAAATTGCTCCGGAGGGACTATATAATTTATACTTTTAAAAATATCTGGTGCTAAATCAAAAGTTTTCCAAAAATTACAACCTAGAATTACATCAGAAACGATGCTAGGAATAACATAAAACTTTATTATTTGTTTTCTGCCATTTACCGTCAATGGTAGAAACATAAAACCAATGGTTTCCAATTCAACCCCATTAGCAACACTACAGGAATTACCTATACCTGCATGCAAAACATACCCAATTTTAATAAATTGGAGGTGTGAATTGTTACCTAATATAGAAACACATGCACCAGAATCTAAAAGTCCAAAAATTTCAAAGTCTTCCACTGAACACTTAATATATGGCCTAATATCATTCTTATCAGGGGCAAAGTGAACCGAAGCTAAAGAATTAAAATGCTTAAATTTAGAAATTGATTCTGAATCCTCATCGGACAACAACCAACTCCGGTTCACACTACCTAGTTTTTTGAGCTAGGTAATGTTTCCTTATTACACTTAGGACAATTTCGAACCGTAAAGTCCTTCTCACCACACTTGTAACAATGATAAGATTTATTACCCTGACACTTCCTGAAATCATGGTCACTCTTACCACACTTCCTACAAATTAACTTTGGTTTCTGAGAATTAAATTTATTATGATTATTCTTGATGGGTTGGTCAGACTTATTTAGCTTTTCACTATTATAGACAGAACTTACAACTGGCTTTTGTTTAGATTTATAACATAAATCCTGATTCAAAATATTAGGACCTGATTTGGGAGGTTCAACAAAAAATTCAGCTCGCTGACGCGCAGACTCTAAAGTACGACACTTAGCTTTAAGATCAGCAACTGAACTTATGTGTATTAAAGCTAATTGTTGTGAAAATGTAGGTCTAATATTGTGAAGTAAAATTTCTAACATAGCCTCATCTTTCAAAGGGTTTCTTAACCTGGAAAATAACCGAAACATAACCGAAAAATAAATATGTACTGGTTCATCAGCACCTTGCGTCCTAGCCCTAATCTCCCCCATCAATCTGTAATCATAGTCAACAGGATCAAATTCCTCCAACAATAAAGTTTTTAATTCTGACCATGAAGAAACTTGTGACTTAATACCTCTATACCATAACAAACCCTGATCCACAAATAACAAGGATGCAGACAAAAAAAGTTTCTCATCAGACACACCAAACGAAATTTGATACTCCTCAACACTTTCAAGGAATGAACGAGGATCGGAAAGACCATTAAACTTGACTTTCCATTTTAAAATGTTACTGTCACCCCTACATGTAAATGTGGGTGCAGCACTAGTCTGATGAGCACTAACCTCTACAGCACTCGACTGAGTCTTCAGTTCAGATGCACTAAACCTATCATCAACCATTTTCATCAGCTCGTCAAAACAAGACCTTAAATCCTTTTTTAAAAGTAAATCCGCAGGATCATATGCATTAACCCTTAATAATCTATGATAAATATGGTTACCCAAAGCAAGTGCACGGGTTGCAGCGTACCTATCTTCAGGAACCTGAGTAAAAGTGTCAACCAAACCTTTTAACAATTCCAATTTCTCAGAGATAATTTTTAACTCGGATGAAGCTGGTATATCAGTCTCACAAATTGCTTCTGATGGACATTCAACTAATAAGTTTCTTAATTGTTCTTTCAATTGTTTGACTGTGTTAGCAGGAGTTACTGAACGAATGGAAACCTCATAAGCTAACTCATCCTTAAGGAGAGAATGAAATTGAATAGGTCTATCCATTTGATTGGTGGTACACTTACAATTAAACTCAATAAATTAAATTAGTGACTTTGTAGTACACAATACCTAAATATGTAAATGTAGCAATCACTGACGGTGAGCCACTAACATAAAAATAATTGCTTTAATATTAAACTTATAGTATCAAAACACACAACTATGTTGATCACCTACAGTATATCAAACTAAATGAATACAGACCTTAATTATAATATAAGACCTTATTTATAATAAGCAACGCTTACAATTATAAAATTGAGCAAAACATACTTCAAACAGATTATAAATAATAAAACTTAGTTTTACTCATTGAAAAGTTATAAAGTAGATAGATTGGTGGTATACTTGATAACAACTATGGTGTGATATAATAAATATTTGGGCGCCATTTGTAACGTTGGGTTCCTGCTCGCCCCGGTAACGGCAGGCTTCCCAAGTCACAAAAAATATAAGATGAGAAGAAGAGAGAGACCTAGGTGTGTTAGGGAGAAATAATAATAACTGTTATAGTATATTGATGGTATATTGTTAAAATACAAGTTTACATTTAAATGTTGATCGGTATATTGTTACACACACTAGGCTACCTTAAAATTTTTATATAATATTATGTTAACAGTAGACAAAGTCCTACTTCTTAACTTTACATTATTCTAACTCAACGGTAAAGGAGGTTCGGAGTGAGTTATTCAGACATAGAAACAGATTCCGATGCCAGTACAATGTATACTTTAAATTAACACACAGTATTCTTAACAATTCGTTCTTGGCATCGTAATAGTACTAAGAAGTGACTAATTACACATAAAAAATATGTCCTACGAACTCACCGTTGATTCACACCACATGAACATCTAATATTTATAATTGAAACATGTGAAAACCATGTAGTCCTATACTACATTATTATCTTAAATGTTTACCTAAGATTTTATACCATAGGTAAGTACCTAAATGTACACCATCCCTAAATGTATACCACCAACCTAATACATGTAGGTGAAATTTTGAGTTTAATACGAAATTAATAATGAAATGTGCATCCAACCTCAAGCAGGAGCTGTAGAAGCAGAGAGTGATTCCTTACACCATTATAAGCTTGCCTTTTATCATGCTTTTATTGTCACGTGGACGACATCCATGAAATTATATTTTTCTGGTATATTATTTTAAGTCATCAAGCGATTGACCTCATGTTGTATTAGTAATATGCACAGCGGCCTGAAATTTGCAGAAAAACTTCCAGTAAGAACAAAGAAAGAATGAAATAGCTCAAACCGAAGAAATACAGCACCAGCAATGAACTTACCATATATGAAGTTTTCTATGACATAATATAAAATAAGTCGGAAGATTCCTTCACGACATTGAAATACAATCCAGGTTCCTTCTTTGGACCTTAAAATATATCCATTTCAACAGATTTTCTCCGTTCCAATCCAAAATTCCAAATTGCGTACGAGCAGCTTGGCGGATCCAATTAAAAAGAATGTCAGATCACAGACTACAAAACCTACCAACATTTTTGACAGCTTAAAACTATCGAAACGTTTATTTACGATTAAATAAAATCCCTGGTATGGAAAATTGTTAAAAATAACCTTTGGAAAAGAAAATTATGTTTCCATGAAAAATGTAGCTTATTATAATAAACTAACATGAAATTCTAACGAAACATTTGACTCCAAGATAACTACCAATCCTACCATTTGAAGTATAAATATTACCATCGACAACAATTTGAACTGACAAACGATACGATTGGTGTTTTCACCTCCAATCATAAAAAATGATGTATGATTGGCAGATTTAACCGGCACATGGTTTTTGAAATATTTATTTACCACGAAATAAGTGTTTTATGTATTATATATCGTTGTTAAAACTTTGTAAATAACGAACTTTGCTATTTATCAATAAAAATATATTTTAGAATTTAATATTTTGGAAATCCAAAATCGACCAATCAGAAATGCACCAATGACAACAACTTCATGGTAGCTTCACAATGAGCGCGAAAATTCAAATTGTAGTAGAAATTAACACCACGTTACAATGTGGTACCAGAGTTAGTGTTGACAAACTTGGATGAGTATCCGAACTTACTACGTTATGTAGCATTATGAGATATTTAATAAAAAGAACTGACTGCCTCGTTGGTCTAGTGGTAGCAAGCGCGATTACTGAAGGACTGAGCACGAGGTTTTTCCATTAGGAAATTCTCAGTAACAGCACGGAGTCTGGAAACGTGCCCGGTTAATGGTTAATGACAATAGGCTCGCCCCTATTACATGGGACTTATAACATAGCCGGTATAAAGTGGTTGTACTGAATACACCTATGCCTACCCCCTCTGGGGAATACAGGCATCTTAGAATAATAACATATAGAAGTGAAATCCGCGCACCGAAAATGTAGCACTTCAATTGGTGGAGTACTGGTGGAGGACCGCTCTGCGCGGTGACGCCGTCTCAGTGCTTGGTGACGTAAGTTTCAGAACACAGCTTCGCAAAAAAAAAAAAAAATGCCGTCTTGCGCAGTGAAATTTTGCCCAAACGAATCAAAAAATATTAAAAAATGTGATAATGTATCATACCACAGGTAAGTGTTACGTTTTACTAAAATATTTGTACTTAAATCTTTAATCAAAACAAATTATTTCAAACACAATTTAAAAAGACGCCATGATGTCGTAGTGTTGCCAAGTAGGGAAAAATAGTTTACCAAAATTATTACCCAATAATTGTGGTAATTTTTGAAACTCATTATATAATATTAGTTTTAGTATGTATACAACATTAATATGAGTAGGTATTCTAAAATATAGCAAACTTGCATAATAATATTGTAAAAAATGTAAAGTAAAACCAAATGGCTAAAGCACATGTATTGCATGTTTTTGCATAAAAAAACATTTAAAAATAAAATTATTCATATAAAAAGATTAGCATCATACTAATATTTTTAATAAAAACCCTTGCTATTTTATTTTTCCAAGTAAATATAAATTGAAATTTGGGGAGAAATTCCTACTGTTGCAACACTACCTATACGTCACCGAAACGTCAACGCTTTCGATGTGTGCGTGATTGAGACACTTTTACAACGTCACTTTACAAGGAACTTACTGTCTATATGTTATTAGTTTAAGACAGGCATATAGACGCGTTATATTATATATTAAAAAGAAAATTTTGCATCGAAATTCGCAAAATAATTATCTAAAAAAAGAAAAACTTTGAAAACCGCTGCCTATAGGACCGATTAGGCAAAATTTCCAAAATGCTGGCTGCATTATTACGGAATTTCTAAAAATATGTTAATTAAATTGTGACAAAAAGAATATTGAAATCTGAAAAACCATAGTCATAAAAATAATGAATTATATTTATGATTCAAAAGAGGATTAAATAAAAGGCTTTATTTAAAAAAAGAACGTGTTCAAATACACATAGCGAGTTGGGGTTCTTTAATTAACCATTTTATGTTTATTACATTTTCCTTTCTGTTGGTATTCACAAGTAAATTAGCTACCTAGTTATTATGTCTGTTTCTAATTTAACGACTTATATTTTTTTATAATAAACACAGTCAGCTTTCCACCTTTGTCCTTAATGCTTGTTTTTTTTTGTGCCAGTATTAGGTGATGATATTAATGGAAATAAAATCTTACATATACATTTTTTAATGCGTACTATGCGAACACCTAAGTTCGAAATTTGTAAATAAAATTGTTTTGTCTATACTTACTGTTATAAAACATTAAAAAAATTTAGAAGTGAGAGTTTTTTTTAATACAAACGTAGCCTATTACTAGGATTTTTGTCCTGTGGGTGCATTTTTTCTGCAAATAACCATAACAAAATAAGTATCTGTCGATCACACAAATATTTGCCCGTGAATTTAAACCGCACCTACGTAAATCACTTAACTGCTACGCCAATCTTGTTAGACGACATTTATTTTGTATTTTATCTTCTGCATTTACACACAGATAAAAAAGCGATATGACGTCTAGACCACAGACCGTCAGACTACAATCGTTTGAATGTTAAGAAGAGTTTTTTTTTAAACGAACCCTTACTTACTTAATATATCGTTATGGATTTAATTATCGAAATAATTAAATCCATAACGATATATTAAGTAAGTATCTAAAAGTTTAACTATAGTTAGAGTATCTAATAGTTGAATGGACGAAAAAATTTAAAGAATTTTAAAAATATCTTAACACAATTTTAGTCTAGATAATTATTTTTTAGACTTTTAAATAAAAACCTTAGACCTTTAAATAAAATTATTCTTATACGTCATACATTTGCATCCGAGACGCATGATTAGCATTTTTCATTTACGGCAACACAGCCAACGAGCCTTCGTAACAGAGTTCCGAGAACACCATTACCTTAGTAAGGTTTTTACGTCACAAGTTTAAAAAATTGGTTTAAAAAAAGGTGCCAGCCGGATAAATAAACGATAATTACCACCACCTTTTGCATGTATGTTAATAATAAGATTTTATAAAAACAATTTTTATAACCAAGCTTTTATATTGGAATTTAATAAATTTGTAAAATTTTGTGTCTGAGCTGTTGACCGTTGAAGCTCTTTTATTTGGAGCTAATTCTGGATGTCGATTCAGGTCATATTTACCATAAAAATGCATTGTCATCGGAACTGAACCAACATATAAAAATTCAACTTCTCTTATCGTAGGATATGAGGAAGTGATTCTAATTCAACATTATACTAACATACTAACATTGCAAGTTAAATAAAAGCTTGTAAAAAAGCACAAAGTTGTATTCTGTAATAAATATGATTTATATTTTTTGTCTTAAAAAAGCATTAAAACTTGCGAACATTTAACAAAACATTTTTAAAATCAGCGATTTTTTAAGAGCTACAACAAAAAATGGGCTTTCCCCAGACAGCAACCTAAATTCCGTTTTTTATTTTTAGCTTACTTATTACATAGGTGGTAGTTTTATTCAAATATGGTGTATTATATTCTTCATTAAATAAAATATCTTTTTTTAGAGAGCAACAAAGATTAAAACATCTTCTTTAACAACTTTTTATTTTTTATTTTGCTACAAAACGAAATTCTTTTGATTAGCCACATTTTCTTATCACTAAAATAGTCATTACTTCAAACCTATTCAGTAAATAAACTTTCATACATACACTTTGTAACACAAGAGCGTGACCGGCAAAATTAATAAAAAAAATTAAGTCTATGGCTTGATAAATAATTAAACACGTAGTTCATCATGTGTACTTAGATGCTTTATTATAAATAATTTGTCCAGTCTTCTCTGTTATTAAAAATGGCATAGCTTCTTCGATGATTATTTTTGACTAATTTTTTAGTGTAATCAGGGGATGATGACCTTCATATGAAGTTTATATTGCGAGTAAGCTCGGCGGGGGTAAGGCGGTTTTTTCCTTTGAAGTTTAAGCTACATCAACGCCCAAATGTTTTTAATTGGGTTTGCTTTAGGCGATTGTGAGGGACAGTCCAAGACCTGCGTGCCATTTTCTTGGTTCTAGGCGGTGCCCAGACTTCATCAGTGTTTGGGGTCGTTGTCATCTTATAATAGTCATTATTCATTTTGCCTTGAAATCAGCCTTTTGGCAGAGAGCAACGATGCTTTTAGGTATATTAGGTTTATCTTCAAAGCATTCGGAGAGTCAGTAAACCACTACAAATTGCCAAATCTCCTTTTTGAGTAGCATCTTCAAAAATGCACCTTTATTGGGTGTTTGACAGTACGTTCGACAAGTTTGGTATCACTAGTAGACCAAACACGAGGTAAGATACTACTTGTCCAAAATGAAGCTTCGTCTGAAAATATAATCTTGGTCCAGTCATGGTCTTTGTTGTGTCGCGCCCAGGCCATCATTTTTTCCACGTGCTTTTCTGAAAGGAGCGGTTTCTTCACTATGCTTCGGTATTTCAACTTGATCTCAGCTAAACATCTTATAATTATAGCTAGAGATATAGTTTATTCTTTTTTCATTAATTCTTCATGTGCAGATCGCAAAAATATACGTAGATTTTTTTAAAACAGTTGCGGAATCCGTTTTTTCTTGATGAGTGTCGTCCTCCACGTTTCACCTCGTTCTGGTAAGTTATCGGCGTGTTAAGCTTCTAAATATCGGTTGACCAACTTGATTAAGAACGTCTTAGATTTCTTCAAATACATTGCAGCCCGATCACGCGACATTTTAGGTTGTAGGACCAAAGGGTTATGCATACAAAGAAACACTGCATCGAAACTGGAAGGATACGCGGTACTCATCTCGGGAAACTTGCGCTCTGAACGAAACGAACGCAAAACCTTATATTGTGTTTCATTAGCATCTTAGGCAAAATATAGGGCTACCTGTTGGTATTTTTTGTTTTGCAAAAATCACTAAAAAAATATTTTTTTTGCCGGTCACGTTCTTATGAAACACACTGTATATTATGAACGAACATCGCGTGCTACATATATCTTTATCAAATCCTTTTAGTCGTTCATATAGCTGTCAATAACGAGGGTAATCGAGGAATCACCTTCGACGTCTATTAGGGAACGAATCAATATAGCTTGGGGTCGGGTTGCTCCTTAGGTAGAACGCAGACGAGCGCTTTAATTGGTCCAATAAGTCGGTCAAAAAAGTAAATTATCTACATAGTATAAATAATTTTCTATAATTTTTCAGCAGCTATATATTATATAGTGGTATGACCGTTGGACTGCCAAATCAAAGGTTGGAACCCAGGCACGCACCTCTGACTTTTCGGATTTATGTGCGTATTAGAAATTATTGAGTCGTATTTTCTTTCCGGTGTAAAGGAACAAGATTACAAAAAGAAAATAATATTATGATTCGCGAAAACTGTTTTTGTTCACACTGTTCGCAAACTAATACTTACTATACTGTAATAGTCCGACATCGCGACATCAACTGACTAAAGAGCTGTTTCATAGATTACTGGTAAGATTCTGTTATCTTCTTTTTTCTTCTTTCTTTTCCATTTTCGAATTTAACTTGTAGGTAGAGCCTGTCAATAGCATAGAAGCTGGGCAGAAGTGTAATACAAAAAAATACACTACCCTAAATTCCTCACTACAAAAAGGTTTTGAATTTCGGCACGAGTCGGAGACCGAATCGTTCGTCTGTGTCAAGCCTTTTTACTGTAACTCGATACAACACGAAATTTTAATATTCCTCATTTTATTCCTATCGAAGTACTCAATATAGGGGTGTAATATATACGTATTTTCCGTTTCCTTTTTAGGGGAAGGTAAGTTGTCTTAAGTGATATTTAGCAAAAATGCTTGTTTGTATTAAACATTTCGTTTATTTTATAAACGGTTGGGGTGTTGTGAACTTATAATCTTTGAGCACTATTTTTGAATGTTATTGAATTACTTAATTGCGTTTCAGACAAACTCTATCGAATAGGTTCTCATTTCTAATACAAAAAGGTTTGTCTCCAAATTGTGATGACTGTAGGGTTTCGAATTCAAATTAAGATCAAAGTTTGTTTGTGGAGCAATTTGTGATGGAGCGCACTCGGGGGACATTTATCTAAGCTGACTCACTGTCTATGTGGTCTCAAGTGCAGCTGATTTACACGGTCTTGGGTTCAATTCCCTAGAAAAGTTCTATGAAGTAACTTTATAGATTGATAGTTAGATTAATCATCTGGAAACTGTTAGCGGCAGAGTTTGGTATCGAGTGTATATCACAAAAAGCTTGGCACATTAACAATTATGACATACTATCTCAAACAAGTTTATCAAAATGCGAGTACAAAACATCTCTGCTTGCCCCTGTAGGGAGATACGGCTTGATGAAATTTATTGTACATTATACTATAATATTAAAACATTAATACAATGTTTAATTTATAACATGTCAGGCCTCACGTTAGCGTCATCAATTTACTCATGCCATCCCATCTATTTTGTTACATAATTAACCCTTTAATTGTACCCAAACTGGTTAAAAAGTAATTAATAACAAAAACGAATATTACTCAAAATTAAAGTAATCTAGTTAATAAGGAAGTTTACAAAAAAATCATACGAACGGGGGGGCTGGAACCTGCAACATATTTATAGGCAACCTGGACTAAATAGTCTATAAAAATCGCCAACCCGCAAGCTAGCGTGGTGATTACCTAATGCTTAATCCTTTTCTGTATGACAAGAGCGTTTGCCCTGCAGTGGGATAGATACAGGTTGGTTTGGTTTATTTATTTATAATGGCAACTTAATGCACAATGTGTCAAAAGATATATATTTCCCTATGTAAATATAACCATTGCAATTATAAGTTTACATCGATCTTCTGTTTAATTTAAATACGGCGAAACAAAGGCAACTTCATGTAACATGTATTCGCTTGAATGTATCTCTATCTCTTTTTCACAATTGTCTTCTAATTTATTAAAGGCATTATATGCCTGTATAAATGATGCAAACCTGATCTTATAAGAGTTTCGTGTTAGCTTTCACGTACAGAACCATAAAACATATATTTTTTTAAATCCAGTAAAATATTTTGAATTCAAAATTATTTTAAATTCTTTAAAACAAGGTTTGCGAAAGCTGAATTAAGTTCTAAAGCTAAATAACATTACCTTTTCTATTTTTGCGCATTTTCCCGTACGAAAAGTAGGACGCGTTGGTTGTGGAGCCCTGTTCGGATCGGTGGCATTCAAAGAGGGCTTCAGCTGTGTACGCGAGGCAAAATTCCGTATAATGAACGGAGCACTCAATGACTCTCGATCGTTCAGGATGTTGGCGCAACAATGACGTCACCGGCGCCATATTGTAAGCGAATCTATTCTGTTTTCAAATAAAAAATATAGTTTTCATTTTAATTCTTTTGCGAATTGTTTTGTTTTATTGTTCTAAGCTGAAAAAAAATCAAGTAACTTTTCAAATAAAAAAAAAACTAAATCATAATCGGTTCATCCGTTCGGGAGATAATTATGTAGGTACCCGTGCGAATATAGCGAAAAATGACAAACAAGAACTATTTGCTTCTCGCTCGCACACAATATCTTTGATGTATCTTGTTCCTACTCGCACCTACAGGATATATGAGGAAGAGACTCCATTTTCAATCCCATTCTTTAACCGCACGGGTAGAAACTGCATTCACGATGCAGGAGAAAATCCTTTGTAGAAAAAAAAATGAATATCTCTAAATATGAATTTAGGTACAATAATTTAACACACTGCATAAAAATAGCAACCAAGTTATTCCCATAATTTCTGCAACGTCCTTCCTAGTCGCGCTCCGAGGTCCAAAATGACACAGAATACAAAATTGTAAGCGAGGGAAGTTCAACAATAACCAGTGCGACAATAATTTCTACCACTCAACGTTTAATGCCTACGAAATGTCGACAAAATGTAAATGTACCACTAACAACGCTCAGAACAGTTGTTTGGACTATGTAAATAAATTCTTTATCTGTACAGAGGATAGGGTTGTGCTATCTAACAATATGCAGCACATAGGTACCTATAGGAAGATATATATGCTACCATTGTTCTTGATTATACGTGTTGTCTATCCATCATATTGACAACATCTATCCGGATTTATGACAAGAAGGTTGTCTGGAAGAGATCGCAAAAAGCGATAAGACCGTCCATTGTACATTTTTAACCGACTTAAAAAATTACTTGTATGTTATTTTTACCATTCTATTATGCTTTTATGTTTTATACAACTTTAATAATTGTCCTTAGGAGATCATTAGCAGTTAAATGTTACTGTGTTGGCTTATATCATCCCACTGCTGGGCAAAGCCCTCCTTCCATGATTTCCATACCTTTCTGTCCAAGGTCTTTAATTATTCGTCTTGTCTAATTCGTTTTTTAAATTAATTATTATCTGACAGTTTATCTACTCTTAGTTAAGAGTAGAGTGTATAGTTATAGCAATGTTATAAAAGCCGTTGTAAAGTATTTATTTATAAACATAAAAAATAATTCTACATAGCATTTATACCTATGAAGTTTAATTTTATATGACGCTGCATGCATGGTTAATTCATATTATACTATCAGAAAACACGTGCCTCAGCACAGACATAAAACTTTTAGCCTTATACAAAAGGACAAAATTGAAAATGTCTACCCAAACCGGGCATTTACCGCCCATATCTAGCGAAACGAACGTTTAGCAACCCTACCGCGGCAGTTGAAAATAATTGCCGTCCCAAACAAAAGAATGTCACAGCGGAAAACCACGGAGACTTTTTGACTTTGGTAGATTTTCCAGCTTTTTTTTTCACTAATTTTTATGCGATCGCTTCACACGCGAGTTTTGTGGCTTAGCGGATATTTTGGAAGAGTTTTATACACCGCAAAGAGCACTAATGTTTCCTAACTGAGTTCGTTTTTCATGCTTTGATAATACAGATACTTATGTAAGTTTAGTTTGAACCTATCTATTTTCTTATACCATTAAGAATTAAATTTATTTGATAGCCTATGGCGTATCTCATAGGTCATGTGCACACTAAACTTTTCGTGGACATATTCAGCTGCCTATGTATGAAATACACTAATGCGAGTAACGCCCGTCATTAATTTTTCCATACATTAGCGGCTTACATTTGGTATGAACATAGCCACAAGTTCACACATAACGAAACGCGGGGTCATAGTTAGGGTCGTATAGGTTCAAGCAGTGGTAACCTGCCCAAGCAGACTTAAAGTCTTGCCTAGAGGTTAGACAAGCATTAATGCAATGATGACCTCTGACTTTTAAGTTTTAGCAAGTGATAATTAATTTCTAATACGCACAGTATTAGAAATTAATTATCACTTGCTAAAACTAATACATTGCGATATAAAATACGACGAATGTAACGCAGCTCACAAAAATTTCACACCGCTACCGACTGTTGAATCTGAGCTCGCGTACTTTAGATGTAAATGTTCCCAAATATTTTTTATAAAAGCCCTAACTGGTCTGAAGTGGTTATGTTTGTGCTTGATTAAGGCAGTGTAATTGAAGTTTGTAAGTACCTATACCAAAAACTATAATATATAAGGGTATAAATAAATGTGTTTGTGAAATACCTGTTTGTTTGCTCTCTAATAAATAAATGCCTGCAAGGTAAGGCTACGTGTGTGCTACATTCTGTGACCTGGCCTTTAAACTTCACTCTGAGCTCTCGACCCACTCTTAAATAGCGCAGTGTCCTTGTTTGTAAATATTCGTCTGATGTTCAACCTTGTTCGTATACAAAGTCAGGAATTTTAGAAACAACTCATGTACTATTTGTTAAAATACAAGTATAAATTAAAAATTTAAAACACCCATGATACAATTTTTTTCTTAGATAAAAAGACTCTTGATCAAGTCACTTTCAAATAATAAAAAAAACGAATGAAACACCTTTTTAACGGATATAACTCGCGTGTTTATGTTAATAATACAATCCTGACGTCAGGATTGTATTATCAAAATAGTATTGAGTTTAGTATGAGTATAGTAGTATTGAGTGTTCGTGAAAGTTTGAGACTATATTTAAAAAAAAACTAAATTAATATAGAATTAGAATGTAAATAATTATAATTCATTTGTATTTTAAGTTGCCGAATAGATATTTGTTCCCATTAAATTCTATTATCAACCATTTAAGAGAATTTTCCTTAGAAATAACCCTCCTTCTGGCGCAGTCGGGTAAAAATAGAGGAAATTGATACTGTCGCCGTAACGTAGCAACAGTCTTATCAACTGGGCTCTCGTATCGCTGCCCGCACCCATACAATTTCAAGTTCTCTACTCCGTCTTATTAAAGAAGCCTTGGATGTGACGGCTCAGTTGATAAGAGCGTTGCTATGATACGGAGAGTGTTCCGGGTTCGAATAGACCACGGAGCAAGTATAGACTATTCCATTTTCAATTTTCAATGAAGCTTACAATTTCGGGAAATTCTAATTTTATTTTTTACATGTCGTATTATTTACAAAATTCATTAAAACCAGTTAAACCCCGTCTGCTATAATAAAAAATAATTGAATTCTTTTAAATGAAAAAGCAAGGGAACTTAAAATAACACTAGTTACTTTCTACCACTGAAGGAAGTTTAGAGTGTTGTTAAAGCTAATATATATTTCATTTGAACAGCACTGCTCGAAAATCGATAAGTTTGGTCTAGTCACAACATTCAAGGTTAGTAACTTTGTATAAATTAGTACAAAAACTATGACGGTGAAGTTTCAAAGTCCTGTTAAATTCGCATTATTGTAACTGGTACATTTGTAACTGGTAATAGTAATACAAGTATTAGATATAAAACTTAAGTCGTTGTAGTAGTCAGTAGTATTGTTTTATCGTTTTCGTAATACGGAAAGAAACTTTTTGTGTATGCCTCGCGCCTCGCTATAAAAAAGTAGTAACCTGAAAAAGATTTTTAGTAGAGTATAATAATTTTTACTAATTTTCTCACACTTTACGACATTGTGAGGACAGTCAGGGTACCAGCAGATAGATAAAAAAACACACACTTAAAATTCTTTTTTTTTAATTGTGTTTGTCCGGGTGGAATCTTGCAATCTGAATTAGCACCACATCCTCTTATCCAATGGATTTTAATTTTTGCATGTTAGTTCAGTTTCGATGACAAAGCATTTTTATGGTAATCATGCCCTGAATAAACATCCAGGATTAGCTCCAGATAAAAGAACTCTGCAACGGTCAGTTTTGATATTTCAATATTAAAGCTTAAAAAGTTCGTTTTTGTATCATAAAAACTTATTAAATTTAACTCCAAATATTTTCTTCGGAATCAAGGTTGTATCTATAGACATATTAAAGACACAATTAATATGTGCCGATGGCGAATCATTAGCTACAGTAGAGCTAAGCTATTCGCCATCTGCGCATCAGCGTATCGGCAAAACATTTCTAAGGGTAGTATGTATGGTCTTTCTAGTCTCTTGGTTGGTCTCGTGGATTAATCTCTTTGTCCAAGATTGAATCAAATTGAGTACAAAAATTAATTTAAGTTAGTTAGTTTAGTTTAATGTAGTTTTTTTAACAAAGTCATATTGAACGAATATTTGACAAGTGACATACCACAAAGTTTACACATTTTGAAATTTCAAACACTACAAAATGTTTTCGGTGTTACAAGCAGTAAAGTTGGGTTTAACCAGAAGTTTGGCCTTGTGCCTAATGCTCGCTTCCTAATATTTGGCACCATCTAATGTTATTGGGAACTGGGGGTGTGTATACCAGTAAGTATAATTTGAACATCTTCTTAATGTTAAAATATTAGTATAACGGTGAATCGTCTGTTAAAACTAATTTAGACTTTTTAAATTTAAATTATAAATTTGTTGAGTCATGTGAACATAAATGTATGGAAAAGCTGATTTTTTTTGTGATTTCAGTGTTGGTCTCATGGTAAAAGTTGTTCATAATGATGAGTTTAATGACCCCTTTTAAGGTTGCTGATGTTTCATAAATAACCCTGTATATTAGACTAACACATAGGCTACAATTTATCAACATGCCACGCGAGCGAAACCGCAGGGGAAAGCTAGTATGTACATAAATGTTTAAAGCCGCCCAACATAGACATAATACAGTTACGTGAAGTCACTTGAAACAGGCAAACAGTAAGCGTCAGCAACACGCGAGCGTTCCACTGATGTGTTTGCCTTCACACTTGTACTGAAATTCCTACGAATACATATAGTAGGTACCTACATGTACTCGTAATTTACGGAGGGAATCGTGAACTGTCGAAATCCATTGCATGTCATAAGTTCGAAAAACGAATGCGCAATATGTCATAAGTTCGACAAACGAGTGCGCGACATGTCATAAGTTCGACGCCGATGGGTCTTTGAAGCGAGAGTCAAGAGTTTTGTTAGTAGTTATTCAGTCACAATTAGCCTTACTATTTGGACAAAAACATGACAGATGAGATGAGACATGAGAGATGTGTTAATTACACGCACCTTCCACGCACTAGTGAACTTCGGAATTTGAAACTTGGCTAAATTTACCGCAAGACAATATCGTTGTGAGCCATCCAGGCTTACGCTATTCAGGCTCTTCAAGTTAATTTGAATGTTTTTATGTTCATCAATATCAAAATGAACAAAGAAATTGAAATTGTAGAGTAAAAAATTCACCTACACCGATAAATTTTGACATATCGCTTTAACGACCAGTCGAACTAATGACATATGGCGCACTCATTTGTTGAACGTTATGTGACATTTAGGGCCCCTGTTTCGCACGGGCGAAACTAGCAACGAGAGTCGCTACTTTTGCTCAGTATTTTAAAACTATTTGAAAATCGCCATAAACAGCTAGTTGTAAGTTGCCGGTTGCCGCAACTAAGAGATCAAAGTTGTTTCATCTGATGAGAGCCTAAATATCGAGAGCCTATCAAAGTTAACTATCAAATCTGAATAATATTCGACTTCAAAACATGCTTCTGTGATCGGATGCTAAGAATTTTCCCATAAAAAAAACTTTACTTAAAACATACTAAAAAAGAGTTGCCAGCACAAAAAGTAGTAAAATCTACCTACTAGTAGTAAGTAGTAGTCGTTTTCGTAGAAGTTACGACTGAACTCTTCCTACGGTATAAAATTCTTTATGTTCGAGATGTTATCGGTGACAATTTATTCGCCGCTAACTTGTACAGTAAACAGCACATCAGTGAACATACACAGCTTTTAACTCGCCCTTATTACGAAGTAGTAGAGTCTAAAAATTACATTGTGCTTGTTACCCCAGACGTGGGGCCCACAGTACCTTAAACGGTTGCATGGATAAAGGCAGTAAACCGTCACTTTTCTCCTTTTTTTAAAGACATTGAGATAAAGACTACCTTTTTATCAGAAGTACTAATGCAAGTTTGTAATTAATCGTTTTCAAGGGGTAGTTATTTATTGGCGGGAGCGTCGAGCGGGTTGAATACGCAAATGAATTACATCCCTACATTATATTATCTGTGTCTGTACTGAGCACAGAAGTCCGTTGAAGAAAACCATGAAGATTTTAGTCTGTGGTAGTCATGACATAAACATCACACTCTATTACCTGCCCCTACCTTTAATCATGATGAGTCAACCAAGAAGGGTTTTCTTCACGTAAAAAATGAGATACTGATTAACATTACCAAATAAGTAGATAGTAATAAGTAGGATTGGTTATTGACTATGTAATGTAGACGAATTTTTTTCTATTGATTTTTGTTGAATGACGAATAGAAAGAAGTAGAGTATGAATATTCATTCAATTTTGTCATTTAATTTTCATGTGAGAAAGTTATAAGTATAAGTTATAAATCATTTAAATTCAAGATTGCCGATGATTGATCATTTTTCTCCTGTATCGTTGGTTCGATTATCAATCACTTTACGTCAATCATGTCATCAAACACCGTGCTTTATGCTCGCATTCTCACAACTTCACAAATTCACAGTACATAATAAATAAGGTTTTCCGCTATCGAGTAAATCTCCAAGTTTGTGAATTAATGTCAAACATTCATCCGTGATGATTGATACCGCATTAAGCTCTCTCTATTACTCCAAAGAGCATTTGTATAAAACTCCTATAAATATAAGTAACTTACATACCCGGGGAGCATTGGTATATTGAGGTAAATGGGCATTGAATGGAAGACATCTTTCAAAGCTTTTATGCATACAAAAATGTAACTTATGGACATGTATATATGGTCCTTAGTTTGTTTTTAAATAGTTTGAAATTGAAACGTATTTCGTTTTTCATATAGCGATGTCCTGGCGTCCAGGTTTCTGGATATCGCCCCTGCAAAGAACAGCTTGCCAGACATTGCAGGTTTGCAAATATTTTTGGATCAGTTTTCGTGGACTGCAGACGACGACAGTTTGGTTGCATTATTAAGTATTGTAAGTATATTAAGTAAGTATGTTTTTTAACTTAATTTTCAATGTCTTGCTAGCTGAAAAGCAAATATAAAATATTTGCACAAAAAGTAGTCAATAATCTCTCACACATAGCTTTTGAACATTTCTGTAAATATGTTTACACATGTTTGAGCGCGGCTTTATATTCAACCAGTCGGAGAAGCTTCGTAAATGCAGTCTGCAAGTATAGAACTACAATACAAGTTATCCGTGTGACGTGTCCATTCCCATATACAACGGTAGCGCAACCCGGATTATCCGAGCCATTGTCCAAGTTATTTACGTCTGTATTACGATATTGATCCCGCACAATGGTGCTAATGTACCTATTTTCAAATTAATAACGCCGCCATGACACCGAATTCACATTTTAGATAATTTTGTACAATTAAATGTAAAATGAATTTCAAACTGACATATATGGTAATTATTTTAAAAGGTTTCGTAATGGATCGTTTGGTGTTTTTGTGAGAGTTCGCCAAAATATTTTGGTAATAAATCGTCAGATGTTTCAGTTATAGGCTGAAAAACACTGATAAAACTCACTTTTAGTTAATGCCCAATTTCTGGAAATACTTATTTCAAGAACAAAGCTATTCCAAGAATCAAATTGTTTAGTGGGCTATCGTCCGGGTATAACACAAATCTAAATACAGTGTACTACTACTCTACTCTTAAAGTGTTATGAGTATGTTATGAGTGTTCGTTTCAAACATCTGGAAAATTAAATCTAAGGCCGTCGGTATTCTGTATCATGCACGTTGCTGCTGGGACTATAAAGTATATACCATCACAATAGACTAACAAGACACAAATCTATAAATATAAAAGTATCGATCTGTTTATTTGTTTTTCCCTCCAACCGTTTCCGTCCCGATACGAGATAATATTATAATTGTTTGGTTCTTTTATGTATGTTCGAGTCAAATCTTGTAAGCTGAATTAGAACCACTTGCTCTTATCCTACGAAATTAAATTTATATTATGTTGGTTCAGTTCCTATGACAATGCATTTTTATGGTAAGCATGACCTGAATCGACATCCAGGATTAGCTCCAGATAAAACAACTATCAAAGATCAACAAAGCACAACAAAAGCAAATACATTTAGTTTTGACATCCCAACATAAAAACTTGGTTAAAAACGTTTTTTTTATTAAAACTGTATATATTAAGTTAAGAAAGTATACGGACGAAGGAACATCTCAGGAAGAAGATAAGTAACAAGTTACTCCAAAACCAAAATCGCCATTAATTACTTCGTTATAAACACGTTTTTGTTCTTGTATGATATTTATATCGCCAGCAGGTCGATAGCGAGTAACGCGAGCACTACACGTGAGGGCGACAGAGGACCCTTAGCGCTCTGTTGTGCCCTTCCAGCCATCTGACAGATCTCAATGGCTATCGACTGCACTGTGCACGGATTACGGACCAATGGTTGAATGAATTGAGCTGAATTACATACCTATTGTAGCTAATATAAAACATTCGTTTTTAACATAAAATACAGAGAATTGTTTAACGATTTTTTTTGCTCAAGGTATAAAAGATGAATGTTATGACTTTAAAACATGGTATAACTAAAAATGATTACCTATGTTCTTGAATTAATTACAATAAAAACCATTGAGAAGTATGTCAGGTAAGGGCATCGCCAAGGGGTGGTAGAGAGGGGCTCCTGCCCCCCCCCCCTAGAGAATCGAAATTTTTTTTTTTATTTCTTAATAGATACCTACATTTTATTAATTACAAGTTTTATTTATTGTACAGTCAAGAGCATGTTGAAGTTTTCATTTGCTACGAAAGCTCTCGACTGTTCATACTTTTTCCTCTTTACTTCTACTAGCCCCCCCCCCCTTCATCATCGGCTGGAGACGCCCTTGATGTCAAGTACCTACCTCGTGCACAACAATTCATACCTAAACATTGAAAAGACCTACCCATTAACTAACGAACTCCTATGACTTCAAATGTAAAGATATATTACCAAGCATGTTACAAAGACAAACTCCTGTATTTTACATCCATGCTTTAGTAGTTAAAATTAATTGATGTAAGCCAGTCTAGTTTTAATTACAAAAAAGCAATATGTACCTACCTTCACATTAAATCGAAAAATGCGTCGGTTGAAAAAGACAATTACGTTTTATTGCTGTATTCTCAATCCGGATACAATGGCTATCAGTTCACGACAAAGGCTGAATTACGACTAGCAAATAGTGTACGATTTGTATTGAGAAAATTCTTTGTTTCCGACTCGAACAAAAGGAACGTTTGGAGGGCTTTGTAAAGTTGATCCAAGCCGATGGTTTGTGTTTACTAAAAGTCCATTTTATTTGTATTTATGTATATTTATTGTTTGTTCTGTTAACAGAGGAAGGAAATTGATAATGCGCAGTTTTCAAAATTTTACCATTTCTTAAGAAAGAATAAAATTTGTTTCCAAAAAAAACAACTGATTCGGACCCAAGGCATGGCACGCTAAAGATCGCCGGCAAGTCCGACCCGAATAAGGTAACATGTGCTATAACATGTAAAAAAATCACAAAAATAATAAGAAAAACATGTTAAAAACATACATAACTTATTACAAAGAAAGGACCAACACGAGGAAACATAGTTTCCATTATTAGTTTGTAGCTAAGAATATAGACGTGTTATGTTATGAAAAAATATGATTTTATGAAAATACTATAATGATATCAAATAGTAAATTATTTAAAACAGTTTAAAAAGTGAGAAAATTGTTATGGTTATGCTACATGTGCAAGTCATTTTAACCTCGATAAATATATCCCTATAGAGAATTTAATTAACTCCTATTAAACAAAATTTCATGTAAATATTTACAAAATTGCGAACAAGGACATTTAAGTGAAACCTTTCTAAAAATAGCAAACGGGGAAAGTTGTTATTACCGCCCCGTCGCGTCGCGCCCCGCAGAGCGTTGGCAAAGCGTGAATTAAGCGAAAAGTTATTTTGTTCATGTTTTACACACTCTTAGTAGACCTGCTGTTGTAACACTGGCTGACAATTCTTCTTGTTATAAGGTTGGCAAGCATGAGCAATTCAGCGTTATTTGATTATGGATATAACATTTTAAAGTTTCGATATTTTGAACGTATTTATTTGACTGAAGATGTATAAGTATGTAGTATTAAGAAGTATATAGTAGTACCATTTTAGTAAAAAGTATTTTCTATATTCAAATACGTTCAGCTAAAAAATTATAGTAAAAATCTAAACAACTTTTTTATTTCTCTAACTGAAAAAAGGCAATAAACTATTTTTTTATTTAAATAACCTCCGTGCGCGCAATATTCTTAAAAAGGGAACCACAGCTTTCGCTTCACGTGTTAATATACAAAATTATATGATTTTGAGTGACGAGTTTGAATGTAGCAAACATTGAAATAAAGCTGAGAATTCTAACTTAGCTAGCCCGACAAATAAGATACAATAGAAAATTAATTGTTACTTAGCCATGCACTGTAGATCTTTGCTCTTGACAGGTCGACTACTTATCGACTTATAGGCTTTTTCGTGAACCCCAGATTGACAATCAGTCTTACAAGGTATTTAATTATTTTTTTAATCGTCTTTGATTTTCGTTTGAGGTAACACTGTCTGCCCGGAGCTTCCATAATTGAATTATTTTCCCGCGCGACAACGTAACTCACTTACCAGCCGTTTTCATTTGTGTGCAAATTGCGAGTACACAGAATTGTTTATCATGATTAAAGTCTGCCTTGAATTCAGTTTTCCTAGCAATATGAGCGCAAAAACTTTGCTGGTAAGTCCATTTTTAAGGGCCATTCTTTCTCATTTTTGTATCGCACAATTATTTCTTAACCTCTAGGTATATTGTATATATCATCGAAAACTTTAGAGCCGTTTTCGAGAACGCGATTACAAATATTTAAATTTTATTAGTATTTTATTCTTTATAAGTCAGCCGTATAAATAAAAGAATATGTACGAGAAATATTTGTAATCAATCGACTCTAAAACAATAAATTTTTATCCCGATTAAGGTATATCAATACAAAAATCATAAACTAATCATATTTACCTCATAATTATAATGAGCATCATGTTTTTTCGCAAAACACTGTTATAAATATAAGTTTTATAATATTCATAAATTTATGAAAATTTTACCAGCCATAAATACCTTTTTTTTGTGGCCTTACCTAATGGTACTTCAAGTCGAAACTGCCAACAATACACCCGTATTACTTTATTAATCCCGGGCAACCTATTAACCAATTTGTTCAATCAACAACTTCACCTCGCTAATAAAACACGAAGTTGTAATAAAATTTATTACCTATCTTCCACATGTTCACATCAACAACGCGAAACATTCTTAATTTGCGAGAGGTCAAGTGTCGGAACAACAGGAGAGGGCCGTTCGAAATGAAAGGCTGGGTAAAAGGGCTCTAGGGTCCCACTGCATGCCCAAGTGCCCTCCACAACGCTCGCTCACTTGCCGCATTCGGGCGCAATCAAATTAAGAGCTATTAACTAGCAGTATAGTAGCTAGCAGCTACTTTGTAGTTCTAGAAAGCAAGCGACAGAAATGGCAATATCATAGTTTACCTATTTACTAGTTTTCGATTCACATTACTTAGCATTTCCAGCTCAGCTGCTGCAACTAGCGTCTATTCTATTTTATTTATATATGTATGAATTAGTAGAATAGAACATGTAGATTCGCAACTAGTATCTATTCGGAAAACTTCGAGCCAGAAATAGAAGTCTAGCGAGGGCGTAGACTACTAAATAATACATTTCGGGCGCTATCGAATAGGGAGCTATTAACAAGCAGGTATTTTACGATTTAAGAAGAGCTAAACTGCAGTTTGATTTACGCGGTAAGACCGAAATGGCAATAAATAGTTCATTAACTATTCACTATCTGCGTTAATAGTTCTACGTATCAATCAATCTCTAGATGCTAGTTTGCTAGCTCACTAAGTAGCATTAATGAGAATGACTGCCATTCGCTAAAAGATTACTAGCACACTATCTACAAGTAAATAGCTTGCCATTGTGACCGCTCCCCATGTCATATCTAACTGCGGAATAGTGGTGTTTCAATTTCACCGTGCATGTTTCCAAAAAATCCCAGAAATAATGCGGCGTTGCAAAATGTAGCAGACGGCACGGTGTCAGCTTGCGTCCTTTAGAACAAGTTAAAGTCTCAAATTCTTTGGGACACGTTCGAAATGTTTTTGGCGTCCTCTTCAAAGTTTATTTATAAGTAAATGTATTCTAGAATGTTCTTTTACTTTCCTTTAAACTTGAATGAAATTGAAAGTAATTTTTACATAACAAATATGTCTTAAACATAAATTAGGTCGACTGCATAATTTTTAAGTTATAAGCAGATTAATATTAAGTAGTATACATAATTATTTAATTTGTAAGATGTTCATCATCAAAATTTCAATAATAAATATCAACTAATGTCATAAAAATCTAATAAGGTACAAAGTTAATTTAATAATATACAATTTTTATAGTTAACACATTGATAAGGTCATAAATTCTTTATCAAAATCATTAAATTAGTGCGAAGAAAGAAATTATATACCCTTCAAGTCAAGCAAGTCTGTCTGGTCACATCAATGTTTCTAAAGAAAAGCTCCCGAATTTATGATAGTAATAAGACTAAATAGGTACTTACCAATGTAAGACTTACTTGCATATTGTAATATAATAACCACAATGTTACCCTAGTAGTAAGACTAAAAGTTGGACAGCCAAGTCAAAGCGATTAGGTTCGAACACAGGAACGCATCTCTATAGCGAATTAGAAATTAATTATCACTAGTTAACGGGGTGATAACATCGCTAAGAAAACCAGCACGTCTGAGAATTTTTCAAAAGGTGTGTAAAGCCATGTCAGAGACCTACGAGCGGTTTAAACTTTACACTAGTTGTTCATACATAACAACGATAAAGAAAAGAAAGATCTATTTCCATAACATACAAAATATGAATGCTTTAAAACAAGGCGCATAGTTTGAATTTTTGTTAAAGAAATGCTTACTCAATTTTATTTTTCAAAGCAACTGTACTACGTGTTGCCTAGGGAATTGAAGTAGACTGAGATACTACCTATCCCCACAGATCTCCGAACTGCCCCAACATATGACGCCATCTTGACTTTGTACACAAGTTTCAGAAGTCTCCAAGTCCTTTTGGGACATGTTAGAAACATTTTGTGATGTCTCGAAAGTTTGTTCGAAATAAAAAAAAGAAAGAAATAAGTATGTAACTTTAATACTTTTTTGAAGGCGATTATTTATTGATAAAGTATTAAATATGAAATAGAAAAGATTCAAGAAATCAATGACTAAACTCACACACTCAAAAGTACATTCTTTTCATTAAAAAATACATTCGAAGTGCGTACAACTTTGTTATGATGTATGTAGTCGTCAAAAGTGTCATCTATAGTGTAGTCCACCATTTTCAAAACTATGGGTGGCAACCAACTGGTGAGTCCCGAACGAATATTGTGTATAACCTGGAATAGGACGATACGTTGACCGACCGGGCCAACAGCCTACATTCAATTATGTCCCTTTTTTTCATGACATCTCATCATTCTAAGTAAGTCCTACATATTATGTACATACATCACTATAATTCTATTAATATAATTATGTATACATTGGTGTATGTGTATCCTGTTTGTAGTCCCAACTCAATATTAGTTGATACTTGTTGGTTTCCATGGTATAACTTTCCAAGGATGTGTCCCAGTTTCGCAAATGTTGGCGCTATGTTTTTCTGTGTGGTTTGGGTGCCCGACTTCATTATACACAATAATATAAGGTTTCCCGCGACTTCGGTGTCGATTTCGTAGTTATTTTTTCCGGGATAAAACTACCCTATATCACTCACCAGCTCACAAACTATCTCTATGCAAAAAATCACGTAGATCCGGTGTTGTTTTATTTTTATTTTTTTATATTTAATACTTCATGCAAAAATTTGTCATAGGCATTCTCTGTAAGTCGACTATAGGGTAATACAGAGATGAGAACTTGGTAGATTCACTGCGTAATTAAAAAGTTGACAAAAGTTATGAAAAGTATATGAATGCTGAGGGGTGGCGCGCCGCCTCACTATCAGATGGGTCACTCATCGCAATGGAAATTTGATCGACGTCATCGTTTGCCTACACAGTGCAACCTGCAATTGAATTTAGAATTAATGAATCTAATGCAATTATTAATAACGAATGTGTATCTTTTTTAATTACAGAAATCATTTAACATGCAATACAATTCTATTATCTATGTAATTTGCATATAATTTACCAATAATGTAGAAACTAACGATTATTAATTATAAATTATTACAATCCAAATTAGCCATAGTATCTAGATACTATGGCTAATTTGGATTAGCCATAGTATCTAGATACTATGGCTAATTTGGATTTATAATTTAAAATGTTGTCGTTTTCTAGTAGAGTTCATGTTTGATACCATTCGATTGTAATATTACAAGAAAGCTACAAAAATTGAATATAAATATTATGCCGCATAACCCCGTCCCACAAATAATAATAGTAAGAGAACAAAGCATAAAAGACCAAGATGGCCGCTTACATCCACGAAAGTTCATTCGATACGCAGTTTACTTGTAGTTTGGAACTGGTCCTAACTCCCAACGCTGTATTTAACTTTATTGTTTACCTTGTTGTTTATTTTGCAACCAACTTATACAGCGTAATAGCTTAGCGTAGCTTTTAAACAGCGAAAGTGAAGCATTTACCAAGATCGAGTTCGTTCGACTACTATAAAACATACTTAAAAACAACAAAATATTAACATGAAAGAAAAATTATGGTAATATAACCATATTTTTCTTTTACGTTGAAGAAAAGTAAAAGCCGTTTAGTTTCAAGGCTTTCTTATCGTTCTACAGAAAAGGATAATATTAAAATAATAGAAAAGTCGGAACCTATTCCTGAATGAAACATTTATTCAGCAAATGGGCGTATCATATTATAATGATTCATTTTCATCATACTGTTTATGAACGGCCTTTTTTGAAATCTTCTATTTGTTATTTCGGTTGAAGAAAGCAAGATTACTTTCTGTAATAACAAATATACATTAAACATTTAAAAAAACCTATTGGTACAAAAAAAAAGCTAAGTTTACTCTCGATCAAGTCACCTTTCCAAAATCAAAATCGACAGCACAAACTTAAGTACAGCCCGGAGAAAGAATCAAAGTTAATTTAAAAAATATCCACGCAGGCATTACCGTGGGCGGAAATACGTTTCGATCAAAACCTATCATATCATATCCATAGAGTACAAACTCAATCAAATTCACCAAAGTAACTTTTATATTGATATGTTGACGAAGCCAGGCACTAGCGGACATCAAAGGCCAAAAACACAAGCCCAAATATTGGCAATTAATTCAATAGCAGTCCATACACGGCTCAAAAATAAATTAAATTGTCGCTTCAGTGGCTGAAACAGACAGAACGATTTTCCTTTTTAAAACTCAGTTTTAAATGATAAAAGGCAGCTCGGTGTACCCCACCCCCCTTACTAATTGGCCGCCGTCGCGTCGTTTCCCACTAACTCTGTTACAGGCTAATGGCTGCCTCTTGGTCTGTGTACTAACAATTACGTCAAATTACAGGCTTTAATGTCATATCTACGTATTGTCTTGGTTTATTACGCTCTTTGATGAAGTTTTAATGATTTAGGTAGGTATATGTTGTTAGGAGTGGTCGTTATTCCACCTGTTTGTCAACAAGTTCCTTACGTAACTAATTTAATGCTAATTTCTAGGAATATCTTTGAGGGTGAATAACTTTTTACTATGTATAAATTTCTTAAGAATAAGGAATACAATTGAAAAGTTTGAGAGCGATTATTTCATTGTACAAAAATACGCATCGAATTGAGAACCTCCTTCTTTTTTTAAGTCGTTTAAAGAAACGCTAACGTAGGGTACAATTTTTTTAAACTGCTTACCAAGTTCAGCAGTCAATTTGCCAAAAATCTTGAAGTCCGTCCTACCAATAGCCTTATTTTGGACAATTTTATTCTCCGATTGTGAGAACATGTAAATATGTTCGGACGCTATTCTGACGTCACGTCCGTTAAAAAGCGTTGTCATGAAACAAATGGGTTTTTAAAAAATAGGATTTCATTCATTCTGATGTTGTTAGAGCCAGTAAATAGGCCGGCTTGTCCGTGGTAGTACCGACACTAATATCAGGCGAAAAATAATAGTGTTCATTTTTTGTACGATCAGTAAGAGCAGCTGAAGCCTAATTCCCTCTTCCATAATCCCGCACAGGATCAAAATTTATTTGAAAGAGCAACCATGGAGTTTCTTGCTAGATTCTTCTCCATGAGCAACTCTCTCTCTTGGAACTGGCAATTAGAGTCACTCTTATAAAAATATTAGAATTATGACTATTAGATGAGTTTACATAAATAAAAATAATTTGATTTGATTTGAATACGCAAGTGATACTATCAGGAAACTTATGATTACCACTTACCACACGGGCCATCTGCTTGTTTGTCACCTTATTAGTATATTAGTATAGTTGCTTGGTCCGATAATATTGATACTTGACAAGGACTGTCAAAGTATTCACTTTGCTACATAATTATTTTCAACATTTCAAATTGATTTCACAGCTTTGAATGCCCATACCAAAATAATAAATAGTGGAATCGTAGCGCCACAAAATAATTCCATACATATTTAATGTATAAAACAGTCATTATTTAGTTCGTAGACGAATGGTGCGACTATTAAGTGAGTAACATGACGAGTCCTTTACAAAATTATCTACCTACCCCAATTATTGAATATTTTATATACAAGCTGAAACACTGAGTTGAAAAAGACATTATTGAAAACAAGGGCGCTCATGGTATTCAATGGAAAACGCAAGTATTCTTATGGATATTAAAAAAATAATATGGGAAAAAAAGATAAGCTTACTTATCTTGATTGATAGATGCCAGTGTTTAAGCCTCACGTAATCCTCAGACAAGGCTTGTCAAACCATTGAACATTGACAACATCTCTCAGGCGTAGTAACCTCACTATATATTCTTTCATAGTTTTATAAAAGTGATTGTTTTTAAAAGCGCATTGATTTAGAAAACTCAGTGGTTGAGTTCCAAGTAATTTTTGAATGGCAGTTCAATTATCTAACTGTTTATTTCAAATGCTGATGCACTCTCTTTTTCCACTCTACTTGAGCTGTGATAGACAAGTGGTATGACCATTGAAAGGAATGTCTTAGATTCGAACCCAGGGCGCACACCTCTGACTTTTCGTAAATTATAATTATGCGTGTTATAAATTTCTTATCGTTTGTTCCATACCTCGAAAAGCACGTACAACTATTTGTGGTGTGCCTGATCTCTCTCTGGTCGTATCGGATTCATCGGAACTTCTTCGAAAATACCGACCCTAATGTGCCGAATCGACTATGTGTGTCGCTACCTCAAGTGAACGCAAACATTCTTGATACTTCAGTGTTTCGTATAACATAGATGTTAATATATATCGCTGCCGACATGACAGTACGTTCATATTTCGTCTCGTTCGTCTTTCGTTCAACCGTTAAAAGCATTTTCCTGTTATATGTTTGCTAGTAACCTGCGGTTCTGTAGATACTCAAACAATTTGAGTGATATTTAGTTTCACATGTATCTACTTGTTTTTAAAGACGTGGTAGCCTAGTGGCATGACTGGCAAGTTGGAGGTCTCAGGCTCGAACCTAAGGTGCGCACCTCTGAGATTTCGTAAGTTATGTGCGTATTAAAAAATAAATATCACCTGCTTCGTGCCTCGGAAAGCAAGCCGTTGGCCCCGGCTATCATGAAGATCTTTGACAGTATAGGGAGTCAGTACAATCATAAAATCTTGACAACTGATCTAATTTTAGAATATCGTGTCCCTTTGTGTTGCGGGGGTCAGATAAGCAGTCATAGAAAACTGATATTCAGCTGTATCGTTACATTTTCTATTCCCCTATCCCAACAAAGTTTGGGATTAATAACGCTAGGAGGATGATGATTAGATCCTTACAAAATATCTGAATAAGGAAATTAATTATGTATATTTAAGCTAAAAATACTTGCGCAATTTTGATGAAAAGGTTCACAGAAAATTTGGGCCGCATCGAGTTTAAATACCCCAATAAGGCACGACTCACACAATTGCCTGTAAACTTTATTAATTAAATATTCGTAAACAAAACACGAGAAATTTTGGGCAATAACCCTCCCGTGTCTCAAAAACTCGAATGAAACAAACAACCCTCCACCGCGATGGTCATTAAACTGGTAACAGTAGAACTACACTCAACGTTTTACGGGTTAACATTATAACGCATAAAACTCCGGTCTATGAGACCGTCGGGAGCAAAAAATACGAATTCTTGGCGATAAAAAGAAAATTAAACTGGGATTATAATTTATGAAAATTATTAAACTAGGTATTACGTTGAAGTTTTATTAGTGTCTCGCGGACCGTAAAAGATTATGTATTATGTAATACCCATATATCAAACTATAGCAGTTGCCCGCGACTCCGTTCGCGTGTAATTTAATGATCCCGTTTATCCCAACCGTTATCATAAAAATAGTGGTATCGTGTCGTTTATCCCGTATAAAAATTGCCTAGCTATATTATTATTTTTTATTCTACAAAAGTAGAATAGAATTTTTTTTTTTATTTCTACTGACCGTAAATCAAATTGGATTATGTCCCTAATTTTATAGGTTTTTATTTTTTTGCTCGTTACCCTAAACATTATAGAATTTTAAATTTGGCTATCCTTAAAAAAATTTGTGTACTAGTCAAAGTTCCAGCAAAATTGGCCCAGCCGTTTAGAAGATAAGAAAGACTGCTCGAAAGACATGTAAAAAAAATATAGTACATGTATATATACACAATAGTAATCGATTTGTTTAATCAGATCAACAATTAGAACAAATTAAATTATTAATCTTTAGACCTGCGAGTTACCTCTGAGCTACGAATGTTTGCTACGAGTTTCGTAGCTTCGTAGCTCGTAGCAAATGAACGTAGCTGGAAATGTCGTATAATATTGTCTCTAGGACATTATTTTCATTTAAAAAGCACAACTATACTTACGTAGATAAAAGAGTGCATATAAATATATGTTTTAAGATTCATCATCATCATTGTTTTAAGATTAAATTTGCTTTTTTTATTGTAGTAGGAACAATGGGAATTTTTATGTTGTCGTGGTTACAAAAACCAATTTGCAAGTTGATTATTTTATCCAATCAAAAAATAAATAAGTTTTCAGGTCAACAAATAAATAAGTTTTCAGGTGGTTTTTTTGTACTTAGTAGTCTATTAAAGATTATATTTATATAAAGCATATATTTATATAAACAATATATTTATTTTGACATTCACTTCTATTATATTTCTACGTGAAGCGTTATAATTTCCAAATCATCATAATTTAATGCTTTGTGTATTATGCAGGTATTAGGTATTAGGGTATTAGGTAGGTATGTATCCCTGAAAATACATATTTATCAAACAACATCAACCATCCGTAACAAATACCATCCATCCTTATCAGTTGATTTTTAAAAATTCTTATTAAATAATTACACATATCAACTTAACAAATAGCAAAAGTAAATCAGTTCTGACTCGAGATTTTGTTTTCAGTTGATTGTTAATATAAAAAAATGTTAAAATACTATGAACACATTTTTATTACGTGTGACATTGTTGCAGTCCAAAAAACATAGTAATTATGAATCTAAGAGCAGCCGCAAACAACCGACGATAACTGTTGCCATTGAGTTAAATAAATAATTTCAGACAACATTCCTCTGAAGCAAAAACACGTGCCGGTCCACCCCTGAAACATTTAAATATCTTACCTTCAAAAAGTCTTCTTCCTATCCTAACCTCCACATTGCCTTACAAAAACACTGGTCGAAAAACTTAAATTTTAAAAATCGAAAAGCATTTAAAAACCTTGGAATATTCAAAAATTTAAATATGGAAATGCTAGTGATGTGCGACGTAGCGGCCGTCGGGAACGCGTAGTGTAGGGTACGCGGCGCGCGGGGCACTGACCAAGACTGGCTGCGCCGCGCCGCCCGCTGCGAACAACGCGCGAAAACCTGAACGATTGCGAATGGTAGATGGGTAAGTAGGTAGAATGAGGGTGGCTTTTGTAACACATTAATATATTGCAAGAAATCTAGCGTGTTTTCGGAATAAAGTAAGTTATAACCCGATCTCTACAGACCTAATTTTGTTCATTCCTAAGATCGATTTAAAAAAATTAAAAAACCAAATAGTTGATTCTTTCAATTAATTAGGTATCAAATCTTAGTATTTAATTTTCACGTCTTACTCTTATAAAAATCCTAGATATAATCTATCAATACAATAGGAGTACTCTCTGTGCGTACATAATCTTTGCCTCGCCCAGTCGGGCGGCGGGCGTACTCGATACGTACCGAGTACCCGGAAGCTTCGCTCGCCCTTTACGGACCTTTGTTTCACCTAACAGCCTCACCAAATTATAATTTCTCATCATTCAACCCTTTACAGTTCATTTTTTAATTTCCCTTTTCAGTAATGAGGGTTATTCAAAGTGTTACTTATTTAATACTGGTTTTAAAGTTACATTAGGGAACAGGCATACAAACCTGGCTTCAAATAAAATTGAATAAATTAAAAATGGATGCACGGGGAATGTGAAAGTAATTTAATCTTTTATGAATTTAATTTTTAATTTACAAATGCTCCAACATAATTTTGACTTTATAATACGTAATACGATATTTTGTTTGTCTAGAAAACAACTCATTTTGTTTTCGTAACTGAAACAACGAAAACCGATCATAACTTCTAAACTGTCTAACACTCAATACAAAAACTTAGCAGGAAAATATCAGAAATTAACTTTTTGTTTACTACACTTTATTCCCAGAACCAATCAGCCACCCGTCAAAGGTGAAATATCGTAAAGGAGTTCTCCAATCTTTAATAACATTTATCATTTTCCATAGACTGTCAGACTCAATAACTTTCACTCCAGAAAAGACTTTTGATAACAAAACGCGTCTTGACCAATCAGACTTACAGCTTCCCGTAATCTTTTCCACCTGTGCTATCTACATCTCTTTCTAACATACCCGTAAGAGTGAGAGAGAAATTCTTTGTTGAATGGAAGGTTTATACCGATCGGCGGGGATATAAGGCTTTAGGATGAAATGAAAGACTCGTCGGGGTGTGAAAGTTTCAACAATAACTGTCATAGCTTAATAACTTAGCCTAGCGGGGAGTTTGGACCGTTAATGTTGCCAGCAGTGAAAACGTTTAATTTATGTAGGTCGCTAATAAATCTTTGGTGTCATTTATATAGTGTACCTACTGGTTTATATAATGTGGGTGTGTGATGGTGGGTTTCATTGGTGGGTGCTGGTTTCAATGGTCGTAAATGTCTTTTTGGTTAATTGTAAAGGCAAATCAATGTTGCCATTTTACCAGATATTCTTTAATTAAAGGAGAACATTTAAAATGCATGAAACGAACACCAAACCTTACAAATAAAAAATAGTACGAACAGGATTTAAATTGATAAAGATAACATGAGATAATATAGACTCACGCCTGTAATCCCCAGAGGGATGGGCAGAGGTGTATGCAGTACACCCACGTTTCGCCGGCTATGTTATAAGTCCCATGTAATAAGGGGCGAGTCGAGACTCCGTGCTGCTATTGAAAATTTCATAATGGAAAAACCCAATAGCACTTTGCCCAACCCGCGGATTGAACCCAGGACCTCCTGCTCAGCAGTCGCGCTTGCAACCACTAGACCAACGAGGCAGTAAGGATGCCAATGCTATAATTTACACCAAATGATGGCATTATTTTCTAATCCAACATGTTTTGTAACTCTAAAAAATTGTCCTATTTTATTAGCCCGTCCTAGGCCTCCCCCCATTTTCTCTAATCATCACGGATTTGCGCTATGTTTTGTTAATCTTTAATTGGACTAAGAAAAAATTGGAAAAAGTGAATTATATTAAAAAGCCCTTGACATGTTTTATTCAGGAACCTTGGCATAAAAGCTTGTTGCATAAGCTGTCAATTTGTAAAGTTTGTACACGTCGGATAAACTCTGGTTATCAATCAAGATCGGGCGCCGCCATCAAAGTTGCCTGTAGCAATATCCAAAACTACCTATTACTTGTGTGTATAGGGAACTAGCGAAGCTCTTTACTATGGTGGCACGAACGCTCATATTATTTTTTTTTTGGGTTTTATTTATTATACCTTTTTGATTTACAATAATTTCAGTTAAACAATAATTACCTGTCTTCTTCTTTTTTTATTCTATGGTTGATGAACAACTTAGGGTCTTAGCTTTAATCCGCTCGTGGGTCTATTACGATGTCTTCCTTCAATTTTTTTGCAAATGATAATATAATTAATTCCTGCGCACATGATTACGTATGTACTCATAAAGTTAGGTTCGAACCTCCGACCATTGTCTTACTACTAAGCTATCACTGCTACATATTACCTACATACGCAGTTAAATAAACCTGCCTTAACTGCCCTACTGCAGGACAAAGGCTTCTTACAGTGAAGGATTGAGCATTAATCACTACGTTAGCTTACTGATTAAGATTACTACTAGATTTCAGACTATTAAGTCCAGGTTTCTTCACGATGTTTTCCTTTACCGTGGTATCTTAGATTAACTAAGAAAATACATATGCCTTGGTACATGCCAGGTTCGAAGCCACCCGTGTGCTTGAAAGCAGGTCCACAACTATTGCGCGATATTTAGTTACTTGAATTAAAATTATAAACAAAATAAAATAAAATTGTGATAATAAAAGTGTAATATTTTGATTGATGTAAAGCCGCGGATATAAGCTAGTATGTGGGTAATATAAGAAGATAAAACGATTGAATATTAATAAACATTGAACTGGCGTTGAACATGTAGTATCGTAAGAAAGATGACACTTTGGACATGGGTTATATTTTTACCACTCCAAAGAATCTCGAGGGAGGTTGGTGCCTGTTCTATAAAAGGAAAAAGATGTTTATTATTCTGAGAGCGTAGCAGTCTACTGGAAGCTATTGGTCGGTCAATAGAAAGCATTGTTTTACGTATATAAGGCTAAATTAAATTATTGAATGAAACTTCACAAGCATGCTAGTTTATCGATAATAGATTGACGTCCTCCTGACCGAATTTCGGTCACAGCAGCCAATCTCAACGGAGATTAACCAACTACGCAGTAAAATATTATAGTGCACAAGTGTGTGCGCAAACACTCACTGTGTTAAACTTGTGTTTAAAATATTCCCTTCCCCATTAACTTTTTAACACAAAAGAATGCAAAGTATTCGAGTTTCCTTGGTAAGGGTTCCAAGTTAAATTGGATGCGCGGAGCGGTGCGGCGAACAAGTTTCGCTCGCTCCGCTCTGATGAAGCCTTTTAGACCCCCATACGCTCAGCTCAGTCGGCTCTATCCTTGTTTTTTGTACATTTTAATCTGTTGGCTGTTTTTAATCCCAGGGCTCGGTGTTTTTGCTACATTATGTTTTATATACTTACCTAGATGTCCAACTATTTTTTTTTTGAAAACTAGAAATGTCCAAATTATTCTAGCCTTTGTCTTTTTTTATGATTGATAGGCTCGCGTTTTACCACTTACTCTCCTGATGATATGATACGATGGTATTCTCCTGATCGTGACCGCATCATCAGGTCCTCCAGGACTCCCTAGGTCTGACAGAGGGGGCCTAAGAAATGAATTTATTGCCATCAGGAAACATACAGCGTATTTACAGTATTACAAGCAACAACAGGTTACGGTAACCGCTTACAATCTTGCTAGCCATATTGAAAAAACGCCTCTTGTCTAACAAACTTCTTGATTTGACATCATACAAAAGAAACAGACACTTCAAGTCCAGAATCTGTAGTCGCATTGTCTAGTTCAAAACTACGAACTCACTATTCAGTGTAATAAGCATACCAAGCCTCGACGGGCGAGTTTAAACTACGACCGAGAGTACAAAACCTGCTTCAAATTGAATGCACAGTGGAGTTAGCTTATCTATCTGAAACTTGATCGTTCAGCGGCTCACAAAGGTCTAGATTTACCTCCTCACTCCATTAACAGTTTGTTTGACAAACTGTACAAGTTTTTAATGAGATGATCTGGTTTTTTCGCAGCCTGAGTAGATGCAATGGTTAGCTCGTTTGAAAGTTTAAAGAAATTTTGTAAAAGACTTTGTGTTTGAATTCGTGTTCGTCTTAAAACCTCTTAATAAATACTCTTTATTAGTATACTGTCTACAGTCAAAGAAAATAGAGCTTTAGCCCTTCTTGAAAACACTCAAGGTTTAAAGTGCTGTATAGGTTTTAGTAATATGCATCTAAAATAGATTTGAAAATAAGGACTAATACAAAAATTCTTGAACAGATACAGCGTTATGTGAAGGCATCTTGTTTTCTTTCGCCTGACCTGGTTCCATGTTACTTGGGGTCGGCGCAAAATGTCTTCTTCGTCCATTCCTCTCTATCAGCCGTCATCTGATCATTTACATTTATTCAAAGGCATAAATAAAACTTCGTCGATTAATAAACAAACAAAGTACAGATCTAGCTTTGCATTTATCACACAAACTCATTATTTTCTCATTAAATTCCATACTTTAATTACACAGCGAGCGCAAATCTAGACAAAAATAAAGCAAAATTCAGAAACAATTAAAGCTGGAACAAAAAGACGTTCATTCCGTACGATGCATGGAGTCTAGTGAAGGATGCTCAATTTTTAACGATGCGGCGACGAGCACTCTCTAACCTAGAGGGACACTGCACCTGTTAAGTGGAGATAGTTTTGAAACTTACCTGCGAAATCATTATGCAGACTAAATTTGTGCTCAGAAAATTGATTTGTTTGCAGGTTTAGGTTATACGTTTATATCTTACTAGCTGTGATTTGCATGGCGCACAAAAATTCGACAAAGAGTATATAGTTTGGATCACTGTCACCGGATATTATACAATTGTTATCTGACTTGATAGACGTGGTATAACACCACACCTATTTAACAGACGAGTTAAAAGACGAGGTGAAAGAGTTTATTATATACATTTCGCCATTTATTCTGGCTAATCCCATAGTTCTGGGACACAAATCTAAATTTAAAGTTAATAAAAAAATGATCTCGATAACAGCGGTACACCCAGTATCTGTCGAGATCAAGAATAAACCCAGAAATACGATCATAAATAACTAATAGAATCACATAAAGAAATTTAATAAATTAATGTATTTACTTGGTAAACTTCGTTTTATGATATATTAATTAAGCAAAGCCGTACGATGGAGTTATTATTTTCTCATACGTAGGTCTATGGCTTCCGCTAAGTGGTTCCCTTAATTAATTTATCATAAAAAATGTATGTATAATACTCACGGTGCCTTCTCTAGGGGAGCGAATAGAGATCTAAAGAGGTTGGGACTTTTATTAGATATTGTGGAGTTCATATTTTGAAACACTAAGAAGTAAGAAATAATATAAACGTTCGTATTGGAATCGGTGCCAAGGTTTAGAATCAGCTTGTTTATTGGAAACTGGAATTCACTTGACTTGGTACTAACTCCAAAACGAATTTGTGTTTTCTCTAGCTTTTTAGTAGGTACTTTATAGTAGTATTTTGTTTAATAACACTTTTTTTCGTTTACTATTTTACACAAAACTTTTGCATTCACAATATACCTATATCTACATATATTGAGTTTTCAGAGTAGAGCTTTGTATGAACGTACGTGCATCCAATTTCATCGGTGACTGTGAGCGAAAGGCTCTAGAATAGAAACCAGGAGGGGTGTACCCAATAAACCTGTTTTGTGCAGTATATACCTAATATTACCAACGTCGTTCTATTGAAAAACTTTCTCATTCCGTTTATTTGGAGAACACGTAGTTTCAAGAGTTATTGCAGACTATTTGAAGTTTAGTAATAGTTCTCCAAATAGGTTAATAGCATATTGGAAATAGAAAATCGTTCTCATTTTTGGTGTGAAGTAGCTATAAGTTCTAAATGAATGTATTTAACATGAATAATCTTTTATAATTTTTATCGTATTTATGCCTAATATGCGGACACTAAAGTTCAAAAATTTTGTAGCAAGGAAAAAATCTATTATGAGTGGGACTTGAACCTACAACGTACTGATCGCTCTGCCACTAAGCTATGCGTAAGCCTTGGCTTTATATAAATTGATGTAGTACAAGATCAAGTACTAGAACACCCGGTCGTCATTACACAATTTTGAGTTGTAGGAGTTCAAAACAGCAGCGATTCATCAGTGACTCATCAGTGACTTTTTCGGTGTAACAGATGTTTATAGATGACGGTATTTGCTTACCATTAAAACTCCCCTCTTACTCGTCAACCTCCCTCCATGGAAAAAATACATTGTCCTTAAAAGACGCCATCTATTCTTTTCCCTAGGGTCGTCAATGGTTACTAAAAGTCGTTGTAAAAATTTTAATGTTCATCTTAACTTTGTCGCTAATGTATTGGAGTCGGCTTTAAATTACGGTGCCTACAGTTAAGGCGCGGACACTCGCTGATCTGCTATCTCGCTCGCACATTGAAGATATAAAATCAATGAATATAGTTATGAAAAATCGCAACAAACCAAGTTATGGAGAATAACATTACAAAGTTCCAGTAAAAAATTCAGCTTGATAGGTACAAGTTTTCTTCCATGAGAATGGCATAAATAAAAATTAATTTGAAGCTATTTAAAAGTATGAAAACTTATTTCAATAAAGCTGATATTTTTGCTGAACCTTTGTAATGTCGTTCTCCATAACTTGGTTTATTGCGATCTTTCATAACTATATTCATTAATTTTATAACTGCAATGTGTGAAGTGAAGTTAGCTGCGGTACCCTACGTCCATTTCTGTACACCTGACAACGAATAGCAAAATTTTAAGATGATCGATTCTGTTGTTTAGTCTTAAAAAGGTAATAAACAAATGAACTTGCTTACGCATTTATAATTTTAGATTGATCATCAGTGCATCAACTGCATCATGCACATAAATATGTACATTACAGGCTGATTTATCAGGAAACTGAGTAAGTAAACTTTTACAGATTAAATTTCAGCTGCAAGTTTAGTTTATCTATGGAAGTATACGGCTTCATCTCGTTTGGCCCTTTGACAAATGATTCAAAGGCATACTGACATATTTGCGTTTACTCAAAGGAACAAAGCTGTTGGGTAGGGTTTGGAACCCTGATTACAAAACTTCCTTTGATTTCATTTGCCGATTCATATTTCCGAATGCCTTGATCAACGTTTTGATCCGACAGATACATAAATATGTATATCTGACTGTCTCAATCACTATATATATATGTCTACGTATACACCACTTGTATTTTTTGTTACAATAGTCAAATTGGGAGTTATATTGAGATTATTAATGATAAATAATTTGAATATTTTATTTAGTTGATAAACTCAACAATATTTATTCCCATAATTGACATTTAATTTTTTCCATTAACTTTTATATGAAATTTTAAAATAAATTAACTGTAAAAATAAATTAAAATAAAATAAATTCATCCATAATGAAACATCCTTTACTGTTGTGTATTTATACTTTCATTAAATAATATGCATGTAAACGTATCACATTTATTTTATCAATGAATCCAGGACAGATGACAGATATATCAAAAACAGAATGAATGAAGGAAAGAGGTTGAGGTTGTATACTCAACACCTCCAATGGTTTTCTTGATTGAATGCTTGAAGGCAGACTTTCTGCCTGAGAAGCTGTAAAGTAAGTAGTTAGTGTAAGTACAAAGGACTTAACAAGTATATAAAGTTTTATTTACTCTTAAACTTTCGCGTTGCATGATTATTTATTTAGACGTAACACGGGGATTAACGCGCACATACCCTACGTCCATCTCAGTCTGCCCGTGACCACGAACAGTGTAACCTGTTCGAAACGTCGGGAAAATAAAATCTTAAGGTATGTGCGCGTTAATCCCCGTGTTACGTCTAAATAAATATATAAAGTTTTTACGCGACAGAAATCAGTTAAAAAGGTTGTTTCATTATGTTAAACGGTCGCGAAAGTTTGAGACAATATTAAATTCAGCCAGATATATAGATAAACTAGACTAATAAAGTTAAACTATCTATTCCTAAGGCTTGACACCGAAACCTTAGCGATTTCCTATTTCTAGCCTGCCTCTACCTTTGGAATGTCTAAGTTTTCTCATACAGAGAAAGATTGAGCATTATAATCACTGCACTAGCTCTCTGCGTGTTGGTAATTTCAGACTACTAAGTGAGAAATGTCTAAATATACGTATGATTATAATATTGGAAAGGGTGGTACTCCCCCGGCCCAATCACACTGAAACCAGCATAGCTCTACTATATTTAAAAATATATTTAGCACTGGTTTTAACACAGGAGCTCTCAGCCTCTGAATATCATTATCCTTAAAATATAATTCTTTTTTATAGCGAATCCATTGACATTATAATAAAATGTTTCGAAAACCAACAGTTATCTATATAAACATCAGGAAGCGATTGAGATTGCCTTTAAAAAACATTTCGCTGGAAATACCTCCTTTGACGTTGGGGTACTGCGAGGGAAATTTTTGATTAAAAAAAAAAACCTGTTTATTCAAGTACAATGTATTGGTACAGTAAATCCTTGCTCAATAGAATTAGAATACGGATTGCTGATGCTATAACCCCATAGGGGAAAAGGTGATCTATAGAAAGTAAAAGGTATTTTTATTTATGTATATGTCACCGAAAAATTTTAGGGTCGTTAATTTAAAATAAAACGGATTTATTTTTACGAAACTTTAAATTAGTCATAAGTCTCGTTTCAGTTCTCGCTTTCTCTTTTGCTTCCAATCTTGCTTCCTCTCTTGCTTCCGCGCTCGCTTCTGCTCTTGCTTCCGCTCTCGCTTCCGTTTTCGTTCCCGCTCTCGCTTCCACTCTCGCTTCCGCTCTCCCTTCCGCTTTCACTTCCGCTTTCGCTTCCGTCCTCACTTCCACTCTCGTTGCCGCCCTCGCTTCCACTTTTTGTTCCGCCCTCGCTGACTCAGTAAGGCAGTCGAGAGGCTTGGACTTCATGTATGGCTAATGCACGAGTGCTGGTCGCATAGCTCGTCACGTTTTTATTAATGACATTATTCGTCGGGCTCTTGTTACGCGTAACACGTAAAAAGATGTCAGTAATCAATGTCATTAATATTGACGTGACGAGCTTTGCGACCAGCACTCCTACTGCAAGCCAAACCATGGTTTCCAAGCCTGCCGACGGCCTCACTACAGTATAGTGACAACGATGAAGATATACACTGGCAATAAATCCATGCTATCAAAGGTGAGTTCAGCTAATAAAGGGACTCGAAGAAATTTTTGATATTTTTTTTAAATACATCATAATCTTCCTGCCCTAATTTTATTTAGGGTCGGCGCAATAGGTTTTTTTCTTTCATTCATCCCTATAACACGTCACTGCTCTCTTTCTATCCATATCGTTTTTTGTACAATCCATCTGTCTTTGCATTGGTCTACGAGTACCTCTACCCTTATAAACCTTATAAAACCTTTCATATTTTTTTAATTACCATACATTTTAAACCGTTATAAGTAATGACTTTAATAAAACGTTAAAATACGTCTTTTCGTGGTCAAAACACCAGAATAATATCGTAAAAACATTCCTGTAAGTTGACATGGAAAACGATTTGCAAGGCTCACAATAAGAAGCGTCGAGAAGCCGGCGTCGTGCGGTGATATTAAAAGGCGGGCTGAGCGGGAATTGATTAGCTGTCAGCTGCCGACCAGCGCCGGCCATAAAACCCGAGGGCACTCGGATGCTTTTAAGTTTTAAATGCTAAAAAATGTGTTACGGAGAGCTGTGTCGTGTTGCTTTAGGATGCAGGGACAGACGGTTTAGCTGTAAAATACTGTGTCGCAAAGTTGAAATGAACATTTTTTATACAAAGTATCTACTGAGCTTTTACTTGCAATGTTTGTATCTTGAAAGCTGAATTAGAACCAGTTCCTCTTATCCTATTGAGTTGATTTTTACATGTTGGGTCAGTTTCGATGACAATGCAGAGTTATCCAGGATTAGCTCCAGATTAAGTATTAGATAAACCGATTTTGATATTAGATTTTTTTTTCACGCGCAGTGAGCTAGCGTGGTAATTAATACTCAATCCGTCGCGTATCCTTGGCGTAGTGGTTAAACGATTTACCTTTTACTCTTGGCTTCGCATGTTCAATTCGCTCGTGTTTGTGCATAGTGAAATTATGTTTGTAACTACTCACATAATAAAATGGCTACGAATGGCTAAATAAGGCTACGAGTACGTTAGCTAAATTAAAAGTTCGAACCTGAGACACACCTACTTCCAAGTCAACGGTGACAAACGAGACTTGCTGACTTTACCTAAAAAACTGTTTTGATTGACGTAGGTCGTAGACGTTATCCTCTACGCGGCTACGTCGACCGCTACGCGCGTAGACCCTCTACGTTCGTAGCAACTACGCTAGTTTCGCGGCCATCTTAAGATTTTTGTTGTGAGGACACTTTAGCTAACGAGCTCTGACGCCGGCGTCAATCCAGCTCAGCTTTATATTAGTTTGAATTTCTTAAGTGTAAGTACTGCACTTCTAGTCTTTGTGTAACTTGATGTTATATAACTTTATTTAGAGAGCAGTACATAGGATTATAAGGATTTTCTATTTATACAAAGCTGCTTTCCGTGCTATTTAACTAATTTAATAAAAAACGGTATTATCTTGTTTTATAATGCAGCAGCTTTTCTAGCTGGTTGGCGTAATATTTGTGTGTGAATGTGCGCTGCGCTAGAGTGATTATGCGTGTGGTCTAAGTGGGAATGTGTATGAGTAATGTGTGTGTGTCCGTGTTTATGCTAGTGTGTGTATTTTTGTGTGTTTTTTTAATCCCTCTAGATATTAAATATACTGAGGGCCTGTTTCACAGTCTACATTAGGCATTGAATGCAAAAACAGAACTTTTCTGTGAGGTAAAATAACAAAAACTTAGCAGTAAGCGGCGAAGCAGGGCCTATTTTTACCCGACTACAAAAAAAAGGAGGGTTATGATTTTAGCAGTCTATGTATGTATGTATGTATGTATGTATGTATGTATGTATGTATGTATGTATGTATGTAAGTTTGTTCATCTGTTCCCTCCTAGCTCCTAAACTATTTGTTGTAATTCAATAAATAAGGTGTCTATCGATGCGTCTTAATGGTCTGCGGGTTATAGGATATATGAAATTTCGTAAAATCAAATAAGGTGGATTTTAAAAATAAATTAGTCAGCTCGAAAAAAATAAAGTTAAGGTAAATTTATCGTGTTTGATATCAAATGGAAGGTCTTGATGAGCACATTCAGAATATGTATATATTATCTATATATTCTGGACCACTTCTTAGAATATCAGGCTTCTAACTACCCGTTACGACTATCATAAATATATGTGATTATAACACTGCATACAATGTGAAAACGTGATAACAATAAATATTTACTAATTAAATTAAAGTTTCTACACATCACTGCCTATTAAATTATGATTATATTTTAAAATAATGTTAATTAAATTGAGATTTCTTTTTCGTAACTAGATGGCGTTGGTTTGCGGTTTTGTGGAAGTAAGTAACATAGAGTTAAAAATACCTCCTCAAAAATCCTGGAATCGTAAACATAACAATTAAATCCCGGGATTTTATTAATATGGACTGGATTTTGACCTATAGTTTTTATTAGAATTAATTTTGTATGTAAAATAAAACTCATTAATTTAACAGTTTTAGTACCGAACTACTTAAGTATTACATTATCTGTTACCGATGTCTAAAAACATAATAAAGACTTTTTGTTATAATAATTTAGTTCATATGTATTTAAAACGTTAAATTAATATTTTGGAGAATTTATTACATGCTTTAACACATGTTTGCTTATTAAATATAATAAATTATTTAATAAGAAATTTGAAAAACAACTGATACGGAAGGGATTCGAACCCACGATTTCCGACGTACCATGCCGACGCTCTAACCGCTGAGCCACCGTATCCCATCAAAATCAGTCGAAATTTCAAATCTCTTTCTACGCCTAGGGCGTGTGGTAATATCTATCGGTGCCTTCTAAAAACTGCAAAGTTTAGAACACTGAGTCGGATAATTAATGTATTCCGTTCGATATTACCACACGCCTAAGGCGTAGAAAGAGATTTGAAATTTCGACTGATTCTGATGGGATACGGTAGCTTAGCGGTTAGAGCGTCGGCACGGTACACCGGAGATCGTGGATTCGAATCCCATCCGTATCAGATGTTTTTTCAAATTTCTTATTAAATAATTATACGTAAAATTAATTTCTAATTTCCCGGGAATTAATTGTAATGTTTATGATTTCGGGATTTTAGAGCAGGTATTATCAACTCCATGTTACTTACTTCCTCGAACTTTAGGTAAATGTACTCTATCTATGATGGTATCCCACAAAAAAGGTTTCATGTGTACTTATACAGCTTGGCAAAAAAGAGTCTGAGGCGGTGACAGCTGGAACTAAAAATAAAAATCTTAAATAACTACGTTTGTGAGTACTAAAATAACATAAAAATGATTCATTTGATTATAATTATTAAATTAAATTTATTTCAAAGGTGTCGTCCGCGACTTCGAGCTATTAAAACATGGCCTCATATATTTCTTAGAAGTATACATGAAAAGTAGTAAGAAGTACAGCTTGGCAAAAAAGAGTCTGGAAAAATTGGGGGCGCCGCTGTCGCACTTTTCACACTACAATTCAAATTACAAGTTATTAAGTGCTTACATATTTCTATGACGAGTTTTTTGTCATTAATTATACATGACATTGAGTAAAGGTTTGAACCGAAGTTGAAAGTTAAAGAAATCTACCTATTTAAGAACTACCACATTCTAAAAAATTGTGATTAAAATGAATTTTATTGGTTTCTTTACCACTAAAAATCATTGAAAAAAAATATAGTATAAAAACTAAAACCCGACTACTTAAAATCTAAAAACAAGCTTCTTAGATTTGAAATAAAATTCTGTAGTCGGAGGCCTTAATGTATTATAGGTAAATAGGTACTAGATAATCTTCCAAGGGTAAATACTTTGTAATTTGGTGGCCTCCGACTACAGAATTTTATTTCAAATCTAAGAAGCTTGTTTTTAGATTTTAAGTAGTCGGGTTTTAGTTTTTATACTATATTTTTTAATCAGCAATGTTCAGACGAAATCGCGTTCGTCAGCTAAAATCATATAAATATACAAAAAACAACGAATCATAATGATTCAACCTTGCAAGGTCTTAGTAACCTTAACATTCCGTATTATACAATTATACACAGTATAGTAGCTGCTATAGGCTGTATACTGAAGCTTCAAAGCCTTTGTTCGATGGTTGAGTCATTCTACGGTAGGTAGTTCATGGAAATAGCGGAATCACGGAATAATTTGCTTTGAGTTTGTAACGTACTGATTCACCGTGAGTCGACGTAATGTTCATGAGCTTTTTTTTTATTCGAAGTGCAAAAATAGGGATTTCGTGAATTATGTTCAAAAATCTTGTTTTGTTTTTATAGACTAATTGTTAAACACGAGGTATTTTTTTGTCGCGTAGAAAACTCGTTTATACATCACCAAGGGCTGGCGATGGGGCTATGTCCGGCTATTTTTATTTATTTTTCACTAAAACGACAATCTTCAAGGGAGTGGGGATATATATAAATAGTACTTTTGTGTGTTTTTTTTGTACGGAAATTAAGCACGTAAAGGCTTAGCGTGCTTTTGAAGGCACAAAGCAAGTGATAATTTATTTGTGATACGCACATAACTTACGAAAAGTTAGAGGTGGCACAAATTGGATTTGAACCTGAAACCTCTGACTTGCCATTCAACGGTCATACAGTGGCGTGACCGTTGAATGGCTAGATGAAATGCTATCACGACTCAAAAAAAATTGAGCGGGTACCGATCCGACAACTCAGATGGTTAGAGCACTGTCACGTGACAAGTGTCGCAGATTCAAACCCCGCTCGTAACTTATTTCTTTTTTAATTTCCTCAATTATTTTTTTACTGGAACTTTACAGCAGATCTGTATAGACATACTTATGTTCAAATAAATACTATTTAACATTTGTAACATTTTTTTATAATGTTGTAGTAATCAGCTCGTATTTCAGTGGTATAAAGCGCAATATATCGCAAACGTAGCGTGTGTATAATTTAGTTTACTTTGTAGAGTACGTACTGTACGTAGTAATAGATTAAATAAAGCTTGTGTTAGCTAAGGTAATGTATTTACGTTGTACGTGTTTTTCTTGTATAATGTTGTTATTTTTCATTCAATGTTATATCTTTATGTGTATACACTCTCCAAGAATACGTTAATGTTTTTCAAATTCGTGTAACACTTTGCCCGACCCGGGGATGGAACATAGGGCCTCGTGCTCAGCAATCGCGCTTGCTACCACTAGACCAATGAGGCAGTAAAAAAAATAGGTTTTTTTTTAATACAGCCCTTTATATATTAAAATTTCTCCTTTAAGTTTTATGAGATTCTATAACGCATACTTCGATAAAAGCGATTCTAAACCATGGCGGTGACATAAAAATAACCCCTTCCTTTCGAAAGTCAGGTTAAAACTGTCTAGGTTTAAATTTTCTAGGTCTCGACTCTTATACATTGTCACGAGATGTGTGAAAGATCGGGAAGGTTCGTCAACATTTAAAAAAAAATCCCACTCGTCAACTGTGTGAACGACGGTGGGGTGTTACCGAATGGGAATGACCGAAAGACCGATTCCATCGTACAGTCGGCAACGGAGTTAGGTTGGCAGGGGCGCTAGTTAAAGCTGTAAATTTTTCAAGATGTCATCAATATAATTTCTTTTTACCATATTTTCTTAAAAGGTAAGACTGAAACTTATACAAAACTAAACGATTTTTATAATCACATGCAAACTTCTACAAAAAACTTCATTCTTATCTAGCGGCCCTGCAAATTAACTCTTTTGCCAACTGTACATCTTGGGTGCAGTACTAAATATAGAATTTTACATTGCACAAACATCTGGAACAGAACAAATATCTTTGGCTCTCAAAAATATTTGTGCCCTGCGGGTATCTAACTCAGCGGGCCGCGACAATAGGGTACATGACCGAAGCTGAAGTAGAAAATATATTTCTAATAAGTTTCAGTGTTTACCAATAATGCTATTAGTTTGTTTTTTTTATGAATCTTAATATATTCTTCTATAATTTATATCAAGTCAAATCAAAATCAAATCCTTTAATCAAAACGAAATTAGAACATAACAAATTAAAATGAAATCTTATAATATAATATCCTCCTGACCGAATTTCGGTCACAGCGGCCAATCTCAACGGAGACTAGCCAAATACACAGGAGATATTATAGTGTGCAAGTGTGTGCACAAACACAGATGCACTCTCTATTCCCTCACTCTCATAGTCCGATGGGATGGCCTTCCGACACGATCGGAGAGAGATCAGGCGCAGGACCAACGGCTTTACGTGCTTTCCGAGGTACGGAGTAAGTGATAATTAATTTATAAAACGCACATAACTTACGAATAGTCAGAAGTGCGCGCCTTAGGTTCTAACCCGAGACCTCTGACTTGCAGTCAAACGGCAACTAGGCAGATGATTTCATTGAAAAATATAACTAGTCATTGAAAAACAAACAGCTGAATGCTATTCAACAATTTTAATGCATTGCAATAATTATTATAAAGCTATTTACACCTACTTATTTGACTTCATTGGTCGCCTTACGCATTATAAATGAGAGACAACAAAGAAAAATGGCGCTTATCATTCACCGTTCATAAATAAGACAGTGTTGCCATGTACAAGTTCAATGAACTTGATACGAGCAAATGTTTAGAATATAACAGGTTCAGTGAGTCAGTGCCCTTGCCAAAACCTTTGTACTGGCGAAAATCAATACTCTGGGTTAAGGTATTAGTATTCTAATGCTTGAAGGAAGTAAAAATGTGCGTCACGTATAGGGATCTAGGATTAAGTTAGACGTTATCTTGAATGAGTTTATTTAAGATTAACTTCCGTCCTCGGCTTCGCCCGTGTTACATGTTGTTATATTATAGCCTATGTGTTATTCTGATCTTCTTTTCATCATATGGTTGATGAACAACCTGGTGTCAGAGTTTAGAGCAACAGTAGACCTCTGACATGGTTTTACACACCGTAGAAAAATCTTTTAGGTGTGCTGGTTTCCTCACGCTGTTTTCCTTCACCGCATATAGCAAGTTTTAAATAATTTCTAATATGTACGCATATAAATCCTAAAAGTCAGAGGTGCGTGCCTGGGTTTCAAAGCTAAAACCTTTGACTTGGCAGTCCAACGGTCATGCCACTTAGCTATCACATTATTCTGATGTATAAACTATATTACTGACAAATTTCATCAAAATCCGGTTAGTAGTTTTTGCTTGGATGAGTAACAAACATCCATCCATCTATTCATCCTCACTAACTTTCACTTATAACTTTCATTTAAAATATATTTTAGTAAACAGGGTTATTTGTAAAACACCAGCATCCTTAAAAGGGGTCATTACACCCATCATTATGAACAATTTTTACTATGGGACCAAGCCTGAAATCGCAAAAAAAAATCAGCTGTTCCATACATTTATGTTCAACAAAACGTATGGAACAGCTGATTTTTTGAAATTTTTTGAAACAATATTTTATAATGTCATAAATAAAAATGCGCTTTATACATCAACATTAAAATGAATCTCAAGGAGAAATTGCTTAATGTTTTGCAACTACATATAATTCACATTTTTAGTATAATTTCTTGCAGGACACCTACCTCTATCGGCTCCTGTAATGTCCTGGACTACAGCCAAACGTTCGGAGTTCATAACTCAGCTGTCGTATTCCTACGCGATTAATAATATAAATGAACTTATGTTTTAATGATAACTTGACTACATTTTAATGTTTCGTTGTATTTTATTTAAACATTTCTTATTTTAACCTTTGAATAATTTTCTACATAAATACTTTCCAAACAAAGTTTTTTTTTGCTAGTCATCTTTGTTCCCATATCCGGAGCTGACAAGGTTCGCCGTTGACCGATACGTCAAGGAGGATATCATCATATAAATACTAGCTGATCCGAAAGATGTTGGTCGTTGGATTCCGACATGCTGTCAAAAATTTTATAAATATATGAAAAAACTATAAAAATAAAGTCAAAACTAATTAAAGTCGTATTTTTTAACTACCCTACCTTACCTTACCCTACCCCTACCGTACCCTTTTCTTTCTACAATTTTTTTACTCTATATAAGCGTCTAATTCGAGTAAAATATCATCTACATTCTCCCCTGCATCGCTGTCATCGGGCAAGGTGAAGACTGGTAACATTGCATAGATTTCCTACAATTATTATAGATGCTCTACTATTGATTAGCAAAAAAAGAATAGAAATAATTCACTGCCCAACAGTGGGAAAGCATACTATTCATATTTTCAGTTCAATAATTCTACAGCAAAAAATTCAACTTTGTCTAAATCAAATAACTACTACCAAAAACCTTGGCTTCTATTTAGCTCAAACATGCTCTTTAATAGCCTCCGTGCATCGGAAAACACGTTTAAGGCGTCATGAAGATCTTTGACAGTCGATATAGAGCGTCAGTACCCTCATAAAATCCTGAAGACTGTTCTAACTTTACAACATGGCTTGATCGTCGATCCCTTTAGATTGCATTGTCAGATTGTCAGTCGCGCCGTAGAAAACTGATATTCAGCTGCAACTGGTTAAATTAGTCGACCCCAGTCAACCCCATCAAAGTTTTAGAATAATAAGGCTAAGAGGATTTATTATAATACTGATAATACCTAAGAGGATACATAAAGTTTGACCCAGCAACTTATTCCAACTAACTCACTGGGACATAAAACCAGATGCCTAGACTAGTGTTCGTAAATCTTGCCTAGAATTCCAGACAACGGACAATAAAGACAGAAGGTCCCTTTATACTAAAGTTGGTTTATGGCTAGAGCTTTAGAAACGTTCTGAAACTTGTAGTGGAAAGACTCTTGCTTACTTCTTCACGATTGTGTAGGTAATTCAATATAATCTTTCGTTCTTTAATCTACGTTCGAACTAATGGAGTTATAATAATGACTCTATTATAATAATAAGTCATAGACTCACGCCTATATTCCCCAGGGCACGCAAAGGTGTATGCAGTACACTCACGTTTCGCGGGCTATGTTATACCTAAGACCCATGTAATAAGGGGCGAGCCGGGCACAATTCCAGACTCCAAGCTGCTACTGAGAATTTCCTAATAGAAAAACCCAATAACACTTTGCCCGATCCGGGGATCGAACCCAGGACCTCGTGCTCAGCATTGGCGCTTGCTACTAAAACACCAACCAGGCAGTCATTGAGGCAGTGATTGTGATACATATTAGTTATTGCATAATATTTAAATCTAAGGAAAACCTGTTAACATAGAAACTTTATGTGTAAAATAATTGAGGGATTCGTTCACTACAAAAACAATGTCGTCACAAAAGTGTGTATTCACTCAAGAACGGAAGCTTTTTAAACAAAGGTTGATGTAAAAGTCCTTAAAAGTTGCACATTTACGACAATCCACTCGTTAACCGGAGTGCTCTGACTCTGAATCATTCGGGCCAGTGCACACGGACCCAGTAGTTCCTCATTCACTCACATAATAGTCAAATTGTTGTCTGAACCCGAACACTTGCGCTTAATGGATTGATGACGGCTCTCCCGTCTGAAAACGTCTTAAAGACAATTATGGAGATGCCTGAGTTTTGTAACTGTCGTTCTTTGGATAGAGACGTTTTGTTCAAATTAAGTTATTTTAGCTTTTGTACTTTGACTAATTACTTTCCTTCATATTTCAAATGTTTTTTTTTTGTTTACGGTGGGAAACCTTCAAAAGGCACCGGGCCTCCGGGGAAGAGACCGGGGAGTGTGGGATTCACTGTAACCACCTTACTAAAACCACCCAGGTGATCACCAGGTGAGCATGGGAAATCCCGGGTCCTCTTAAAAGACCAGCTCCGGAACGTCCATTATGCAAAGCCTGTTAGGCCATCCCCAGAGAGACTGTAAAGGGGTCTCCCCTGAGCTTTCGCTGTACACGGTAGCATGTGACCACTTTGCCACCGTCGTCTCTGGGGTCGCTCAGTGAGCGGACAGACTCAAATGTCGTGTCTTTTACCTTTCTTTTTTACCTCGGAGTCTCGAAAGGTCTCTTTGAGTCTCTTTCAGTGACGTCGACGGCATGATCGGCGCGGGCGTAGCGATGAAGCGATTTTCTCTGCTCTTAATGTCGCGGGTTTGATTTCCTCGTAGTAAAATTATTATTTGTATTAAATAATATACGTAATAATCTATAAATTACTTAATTAGCTTACGTTGTTATTGTATACTATAACGCTATGTTAATAAATCTTGAAGAATCAATCTTGTTTAATTTCAGAATGTTTTTTAAATCCTTCAGTTGCCGTTAGTCAACCTACTTGATAGTAGATAACTAAGTATGTACCCAAGCATTCTATAACTCTGAGATTATACGTATAGTATATCTAATGGGAGATATCTCTCCTCCCGTCACTTTCGCTATGAAATACCAGCACTACAACGTGCATACATTGAATGCCAAACATTGATATGTAACATTACCTGCGTTGCGTGAATAGCAAGGTCTAATGTTCAGTGAAATTCGCCCGCGTGGTATGGGGATGTAAAAGCTGTATTACTGCACAGTTTCATCAAAATCCGTCCTGAAGTTTTTGTGTGAAAGTAATAAACATCCATCTATCCATACATCCTCACAAACTTTATCAGTAGGATACACAAACTTTAATATATGTATTTTATGTAGTGAAAGGAAAATATAAATATTGAAACTTTCATATTTCTGCTTTAGACACTTTTTGATATTTATTGTGCAAATAACGTCCACTTTATAATATTTTGAAATAGCATTTGCAATGTAATTCATGCATTTTTGTAGAAAGAAAGAAAATTTATATTACAAAGAGGATTTGAACCTGCAATCTTCTGAATAAATACACTAGTCACTCTACCGAGGTGCCAACTGAGATATTTGTGCTCATACTACCGAAATTCTCCTCTACATACACAGTAGTTTTTTTAATATTATTTATATGATTTTTCATATCCTCCTATAAAGGCTAGGATAGATATTAAACAATATTTCCAGCTAATCAAGCAGGATTTAAAAAAAACTTTTTTTTTGTAAAAAATAAAAATATGCGCTTACAAGTTTTAATCCATGACAAAGGATATAAATAATAAATAAATAAATAAATCTTTATTACAGACCCACAATCCATTTTGTTAGTAACAATGTTCTTATAAACTAGTGTTAGTAGTAGTATCTATATATATAACATCAATCTTAACAGTCATTGCTGCGACATTCCATGAGAAATGGCGCAGCAATGATTGATGTAACAGCAGTCCAGCCGACTGGCGATCATGCTTAGGATGCTGTTGGTGCTGCTACGTACTCTGCGCACCAGAGATGCGCATCTCTTACGCATCGTAGCGTACCAGCAGTCTACGCGATGTTCAGCAAACATCCCTGATGCACTACAGAATCGCCGCAACCCCATCAGCACCCTGAACGCATTATTAAACTGGACTCGGAGGGCACTGTAAGACTTTTGAGTATAGTCAGTCCACAGGCTGCACGTGTAGAATGATGTACAATAAGACCTAAAAAGTGTAATTTTGACTTCTGTCGAACAACGTGCAAACCTGCGAGCTATCATGTTCGCCCGCACTGCCAGCGCCCTCCGTTCCCTCTCGATATCATCATTGTCCTTGAGGTCAGAGGTCAGGATATGTCCCAAGTACTTAAATTTAGACACCCTACGCAAAGCTGTACCATTAAGCATAACATTGGGAAACACTTTACCTGCGCTCTTTCCTCTGGCCTCAAAGACCATGACTTCACTTTTTAATGGATTATATTTTAATCCGTGTCTTTCGGCATATGCTTCACAGACAGTCAGCAGTTTCTTGATGCCACATATTGATGCACTCAGCAGCACCATGTCATCAGCATAGCTTATGTTGTTTACATTAATACCATCTATGTGACAACCTGCCCGGGTGCTACTGAGTGTGCGAATCAGATCGTTCATATACAGGTTGAATAAAATTGGCGAGGACAATCCCCCCTGCCTCACCCCGCACTCTAACCTGTATGGTTGCGACATTGCTCCCGACCATCGCACGCCGTTGACCTGATTTCCATACCAGTACTTGCAGATGTTGACGAGTTCTGTTGGTAGATTAGTTTTTTCTAACTTACTCCATAGGATATCATAGGAAACCAGGTCAAAGGCTCTTGACAGATCAAGAAAGCATGCATGTACCGCAGTTTGTCGTCTCGTGTAATATTTGACGGCATGCTTAACACACAAAACTGCACTTTCAGTCGATAGTCCGCCCCGGAAGCCGAACTGATTGTCATGAAGTTCGATGTGTTTGGTCAGCTGAGAGTTCAACATGCCGTCAAACACCTTCGATATTACTGTAGCCAGAGAGATAGGTCTATAATTATTTTTATCTGATAGGTCAGCGGTTTTATTTTTAACTATAGGTATTACAATTGTTTTTATCATCTCTTCAGGCAGATATGAGTGGCTAAGACAAAAGTTAAACAACATAGCCAACAATCTCGGTAGGTGGGGTCCAGCATGCTGCAGGTGTTCAATGCTCAACCCGTCATGGCCGGGAGATTTACCTCTAGTCATTGATTTGATTATTGACCTCACTTCTCCAGTAGTACATCTAAAACCTATCTTTTCACAATTCTTAACATTAATCACAGAATGTGAGCGCCCTAATGGCGATTTAACAGTAAAATGTTGTCGAAACAGATCTGCAATTTCACCAGCATTGCTTACGCCGTCGACACACACAGGAGTAACTGGTTTGTTATTAAGTTTATTTGTGGCTTTCCAAAAAGAACGGAAGTCGGTTTTTGAATGATGAGAAGCCAGAATATCCATTTTCACCTGCTCTTCATGGTTTTGACACCATCTCAATCGGTTTTTAAAGATTTTCCTGGCCTCACTCATCTCATCATAAATTATACCCGAATTTGGTTTACCATACCAACACCACCAATAAAATTTCTGCTTAGCTTTCCTGTGTGCCTCGGCAACATGTAAATTCCACCCCACAACTGGTTTCTTTTTCTTTTTCTTACTATTATATTTACTATGTTTACTACACAATGCTGCATCTTTTAATGTTTTTACAATATTATTATACAAACTGTCAATGACTTGTCTATGCTGCAAAACGTTACAAGTGTAATCCGCGCATTTTCTAAATTCCGCCGGAAAGTAAGAGCGAAGAGCTAAACCTTTTATAAATATTAATAGCTTTAGGGTGGTTTTTGTCATAAACAATTCAGCGAAGCCATTGAACTTCAGTTGTTTCTATACGTTAGAAAAAAATTGAACTTTAAAAAAATATTCTAACAAAAATATTCAAACAATAACTCCCAACAAAAGCATAGTTAAAAAAGGTTGCGTATCAAAAGTCCGTTTTCAAAGAGCGGGGTCGAATGCTGAAGTTTTCGGGAGAGGCAACACCCCCTAAAGTTACGGGTTCCGGGTCAGGGGCGGACATAGGATCGCTTTATTTCATACCTCTCCAGAACTTTAGAATCATTATTTCACGTTGACAACTAATTGGTATGCTATCAGTGTTTTAGTACCTGTGAAGGTTTTCGTTGGTTTCATGAATTATGAAATTCCTGCGAAAGCGTTTGTTATTCTGGAATGGGTTGCTTTCGAACTATCATATTATGAATTTAATATCGCGGGACTTCACCATTAGACGGTATTGTCTACTTCGGCTTCACTTAACTACTTACTATATATAAAAAAACTGACAAATAAATTGTGTCGCTTAACTTCAAACTTAGGTAAATCCACTGAACGTAGAAGAAGTTCTTAAACTTTCGCGAATTGGAATCATGTTTTAAATATTATTTCGGGTCTATTCGCGCACAGATAATTCAAAATAATCATTATTGAACTAACCTCGACGTTTCGGTCAAGTTACATTGACCGTGGTCACGAGAAGACTTCAGTCAGTCTTCTCGTGACCACGGTCAATGACTATTTTGAATTATCTGTGCGCGAATAGACCCGAAATAATATTTAAAACCACTGAACGTAGTTTCAAATTTTATAAAATGGATTTACCTACGTTTGAAGTTAAGCGAAAGAATTGGTTTAAAAACATTTACGAATAAGTACGTTTCAAAATATAAAACCGTTTTATTTTAAACCAAAAACGAGGAGGATATCAATTAGATCTGCGCATTTTTTATATTTGTTCACAGATTCGGTAGAAAGGTATTCCTTCTCCTTTTTTTGTTATTTTTAGCTTTTCAATGCTTCTTTGTTTCCCTTATTTTTCATAAAAATATTCAAGTTTCCAAGTTAGGTGGTGTGAGTCACTCTCCTTTCTATAACTAGCAGTTCCCGCGACTACAAACTCTATAACTTTTAACGATGGAGATGCGAATATCGGAGACTCTACGAAAAATAAATAAGCATCCATGTTGGATTCCTTGAACATTTTTCGTTCGAAGTAAGTTATTTGTGTAGTTACCTATGATTTTTTACCGAAAGAAAAACTAAAACTGGAAGCCCATGGGTTTGGGGTGGAAAAAGGTCGCAAACGTGCAATTGATACATATAATTATAATGTCCTCTGTCCTGCTGACCGAATTTCGGTCACAGCGGCCAATCTCAACGGAGATTAGCCAACGCAGGAGATATTATAGTGCACACGTGTGTGCGCAAACACAGGTGCATTCTATTTCCTGACTCTCATAGTCCGAAAAGACGGTAATCCGACACGACTGGAGATAGATCAGGTACAGAGCCAACGGCTTTACATGCTTCCCGAGACACGGTATGTAATGTGGTAATTAATATATAATACGCACATAACTTACGAAAAGTCAGATGTGCGCGCACCTTGGGTTCGAACCTGAGACCTCTGACTTCCCTATCAACGGTCATACCACTAGGCTACCACGACTCATCGGCTAGGCTATCATTTAATTATAATGGGTTAATTAACTGGTTAATTATAATATACCAGCATAAATTTTTGATCTGCTTGATTTTTTTGCGTTGAAATAGTTTCTGGCCCGACAACATAAGCTACTTTTAAACCCCAAACAATGCAAATGAAGTCGCGTATATTAAATCAAGAAGTAATAATAAAAATAATCTTCAATTCCGAAAGTTAATTTCCAATATTCCGTTCATATTATTTTAGGCTTGGTCGAATAAGATTTTGCTAAAGGAATTATTCAAAACATCCACAGGATCACAAGCCAACGAAATTAAATTCCGAAAAGCCGGTCTTAGAAGACGCCAAATAAAAAATACCTATTCAAAATCCTGTTAAATTAAATCAAAATTTGATATTTTCTTTGGTACACCTTTTCGGTTAGTTAAACAATTTTTATGAAAAATTTTCAACGTTACTTATAGATTGACAACAAAAATAAAACATCTTTATTAGCTAATACTACAACACTTATATTATTGTATATTACAATAATACAACACTTAAATTATTTGTGTGTGAACTGTTGTGTGTGTAAAGACTTATATGTGTAGTACTTTTCAGATATCGTTTAGGGCGACTATCATAAGTAGGATAGTTAATGAAAATGTATTTATTTAAATAAAAAAATCTACATACGTATATACGTATGGTAGTCGAAAAACCGGTTAGTTTAAACCACCTGTAGGCCTCTGGACATGGCTTTACTCACCGATTAATTTTTTCACTTATTAATTAATCATGCAAGTTCTTGCACGAGAGAGATCAGGCGCAAGACCGACCGGCTTTAAGTGCTGATCGGATCCAGCTAGGCCTCAGAAAGCACGTAAAGCAGTTGGTCCTGAGCCTGATCTGTCTCCGATCGTGTCGGATTGCCATCTTATCGGACTATGAGAGTGCGTGCATGCTCACTAGTAGCGTGTATCACCGTTGAAAGTGGCCGCTCTGTGACAGAAATCTGGTCAAGTAGACATTAATTATGAAAATTATATTTTCGTACCACTTGCTCAAAAAAGTGACATTCTATGCCTCAAAAAGAGAACATAACAATAGTCATTATTAATCTGTCAAAAACAGGGAAAGAAAATTGTACTGAATTTCATTCATGCTCTAGGGAGAGAACGTGATTTAAATTTGGAATACTTACCGAAACTTATACTGAACTACATCTGTGTTTACACCATTGAGTTTGTATATAAAGCATTACACATCTTTTTGAAAAAGGAATACGCATTTATTATGCAGTTATGATTATTAAATAAAATTACGAAAACCGACGAGGCCGTATGAGCTTGATGCCTTTGCATTTCCGACAAAAAAATATTGGTCTAGGAATTTGCCGCGTTTTTGTTTTCTTCAAATACTCATAGTTTATTTTAATTTATTTTTATAAATAAGTTAATGTTCTAAAAATACGTTACGATGTTAAATCAAAGCGACAGTGACAGTGAATTGTCGGATTCCATCAGTGTAAATGCTGCCGCAATTATAAAAAATTTGCTTCCAACAAAATCCAAGGAAAATTATTTTAAAACTTATGAAGAATTTTCAACGTGGAGAAGTGCGAAAGGTCAATCAATTTCAGAATCAGTACGTATTATTGTGTTAATTTTTTCGCAAATGGTACGAAAAGTAGAGTATTTTCCTAGGTGATAAAGCTGTCTTAGTCTTGGGTGAACTTAAATCCCTCGCTACACTCAGGACTCGTCTTAAATCCCTCGCTTCGCTCGTGATTTAAGTTATTAACACCCTCGCTACGCTCGGGAGTAAACCTCGAGACCTTCGTTACGCTCGCGATTTAAATCGTCACCCGTGACAGAAGACACTGCTTTATCCCCTTGGTTAATAATCTACTATTAATTTATAATATGCACATGATTTCGTAAAGTCAGTGGTGCGTGCCTGGGTTTGAATATGTGACGTTTTACTTGCCAGTCTAACAGTTTTTTTCCCTACGTTACCAGTATCGCTGCTTTGAAATAAATTAGAATCACTTCAAAATCAACCAATATAGGGTATCAACTATCAGTACTTCTGGAAACGGGCGCGGCGATAGCGTTCCGTACGTTTCTTATTGTTTCCCACGTAATTTAAGACTTGGCTCACGAAACTGGGCTAAATGGGCGTGGAACAAAGTTCACATTGCTATAGGGCCAAAGCAGTCTAGCTACTTTTAGCAACGGTGATTTTGCGACTGAATCAATGCTGCATCGCATTGTTGCGATTTTCTGCGTTCGATTTCTATATCAAAATTGCGTCAATGTTACATATAATATTATTTAATACTAACGCCTTTACTCACGGATTGATTTCGGGAATGCCCGACTAGTTTCGGACCCAAACGGAGTCCATTTTCAAGAGCGAGTGTAGTCGCGGCAGCGGCGTCGCGGACCTCATTCTATTAATTAGTAGGTATTAATATATTACTATGACTCAGGAAAGATATTATTCCAATATTACATTTTGGCAGCTTTCTGGGTTCGTTGTTTTTTTTAAATCGCGTATTTTAGCGACTATAGGTGCGGAGAGGAACGTTCGTCAGCATTAAGCTTCTAAAAAATGACTAAATGGCTGATGCTAATAGTAGCTCGTCTGATTTAAACCTTAATGCATTGATTTTCTTTTAAATTAAGTAGATATATACATACGATTTATTTTAGTTTATTCTTTGCCCGACACATAAGTAAGAGTAATGCTACTTGCTTTTCTCGTTACTGTAGGTAATGTAGGTATCTACGTAAATAAAGTAGGGTTATTTATGGTGCTTCCAACCAACAGTTATATCATATGGAATAATCAGCACGAGCAGGATTACGAATAGCTCAAATGGCAAAGTGGCAGGTGACACAGTAGTTGGTAGGTACATACAAATCCTGCTCAAAATGTTTTTTTTTTCTTCTAGAAATTTTAAACTTGCATTCTTGCGAATTATGGAAAGAGATGGAGGGACGTATTAGGCTTGTTCCTAAATAAAATGGAAAGAAGGAAAAGAGGTTTTGCCCTACAGTGGGACAAAAACAAAACAGGCTCTTATTAATAATTCACTTTCGTAGACCTCTCTTTTAAATTATGGAGCGAAACCTTCTAAAAAGTACCTGGCAAGGAAAAGACCGGGTAATGTGGGATGCTCACCTCACTAAAACCACAGGTGATCATTATCAGCACATTGAGGGGGATTCCGGGTCCTCATAGACCAGCTCTACTAGAATCTTCTCTGTGTAACGCCATGTAAGCACATCCCATGGACTCCCAGGCACATTCCTAAGTACCCACATACCTTTAAGAGAACAGTGGTCACCCTCCTAGCCTTATTATTCCCAAACTTTGTTGGGGTCGGCTTCTTATCAAACCAGATACAGCTGAATATCAGTTTTCAACGTAGCGACTGCCTATTTGACCCCCGCAACCCAAAGGAATATGATATTCTAAGGTTAGATTAGTTGTCAGGATTTTATGAGGGTATTGACTCCCTATATCCCTTTTTTTCTATATCGACTGTCAAAGATCTTCATGACATCCGGGGCCAACGGCTTAATGTGCATTCCGAGGCACGGAGCAGCTGATAATTAGTTTGTAATCAGCACATAACTTATGAAAAGTCAGAGGTGCCTTGATTTTGAACCTGAGACCTCTGACTTGCTAGTCAAACGGTCATACCACAAGGCTATCTCAGCTTGCTTTAAGAGAACAGCTTGATAGCAGCTAGCAGTGACAATTCGGTAAGTTAAATCTTCACCAAACAACTTCATTTTGATAATTTAGCAACCAACACACGTTCCAATAAAGGAATAGTGAATTCTATTCAGGAAATACAGCACACTGGTTGAATAGAGCATTCGGAAGCTCCTCTCATTTGCCCCACTCTCAGTCCAACAAAGGTTCGTTGTGTGGTCCATGTTGTAAAGATGGGATGCGTCAATTCTTATATTTCATTTAGATGTAAGACAAGAAACAAATAAAAACTATACATCTTACTCTATGAGTATCTAATACTTAGGTATTTTAGATAAATAGAATATACCCACCAAGCAAAATACAGTAGGTATAGATGAGTCTATCAAAGCAAATGGTATTTAATTTCACGACCCGATTAACGGCTGATCGGTCATTTGTTGGTATTGATTGTTATGCTTAAGAGTTTTTTTAAATAATATTTTACAAAAGTTTCGAAGTTTAGTATTCGCATAGAATGCATACAAACTTCATTAAATATAAATGTAAGAATTTAATTAAAACTGTTAATGTTCCATCCGTTTTGCCAAATGATGTTCAGTTGTTCGCCGACATTGTACCTAACTTCCTAAATAAACAGTAGCCCGTTCTGCAGACTATATTAAGCTTTGGACCTCCGTCCACAATATTCTGCTCAGTCCAACAAAGCCTTATTAGGTTGTGTTGTGCACGATGCTAGATGCACCCGGCGTCAATCGATGTGGGTAACCATGGCAACGGCCGCTAGCCCGCAACCAGACAAGGCGTTTATATTACACGAGTTGGTTACGATCGTGGATACGATTTATGGATATTTTTTATCTTAGATGAATTTTTTTTTTTATGGTTGAAATTTTTTAGTTGTTCTTCTGACAGTAATGACATAACAAGACATCACAAATAAATCCTTAAGGATTAGGTAGCTGCAACAGTAATTTCACTAACATTTCTTCGTTTATGGAATAAATGTCATGTGGACAACCCTGTTACCTAAGTACCAATTACTGAGTAAACTTCAGAACTCCTCCGACCAATATTTCCACATTAAAATACACGCTTTGGCCGAATAGGTAACCAAATCCAAGACGTCGACCCAGCAGCTGCGTTTGCGCCTACTTTTGCTGTGGTAGAGCCTAGCTATAGTTAACCGTCATAACTCGTAATAGGGCTGGCTCGACCTGTGAAAGTACCATGCTCTCACAAAATATTAGCGTGAAGTAGAGTAATTTTATAAAACGCAAAGGATAAGTGTTTGACCACAAACCCACTTGGTAATAAGCAGTGTTGTGGTCTAGATGGACCACACCTGCCTTGAAATCAGGAGGACGGAAGTTGGACCATATGGTCCAGATCCATCCTCCCAGATAGATTTAATTAGACATCACAACAAAGTCGCTTGGCGGCAAGGCTTTGTCCACCAGAGTAAGGTGTTGTTTGTGACCTTTGTGCCATCATTACTCGACTTTTACGACATACAAAGGGATAGGAGTTGATGCTGTTCTTCCCCAACACCACACAAGAGCTACGTTTCACATGGTGAGTTGGAGAACCGGAAGCCCAGGGAGTTGAGGTTGAAAAAAGGTGAGTATGCTTTAGGGAGGGAGGCCTTTGCTCAGCAGTGGGACATCATCTAGGCTATTAAAAAAAAATGCTTCAGTTGATTTTAGGGTCGCCAACGCGCAAGTGATACTCCTATTGTTAGCAAGCGTCCTTACAGTAACACAACACACTATCAGGTATCGTTTGAAAAATTGTGGTACAAAACTAAATCTACGAGTCTTCATCTTTTTATCGTATGGTTGCTAAACAACCTGGTGTCAGAGCCCGTACACGAACATATCCGAACAGCCCCATATCGTTTTTCGACTACGTGTAATAGAGGCGGACTTAAAGAAGTAGCTATTTTAAACAGTAATCTAAAACTGCTTCTTGTTTTTTTTTTGGCGAAAATGAATAACCCTACCGATTATAATCCAACCATATTGTTTGTACATGAGCTGGACGTTGATCAAAAGTTAAGAACAAAAATTTTACCTCATTTTCATAACAATCGTAAAGTATAAAAGGTGCTGGAACCCACGCAAAATTGGCAAACTGTACTCAGATGAATGGGATCCTCTCTCTCAAAGTTTTGCCTGGCCTGTGACGTCATTGTTTATTTGACACGTTTCAGTACGGGCTGAGCCGCAAAATGTATGCACAATCATCGTTACGAAGCGAAGGTAAGGTAGAAAATATGAGCCGATATAGTTAAATTCAGTTTTTATTTTAAGACGGAAATAATTCTCCATTCTCTCGTGCAGTTTTTTATGTAGTGCTATAATCGTCGATTGTGGGAGCGAGAGCGGGAAGGAAAGCGAGAAGGAATGAGGGTGAAAACGAGAGGGATCGAGAGCGAAAGCGATATGGACTGGTAGTGAGAGTGAGAGGGGCCAGGAGCAGAAGAGAGGGACCGGGGGTAAGAAGCAGCTACTGCGGAACTGACAGGGAACAAGAGTGGAAGCAAGAGGGAACAGAAGCGGAAGCGAGAGGGAATGAGTGTGGAAGCGAGAGGAAGTGGGGGCTGAAATAAGAGGGAACTAAAGAGAGCAGAAACAGAGGCGAAATGGAACGGAAGCGGAGGGGAAAGGGAGTACTTAGAACTGAAAGAGCTAGAACAAAAGCGTGGGCAAGAACGGGAGCTGAAGCGAAAACGGAACTGCAACTATAAATTGAATTCTTAAAATTTCCTACTAGCACGTTTACAGTGGTAGAATAGGTACGCAACTTTTATTTTTCGTGATAAAAAAGTTTTATATTTAGTATTGTCATCAAAACTGAACTGCTTCAAGATTCGAACCAAATATATAATAATTCAAAAAACTACTTTCCGTGCCTCAAAAATATAAATATGTACATTAACAAACATAACGCTCATAATTCATTTTGGTATATTACCCACCGAGTTGGCCAAACCTTAGAATTGCCACCCTGGCCGTTTGAGCCCCATAATGTATACCCAAACTTCATCCGGACTCTATAGTTAATCCCTCAACATCCTGTTTCTACACCAGTGACTTTTAATCCCAATTGTTCCACATTCAATATAATATTCTGGAAAATCTAAAACAATGTCTTTGTCCATCGGGAGGCATATCTCGGGAATCTAATTTGCAATAAGAATTTTAGTACGTTTAGAAACGTACACTGGTGTAGGTTTACGAATGAAAATATTGTTATAGAAATTGTTTGAAAGTATTTTGTTTTGAGAAATAGGGGCATAAAAGATTATGAACGCAAACCCAATCTTAATATTAACGGAATTCTTCAGTGCTACTTTATTTTATACGGATCGGACAGGAAAATCAAAAAAAAAGTAAGAAAAAATATTTAGTGTCGCTCGCAAAGCGCGCGCAACTTAAAACTATATTTACTACAAATAAAAAACATACCATTTTCGTAAAAAAAAATCGCAGAAAAACTAGTTATGAAGAATAACATAACAAAGGTTATAGGAAATAAGGTTTCTGGAATTTTTGTTATTGTTTTTGTTTATGAAATTTTATGTATATTTTATGTAACTTGTTCCGATGAAACTGAATTTTTTGCTTAAATAATGTGCGAATAACCTCGCTAGGCTAAAACATACCTTTTTTGCGTTTACGGGGGAAAACCTTCAAAAAACACCCAACCTCCTGAAAAAGAGACCGGGGATTCTTACCTCTCTAAAACCACCCCAGTAATCACCATCAGCACACAGACAACAACACTTGGTTTTTAAAACTAATTACATAGTTCCTGAGATTTCATGATAAATATAATGATGATAATGATGATGATGAGAACATCATCATCATCATAATTGTACGTCTGGGAGAACCCAGACGTACAATTATCCGTCGATGGCGATACCTTGTTAGTTTTCGGATAAAAAAAATATATACAAGATTTATAACCATTAAGTACTTTATAAAGTGTATAATTTCAAAGATTAGTTTTAAATTAAAATGAAAATTCCTTGCAAATTAATACAACACTTGTGGTAAATACACGAACCTTACTTTAATTTCGTACACTAAGCAAAAATTAAATAAAAGCTCAACTTTGTTCAAATCTTCTCTATCGTATGATTGATGAACAACCTGGTGTCAGAGTTTATACCGCCCGTAGGTCTCAGACATGACTTTACACACCATTGAAAAATCTCTCAGGTGTGCTGGTTTCCTCACGATGTTTTCCTTCACTGTTTTAGCAAGTGATAGGTAATTAATTTCTAAAACGCATGTGAATCCGAAAATTCAGAGGTGCGTGCCTGGGTTACGAACCTACGTCCTTATAGTTGGCAGTCTAACGGTCATACCACTAGGCTATCACTGCTTCTTGTTCAAATATTATGTATGTATCATCACCATGACGAGATAATCTAGGTCCAAGGCCCGTATGCCTCTGACTTGTCTCTACATACACAAGATGGTGCCTGGGCTTGAAGCGATACCTTAATTTGATCTTTGTCCACGTGTTTTGATACTTATATTAATAATCTCTCTTTTGCTATTCCCCTGTGATGTGGCAGTGTGGTCGGATTAAACTCCTTCATAAATAATTAATTATGATTAAGAACGGACCCAGGTTGAAACGTGGAATTACGAACGCAGAATATTCAAAGACAATCCGTTGCGGTTGCGATAATGTACAGACAGCGTCATTAATTGGTGATAAGGTCTTTGAAAAATATGAGTTAATACAACTAATTTTTGTGTTGTATAAATAGTTTTCATACCTGTTCTATCGAAGAGAAACAATATCTAAAAATAAACGTTAAAAAACAAGCTAGTTCTATGTTATACCAATTTTTTAACCGAAGGGGTCATCAATTAATGACGTTGTCTGTACGTGTCACTATTACACTTACTGCTATGCATTAAGTTTAAAAAAAATTCTTACCTATATTGTCCCACTGCTATGAAAGAAGTAGAACGATTTGGGAGAGACCTTTTCACAGCAGTGCAGTGGGACAATCTATTAAATAAAAGTGGAAAAGATGGAACACACAACAAATAATAAATACAATTATTCTGGAATTGCTTTGTCAAATGACAAATGAATTGGCCAAAAGCTTTTACTGGTCTGGGTATAGCCATCAATAATACCTACTTAAGCCGGATTGATCGGTTTAGTAGGTAGGTGCCTAGGAAATAATAGTACCTATTCGTATTGAAACAACTTTTTAACGGGTAAAATTCGCGTTTTTATTTTGATAATACAATCCTGACGTTTCGAGTACTTTGCAGCACTCGTGGTCGCAGGCAGACTGATTCGTATTGTTGCAGGATTTGTAGGTACGATCAGTGAAAATAAATTGGGGGCCCAACCCCTCCCCGCCCTCTCTTCCATAATCCCTGCCTGCTTTAATAATTTCCGCAGAGGGTTGGCAACGTGCAAGTGATACCGCCCCTGGTGTTGCAAGCGTCTCTTTACGTTATCTACGTTACGGTAACCAACGCAACGCCGCTAATAAAATAATAAATCACAAAAATCTTATTTAAAAAATTCCATTCACCTTTGACTCTGATTTTTATTAAATTTGTCTTTTATGTACTTATTGCATATATATATTTCAGTTTTGACATCGTGAATTCTATAAAAAAAAACTAAAATTTCCCGATGGTAAAGTAAATGTGTAAAAGAAATTCACAACCGGACGGATCATGTCTCATGTGATCATGTTCATCCTGTTTATCATTAATAGAAGCCCTCAAAAGACTACATTGCGGAAATTAAGAAAAAAATAAAATACGCCACCCCTCGTATTTGCCGAGGGTGGTGACCACAGACTAAATAGGGAGGATTACATCCGCCGCCGGCTGCCAGTCATCGATTGCTAGTACCTCCAGAGTATATGTGACCGAAAAGACCTATCGCATAATAAATCATTTATTTTACAAACAGAAAATGAGTGTGTCATCTTTAGAAGAACATCCAGCGGTGCGTGTGATTAACAAAGTGTTACTTTAATTGCTTTTTGCAAATGTTTGATTATCAATACTATGTAGGTTTAGTACACTGTACGTCGCAGTGTGAGTGGAATGAAAAATACAAATCAACCACTATTCATGTAATTTGTAATATATCACATTCACAGCGTAAAACTTCTTGTTGGTACCTATCTAGAAATTTATGTATGTGCATCCTGTGTTATTTGTGCAAAAACGCCTGCTGAAAAATAAATGCAAAATGTCACTTACAGTAAACTTGTTATTCATATTCATCACTGCTTTATGCTTTGTTTTATTTATTCGTGCTTACAATATCTAAATTCATTATTAAATTAAAACAGAACTTTGATAAATTTTAATGAAAGCTATTAATTTCGACCCTTTTTTTGAAGACAATTTTTCATTATTTTTACTGGCAATACAGAATATTTATTGTCTATGGAAAGCTCATTCAAATATTTGAATAAACAAGACTAAGAAATTAATTTGATTTTTAGATATTGCGCTAAGTATTTTTTTAAATAGTTTATAAATAAAAACCATTTTAATTTCATACTATTTCTTTGATATTAATTTAATCAACCATTTGACTAAAATATTTATTTGAGTCGTAGGTTTTTGAACGCCTCTTGAAAAGTGTTGCAAGCCGTAAAAGTTATAAATACCTCTAATTTTTTATTAAAGATTGCAAATAAAATGATACTTAAATTTTTTCAACGTTGGAATTACAAAACAGCTTAATTCTGAATCATTCTAATTTTTATGGAATGAATAAACATACACAAGTCATGCCTTCCCAAGTTCTTAGAAATATAAATTATGCAACGCAGGCGCAATGATCAATAAATTCGTTATTTTTGGCACTTAACTGTAGGTATCGATTACAATCTTTCACAATATTTACCTGATGATAATATATTATAAGGTAATATTCTTTTATTTTTATGTAATGAGTTAATGACTATAAAAAGATAAAAGACAGGAAGCATGTGTATCAATTTAGAATTACGTTTTAGTTCACATTAAATCTGTAAATGCAAGTCTGATAAAAAAAAGCTGTATACAGACTTTCTTAATTTAATTAAAATTACATCACATGGAAACTGCATTCCGTGCATGGCAACACATAAAACCAGTCACGTCACTTCGCGACGTTAGTGTGGGTGCGTTGTGCGTGCGTGCGTTCATGAATTTGTGAGTGCTTTTTCATGTTTGTGTGTATTTCTGACGCCGTTTGTGACTTGTCTGTCATCTCTCTAATTTTGGATTTTATCACTAAAACCCTTCAAACTGTCGTCTTTGGGTATGTAAGCTTTATTTATCAGAAGGCGCTCATTCGTAGGTTACACAAAACATTGTGTTATTGTTGGACGTGTAACCTGTCGAACAGGCGTTGTCTCCGGTCAGTGGCCATAATTCGAAATGATGTGGTAGACGCTAAAATTTTGGTATTTTTCAGTATATTCGGCTAATAATCGTATTATCTGTAAGCCGGTTATCTTGCGATTCCAAGTGTGACTCGTGTTATTATCTCGGTACTGGGCTAGGCGATTGTATCGGCGGGTTGAGCTAGTAGGCTAATAAAACTCAGTCGGCTTTTCGATGCCGGTCGGTGTACAAGTGTTCGCGCGTCTAAGCATGAAATTATAATGGTGGGGGTAGTGTTGTCTGTCTGTTTGTTTTTGTGTGGTGTGTGAAGTGTGCTAAGTGATTGTTCTGTTGCAGGCCGGCAGAATGCTAAAGTTTATACGCGGCAAGGGCCAGCAGCCCTCTGCTGAGAGGCAGAAACTTCAAAATGAACTGTTTGCCTTCCGTAAGGTATGTACCTATCATATCTTCATTTGCTTAAACATAGATAATTTGTTTCTTGAAATTTTCATTCAAAATTGGGACGCACTATGAGAACTGAATGTATCAAAGAGTAACTTCCAACAGGTGTATAGACTCATAGAATAATCACATAAGTTTTACATAGTAATGCATTGTGTCATTACTAACTAAGATAACATTGCATTCTAAAATCTTATCAGTTACAAGAATGCATTCAAAATCCTTTGAGTTTCAGTCATCCAAAATAACATTTGTTGATTTTATAATTTTATCTAGGCATTCTTTTACTTTCAGACTAAATGTATTCAACAGTTACTTAAATTTTATTGTTGATTTATAGGATAGAATAACTTAGAATATACTTTTAGATGTACTTATTCCAAAAATGACCAAATGGTCAAAAATATTGAGAAGAATTTATGAGTGCTAAAAGATATTAATTGCAACAAAGCACAACATTCACACTATTAAGAATAAAATTTAAACTTGAATTTAAAATTTAAAAACATGCCGTCCCCTTTCTTACATTTGCTATTGGTAAAGAAAGGATAGAATAGGTACTTTGAAGATTAGTGTTACTCATTTTTCGCTCAAAGAATTGACACTACTTAAAAAATAAATTAAGTAGGTACCTATAAGTACAATATCAACAGTTCTTTGGAAATAAACATTAATTAAGACAGGTTTCTAAATTACCTAATTATTGAAATATTTCGACATAGAAAAATTACAATAATTAATTAATTGTTTGCTTTTTAAACTTAAACCATTAGTGAGTATTAACTAAAACAACCATGATTTCTACAGCCATTATGTGTGTCATTTATAAATGTAATACCTAAATAATATTATAAACAAGCCAGCCTGTAACTGTCCCACTGCAGGGCAAAGGCCCCTTCTCATACAGAGAAAGATTGAGCATTAATTACCATACTAGCTCACTGTGTGTTGGGAATTTCAGACTATTAAGTCCAGGTTTCCTCACAATGTTTTCCAGTCAGTGGTGTCTTAGATTAACTAAGAAATTACTTATGTCATTGAAAAAGTCATATTGATACATGCCCGATTCGAACATACACCCACATAATTGCCTAGTGGGTCCGTAACCAATGCACCAACACGACATCATAACTGTCATCATACATGCCTAAATGTAATAGTAAAACAAAATTCACACAAGTAAATAAAAACTAGGTTTTGAATGATGCATTCAGAAAGTAAATATTATATGACAATGTATTTTTTCCTCTATTTTATTTACTGCAGCGAGTGATGACAAAAACTCTTTACTCTATGATATAATGACTACTGTGAGAACCCGCTACGATATTACAATGACTAATTATGACACATTTTCTACGTATAAAGTAAATACCTACTAGTAAGTAGTAGGAATCTATGTTATTATTTATAGGGAGTAGTCTTTCAGTAATAAGTGGTGGCTCATTGGTTATGGACCTGCATTGCGAGCATTGGAGTGTGGGTTCTAACCTGGCATGTATTTAATGTATCTTTTTCAAAGTCTTATGGACTTACTTTCTACACCTCTGACAGTTACAGATTGATACAGATACTCTTTCAGAAGATTCCACAAACTTTTCCTTTGGAAATTAGCCTTTCTAGTTAGATATCAGGACATCATAAGTAAGAAAGAACAATAAGAAGCATTATTGATTCTACTGTTACAGTAGAGTCAATAATAATATACTAGAATTGTACAATTTTGAATTAATTGTTACTATACTTATTGTAGTGTAATAATTTGGTCTAGCATGATTTTGTTCTATATGTTGTGTTTAAAGTGTCTGAGCCAAATGAAATTAAGATCAAAGTATAGTGTGATAGGCTTTTAGGATAAGGTTAGATATTTTCTAAAGAGGTTTTATAAAGCCCTTTATATTGATTACTATCAATACAAAAGGCTCTGTAAAATCCCAAGTTCAACAAAACTATAACTTAGAATTAATTATTCATAGCAAAATGTAATTATATGTAACCATATTTCTATGAAAAATTATGCTGCTATAATGCTTCACACATGCTTCATGCATTACTAATTCTTGTATCAAATTGAATGTCAGGTCACCAGCAGTTTAGAGTTATACATATTTATTGAGCAAGGTTGAATTATAACTTATGACCTTCGGAAGCCCACACCTTGACTATTAGACTATTGTTATCAATCTGATGATGAATTTGAAGAATTATTTTTTCTTTTTAAAATACGTGGTACCTATATACCATTAAATTGTTCGTTAAATTGATCTGCTTAGTTGTAACAGCGGTAGTGCATGATGTCTGATACCGTTTCCAGACTACATTCTACTTCTGAACATTTTTAGATAGACTAACTCAATAACACGAATAGTTTACTGGCAGAGCGAGGGGGGCCTTTACCTAGTAGATTGCAGGTTCAAATTCCGCTCATAACGATTTTTTCTTTTTACAAATTTCAAACTTTAGTGTTCGCATAGTTCCTATACATAAATACTTTATCAAAATGTTTTTATTGAGTACATAAACGTTTTTATGCACTGAGCTGAGATATTCTGGGGACCTCAAATTAGCATTTGCATTTGGAAGACTAACCAAAGAGACCTAATTGAAACTCTATACTTAACTTTAAAAAATAAAATATTAAGTTATCTGTTAGTGTTTGCCTCGATTACAAAACTGTTTGCTTGTGTTATCAAAACCCTTCATTATTTATTTTCAGATTAGATGTTGTACTTAATTTTTACAGGCCATGGTCGTAGTTTCGACACCAAGTTATCTTGATTCATTATGTTTTAGTTTGCAGAATTGTGTCCTTAGGTACTAATTATTTAACAAATATTGTAAAATATTTAGGTCTATCCACCTGCGTGAAATGAAACATCAAATAATGTCAATTCCCTTCTACAAAAATGTTTATGTATGTTGCTTATTCTGCTCGTTTCTAGCGACTCCTTCAGGGTTAAATTAGTTTTTTTTTTCATATTATCGGTGACGTAGCATTTTCCGGGAGTTATTTTTCAGTGAGCCCCTAGAAGCCATGAGAAATATACATTCTACCTAAACCAAGTTTCTGCCATCAGTCAATCAATTTGCTCTTTTAAAATATACAACTAGAAGGTAGATATATTCTACGGAATTATCCAAATTCGTTCAACCGTAACAATGATAGAAACGTGTAATGAAATTGGTATTGGAAACATTCGCATTTATGCCTATAACCATTGTAATAGTGTACCTACTTATTAATACCGTTGACTCATCGATTTAAGGTACTTCTTGGCTTTTCACACGAAATTCTCCCATTTTTGAAGTCCCTCGTGGTTTCTCGCCAGTTTCCAGCTTGAAATTCGAGGTCTCTTATCTACATTACGACCACTCTTTTTATATCGCGATCTTCTCCCATTATTTTGATATGGCCAAACCAATGGAGACTACTTATATGCTTTTGCCTCCTAAATCTCAACATTGATAGACTAATTTGAACAAGTCAAAGAACAATAAAGAAAGTAAAATATACAATTTTAGCCAACAACAGGCAATGTAGCCCTTTTCACACTTTAAAATACAAGTTTCCCACAAGGAGACAACGTGTGCCCAGTGCTGTTTAGTAGACTACAGAAACCAACATTCTCTTTAATTAAAACTTCCGTTCATAATACCACAGAGTTCTTTATTTATACCAAGACATTCTAAGAAAAACGTTGACTCTTAATTAAATATCCTATTGATCATCATTCATAAATAAAACGCCTACTTATTGGAACCGATTGGTGGTCCCAATTGAAGGATGACACCACGAAGTAGATTGGAATCAAGGTCGTCATATTGTTTCGAATCAACATTCAAGTGTTATGACGATCGATCGCATCTATAAACTAAACGGGTTCCAAATGAAGTTATTGAACTCTCAAATTGTTCATCTTGTTGTACTGGTTGAAGTTTTGATTTGATGCTACACCGTTTATACAACTATAAACCAACGTTTTGAATATCGAGAAGGCTGTCAAAACTTGAAAAATAGTTGTTGAGACAAGTAGATATGGGAGGACCATATTTAGTTCTATCTATTCGATTTTATTTCAAAAATACGGCTCGAGTTCAGTGATGATACGATTTCAATGGCTTTTTATGAAATTTTTAATTCATTGTATCATCATTATTTATAACTACAGATATATCTACTTCAAATTTAATTCATTCCACCGGATTTCTGCTTGCATGTCCATAGGTAATCGTTTTCTTTCCATATCAAACGTCTCCGTCTAAATATTTTCTTTAAAATTTGAGTTTCCACTGTTTGTATTTAAGTACACGATAGAGACTGTCGGGGTTGGGTACGTTATCGTACTTCAACCGATAGCACAGAGATAACGGCGTACAATCGATATCTGTTGTCGCCAATGTAGCGTCGACCAAGGCTTGACACTTGTTGGTTCTTAATGTTTTGTTGACTTCTTAAAATATCTAACTTAAATCAACAATGCTTAATTTCATATCACCTAATCAGATTTCATTAAGTAAAAATCTGTCATTGTCAAGCAGTATGTTCACATCTCTGCAAAGAACGGTCCGTCCATGTTTTACATACGCGAGGCCTCTTTACAGGAGTGGTCCACTAATTGATGTCAGTAAAAAAATAATTGCCTGTTAATGTTTTAGTAACAACTACCTCTTTGGACAGTTGGCACACCTGGCCAATAAACCAGTATCAATAAACATCTATGCTTGAACATGGATAATATTGTTGTTAGTTTCAAACTCATTTCATTGTTTGGTTTGCTTTATTGGTCTTCTTTGTGACAGTTTGTGATAGAAATCTTTTAAACTTCCAACTACTTTTTTTAAATTATCCTCCTTTCTTTATGTTCCTTTATAAAATTAAGACGAATATCCAACACTAGCTGTAGTTGAATCCCCCAGCATTTATCAATATCCGTTTATCTACCACAACAAACTCAATGATGTAGAAACCAATTGTATTCTTTAATCTCTACGCCTACAACAGTCCTTAGCTGTTAGATTTCATTAATCTAACCTAGATTAAAATTAAAACTATTGTTAATGTATGAAACCACTCGAGGTTACAATAACGCCATTATTTATCGAAGTCCTTGTTATAATGGTGGTTCTATCGCTATCGAGGTACAATAAACGCCGCACCCCGCCTCGCCTGCCAGTTATTTTTTATCAATCACTGATAGCAGTATTTATCACCTTTCTGTGAACAAATTAATGTTCGGTAAATGGTCTATTTAAGGTTTTAATGTTAGTCATATTTTGCTAAATACTTCATCTAATTTATTCATTACACATACTTCTGTCATTTCATTTATCCATTAGTTTTCTGTTATTTAGGATTATATTGTATTTTCCCAATATTTTTTCCAATTTGAAAGACATGAAAGAGTTTCTAACATGGTTTTAAATTAAAATACTGCAGTCTAAACTACCACTTGTAAACCCAAATAAAGTCACTTGAAATCCCATTTCTATGAAAATATTCCCACTCTTATCGGCAAAGTAAGTAACTAGGTAGAGAAGTTGCCGCGCAATCTCGGAAGGAGGAAATTATAAGTGAATTTCTTCCTCGTATCGGAAGTTCTAGCAACATCGTGCCCAACTTTGTTATCAGTTCCTGCGCTAGTTTACTTAAACTTGAATACTAACTGCAGCAGACATGCAGTCACTAAGTATAATGCTGAAAAGTTAACGATAAGGGTTTTAATTGTAATACAGTTACGAGATTAAATTAAGTGTAGCATTTTTGCTTGTAACAGCCTTTTCACTGAACTATCTTTTCATGTTTCTCTAAAATCCGAGTTTCACTATTTCTTGCTCAATCCACAACAGCCAGACTTTTGGCACTCGTAATAATATCACAATGTTTAACATTATGTATTTCAGTCGCATTGATACCACCGAATAAATGAACTGCAAAATTGTGGTTTTAATTAATTGCTGAAATTTCGGTCACGGGTATTAATAAAGTGCAGCTGTCAGAAACGCTAGCAATCACAAACCGATTTGTGGCTAGACGAAATTATTGACAGTACCTCTAAATTGTTAAGCCATTCAATTTTGTGAAATCCAATTATTCTCAAATTTTATTTCATTGCTGCACTCGCTTATGTTGAGGTAATCTCCTTGTAATAACTTGAATTACTCCTGTAATCTATTGTTAACATGACTTCCTCGATCCTAATACAATCAACCTACATATAATAGCAATGGCTGATTTATTTTCTAAAAATAGTGCTTGATAAGCTTTCAAACTCCTCATTTGTTAGACATGACATCAATTCATCATCATTATCAAATTCGATCGATAATATAATTAGATCAGATTCAGATATAAAATTACTTCTTTTTGCATAGATCAAAAAACGTATTTATGTTGCTGATATTAGTTTGTTGTTGAAGTTGGTTTGATCCTATGTATTATTGACTACATTAAACTCTAACACTTGCTTAAGTTGGTAGGTAACACATTTTTTCATATATTTTAATGTACCTTTCTATACTAGTAACAATTTATATTTTTTGTTGAGCGTTATAGATCGAAGCGTTGCTTTAAAGAGCTGATATTGACTCATTGTGGCAACTGGTTTTTCATTCCCCGCGTCTCGCTTATAATAGATTATGTAACCGACAGGTTATGTTGTACCTAAGTACCTCTCAAGTTTTTCCGACTCTATTGATACAATGATTTTATGGACTAATAGGTTCGATGCAGAAAAATTATGCGTAATGCCAAATTATCCCACCAATCCATTGTTTTGCTAGGTACTTTATCTTAGCTACGTATATCGTTAATTATACGAATATTGTCATTGGACTTCCCCTTGCTTTTAGTCCTTTTGGTTTTCCTTGTATTTTATGTTAATATAAAATCTGATCATGATTCATCTTGTCCTTGATCAACATTTTGCAGTGATCAAGTTATTTGGTAAAATTTTAGCGTCTATTGAAAAGAAGATATATTGAAGATAAGTCTCGCGGAATCACAGCACTATTAAAAAAGTATCGTTCTCATAAAGCGAGCGTCGTCAGCATAGACGAGCACTTAGCAACAAACCTCTGTCCTAGTTGCCGCACCCTGACAACTCTGGGAACAAGGGCGGTGTTACTATGTTAATTTCATAACTAGCTAGCGTTAAACTCGTAGTTGAACCTGAATAGAGGTTACGTGGATATAAGGCAAGTAGGATTTGTGTTATACTAGTTTCTAGGCAAGCAAATTTAAACAAGTTTATGTGAAGATTTAAAAAAATCGTTAAGATTTTCTATAGGTGTAAATGGATTTTTGATTTGATGTGCAAAGAACATCTAATACGGTTAAGTGTAATAAAACTAAACTATCCTCATTGTCTGTTTCCTATTTTATTAATGTTTTTTTTTCTTGAATCCACACAGACATCTCGGGCGTGCATAATGCTGCAGTTCGTGATGCATATTAACTGCGCTAAATCGATTTTTTATGTTTGTTTAACACAGTAACATCTTGTGAACTCATGAGAAAAATACGGAAATACATTTTGCATAGTCACGAAACTGCAAACTGTTTTAAGTAATTTTAAGAAATTTGAATTCTAAGGCGAACTAGGTTTTTTGTTTTCATAAACTTTAAAGTATCATCCGTTATATTTCGCCTAATATTTTCATAAATTATAGCCCAAAGCGTGTTTAATTTTAATATTACCTTAGAAACAGGTCGTTCTATATTCAGGTCAGGTTGTAAGCGTGGCCCTTTCTTGGAAGAACTGCTACGACCTAAGGCGAAACAAAAATATCACACAGGCAGACCTGTTTTGGTTAATTCTGGGATCAATATTGCTATTCCTTTTATTATTTTAGCTCGCTAATGGCACTTCGTAGCCGTGTTAATTTCAATTTCTAACTTAAAATCTACCTGTAAAAAGGTTTTTAAAACTTTTGTTGCTTTATTGAGAGTCAACTACTCTCAGATTCACTTCCATTACTATATGCTTCGGTTCGGTTCAATCCAATCTAAGGATTGTTTCAAATTCCTAGCCATATTTATAACGATCAAACGCTATGATCAATAGAAATTATTTAAAAAAATCATTTTATTTCAAACAAATTTCATCAATAGTGAAATTTTCAAAAGATAGACAGTGTTTATGCTTTTTATATTTTTATACCTAAATATATTTCAAAGAAAGCGCCGGTTTTTTCTTTTACTTTTCACAGAGAATCGTCGAAATTATTCTACGAAAGAGGGGTCGTAATCAGTCGTGTACCTACCTATATTTATACCAACTGCATTCCTCGCCTTTCCACGAAGACTCCCATTACCTGAGTGGGTTCATTTGATCAATCTCTTATTGAACGGTTTAGTTTTAATATTAGTCTTGTTATTACTAACAAAAGATTCTTCATTATTAGTAAGCCTTCTTTGTACAGGACTAGAAACCACTATTTTAATATGTTCAATTATATTGTACTGACGAAACCACATTCCACATGCCAACACAGTTGTTAGCCGATCGGCCACATCTTGTTTCTATTGTAACTGAATTCTCAGCGCACTAAATACATGTGTCCGAGCTGCGCCTGCGCCGCAAGAAACTTGTATAAAAACAGCAGTAAAGTAGAACGCAGCAAACAAAATAAAATATCCTATTTGTTTATACGGTGACACTCGACTGTACCGGCGAGTAAGTATAAATAATTAAAGATTTATACATAATTCTCATGGACAAAACACGAACGCGGGGATTCTGTTTGTAATCAAATGTTAGCTATGCCAGTCAACAAACGTCCGATGAAAATATCGATTCACTAACCGGCTGCCAAGCTGACTTCGGCCGATGATCTGTTCACCTTTCCAAAGGCCACAAATAAAATTTTAAAAATAATGCTACGTATTGTGCTCTTTAGTATCATTTTATAACTAACTGTAGATTGTAGAGTGATGTTGTCCAGACACCATACACTTGATTATAGCTTTTGGTATTTTAATTCGATGATATAAAAACCTCGGAGCGAGCCACATGCTTCGTAGGATCGTGATTGAGTAACAGCTCCACGTCATTATTACCACATTATTTTATAAACTATCTCCGGCATACCGTTAAATATCTTTATACGTTTTTAATCTACAAACGCTTTCACATGCATAGTAGGTATTATTTAATGAATTGTTATATCAAACTGTTTTCCATTAAATTTCTGATTGCACGTTTAGATTCTAAGGCGAGCTTTGTATGCATATACATACCGTGATGGAACTCATCCCAAATTCAATATCATTTCTCCTCGACATTCCAGTGGTCGTCCACGTGATCACACAAGCAACTCATCCAATTTGACTGTAGATAGTTGCGTTCAACAAGGCGCGTTGCTCGTTACATGGGGGCACACATCTTAACCTCCATTAAGCTGCCTCATTGCCTGAAGCGCGCGCATCCCACGGTTTCCTACTTGCCACAGACATCACCAATTCAGGCTAACTATTATAACACACATTTGGACATATATTTCTTTGACCCAACCAATTCCCGAGGGTGGCATTTCCTATTTCGGGCTGCCGACGCTGCCGTCCTGTTTCTTGATTGGCTTCCCGCTCGTGAGATATTTCGCCAATTCAGTCTTGTGCTAAAGAAGTTATTTAAATGACTTCAATTTATTCTATTAATTGTGATATCATCAAATGTTTGTGCTGGTTTTGCTAGTGGGTAAAAAATGTAGCACACTTTATGAAACTTGAACGCGAATTGGTGGCTTGGAGCATCACTGTCTTGACTAGTTTCGGTGGTTAGTAACATTGTAATATACTGTTATATCTGCTTGAAGTGTAAGCTTTCAAATATCTGATCGTGTGCCAATTTAGTGATAATATTCTTGATTGTATCTCTTACTCTTTTTATACCTACTCTAGTGTAGTAGTTTCTTAGTGCCTAATACTTATTGAGTTTGACTCACACTGAAACTTTTTCATTTTTATTATTCTTGTATATTCATACAAGATCCAACATAAACACGCAAATCCCTAAGGTACCAACGAGGCGTGTTCTGAGAGATTACGCGTTGCTATACATATATTTGCATTAGGGAACGTTTCCGCAACCAAGTCGGCGCACGATAAGCACAAGTTTTAGGTTCATTCACACCAGTCTAACCGACGATCGACATTTTTAATGTCTGTAATAGGTAGTTTAAAATATTATTGGGCATCAATTTATTTTAGAAGATAACATTTTAATTTTAACAAAAAAGATATTTATAAAATGAGGACACATTTTTTTATAGTTTACTAAAATAATTTATGTTAAATGTTGTATCTATGGGTATTTGTATGCAATGACTTTCTTAATCTTTGCCATTCTTTTATTTAATGTCGTTACTTTAATATAATTTTAAATCATTGATTTTAATATTTCCTCTTGCTCTTGCAAGGTTTTGCAAGGATTAGTATTCCTACTTAATAGTAATACCTACTTGTAAAAGAACAGATAAAAATGTTTTAACAAACGTTCATGTCGAATAAATGGGCTAATGCTATACATTGTCACATCTGTCTAATATGACAGAGACAAATTGTACCAAATACATTATTGTTAAGTCACGTCATGTTCGGTAGTACTATTTGCAACAGCCAACGGTCGCGTCGCATTCTCAGAATTTTTACCTTAAATTCTTAATAATTGTGAGTTCCGGATTTGAGTTGCAGAATGCCGTGTCCTTTAGTCAGAAATTTTTTCCGTGTTATCTTACTCAACGTTAATTGTTCTGCATGGGAAAAGTAAAGTAAAGTTAAATTAACAATGATTAAAAAATGATTGTCATTCCGTTAATACCTGATACAGACAAAAATACGGAGAAGTTCTTTTGAATGAATGGAACCCACGAAGCAATACGAATGCTCCGTAAAAGCCTTTCATACACATCAGGTATTTCAAGTTTCGTTGTTCATCAGGTCATATTAGGTATTTCTGCCGTGTGGTGTTGGAAGAATAGAATAGCCGGAAGAATTGAATTGTATGGAGCCGCCACTGTAACTATCCAAACTATCTACGAAACTATCCAAGCTGCTTCTGATAGGGACTGAACTACCAAACAAAGCCGTGCTCCAAGCTACTTCTGTTATTCCGTCCTCCTGCTTTAAAGGCAGGTGAGCTGCACTGTAGAATTTACAACACAGTGACTGTAGACACAACATTCATCCGTCCATCCGATAAAAAAAATAAACTTCTTCTCGGTCGTTTTCTTTAATTCTGAAGGTCGTGTCCGCCTTCAAAGGCCTTTATAGCGTCAACTACTAGCTTTTTCCCTTCTCAACTGTCTTCAGCTTTTCTTAGAGCGCCGGTTACGGAGATGCCTGTTAGGGTCTTTATTTGATCCGACTATCGGGTTGGTGACCGGCCTCGAGGACGTTTCCTTTAGCCCACCACAAGAAGTTTGATCAGACTATCTGCGCTAATAAAAAAATGCTTTACTTGAAAATGAGTATAAGTAGGTACATAAAAAGGCACTTTTAAGATAAAACCTGGTGCATAGCACAGCGCGTTAAGTAAATGATGACAATTACATTGAGATGATCTCACAATGCAGAGGCTTTCGCATTGTGACGAGTACAAATTGTGCTAGCGTTTCTCGTTTGTCTGCATTTTCTCTTGTTTTCAACTTTTTATACCAAATGTTAATAACAATTTAAAAGGTGTAGTGTAACGAGCAGAATTAATTAATTTACCTTAGATTTAAATAGTATTGTTATCATTGTCCAATCTTAATGCATTTCGTTTGTCGCGCGCTTGTTGCTATGACACGAGTACACGACATAGGTTACTATGACAGAACATTCAATAATTTTCTTTATTTTTCGATGTCTGTAGTTAGTTATGTTATTCTTACATTTTGTTTTATTAATATTTTTAAAACGCGTTAACACTTGCGAATCGGACTAAAGTTTTTTTTTCTTTTTACAAGAATTTATGCGAGGCGCATATATACTCTCGAACACTCACCGACTCTACTCTACCGTGACTCTACCACATGAGTAGATATTCCGTTTATCTACTTATCGACGGCGAAGAATCAATACCTTTTATCTGTTTGTACTGAAATATGCTAATTTAACTTTTAACTTCATAACCGCAATCATGAAAATTATTTGAAAAAACTGTGTTACTTATGAGATATTGACACTTCATCGTCGTTATGTGACTCTACGCAACAGTAGATTTTTCGTAGTGTCTCATCAGTTAAGTTTAGGTTAAATACATAATGAAAATACTAATAATACAATATTCATATACTTTTTGTGTATTGATGAATCGATTCTGCATCACCGCCGCATACTGCTCTTGGCAATGTGATTGTGAAGTGTATGGTCATTATATTAATTCGACTCTTCAATGTATGAACACGTAGCAAACGTGTGTTTGATTTACTGTTGACATAGAAGTTGTAATGTGAATGAGATTCAATTTGGTTTACCCACAGAAATTTCCTTACGTTGTAGAGCGAGGAAAATATTTTTATAAGTTACTTAGGTATTTGAATAACATTAAGTAATTAAAACTATGTAGGTGCGTTGTAACAAATGCAAACAACCTTATTGTTGTACACGCAATCAAATAGCTTTATAAAAAAATGTTCTAAAATGCTAAAAATATTTAGAAAATTCCTTATATTTAATGCTCTAAACAACTCACAAAAATAATCGATAATAAATTAATTGTGAATGATAAATATCAAATTAAATCATTAATTTACTGAAAAGGTTTTGTAGAATTACTAAGTTCTTAGGTGTAACTTTATTCTACCTTGATCTATCGTTTTGGCAAGCTTTTACATCAATTCCTTCATATAAATAATCAAAAATCAATTCGTTTTTTAATCGTGACACTAAAATGTATTTAGTGTAGGTAATGCAATGAAATTAGAATTCAATTTCTTTGGGCTATGTGTAAGGTAACCTGTCAACTTATGACAGTTTTGTCAGCACCGACAACAAACACATTAATGTTTTTTTTTTATAACAAATAGGTTAGATAGAATGTGCCGCCTAGGCCTTTGTGGCCGGGCGCTCACCTCCAAGAAGGTCGTGCCTTTATTTATAGCTTAACAATGACATGCACATCCTTAAACCCGTACTCATGAATTTACCTTCGATTTCTTGCATGTTACACAGGTACTTTTATATACTTTTTATTTATGATTTACTTTTTAAAAAGATTTAGGTATTTTAATATTAAAGCGATTCAGGATTTCCATGTAGGTTGTTGTTGTCTTAAAATTCTATTCTTTCTTTATCGTATGGTTGATGAACAACCTGGTGTCAGAGTTTAAACCGCCCGTAGTAGGCCGTAGGCCTCTGACATGGCTTTACACACCGTTGAAAAATCTCTCAGGTGTGTTGGTTTCCTTACGATGTTTTTCTTCACCGTTTTAGCAAATGATATTTAATTTCAAATAAGTCCGAAAAGTCTGAGGTGCATTTCGAATCTACGACCTCTGACTTGGCAGTCCAACGGTCATACCACTAGGCTATCACTGCTTTATCTTTTAAAATAGAGATATTTGTTTCATTACGTTTGATACTATTTTATTTACATGCCATCAATAAACAGATATACTTGCATTAGTTTGCACGATCAGCTGCATGGAAGCCATAACAGTTGTCTGGATATCAGAACTCACCTGCAGGGGCTTATGTCAGGAAACCTTATGTCAGGTTCGACGTACTATCGATTCTGTTGCTAATTACATGTAATATTCTACCCAGACTTTTAGCATTCATATTGGAAGTGGACATGTAATATTCTACCCAGACTTTTAGCATTCATATTGGAAGTGGACGAATAGGGTTTCTTACATCTGTCACGATATTTTTTCTCATAATATCAGTTGGTTTGTAGGCTTATTTAAAACATCCCAGTGTTAATCTTAAATTATATGTATACCTATTACCTACGAACTCGTTGCAACGATACTCCAGAAACGCGTGACAATGCGCGCATTTTTTCCAGACTGATTAGAGAATTATGCTAATATAAAATACGCTTAGCATTTGATTCGTAGTTCCAAGAAAGTTCCGAATAAAAAGCTCTGTTAACTGCAAGATTTAGTCTCCAACGTACAGTTTAATAGTAATTGCAATACCTTATATGGATTTTTTAAGTGAAAAGCTTATTGTGGCTCGTTGTAAAGTCTTGCTACAACTCTATCAAATATCAGCACCTAATTTGGTAGCACATTACCTAGACTGAGTGAAATTTAAATCATGCACATCGTTTTGTGAAACAGAAAGTATTTCTATTAAATACTTATACAGAAGGTATTCTTCTTCTTATTCTTTATCGTATGGTTAAAACTACCTGGGGTTAGAATTTAAAATGCCGTAGAAAATTCTCTCAGGTGTGCTGGTGTCCTCACGACTAAATTTGAGCAAGTGCTAATTAATTTCTAAAACGCGCATGAATCCGAAAAGGCAGAGGGGCCTGCCTGGGTTTCAAACGAACGAACTTTGACTGAGCAGTTCAACGACCATACCACTAGGCTATCTTAGCCTAATTTATAATGCTTTGGGTTTCTATCCAAAGTATTTTAAGTATTATTTCCGTGCCTATATTCTCGTAGAGCTCATAAATTAAGTTCAGGAAATGGGGTGTCCTAAAGCAATTTGCCTGCACTCGCCCCGTCTAGTTTTTTTAAACTATACATTAAGAGTACGCGGTCGGTGGCAGCTCACGTAGTGTCTGGGGAGCTCCAGACTGTGAACATAAGTAAGACTATGCAGGTTTTACGGCACTAGTCTGGAATTGAACGTTCCATTCTACGTTTCAACTGAATAATCTCGGAAATGTGTTTTGTGTAGGAAACTTGGCATAAAATGTAATTGGAATCTGTATTTCTAGAATACTAAATTTGTGATGTGAACCCACATTTCAGTAATTATAATATTTAAATGAATATTGAAATGAATTCATCTCATATTTTTATTTACAATGTCAATGAATTGCAGTTTTCGGTATTAGTTTTTAGGCAAGTTTGTCTTCTGATTGGCTTATAAGTCCAAACAATGAAGTTTGTGATCATTGTTTTGGTCTCATGACTATCAGTATTAATCTTGGATCTATTAGCTCTGTTATTTCTACACTAACTCCAAAGCACGCACGCACAGGAACTTTAATTAATAAACAGTATTGTTTGGTTTACATTTGGGCTACGGCACGTGTCTTAACTTGCTGACAGGACATTTAATAGTAGCAGCTAGCGATTTATGTGATGTTAACGTATAGAAATGTATTATGTAATAGGTACCTATAAGGAAAAATGCAAGACGTTATTCTTGATACTTATAAAAGGCAGTTCTTGTTGCAAAGTCGAACAAAAATTCTTGAGTTTTGTTATACAACAATAATTATACACCATTTAGGCGACTCGTTTATTGAAGACTAACGACCCGCCCCGGCTTCGCACGGGTGCAATATACATAAAACCTTCCTCTTCAATCACTCTATCTATTAAAAAAAAACCGCATCAAAATCCGTTGCGTAGTTTTAAAGATTTAAGCATACATAGGGAGGGAGCGACTTTGTTTTATACTATGTAGTGATAGTGATGCATATTTGAAAAAGTCCGTGATTAAACCATAATTCTCGTCCCCATAAAAATAGAATCGCTCATGTCAAGAATTTAAGAACAATGCTATAGCTGAAATGTTTAACTACAAGGAATACCAGAACCGCAATGATGTTGGACTGGCATTTCGAACACAGGCTAACCAGTCTGGATTGCTCTGTGAGGCCAAATTCCTTTGTTTTACGATGGTTTTACTATCAGTTAATACAAGAATACTTTAAGCTATAAACTTTTATTTGTGACGTAACCGGCATAATGAATGGAGTGTCGTGTGGCGTTTCATTGTGTTATTATACGGTTCGTTCCTTATCGATTCCTTATTGAAGTATCGCGTGCTGCCCTTATTGTTTGCTTGTGGGTAGTTTTTGGGAAAGCATATTGATTTCGGTCCGTCTTATTATGCCAAGTTGATGATAGTCAACAGATAGTCGCAGGGTGACGATATCTCAGAATGACAAGATCGCAGGACGAGATCTCAAAATGACGATATCTAAATTATTGTAAAACTAGCTTTCTGCGGCTTCGCTCGTTACCTATGACCCCTGCCCAAAAACTATATATGCAATGTAATAGGGGGCAAGCCTTGCCGTTACTCGGGCACAATTCTAGACACCCGCTGCTACTAAGAATTTCTTAAAGGGAAAATCCAATACCTAACATCCAGACCCGGGGATCGAACCCAGGACCTCGTGCTCAGCATTCGCGCTTGCTACCACTAGACAACGAGGCAGTCACGATTCATAAATAGTTTATAGGTAATTAATTCGTATCTAGTATTACATACCATTATCGTTTACAACATCCATGAATCATTTAGCTAGAACAACTGATAGTGTGTACTGAATGTACTCATACGTGCATGTAATACTTCTAAAATTATTGATATCAACGCTGTATCAGAATGGTGATAGCGTTATCGGCCTGCTATCGTTGATTTCATACTCGTTTGAAAAGAGAATTGGGTGAAGGGTACTCTATGGTGTTTTATGAATCTATTTTATCAGTAACTAGCTTTTTCCCGCGGCTTGCTTTCGTGGTTCTATATTTTAGAGGGATAAAACTCCATGTTGCTTTTAGAAACACTCTCGATCAAATCCCTTTTAAATATATAAACTAAATCTAAATCGGGTCATCCGTTCAAGAGCTTCGATGCCACAGACACAGAGTTAGGGGGTTCAAAATAACTAAAATATAAAAATATAATACCTATACCTAAAATATATAATACCTATTAGAAACTTTATTATAAACTTCATATATCTAAATGCAAGACCGTTGGATTGATTGACAAGAGGTTGGATTCTGTTTCGCTCGACCTAACATTAGGCAATCTCACTTGCATTTAGGAAGATTACACCGCTGAAGAACAGATATTTATGACTTTCTCTAATATAAAGGTAAATTTACTTAAACAGGTACTTAGCCTGAATATTAACCGTTTATCTTCTCGTACAAGTCGTTAAGCTAAAGGAACCGTTAAGGTCGTTTTAAGCTTCATGAACGATGACAAAGTGTATCTCAGAATATTATTTTCTTAAGCAGCCTCCCCGACCCTATTGAAATAACTCTTAAGACGTATAAACTAACCGTCTATATCTTTTATTAAACCGTGGATTATCGTTAATCCATGTTACGTATAGGCTGGTAACGGTATAAGGTAAAATTATCGGATTGACCCTTATAATATTATTGGTATGCAAATGGTCATAGAGAAACTAAGGACATCTACTTGATACATAATTTACTCAGAATACAAAACAAACCAGAATCCGCAATGAATCGTATTTTCTTGCCGCGTACTTTATCTCTAGTACGAGTTTATAAACTGAGCTAATACCGACAGTTTATGATGAGACGAAATAATATACCTACCTAGCTTGTTTTTACAAACCCGAAGGGATAAAGACTATGGTAAAATATTACGTCACTAAAACCAAAATTAAGTTATATTTTTTTGCTGAAACCATCAGTTTCGTCAGAACTGACGACACATACTGTGTCCACAAACAAAACCTAAACATAACGAAATGTTATCCCATTCTGTCTCATAATGAGCCCAACATTTTTCCGACATACGACAGTAAAATAAATTAAGAATTTAAGATTTACGTGGTAAACATATAGATGTTTACCACGTAAATCTACGATACGCGCTATGTAGCAGACTAACAGTCAAAACGTGAAATCCTAACACTCTAATTTCGGAATGATTTATGGTGCTTCCCTTTTTTGCGATTTGACGGCTTCTGGGTTGTTCTTTATTCTGAGTCATTTTTGTTACATAGTAAGAATACTAACTAGTAGGAATTACGGACCTCAATCCAATTTAAATTCTTGAAAATACATTAACATATCTAGCTCTACTATAAAAAAATGTGATAGCGTAATTTAAAATAATAGTCGTTACTAAGTATTTAAAATAAATTCAATTAATAAAATTGGGATCATCCTTACAATAAACTCTACGGTAGAAAATTAAAAGACCTTGAAAAGTTACGGAGCTTAAAGCTTTTTTTTAAATATTTATTTATGTTTAGGGGCTTTTATCCGATAGATATGTCAACCCTCAAATCTCGGCTTTGATAAGAAGCTTTGAATTAAACCAATATCCAACTTATTTAGTTTTAATTCGTTCAGAACCCAGTCGCGTGAAATAAGAGTTTCTTCCACCCTCTACATTTAATCAAACATTGCACCCTCCAATAGAAATCTAATAAAAACGAGTTTGTCTAAAAATGCGTACGAATAAAGGTTTTCTTTACCTTATAATATTTGACAGCACCTTAGCATGTTTAACAAGTAAATATTGTACTATATTAATATTTGTTGGATCAACTTAAAAAGGTAAAAATTCGATTTCGCAGGGTCCAAAGTGACTTATAATTGGAAGGTTTTTAACGCAAATATTTTGCATTATCTGTACTTTTTCTTCTACACCGGGTATGTACGCAATATAAAAATATTAACGAATTGTCCATTCATAAAGTGGTATCTGAAAAACCACAGTTTGTGTTTAATCTGATTCCAATGTATTTCTGTACTATATTTTATTTGTTTTGGATTTTTTGTCTTTTTCTTTGCCAACCGTTACACATGTTTCCTTTGTTAGTTCTATACTTCTATTTTACTGTAGCTTAAATTAGAAAAATGATATTTATTTATAACTTCCTTCCTTATTAGATGTCCAACTGTTTTTTATTGAGTCCGAAATATAACTTCAAAGCAAAGAAGTATAAAAGTCGTACACAGAAAATCTAGTATAATAAAGTTAAGTAGAATTGTCTGAAAACTCCAACCATTTGGGAACTTTCTTGTTCTTTTTACACTTACTTGACGATACAAATCTGGCGCAAATAGAAGTTTAGTTTTTAGCTTTGTTCAAGTTTAAGTATCAGCTAGCGATCTGACTGGTTCATACAAAATTCCTAAGAAGTTTAGGTTTTTATATACCAACTAGCGACCCGCCCCGGTTTCGCACGGGTGCAATATACATATAAACTTCCTCTTCAATCACTATCTATTTAAAAAAACCTCATCAAAATCCGTTGCGTAGCTTTAAAGATTTAAGCATACATATAGATATAGGGACAGAGAAAGCAACTTTGTTTTTTACTAGTGAAGAATAATAACATTTACTTACGTAACTAAACTAGCCATCTTAATGATTTACCGTACTTACTTCAAACTTCAAATTTAAAAAATGTAGAGTTAAATATTTCTATTCTTCAAGTTGCACTATCATTCACTCGAAAACATTATTCCGATCCGAGCTATCGTACCTAAAGTATATTGAAATTCAATTCATCTTCTAGTGTTGGTCCTGTATTTGCATTATCTGTCAGGTCCCGACGAAGGTCGGTGTTTTAACTCATAGCCTACAGAGCGGCCCGTAGTTTTATCGCCATATGAATATTTATGCCTGTTTACCATGTTTGCGGAACGTGGGTGCCAACTACCATGATATTGGTTATTGGATATTACTTTTGATGCAACAAAGCATGCAGTTTAATTTGGTTGGTTTATTTTTAGTCTGGAATGAAATGCATTGTTATGCACGATCTTTAAAACTTATCTACAACAATAGTTTAAACATCTGTATTCCCTGTTGGCCCTTACAATTCTAAATTCATATTCAAATTGAATTCCTTAGACGATAAAGAACAACGGCTGTGTTTGTGAACACTGTAAAGTATGATCTATCTATAACCAACTTGTTTCTATCTTTTTAGTTAGCAGTCGGGATTTTTGTTTTTTAATAATATTTTTTTTAAGCACTTTCTTTGAGTAAGAAAAGGTCGTAGGTTAGGTGTCAAGAATCAACATTTAGGTACATGGAGCTAGGTTTATTTCTGGAATGTACATAGTCTTAGGTACATGATTTCAGTTCGTATAATGTGCAGTTCTCAATGACAACCGCGCCTACCGTTCCGCCAGGCGGTATCGAGATCACACGGCTTGCTCCATTTCCTACCATTGCATAATTCAATCGTATTGCATACGAGAATCGATTTTCACTTTCGCGTGCAATCGTTTCCATAGAAATGTTTATTTTTAATGCTTACCAGATTACAGACAGTAGGCTAATGTATATCTTTGTAAAGTTGAGCACAGTATCAAATTATTTATGTTGAAATATGGATGTTATGTTGCAACTGGTTTTAAATTATTAATGACATTGTTTCATCAACATCCTCAATGTATTTTAAAGTGTGATATCCTATAATTTGGCTACCCACGTGAACTTGTAACTATTTCCCGCTACAACGACCACGTTTCCCATTCATTGACCCTTTGAGTAGGACGAGAGCAAACAGCTGTCATCTTAAGAATTAATTTAGAATACAATACCGTACCGTTAAGTGTTCATTAGCTTATTAAACCATCAAGTCTTTATTTAGATACACGAATGCAAACTTATTTGCGGTAGAACTAGAGCTATATCATTCGAATATGATCTTTATGTTGAAGGTGCAAGAGCTGCTGCAAGTGCAGTATAATTTGGTTAGTTTTGTAAAAGAGGTTGTGATCGAATGTAGGTTCAAATGCTAAAGCAACGGTACTCCGCCTCCTTGCAGCACGAACTCACGAAGTTTCACTGTATTGTGTGATCGTTGTATTGTTGCCAGCCTTGTATGGTTTGTGTCGCCGTGGATGCTATATTATCTTTTGTAGGTACATATTCATGGAAAGCTTTTAAAAACCTACATTTTTCTTTCAATTAGCTCTATGTTTAAAGTCTCTACCTTGTCCTTTGTTCAATAATGAATATAGACTTCAAATTCACATATTTATAATATGTAAAGGGTCTTTCCACAAGGACGGCTCGATGTTGAAATTGAATATGTGATTGATGTTTTTCATGTTTTTGTATGTGATATGTTATACAAATCTCGAAGAATCCCTACCAGTGGAAATATATTATGTCAGTAGGTAGGTATTATGAAATAGGGGATATTTTTAGTAATTCTTGGATGAAAATACCATTTTCTCCTATGAATGTGACAAAAGTCATAGTTAATATACCTATAGGTATTAGACACATAATGAACTAGTCTAATCAAAATACATCCTTAAAAATAAGCAAAAAAAGACGACAGCACCAGAGGAATTTAAATTTAAAGTACATAGAGAATTCAAAGACAATGCTAAAAAATGCAACATATTACAAGTTTAGATTTCAGATATCTTTTCTTCATCGTGATTAATAAACATCGAAAGTGCATTGCAAAATTGCAAGGTTATTTAGTTGAGTAACTATGACAAACATAGACTTTTACGATAACGATAATCGTGAAGTATTTTATTAAAACTAACATTTTTCAAGTGACATTTTACTTAAATGACACAACTTTACCTTCTTTCTGCTACAAAACTTGAATAAAATAGCTTAAAATAGTACCTCAGTTTTTTTTCCTTAACCAAACGTCACTTCATGAGCAAAGGAAACACTGCAGTAAAGCATGCACACACAGAATGTCAATAAGTTCTGACTCATGCATGCCGCAATTACCTGCATGCTTCTATGATTGCCGTTATCTTTGAGAGTTTCGCCTCAAACTATTACATGGATGCTTTTGTTTGGACATAGAATTCAATCTTTATCAACCTTAATACTTAACCGGAGATGTATGTCAAATATTTGTTCGACTTATCACGTTGCTTTTCATATTTGTTGTTGATTCACTGTTGTTGCAATGATAAATATAATAACAGGTTATCTTTCCTTGATTCATATTTCCGAGCATAATCTGTGTTAGATCATAGATTTCTGGAAATAAATGATAGTGTTTTCATAGAATTTGTTGGCAATCTGATAAATAATGCACTTGCTTATAAAATCTTTGAGGCCAATGCGCCGATTTATCAATTTTTTATACCTTAGCTGCAAATGATTCTTCAATGACAATAATTTCTAAGAATGTAAGAAATTCTGTCTTTGGAAATTCATTTGTCATTTTAATGTTTTATGGTCAAATTACTGAACGACATTTTACTGGTATTTTATGCAATGCAATAGCAGCTCTTTCCTGTTTGTTTGTTGTATGATCTCATAAACAACGACATACTAAAAAATTTAAATTTAGATCACTTTTACTTCATAAACATCTCTGTTGTCCAATTAAATTCAACACAATGCGATCATCACTATCATAAGACTAAACATGAAATACTCTTCATGAATGACATTTTACGAAGCGCCGGCGACTGAATGGGGCAATCACTGGCGCATGCGTTCCTCCGTGTATACTCATCGGTTGAGGAAATCACTATGTCCATATAAGTCCATGCCTATTACCGGTATTACTTAAGCTAATTGAACGTTTGATTATTCTGAACCAGTCTAGCTTGACCGCCAATAATCGCTATTTATTGATAGTAAAGAGGAGTAGTGGTTTAATCTTTGTAAGCCCTAAAAGGAGACTGAGTACTATTGACTTGTCTATCCCGACTCTTAAATGGAAACTAAAATTCCTACCCTGTATTTGTTTTCTAGACTTTGAAAGTTGATCATCCAATAAAATACCTATACATATAATTCTGTTCAGTCTAATAAATCTTCACTAATATTAGTCTCCACAATGCAATTGTTAATTAACAGCATTGACAAGTTGTAAAATCCACCATGGCGTCCAGTTATCACGTTCTATCGATTACTCACGCTGCGCCTGCCGCCGGTGGCAACAATAGCTACGCCTGCGCATTGTAGCTGCGGAAGTTGTGCAGGAAGCCGGTCTGCGTCTGGTGACACCTCTACGTAACATGTGCTAACCCTGGTGACGTCACGCATTAATATGAACCTCCATTGTTGAACAATAATTTCGGTAATAAGTATAGTCAACGTGCAGTTTTGATTGTTTTGTTAATTCGGAAATGTTAGCAAAAGCAATAGCTTCCTGCAGCTCATTGCAAAGAGATTAATGGGTTGGACTCTGACTACTCCTTCATGGAACACTGGAAATGTCATGCATTCATGATCCAGTGTTCACATATTATTATTATTAATACCTATCACATGTATAATTACATAGTATAAAAGTCGCTTTCTTTGTCCCTATATCCCTATGTATGCTTAAATCTTTAAAACTACGCAACGGATTTTGATGCGGTTTTTTGAAATAGATAGAGTGATTGAAGAGGAAGGTTTGTATGTATATTGCACCTGTGAGAAGCCGGGGCGAGTCGCTAGTGATTTATGTATTGTAATTTCTCTGAAATTGAAAATTCACGTTACAATTTACATGATTTTGAAACCGTCCTTTAACAATCTAATCAAACTAATTAACATTATCAAGTCTGATTCATCAGTGTTCCTCAAAGGTTGGTGAACTCATTGATCGATATTTTCCATCAGTGAAGCAAAAAATCTTACGCAAACCTATTAGAATAGGTGCCTGGGTACTATTTATAAATATTACAACATACCACCAATAAAACCAAACGGTCCAAGTATCTTAGTTTACTTTTCAAGAGTTTGGTAAAAGAAACTCTTGAATGGTTATCGTACTGTTTTATTGGCAGGCTGACAAATCGCCATGCCATAGTAATACTAGTACCTACTAGTAATACCGCGTGGCATTGAAAAATAATTCATAAATCCCGACTTAAAAAAGAGGGTGTTATAAGTTTGACGTATCTGTGTGTCTGTGTGTCTGTATATCTGCCTGTAGCATCGTAGCTCCTAAACGAATGGATCGATTTTGATTTCGTTTTTTTTAAAGGTGACTTGATCGAGAGTGTTGAGAATTGAGGTAATTGTGTCGAGGGTTTTTAAATTTTAAAACTTATAGTTATTTAAACAATAACTATAAATTTAAAAATTTCACAGTTACCATGCCGATAGATGTGTGGAACTGTCAGCGCTCGTCATCAATCAAAAGGCTGTTGGAAACAAATTGGTCTTGTTGATCCCACTAATAGGTTTTGACTAAATGGAACTCAATCAATTGGTTGATGAACTTATTAAGATTGTAGACCGAATTGAAATGACTTTTAAGTTTAAATGGGAATTTTTAAAAAATATAGACGTAATAGTACATTCCCTCTATTTTTTAAATATTCTAATACCAATTGTTTTACTCACATACAAACTTAAACAGACTGCTAAACCTTCCCTTAAATGACACCCTTCTTTAAGCTTCGCGCTGTCGGGTAAAAAAGGGAATTAATGAAAAATTATAGTTTGTAGAAGTCATTGACATAATAATGAACGTTTGAATTCGCGCTGCGTCGCCGACAGGTTTCCGTTTCCTCTTCCAATCCAAGCCATATAAGTACCGTGTGAAGTTTTACAATACATTACAAACTATTCAGAATGCAAGTCCCGAAATTGTCGGGCTTTCAGTAAGTTAATAAAATTATACTTTATTGCAAAACAATTATACAACAATACACATACATAATAAACAATACTAAATAAAACTATCTATAAATCTACTTATCTAGGTACCTTAAAAATAAATAAATTTTAGTCACGAGTTACCTAACTCGAGTTAATAAAATTAATATTCAAAGGAACATTTAACTTATTGCTGACCAACAGTTGTTATTAATAACCCCCGACGCAAAAAAAAGAGGTGTTAAAGTGTCTGTGTCTATCTGTGGCATCGTCTAGTAGGTACCTCCCAAACAGATGAACCGAAAAGCAATTTGATGAATGTCCTTAGCTAAAAAAAATGAGGTTTTCTGTTTTAAATTTTTAATTTATAGTAATCAGTAGCTAATTTTACTATCTACAGAAAAACTGTCTCAAAAGTATTTGAAATCTGATAAACTGTTTGGCAAAGAGGTTGTTAATAGCTGCGATCATGCAAGACTGAACACGATCAGCTAATTGTGGTTGGTGATGGCGTAATGCCTTATGGTGATAGTATTTTAATACTCCAAGATATATCACTATCGCCCAAAACTGCGTGAGTAACACATACAAATCCGTAGGTATAAACTTTTCTGTTATCCGGAAAAGAATGATTCATGCGACATATTCCGGGCGTGTTAATTATATTTACACTATCGGCACACCCACGTTTTATGGTCAAGGTCGGAACACAGGGTCAGCACCTCTGACTATTTAATAGCACAATTACATAACAACAGGTTAAGCCGGGTCCAGACATGATCATTTGACCGATCCTATCACCGTATCCGATCACCGTATCCGTATCTGCGTATTGTATCAAGCCCCGTATCAAGTTGTGGACGCCTCCGATTTGCTCCGTATCCGTATCTTCACAATAGTCATGATCAGGTCAATAGTATCTGTATCACCTTTGATGATCGGACAAAAACCGACACGACATGGGACGGGCCGTATCATTACGGCGTATCGAGATCCCGTATCATGATACGTGTATCATTACTCGTCCACATATGCGATCATGATACGCGTCGACGATACGGATACGGTGATCGGATCGGGCAAATGATACATATCTGGACCCGGCTTTATATGCTAAAAGATTTGATTACTAGCTGAGATGCCTACTTCTATAATACCAATAGTATTCATAGCCAAGTGTGACCCGCACATAAGGGCTCGTATCTACCTATTAATGTTCAAAAGTTACAGCCCTGGGGTAGACGGATGCACGGACAGCGGAGGTTTTGTAACATCCCGTTGGCATATTTTGGGTACGGAACCCTAAAAAGAAGTTTGGAACCATAATAGGTAAATACAAACCCTTATGTGCGGGTCACACTTAACTAGCTTTTAAAAAAAAAATCAGAATCTAAGGTCCTACCAACAGACCAGCCTCATGTAAATTAGCGTTTTTGTTTGAAGTTACGTCATTATCTGCTGAACTCTTGCGGTAACTAAGCACAAACATTAACCTTTGTTAGTCGTTTTGTATTCCCCATTTGACGAGCAATTATTGTTTTGAACGCACGTGGTGCTTTCTCTCTTAATTACCTTTAACAATTGCGTTCAGTACACTTAAAAGGACTATGATTAAACGACCTTACAACAGTCGCGTTTCAGAAACAGGTTACAGTGTAGTGACGAATTTTCTCTTATAATGATGAGTACAACAATCAAATTTTGTCTCCATGCATGAATTATATTATATGCATATTATAGTAGACAAAATAACATAAACAAAAATAGTGACTTTGCTATAAACTATTTAGAGATTTGAAAAGAGATTGGCGTCCGATTGTCTAAAAGTACTCATTTACCTTATCGCTTTTGATGACAGTTGTAGGGAGAGTACTATTATATGGCTATAGAACTAGTAGGTACTTATAGAACAGCAGTCCGCGCACCAGTAATGTCACATCTCACCAGGTGGTCAAACGATGCTTAGCGCAGCAGCCACTGGCCTAACCACCCCATCTAACGTTAACACTGTATCGATGTGTATGTAATGGAGACTACGCATTTATGATGTCACTTCACAAGGAACTATCAAGGAACTATGGCACATTTCCATTTTATAATCTGACCTAAAGAACAGAAAGTGTAGGATGCATCCACAATACTCTCGCCGCGTCAGCTTCGGCGTCGACTCAAAAACTTTTATACACAGTGCTATTTGTCCCTCATTAAATGACGTCAGTTGGCACGAAAGCCGCAGCTGTTAAATTGGCCAAGTGACATCATTGCAAGGTGCGTAGGCATATCAGTGCATTTATGAGAACAATCGTATTACTTCCAGTTAGCCGCGACTAATGTGATACGAACGTTTATGAGTGAATTGTTCGTCGTAAACTATGTCGGCTCTAGTGTTTAGCAATTACAGTTCTACCTTAATGTGGCTCTTTAATAGCTTTGAAATTGGTTTTATTACTTCTTCACCTGCTCGCGAGGTAGTTTGCTGGAAATAATCACAGAAGTTGCTAATATTTAAATCATTTTATAACTAGACTAGAATTCTTTGTGTTCAAAAGTGTAAACCAAAGAATTATAATAAATAATTGTAGATCTAAAACATTTCTATTGCTACGACTGTTAGGATCTCACCAGACAAATGACCGCTCTTCTCCATTGGCTGCTGCGGTCTTATTGACACCAATTCGCGGTCAATGTGACAGGGAAGTCGGTCTGTCTTCTCTTTCGTCTGCTGAGCCTCTTATTCAACTGTAATGATCTCTCTTATATCTGGATAGTTCGTCAGACTTCTTTTTTTATCCTACAATTATGTTACCGCAAAAAAGCTCTACTTAAGGTCTTTACTAAATTGGCCAACTACTAAATAACCCACAATGACTAACAGATATACAAACACGCCGCTCTAATTGCCCATGTGGTTAACGCATTGATTAAATTCCTCGCCATCATTAATATGTATAGAGCATTTACATTCATGCAACGAGTAATTGATCAGAGTGACGCTTGTAATTAATTCATAGGCGCATCAATTTATATTATAATATCATTATCATGTTTAATTAACCCCTGGGGGCTGGAGCGTGGCCCCCAAAGATTTCAACAATTCATTTGCGTTAAACAATTAGTTAGTAGGATATGCTTAATGGATTGGAAGGTCGTTTTAGGGATGTCCCTTTGTTTACGAATTCAATAGAAAAGCATGACCACGTACAGAAAAAATGCTCACCGAAATTCCGCAATCAACTTTCTAACGGGCTAACAACCTTAAAAGGATGTAATATCAATTTCGCTTAAAACTTCGCGCAAAATTCCATATAAGGCTTTTATAAACCTATAAAACGTATGAATCTCAAACTATCTATAACAACATCATGTTGTTGGGGCATTGCACTGCACCAAAAAAGCAAGATTTGACCCATCATCATGTCTTCCACAAAATCTTCAATTTAAAATAATCTTTAAAGCTTTGTAATAAAGCTCACAGTATGAACATTGTATCCTTTAAGTTGGTATATGACAGGCTAGACCCCATAACGGTGAAATGCAGAGATACTCAAACTTTCAAAACCGAAAAGAGATAATAAAATATTACTTAAGAGCAAGACCGTTAAGTATTTGGTGATAATTGACAGCTATATTGGTCAAACTTCTTGCTACAGCACAAATCTTCTACAAAACATGATAATGTACCTGTGCAAAAAGCAATTCCGACGTGATTCACTAAGAATTTGTTTTGCGGAGACCTTTCTTGATCCTTTCTTGCGATTTCTGCCATACTACAAACATTTAAGCTTCATAGGATTTCAACAATAATTTGCAAATAGTTCGAGAATCACTGTTCTTAAAACCGGTACAGTAAAGCTATCAGCTTAGAGTGCACGTGTTCTAACTACTATACTGTTGCACAATCCTGGTCAAAGTCGGACAATAGAGGCTGTCTGCCCAAAGCCCATCGTTCAAAGTTAGCTGTAATAGTTCGCTGAGTGGCTCAAATACTGTTATGATGATGCAATAGAGTATCGAAGTTTTGTTTTCTTTTGCGCGGTTACGATCTGACATTCCACTTTTGAATAAGTTAAACTGATTGGATGCTGGTTCATAATAAAAATAAAAAATGTATGTCAGGTTAATGCTACTTACACGTCCGATTCCTTTGCCGGTTGTCATGTTGATCAGACAATCGGATCGGATTCGCTGGAAATACGTCCAGTTATTTCTTCAGATTTTTTGTAAGCTCTATTTTTCCCGAACGTTTGGTCGCATACGGAGCACAAATAAAGATGAATGACGAAGAGCTCGTGCTTATTACATAATATTTATTAGTATTGACGCGAAATAAGAACAACGCGGCTACAACCGGAAGAGCAATAATATCGTAAACACTACGCCGTTGTTTCCGACTAGATGTACGATACGGGATCGGATATTGAGTGTACTAACAAATATATGGCGCGAACACCTTCCGGTAATCGGATCAGACAATCGAAACCGACCGCATCGTAGATCAGATCGTATTGAAAAAACCGGATGAGTATTTAGAGCCTTATGTCGTAGATGATAAATCTTGCAAACTTAACGTCCGCCTGTGAGCGGACACCATAATCTATGTACGCTTGCAACATGATTGACACATGCGCATTGCCGACCCTACAACCAGAGGTATCGCTGACCATAGGTACCATCTTTTTTTCACCCCAACCCTCGCGCCTCGGTTCATTTACTCACCATTCGAAACGCAGCAGCACAATGCTACTTCACGCTAGTATTCTACGAGAGCGTAGTACCTCTATTCGAACCAGCCCTTTTACGACCTACAGTCAACGTTCACTGCAGCTAAGCTAGGAAAAAATACATCAACTCCGTAAATTCCGTCTGAAACAAACGTCGAGAAAATTCCCACAGTCATAAGGATACTGAACTATGTTAAACATCGAATGTTCTTAGAAACTGCACATGTTTTACACGAAGATGACACAATACCTGTGTGATAAGCAGTATAAACCTGGTTTTGAGGGCATTGGTCACGGAGTACGGACAGGAATGCGACTGCATTACATTCCCAATCGACAACGAACTGTGAACTTTTGTCGTATACACAAGCAGTGCGAAATTGCACCTTAATTTTATATAGTTGCACCAGTAAAAATTCCGTGACTTTTATTACCCGAACAATTTATGTATGTAAGCAAAAATCGGGTATTCTACTGGTAGGTCCTGACATACTCCACCATTTTGATAAATGAAGTTATGATCCGTGTAAATCGAGCGAGTGTTATAGGCATTTTTTTTAAACCTATATGGTCCCAATATCTTTCGCAGTTTCCCACCAATCCATCTTGAAGGTACAAAAATCGTCTCGTCAGCGCTTTTGCGGTGGACCTCGACGCTGTCACTGCTTCATAATATATCGATGCGTCACTTTAGATCTCGCCTGCCGGTCTAGCACTAAGTTTTTGCACTGGGATTTTCTCTTGTATCGTATCCACTATTTATTCATAGAATGCATTAATACCGAGACCGAAAAATTTGTCATTTCCCTAATATTCATCCTCGTATCATACTCGTAACTCTGAGAATATTTTATGTATCAGCGTATCGATGCAATTCTTAACTTTTTGTCCTTATTTTGTTTTGCTGATTCATTCTATAATTTGAACTTCTTAATAGATTATTTCTTTTTAATTAGTCTTGTTAATGTATTGCGGTTTTGAGTCATCGCGTTAGATAATTCGGCAACTTTACCTTCACTATTGTATGCAATTTGTCTAGCTTTCTACTTGATATGGTGCCAGCATGTGGTGCGTTCGAATTGGCTAACAAAAGCGGTTGGTAATTACAACTCAAACCTTTTCATTCGAATGCATGTTTTCAAAGTAGACAACCGTTATAGTATTCACTGACATTAGTTTAGCTACTAGGCGGACTAGGCGGTATTGGTTTCTTTTTTTCACTTTTCATCCAAAAATTGTATTCAAAATGACCCAAAGGTGTTGGTTTAAGTAAGATGTCGATCATCTGTATAAATAAAAATCAATTGCCTTTAATATTCGTCCGGTTATCACTTCAATAAAAAAAAATCAGCCAATGTTACCCGCTGATAATGTAGCTTTCTATAGGTAAAAGAATTTTTAAAATTGGTTTAATAGTTTTGAGTTTATCCATTATACAATATACATTTTTTTTTACAATATTAGTGTTGATAAAACGACTGATTTGCATTATGCGCTTTGGATTAGGTCTCAGTTCCTCATAAGAGACAAGCTCCGGAGCATAATAGTTTCCAAAGCTTTAATAAAAAAATAACAATAATAACTAATACCGATAAATAATAAATAAAAAATATTATTATGTATACGTGTAGTAATGTTAAATCTGTATCAAAAAATAACCACTGACTTCAAATATCTATCCGCGATTCATTATACGCAAGGATCACTTACATAATTCTAGAATTACTTGTGATACGAGCACTCAACTAATTCCCACGTCCCTTTTCATGCGCAATAACTATAGAGTTTTTATTATAATTGCCTGTTAATAAACAAGTGACAGCTAATTAATTATCATGTGTTTAGAGATAAATAAAACGACAATGCGCACGCGATGCGATCCAAAAATAATGTGAACTATTGTCATCGCGTGATTTAATGACTTTATCCTGTTTAACTAAAACAGATGTCTTGGTTTTCATTTTGATAGATGTAGTTACAACTTAGTAGACTAGGCCTTATGGTAGAGTGGACCAGACTTAGTAAGTCCTCACTGGGATATGACGAAAAAGGAACTGATATGTTGCATTAGAAACTCTGGTTTTAGTAAAGACCCACCAAGTACCAGTGGTGAAGGCTCCAAATAACTCGAAACCTCCCGGCTTCCTATTAAAAATGGCAGAGTTAATAGTGTCTACTGACTGTCCGGCTTACACATAAATACACATAGACAGCCTAGCGCCGTCTACTGCTGAACGTAAGCCTCTCCTAAAGAGCGCCAACCATAAGCGTAAAAAGCACCCTGTCTTAGTACGAGAATATTCCAGATACTTACTTAACTTGGTAGGTCCGAAGCGCCACAGATTAAATAATACTCGCCGGTAATACCTACTTACTGAATTCAAATACGTTTACGCAAACTGAAATTCCTACGACTTATTAAATTTCAGATGTACCAACGTCTTCCAGATAAATTACCCAGTAGATATTAAAACAATGAAAACAAAACTAGCATAATTCGACTTCATGCTAAAAGCAATATTTCAACCTTTTTTTTTTTAAATCACTTATCTGTACTTACTAAGTGCTACATAACAACAAGTACCTAGTATTATGAGTCAGACATCTCTACACGTTTAGTGACGTCATGCCATTGTCCGTGGTGTCAAATCGGCAACAAAAAGCCCATTCTATCACTTAATTACCGCTTATTCACATTTGTAAGATAGGATGTAATTGTCCTATAAATAGTCCTAGGTTCTCACACTTGGGCTATTGTTATGGTCTTTAAAGTCCTTGTTTATCCATGCTCGCTTTTCTGATATGACACAAGTTACCCATGTTTCTAAGAATGTCGCAAAATTTAAGATCTTATGTCATATATCTTATCTTTATATTACCCTAAGGTTGACTGGTAGAGAATTTATGCATGAAATATAAATAGGTCAATCTTCTAAAAACGTTAACCTTACTTTACCGTCACAGAGATTTCAGGATTAAAATATATTTCTATTAATATTTCTACTATCTCAGCATCTTACAATAGGAAGCAGTTTTTGTAACAATTGGCAATATTGGCATTTGTAATAATTGATTCCATTCTTAACTTTCTACCTAATTCTTTGCCTTTATTTTTAGAGAAAGACACAAATAAACAAATGCTTAAAAAGGCAATGCTTAGCTACAAGTTATCAACCCATAACGTTATTTGTTAATTTATAATGTTGCTAATAAAATTTTAAATCAATAAATAAATCAGCTTTTTATATTTCAAAAGCTGGCCAGTCATCTCACAAATCAAAGAGAGAGACGTTAATTGAATGTCCAAATTAAAAATATGTTACTCATTTTTATTTTCTCTTGCCTACAGACAGTCCAGCACGGCTTCCCGCACAGAGCATCAGCCCTAGCATGGGACCCACTCCTCCGAGTAATGGCCCTGGGCACAGCCACCGGCGCGCTCAAAGTCTACGGCAGACCCGGCGTCGAACTATACGGACAACACACCAACTCTGACGCCAGCGTCACTCAAATTCATTTTATACCTGGTAAGAGTCCAATTTCATCAAGAGAAGGAGAAAGTAGGAGTCATGACGTATCAGGAAGTCATAAGACAAGCGGAGGATAGAGAGAGGTGGCGGTTGTTCCACCGACACCGTTCTTAAATATAAGAAGAAGAAGGAGAAGAAGGGTCCAATTATGATCCTTTTTTGTAGTCTAAAAATCCTAGGGAGATTAGCCAAAGTATACCAAGATCCTCATCCCCTTAGCCTTATTATTACCAAACTTTGTTGGGGTCAGCTTCTAATCTAATTGGATGCAGCTAAATATCAGTTGTCTACGGAGCGACTGCCTACCTCCGCAGCCCAAAGGGATACGATATTCTGAAGTTAGATTAGTTGTTGTTAGATTAGCCGAAGTACACCAGGGACCTATATTATACATAACTTATATTTATTTATATTTAATTATATTATGTTATACCTATATAACCTAGATAGCGTCCCATTCCCAATCGTCTGGGATCAAGTTCAGAGTATCAGTAGGTCTAATAACATCCTTAGACATTATGATCGAGCCCTCTGTTGTAAAGACAAATAACCAGCCAAATGCGACTACGCATTGAAAGTTCCATTAATTTCATCAGGGATTTGACTTTTATAATTGTTATATACCTACTTGTTTTGCCATGAAAGCGGCCAAGATTTCTGTAAACAATCCAATTACAGTTAATAAGATACAGCCTTGAGACAGACTGACGGACGGACAATGTGGGTTAAGTCATATGCTTCCGTCTGGACCCTTTATACGGTACGGGACCTAAAGATTCCAAGGCTATAATCCCACTAATGAGTAAAAAATAAATCAATTAGGTACGATATTGGCTACATAAATTAAATCAGAAAGCGTTTTTCTTACCTTAGTTATATCTTACTTTGTTTTGTTTTGTTAAACTGTTGTCGTTAAATTATTTTTATAATGTGACGTCATCAACATTTCAAAACCCCATAAAACGTTATAGAGTCTACTACACAGCACATAGTTATTATAACTATATAAAAATATCATAATGTTATTTTTAACACCATGAGCAATACCTACTATAAAATTAATTTAAATTCATCTTATAAAAATATAAATAGATGGTATAAAACGAATATTTCGTTAGAAACTCACAGCAGTAGAGGACGGCGCCCACGCATTTTGTTTATTATGAAACGTTTAGTCACACAGAATGACTTTGATAAGAAATTATTTTAGGACATTATTCATAGTACTTACGCCCTTTTTTGCTATAGTCTGTCGAATATGTGTTGGCTGTTTGGCTGCTCATCGCTATTGGTTTAAAGCGTGATTCCGCCCAGTTGCCTTTGCTTAATATCTTATGCTGAATAAGGGATCTGAGGGAGATTCTACCTACTTTTAAAAACTGATATAGTTACAATGGTATACAATACAAATTTAATGAAATCTTGGAGAAAGTTTAAAAATGACGTGAAAAATTTGTAAAATCAATCTCTTAATGTTGAAGTTACAAAATTTCAAAAATTGGATTGAATTGCTTATTATAAGCTATCCTTTTCCCGCAAAATAAATGGAGTGACAATTCTTTGACTTCGATGTTATAAACAATGACGTCATCTGTTGGTCAGTGCCGTCTCGGTCTAGTAAATAATGTTGAAACCCTTATAACTCTGGATATATTTTTTTTTCATTAATGAATACCTTTTTAAGTTAGAAATAAAAGTTTTATAAAAAATAATAGCCACTTTTCACTAATGACTATGACTGTTTTTGAGTTACTTTCGCTTTTGTTTTACCGTACGCCAACTTTAACATCACAGTGTATGTGCTATATTAGTTTCTATGTATGTGCATGGATATTTCGCAACGCTAAACCATTGATATCAGCTGATAATATCGTATACTGAGAATATAATACACGAATACACAATATATTGTTTATCTATTTCGGATAAGAAAATGCACAAACAAACATTGTGTTTTAGATTAGAATATTAAATTTTCTTAGATACCTATATTGTTTTCAATCTTTCAATATTTTAAAACATGAAATACAATATTTTAGGCCAGTATTATAACCATTTATTTCGAAGAACTAACAGCACGGTATCTGAAATTGTGCTTGGTTAAGGCAAGGCCCTTATTACACACACACATCACAAAGGGCGTGCACAGACATTTTCCACAGGGTAGGCACTAGGCAGTATATACAAATCCTACTTAGTTTCACTACTTCGTCGTCTGCATCGTATTTTCAGGCTAGGCAGAGCCTTTTCGCCTATACGAACTGCACGCTCCTGACATCACATACACGCATATATACATCTCTCGTAATTCTTTGGGGAATATAGCTGAGATTATATTTATTTATTCTTTCCTTCCAGGCACAGGCCGCTTAATATCATTATCAGACGACAATAGCCTCCACTTATGGGAGATAAACGAGAAATCCCTGGTGGACTTAAAGAGTTATGTATTCGAGGGTAAGAACAAGAAGATATCGTCGCTATGCGTCGAGTCGACGGGCAAGCACTTGTTGATCGGCACAGAGGGTGGCAACATATACAATCTGGACTTAAACACGTTCGCCGTCACCGAAGATGTGATATATCAGGATGTTGTTATGCAGAAGTAAGTATCCATTTTTATATCCTTTACTTTTCCGTATATTTTTTAATTATACCTGTAATCTTCTAAATAAAAAAGCTGAAAAAAAGCAGAAGCTTATGTGAAACTCAAATATATTTTGTCTAATCGAATTGGTAGTTCCTGAAATTAGCGCGTTCAAACAACTCTTTAATTTTATAATATTAGTATGGTTATAAATATAAATTCTTAAAAGCAGTTCGTAGAATACATTTTTGTTGGCTTATGGCATCGACATTGGTCAATCATAAATTATTGTAAATATCCACACAAAAAATTATTGTAAATATCCACACATAAAATTATTGTAAATATCCACAATGTAGGAAAAAATCTTAGTGTAAATATTTGTTGTCAGAGAAAACTACTAGCTAGTTAGTAGTAGTACTAGCTACTCTTTTTATACTCCTAAATAAGAGACACCAAAATATCTCTTCTCATCAATCAGCACAGCTGCTTCACATAGACTTTCAACCATCATTTTTCAACCCCTTCAACCATCTCAAAAGTTTCTCATCATTCCAGTTGTCCAGAAGACTTCAAAGTGAACCCAGGCGCGGTGGAGGCGGTTTGCGAGCACCCTAAAATCCCGTCCCGACTGCTCATAGGCTACAACAGAGGGTTGGTCGTGTTATGGGACAGGGTTGCCGCTTCGCCCACACACACCTTCGTGTCTAACCAACAGCTTGAGAGCTTGTGTTGGAATGATGAAGGTGAGAAACTTAATAGAATTTGTTTTTTAATTTTTATGAAAAAGGCAAGTGTTTGACTCAAACCTATCTGGTAAGTGATGTTGTATTCTACGATGCAAACCTTCCTGTAAATCAAAACGATGCGACGGAAGTTGGACGGTATGCTTCAGGCCTATTTCCCGCCTACATCATGCTGGAATACAGCAAAGTGGTTTGGCGGTAAGACTTTGTCCAATGAGCGCACAATAGTGGCGCGCATTGGGAGAGGCCTCTGTTCAGCAGTGGACTAATACAGGATGATGATGAAGCAAAATAAATTTTATGATTTTGGAAATTAAAACATTAAGCGTTGATATAAATATTTAATAAGAAATTTGAAAAAACAACTGATACGGATGGGATTCGAACCCACGATCTTCGGCTGATTTCATATTAAATATTTATATTTAATAAGCTAACATGCGCTAAAACGTAAAAATTTCACAAAAAAAAATTTAAGCATGGACTTAAGTCATATAATGATTTTTTAAATTATTATTATTCTGTACAGGCGAGCACTTCACCTCATCACACAACGACGGCTCCTACGTGACGTGGGAGGTAGCCGGCGCAGCCAGTGATCGGCCGCTCAAGGAGCCCATCACACCTTACGGGCCGTACCCCTGCAAGGCTATCAACAAGATACTTAACAGAACCAGCGTTGATGGCGATGAGATCACTATTTATGCTGGTAAGTTCAAGTTGATAGAATAATATTATATTATTGTAAACCATTTAAATTACATAAGGACCTTATTACAAAAAAGTAGGTACTGTCTGCAAAAGTGCATGCAGTAAGAAAAGATATACTTGATTTGGGCATACTGATAAAATAAATATAATCTGCTAATCTCTATCGCGAACTATAGATTTTATATGTGTTAAACTGCCTTGGTTTAAATACATATTATACAAGAGACAAGACCAAATATTTTTTTCCCTTTTTCCGTGCACTTTTGCTGCCTATATACCTTAGACCACCTCTAAAGGTGGTCGTTTCACATCCAATCAACCCTCAAACATATCTTATTATATTTTAAATATTTATATTTATTTATCTTCCTTACAGGGGGCATGCCTCGAGCTACATATTCAGACAAATACACAGTCACAGTTCAACAGGGGGAGAAACACGTCGCCTTCGATTTTACTAGTCGCGTGAGTATATTGTGATACAAGGGTGGTAAGTACACAATTACAATAGAAGGGACATTCGAAGCTCTTGCAGCAGGCAAGAGATATAATGGCCCGACGTTAGTAATTGTCGTACCGCAATGTTTTTCATCATACTTGCAAGGAAAACCACCACAAAACAACGTATAATAATGTATAAATAAAATACAACAATGGTGGGTTCATATCGCGTTTTATCGACAGCTTTTCCTACATAATATAGTATATAATAGTAATAGTACTTTATACGAGCAAATATGATAAAAATAAAAACAACAAATATGAAATTCCATCAAATTTGTCTGGCAGGTAATAGATTTGTTCACAACGACACCGGTCCCGCCGGACGGCGTGCCGCTACAGGAGGAAAGGCCCGACACTCCGGCGCAGATACAAGTACAAACCGTCAACCAAGTCGCCGCTGCTTTGGTAAGGAATCTATTTGTTGTTGAAATAACTTGATCTTGAAACTTGTTGAACTTAATCATCAACCTTTAGTTAGTCCACTGCTGGACTTAGGATCCATTTTCAGCTATTCTCATCCAGTTCCAGTCGCACTTATACCTGAAGCGAAAAGTTTAAACTGTAAAATTGAAGACGCTAACACGTTAGTAGCACTTAGCATCAACGAAACTAATATTCGGCGTTCAGAACGCCACATATATTTTCATTATTAAGAATTCTCATCCTATTTCTTCTTTCAGGTGGTACTAGCAGAAGAAGAATTAGTCGTGATAGACTTATGCGACGATCGTTGGCGGCCGCTCCGCCTTCCTTACCTCGTGTCGATACACGCGTCAGCGGTCACTACTGCACAACTCGTCGATAATGTTGCTTCCAATGTGTACGAGAACATTGTTGCTGCTGGTATGTTATTCAGTTATATTTGTAGTAATAATTTAATTAATAATTAATATTGCTTTCAATGTAAATAGCCAAAGTAACAGAGCTTATGGCTGGCGCAAATTGAAAGTACACCATCAAGATCAACATGTCGGTACCGCCTTAACTATGACTGAAATAGTATTATGAAAACATAGTTAGGGACTAGGTACTTGATAGACTAAAATCAAGTCTGTTCTAAGTGTACTTATCCATTTCATATTAGTATTGCGCTTGTACAGGTCAACAGCAGTGCGAGAACATGTACTCGGAGCGCGCCTGGCCCATCTCGGGTGGCTCGGCGGAGGGCTGGGCGGGCTCGGAGCGCCAGCTGCTGCTGACGGGGCACGAGGACGGCTCCGTGCGCTTCTGGGACGTCACCGGCGTCGCCATGACGCCGCTCTACAAGTACACCACCGCGCATCTCTTCAGGTGAGACGAGGACTATACAAGTGCAATCGTGGAACTAACTTATTGCTGATTTTTTTCACGATTAAAAAATCATTGGAAATATCCACTTGCGCCGAACGTAATTATTGATACAGTTACAATTAAAATCCATGATCTTCTGGATATACTTGTTCTATCGTAGATTTTATTTATCGATCGATATAGATATATTCCATCAAGTGAGATCGAGGTCAAGAGCAGGCCCTTAGTAATAAAAAAAGAACCTTTGAAGTATTGAATTATTGATACATTATTGATACAATACTTGTACATTCAATTGCAACTTTATCTATAGTGAAATATTTACTTACTCGCTATTGTGTTCTTCAATGTGCTAAATATTTATAAACTAACAAACGCTGATAATTAAAGACACGAATTAATCATATAAAATACTCTCTCTTTTTAAAAAAATATTTATTAAAGTTTATTAAACCTTATCGATGATTTTAATAGATCGCTAGCCTATGAAAGCTTATTTAGGCTTAGTACACAACGGGCATAGCTTGTGCGATGTTGATGCAACGGTGACATATTAAAAAAACATGTAAAGGGTAGTTAGCTACTGTTAAGAAATTATAGGTACATCTTTGATATCATAATAAAGAAGGTTAAAAAATACCACATGTAAAAAAATAAAGAAACTAAAGCCGTTGATCTTGAACCTGATCTATCTCCGGTCGTGTCAGAATGCCGACCTAATGTTACTACGAATTGGTGAAAATGAGGGAATAGAGAGTGTAATACTGTGTTTCCGCACCCACTTGTGTACTATAACACCTCTTGCGAGCTCTAGCACTAGCTCTTTAAGTTGAGGTTGGCTTCGAATTGGATTCCGTCAGGAAGACATTTTCGTGACCATGATCAATGCACATAATTCTCGCCTCCCATTCTTCAAAATCAAAATCAAAATATTTTTATTCATGTAGACCATTAGGAACTTATGAATAGTCATAATTCTAACATTGTTTGTTGTAAGGGTGACTCTAGTCAGTCTCTAGTATTCTCTGAAACCTGTCATCATTACGTCAACAACATCGCAAAGTAATGTCTGTGTGGCTACGCCTTCAAAGACAGCTAATATTATTATAATATTTTGTCCTCTGCTTATCGCTTGCTCATAACGAAGTGGGCTCAAACGGTCGACCACAAGGTAACAGTTAATGTTGTAAGCATGAAAAATTATTGCCAGCTGCATGCTTATTTTTATTACAGTTTCTTTTTTTAGGCATTACTATGCCGTTTTATAGAAACGCACGCAATATTGAAGAAAATTTTAACTAAATATAATATTATGATTAGTTAGTGTTGCAATCACTTTTAAGTTGTGTTTTTTTTTTATTTCATCTACTGTTACCTTCTTTTATTTTTGTATCTCATAGTTTTAGCTAATATTTCAAAAAGATGAAGTAATGATTCTTTCATCGAGTTTTCTTTCTATTATAGAAATCAATTGTATAGAAAATTATTTGTAATTGTGTATATAAGGTAACTTAACACATTGTCACCTTTATATACACAATCTTCCATACTAGAGGTATCAGAAATCTCTATTAAATGTCGCAAACGACAGCTTAAATATGAAAATTATAAAAAATCGCTAAATTTTTCATGATATTCCATCTACATTGCGTATTTTCATCATATAAATGTATTTGTTATCATATATAGTGGCGAAGAAATATGCGAAAACAACGATAGTCAAACGGACGAAGAGGAGTGGCCTCCTTTCAGAAGAGTTGGTTCCTTCGACCCTTATAGTGATGATCCACGACTTGCAGTAAAACGGGTAAGAAAACTCATTGATTCAAAACTTATTCCTTCCTTAATGATTGACAACATTCCAAAATTGACACAACCCTAAAACAAAAATACGGGTTCTTTATTTTCGAAACCTTAGTTCAAATATATCTTTTTTTACAAATAGATTCATTTGACAATATAGGTGTAAAATTACAATATTCGTACTGTTGTGCTTCATGAGGTCAGTAAAGAGATCCAGAGGCCCAATCCAGGCCTGCAACGCATCTTACTCTAAAGATTATAGTGATGCGTAAAACGCACCATTTTAAAAAAAGCATTACAACAAGAAATCACGGATAATATTCCTCCAATAGTCCTAATAAATGTAGAATGAGTACTGTAACTAACAATTAATATAATGATCGACGATTTAGGTGATCCTGTGCCCTCTCTCTGGAATGTTAACTATTGGTGGCGCGGCGGGACACATTGTCATCGCTAGCTTGAAGACATCGTCCAACACCGCTGAAGTAAAGGTACGTTATTAACATTTCTTATATTAAAAGAAATAAGCTTTAACTCTTATTTGGTAAGCATAGCTTTTAAAGAACCCCTAGCGAAATAATAAACTATAGATTACCAAATAAGTTTGCATCCAACTCCTTGAGAAGTTTAACAAGTGATCTTAAAGAGTGGCAATAATAATGAGTTTATTATTTAATTATTCTAGTCTCTTACACATCAAGCTAATCCCTAATTGTATTAATAACACACTAAGCATTTTCAGTATAAGCTGACATAGACATAGTTGTACGAAGAGCCTCATACTGGTTTTGTATAGCGTGTGTATCTCTATAAAACAATAAGATGTGTTTTAAATTGCGCCTTTTTTTAATACGGCGCTTAATTACCTTTTGCTTAGCTTGCGCCTAAATTAGCATGACGGAGAATTACCTATTTCTCTTATGTCGATATGCAAAATGTTAACTAACAGTAGATCGTTAGGTAGATTCGTTATTATTGTTATTTATTCATGGTTAACTTTTTTTACAGTCTGTGACAGTAAACATCGTGTCGGATCGAGATGGTTTCGTTTGGAAGGGTCACGACCAACTAACGCTAAGATCAGGATCACTCACATTCCCTCAAGGATATCAGGTAAAGAACGTTGCGGTTATTTGGCACAGTAAATTTGTATTCGAATTTTATTATTTATAGCCCTTGATTAATGTAAAAACCTTTGGAAAGTCTTTTTAAATCTCAAAGCTGAATATCAAATTTCACCCAACTTCAAAAATAACTCCTCTACAAACCCTTTTTACTCCCTCAAGGAAAGCTAAAACGCGTCTTTCTTAATTTTTAACAAAAAAAAAGCTAAATTAAGGCTTTATTAGCTATTTGACAGATATAAGGAAAAATATTTTAAAATATACATAGGTTTATTTGTCGCGCTCTTGTATTTCACAGGTAAATTTAAAACAAAAGTATTTACAATTTATCTAAAACGATTCATGTGTTATAGCCTATTGCATAGAATGTATTTATTCCAATGAGAGGTCAACTTTTTCGAGTAATAGTATTTGTTGTGCAGGCCAGCTCGGTGGTGCAGCTGGTGCCGCCGGCCGCCGTGACGGCGCTGGGCGCGCAGTGGGAGTGGGGGCTGGTGGTGGGCGGCACGGCGCACGGGCTGGCCGTGCTGGACGCGCTGCGGCCCGCGCCGCTGCTGCACAAGTGCACGCTCAACCCGCACGGTACTGGCTACTATATATTGATAGCGCTAGATGCGCAGTTAGTGTTGGGGCTGGTGGTGTTGTAAGGTCATATGGTTTCAAATAGGACCTCGTCTCAATATCTTCAATCTCATCTGCGTTCTGCCAATCACGCTCACATACCTCAGGGAGAATATACTAAGTTAATTTTTTATTCGCGTCCGCAATTAAAGCTTAGTAGTTAATCTATTATTTGTACTATTCAGATCATTCCGGCGCGGGTGACACGCCCATCTCCAGGAGAAAGTCGTTCAAGAAGTCTTTACGGGAGTCGTTCAGAAGACTGCGGAAAGGAAGATCACAGCGACGTCAGACTACCACTTCCAGTCCCACTTCTCCTACGCAAGTTAGTCTTTGTACTAGAAATTTTACTGCATATTTTTAAGCTTAATTATTTCACAGTGTTTATAAGTTGGGCTAAGTGCTAAAGTGAGTGGCTGCTTTGTGTTAAAAATCGGACAATCAAAGACAGAAAGGATATCTTGGAAAAACTTTCGTGAGTCATACTTGTATGTATATTATTACGACTACTCACGGATTAATTTCGGGAATGTCCGACTAGTCTTGAACTCAAATGGAATCCATTTTCAAGAGCGAGTGTAGTTGGCAGCGTCGTGGACCACACTCAAATTCAAAACTAGTCGGGCATTACCGAAATAATTCCGGAAAGCCGTAATATTTTTAATAAGAAATTATGTCCTAAGTAATTTACTATCTTAATTCGTATAGCAACCCTTGTTCTAGTTAACAAGCATTATTTCATTGGCCTCGATTGACCTAAAGTTTAACTTCGATCTGCGTTGTGTTAACAGCCGATCCCAAAAAAGCCAGCCGACAAGGCAGCATCCGATACAGACGCGGAGTTGAAGCCAGTGGAGCGAGCCATCGAGGCGCGGCCTGCTGACGACGGGTTCGGATCTATGGTGCGCTGTCTGTACTTCGCCAGGACATTCCTTATCAACGGTAAGCTATTATATTCTATACAGCTTGGTCTTGTTGAAGTTAAAGACCTAGTTGAAACCAATAGACCTAGTTGAAGCCAATTAATAAATTGAGCCATCGAAGTATTACCAAATATTTCAACTCTAATCTTGTTCTATAATTTATAATACACTGAGGGTAATATGTGCTCGGTGAAAAATAATGAACCCTTATTATCTTTACTATAGTATTTATTTCAAAATCAAAATTAAACTTTTCTCTAAATATTATATCAATTTTATTTCCAGCACAACACTCAACACCGACATTGTGGGCGGGCACAAACAACGGCACCGTGTACGCTTTCACGATAAACGTACCGAACACCAACAAGAGGAAAGACGAGCCCGTCACCTGCCAGCTCGCCAAGGAGATACAGCTGAAGCACAGAGCTCCCGTCATAGGCATCACCGTGCTCGACGGAGCTGCCGTGCCGCTGCCCGACCCGCTAGAGGTATCTAACTATATCTTTTAATGACTTTTCCGTGTATTTAAACCGAAAAATAGATATCGTAACAAAGCAATAATAAGCAAGCAAAGTTTCGTAAACATGGCGTCTTACGTAGGCTTTACGATGCGGATGTGGCGTGTTACGTAAGTGTTATACCTCAATCATGGCTTCTTACGTATACATTACAACGCAAACGTAATGATAGCATTACGTTTGCGTTGTAATGTATACGTAAGAACTCTTTTTGCCAACTGTACTTGTTATGTTCGTCGGTGACAGGTTGAGTCGGTGACAGCTGGAACTAAAATTAAAAATCTTAAAAAGTAAGTTAGTGATAGTGATGAAGTAAGATAGTGAATTTTACCAGACTCTTTTTTGCCAAACTGTAAAAAAGAGAAAGACAGTAACCGAAATAAAATAATTAATTGACTTGTCAGGTTGAACGCGGCGTGTCTCCATTGCCAGAACCCGGTACACATCGCGTGGTGATCACGTCAGAGGAGCAGTTCAAGATTTTCACTCTACCCTCTCTCAAGCCGCATTACAAATATAAACTCACCGCACATGAAGGCGCTAGGGTATGTAAAATTTAGTAGTGCTTATAATTTAATTCCATAAGCATAGTAAGCTCTACTATCAGGTACCTTGAGTCAATAAAAAATGTGATGTGGGCTTAACTAGACTAGCTTAGCTAGATATTAAATACTAACATAGGATAAGTAATATGTTAGTAACACACTAGACCCTGTTGTCTGTTAAATAAATACAAATAAATAAATAAATTAACTACCACAAGGAAGCCGGCGACGCGTAACAATTGGTTTCCTTTTTTGGTCCATTCCTCGGTGTTTGACGGTGTAAAAAGACTACGACTACGACAATTTCGACAAAAGTAGGTATTTTTGTTGATTCGTTTTTTACAGACAATTTAAAAAAATAGATGGTTTGCCGAAGAATGTTTGCGTTCAACTCTTTTACCTACAATTATGTTGTTCGTTTTACTTATAAAAATTCTATCATCAGTATCGACCATCAATTCTATTGTGTCTGCAAATTTTCAACTCATAGGGTTTCATTTTTCGATGGTATTGTTGTACAGGTCCGTCGTACAGCATTCGCGTGGTTTGAGTGCGGTGCGGGCGCGGAGCGGCACCGCGAGTGGTGCCTGCTGTGCCTCACCAACCTGGGCGACTGCCTCGTGCTCAGCCCCGAGCTGCGGCGCCAGCTCAACGCGGCCGCCGTGCGCAAGGAAGACATCAAGTAACTAATCTAAAATATTATTTACACACACACCTACAAAAGTTAAAAAAAAAACAATGTTAACGACCTTTGAATTGACCACGGCCTCGCGGCGTAGCGCTGCCTTTTTGTTCAAATAACTATGAACTTTATTATCACAAAGATAAGAATAAAAATATTTTGCCTCAAAAAGCCGCTGCTCTTTCAGCCAAATTTACCCTATATGTACGATAGCTAAAATTATTTGTTTGTTTCAGTGGTATTTCAAGTTTATGCTTCTCGAAACGAGGCGAAGCTCTCTACTTGCATTCTTCATCTGAATTACAACGGATCACTTTATCAGCTACCAAGGTAAACAAAATATGTACAATATAAATAATAGATAAGAAAAAAAATACAATACAATATACCTAAATATAACTTTTAGTAGCTTTATAATACAGGTTAGATATTTAATATTATTATAAACTTTAGGCACCTTTATTGTGGTCAGAAATAAATTGTGCGTTTAAATTCTGTGTTACACAGATATTATTACATATTCCTCTTTCCTTTGATCTAACTTATTGAATGCGTGTAGGTAACGATCGCGCAATGTCACATCATCCTATCACCGTGGGCCGCCGCGCTCCGTGGAGCTGTGGAAGAACCCCCCCTCACTAATGGAGAACATAAGGTATTGTTTATAGTATGTATATTTAAGACAGTAGCTGAATGTCAATTTTAGTAAGAGGTCAGCTGAAACAAAACCGGATAAATACCAACAGGACAGTGTAAAGATGCTACTGATTGTGCTGAACGTGGGAAACGAGTTCTATGGAGATTTCGCCACTGAGGTGTTGTAAAATGGCTCATGTTATTATACTTTACATTTTATCTGCCATTAGACACACATACCAGCGGCGGGTCACCTAATAGTAAGTAACCATCGCCGCCCATAGACTCCCGCCACATTAGAAGCATTGCGGATGCGTAGCAGGCCTTTGAAATAAGAATGCGTTTCCTGAAGGTCCTAAATTGTTGCCCAGAATGATATCAGATTTATAGTGGTGTTTTGATAATTTCTTAGATCTAACAATCAAGCATCAGTTTCATTGTAATCAAAGTAATGAACTGAACTGACCAACTTAATTGTTTTACTGTCAATATTGGTGTCATAACAGGAGGAGTTAACGGAAGCGCCGCACGACGTGACGGCGGCGTCGGCCGACATCACGGTGGACTCCGTGCGGGACCACACCAGCGCCGCGCCCGACCAAGCCGCGCCTGAACTTAACATTAACTTACAGGTAATATCGCATGGAGTTCCAGATTAAATACAATCAACTTGTTTCTAGGGATATGAAATACCTAAGAAAATCCAAAGAACTGTTCAAATAAGCTTGAAAACTTACAAAATATTATAGTCGTTGCGCATGCAAACTCTTGGTGTCTCATGAAAACTTTTGGTACCATTTTGCTTAATTTTAAAAAATATTACGGATTTTGCATACGCAGCGACGTTATTAAAATAGTGTGGTTCAAGTTGGCCTAAATTGACGCAATAACGATAGGAATAGCGAAAATGGAAGCCAGTCTTTGCTCATTCTAGGACAGCGTGTGGCCAACGCTGTAAGATAATTATGATCACGTCTTGTAAAGTGAACATACTCTTTGCATGACTACCCCACAGAACTCACAAGTGAACACGTCATCGATGGTGGTAAAGACAACGACGCGGACGTTGATGAGCGACAGCAACGGCGACGGCACAACGACCACTACAACGACTACTACCAACTCCACCACCGAGAACAGTAAGTATGACGTCACACCAAACCAACAATCCAATTTTTTTGCTATATTCTTCAAATAAATAAAACGAAACTTCCTTAGATATAAAGGAATGAAAACAAATATTACTTAGTTATCACTAGATTTTCGAGTCAATCCTTACATTGCTCAGTTTTATTTAAAGAATTGAATTACCCACCCACGTCAATAAAAATATAATTTGCATGAAAACGTAACGCTATGAATTGGCTGACGATTTGTTTAAAAATTATATATTGTTTATAAAACAGAGCTTTTGCAATGCGCAAAATAATATTTTTATTGTAAATGGTTACAGGAAAGGAACAATTTTACATCAATATTTTAAGCTTATATTTTGAACTTTATTGGTGCTAATTTTATTATCTTACATACGCTATGTACTTAACACTCTATCTCTGAGAATAAAATTTAAGTCATCAATGTAATTAAAGGCTCCTAATTCTGCATCAGTCGTAAGGACATACTAGTCTAATTTGACAGTTAAATTTTCTGTCTTTTTTCGATGGTGTTTATTAGAACGAGCTACTAGTAGTGTTGCATGTAATAAAATCACCACCAATGGTATTTATTTAGAACTCTGTTAATTAACACGTATTGTCATTTTTCCAGTAACCATTCAGCTACCTAAAATATAAAATAAAACATAAGACTTAATCGCTTCATACACCATTTTATATGTTTATGTTTCATGTTTATCCGTTTGTATGTTTGACGGGCGCTTTGTGTTTTGTTTGTAGTCCTAGAGCACAGTCGCGAGGAAGGAGTCATCACGCGTATCGAGGTACCCCACACTTTGCTTCTACCTTACGTACACACCCCTACACATCAAGCCATTACCAGTATAAACTAACCTCGCATTGTATAAGCTCTTTGTACAACAAGATATCAGCTTATACTGGAAATCTATAGCTTGATGTGTAGCCGTGTGTTCTATATAATTTATACATACTACCTTGCATGAACGTCCTTCTCTATTCCAAGTATTTTTAGTATCTTTCTATTCAATTATTTAGCTTCATACGCCTCTAATAATATAATAACTCTTTAGAATCCTTTGCCCAAACCCGTTCAGTTACTTTCTTTAACAATACTAAACTTAAGTTGTGTATTAATCAACTAACTCGATATATCCGTAATGTTGTGGCGTCCGCTCGTGTGTTGTTCGTACAGGGGTTCATTCACCATCATGGCTAAATTATGATAAAATAACATCACTATGTACAAGACGTTTTGGATGTAATCTCCAGTAGACCCCGGTAAACACGCGCGGCCGCCACGCGTTGCTGAGAAGAACGTGCGGTGGTACTCATAAGGAGTGTTCACACAGACGGGCACCGTGACGGTCCCGGCCGGCACCGACCCGAAGCTGATCCTCGAGATGTTTGACCGCCAACGCTCCCCGCTGACCGTGCCCGTGCCGCCGCAGCCCGCCGCCGCAGAGACCAACTAACATCGACACGACACGACACACCGAGATATTCGAAACTATTCGCTATGCTACCGGCCTTCATGCCGGGCCTTTATTCCGCCACTTGTCTATATTCCAACGCGTGCCGCTGTACCGTACAACCGGTATTCAGACCACCGAATCACGACCACATACCGGTACCTTTTTATCATTTGACAAAAATAAATTGTATTAAGAGTGACAACGTTTAGTTTTACAACTAGTATAATTTGTAAACGTATATATAGAGTTATGTTTTCCTTCTATGCCTAGACAGCTATAGGTACTGCCATGAATTCATTTCTTCTTATAATAAAAGTCAATTTTGTTATTCTAGGTATACAAAAATATTCAATTAGGAGCACTATCTGCATCTTTCTAAAATAATTCCTTCGTGTTTCAAAGTATATTTGCATTTTAATAAGTTAATTTTAAATATTACTTACTTTCAAGTTATGGCTTGCATGTTTCTAATATGGCGACTACTTTGGGTGAAATTTTCATAAGATATATTAATATAAATTGATGCTTATTCTGTACTTAACAGTATAAATAGAATTTTCTATAAAATGAGATTATCTTTACCACAATATTTTATTGCTCTTAGTTCTATTTTAGCATGGCAACCGAAATTTAAGCTTTCAACTGTTTGTATGTTTACAAAGATAGCAATTTTTATAAAATCACGCAATGAATCCTGATGCAAAATAATGTTGAATGTTTATTTTAGTACAAAATCCGGATCGCCATAGCAACATTTTTGTTGTAACCAGCAATACTACAATATAATTGTGGATTGTTTTAAGTAATTTATAATAAGTGAACAATGTGAAATTAATATTCTAATTTAGCTAGTTAAGTTAGTATTTCGTACATTCGGAGTGAATGTGATGTGCCTATTTATTTCTTTTTTATTATAATAAAGATTGTATCTAGGTGTTAGCATTAGATAGTTATTAAACTTTTTTGACAATTAGTAATGACTAGAGTATATTTTGTTATAAATAGCATTTAGAAATTCCACAGCAATGTTGGAGTAAACATTTTTATTTCCAATTTTATATTAATATTTTAATGAAAAATTGTTGTATTACTTTGCAGTGTTTCACTTAAATTGAATTGTATATTCAGTAAATATTAATTTTAATAAATTATAATGTTGTACGAATGGAAGTTTTATGCAATATTTTTTTAGCTTTTTAATACTTTTTTTTTATTTTATATGTCAGTTTGCAATTTTATTTTTTACCATAATAATTGGAGTATTCTGTTATATTTTCTTTTGTGTTTTAAATACAATGGCAGCTAATAATACCAGAACGTACTTGAGCACATTTTACTACACATCACAATTCGTGATATAAGGGGATTGATTTATTGTTTTAGACATATATTTTATTCATAGATATAAGTTGAATGTGCCTGTCTTTCTGTTAGTAAAAATTGGGCTTCGGCCGATATCGACATATATTGTAACATTTACTGTAGGAAGCGTCAAGGGTGAGTATCTCGTATGACGTCCAACATGCTTCTATATTTATAGTATATACAATTTTCCTCCTTATACTGTGGCATTTTAATAAACATTTGATACGAAATTAGCAATTTGTATCCAACATTCTTACAAGAAAATAAAAGCTAAGACTATATTGTGATTTTTATTTATTTATTAGGTTTACAGTAGGTAGTTTTAGTACAATGCTCCACAAAACCGGTTTAGCGGTTTATAATAAAATAAATATAAATAATTCACATTTTCTTTTGTTCACGGTTTGACTGTGGATGAGTTGTAATCACTACATTATCCAGCGCGTGTCTGTTCGCGATAAACACGAAAACTACTGCAACGATTTCCATGCTTGGATAGTGGTTCTCGAGCCATGATCAGTAGTGGGTCGGAAAAAGACAGGCCATCTGCTCGAGATTCTTAATTACCAGAGCCCTAGGTGTCTGGGGAATAAGGCACCATAACATCTATAATCAGGCAGCTGGCAGTAATAATCAGTAAGTAGTCGTAGTAGCTGTCGCTCATTAAGGCGTTCTATGGGGAAGGCCATTGTTCAACAGTAGACGTCTTCTGGCTGATGATGGTGATGAATAAAGTAATCTACTGGCAAAAAATTGAGGGCGCCACTGGTGCACTTCTCATACTACTATTCAAGATTACGTGTTATTTAGTACTTAAATATTTCTATGGTGAATTATGATATATTAGTACTCACAAACTTCGTTTTTAAGAATTTTAATTTTAGTTCCAGCTGTCGCCACTCTCTCTCACCTCTAAAACTTAGCTTTTTTAATACTAGTAACATTTTTTTTGACGTCTGATGTCATTTACTTATGTCAAAGTTGTCAACTATTTGTCAAAGTCTCAAAAATTGTGTCATGTCTGCGTGTTGTGTTGTGTTGATAAAAAAATAAAATTAAAATATTGCTATTTATTTTAGCTCTATTATAAGTTATTATGGATATGTGTAGAATTTGCCTCAAGACCAGTTCAGAGAAGGACATTTTTCAGTCACCAACAGCAAGAAATGGTGATAAAAAGAGTTTCGTAGATGTTTTCAAGTTTTGTTTGGATATTCAGGTAAACAACGACCATAATATATTGAAACTGTATCATATTGTATCACAACATTACATATTATTCTGTTTCTAGGTTGTGCAAGACTCAAAAACTAGTACAAAATTATGTATAAAATGTTATAAAAAGATATTGTCTTTCCATAAGTTCAAATGCTTAGCTTTAAAAAACGACGAGTATTTGAAGTCTTTGCGTGAAGAAAAAGATATAAAGAATGAGGTATATATTAGAGACGATATAAAAACTGAAGATTTTTCATTAAGTGATGACTCCCAGGGTGCCAGTGTGAAGGATGACTTAGGAGATGACCTGTATTTGAAAAATGAAAATACATCCAATGACTATGATACTGATAACGAGCTCCTAAGTGTAATAAAAAAGATTAAATATGAATATGTCGAGAGTGATATCGAAACTGAAAAAAAAGGTGTGTATGTTGTTTTAATAATTTACACTGTTTCATTGGTTTAATTGGAAACACAGCTGCTGTGCATGTTATCCTGGCTTCAATGCCTTGGTTATGCATGTACTGTTCATATGTAAGTATTATGACTGTTGGACTGCCAAGTTTTAAAACCAAAGCACAAACCATTAAAAAAAATTAGAAATAAATTTATTTATCCATTTGAAATATCTTATAGTGACCCGTTATAAAACATGTTATGCTTTAATTTAATCATGAGACCTATTATTTTATAATGGAACTAAAGACAAAATTAATGATTTAACTATGAAATAATTAAGCTAAGAAACAAATAATCAACAATTATTTTTTTTCTATAAAATTTTACATATAAATTTAATTTCTATATGGACAACTTCAATCATTCTGTCATTCTCATTGGTGAAATGGCTCTCATACAACTATTTTGGTCAATGTATATGAACTGTTACCACAACAACCAAAATGTTGTATGGGCTGCATGAAGGACATTGCATTGGGTTGGGGCACATCTCATTGATTGATTTTTATATGGGCTGGTTTCAGCTCTTCGGACCAAAAGAAGAAAACGAACCAAAGCTACCTCAAAAGTAGATAACAGCAATACGAAACAGATGTGTGAGGAATGTGGGAAGACGGTCAAAGATCTAAAGGCTCACTCGTACCTGCACCTACCAATGGCCAGTAGAAAACGAGTCAAGTGTGATGTGTGTGACAAGACATTTTCTAGTCATAGTGCACGCTATAAACATAATAAGATAAAACATTTGGGCTTTAAACAGAAATGTACGCTGTGTAATAAAGGTTAGTTGGAGATTTCTGTGATGCAGACGTTGTGGAGCATCGGTGTCCGATCGCGGACCTATAGTGATGGCTTGCAACACCAGCTACGCATGACAAGTGCTGTCACTTTTATATAAATTGAGTTGTTCCTTGCATGAAATTAGTTTGTCATTTGCATTTTGTATACGTACCTATATACATAAATTCACGTCTTTTTTCCATGAGGTAACGCCATTTTCATTTTATTTAAGTAAAAAAAAACGAGAGCATGAGTTAACAACAGATTAAAGGCGAGATTCACAGACCACTTTTAAATATTTTGAGTAAAACTTGTTTTAAACAATATAAATTATGCAATAAACTGCTAAGAATCAAAGTTTTATTGCGTTACTTCTGCTACTTATATGAATTTATTACAAAATCCAAATGTTCATTCCTAAGAGCCGATTTCACGACTGACACTAAACGCGATCAATCAAGTTAAACTCGGTTCAAACGTTTAACTGAGTTCAGAACTGCAATTTGTGTGTGGCTGAACTTAGTTTTATTAAACTCGGTTATTAAAGTAAATGGTGAAATTGGGCCTTAGTATTCCTAACTAACATATCGAACCAAGTTGTTTATTTCGATACTTCTTTATGAAAAGAAAAATATTTTTATCAAAATCAAAATGAAAATATTTTTATTCATGTAGACCATTAGGCACTTATGAATAGTCATAATTCTAATATTGTTTGTTGTAAGAGTGACTCTAGTTGCCAGTTCCAAGGGCCTACCCTTTATGGAGAAGAATCTGGCAAGAAACTCCATGGTTGCTCTTTTAAATATAATGGCTTACAATATTTTAGGTTTTAAATATATAAATATATTTGCAGTTGTAACACATATTGGTCAGCATCACCGCGTGGTGCACAACCGCGCCTCGTTGAAACACGAGTGCGTGCCGTGCGGTCGTAGGTTTATATCAAAGTCCAGTCTAGACGTGCATATGACGACACACACCAAGGACCGCCCGTACGCCTGCCCAGAGTGTGATAAGAAGTTTTCCACTAAAGCCCTTATGGTGATACACAAGTAAGTAAAAAGAGTCTATGACTCACGCCTGTATTCCCCAGAGGGGGTAGGTAGTAGGTAGTTTTTTTTTTTTTTAATTAAAATAAATTGAAGGAAAGAAAGAGGTAACGCTTTTGATACGTCTGCACTTTTTCTTATTTGAGATGGTTCGAGGAGTTTTATTTAAGGTTGGGATGCAAGTCCTGATTGTGTGTTGGGAGGGGTAGTAGGTGTATGCAGTACACCCACGTTTTGCCAGCTATGTTTTAAGTCCTATGTAATAAGGGCGAGCCTTTTGCCATTAACCAGGCACCATTTCAGGCTCCGTGCTGCTACTGACAATTTCCTAATGGAAAAATCTAATAACACTGCCTGACCCGGGGATTGAACCGGACCTCGTGCTCAGCAGTCGCGCTTGCTACCACTAGACCAACAAGGCGCCGGCACTTGCTAAACCGCTATCTCATTCGCACATTGAAGATATAAAATCAGTCAATATATAGGTTTGAAAAATCGCAATAGAACAAGTTATGGAGAATAACATAATGGTTCAGCAGAAATATCAGTTTAATTGGAATAAGTCTTCATACTACAATTGTTAATTGATGTGTTTGGTCGGAAGGAAACTCGGAACAAATTATACGACATTGGTTTATGTAATTCCATCCTTGCCGCGCCATCGTCTGATAAAGCTAAACAATTGTGTAAGTTATTAGTAATAAGGTAAATTTAATATATTTGTCACTTCTGCATTGGGCGATATAGTCGCTAAGCGACAAAGCCTTTTTTTGTTGAATAAAAAAAATATTATAGTAATGTTGTTGTCCATAACTTCGTTCGCATTTCGTTCGTGTGTGGTCAAACACATGCCTTTACATATTGAAAAAAAAATGCTTTTTTAATGTTTTCAGGCGACAAGTTCACGACAAAGAGAAGTCACATCTATGTCAATTATGTTCAAAGAGCTTTTTCAAGAAATATCATCTACAAATTCATTTGAGGTAACTATTTAGAAAAAGCATTTGATAAATTAAATTATTTATGTAATTACATCATAATTATTATTTTTACTTAACCTCGCACATGAATTACCTTGAATTTTCCTGTGTTAAAGTGGTTGCGCACATTATGGCAACAGATTAGTTTCTTACCAGTATTCCGACGGATAACTTATACCAGAGCTTTCGTAATGTTACGGCTTTAGTAATGTTAATATTAGCCTATGAAGACCAATTTTTACTATGCCTAATTTTAAAAAATGTGCAATATTAATATAATAATAATGGGCTTTTTAAACGGTTTTACTTAGCTTGACCTGTTTATTATTTGGTTCAAATTTAGTAATCGATATTTCACCCAGATATTTAAAATGTCATTTTTTCAAATTATGTTTTCTAGACGTTTTTCAAAATTTAACTCAGCAGTTAACCATGATATAAGCTAAAATATAACTTTTTCGCTCGTGGAGCCTAGTTGAGCCGCAGTCGATCGAGGTATGATCGCAAACGGAGCTCGTGTCGCGGCCGCGTTGTTCATACCCGTGCTCACGGTTCATACTTCTATAGGGTTGCTCTATATTGTCTTATATACTCTAAGGTCGCTTCCTTCGCCACCCGCGGGACGATTAGGGATGGTTCTATTCTTAGACCGGAAACCACACGACACTAGACAGTTATTATAAGTGTTTAATTATCACACTATCCTTTCCTTGTATTGCTTAGGAGTCACTCCAAAGAGAAGCCGTACGAGTGTCCGGACTGCGGCAAGTTCTTCTCGACGACTTCCATCTTGAAGAGTCACCGGGAGATCCACGGAGAAGGCAAGATTCACGCCTGCTCGCTCTGCGACATGACTTTCAAGAAGAGGAAGTAAGTATCTACTCCTCTTGCACCAGGCCGTGAGACTTTCATTAAGGAGTGTCATTTGTCACAGTCTCACAGAACATTCCCTTCTTTATCTCTCTTCCCCTTACCGACCTTGTGCGTGATCATGCAAGGGGAGATGGGGAGGGATAGATAGGGAGGGAGGATTAGGGGATTATGTCAGATCGGGGATGTTCTATGAGACAGTCGCGGTGGTACTACTAGGTCGAGGCAGTTGGGTTCAGAAATGTATGCAAATAAATCTCCCTTACTGGATGTATTCCAGTTTTTCCATGTAAAATTGTGGAATGAATGAGCGTTTCTTCATAATTATGCCCCGGGCGCATAATTTTGGGGCATTTGCAACCCGGTATGTTTTTCAACCCGCCCGGTAGCATTCGTGGCATACCTATAGGGGAGGAAATTATTATTATCAGCTACTAATTTGACAGTTTTTATTTACACAAACGCGTTTGAAAACTAATTTGATCTTTATTTGTATCCTCAGCTACCTGAACGTCCACATGATAAGTCACACGAAGGAGAAGCGCCATCCCTGCCAGTACTGCGGCCTCAAATTCGGTCGCTCCGACCACCGCAAGCGTCACGAATTCACTGCTCATGAAAAACACCTGATCAGTACGTGACCAGACCAAGCTATCAACAGTCCTGACTAAGGACTTCACTAAATAAACGAGCGCATCTTGAAAGAGGTTCAAATGTGCGCTAACGTGAGCACTACACAGGTGTACGGTATTATTACGAAAAAAACAAGTATTTTATCTTTGCTCGAGAGCTCGCAATTTGGATTGTTATAAGTACAAGATATTTTAAAAAAATCTCTCCACACATCTTGGCTTTGGTGCTTGGGGCTTGGTTGCGTGCGTATTTGTTGCGTATGCACACCGCGTACTTATTCTATTTTCATTTAAGTATTTTAGTTTAATTATATTTTGTGCTCAGGTTTAAACTTGATGAACACAATGTGTGAATCCGATTACGTTAAATCGGATTTTTAGTAAGAGGGTTTTTTTTTATCGTATTGGACTATTTTTATGTTCAGTTTTATTGTAAAACTGCAGGAAAAGTTAAGATATCACTTAATAAAAATGTTGAAATAGCATCGAGGGGCCAAAGTTGTATTATTACAATAGGTAATTATTATTTTCTTAATTTAAAACTATTAATATTATGTTGAAACTAAATTCTAGAGGATTATGTCTTAAAAGCATACGGTGCTAGTTACTTTAAATCCTAATCAGAATTTTATTTATAATAATAGTATTATTACTTATGTGAAGTACCTACTTGTTATGTTTAAAAATAATTAGAATATTATATATTTTTTTGTTACAAGATCGTTTTATTTGAACACTCAATTCAGTATAAATCATAAAAACACAAAACACACAAATTAAATAAATAATAACACAACAAAGTAATAATGTGACGATTATAAAACTAAGCAAAACCTATCTTAGTAATGCGTTGTTAAATAAGTTAAGTATCAATCCACACTGAAAGTAAAACGACGAGAATTGAAACTTATCTCCATTGAGTATAATAAATCGCTACTGAGTAGTGATAGTGAATGCCTGGCGAATTTTTTAGTAAAGGTCTCCACCCACTATCTCTGTTCGTAATCGGACCGTACCATTCCGTCAGTCACACAAGTTTCTGAGTTCATGGCACCCGATATGACAAGTGCGTCTATGACAGAACGGTGCAGTCCCGTTATGGAACAAGATAGTGGGTGGAGACCTTTAGGCGCGCTACTAGTTTTGCGGTCGATATTATTTTTACTCAATGGAGATTAAATTCCGTATTACTCCAAAACCTCTTCCATAGTACTATCGGATTCAGAGCTCAGTGGCTTCTCAGGGATATTGTCTACTAACTCCTTGAGATCCCTATCTAGTAAAGCACATTCTCCAATTACGGTGGTATTTGCATCCTCAATTAACCTAGGAGAATCATTTGGCGTGAAAATATTCAACGTATTTTTGATAGCTTCGAATTTGTCCTGCAAATATGGGTATTCGTTCAGCAAAATGTTGACAATGAAATGAAGTCGATCGTTCAATTTTTTTCCAAGGGCATAGTCTGCTAAGATAGCGGTTTTAGGTTTCTTGACGCGAACCGATTGTCTTTTGACAGCAGTAGACAGCTCTTTGCCCAGTCTCTGGCTACGAACAACGCGCTCAAGGAGCTGGAAGTAAATATTTTGTGTAAGAAAAAGATTTGATAGAGTATTAAGTAAAGGACATCAGAATATTTAATCTGTTCAACATATCGTACTCCACTGCTAAACTGGGCGTCTTCAGCGCGTCCCAGAGAGAGAGAGGGAGATGAAGAAAGACATTTAATAGTTTTGTCTTGCTCGTCTATAAGACCTGCTGATGACGCCCTTGTCAGCAATATTACCTTCAGAACAAATTCTTGGCTACTCACCCAATGTTTCATCTTATTAGTCTCTCTCGTCTCTTGCATTAGCTCTGCTACATGTTCTTCTAACTGAGCATTCATAGTGCTGGTCTCCGCAACCTCACGATCCAGACGCTCCTGCTCCTTTATCAGCTGTTCCATACGAGCCTTCGCTTCCGCAATATCCTGAAAAGGGAGCCCCAGATATGAATCAATTGAAATGGACTTTATTTCATCGTTCTGCCTTCTCAATCTAGAAACTGCTGAAAGGCGGTCAAATCATCAGTTTATTTTTTTAAGACATGTCAATTATCAGCCCTTTGAACTGACAACTTGCAAACATCATTAAATTTATTGTATACCTGGCTTCTTATATCATCAATCTCAATAATATAAATAAGTAAGTAAGCCAGATTGATTATAAGCTAGAATTAAAATCTAGAAATTATATTTGTCACTTTTGAATATTTTTATATTAGGTATATACTTACTTATTTATTTGTTATATTTATATTGACCAGTATTTTTTTAATATTCTACCTTTGTAACTCGAGCGACATCGGCCTTAGCAAGCTTCAGTTTATGATGGTAGGTAGTTTGCGAGGTGTTTCCAGAGCCGTGCGACTTCTCCACGGCCGCTGCAGCTCGGGTCTTGTCCATGGCAATGTCTCGACGCGTCACGTACAACGCCAAGTCTTCTGCGAGCTTCTCGCTAGTACGACGAAGATGTTCTCGACGAACCTGTTGAGAGATTGTTGCAAAATTTTTGGTAATGAAGCCAGAATTGTGAATTTTAGGAGGTTAAGAGCCCGATCTCATACCTACAAATATATCGTGAGCATCAGGATGGCGGGTGTAAGTCAACAAATGGTTATGCTAAATGCATGAGAGCAATGTTCTACCAATGTACTGAATGTACCTACCTACGTAAAAAATTCAAATTTCGCAGTGTTTTGATATTTTGCTATAGTTTGTGCTCTGTCACGTATAGTCTGAATAGTCACCGCCTGAGATATTGTCAATCGCACCCTCCGCCGTCTTACCGCTCGCTCACATATCTCAGGCGATGACTAGTACAGCTTGGCAAAAAAGAGTGGAAAAATTGGGGGCACCGCTGGCGCACTTTACACACTATAATTCAAAATTACAAGTTATTTAGTGCTTATATATTTCTATGACGAGTATTTTGTCATTAATTATAATTAAATGAATCATTTTCATGCTATTTTAGTACTCACAAACTTAGTTTTTAAGATTTTTATTTTTAGTTCCAGCTGTCACCGCCTCAGACTCTTTTTTGCCAAGCTGTACTTGCGCGCACTATAGTCAAGAGCGATTATAAGCCGTATAGGTATATGTATATACGGCTTATAATCGCAAAAAAAAACGCCATATGAAGACCTTCCCTAAGCGGAAGAATACCTAAACAATACAATTCGAAAGAAGATTAATTAATGAAAAAATACCTAAGCAACGTTTGTTCTAAAACTTTGACCAAAACTCGACAGGTTCGCCGAAAACAGAAGTTCTAGTCGGCCGTATTATAATATATTATGCTAACTAATGTTTTCATATTTTATTAAGGAAAAAGAATGTGTATGTAAGAATAAGTATGAAACTATTATATGAAAAACCTCTAATTTCACGTTAACATCTGTAGTATGAACTAAGTACTAACCTCCATCCTATGTATTTCATTCCTCATTTGTCCAATATCGCCAACAGCTGATTTAGCACTCTTCATATTTTTCTTCAACTCCACCGCTAATATTCCCTAAATAAAACACCAAGTTATTAGAAAATTAAACAGAGTTAATTTAAATTATTACTTGGAAGGGAAAAACGAGTCGTGATATGAGGGAAGAAAGAGTCGTGATAGCCTAGTGGTGGTGACCGTTGACTGGCAAGTCAGTGGTCTCGGATTCAAACCCAAGGCGCGCACCTCTGACTTTTCGTAAGTTATGTGCGTTTTATAAATTAATTATCACTCTCCGTGCCTCGGATAGCACGTTAAGCTGTTGGCCCCGGCTGTCAATTGTAGATCTTTGACAGTCGTTACGGGTAGTCAGAAGCCCGAAAGTCTGACAACCAGTCTTACCAAGGGGTATCGTGTAACCCAGTACTTGGGTTGTGGAGGTCTGATAGGCAGTCGCTCCATGTAAAACACTGGTATTCAGCTGCATCCGGTAAGACTGGAAGCCGACCCCAACACAGTTGAGAAAAGGCTAGGCAGATGATGACTTGGAAGGGAAAAACGATATAGTTGCTACAGACCTTTCTCTGCCAAATAAGTGCTTCCCTCTGAACGCGGTCCAATTCTTGCGTGAGGTTCATTTTTTCTTTATCTAAACCTTCTATTTCATCCTCTAGTTCGATTATTTCGGTTTCTTCATCCTGTCGATTGCAATTAAACATTATATTTATTTCGGTCGTCATCGGTCATCGGACCGATACTGCGCGCATTTTTATTATGACTTTACTGACTTGACTGAAAGCCATCGGGTTTTCATAGTTTAATCATATGGGTCAGCAATAATCTAGTCCTATCCTAAAAACAGTGGCTTTTTGATTTATTTTGTGAATAAATCAAGAAACTCTACTTGAATGTCTTCTGCAGAAAATTTCGAATAAAGGAATTGCATTGAAACTAATAATCAACTTTAAAAATTCAAGAGCTTTTTTTTAGCGTGTGGAAACTCTTTATGAGAGCCCCATTAGGTATCACCAAGGGCTGGTGATAGAGTTATGTCTGACACGCACGAACTAAAAGCCACACTGTAACCCTCCTTGAATCTTCATTTAATTTAATTTGAATCTGAAAGCCAACCCGGACCGCGATCTTTTCGCCGATGACCTCAATGATTTAATGTCTGCATGCCTAGATTTTTGTGAAACACATAGTATTTAAAATTTGTATATATAGTTAGTGGTTTTGTATTTTGTTTGATTATTGTTTTATGGTTACTTTGTTATTAGTTTTATATTCCCTTTGCCTTTGATTATTGTAATTGGTTTCTTGAAAACCGTGTTAGTCAAAGTTAAATAAATAAATAATAATAATAAATAAATAATCTTCAAGCGTTACTCCCTATAGTTGTGCCAAAGTTCTAGAAATTCTAATCAAAACATCTTTTTTTTAAAATCTGTCTCCCATAACCTTACCTGTCGTGTTATTTAATCAGTCAAGTTTCTTGCAACAGGATCCTATGTTATCTCTTTCTTTCTCGTCAAGAGAAAAATAAAGTATACTTAACACTTCCTTCGTTGTCCTAATCGTTCTTTACCTTAAGATTAGCAGAATATTCATGTGTGAGAGCCAGGTTCATGCGTTGAGCGTCTTCGTTTCGTTCTGTGGCGTCCTTGCGTGTCCGTTCTAATAGCTCGAGTCTGCCTCTCAATGTTCGAAGCGAGCGGTCCACCCGACCGCGTTCTTGTATAATGCTTTCGGACTCAGCTTGGATACGCATCAGCTTTTGCTCGCAGATTTGGATTTCTGGAAAACGAAAAAATATAGTTGGTACATTAAGAAATATTAATCCATTGCAAGCTATTATTAAACACACATTAATTAGTTTACAATCATGTTATCTAGTAATGCAAAGGAATGTGAACGTACCGAGTTAATAGAACTGTCTTTATGTTGTACCGGCTGTTGTATCGATCCTAGAGGTCTAAAAATTTACTATTGCGCAAACAAGATCAAAAGTAAAGATTTTTACTATTAGAGATAGGTAGGTACTAACATTCTTCTACCTAATATTAGAGATAGGTATTAACTAATTATTTAATTTCGACTGAAGCGGGCAGGACTCGGTGGCTTGGTTGGTAAAAGCGATGGCACGGCACGCCAGGGATCGCGGGTTCAAGACCCGCCCGAGTAAGTTGTTTTTGCGAGTTTCTTATTAAATAATATCATTGTACTTACGTTTGCCAATAAGGTTGATCTCGGTGACAAGCTTGTGGTGATGGTCGGCCAGTTTGACCACGTGTCCCTGTTGTCGCAGCCACTCGTGTTGCAATATCTCGGTACGTTCGCGCAGACACTTGATCTGCTTCTCCAGAGCTTCGATGCGACGCTCTTGAGGTGACTTCATCTAGGATTATAAGATACGATAGATCAATTTTAAGAAAGTACCTAATGGACTGTAGTTGATCTACAAGTTATACATTTTCTTATTTGTAACATTAGTTATTAGGTGAATGACATTGTATTGCTATTACAAATGAATAAAATGCATGAACAGACTTACATCAAATACTTCCTTCAGAGCCACATACTTCTTCGTAATAATATCAAGTTCCCTCTGCTTCCTGGTCATCACAGACATCTTCTGATCATAGTCAACTTGCAACTGATCTAAACCCTTCTCCATTTCGCTCACTTGGTTGATACTGTGGTCTAAGTTCTTAGTGTTCCGGGCTTGCCGGTTTCGTTGGACCTCTATGTCGAGCATAATGCGAGCGTGCTGGTTCTCCATTGACATCAGAGATATTTCCTGTAAAAGAAAATTTGAACTAATATAAAAAAAAAACGAAAAAAGAGGGGTATTGTGATAACTAATAGAAAACAAGCATGCGACGCCAGCGTGATATATGACTTGCACCAGCATAATTATTACTGTTATTTCATTCCGATATTATGTTTAGCCGCCTCATTCAGTCATGGTTCTACTGCCTTAAAGTTACGAAGGGCTGGGCTCCTTCTGCGCTTGGTGATCACAGGACATATTTATATTTGTTCCGGTCTAAGAGTTTAGGTATACATAGATAAATTATAAATTGCAATTACGTTCACTATACAGGACAACATTCTAGTAGAAGCTACGTACAATAAAAGTATAATTTCAATTTATTTTGATACCAATACTTGGTCTCTGTTGGTCGTTAAAAAGCTGACTAGCCAGTAGGTATACGAAATTATGGTAGATTCACCTGTTTCCTCGACATCTCTCTCATCTTGCGGATACCGTTGGCCATAGACTCTACTGCTTTGTCGTTAAGCAGACGTTCTTGGAGATTTGTTAGGACCTCGTTTTCCAACTTCAGTTTGAACTCTGTCTTCCTGTCCAATTCTTTTTCAGTGCTCTTGAGAATATTTCTCATTGTTTGATTTTCCTGAAAAATATTGACGTTAGTTTTTGCTTTTTTTATTAATGCTTGTTAATTTATTATTATTAATAATCAACCCTGTTTTAATCGGCCTCAGATTTGGCTTTAGGTACACACTCTAATGAGAGTGCAGCCAAAAGAGAATAAAGGAATTGAAATCTTCATGAGGCAACCAGATATTGATTTCATCAAGAAGACTTCCTTTGCCGTGCAATAAATCGTCAAGACTCTCAAGAATCTAAAGATTCATAATTTGTCATACTTACAGATCGAATCATTTCTTGGTCTCTATTAGTCATCTCTATGGCTTCGGAGAGTTCGTTTATTTGAGTTTCCAGACTCAGCCTTCTTACGTCCTCGCTATCGTCTATTAGTAAGAATAAAAAAGTAATAAATTTATTCGAAAAGAGGAATGATACAAAAGTTGGAATTCGTAAAAATGCTGCGAAGGGACGTCCTAGAAACGTCCCTAAAAAGTAGGTCTACTTAGATGAACAAATTAAATTGTTAAGTTATTCAAAAAGCTAAATTACTCTCCGTAGTTCTTAATCTAATATATACTAATAGACTTTCATTATTTAGTAGTTGCAAGTTTGCAATTATGGAGCATGATGTTCTAATTTAAATTTTTAGGGCAGATAAAAATAAAATCGTCAAAATTTTCAGTAGCAGTTCCGTTGCGAGCTGTGTCAATATATGGCAATAATACTAACAGTCTTGCCTCCCGACAGTCCTGACGTGGATGTAGAACACAGGGCAGGTGTGAAGTCTAATTCTTCCTGCTAACAAACCAAACCTGTGGATAAATAACTCTACTCACGAAGTTTTGTGGCATGTTCAATATCAAAATTGAGTTTATCTCTGTTCATAGTGATCTCTTTTCCTTTGTTCATCTCCTCCATAACTACCTTTTTGGTGATCTCAAGATTGTTCAGCAATGTTCGGTAGTTCTCTTGTAAAGTTCTGGAAAAGTTTACCAATCGTGTTTAACTTTCAGAGGTAAATTCCTCCAATGACTAATATACGAGTCATTGTAATTTATCTCGTGCAAGTTCTAAATGTGCTGTAAAATGTAAACAAATTATTTCATTGACTGATTCTTTGGTTGCAAGCGCGGCTGATGATAATAAATATAAGTCCTATCTTCAGTTCCCAGGTCGAATAAAGTGCTTTATGGCAGCCTTTTTTAAACTGTGTCCAGTAAATAACAACGGGTACCGTCCCTGTTACATTGGACTTGATAACAGAGCTTTAATGAACTGTGGGAAAAAATCTAACCTAACCTTACCTATTCTAACCTAACCGTTATGTTAAGTAGGTATAATAACTCACTTGTAATCATCCCTTACGGAGTCGTAGACTTTATCCCTTTGTTTGACGTTGACTATGACAGAATTCCACAGACTGACCAGTCGGCGCTTGTCTAGGTCCAAGTCTTCAAGCTCGACAGCGTATGCAGTCACCTAATTGGTGCCTTGCAGTTAGTTAAAGAGTCTGTTTTGCTTTTGATATAAGTAGTCTATTTAAGAGTGCTACCACAGAATAGATAGAGGACGAAGCATGCTTAAATGGGCCGTAGGACGTGCACGAGTGAAGCAGTACACGTTTGCTGCGTGGGTCTTTTCCACTGCTAATTCACGCACAGCTAAATATTTTCAAGTATATTTACTATTTATGTTGCTCGTAGAAAATATATATAAATACGACTTCCATTATCTTTGTTTTCTACAAATCCTATTGGGAACACTAATGATATAATACTATGAAATTAATTAAAAAGAAACTCGCAAAAACAACTGACTCCGGCGGGGCCTGAACCCGCGATCCCTGGCGTGCCGTGCCATCGCTTTTACCAACTAAGCAACCGAGTCCTGACAGCTTCAGTTGAAATTTCAATCAAATAATTCAGTTGAAAAAAAACATAGCCTGATACAATTGATTCAGGTCCGACTTCTACACGAGCGAAGCCAGAGCAGTTTTCTACAAAGTAAAATGAGGAAACTGGCACTAGTGAGTGGTTCTAGCTACCGCGCCAATCGTGTCATAAAACTAGTCTAACTATCGTACCTTGTCGTTAATATTCTCCATCTCACAATTCTTGATTTCTATTTGCTTTTTAAACATTTCCAACTTGGACTCTAACTTCCAAATTTCGTTGTTTAGACCGAAGAGGAACATATCCTGGGGAATAAAAGTGTTATAAGGTATTCAGTGAGAACTTATTTAAATCGATGTTTAAATCTGTAATAAAGCTTAAAAATAACTAGCCAACACATTGATATAGCAACAAAAATGCTTTAATAACCAGGTGCGTAGCCAAGAGTTATATACACAAACTGTCAATTGTGTTACTTCTTCTCCGCCTTATCTTGTCGGACACGAACTGACTTACAGTGAGATCTGAGTCTGAATCATTACACTATGCCATGCTTTTAGTTACTACACAAGCTGTCACTAACCACATGTCGCTTCACTTAAGTATGTGAAGCATCTTACTTTATCTTGTCGGACTCCCGATAACTCTACATTGAGGCTTGCGTCTATTTCTTTATGCCATGCTTTCAGTTGAATACCTGTTAGTTACTTACAAGTCGTCGTTTCTCTTCAGCGAGCGTCTTCTTCTCCGCCTTTATTTTGTCAGACACGCGCTGACTGACAGTGAGGTCGGAGTCCGTTTCGGTACGCCATGCCTCCAGTTGACTAACCAAAGCATTCAAAGCCTCCATCTCCTCTGTAGCTTCTCGTTCTGAAATCGGAACAATTATATCAAATAGATAGATAGATAGAAGAACTTTCTAAGACAACTGCCGAAAAACGCACTACTGCAGCCTTGTTGACTTAGTTATAGGTCGTTGAAAGTTAAATCTGCTGTAACGAGGTCCTAGGTTTGATTCCGAAATGGAGCATATTGATACTTATTGCTTTTATGTTTATAGTTTTAATTTTCATCATCAATATCATCATCCACAGCGTGACTACTACCCACTACTGAGTATGATCTCTCTTTGCTTATACCACTTTCCTCGAACCTGTGCTATTAATCTAATCTACCCAATAGGGGGGAAAGGGTGGCGGGGGTAAAAGTTTGTGTAGGAAATTCGATATTAGTAAGAGACATCAAAGTAGCATAATCAATGAACGAGGTAGAGTAGGGTACTGTAGGGGTAGAGTAGGGTAGGAGTAGAGTAGGGTAGGGGTAGAGTAGGGTAGGGTAGGGATAGAGTAGGGGTTGGGTAGGGTAGGGGTAGAAATGGGTAGGGTATGGTAGAGTAGCGTAGGGTAGTGTAAGGTAGCCGGTAGGGTAGAAAAAGTGTAGAGGTAGAATAATCACTGGTACAAAGTCGCGCGGGGCAGCTAGTCTATTTATAGAAATACAATACCTTTCATGATATCTTCTTCCAACAAAGCCTTGGATTTCTTATACTTTTCATTAGATTCCTTAGCGCGTTTCTCGGCAGCCTCCCTCTCAAGAGTCCGCTGCGCTAACGTCCCTTCGTATTCCTCTATCAATACCTTCAATCAAAGCACTTAGCTGTAAACTGTCTGGATATTAGGTAAAGTAAGGTAAGGCATAACAAATACAATCGCAATGTTTTTTACATTATTAAGTAAGTCTATAAAGAGATAAACGGTATCTTAGTACCTACGTCTATTCTGATAAAGGCTGCATGATATTTTATTTCGTGCAAATTTCGTGGAAAAGTAAAATTCTTGTTTTTTGAGAAGGGGTGTAATTGGGTTATGCCTGTGGGATATGCATCTACTATTCGCACTTACCCTTTGCGCGTTGGTGTCATGGTCGTTACGGTATATAGTTTCCAGGTCTTTGTTGTATGCTAGCTTACTCAGTTTAAGCTCTTCGCGCTAAAACGAAAAGAAATAGTTTTATTTGATCCTCTAAAATTTTATTGATCTGTTTTTAATGTAATTTATGTACGCGCATAACTCTAATACAGCTGGACCGATTTTGATGTTTTTTTTCGAGTTGTGTGTGAGTTTTAGTGGATCCCTGGATGGTTTATATTCACAATTGGACCCAGTAGATGGCGCTGCGATCGGGTTAAATTAGAACCACGAGGATGCTTGACGGTCAGGTAATATTTGATTATTGATGATTATGATGATGAAAAAATACTGATTGATCCTCTTTTTTACTAATCTTCCTAACAAACCAAATTTTTTAGGGGTTCAGTATCTCTGCTCTCCGTCCGATCGTCTCCCTCCGAGTCAAAAGTGAATTAATCAATTAAAATGTTATTTAAGTATAGCTACTAGGGAGAGAAAAAATAACCCTTTTTACCAGATTGAGTATCTCCTCCTCTGCAATAGCGTTCTCTTTCTGCAGGAACTGTTTGAGAGTTTCCTGGAAGCGCTGCATCAGTGGATGCGACGACTCCAGCACCGCCGGCATCGCGTCGATGTGGCGATTGCGACGCCATCTGACGAGAACTTAAGGTTATCTTAGGACTTATCAAAATCTTCAAGTTGGGAGAACTAGCCAGATAATGATGATAATAACAAAAAAATAGGCCTAACCGTCAGCAGTTCTGCCAACTGAATAAGGGGCTACAAACATGACCATGTGAATCTACTAAGTCCGTCTTGGCTTGGATCTGTGGATAGGGTACCTCAACCTGTAACTTTTCAGTCGAAAGTTATTGCGTCCTTCTTGTCCCGGATTTTTGAAATATGAAACTACAGAAAGAAGCTAAAGATTTTTGTACTACCTATCTCTGCACCTGACAGCAGAATAGTTTAGGTTAAAATGATAATAATAGCAATAAGTATAATTGATTCTATTCTTACCTGTGAACGGTAAGGACACGTGACGCTTAATAAATAAATAACCTTTGGCTTTTTCAAAAGAATGCCCATGCAGCCACGATTTTTTGTACCACATTACTTTTAGTAGGATTTTCTCCTGTGTCGTGGATACGCTTAACAGACACAACTTCACAATGCACAATTGTATCCTACCCACTAAAACTAAATTCTTATATTACACAAATATTTGATCCGTGCGGGAATCGAACTCGCGATACAAAACGGAACCGGTAAAAGCCCTTTTTTTTCCCCAGAAGGGGAAATGTGCCTTATGCATACCGTCCCGCTCGGGGATGCGAGACGGTTATTTTGGGCTCTCCGGCCTAGAGATGGTAAGCGGCCGGCATACCGACTAAAATCCCTTCTGTGTCACCTCTCATCCGCATAGTGACGGGAACGCGGTATCCCAAAAAGTAAACCGGTAAAAGCCCTTAGTAGCGGCAGAATTCTATCTAGATTTTTAAATTGATAGGTACTGACTCGTCAAGAGAGTCGTGGCCGGACTTGTGACAACGGCATCTGTTGGTTGGACAGCTGCAACATTTGCAGATGCCATCTTCAAACGGCGGCGACTCACATTCACATATTGGATCCTAAAATAAGAAATAAATGATGCTGTGAAATTCAGGCAAAATTTAATAACACTGCCTAATATGGGAATCAACCTAGTCAATGACGTAGCTGTGAAATATAAATAGGTTAGTATAGTTTTAATTTATGGTTTAGCCTTTAATTGAATCCTTTGTGGTGTCGAGAAATAGTAGCACCGACGCCTCTCATTGACTAATAATAGGTCAAAGGTCACAAATAGCAACGATCAACACCCAAGCTGCATCTGGTGTGAGGTAATTTAACTGCCCACTGAAAAGCTTTGCCGCCAAGCGACTAAGCCGTTGTTCGGCTAAACCTAATCTGAGGGGCCAGGTCTGGACGATACTTTCCAACCTTTGTCTTCCTTCTTGTCTTGATAGGAATTTGTGCTCCATCGTAGATCACAAACACCGCTTACCATACAGACAAACACATAACTTTTAAACATGTCTACAAAATACAATAATTAATAAGAAAACTGACATGAGGGTAAATGATCTTCTCACTCTTGTACATGAGACACGTTTGCTCATGGATGACGATGCCGAGGTCATCTCGAGGGCACACACAGTTGGGGCTCAGGAGCGATTCCTCGGATGAACTGGGCTGGGTACAAATGCATGGCATCGAAGAACCCGACTTAGCAGATTCCGACATTTTCCAATTTCTACCATAAACTATAAAAACAGTGTATAGCTCCTGATTTGAAAATCTTCAAAAAAATGACAATTAACAATCTTATTAGTCGTAGCTAGGCAATGCATACTATATTTTTATTTTATCATAAAACCTCTATAGTAACCTAGACAGCCCATCACAGAATGAGCTTCATATTTTATCTGTAAAACGTTGCTATGACAACGATGTCATCAAAACACGCGGTCGTTGCCAAGCATTGCCAAGTGATTGCGAATAGCGAACAATACCTACGGAAAATAAATTAATCATGGTGAGTTTACAACATTACATTTATTTACTTAGTATTTGTATTATTTTCTAGCATCTGTGTAGTATTATCATAGTAATTGTACCTACCTACATTATTTTAACCAAAACCTGTTATAATAGATAATATATAATAACGATATTATTAAACACTTAAAGCCGATTTCACCATTCAATTTTTCTAAGTTCAGCCCTACGAAAATTGCAGTTCTGAACACAGATAAACGCTTGAACCGATTTTAACTTGATTGATCGCGTATAGTGCCAGTGGTGAAATCGGCTCTTAAGTATAGTAAACTTAAGGTACCTGAAACATCACAGTAGAGTTACGTAGCTTTTAAGTGTATAGTAAACTATTTTCTTTCTACCTAGATTCTGTCTCGATCTAAGCCAGCGACTGAAGGTCGTACTGGCACTGGCAGCAGCTCAGCCAAAAAAACATTCCCGGAGCTTGAAGACTTCATACTGAAAAGAGATTATGTTGGAGCTCTGACTATGCTTGAGGTAAGAAGTTTAGGACTGGAGCTAAACGAAGATTTCTCTAATAAATATTCGGTACGACGAGAAAAACTTGTGGGGCTGAGGCAACTCACACAATGGTCTGCGTAGCCAAAACCAGTGCACGAAACCATAACAAATTAAAAATTTAACATAACACGACAATATTTATTAAGAAACTCGCAAAAACAACTGACTCGGGCGGGACTTGCACCCGCGATCTTTGGCGTGCCGTGCCATCGCTTTACCAATTAAGCTACCGAGTCCTACCCGCTTCAGTTGAAATTACGAATTTCTTTCTTAATGCTGTGGCGTATTAACATAACATTGTTGAATACCTACGTAGGTATACATAGAGGTCTATACGCAGGTGTTCTCAAAAGTGTTATGTTAACACGCCTATAATATGACGTTAAGAATTAAAATTTGGTGAGGTACCTACACTTGAATAGGCTTAAATAGGCTTGAAATTCTAGCTATAAAGTACTAATATAGTACTAATTTTATTGCCATCGTAGTTCCTTAAACATGAAGGCAACACAGATGTTTGGGCGGACGTGTGGAGCGCTTGGTGCTGGTTCCACTTGGGCGAGTACCGTCGCTCTCTGGACGCGTACCTGCGCGTGCGTACTCGCGACAATCTAGACACACGCGTCGCTGATACCATCACTATGGATATCGCTGTTTGCTACTTTTATTTAGGTTTGTATTTGGCTACTTCTGTTATACCACATGATTATTATAGTTTAAAAGTTGCCTACCACAAGTTCTCAGATTCATTTCTGAAAAGATTGTCCGGTATTCCGATCCTTTGGAAGACTTTAGGAGGACAAAGATCTAAAGAGCTGGTTTGCCCATTATGACGCTCAGTCGGCTCCTCCCAAACCTGCTTTTTATTCCATTCGTTCTGTGCATGCCCTTGAAATTCCAATCCCAATAAAGACCAAATGGAGACGAACCCTAACCGACTCTTAGGAGCTTCCGTACATGATCACGACAGTGTCGTCAATCACATTCAACTGGTCTCAAACTGCCATGTCGACCTTAAGTGTCGTACTCGTTCTTCAATTAATATATTATACGTTCCATTTTGTATGCTTTTGGATACACCATAGTCCGCACACTGCAGAGCAAAGGTCACCTAACCTTTTCATGTAGCTATCTAATGCCACATGAGGCCATTAACCAATACCGCGGTGTCGCCAGACTCACATTTATTATAATATGTGGTAGTATTTTATTTCTTTCAGGTATGTACAAGGAATCCCAAGAGGCTGTGGAAGAAGCTCCTAAATGTTCTTTAAAGGTAAACGTTGAGCCAAATAATTGCTTGAATTTAAACTATTAAATCAAATAGTACATCGGGTATATTTTAATTTCTAGACGCGCCTCCTTTTCCACTTGGCACACAAGCTTAGCGACGAGGAATCTCTAATGGGTGCGCACGCAGCTCTGCGTGACGTACCCGAGGACCAGCTCTGTTTAGCCTCGGTCCACTATCTCAGGGCACATTATCAGGAGGCTATTGATGTCTACAAGAAACTGCTGCTCGAGAGACGGTAGGTTCTATCCGTCTAATCTACTGTAAAATAGTAGAGAACCAAACTGCAATTTGATAGTCTTACTGTAGTTCCTCAATTTTCCTAACGACATAATAACATATGACATAAATGTGGGTAGAATAATCTTGTAGACCGAGAACTAAAGGTTATAGCACAACTAGAAGTTGCAATGGGTTGAGAAGGTGAGAGGATCGATTGAATCGCGTATTCCCTACGCGTGATTGGAATTATTTACTGGTATATTATTAGCTCCATCCATAATCAACCAAGAATGAATGCGCGCGTTGTCAGCTAACATGCGCTAATTGCACTATTGCAATAAGTTTTTATCTTGGTCAGCGGGATTGGGTTCTTAGTTCTAAATCGAGAAACATCGAGAGTAGTGCGTAATGACTTCGTTTTTAATTTTAACGCTTTTCAGATATAAAAGATATGAGAGGGACGATATGGAGTGGATTAAAATATTGAGCTCTATTGACGGGTAATTGAAATTAATCCTATAGACACATTATTATTACGATGTAATAATTAATGGTGGATTATCAGTAGTTCCTAGTTTCTGTATACAGGGTGGGTTTTTGAACACCAATATCTATCGTAAGTACGCTTAAAAACGTCCCAATTTTTTAATTTACGACTGTAAATGAAAAAACTTATTTTTATTTATTTATTTAACGATAAAGGTATCCATCCTTGTCCAAAAACTCAATCCGTATGGGTAGAAACTGTAGGTAGTGGTTTTATTAGGTATTAGGATGGATATTAGGTATTGGTATTAGTTATTAATATTAGATATTGGGGTTCCTTAATTTATAGATCGTCAGCAGAACATAATTGTCAGCAAACATTTTTAACTCATAGTCATTATCCGATAATATACGGTTGAAGTATAGTAGCGTATTTATAAAACGGCTTTAGATTATATCGATGCTAATATCAATTTTAAATAACTTTTCATTATTTACTTCATTAATTACCTACAGGCTCTTATATATTCATAGTATAATGCGAAAGCGAGTAGCATTATCGTATCTTAACGTAATCCGTTACAAATGTGATACATACCATCACCAGTCCATATGTAAGGCTGAGGTGATTAACACCCACATTTCCACGTAACAGGTAGCGAACTAGTTGCCACATACTGAAATCAATTCCAGATTACGCGCAGCTACTAATAATATCTAGATGGATTAACTCAAAACACTTTGCTCGATCCGGTTATCAAACCTGGATCCTCATCACCTCATGCTCTTTAATCGTGCTCAAAATTTATACTCATGACACTTATATACTTGCTAATAATATATGTTTAAATAAATTACTAGGTTTATTACGACTCTAAAAACTTACAAAAATAATTTCGAGACTTATATTTTCCGCATTTGAATAGCACATACATGGCCCTGAACGTGTACGTGGCTCTCTGCTACTACAAGCTGGACTACTACGACGTGTCTCAAGAGGTGCTTGGAGTGTATCTAGCACAGCATCCCACCTCTACCATCGCTGGCAACTTGAAGGCCTGCAATCTATTCAGGTATGGCTAACTAATTCTACCTTCTAAGTATGTACTTAGGAGGATTAGTTTTATATATCGTACCTATAGTTCTCCTATTTATCCTATGGTTGATGATCAACCTGGATCGCACCCTATGCCCCAGTCGAGGCTTTACACTCTATCGAGAACACCCTTTAAGCGTTTATCACGAAGGGCAGTTGTTCCTCGACGAACCTTGCGTATTCACAGCGCATATTAGTCAACCTGACTATCAACTATGTAATAGTAGAGCCGAAGCAGTTGGATAATAACGATCATATCGTTTGACTGCCAAGTCAGAAGCCGTAGGTTCGGATTTATGTGCGTATTAGAAATGAATGTTGTAGCTAAAACGGTGAAGGAAAACATCGTGCATCGTGAGAAAACGAGCACTTTTGAAAGATTTTTCGACTTTGTGTAAAGTCATGTCAAAGGCCTGCTCTGACACCAGGTTGTTCTTCAACCATACGATGCAGAAGAAGAAGAATCAGATAACTTTTTAGTGTTGAGTAGTGGGGTTTTACATTCCAGATTGTATAATGGAAAAGCTGCTGAAAACGAACTGAAACTAATTTCCTCTGAGCAACACACGTTTGGCCAAGATCTAGTCAAGCATAATTTGGTTGTGTTTAGGAATGGAGAAGGAGCATTGAAGGTAATTATTGTTTGGAAAGAAATGCAATATTTATTTATTTTCTTTTCTTTCGTTTAAATATTATCCCATCAACAAAACTGAACTGAACAAAACAGAAACGAATAAAATTGTCTAAAACTTCTTACACAAAATAACAGACATTACCAGAACTGGTCGACGTGGTGCCCGAAGCTCGGCTCAACTTAGCGGGTTACCGTCTTCGCAGCCGAGAACCGTTGGAAGCCAGGACTTTATTGGAACCCCTTCAGCCTACCTCTCCGTTGCATTACATTTTGAGGGCTGTGGTCGCAGTTCGACTGTATAATGAGACTAGTGATGTGAGTAAATATAACTGTTTCTGTCAGATCATCAACTGATAACCATTACCGATAAAATATATTATTTTGGTGGCGAATCAATGAAAGACGAAACGTTATGCGTGTCAGTAGTGAATTACCTACCTATTCTTCAGTCAAACGAATGCAAGTTTCGTATTACTTATTTAAAAAAAAATTGTACAAGTTGATCTAACCAACGCAACGGCTTATCAATATTTAAAGTGTATCTGCGTTAGATGTCTTTTATATTTTCCAGGAGGAGCAAATGAAGCTAGCTCAACAAAGCTTCCACTTAGTGGGTAGTTCAGCGTCGGAGTGCGATACAATCCCAGGTCGACAATGCATGGCGTCTTCCTACTTTCTAGCCGGACATTTTGAAGAAGTTTTGGTTTACCTCAACTCAATCAAGAGCTTCTTTGTCAATGATGATACTTTCAACTTTAATTATGCTCAGGTAATTTTAAAAATTATTGATTTTATTGCTATATTTTAGAAGTTGCTGCTAAAAAATAGTCTCTTTACAATTAAGTACGTAGAGTTAGTATTTTTAATTATGTACTTACTTATTACTGACACGACATAATGACCATTCCACAAACAGTTAGGCAGCAGAGGCTCTCCTGGCTATAGAGCCACTAAAGCTAAGAGAGTAAAGCGTTAAGTAATAAAGAGTTAAGCACTTCATTTCGTCCCAAAGGGAAATCGCATGTATAGGTACCGAGCACAATTCCAGATATCTAGGTGGATATTTCAGCTGACCCTGGGATTTAATTCGAAGCACACTTTCACACACACATTAATAATATTGGTATATCAATGTGAAAATCGCCTGTTGCTTTAATGGTTGAAGCGAATGTTATTAGTATTTCTTCTTTATAATATCGGTTTGCAGGCTAAAGTGGCGACGGGTTTCTACCGTGAGGCGGAGGAGAGTTTATTAACAATCCAGGATGAGAACATACGTAACTCGTTCACTTACCTCGCTTGTCTGTGCCGCTGTCATATCATGAACAGGGACGGCGCGCTCGCTTGGGACATGTGTGTTAAGGTAAGTTGGCTAACAATGCAGAACATTAGAACATAGAACATTTCCACTAGGGGCGTCTCTCGTCGCGTACCTCGTCTGCGCTGACCTTTACTCAATATTTACCAGAAATAACTAATTTCCAAGGACCAATTTTAATCTTTTTCTTATTGTCATTGTTCTCAAAATAAATAGTCCTACTTATAGTACTTATCTTATTTTAGTCAGCAGGCACTCCAGACAGCTTTGCGTTGTTACAACTAGTTGCGAACGACAGCTACCGAATGGGACAGTTCCTTATCGCCGCCAAAGCCTTCCACATGCTCGACAGGTGAACCCAATTATTTACTACATTTATAGAATACACATACGAATAAGTAGTATCTAACTTGCGAAATTCTTTTCTAAATCGAATAGGTAAGAACAGCAATGAAAATTTTATTCTGTGACCCAAATATACACATAAATAAAACTGACCAATTATTGGTTTCACAATATCAAACAGGTTGGATGGAGGCCCAGAAATGTGGGAAGGTCTTCGTGGGGCAGTTTGCGGCTGTGCACAGGCCGCCGCAGCCAACAAGCCCAATGCTGCAGCTGACCTTAGAGACGCACTAGCCTTACTCAAAGGTCCCAGGTCTCATACCAGGGCCGACAACATCGTCAGAACCATCACTAAATGGGCACAGCAGAATAGGATCCCTGTTTGATCGGAAACTAAGGCTTGCCTAGTAGCGTAGAGCCAAATTAGATTTAGAAGTTATATTTTAAGTAACAACTGAAGTGTCACGTTGAATAAAGTTGTTTGTAACTTTTTTGTGAATTTTATTGAGATAGATTAAGTGATTATTATGACTTTTCGACTCTAAAGACCAATTGATACTTAAAACCTAATAAGGTTTTAAACAGGATGCAGATTGCAGTCTATGAATGAACTCATTCAGATATATCCTTTTTCATATTAATTATAGGTACACCAAACTATTACGGCATAATTATGTTAATCTTGACCATGTTATTATCCAGGAATGAGTGTGCTCGTAATTACATTAATCGATAACTTGAATAAATTCTCGACCTCAATGATTCACCAGATCTAGCTAAAAACGATGCAGATTTAAAACTTATAAATGAATGTTACAGGACCAGCATGTCTCGTACATATTAGTTCGTCTGCCCAAATTGGTCCTTGCATTGAATATTTATATTAACGCAAATTGCAGTATATGCCAATGTTATTTCTTAATCCTCATTTCTTGATTTGGACTCACGTGTTCCAGATCTAGAAACTTAATATACAACTTCCTTTAGATTATTTTAAATGTTCACGCACGGTCTACCATTAGGAGTGACTAAAAGTCGCGGTTGAACTTTTAATAGGTATTATGTATGGTTTACTTTTATGTAAGTTTAACAATATACCTACCTAATAACTATCTACTTTTTTGTTTTAATCTGTGTCATAGTTCCTACCTTTATAAATATTTGTAATTATTTTAAGCATATTTTGAAAAGGTTTTTTTATTATAGACGCCAGACCCCGTGTCCCAGGGTCCTCTTTTTGACGGGACAGATAGATGGTCTCGTCACCAACCACACCTCTGCCGCAGAGAATACACACGACACCCTGTGGTTTGGGGCGCCACCAAGGCCTCGGAAGGCAGGGAGAGCAGCACACCGTGATACGTGCGATCCTCTCCCGCCCGTATCCACGCTACACTTCAGCCGCGATGTTGTCCATACAATACTGCGCCCACCTTAATTACGGTGCCGACGATAGGTACAATACAGCACAGCAACATGCATGGGTCGCTCTCACCTGAGCTTTTCCTCGGGGTTACACTTAGTTTCACTGTGACGTCCCCTTACCCCGTCTACTAAGCTCCCCCACCACGACCTAGTAGGTTACGTAGGTACTCTCCCTGGCCACGAAAAGGCGAGAACCCCATTAGGGTCCCACCTTATAGATACTCGAGTGCCTTCACCTACATTCCACATTTCGACATACCAGCTGATGGACATTCCTTATTTATAGTTAAGTTAGTAATTAAAACTCAAACCAGTTTCATAAAATACTAACCTCAACAGGAAAATTTAATTTTAGGTTCGCTAAATAAACAAGTTGAATTGTGAGTTTAATAACTTTTTTTAAGTTAAGTACTTATAAGTTTTATCCTCTTACAAATCGAGGAGTATGTTTGCCCTACCGCGCCGTCTCGATCTCCATCTTTTCATCAGGATTGTCTGTGCTGGTACACCTCTACAGTTAGATGTATTGGAGTGTGTACGTGAATCTGTGCAGGCGACCGGAGCATAATTAATTAAGACCTAAATGTAAACTTTGGTTACAGTGGCCAATCTCAACGGAGGTTGGACATGTACATTAGTGTGTGCGCTAACAAAGGTGCACTCTATATTCCCTCATTAGTACTAGTAGTCTGACGGGACGGCAATCCGACACGATTGGGGAGAGATCAGGCGCAGAGCCGTCGGATTTACGTGCGGCACGGTGCACGAGCCGTTTTATAATACGTTTTGTATGAGATTCTTAACTAAAAGAACTTCTGTTTCCGTTTTTTTTTTCAGTATGACAATTTAAGTAGGTTTCTGTGGCGTCTGTGCCTGATAATATAGTACCTATTGTTTTTGTTTCACATTTAGAATTTGAAACTCAAATCTGTAGTATTGCGAAAGATGCTAGATTGATCGAATTAAAAATAATATAAGTAAAATTGTTTTTTTACTCAAAACGGTTTTGTCATCAAAACTAAAGTTGTGTCACTATCAGATCAATCCGTCAACAGGAAGGGGGTGAAACGTCGATTACTAATTGAATCATTTGGTTCAACTTGACCTGTTTATTATTTAATAAACAGGTCAAGTTAAGTAAAAACGTTTAAAAAGGATTGCCCTAACCAGTAAAAAAGCAAAAACCATATTATAGTGCAAAAATTGCATTTATTTTTTTAAAACTACATTATATTTACATGTACGTAAACATTACGACGCGTCAAGATCAGGTCCGTAGGCAACAGTCAAAGCAGTACATAATAAATAATAAGTCACAAGAGTCAGGCGAGGTCATCTGGCGCGCCTAGTCTTGCTGAACAATCCTTCTGGTTTCAGGCTATGGCCAGATAACAAAGGCGAGATATACTACAAAATAAGGGTCAGTTCGTCGAGGTGCACTCACACATAAGCGTTTTACATTTAGTATTTTTAAAAGATGTTTATTAGACCCTATCAAAATTACTAACATCTAGAAAATATATTAAATTCACCTTTGCCATGTAGCCGCAGCCAATATTTTTTGACCAAACTATCGAAAAAATAATATCAGCCAAAATCATACAATACATCCTTTGAAAAATCACATCCATTTTATCAATACTAGTAGCACTACACTGTTCTTAACTTAAAATCTATACATTTCTGACGCTATTTTGTTGTAATCGTTCATTGTAAGACTAGGACGCTTTATAGTCGTTATTTTTGGGCTTAGCCCCACGGGTGGGCTACACCGACGGCGTGGGTAGCGGGTAGCGTGTACCTGGCGACAGGTGCGGCGACCGCGACTGGCGCTGGCGCAGCGAATACCTTGGCTACAGGAGCTGCCACTACAGGTGCCGCCACCTGCGCAAAACATGAAAAAATTAGAAGGTAGATCCAGCATAGTAATCACTCAATTGGCATACGTAGAGTTGGTTATTTAACTATTGTTCAGGTTCATTGACAGCACAAAACGAGAAAAATAAACTATCAACATAACTGCTCAACTGCTATTAAATATTAAGAAGTTTTTCAGCAGATCTGACCACCTGAAATCAGAAATCGTTTCGTGATGACCATGACCAGTCTGTCAAGAGTGTCACATCGAAGAAGAAGAAGAGAAGAACACGTATTAAAAAAGTCCACTTAGAAAAAAATATTTTATAGGAGATCACTTATTCCTTCCAAGGAAAATTAACATTTAAAATAAAAGCATTAAATGTCTCACCGGATGAGCGCCACCAGTCCTCTCTACCACGGCGTTGAACCCGTTGATCTTGTCAGCAGTGTAGGTGACCTTACGGACGTGGCCATCAGGCTCCACCAGGCTGTAAGAGCCGTGGACCACGCCATTCTGCAGCGTCTCAGCCGCGTCTTTGTGGTCGCCTGTCGCTGGGTCCGCTACTCCGTAAGAGAAGCTGTAAGCTGGGTTCGGGTCTATGGGCTCTGCGTGGACAACCTGAAACGATGTGCTTCTTAATTTTTGGTATTATCCTGTTACAAGTTACGAAAGTCCAATTTCGTTAATACCTAGTAGTATCTTGAAACTTAAACATATATATACATATAATAACATAGCCGGCGAAACGTGGGTGTACTGCACACCTCTGCCTACCCCCTCTGGGGAATACAGGCGTGAGTCTATAAAAAAAAAAAAAAAAAATACATATAATAACATATACATATATGTATACATATAATAACATAACTTGATTTTTTTGTCAGCAACACTTCAAATACAAAATTTGAGAATGGAAATGTCTTCCGTCCAGAAATCCTTTATGAACATCTAATTTGTACCTACTTATGGACAGAATATTTAATTAGGTTTTTAATTCGTGATTTGTGAAATCATTTTTCAGGAACTATAAGTTAAGTTCTCTAAGGAACATTATGAAATTTGCAATGGGCTAATCTACAAATACTCACCGGAGCTGCAACAGCTGGTGCAGCATACGCTGTGTGTGCAATTGCTGGGGCTGCTATGGCATGTGTGGTGATGGCCGGGGCATATGCGGGTGCTGCCACCGCGTGAGCGATGGGCGCCGCGTACCCAGCCGTGTATGGCGCCGCATACCCGGCTCCGTATGGCGCAGCATAACCGATGCCGTCCAGCAGACCCGGCCGCGCCACCGCACTAGCGCACGCGCAGCATAATAATAACAACTAAAACACAAACAAAATCTTCCAAATCCATCATGCTATAGTGTTAGTAAGGCTTATTATTAAAAGATTTAAGTTTAAATGGTGCAGTACGGGTACCTGGTATGGTACTGGTATTTATACTAATTCTACTTAAGGCCAACGCAGACTTTTTTTTTATAGGTCCATTGTCCGTAGAGAAGGACCAAAGTCTGCAATGTAATTCGTGTCTATTTGGAAGTGGTACTTTTATCCTAGGTAAACTGTTGGCTGCACAGACATAATTATTTTAATATTTATTATATCTGTGGTTGGTTGTCTATTTCTACGGACTGCCGAACAGGCCCACATCTACGTTGGTCTTTAAAAGCACTTCAAAGACTTTCGTTTAAGCAACTTGTCTTGAAAACCACAGAGAAATGGAAAAATGTAATAATATCTACCTTATAAGTACTAAATAAGGTAGGACCTAGTATTTATAAAGTTGGTCTAGACAAGTACTAGAGATTAGGGACCTGATAACTTATTTTGTCCACTTTTGATATTTTAATTAAAAATATGATATTACCTTAGCCAGCATGTCTGTCGCGTGCGCACGTCGTAGGATAGAGAGCACGTGTGTTGCTCCCCGCCAGTGCACCGTATATAAATCGACGCGGGCGCAGCACACCGGTCCACATACGAGATACACTTGATACACATTTCGCAACATAGGATACTGGCATAATGGGTTCCTACTATTTGTGCTTAAAGCTGAGCTAATATTATTTACGTTCAAAGATTTTATTCACACATAGTAAGATAAGGATAATTTCGAAATCTATTTCGAATACTTGAACGATACCTAATATTTTCAGAAAGTACTTCTTTGGTCCGGACTGCCTCGTTGGTCTAGTGGTAGCAAGCGCGACTGCTGAGCACCAGGTTCTGGGTTTGATCCCCGGGTCAGGCAAAGTGTTATTGGGTTTTTCCATTCAGCACGGAGTCTGGAATTGTGGCCTGTTAATAGCAATAGACTTGCCCCTTATTACATGGGACTTATAACATAGCCGTCGAAACGTGGGTGTACTGCACACCTCTTCTAACCCCGTCTGGGGAATACAGGCGTAAGTCTATAAATAAATAAAAACTTCTTTCTTTCTTTATTGTATGGTTGATGAACAACCTGATGTCAGAGTTTAAAGCGCCCGTAGGCCTCTAACATGGCTTTACACACGCTTGAAAAATCTCTCAGGTGTGCTGGTATCCTCACGATGTTTTCCTTCACCGTTTTAGCAAGTCATAATTATTAATTTCTAAATCGCACATAAAACAGAAAAGTCAGAGGTTCGTGCCTGTTTGGAACCTACACCTTTGCCTTGGCATTCCAACGGTCATATACCACTAGGGTATCACTTGCTCTAAGGTGCGCAAACATAGACCTGTGTACTTTCTATTCCTTTACTCTCATAATCCGGTGGGAAGGTAATTTGTCACAACCCGAGAGTAGTGAAAATCAGAGGTGCATCCCTTGTGTAGAACCTGAGACCTCTGTGGTGTGTACATTGGCGTAGCTATAGCTTGTACATGGGGTCCGAAGATCTAAAAATGTACCAAGATAAACTAGTTTTTGCCCGAGCTTCACACTGATTATTTCATAATTGCGGTGCGCGGATAAAGGGTGGTACTATCGCTCGTAGTTGCGTTTGCGTCTAATATTCATCGATTTTTATTTTAGCCGTTTGCTAAGGGGGGGGGGGGGTCCGGACCCCCTAAATCCCCCCCCCCTTATATACGCCCATGTGTGTATAATAGTGCTACACTCAGCAACAGGGCAAGCGCCCTAAATCGTAAGTTCTAAAGCTGATGCAAGAAATACTAAGTTTTGCGCGCGCTTGTCAATTTATCATTATCAGTTATCTAGTACCTAATCAATATGGACATACATGGGCTCGGCATAACATTTATGACCCAGTCTACTTACACGTGCTACTTTAAGTAACAATTTCCAACTGCATAAATAATTTAATTAATAAATGTATACTTAGTGGGTATTTTACGCTAAGAGCTTAAGACCGTCGAACTTAGTTAGGTACTATGTAGGTGCGCCTGAGTCATATTTTATAGAACACGTGTGGGAGAAAATAATTAGGTAGCTACAATTTATTGAAACTACATGCTCTTGTAACCAAGTATAGTCACGAACAAAATTTGTATGTACCTATTAATTAAATAAGTTATTATACTATTATAATCAGTTCATCTGCATACAGTCTCATACCATCAGCACGCAATATGTGTATACATATGTACGAGTATGTGTATTGAAGCTTTATAGGTTTTAAGTCAAGTATGTACCTCAAGTGACACTCAAATATGTAAGTTTCAGATTTAATCTAGTTGCTTACTGGTGTAGTATTTTTTTCTATAGTCGTTTTTAACTTAGAGTATAGTATCTATACTCTAAGGTTTTTAATCTTAAACTAATTCCTATCTAATTCCCATAACCATGGCATAAATATTAGTTCACCTTTAATTCACCAATCTTTAACCCATAGAAATATTTTCCAATATATTTGCTTTAACCACTAAGATACAAGACCTAATTCAAAAAAATTCTTAAATTCATTACTAATCAGTCAACTTTTCTCACGGCTCATAAAACTTCGTTGGCTAACAGAAAATTCTATTCGCATTTTAATTACACTATCAACCTAATTGATTGACCGGGACCTAGCCAATGACATTAGGTACTGAAATAGGTACCTAGTTCATACCAAACAATGTCATACCGTGTCCGAGCAAATCGTCATGTACGTGAAGGCGAAAAATAAGGGCAAACATGAGCCTTTTGTAATCATATTCGTCTTTGGTCTTACTGTAAGCGTATAGCGATTTTAACCAATTATTTTTGCGCGTAAAATTTTGAATAGCCAGGAGTATTTAGTAAATCAGCTAGAAATCAAGTTTTATAACCATTAAGTGTCCCTCAGACGAAATTCTCAGGGGGCCAGATAACACCTAACCCAACGAATCAATAAACACACTTTCACATTTTAATATTAGTAAGAATTATGAATTCTTGACTCCCTAAACTAGGAATTGTAATCCCTATTTAGCTACCAAAGTAATCCTTACCTAACTACCGTTCGCGTTGTTTGACTTGAAATCAATTGTAAAACAATGGTATTTCCGCTCACACTATGACCGCAGATAGTGACTTAGGTAAGTGGCGTTCTAGGCATCTATCGCCCGACCCCTCTAATCTGTAGAACGCACAAAAACGTAGTTTGGCGTAATGTAGGTCACATTTAGCCGCAGTAATTCCGGTACATAGGTGTAACAGTTATGCGCAAGCCACTTTAAAATTCATATCTAGCCGCGCCCTTATGCAAGTGCACGCATAATTCGACATGTAGTACAGTGTTGCAAGGACAAGCTTTGCTTTTAGCTCTTACGATCTCCAAACGGTATTTGCTTAAAGTGATATTACTTATTTGTTGTTACTTTAGAAGTACTTCACTTCACTTCACTTCTTTTGAATGGCGAGTGAATGCCTTAGGCCCACAATTACGCCAATGACAGGTGTTATGATCGGAACGAAAAACTATGTGACAGAAATTCAAGGAGGATAAATACAGATACCAAAAATAAATTAAGGGAAAAGTAAAAAAGGGATTAACATTTTATTTTATAAAATTAATAGATAAATAATTATAAACTTTAGAAGTATTTATTTGTTGGATAAATAGATACTGTCATGCATGCGTGATGATTAAATTTTGTTTTATGTCAATGTGACAGCTCCTTTTTATTAAACTATGTAATCAAGGAAACCTTGATCTGCATTTTCGCTTCACCAGCTTGGCTTTGCGCCTCGATTTGGTGGCAAACCTAAACGACACCATAATAATAAAAAAAATAAGAAAAAAACACAATAAATAATATATTTAAGAATTACAATAACATTAACATTATTTAAGAAAAACTTTAAATTACCTAATTATTTTCTGCAAACAAAACTCACAAACATAATTGCAATTGACTCCTAATTAAATACATTATTTTAAACAAGCATAATAATTGTAAAATAATCTTAATCAATGAGATATGCTTAATAAAATGGGGTAAAGGCAGGATAATGATAATAGGTATTCTCCTAATAACGATGTACCTACGGTCGATAGATATTTATTTCGGTTTCGGTGTTTGAGCATGTCTCAATTAGCCAAACAATTGCGTAGGTACACCGAAAGATGGCATACCTTCCAAGTATCTAAAGAGCGATTGTAGTTGTGGAAGTTCATACATCAAACAAAAGAAAAGGATCGTAGTAATCGTATCGAAGAACACATAGCTGCAATCAGGAACCGGCAGCCTAATAAATCTTTAAAAGCTGAGCACCTAACCTACTAGATTCAAATACAAACCACTGGATTGAGCTGCACAATCCAAAAATTCTCTTTAATTAGATTTATCAGTAGCACGCTTCTTTCTTTATCGTATGATTGATGAACAACTAGAACATATTGGAACCTTAATCGCACAACAACTTTTGGACCGTTTGTTTCGTATCGCGCTAACAATTTGACAGCAAGTTGAGACTCAGCTCACCACGACTGGATCGTAATCGCTGTCAAATCAAAAGTTTTGATGAAGTTTTTACGGTTGCTATTTTTTTAGGATTGCAGCTCGATCTTTGTATTGTTTTAATACTTTTGTGAAGTGATAAAATCATTACCAAAATTAGCTCATTTCAATAAACAAGATGGATATAGTCTCTCAAAAATAAATAAGCTTGGAATCTAGTTATCATTAGTACCTAATAAATATAAAACGCGTTCAGACTCCGTACAAACGGATAAACGGACAAGTTAGTGTACTAAGCCAACCTAACGCACACATTCCGTGAACAACATCATAAGTGAGGGTTCAGGATCGTTAATGAAACTGCTGTTTGTGAACTGTGAACTTGCAGTACTCCAGTGAACTATTGACCACAGCTGATGCAACTTAACACTTTGACTGCCAGACTGCAGACACAATGCAAATTCTATTGTTTGTCGGACACCATGTGTCCCCCATGGCGTTATAGCTGTTAAGACGAAATGTCGGAAAAATATAATGACAAGGTAATAAGGCGATTAAACTTTCGAACAGCAAAAAAAGGACTAATGAAAAATTAATTGTTTGCACCACCATCGATACCCGCTTTTTAGTTTAATTTATACATAAATTGAAACCGCATATATAGAGTTGACCGTTCATGTCCACCCAGGATGAATAAGCGAATCCCACTAGAGGAAAATACGTACTAAACATCATTATTATCTTTAAAAATACAAATGTACCTAGTACCTATCCGTTGCAGAAATAAGAAGAAAGTTAGATAGGTACAGAGTTCGAGAGCAAGGAAAACAGGATTATTCGACAAATTAATAATACGATTCTTGCTCGACCCATTTAGAAATTTTATTTCTAATTAAATACCGTCTGAATTCGTCGGCAAGTATCATAAGGAACATAAAAGGAACCGCTAGAATGAAGTCCCACCAACTCAACGACTCCGTACTGAATACCTCATGACACAGTGGCAAGTAAGTGACGATGAGTGCAGCGACCAAATCTACAACAATACTGACATTCAAAACGTGGTTCTTCATACCTTTCTTAAGAAGTGAAATTCGTCTAGTTTTGCAAATAATAACATCTGATATCTGACTCCAACACACCGCCACGAAATAAGCTGTCTGAGCTTTCCTTTCAATCCTTTTTCTATCATAATACAGCCAATCACGACCTAAAGTATCTTGAACCACAACTTTCTCATGCTCCCATTTATCGCGTATAAAAAACAGACTAGAAGGAAAAAACCCCTCTTGAGCAAAAATCATGAAATATGCGTACATCCCACAGAAGAACTGGATCAGTCCAATTTGAAAATACGCCATATAAACCAATACTCGATTGACAAGGTGGTCTGATAATTTACGAGGCGGTATGCTCATAATATCTTCTTCGGAATCCTCATAAGCTAAACTCATAGCTGGAAGCAGATCAGTTCCGACGTTTATTACTAAAATCAACATGAGAGTAATTGGCAAGGGCAACCCTAGACACGCATATAGCACAAAAGGCAACATTTCAGGTGTGTTTGACGTAAGAGTGTAAGCAATGGTCTTTTTTAAATTGTCAAAAATTCGCCTACCTTCTTGTACTCCCAGTACGATGGAAGCAAAATTATCGTCTAGTAGTATCATATCAGCAGCTTTTTTAGAGACTTCAGTACCGTTTATTCCCATAGCTATGCCAATATCTGCTTTCTTTAAAGCTGGAGAATCGTTGACACCGTCACCTGTCACAGCTACAACGTAACCCAGCGATTGATAAGTCTCAACAATGAACAACTTCTGTTGAGGACTGGTTCTAGCAAACGTAATCTCTGCATACCTAGTTTGTGTTGTTTTCAAATCGTTTACGCTCATTTTGCGCAGTTCATCTCCTGTTACTACTGTCGCTTTAAATTGGGCTTTAATATGAGGCGGGACGTCACTTAGGTCAATGTGATGCTCAAATGCGTAATCGAATGCAGTAGGCATAGTAATAGTGCCACATCTTCGAGATATAGCCAATGCCGTCACAGGATGATCACCCGTCACCATTACCACCTTGATACCCGCTTGCCGACATAAAGCAATATATTTTTCTATTTCTTGTCTGGGGGGATCAATCATTGATATTGCTCCAAGAAAAACTAGATCCTCGATGGGAAAGTTACGCTTTTGAGTATCAAATTTAAATCCTATTGGAAAACTATCGACCGGTAATTTCAGATCACAATATCCAATCACACGCTCACCCATGTTAGCCATTTTGATGAAATGGGATTTTAATTCTTTTTTTAATTGTGGTGTAAGTGTCTGCGGGCCTTCGTCAGTGTGCACCCTAGAGCAATATTCCAAAACAATCTCTGGGGCTCCTTTCATAATCATATAGTAACTGTGAGAAATTTGCATACGATGAATTGTGACAGCATACTTGTAAGCTGAACTAAACGGAATTTCTGCTTCTTTTGGATTTTCTTCTCGAACCTGAGTCGCTGAGCGGTTTATTTCCATGTACCGTAATATTGCAGACTCTGAAGCATCCCCCAGTATTTTTCTTTTTTCGACAGGCAAGTGCTTGGTCTCATAACTAAACGTAGCTTTTAGATTAAGTGATGCTGCTAAGCATAATGTTGAATAAGTTGGTTTTGAGACATGAGAATGATCGTTTTTATCAATAATTGTAAAATCTACAAATAAATGAGACACATTCATTTGGTTCTCGGTCAAAGTACCAGTTTTATCAGAACATATGCACGAAGTGGATCCTAAGGTTTCCACAGCTTGTAACGTTTTGGCAAGACAGTTCTTTCGTTTGAGCGATTTAGCTGATAGCGTCATGCACACTGTTAGGGTTACGATCAAGCCTTCAGGTACATTAGCCAATATAATACCCAACATATATTGCAGCGCTGAAAGCCAACTTTTTTGTATAAAATACACCATCAAAAAGAATAATATTCCAAAAGCGAATGCTACGCCACATATTATTTTAATGAAATGTGTTATTTCTTTTGCAATAGGTGTTTTTTCTTTTTCCAAGCCAGTTACTAACCCAGCAATTTTTCCCATTTGAGTCATTTCTCCAGTCGCTACGACTATAGCTTTAGCAAAGCCTTCAGTAATTGGACATCCAAAGTATGCCATATTTTTTGATTCCAAAGGATTGGCATTAGTGCATTCGGGTCTGTGCTTAATTGGTTCAGACTCTCCAGTCAAAGAAGACATATCAGTATTAAAATTAGTACATTGAAGTATTCTGACATCAGCTGGTACTACATCGCCTCCAGTCATTTCTACTATATCACCTATGACCAACACTGCATTCGGCACAGTTTTCCTTATACCATCTCTAATAACAACAGCACTAGGTGGGACTAGTTTTTCAAAACCGCTCATGACTGCGGCATTTTTAGCTTCTTGATAGAAACCAAACAAGCCTGTACCGACTATAGTGGCGGTTATCACAGATCCTAAGTAGAGATATTCTTTTGCAGAATGGCCGCCGTGCTCTTCATTTCCAGTGTCAATTTCATGAGCACAAAAGAACGCAATAAAGTTTAATAGTGCGCCGACCCAAAGCACGCATTGAAACCAACCGAAGAGGTTAGTACGAAATATTTTCCAATAGCTAGTGCCGCGTAATTCCTTTAGTTCGTTTGGTCCATAACGTTCTAGCAGTTCTTCAGCAAAGCTTTCAGTCAGTCCGTTGTTCACGTTTGTACGATACACATTTTCAAGTTGTTCCGGTGTCAGAAAGTGGTCTCCTGTGTGCGTCTCTTCTTTAAGGACAGATATATCGGATACGTCTAGTTTGTTTCCTCCCATAAAACTCGCCCGGCGAGCACTCTTTAAGGAAGTGGTGCTGGACTTCCGTTGCTTAGAAGTACTGCTGCGGTTCGGCATGGTGGAAGGTAATCAAATAACTTGTCTACTGAAGAACGCTCTAATTAATTAGAGCAAATACGTTACAACGATGATATAAGTATGGAAATGTATATTATTTCAATTATACTCATGTTTCCAATCCAATCCAATTTTAATAAACTGGCTCCATCGCAATTACACGATGTACTCATGTTTCAGCTTTTACAAATTTATTGACAATCTGTCACTAACTGACTTGCTTGATTCTATGGATATATTTTTTAATTTTTACACAAAGTAGATTTACTTAATTTCTATATTCTATTCTATGTGATTCTATGGCAGTGGGAGATCTCGTAAACTAACAAAATCACGCGATGCATAAGTGCCACGTTCTTCAAAGACCGCACCAGCGAGCAAAGAAATGATTTTCCTCTGGTGTCCTGGTGTGCCAGATCAAAGAATAAGAGTAGGTAAATGTATAAACACGATTTTTAACCCAAACAAACGGATCTATCATCCGTTTCATGTTTTTTTTTATTGTATGGTTGATGAACAACCCTGGTGTCAGAGCTTAAACCGCCCGTAGGCCTCTGACATGGTTTTATACACCAATGAAAAATCTCTCAGGTGTGCTGGTTTCATATTATGTTTTCCCTCGCCGTTTTAGCAACTGATAATTAATTTATGATACGCACATAACTTACGAAAAGTCAGAATGTGCGCGCCTTGATGGGATCGAACGCGAGACCTCTGACTTGGCAGTCGACGGTCATACCACTAGGCTATCAGTACTGTTTCATTTAAAACCGATAACTTAAAAAAAGACGTCATCAAGATCTTCAAGATGTCATCAAGAAGTAGAGGATTTCTATAAGTATTCATGTGGATATGGTTCAATTGACATTGCACGGGACCTATTTTAGGAAGCAATTAACTGCAATCATCAACAAGTCGATTCTATCATCATCAAACCCGAATCCTAGTCCCTAGAATCACCAAGGTAGGTAGGTACTCCATTTACCAAATAAACAAAATAGAATGGATATTTTAGAATTAAGACCGGGTTAGACTTATTGCCGATTTGCTCCCGTTACATCTAGTTACCGAAAACGAATCTTGAAATCCCTGATAATTTCGTTTGGAGTGAGTCATGATAGCCTAATGGTATGACCGTTTGAATGGAAAGTCAGAGGTCTCGGGTTCGAAACCATGGCGCGCACCTCTGACTTTTTGTAAGTTATGTGCGTATTATAAATTAATTATCACTCTCCGTGCCTCGGATAGCACGTTAAGCTGTTGGCCCCGGCTGTCAATTGCAGATCTTTGAAAGTCGTTACGGGTAGTCAGAAGCCCGAAAGTCTGACAACCAGTCTTACCAAGGAGTATCGTGTAACCCAGTATCTGGGTTGTGGAGGTCTGATAGGCAGTCGCTCCATGTAAAACACTGGTATTCGGCTGCATCCGGTAAGACTGGAAGCCGACCCCAACATAGTTGTGAAAAGGCTAGGCAGATGATGATGACCTAGGTACAGGGAGTACCTAGGTATAAACGAAATTATCATGGATTTTATTATTTTTTATGTGCCGCACAAAATGTAAGGGAATTATAAAAAAATTAAACAATCAAACAACTATAAAATACTTTTATTACAAAAAATACCTTTGCTACAGTACAGAATATACATAGTTACAACAGATTGGTATATTCACTTCGTATCAAGGCAGAGCTTACCTATACTAATAATAATCTTAGGGTCAATTCACATTGTAAGACAAGCAACGAGATTTTTTGGGCTTGTACATTACATATTGAACTTAATCTCCATTGCATTACGTACAACTTTGTCTGAATCCTTGAACTAAAGGTCTTGGTGCACCAACCGTTTTTGTAGTCAGAATTATTTAATTAGTTGTAGTCAACCGCATGACAGTGGTAACAATTGCTCTACGAAAAGCATCTTTAATTCTACGCAATAAGGGTGCTGTCAATGTCAAATTGTTGCCACTGTGCAGTCGACTGTACGCAATGGAAATAAAGTTCATTAAACAATTTAAAAGCCCAGAAATTCGCATTGCTCCTCTTTTAATACAAATTCCTCTTAATCAACACTCTGTGATGTCAACAATCTTGTGGATAAAGGCAGTTTAGGGTGTCTTTTTTAACAGCTTTGCTATTGTGATTTCTTCGATGTTTACTCACGTTCCCATCAACTTCATCGACATAAAATTTGTTTTACCCGTATTTCTTAAACCCGCGGGGTAATAATAATAATATAAAATTATTCAGAAGCATTGCACAAAGGTTATTTTCTTTACCCATACTTATAGGAGCATATTCTCAGGAACAAAAACGTTCATAAATCTAAAATTACTTAAATATAGAATAACTTATAAATAATATAGTTGAAATTATTATTATTTTCTTCACAAAATGCATTGTTTATCGTCGACATCTAATGTATTTTTAGTATCACTACATTTTTCACTACACTAAAATAGAGCTCAATTCTAACAACTGATAATTAAATAAAATAGTTCTTTCATTTTCTAACGCCATACAAAAGAAAGAAACGACACTTGTTTTCTTACTTCTACGCTTAAGTCGCTACTTCAGAATCGACCACAATTGTTGACCTTATTGTATAGTTAGTACTTAGTAATAACTAGACAGTTTGTTCTTAGTATCAATGTTTATAAATTGTATACCTACAGGGTTATTTGTAAAACACCAGCATCCTTAAAAGGGGTCATTAACTCATCATTATGAACAACTTTTACTATGAGACTAACCATGAAATCGCAAAAAAAATCAGCTGTTCCATATATTTATGTTCACATGACTCAACAAAATGTATGGAACACCTGATTTTTTTTTGCGATTTCTGGGTTGGTCCCATAGTAAAAGTTGTTCATAATGATGAGTTTAATGACCCCTTCAAAGGATGCTGGTATTATTATTATTAAAAAGCTAGCAACACTATCAATTAGAAAGTTTGTAATAGGATTCAACATCGATTGCAAAGTTATAATGGATCTCGCGCACTATATGACTACGGCCACGACCACAGTAGATCGTGGTGGTGGCCGCAACCTTCGTCGCACAAGCTCCGACGAAGATGTAGTAACCAACCACGCGACCAGGGAGACGAATAATGCTTCGAGTTTAGGGTAAAGCACATAGATTTTTAGTTAAAATTTATTCCACAGGTGATAACTGTTGATATTTTAGCAAATTATATAACTTTACGATACGATGTTGTTCTCTTTGTTACGGTTTTCTTTTAAACATTTCACAAATAGCAGCTGTCAATTCTAATACAAATAACAAAATGAAAAATCACACAAAAATACAATCTAAGAACCTGCTCTAAAGTTGATATATTTTGTTGGAGAAAAACGCATAAAAGTCCGTCAAATCGTTTTGGCTAAAATATAATATGTTTATTGTTTAATGAAGTTGATTGGTTAAACATATGTGATTTAATATATAAAATTATAAATATTTAGTTTTGTTTTTTCGATATAGTAAAGCAAATCCACACAGGGTACACAGATATTTTATTGTTTTAAAAATACAGTGCCAACTTAGCTAAACTTTTAAGGGTATAAAACTGTTTGTTAGATCTGCATACATTAAATATGATTCTTATAATATTTCTCCTCCATAACATTCATATTATATTTAATACTTATTTGCATAAATATTATTATAGTATTTCATTTTTCTAGGGATTAAAATTATTTACACATAATATCAATTACATTATCATTTACAAATTACACAAAAACATTACACATTAAGAGTTTTATACAAAATGAAATTGAAACATAACCCTCGTACAAGCGATCAAGTTCTTTGCAGTAGGGAAGGGACAAAATAATATTTTGACGAGTGGTAATCTCAAATTAATTAATTATTATGAATGAGTAACATCTTTGGTAACGACTACTTTGTACTTTAGATACAATAAGATACATCCTCCTAGCCTTATTATTCCCAAACTTTGTTGGGATCGGCTGCTAATCTAACCAGATGCAGCTGAATATCAGTTTTCCACGAAGCGACTGCCTATCTGACCCCTGCAACCCAGGATTTTATGAGGGTACCTATATCGACTGTCAAAGATCTTCATGATAACCGGGGCCAACGGCTACTTTGGATACAATAATATTAACACTTTATTGTAGTGAGATTAATATTGATTCTATCTTCCGAACGCGATTGCAACGCATTATTGCACAAAAACCTTATTGATATAAATATAATACAGAAGGTTTTAAACCAAAGCTGTGACCATAGACGCAATAAAACAAAATACATCAGTAAACAAGTAAAAATGAAAAAATATATAAACCCCGATTTTTTTTTTAACTCGGAACACTCTCGATCGAGACACTTTTCAAATAAATAAAAACTAAATCAAAATCGGTTTATTTGTTTGGGAGCTACGATACCATAGACACACAGATACACACATTAAACTTATAACACCCCTCTTTTTTCGTTGAGGGTTAACAAAATAATCATAGCTAAGTTTCAGGAATTTTGTTCATCAAATTCAAGGTGTTGACTCTAATTTAGAAATTCTGCAGTAAATACTTGCATATCAATGTGACAAAAACATAAGTATGCTAAACTTGGTCTTCAGCTTAGTGGGATTACAGATGCAGCGTATTTCCCGTGCGTATAAGCTTGTTTTTGCTTAGCTACGAGCGTATACGAGCGAAAAATACGTCACATCTAGCTTTAGGCCCTAAAGCCTATTAAATAAGATCGCTTTATAATCTAACCAGATTAGCTGAATATTAGTTTCTTCAGGGTTATTTATAAAACACCAGCATCCTTAAAAGGGGTCATTAAACTCATCATTATGAACAACTTTTACTATGGGACCAACACTGAAATCGCAAAAAAAAAATCAGCTGTTCCATACATTTATGTTCACATGACTCAACAAAATGTATGGAACAGCTGTTTTTTTTTCTGGTGTTTTACAAATAACCCTGTATAGAGTGACTGTTTGTCTGACCTCTAACGTTTAGGAACCCAAATATAAAATTTAGACTTATTACGTTATTCGTTTTTTACAAGGGTACCACTACCGACACCCGATAAATGGTTGTAATAGATCTGTACGTGACGCAAACAAAATGCTGTCTCGATAATTATTTCTAAGTTCATTATTAAAAAATTGTAGGAATGACTGAACGGAATGATTTGTTTAGCCTTATCATAGCTCATAAGTTTAAATTTTTCCTAAAAATTACATGAGCGGTTGTAAATTGCTTTTAAACTAATACCGTAGTTGCCTACTGTTTAACGAGTATACTTATAAATATTAGCTTTAAAAAAAAATGAAAAAAAAAACCGACATGAGAAAAAAATAGAATCGTTCGCCGTAAATACCACTTTTATTTATTTAGCCTATTGCACAGTTGTAAAGTGTATTAAGTATCGGATAGGATACTGCCTTGTTTAGAAAGTCGCTGAATGAGCGCAGGACCGACATATTATTATTATGTGGAAAACCTTGAAAGAGGTCTACTCCCAGCAGTATCTCAGTATCTTGAAGAAATATTTTACTTATTTCAATTCTATAACCAAGTTGAAAATTTACCTTTCCATACAAATCGCACCGTTCTAAGTTGCCAAATTGTATGGAAAGATGAATTTCCAATTTTGGAATAATAACTTTCATGAGTCATTCTAATAAATTATTAAATACTAACGGTTTTACTCACGGATTGATTTCGGGAATGCCCGACTGGTTTCGGACCCAAACGGAGTCCATTTTCAAGAGCGAGTGTAGTCGCGGCGGCGGCGTCGCGGACCGGACGTCGGCTTTCCCGAAATGAATCCGTGAGTATAGCCGTTAGTTTTAATAATTTCCAATTTATTTGAATACAAGTTTAAAATAAGTAAAAGATATTGTTCAGCATTATGGTCTGAGACATCCTTCAAATTTTGCGCAGCCCTTGAAAAAATATCCTGTATAACACAGTGACATTGCTAAACACTTTTAAACATAAAACACTAAATAATAGTACATACCTACTTAATTGGAATTAAGTAACAACCTATAAACTTACACCTACATGGATATCTACATTTTGCTAGTAATTACAATATTTGATTTATTACATACATAAATTGCGTACAATGCGGCGGGAAATTTAAAATAAAAAGTGTTTTCTTATGTAATGCCTTTAGCTTTTGTGATTAGCTCAAATAATGTGGGAGTACGTGTAAATGGTCACATCCAAAGACGCCTTAACAACCATATGGTAAAGCTGGCCCTAGACATGCCAACAACGAAGCATACGCGTGGAAGACCACCCGCCACTTGACTGACGACGGTCGAGAGAGACCTTAAAGAAGCTCAAATAAATAAAGACGTAGCACAAAATCGTGCTAAATGGAAAATGAAGACAAGGAAGGCCGACCTCGTGTAAATGGGACCAGGTCTAGCGGGAAGAAGAAGAACGTGGCAGTACATTATTTGGGCTCCCACTAATCCCAGGATAACTGCTATTTAAGCGGGATCCTAAGCTATTAAGGACTATGTCTTTTAAATAAGAGTTAACTGTCTAATAAATAACGGACCTTTTTTTTTGTGGCCTTCCGCGTACCGCACGTCCGAGGAGGTACGGTTATAACGTACAGTCGGCGAAGGAGTTAGGTTAGCAGGGCGGCTAGTTAGGGAAGTTTTTTTGTAGAAATGTACATGTAAATGTGTAAAATTTATTTTCTATAGGTTAGTCATACCTTTTCAGAAAATATGGTAAAATGAAGTTATGTTGATAACATCTTGAAAAAAATACAACCTTAACTAGCGCCCCTGCCAACCTAATTACTTTACCGACTGTACCTACACGGTTACCTACATGTTTTGATAACTTTGATTTGCATTAAATCTCAGCCAAAATTAAAATAAGATCAGTATGAGAATATTAATAAAAAAAAAATCAGATTATTGAAAAACTTTTAGATTTCCCGCCATAGTGTGCGCAACTACATTGAAATACCTGGAGCGTAAATTTAAATATCAGATTGCGAGCAGGATTCGAATTTTCGGTCGATTACATATATCACGCTTCTATCAAAATTTCTCATTCACACAACATTATTCTCTCAGATTCAATTACAGATATACAGAGTAGGTACCTACTGAGTAATTGAAAAGAAAAAATACTCGAAACCTCTTACATTGTTCAGGATCAAGATCGAAGTTAGTAAGAGGTTTCAGGTATTGTTTCAATTGTCCTGTAATAAAATTCAATTTACAAATACCACAGTGAAACATATTGTCCCGTGTATAAAATAAAATAAAACCAAAGAGTAACTAGCCTTTAGCCTTTACTGCTCTTTAAAACTGCTCAGTAAGCGTAGCTACACACATAATCGATTCGGCACATTAGGTTCGGTATTTTCGAAAAAGTCCCGATGAAATTTTTTCTAATACCGAACCGAATGTGCCCAATCGACTATGTGTGTAGCTACCCTAATATTGTATTCATACCACTAAGATATCACGGCTTAAAACATTGTCTTGCTCAATCCGAACCAAGTTGTGCATAAATGTATGCCAAGCCAAAAGTTGTCTGAATCGTTTTAAAGCCGAACTTCTCGTAAGACTAACTCTACAGAATCGGAATCAATCGTGTCAGCATTTTCATAAAAATACCTTAACATTAAAGAGATCAACATAACAGCGTAATGTTGCCATTATCACTAGCCAACAACAATAATCTGTTAAGTGGCAACACTGACATACAAGTTAAAACTCCTTTGAAAGTGTCAGACCTAAGCTTAGTACTAGAAAAACTGGCGTGTTGTTGTAAAGATGTGTGCACACCGATGCGGTTGTTTGTGGTACCTGATATTAACTCGTCGTAGTATACGGAGAGGCAGTGGACGGGTTCCGTGCTGCCTCTGTGAATAATTTATAAATTTTACTAAATTCTAGCTGTGTAATATTCAACTTAGCTTTTCGCCGCTATTGTTAATGCAACAGTAAGCCAGGATTTTATGTTAGATAAGCACCGATAGAGTATCGGTACCGAAATTAATCAGAAATAATTGGATTTTTAGGGTTCCGTACCTACCTAAAGGATAAAACCGGGACCCTATTACCACAGTCTAGATATCATACAGTCAGTCGACGCGTTTGATGTTTTCGAAAATGCCGACAACGTCTAGACATTCGTCTCGACGTAAAAAAGTGTTAGGGTTGACACGGGACCCCCCCCGAATGTGGGTTCTCGCCTTGTCGTGGCGGGGGGGCTTAGTAGCCGCGGTGGGGCTCGCGGTGAAGCTAAGAGGAACCCCAAGGAGGCGCCGCTCCGGCGGGCTTTGGCCAGAAGCCCACTTTGGAGCGGCCCTGGCGGGTTGCGGTGCTGTATCAGGGTGGAGCACCTAGCAGCACCGCAACTGAGGCGGGCCGCGGTGTTGTATGAACAACATCGCGGCTGAGGAGTGCGGGGCCGCGGCGGGAGAGGAGTGCCGGTATTACGGTGCGCCGCTCTCCCTACCTTCCGCGGCCTCGGCGGGGCCGCATCCGTCAGATTGCGGACACGGCGGGGCCGCAGGGGAAGAGGAGTTTCGGTATTACGATGCGCCGCTCTCCCTATCCTCTGCGGCCGATGTGAGGACCATGGACGTCAGACTCGGGGTCGTCTGGCGTTCATTGCACATGGTCCTCGAAGTGGTCACGGTGGGTGGGTGTCTAACACCCACCCCGAGGAGGGTCCGGCAACGGACGTCCGCGGCGGGTTCGCGGATGTAATACATTGGGATACCGCGTTCCCGCCACTATGCGGGTAAGAGGTGACACAGAAGGGGTTTTAGTCGGTATGCCGGCCGCCCACCATCTCCAGGCCGGAGAGCCCGACATAACCGTCTCGCATCCCCGAGCGGGACGGTATGCATAAGGCGCATTTCCCCTTCTGCGAAAAAAAAAAAAAAAAAAAAAAGGGTTGACACGGGACTAAAAACAAAAAAAAATATCATTTATTTTCTTAACACGCAATAAACAATTACCTAATCTATACGGAGTTCAAGCCCTATGACTAGACTGTTGCCCGTGACTTCGTCCGCATGTAATTTTTCTTTCCATAGGTACCTATATCCTATGAAAATCGATGTCTATCTTCTATTGGTCCCATGCTGTCTATGTCAAATGTAATTAACTTTGGTTCAGACATTCCCGTTCGGGTTACGGGAATTTTACGGGAATCACGGAAATTTTACAGAATTACGGGATTCTACAGGAATTACGATAACTTTACGTAATTGTATTTGCTTGTATTGGGCTTTTGTGAATCTTACGGAATTTTGCGAGACCGCGGTTTTGACTTTATTTATATGAATGAAGGTAATTTTACGGGGTCTAGGAGGAGTTGCCAATATTACGGGATAAACGTTAATTTTGAAATCCAGTATGACGGATACGATTTTTGAAAAAATTCAACATGGGTATCGTTTTTGAGATTTTCGGGGATGGTGATCACGAATATGACATTAATTTAGAGATCCAAGATAGCGGACGCGAGTTTTTGGAAATAATCATTATGGGTATCGTTTTTGGGGTTTTCGGGGGTGATTTTTACGAAAATGACATTAATTTTGAGATCCAAGATGGCGGACGTGAGTTTTTGGTAAAAATCAATATGGGAATCGTTTTCTAGGTTTTTGGGGGCGGCGATAACGAATATGACATTTTTTTTGAGATCCAAGATGGCGGTTGCGAGGTTTTGGTAAAAATGAATATGGGTATCGTTTTCTAGGTTTTCGGGGGTGGTAATTACGAATATGACATTGATTTTAAGTTTTGAGATGAACAGTTTCCCCAAAAACCTCGAAGCCATACTGATTTTATTTAAAAAGTCAGATCTGCCATCTTGGATCTCAAAATGAATGTCATAATTGTAATCACAACCCCCGAAAACCTATAAAACGATACCCATATTGAATTTTACTAAAAACTCGCGTCCACCATCTTGGATCTCAAAATGAATGTCATAATTGTAATCACCACCCCCGAAAACTTATAAAACGATACCTATATTGATTTTTACTAAAAACTCGCGTCCGCCATCTTGGATCTCAAAATAAATGTCATATTCGTTATCACCGCCCCCGAAAACCTATAAAACGATACCCATATTGATTTTTACTAAAAACTCGCGTCCGCCATCTTGAATCTCAAAATTAATGTCATATTCGTTATCACCGCCCCCGAAAACCTAGAAAACGATACCCATATTGACTTTTATTAAAAACTCGCGTCCGCCATCTTGGATCTCAAAATAAATGTCATATTCGTGATCACCACCCCCGAAAACCTATAAAACGATACCCATATTGATTTTTACCAAAAATTCACGTCCGCCATCTTGGATCTCAAAATTAATGTCATATTCGTTATCACCGCCCCCGAAAACCTAGAAAACGATACCCATATTGACTTTTATTAAAAACTCGCGTCCGCCATCTTGGATCTCAAAATAAATGTCATATTCGTGATCACCACCCCCGAAAACCTATAAAACGATACCCATATTGATTTTTACCAAAAATTCACGTCCGCCATCTTGGATCTCAAAATTAATGTCAAATTCGTAATCACCACCCACGAAAACCTTGAAAACGATACCCATATTGATTTTTACCAAAAACTCACGTCCGCCATCTTGGATCTCAAAATTAATGTCATATTCGTAATCACCACCCCCGAAAACCTCGAAAACGATACCCATATAGTTTTTTTTTTACTCGTATCCGCCATCTTGGATTTCTAAATAATTAATGTCAAATTCGTAATCACCACCCCTGAAAACCTCGAAAACGATACCCATATTGAGTTTTTTCAAAAACTTGTATCCGCCATCTTGGATCTCAAAATTAATGTCATAATTATTTATAATCAACACACCCGTTGAAAAATAGAATCAACATTCAAAATTAAAATAAATAAAATGTGCCACCCACTAAAAACAAATGACGGTGTAGTACCCGAATGGAGTATGGAAAAAGGTACTGCCGGCCGCGGCCCCCCCTCCGTCCCCCGCTCCACACACCCCGCACGATTGCTCTGTCTAGACGTGTTCGTTGGACTACTGTAGGGAAAGAGCTCTTTATACTGTGCTATTACTAAGAGTCCGCTGTCCGTCCTGTCTCATGAACCGTGATAGCTAGACAGTTGAAATTTTCACAAATGATGTATTTCTGTTGCCGCTATTACAACAAATACAAAAAACAGATGGGACTCCCATACAACAAACATGATTTTTTAACCATTGATACATTGATATATCAATATCAAGCAAAAATGGCTAAAAAATCGGCAACAAAAAAATCGGCAACTAGTACTTGGTATACGCTTGAATATCTAATGTTGTATGGATAATGGTACGGAACCCTTTGTGCGCGAGTCCGACTCGCACTTGGCCGGTTTTTTACATACGCAAATATCCACCCTAGAGTGGATAAAAAAATAACCCAAACAAGTTAAAGGACTAAATGATGCTATCATCGCAAAAGTGCAGTAAAAAATGAAATATTTAAAGGTGTCAAAAAATAGTGTTAACTTACTTGAGATGTGCGATAAGCTCTCCATCATCAGGTCGCCACAGAGCTGTGACTTGATCTAATCCTGAGCTAAGCAGTCTGTGGTCATCTACTGTTGCTAGCCTCAGTACCTGAGTGGAAAGCACAGAAAGATTTTTTGGATTATAGATTAGCAGTATGTGTTAATTTCAATACTACTTTGAAGTTTAAAATTCTTCTTTGTCAAAATAGGGATTACAAAAATAAGGGTTTGGACAGTCTTTACTAAACAACATCACAACAAATAAATGACGTCATTGTTTCTTATGTCGCAATCAAAAAACTCTATGCTATCTGTGCGGATAAAGAATGGGATTGAAAATAGCGTCTCCTCCTCATATAACCAGTAGTGCGAGTAGGAAGAAGACACATCAAACCTACCATGACAAATTTTGATAATTTTGGTAAACATAATATGCAGTGCCGCAACTAGGGCGGTTGCAGCAAAGCCCAGGCACAGACCCTGGACGGGCGCAGAAATGACCAGAGCAGGACTAAGTTTTAGGTCATGTATAGATGCAGTTATAAAAGCTCACTCCGAGCGCGTAAAAGGCTAATTATCGCACTGATAACATGTTACCGTTAATCTTTCTATACCATCTTTTAACGCGTACAAAATTTTATTTTTTTTAATTAAAAAATTTAAATAAAGAAAGTAAGTTTGTTTGTACCTCTCCATCGTGCGCCTTCCAGGAGGCGCAGCAGAGCCCGGTGCGCAGGTCCAGCACGGCCACGTAGCCGCTGGCCAGCCCGCACGCCGCCCAGCCGCCCGCCGCGCACACGCACATGCAGCGGATGAACGTGCTGGCGCTCATCGGCAACTGCAACCAGCGCCCTCACTTCACGCACTCTACTACTTATTATGTACCTACACTAAGATTGGCTTCAGTGGCCCCGATGTGAAATAGATATAAAACCTTTTTTTGCAGTTTCCAAGTAAATACCCTTAACCCTTCTTACTTATTTGAACTATTATTAGAACTACTATTTAACTATTATTTTACTATTTTACTATTATTTGAACTTTTATAAAGATTTTAGGGGCGGGGGGGGGCCCCGCCCCTAAAATCTTTATAAAAGTTCAAATTACCTAAAACTTTTTTCCTAGTATTGACGTGGAGTTAAAAAAAACCTTTCAAAAATTTTCAGACCTTTTTTACTGTTGATTTTTTTTTAATTTATAGACCTATACATATTTTGCCTTAGTAACAAAAAGGATCCCCCGCATACAAACCCGCCAGAGTGCGCACAATGTAGGTGTACCTTAAGTTCGTGCGAGGCGTGCGGCGCGCGCGCATCCACGACGCGGAGCGTGGCGTCCGTGGTGGCGCACAAGATGGCCGCCGACGGACCCGCCAGCGTGCGCACTATGCTCACCGGGGACTTCAGGCTATCCAGCTGCAACATACAATTATACCTATTGTATATGTATATTATATCCGCGAAAAACTTATGTGACAGACCATATTTTGATCGTCTGTAGTCTGTCTGTCTGTCCAAGGACAAGCACAACCTCAGCAGCCTTTTTAAAGGTTTCATTAAAATAAAAAAATGCATTTTGAAAAATTGTTGTTATACTACATTTACACGACTTTTCGAAGCCGGGCTTCGCACGCCCCTGTACAGAAATTTTGATACATAATTTCAGGAAAAAGGAATAAAAACTCCGAAGGAAATACTTGGAACGTTTTCTTCAATGATTTACCTGAGAGTGATAGTAAATAAAATATTTAATAATTGTTCACAAACCTGAGACACGACACTCTCCATGAAGGGGTCCCATATGTGCACCACGGAGTCAGTGGACACAGCGAGACGGAGTGACTCGAGGAACGTGAGAGATAGCACGCCTTTCTTATGCCCCGTGTACGTCCAGTTACATTGAGATGTCGCTGTGCCATCACCCTGGGGAAATTATGTTATTAAGATTAAAATGTTATGATAATAACACTATCATTAAAAATTAATCGAAATTTAGTTTTTTTTTTTCTAAACGACGAAAGAAGAAAAGAAAAATATTTTAGACTCATTAAAATACTTTCGGTAAAAAGATTTTTTTATGATTAAAAAGTATTATTTCGTTTAGAAACATAGTATGTATTTTATTAAAATTTTATTTTATTATAAAAAAATAATTATTGACTTGCACGTTACGCGCGCAATAGTCAGAATGAGAACGAAATATTTGAGTACTGAGTATTGAAACGTCAAATCATCGTCAGTCGTAGCTAATAATAAATATTACAAACAAAATTAATCTATGCTGTAATTATATTAAGACACAAATTAGAATGTTATAGTTTATTTATAATGTCCTTCTGACCGAATTTCGGTCACAGCGGCCAATCTCAACAGAGATTAGCCATCGACGCGGGAGATATTATAATGCACAAGTGTGTGCGCAAACACAGGTGCACTCTCTATTCCCTCACTCTCATAGTCCGATGGGACGGCAATCCGACACGACCGGAGAGAGATCAGGCGCAGGGCCAACGGCTTTACGTGCTTTCCGAGGCACGGAGTAAGTGATAATTAATTTATAAAACGCACATAACTTACGAAAAGTCAGAGGTGCGCGCCTTGGGTTCGAACCTGAGACCTCTGACTTACCAGTCAACGGTCAACACCACTAGGCTATCACGACTCAACTTAGTTTATTTATAATGACTATTGGAATAGACCTCATTATTATTACCTGATTCCTAAGCGACCATAGCTTCACAGTCTTGTCTTTGGAGCCGCTCATGAAACTGTTTTCATTATCCAGACAGTGAATAGACTTGACGGTGTGCGTGTGCCCTACGAAGGTCTGAAGCTTGATCTGTTTGAGGTTAAACCGGGTCTCTTTGTCAGGCCGCCCAATCTCATGCTCCCAATAGATAAGCCAATCGCCGCGTAAATGTCTAGAAAAAAAATTAAGGCTAAGTGTTAAAAGTTCACAAATAATTTTTTTTCAATCCAAAATACTGAAAAACAAGTAAAAAAAAAAAACACTTTTAAGGAAAATTTATCCTGATAATTTTTCCCTTAGCAGAATTACATTACGCTACATGGAAAATAAAAAATACGTTTCTAACGTCTATTTGGCTAAATTTTTGGTCCTTCAAGCCGTATCAAAAAAACTAGGCAAGAACTCACCTATTACTCTTAATCCCATTATCCGTCTTATACGCCACAACATCAAACCCGTGCCCCTGCGCACCGTTGCCGACATCACAAGCATCACTAGCGACATCTATCCTGTTGCCAACTAATGTCACATTAGACCCGAAGCTGTTGGAACTGGATATATGGTCCATGATGACGTCAGGCTTAGTTGTGGTTCCGTCGCTTTTTCTATTCAGAGGTTCATCGCTGAATGAGGTTTGCACGCGCTTGTCGGGACGAATTTGAAGGGGGGAGCTGCAGGGGAAAGTACATTATTATAACTAGCTGACCTGAAAGACGTTGTCCAGTCAAAAATCTCTTAGAAAAAAAGAACTTTTAGTTATAATTGCGCACGCGCATGTGTGCGTAATAATTGACTCTCGTTATTTTAAGAGTTGCCTGCATTTAATAATGTATTTAAAGAATCTAGACAGTTGTAGCTATCCACTAAAACTGTTTTCACATAACATGCTTACGCCTGTACATGTATTCTCTTCTCACGCAGTCCAAAGATAACGTCACGATTTACGATTAGTATTGCCATTCTCATTATAAGGACTGCAATGACGTCACAGCCAATGACGTCGACAAAAAAATTGTTTTTAAAGGTACTTTACCTGATAGAGTGGTTCTGTTCGTACTTCCTGCAGAGATTCCTCACTGTGTCAATGTTTTTGAGACAGCGCTCCATAGTCTCGGCTCCTATGAACTTGGCGAATGTTGTGTATGCTTGGTACGCTAGCTCTTCGTCGAATACCATCAGGAGTTCCTCTTGAGCCTGACCATAAGATAATGTTAACTTAATATAAGGTCCTAACAAAGTGGGTTTATTTTATCAATCAATCAATCAAAAGTTTATTTGCAAGAAATACATAGTTAATATACAGGTACAAGATCTTATAGCCTAAATGTTAATGTATTCTGCTTGCAAGCAAGCATGCAAAAATTTTATTTTTTAAAAATTAATAACAGATTTCTAAGTGCTATACATACTTTTATGTTCTAAAAACTCTTTAATACTATAGAAACACTTATTTTTGGAACTCAAACAAGTGAAGCCTTTAAAAAGTACAGATCCGATTTTTGGTAAGAATAAATTTATGTCTTTCACTCATTATTTGTGAGAGAATGCTTTTTCCCAGCAGTGGGACAGTATAGAATAGACTGATTTATTCTTTACCAACTGACCCTCACTCGGCTTCTGCACCGTGGTTCTAATTTAATGCGATCGCAGCGCCACCTAATAGGTCCAATTGTGATTATTAACTATCCGGCGACCCTTCAAACACACACAATCTTTTTTATCAAAATTGGTCCAGCGGTTTTGAAGTGATGCGCGGACAAACATTTGTGGCAATTTTATTTTATTGAGATTAATTACAAACCGTAAGCCTAGTAGTATCATGTGGATGTTCGGTAATATCCGGGGGAGTGCAGGCCAAGTCCGGCAGATCAGCTCTCACCACCCTCCCGTCCTGTACGCGCCACTCCGCCGTCGTGCCATCGCGACAGATCTCCAGGAAACCCTCCGGCTTCGACTCCAAGGACTCTTGTTCTAATGACTGGATGGAAACAATTGAAGATTAGGAAAGGCATTCAGACATATTAATCGTGTCAAAAATCGTTTCATGAGAACTGGGATATAAAGCCAATCGGTAGACCATTACGATATAAAAGCTTGTCAAAATACCCTACCTTCTCAGGAGTACTTTCTTCTTGTTTCGGCCAATTTTCAATCTTGCCAGTCGCTTTATCGAATGCCAAGAAGAATCTGAAAATATTCGAGTTTAAAAAAAAGTGAAATGCATTCACACAGGAAGTCTGTGCTTACACATGTAATTACTATCCTGCGGATAAAGAATGGGATTGAAAATGGCGTCTCCTCATCATATAACCTGTAGGTGTGAGTAGGAACGAGATACATCAAAGACTAAGTGCGCGAGCGAGAAGCAAATAGTTCCATTTTCAATCCCATTCTTTATCTGCACGGGTAGAACAAACCTTTAAACGGATAGTAGAAAATAAATATGTTTGTGGACGTTATTATTGCTAAGACATAAACTTGAAAATTTTTTAAAGGTTAAGTTATAATAAAGTATTATAAGGCTGTTTAACGTTTTGTATCACGTTTTACCTCTGTAAAGCCGGCACACACAGATGTCTCCTAGTCATCTCGGGTCCTATCCTCAGTGCCAACACGTGTAAGGCATCTAACAGCTTCCTAGTAAGAGAACATCGCGCCGCTGCACCGTTGGGGTATGAGCAGCGAGTGGTCGAGGCTAACCGGAGCGCTGGCTGGAGGATTGATTTTAGGAATGTGTCCTGAAACATGAAAGATCGGTGGTAAAAGATTTTCTTTGATGATCAAGAAGATGAAGGTGAAAAAATATAGCATAAAATGTCTTAAAAGCAAAATGTCCAAAGCGCACAATGTCCACGAAGTAAAATGTCCAAAACGCACACACAGACAAAGAGCGTAAAGCACAAAGCGCAAAAAGATCAAAATTCCAATTAAATGGCTAAACAAGCTGCTAACGTTATTTTGGTGAATCAGAACCGTGAAAAAGAAATTAAAAGATAATCACTAGCTACTATATCTGACTTCATAAGGTCTAATATAGACTATTTAAAAAAAAATTGCGCGAAAATAAAACTTAAAATTAAGGACAGCAACAAAAAAAAAGAAAACTTTTATGATAACGGGTGGGATAGACATAGACAAGTTCTAGTGATAAAAAAGTTCTGAGAATTATGAATGGTACTCAAATCCTACCTGCAACTGCTCCATGACTTTAACATCAGACATATGCGGCAGTAGGTACTTGATGAGCTGCAGACACGCGACCACGCCGCCCTCTAGCGGAGCGGACAAGCGACGACGACACGAAGCTATCAGTTCACCCATGTGGGGCAAGTATTGGAAGATTATTAACTGTTCGCCGTACATTGCTGGAATAAAGAAGTTGGTTTCGTTATGTCGCCATCTCGCTTCCGCTAAACCGCTATCTCGCTTGCACGTTAAAAGGATAAAATCACTAAAAATAGTTATGAAAAATCGCAGAAAAGACAAGTTAAGGGGAATATCATTACAAAGTTGCAGCAAAAGTTTGATTGTGTCCTATTTTAAGGTTAACCAACCAATGAAAGACCTTCAGTGGTTTGGACATGTAGAAAGGATGGATGAAAGAAGACTAACAAAACAAGTGTACATGGGAAGGGTGAATAGTACAGTTGGAAGGGGAAGACCTAGACGAACATTCTATGACCAAGTCGGGGATGTCCTTGAGAAAGGTCAGGTCAGGAGTACCCTAAACCGACGAGCATGTATGAAGAACGTGATGAGAGTGAATGAGGCAAAAGAGGTATGCAAGGATCGTAGCAAGTGGAAATCCGTTGTCTCTGCCTACCCCTCTGGGAAACAGGCGTGAGTCTATGTATGTATGTATGTAGACCGTCAGCATATTTCGTATTGTCTCATTTCTTAACTTTTAATAAATTAGGTTAAGTTAACAATTTGCAAACACTATTTTTTTTTTTACTGAAGCAATTCTACATTTTATAATTAAGTACTTAAAATTTGACTGTTTCTTTTTTTCCACATATTTTATTGTGGATAGACTCAAGCTTGTTTAGGTTACTTAACAAAAAAAGATAACCTCGATTCACAAATAAGAGAAAATGGTACTGAGCCATTTTGTGTTTGCCTATTTATTATAGATAGATGAACAAATAGTTAACTCACCAACAATAGAAGTAAGGCACTTGATCACCTTCATGGCATTCCTATCGCCAACCACTCGACTATTCACTATCGATATTTCATCAAATTCATCCTTCTCATCGCCTTCCGAAGGACCAAGGTTATCTTTACCAATATAACAAAGAGTCAACATCTTGAGCAAATTCCTCGTTATATATCTACATGTAAGTACTGGGCCTAGTCTATGAGCTAACCAAATAAGACTCTCAGAACTCATATCGGATATTTTCGAAGAATCTTTGTACCCTTGGAAATCTTCATCATTCATACTTTGAGACACTTTTGGCCCCACACTTTTATCAAGTTCCAAATTCTTTATAGCCGGTTCAGACTTTTTTCTTAATTCAACATCTGAGTCATCTTCTTCAGCAAAATGTAAATAGCTGGTGAACATCGGTTTGGTTGGTATTTCTATAATTGGAGAAGTAGGTTTATTTAAAGGTGTTAAAGTCTCGTGATTTTGATCCTTGTTGTATAAGGCGTTAGGTTCTCTTTGCGTTGTGTGGTTAGGCGTGAAATATTTGGCGGAAAGTGGAGATACGTGGTCTACAGACGGTGAAGGAGTATGAATGTTATTCTCTTGTGTAGTATTAGAATTGTATGAGTCTATAGACTCCGCGGGAGACTTGCTTCTGCTGCTACGACTTGGAAGTCTTTCCTTATCAGTTTCGAAATGGAACAATTCATTTTCGCTTTTATTATCACTGTCTTTTTCCTTCATACCCTCATTTAGAGTCTTTTCAACACTAGGTGTGGTCACATGCTCTGAGCCATACGACGTATCAGGAGAAAATATATCAGTGCTGCTAGACAACGCATTTTTGACGTTATCGTCAGAATATCTTGGTTTTTTGTAAGCTAGAGCTTTATTGTGACACAAGTGACCTGGAGAACCAACCTCCTCAGTTACATCCTTATAACCACCGACAGCCTCTACCAAATGTTGGGTGAAATTATCTAGGAAGCACTGCAGACCAAGTCTTACCATTAACTGAAGAAGAAATATGTTATGATATAGTTTTACAAACTTCTGTTTATTCGTGACTCCCCCAGTTATCGTTAGAGAATCTACGTCTGTCAGTTTATGCTGGTCTGGCTTGTCGACAGCAAAATCATCGTCTTCATAAAGGTTCAGTATATGTTTTAGTAACTTTTTCCTCGTCTGTGCAGGCCCTAACGCTTTGCTAACAGTGTCAAATAAATACCACGCGGCTAATACTGAAGTATCTTTATTTTGTAACAGTTCTATGTAATGTGTGAGGAATATATCTAATACGTCGATTTGATTGTAACAGTTTACTTGGTTTAAGAGCACGTCTAAGTGTGTCGCACAGGCCTGAATTTTTCCTTCAGCGATTTTCTGGTTGAAATACAATTTAGTTTTGTCAACGTTTTGATACTTTTCACACTGCACCCCATCACATTCGTACATATAAAGTATGTTTAATTCGTTACTTGTTAATTCATATTCGTGTAATGTAGTCAACAACTTGTATAATATATCGAAGCTTTGAGGAAATGGTATCAAATGCTGCATTAATAAAGGTTGCAGCAGTTGCGCAGGAGTCGGCGCCGGTAACCCTTTGTCCGTCACTATAATTTTCTTCATTGGCTCCTCCTTTTTTGGGGTTAATTCGTTCTTGTAGCTTAGACTGGGAGGTTGGACATTTAGAAGTAGGGACGCGACATACGTCACAGTTCTCGGCAACGCGTTGAAGTTATATTTTAGAACAGTCCTGCAACTGTTGTACCGCTCTAGGAAATTGTCGGTAGCCGTCCTAAGGGGACGCATATGCGTGTGTAAGAATATTTCAACTATCAGACATCCTATCACTAACATATCCTGGCGTCGGCTCTCGGTAACAAACTGTTTGTACACGGCCGCATCGGTCGTGTATCTTGTATTAAACGACCTATTTTTTCTCTCCTTCAGCACACTTTCTAAGTGGGCATCTTGTGTGAATTTCTTCAAATAGCTTTGGTCGTACGACGCCAAGAACATGTGATTCGTGAACGCGGTATCATCGGGTCCTTCCTTACTGGACACTGAGCTATCTTGCCTCATTTCCTGCTGCACCGGAAACAAGTTAAGAGTGGTGACGTTTTCTTTATGTTTCTCTTTATCTTCAGCTTTAGTTAAGAAACATTTGGTTCGGAAATTGTCGAGGGATTCTAATGCTTGTATTGAAGCTACAGGGTTAAATTCTTTTGGGAGGTAAATGACCCCTTTTCCTAGTTCTGAGCGTTGGACTCTGTAGTGTCTTGAGTGTGACGACGCCCTGCCTTCAGTGGCGACTGCGTGAGAGTCGTCATGACCTTGGGATTTCGATAGCGAGCGAGCTCGATGGCTACTCTTATGTCGAGAGCGGACGCGTTGGGGAGGCACGTTTAGTCGGGACACGTGCTGGGGAAGACTGGTCGATTCTTCTTCGTCGTCCGATATGTCGTCGGAACTGTCATTTCTTAAAGATTTTTCTGTGAAAAAAGTACCTGATGTAGAATTAGTTAGTAAAATAGCTTGCCTAAAAAAGTTTTCGACAATAATTGATTCTGCTCATCTGCTTTGATCAAGCGTTATATTCTGAATGGAGGTCCTTCTCTCCATATGAAGAATCGAAGATACACTTTGCAAATAATCAATATAGTAGGTATATGTAGGACACGACGATGCTAGAATGTCGAAGAAGTGAAAACTATATAAACTATCTGTAGATTTTGGTTAAACCTCAATTCACTGCATGGGCACCCAGCGAGAGAGGTTCTCAATAGAATCAGTTGAGTGTAAGTAACGTACTGGCACCTTTGGGCGCGGTCCAGTGCAGGCGCGGCGGCGCGGGCGGCAGCGCTCGCGCGGCGCGGCCCGGGTGCGGCGCGCTCAGCAGCTGCACGGCGCCGCCGCGCCGCAGCCCCGTGTGCCCGTCCACCAGCGACAGGCACACGTTCTTAGCCTTTATGGATGCAGCTCCTGATAACCTAACAAAATTATTAAAAGATAAATTATTAATTTTTTTAAAAATATTTAATATTTAATTAAAATACTGATTAAAAAGACCTTCATTCACTAACAAATCTAGTGTGTATTAGTAGCCAAGTATCTCTAAATATAATAGTATAAACCAAAGTCGCTATTTTCGTCTGTCTGTTTCTCCGATTACTTCTTCTGAGCCACGCAACGGATTTTGATACGGTTTAACTATCCTTTCAAGAATTTCTTCATATTTTGCATTATGCATATTATAGTACAGTAAAGTCGTCGTGGAAAGTCACTAGTTAACTAATAAAACATATGTATATTAACTAATATAACATCGATTTAGCCACTCACTTGTACCCAAAGGTAATATCAATCCAATGATGCAGATTCTCCGACACGTGTGTACTCTCTAACGCTTCTCTGTGCTTCGTTATGAAGTCTTCTACGCAAGTTGCCCACGATGGTATACCCAGATCCTAGAAAGAAGAAGAAAAGCTTGAGACTTTTCTAAATGTATTAGAACTTATATTCAATCTTTCCAGCTTCTTGAGACAAAAAATCATAACTAAAATGACATGACATGAAATCATTTTAAGGTGGTAGAGATATGCTGGTTTCAGGACTAATGGAACGGTATGACCGGAGTAGTACCATCTTCTCACAAAGTATCTGCGTGAAATAACAGTATTCGTACTGTCATTTTACGCCAAATTAGCATTTGAGGGGGATCGGGTCTCCGGTTCTGGCATTCTGGCAATGCATCTGCAATCTTTTTGTTATTGCTGTGTGCCTATAGGCGGCGGTAATCACTTACCATCAAGTGATCCTCCTATTCATTTTCTCCCTTTTTTCATAAAAATAAATAATGCCTAGTACACAAAAACTAACCCAGGCCTGACCTTTTCCTGGTCAAATCTTTACGCACTTAACAATTTAATATATTTACCGGTAGATCTTCGTGTATGCTCTTAAACACGGTGGGGTCTGTGTAGAACTCCGGTATACACTCGTCCGGCGTCCATTCCTGCATACGCAGGATTGACGCGGGGTATTCCGCGGGCACCCACTTATTCCTTACATATTTGCATAGGACCTCTTTTGGCGTTCTAGAAATAAAAAAGTTAACGAGAATTTTGAACATCCGAGAGTGCGTCGGATACCTACATGGTACGGTATCTGGTTGTTGCAACTGCTGACGTCATGATCGTGAGTCATATCCAACTGCCTTCATCATTTAATTTTAAATTATACAAGACTAACCCGTATACCATGGAATCAAATGTCTCTTACGAACCTGCGAGCCAAGTAGACGTAGCACGTGATATCTGAGAGCGCGTCGGACACATGGTGCGGTATCTGGTCGGTGCAACTGCTGACGTCATAAGTCATGTCCAATTGTCGGTCACCCTTGTTCAGGCGGTACTTCGACTTGCTTAGGTCTCGCCAGTTTCTACCTAGAAATTATTATTAATTGTATAACATCCATTTTGGACGTCTTGGACGACTCGACAACGATTGACATGCATGGGTGACTTCTTGAGTATAGATATTGCAATCTCCAGAAATAATGTTTATTATACAATAACTAAGTTTAGAAAAAATCATGTTATTTCCCATTCTGTAAGTATAAATTGATATTACTAACAGTAAAAGCTTGAAATGGCACAAAGTAGGTCAAATGGCCTCTTTACTCTCCTTCCAATGTCTAAATTTTATTTATTGTCATTGCTGCATCAAGCAACACAGTTTTAATACAAATAAAAGTAATATTATTTTTATATTTAATCGTAAAAAATAATTGCACTTAACATACTTTTTATTGTACCTATGTAGATAAGAAAGTGAAATTGTAATTGTTTTTCTCAAGAAATGAAGTTAAGATCAACCCAAAAACAAGAATGAATTATTTATAAGAGATTAAAAACAAAAGCAAAACACAAACAATAGTTAATTAGTTTACATTTCACTCTGTAATGATAATTTATGAACATCTGTGACTGATAATATTATGAATCATAATGATATGTACATATTTATGAAACAACAATAGTATTTCTGGTGTGAACTTACCACATCTGGACGAGAAGTCAGTCACCCATGGGACCATGAAATGTGCCTGAGGGTCATTAGCAGACCTTCCTGCTAACATATTCAAGTGTAGCAGGTAGTCCAAGTTTGATATCCGACCTCTGACCCACAACATACATAATTTCTCCAGCTCAACAGCCTCTTTTCTCCAACACCACTCCTCCCCCCTCTTACCAGCAGGGCTTTGGCTAATTGCAGGAGTACTCTGCTTGCTTCTATTGTGTTCAATAATCAAGGATGCATCCAAACAGTGAATGTTATTTGTAATCATTGGCAACACTTGCAGCCACAGATTCTCAGATAAATAAATATCCTGGAGGGTGAGCATCCCCATGCTCAAGCCTCGATCGCTCATAGCCTTTGACAAATTCAACAATTGATAGATAATAAACAGCCCCCGGCTGTAATTCATATCTACTAAATTTGGACTAAAATTTAGACAATCTAGTAGAGTATTCTCATAGTTTCCTCTATATACAATGAAGAAATTATTATCAGTTTCTATTGTAAACAAAGCTGCCAAGAGATTAGCATGGGTTTCATACATCTTCAGAATTTGTTTGTTGGGTATTATATCTTTGTACTCTATATGTTTTCCAGCCCCATCACTCTTAATCCTAATTATATTACATCCATACAAGCGAAGCACTACTTCAGACAACAACTGATCATGTTCTAAAAGATTCACTATGGTATTTACCTTGTTACCATCATTATTCTGACAATATTTCTTGTAAGATTCTTTCCACAAAGTTCTCTGGTTGCTCTGGGAGACATATTGCAGTAATTGTGAGAAAGTAAGAGGAATTTCATTATGATTTTCATTGAGCTTGTATCGAGGCAGCGGAAGAACCTTGGACACTTTTTTATTTAATACCTGAAATACAAAGATGTTTTTCAATCATAAATTAAGAGATTTATTTAAGAACAGTGTGTATTGTATTTGTTACTATTTACATACCCTCATAAATATTTTGCGCCACGGATAAGGAACACTTTCACCAGGTTGCAACGTAAAATCTACATTGTTTATTGCAGCATCTATTTCGAGGTTTTTTATCCATTTTTTTAGCCAGGTTGTGTGGACGACGACGGTAAAAAGGCTAGGCGAGGCAGTGGGAAATATATTTTTATTACTTATACCTAATTCCTTAACTATATAATCCATTTCTAAATTAATTATGTTTTGTTTTGTTTTGTTGCGTACAAAACTGCAATCATTATCAATTTTGTCAGCATGACACTTGTCACTTTGACAGTTGACTGACACTGATAGGTGACAGAATTAATGAAACTGCGAAATGTGTTTTTCCAGGTTGACACAAATTGTTCAATAATTAAGTCTTAGTAAAGTAGCCACTGCTTTACTTTGAATCATCATTATCATTATGACCGTCATTAACATGATGTATTATAAAGTTTTGATAAAATAAGAACTGGCTGTATGGTTCAAACCTTTGCCTGCCTTTTGGCGAATTACAATAACAAAAAAATTGCATTTGATACTGACCAACTAAGATAAAGGGATATCCTATAACTTAGCTGACCAAGGTACAAGTAGAGATTCTTCCAAGATTCTTCAAAAAAAAATCCTTCAGGCTCTCAGAGCCACAATTTTTTTTAACATGTACTTACCTAATCTGTATTAGGTTTGGTTCTTTTTTAGGTACCTACCTACTGCTTCACTCTCTCTCCCCCCTCTGAGGATTACAAGCGAGAGTCGATTTCTGGAAATGTATGGAGAATCGCGCGTCTGCACTGCTCTTTCTCCGTCTTTCTGTGGCTTGCGATAACCTAGGTCCTAAATAAAAAGAGCAATAACCATCCATAATCATGATTGGCGTAGAGGTTAGCGATTCGCCTTTTGTGCTTGGTGTCGCGGGTTCCATTCCCGCACAGGCGAAGTATTTGTGTGATCGACAGATATTGGTTGCATTCAGGATGTTTGCGCAAGTATGAAATATAGTTGTCTGTGACTACACTCACGATGCCACAGAAAATTTCAGTGATTTTTTGAGCAAGTAAAAATAACAAAGAAACATTATAATTAACTTTATTAGATATTATTTCATACAATACAAAAAAATATTCAAAATGGTAGCTTAGAATGTAATTTATTTTGATGTAATAACATCTAGGAATGTAAAAGTACATAGTACTTCTATAGTGGGTCTACACCGAGAACATTCGTTACCGATCAAGAATGTTCGTTTCCGATTAAGAATGTTCGTTACCGATCAAGAACATTCGTTACTGATCATGAACATTCGTTACCGATGAAGAACATTCGTTACCGATCAAGAACGTTTGTTAGCAAAGTTGTTAGCGAACGTGTATGTGAAAATTGTATTGCGAGCAATTTCATAAATTTTGGCGTTGTTCGTTGGCAGTTAGCACATCTTCACCAAACGAACTTCGGTGCTCGCCGCGTGCGAGTATTCTTAAGCTTAGCTAACTCATTATGCTGTGCGCAGACGCATCTTTATACTTATCTATAGTAATTATTGGTTGTTTTAGCACCAAAATGTTTCTATTACTATCACAACAGCTATTGGTCCTTGTATGTACATACTAACATAAATGTATACGGAAATCATACAAATACATAATGAGATTATTGTTCAACAATCACTTACAACATAATATATTTAGGATAACATAATTGTATGGAATAACAATGTGTAAAATTTCACAAAAACTTAAAAAAACATTTGTGTATTGTTTAGCGTTGAGCTGACAGCGACATTTTGTCCGGCGGACAAAAATTACTTCTGTTAGTGGTTACCGGATAATCTAACCGCGAGTTCTTAAAAGGAGCGTATGAAAAGACCATCGTTAGGAAACGCGCGGAACTGACTAATTGTAACGGCCGCCTGCTGTAGCGTATACAAACCATTAGCCCTAGTATGAGTTTGCAAACTGAACGAATATCATCAGTTTTGGCGAGACGAAATAAACATAATTATTATATACATAATACGGTCACGTGACTTTAGTGGCCGCCAAATTTATTTGAATTAATTTTAAACATTATGAAAAATATTTGGTTAATGTTAAGATTTTTTTAGCTACAAAGCATCTTAATAACCTATAGATCTACCCCGTAAAATATTTTGCATTATTAATGTTAGTCCTTATAGACGAAAGGATAGTGACAGGAATATTACGTCTTACTAAAACTATTAGTATTTTAGCTTTGCAAACTCGTACTAGAGGCACACTACGTGTCATTCAACGGCATGATATACGCCGGTGGTCTCCGGGCACCAGCGGCATTTTGACCTTCAAGTGCTTATTGCGTAAGATTTCATAAACTCTTTTAAACAAAATGACTGCCGTCTGCGCAGCACCTAAAACGTTCGTATTCACTCCAATTTCCCGGATACTCTTTTCAAATAGCACTTCCATAGAGTATCTTTGTAAAGAACAGCTTGAGTTTCAGGGCTTTTTGCTGCTACAATACCCCTCCCAACAACAATTACGTCAGCACCGTTCTCCAAGATCACTTTCTCTGGGGTATTGTAAACCTGTCCCAGGTCATCCTTGCTACTCTCCAGCTGCACTCCTGGAGTTAACTGGATGAGGCCAGGATCATTGAATGTGTCCTTGTTTTGACACACAAAGCCAGTGATCAGTTCTGGGTATTTAGATGCCATTGTCACTGTTGCTTCTTTGTAATCTGGTGTAATCAGATTACCCTGTGGACAAAAGGTGTAAACTCTATTATTTCAGCATTTGATGGAAAATAAAAGATTCATTTCCTAAACAGAAGGCAGGTTAGAACTAATGCTGATAATGAATGATGCAATACTATCAAATTTTTATGTGACAATAGGTTATCAGCAAGCTGATTAGGGTACACGAGAATGACCAATGAATGAATAGAAAATATTTAGACAGATAATAATCTAAGGCAAGGATCACCAATAAGTTTGATGGGGAGATCGGACGGATCGGTGTACCATTTGGTGACCTATGAGCTAAGGGATCAACTGTCAAAATGATCTCTGTTCATCCATTGCATTTCCATCCGTGCACCACAATCAGCATGCAGGACTGTCTGCTGCAGAATAAAACAGTTAATTGGCCCTAACATAAAAAGAAGCCATCTTACCTCACTACTCATTTCAGCTAATAGGAAAACACCCCGATTCACTCCATTGGAAGAATTCAAAGCTTTGAGTATTCCTTCCCCAGGCAAAGAATGTGCAGTAACACAATCTGCCCAGTCACCTACTTTATACAATCCTTTCAAAAACTGTAAGGAGACCGTATGCCCAATGTCAGCATACTTTCTGTCCTCTAATATTAAAAAGTGAAATCTGTCAGCCAGTTCCTTAATTCTTTTAATAAAATCTTCATTGTAATCTTCAATGATATCAGCATGAGTCTTTACTAGGCATATGTGTTCCCCAACTTTTTCTATAAGATCAAGGATCTTTGTTGTAGATGTTAGGTCAACGGAAAGGCACAAGTTTGTCTTCTTTGTTGCCATTATGCTGAATAACTGTTTTGCTATTCCATTCTTAGCGAGATCTGCACGCTTTTCATATGTGAGTAATATTCTGTCCAATGGTTTGTCTGAAAAATATTTGAAAAATCTTTTAGTTCATTCAATTATGTGCAAATTATATTAGTATTTCTAATTGTGTTTTGTTTCTTTCTGCATAAAATAAAAAAGGTTAAAAAAGCAAATAAAAATATAATAATGTCTCAAACTTTCAGCTCCAAAGCTCTCGAACCATTGAGAAGTTAATAAATTTAACATAACGTAAATGCGGTAAAAGCTGTTTTATCAAATAAAAATATTGTTTTAATAACATACCAATAACAGGAGCTTGAGTTTCCTTCAAATAATTCTTGACTTTCACCACCATTTCCTGAGAAATTTTACCATTTTTCTGCAAGATATCAATCAGAGAAGACATTGAAAACAATGACTTGACTAGAACATCATCTGTTTCAAGATTCTTGCTGCCACCTTGCTCTCTGTCTAAAATAATAACAGCATCTTTGACTACTAGCCCTTCTTTACGTAAATCTTTTACAGTTTCGAGTACACTGGATCCTGAGGTAACTACATCTTCAACTATCAGGCAAGTTTGACCAGCTTTATAATGTCCTTCAATAGATTTCTTTGTGCCATACGCTTTTGTTTCTTTCCTTCTCATAAGCATAGACTTCTTAGTCAGTACGCTAAGTATTGTTGCAATGGGCAAAGCTGTGTATGGTACACCACATAAGTGATCATATTTTAAATCTTTCATTGCGACTTCCAGTAACAAATTTGATATAGATTCCTAGAAAAAAAAGGCAATTACAGACAAATACTTCTTAACATAATGACAATAGGTACTCAAAAAGATATGAAACATCTTATAAAAGAACTTGATAGTCGTCCTTGATTAACAGTTTTTTTTATAAGTAACGATTAATTTTTAATATAAGTAGTTTCCGGTGGATACTATGGACAGGATACTATTACTTAGCATTACTTTTATCAAATAAATGTCTAAGGAGTCGTTGGAGGATGTCAAGAAGAGCCTAGCTGGCAGTAGTAAGATATTCTGAAATTTTATATAAATTAAAACCATAAAACTTAATACAACTTACCATAACATCAGGGTAACTGACTATAACCCTCAAATCAAAATAAACAGGGGTTTTGATGCCGCTCTTGGTTGTGAACTCCCCAAACTTTATAGCATCAATAGAAAACAGCTTAATTGCTAGGTCAATAAGTTTCTTATCGTAGGACATTTTAATTTTTAATGATGAATTGTTAAACACGTGAATTATTTTATTCGACGACGGAATACGAAAGTAGTAGTGGATTGGATTTTGATTTGAAGTTTTGAACTTGTCAGTGTCACTCGACACTACTCGACAGTGACAGTTGACACTGACGTTTGTTTTTTTTTGGGACTGCCAGCTTAAAAAATGAAATTTCTTCTACAAAAAGCCTCATCATCCGTCAGCCGTCATCTATCTAGTATTTCTAGCCTCTAAAGCACAGCTCTAAACTTTTGTAAATTATACTAATGAAATCCATTTAGTTTATTATTACAGAATTAATGCATCAGAATTGATAAATAAGCAAATAAATGATTTCCAAAACAGGAAATGGGTGGAATGGATGCATCCAATATAATTCTCTATGTAGAACGTCTGAGTTTTCGTAAGTTATGTGCGTTTTATAAATTAATTATCACTCTCCGTGCTTCGGATAGCACGCTAAATTGTTGGCCCCGGCTGTCAATTGTAGATCTATGACAGTCGTTACGGGTAGTCAGAAGCCCGAAAGTCTGACAACCAGTCTTACCAAGGGGTAGATATCGTGTAATCCAGTATCTGGGTTGTGAAGGTCTGATACGCAGTCGCTCCATGTAAAACACTGGTATTCAGCTGCATCCGGTAAGACTGGAAGCCGACCCTAACATAGTTGGGAAAAGGCTAGGCAGATATACTGTAGAACGTCAAAACGCTGCCTGGGCTTTCAACCTTTTTTAGTTGAAATCGCGAATAAGATGAAAGAGTGATACTCAGTGATATTTTTTCATCATTGGTTCTCAATAATAAAAAAGAGATAAACCCAAAAGTGAAGCATAATTTTCAGAGTAAAATTGGGCACGATAACGTTCGTGTAGTTTGGAACTTTTCACTTAGTTATCAATAACTATTTCACTAGAATATTAACCGATTGGTAGTTTTGTTGTTTATAATTTTGAATCTGCCATTGATAATTTGCTGGCAACCCTAAAATCCAATCACTTTCGGAACGTTTTCAGCGAAGGAGCGCGCGTCTATCCGTCGAGTGTTTTTATTTTTCGTGTTTGTTTTCTGTGCAGTTTGTTAATTATTATTTGTGTTAAATACAATCTTACCATTTTATATGTGATCGTGTGTAATGTCTTAAGTGTAAGTAAAATATTACTCGACAAAATAAAGCGATTCAAAACAGTTTCGTGATGAACTTTTTCGCGCGAACAATATCTAATTTATTTGTTTGGTTAGTTCAATAATAGCGAGAGTGGTTGATGTCGTAGTTTTCTAATAGTGTAGGTTTGAATCCGGTTTGAGGCTCAGGTAAAGGATTTTGAATCAATGTCGGGAAAGGTGAATCCACCCCTCCTATCGGGACGACCGAACACGGAGTGGGGTACCCTCCCCTCCTTTAGGGGAAGTTTGGGTAGACAAAGGGTAGTCACCCCAAAGCAGAGGGGAGCTTTTGGGCCTTGGGCGATATCCGTTGGTAGGGGAAGGGATCATAATTTCAAGTTCAGTTTTTTTTGGCCCTTGCTTGCCCTTTCTAACGGTTGCGTTGCGCGCCTCTGGGAAAGTTAACAACTTTGTGAATTAGTTGGCTTGTTCTTGTTATTTAAAGTTTATTTATTTTCAGGTGAAAGGATATATTATTGAAAATGGATAGCAATGAAGGTATGCTACTTTGACCCTTATTTCTTTCTTTTTGTTTAATTTTAGATAATGAAAGGACATCACTTTGGTACTTTTGCTTTTATAATCATTACAGCAAAGTATAATTTTTTTTAGAGCCAGTAGCAAATTTGGCATTAGCAATAAAAAGGAGTATGTTAGCAAAGAGTAAATTGGCTATGATACTGAAGGGTCCTGATGGAGAGATAACATACTCATGTGTAGAATGTTCAGCTAAGTATGATGACAAGGAAGATCTTGAGAGGCACCTGATGGTCCACAACAAGGAGTATAGGTTCCTCTGCGGTATCTGTGGCACTGGGTAAGTTGTTTTATGGTTTCCTTTTCTATCTCTTACTGTGGTCTTTGTGATTTAGTTTTTATTTACCTACTCAAACTTTAGAATTATTTTTCTTTAAAGGTGCTTGTGAACAAAAGTTGTTTTGTTGTTATGCATGCTGCATAGTCCTGCAAGTACCTATGATCTGATCTCTCTCACCTTGATTCATTAAAGAAGGAAATATATTTTTTTAATTGATTACTCTATTGTTTCTAACAGGCTGAAACGCAAAGAGCATTTAGATAGACACACTTTAGAACATCAAGAGGTTCGGCCCCATGTGTGTCCCGACTGTGGCAAAGCATTCAAAAGAAAAGAACATCTCAACATTCATCGATCAATTCACAGCGGTGACAAGAGTGAAGAGTGTCCGGTGTGTGGCAAAAGTAAGTATTGCAGTTAAAAAATACAGAAAATTACAGTTTTATATTAGAAATAGACCTTAGCTTTTATTCCTTTAATTCAAAAAAAACGTGTGGCATTCGGGGAGTGACTGCCGCGGTAAAGCTATTGCATAGCATTTTTTATCAATTTCATCATCATCATCATCAGCCGGAAGACGTCCACTGCTAAACAAAGGCCTCCCCCATAGAACGCCACAATGAGCGACAACTTGCCGTTTGCATCCACCGGTTATCCGCGACCTTGATAATGTCGTCGGTCGACCTGGTGGGAGGCCTACCAACGCTGCGTCTTCCGGTTCGTGGTCGCCACTCGAGAACCTTCCTTCCCCATCGGTCATCGGCTCTTCGAGCGATGTGGCCTGCCAATTTTATCAATTTATGCAATTATAATTAATTATTTATTTTTTATTTATCCAGTCATCATCTTAAAAACTTAATACCAAATCACGTCTTGAAAAATCTAAGCAAATAATTAGTTTTCGTAATTCGAATGATTATACATATTTCTAAATGTTTTTTTTAATGTGTCAACATAAAATATACCTTATTTGTTAGTTAATAAGGTTTTAAACACTTCTGCAATAAAGGGTGGTAGGTTTATTATTTTCGTTACGGAATTTCTTGATTCGGTCGCTGCGCTCAAAGCCCGCGATAAAATCAATAGCTTAAAAATAAAGAAAATTTATAAATAGAATAGAACCACAAAATTAAATAATCACCCTATTGCAGTTTCTCCTATACTTGTAGTAGTAGTCTACTGCGACCTTTAAAGACCTGCCAAGTTTTAGAAGGTAATACGGTCCATGAAACTGAACAACTTTCCCCTAGGAACATACGTCGAAATCTGAAAACGAAAATTTAACTTCTCATATGTAGCACTGTACAATATAGGTACCTATATGTACATAATACACTTTATGCTTAGTGTATAGTAATATACATAATTGTTAATCACTATCACTCCATAGTATAAAACAAAGTCGCTTACTCTTTCCCTATATCCCTATGTATGCTTAAATCTTTAAAATTACGCAACGGATTTCGATGCGGTTTTTTTAAATAGAGAGAGTGATTGAAGAGGAAGGTTTATATGTATATTGCACCCGTGCGAAGCCGGAGCTGGTCGCTAGTATACTATATTATGTACATAATGTACTGTATGCTTAATGTACAGTAATATATAGATATTATTAATATAATATAAATACATTATATTACTTTAGATACAACAAACCGGTTTCTAACAAAACCCTTTCGAATAACCTTGACCTTTATCACTGTATTTTATAGTTCAATAAACTGCAACATCCTCATCATACATTATTTATTACTTGTGAATCAGTTACAGTACAGAGGGGCTTAGGGTTTTACGACGGGATTGACTCAGTGGTTAAGAACTAATTGTATATAGGTTTATACCATATTGTTTCGCAGGTTTATCCCCGTTTGGGACAATAATATTTGTGTGATGATGATGTGAGTAAGTCCCATGTAATAGGGGGCGAGCCTTTTGCTATAAACCGGTCACAGTGCCAGACTCCGTGCTGCTACTGAGAACATTCTGATGGTCAATAACACTTTGCCCGATCCGGGGATCGAACATGGGACCTCGTGCTCAGCAGTCGCGCTTGCTACCACTAGACCAACGAGGAAGTCATTCTTATTTAATTCTGTAGATATCAGATAACAGTTTATTGGCAATTGTGTATACATGTACTTCCAATACAAGGCGAGGGGTGTTTAAAAATATTTTAAATAACAACTCATTATTTAACATGAGGGGAATCTCTTGCGCATTGCCGACCCAGTGCGGGATTATGGAAGGGGAGGGGAGATTTAGGAAGGGGGATTAACGAGGGGGTCTCTGATGCACTCACTGACAGTGCGGAACAACAGCTCGATTACGGTTATTTAGGTAACGGCGGACGCATCAGTTGTCTTCTCGGAACTATTGACGACGACAAAAGTATTTATAAAAACGTTTTGCAAAAATTGTGTATGTGCTGTTAAAAATTGAAGAGTTACTTTATTTGGTGCTTATCTTGGAGTCCTTTCCGGTTATACTTACCATAAAAGTGCTTTGTCATCGGAACTATCACCAAAACGTAAAATTTCAAGTCCGTAGGATAAACCACTATTACATGTAAACTCCGTAGGATAAGAGGAAGTGGTTCTTATTCAGCTCGCAAGATTTGACCCGAACATACCTACATACATTGCTAGATAAATAAAAGCTTGAAAAAAAGACTAGTTTCGTTTACGTACCTCACATTAGGAGGTATAGTTCTAAAATGTACACGTAATGCGTAAAGTTGTTCAAGTTTGTACCACAAACACGGAAAGCTGATCTTTACATTCTTGTCACATTTGGGTCTAGTGCTTTAGTGGCATGACCGTAGACTAGCACGCCAGAAGTCTCAGGTTCAAACTTATGTACCTACGGGTTTGAACTCTGACGCCAAGTTGTTCATCAACCATACAATAAAGAAGATCCGATCGTGTTAGATTGCAGTCCTATGAGAGTAAGGGAATGCAGAATGCACCTGTGTTTACGTTTAAACACCCTAATATCTCCTGCGCAGTTCGTAGTTATGAAGACATTTAGAACGTCTCGTCTCATAGACAAATTTTCTGTGTATAGACATAGACTAAGTTTCGAATTGTTCAGTGACAAGACTGTCTCGGGCCTGTACTTGTATCTATCTCGTTTTTACTCTGGTAATGATAGAGACACGTATATTACGTCTCATCAAGACCTGTCAGTATTCACGTTGTTTCCAATAGGCTGCACACTGTCTAAGAAGACAGTTAACAACAGAATCAACCACCCACCATTAGGTTGACGACCGCAAAACCAGTCGCCTCGCACTATTCACGTTTCTTCTGCGTACCTAGAAATAATTTAATACCTACAATTATTTATTAAAATCACAAGGTGACGAGCAAGTGGACCGTAGAGACAGAACGTCATCAATATATCAAAATTTAAAAACCTTCGACACAAATACGTTATTTATTTTAGCTTTAAATACTCGATCAATTCACCTTCCAAACAAACAAAATCGGTCCATTCGTTTAGGAGCTACAATGCCACAAACAGATACAAAGACACGTCAAACTTATAACTCCTTTCTTTTTGCGGCGGGGTTAATAAATTAGGGGGGGGGGGGGTTAATAAAAGAGGTTTATTTTGCGTCCTCTTATTTTCTTCACTTGACGTAAAACCATTGCACTGGCAAATTATGTAATTAGGCCAAAAATTTTGTTCAACCAAGATGGCTTCTTGTCTGGTTCTTTTTTTAAAAAAACAACAACTATAATAAACTTTTATTTTTAGCATTCTACCGTAAAGATCATCTTCGGAAGCACTTGCAGACCCACACCAAAGTGTTTATTGAACAGAATCTGGAGGTGGTGAACGATCAGGGATATTTGGACATAAAGCAGGAGATAATAGATGAAGACTACAGGCCTAATATTAGTGACGACCATGAAGATATGGAGGTAAGATCTGATGCATAGATAAATTGCTTTGTTACTTGTTACCATTATAGTTTAAGCGAACTTAGTAGGGTTAGCAACTTAAGACTTTGCCATCAGATATGGGTCAAATTATACATAACTTTGGTTTCTATAAAGGGTCTCGCCTAGTGGCGGAGGCTCCATACAAATCGATTTAGTTAACATAATTTAATGAACGTTAAATTTGAAATGATTAAGTGTTACAGAATACTGAAACTTGAATTCATTAGAAATGTGTGTCAGTCGGGAATATGTACTTGTACGGTGTACCTTTTTTTTTTTTTCGGGGGGAAACCTTCAAAAGGCACCCTGCCTCCGGGGAAGAGACAGGGTAGTGTGGGATTCTTACCTCACTAAAACCACCCCGGTGATCACCATACTAGACACTAGCATGTTTAATCTTGATGTTAATAATTAATGCAAATTAGTAACATGTCTGACATCTAATGACTCAACAAAATAAAATCATTGTCATTGCCTTAAAAGTAAATAAAAATACAGTACCTAACAAATTGTTTCAGGAAGAAAAATACAGCATGTCAGAAAAGTTTATCGAAAAATCAGCCGAGAGACCGTTTATGTGTTTAGTATGTAAAAAGTCGTACAAGAGGAAAGACCACCTCAAGATACATAGCTGGACGCACATGAAGAAGGACAAGGTCTGCTCTGAGTGCGGGAAAGGTAAGTGAACTAGTTTGAAATATATGATTATAAATACCAACAGTTACCGAAGACAGAGAAGCGAAAAAAATTTTTGCAATGAAATTTTTTTTCAGGATGTTTTTTGCAGTGCTAGTGTACTAGTTTGAAATATATGATTATGAATACCGATAGTTACCGAAGACAGAGAAGCGCAAAAATTTTTTGCAATAACATTTTTTTTCAGGATTTTTTTTGCAGGGCTTTTTTTAGGGTATTTTTTGTAGTCACCAACTCCTGCCGAGCTATTAATGTATTCCCGTAAAATATAGTGTGAGAATTACTGGCAAAATGTAGAGTCCATTCCTAAAGCAGATCTTTCTTACTTTTCGCTAGTAAACTTCTACACATTAATCATTATTACAAATACAAATTATACTGCCCGTCCGTTCTGGTAGGTCGATTGTCGATTCATTGACGAAACGAAATTTTGATAGTTGGTTTTTCGTGCTCCGAGGTTTTCAATTTTCTTATAAATAGATGAATCACGTGAGACCTGTTATTAGAAAACTAACTAATGCATATAAACACGTAATTAGTTCATTAGTTTGAATGGATTGGCTTTGTTTTCATATGGCAAACTTTGGCTCTAATTACCTAGGAAACTTGACACTTTAGGTCTTTATGTTGCTAACATTTTTTTGTTTGTGTATCCATATGCGTCTGATCCTGCTCCGCCAATTAAGAAAAGAAAACTAAATAGCGGCGGGAAGCTATGCCAGCTTCCATACAAAAATGTTCTATAACCCCCTTCATTAAGAGAAAGAAATCTCGTAAACCCTCAGTGGTGCATTTTTATCTATTCTAATGAGTTTATTGTGATGCAAGCTTCTTTACTTATAGAGGGAAAAGTGTTAAAATAACAATGACAACGAAGCTTTTACTCTATAACACAAATGCGTGGTCCAAAACGCACTTGGTTTTACCATTTACTTGTACATTGCACTTATTTTGTCATCTGCAGAATATAAATAAGCATCTTATCGGGCACCCGGCCATCGATTACGGTATTTACAGCCCACCTTGGGAGGGACCAAATGTAACCCCTTCCTATATAAGGATAACGTACCACCTACCATGTCTAATATCGCACTCCGAGCGCGTGGTGATTACCGCTATTTTGCGGAATTATGGGGGGCCTACGCTAAGAAAACCAAATACGGTATGCTATGTGAAAATGAAATGAGATGAAAAGGCGGTGAGATTAATTCGCATCTACTTTTTTTATTTTTTTATTTTGTCTTTTTCAATGGACTTATTATGAACTAGCTTCCGTCCGCGACTCCGTCTGCGTGGATTTCGGTAACCCTTACTTATTACAATACTGCTCATCCCTCATAATTATTGTGATAATTTGTACCCTACCCTAAAACCTGACTTGGTATTTAACAAATATTTTTGCCGAATTTCAACTAAATCTGCCCAGTAGTTTTCGCGCCAATCTCTGATAGACAAACCGACATAATTTTTCTAAAAACTATAAATACATTCGGCTTCAGTATCGTTCATCGAACATGCAGCACTTACTTTTTCCAAAAATATTGTATGTTCAATTTTTACTTTTTGTTACGATTTTATTATAAGTAGGTAGTTTATTACGTAGTTTCGGATTTAGGCTAATTTTCCTCAGCCGACCGTTGGTAACGTTAGTCAGCACTGATCAATCGGTGTGAGTAAGAAACGCTTCATTTTAATTTTGATGACGTTTCTTAGCCATCATTAGAGGAAAAAAAGACTTCCTCCATGCTACGGTTGTTGCCTCATAATAATTTAATATAACCTTAGAGAATATAACTAAACTCCGAAGGATTCACTTCACTTTTGTCTATGTAAAAAAGTTTTCAATTTTTAGCTCGAGCCTTTCGTCCGAGAACGCGCTAAGTCGAACTCCCCTATTCCACGCTGTGACAACCTATAATAGGGGAGGGTAACTATTATGGACGTACACGTGTGAACATTTTTATTTTAGACTTTAAGGGAAGGGTGCATATCATGATAGGTTTTTTTTCGAGCTTAAAATTAAAAAACAAATTAAAAGCTACTTCATTATTACGCTTGTTATCCATTGGGAAATTATTTATTAATATTATAATAATATAATATTAATATAATATTAATATAATAATATTTATTTTTATAATATTCGTGACGAATTTGACTCGTTTAGATGTCACAGCTAAAAGCTAAAGTGTGGCTACAAGGAAGTGCTGGCGCTTACGGTTGGTAAATAATTATAAATGAAAAAACCCTTGACGAAAAAAAAAACTCAATATTTTTTGCTAGAAATACTGGATGAAGTCACCTTTCAAATGAAAAAAAAAAACTGTCTATTCATTTAGAAGGAGCAACGATGCCACAAACATCAAATTTATAACACCCCTCTTATTGCGTCGGGGGTAAAAATAGGTGAAATAGATGGAGGAACTTGAACCGCACTTAACTTCACGCTCTAGGAAAATCTTTTTAAAATTCAGCATTGAGTTTTAGTCGTGGCTTGTGAAAAATGGATACTTGATACACCTGATTTTAATCAACGCTAGCGGCTGCACCTGGTTGGCTAAACCCAGATGTAGTCGCAGTTCGGCTAGCCTTAACATATATGTAGGTATATCTCTCATAAAACCACCTAAGTGTATATTTCACTTTTCATAAAAATATTTGCACGCACTTCTAAACAGATGCCAAAGCCAAGGTCAGTTGGAGGGTGTGTTACGCACCCCCTAAATTGTTGGCGAGGCGAAAATATGTAGATTCCATTAATATAATGAGCTTTGTTGAGAAAATCTACAAAAAATAACGATTGAGACTTATTTATAAACTAAATAAACATATAATTGTTTTCGTTATAATGAAATTCAAGTGTAAACCACAATATGAAGAATACGAAAACGCCCTCTTTCAAATAATTTACATAGACTCACGCCTGTATTCCCCAGAGGGGGTAGGCAGAGGTATATGCAGTACACATACGTTTCGCCGGCTATGTTATAAGTCCCATGTAATTGAGGCGAGCCTATTACAATTAACCGGGCAGAATTCCAGACCCCGTGCTGTGTACTGAGAATTTTCTAATGGAAAAAACCAATAACACTTTGTCCGGGGATCCACCCAAGACCTTGAGCTCGGCAGTCGCGCTTGCTACGACACCAACAAGGCAGTCAATTTCATACATCATTTTCTATAAACAAAGAAAAAACTATTGATGACTCAGCGGGGTGCATCCGATCCAAAAAGTTTTTACACTTAGGGCAGGTACCTTCGTCTGTCAACCTGACTCAGATAAAAGGAAAAAAAAGAACTCTCGCTAAGAATAGTCTTGTAAAGGAAAACTAACTTTGTTTCAAACAGGTTTGAAATATTAAAGCTTCTTGACGTATGTTAGGTTTTATTATTCTCCTTCTCCCCGATGTGCATTTTGATTATAAATAAATTTATCAAAAAAAAAATACCGACTTCCATACACTAAAAAACTAGAATATATAAGGACAATATTTGTATGGGAACTATATGAAAGTAGATTATTCTCAACATAATAGAAATAATTTTTCAAATAGGTTCATAAATAACAGAGTTCTGAGGTAACAACCATAAAAAGAACCGTCTTAGTGGAATTCTTCCTTTTTTAAGTCGGTTTAAAAGGACGCATTATGCTCGACAGCGTTATACTCGCCAACTTTGCTAAATACAAAAATAACTAAGTAACATAACAGCAATGTCAAATATACTACTCAATTTTGTGCTCGGGGCGCTAAGATAACGAAATACGAAATTTTATTTCATTTTATGAAACCCAACCCGCATGGTAGGCGGGGCACCCCACTCGCTGGAATATGAGATTTTTTTTTCAACCAACATTTTGGGTCACGAGGGAGCAGCCCCTCTTTTTTGTAAGATCTTTTATTTTGGGAGAGCTAAAAAAACGTCCCCCTTTCTTCGAATATTTAACGTTCTCAAATGGGTTTAGATTTTGTTGAGAATAATAATATTATAAGAGGCAGATTTTAAAATGCCTTATCTCTGCTACGATACTTTTGTAAGATTATTGGTTTGGGAGAAGAATAACGCTTACTTAAATACGACGTGGAAACTTTTCACTTCACATTAATTAAGATATAAAATTGAAATAATTAATTATTTGTTTGACCTTGACCGTCAGCTCGTTGATTAAGTTAAAAGCAATATTATTTATTACCCGAGGTTTAAAAGGAGGAAGTTCTCATCTGAATATGTAAATTTTAACATATATTTAATGTTCGTGTTATTAATCTATAACGGCGATTCATTTGGAGACCCATAGCTAAAAATACTCTTACTAATTTTGCCGTATGGCAAGTGTGTTCCATGACCGCAACACTACTATCACCAGGTGGGGTAAAGTCATTGCCAATTTCATAATAAAAAAAATGTATTTCTTCACTTTAAATAGAATATTAAGTACGTAGTATTCGGTTACGAACATGGATTTCTCGAGAAAGGTCATGACGTGACCTCTAAACCCCTCCAGCACCCTTTTACCCTTGTCTCAGCTTTTAAGTCTTCAATTTTATTAATAGCCCGGACCTATCCCCGCCATTTTGCACAATACTTTATCAATTAATACCATATCTTATTCACATTGGGACGTGTAAATACCTACATAATGTAGTTATGTAATGCTTTATAAGGAAAATCTTAAAAATAATGTTCCTACATAATATGACGCAAAATCTAAATTAAAATGTGTGTTACAAAAGAGGGCTTCAATTCTACTTTCCGAGTTCCCCGGATGGTCATATCCCAAGTTGCGCAAAAGAAGGGGAATTTAAGAGCAGGAATGTTATGAATTCCCAGCTGCCACAGAGGAGGGGACAGAATTGCGTTACCACGGCCACGACCTCTATACTTCAATATTTCTACTAACTTATACCTAGTTAAAACACGGGTTTTATTTCCTAACGTGAATAAAAGCGATAATGCGATGCTACATGTAGAGTTTTAAATAATAAATAAGGTGTCTACAATACTTTCCACAAACAAAACCAAGTTCTACTTATAAATTGAACTACTAAAACCACAGAACATGGTCAATTTTTAAGCAAAAACGTCTCTTGAATATGAAAGTAAGATGACGCAACATAACATTGCAGAACTAGGCTCGGTTTTTATCCTTGCTCAGTGAACGGCCTGGCCTTGCCCCCACCGTAGGGTCGGTATAACCGGTTACGTGCCCGTTACTTGTGATGGGCAGGTGACGTCAGCAGGGCGCGATCCCTCCCCTGTTATGGGAAATAACTCGGGGGTGATGGGATTATCTTTTAGTAACACTCGTAGGGTATTCTGTCTATGGTAACACTACTAGGCATATCGTTTGGAGTAAGTATCCAACAATAAGATGATACCTCTTCGTCTGGATATATTCAACTGTAAGTGCTGTAGAACTCACTTGGAAGTTGCGATTAATTGAAAATATTGATCATCTAATTTACGCTTTTACATATACACAGTAACTACATGCATATTTTGGCGGTACGCTTACTATGATGGTTTCTCACCAGACCTTAACATTCCATTAGATTTTTTTAACCGACTTCAAAAAAGGAGGAGGTTCTCAATTCGACTGTATGCTTTTTTTTTTGTATGTTTGTTACTCCTTCAATTGTGGGCCGATTTTCAAAATTCTTTTTGTAATCGAAAGGGTATACTCCTCAGGTGGTCCCATAGAAATATTATCGTGATCTGATCATAGGCTTACGAGATATGAAACGGAACTCCTCGTAGATTAATAGCAGAAATGTCGTAACAAGTAATATTGCTTTGTTTATACGTGCAGTCAATGGCTGACGAGTACAAAGGAAGAGGGGATACGTGGTCACCCCACCCCCCCTCCTGTAATCATCCAAGATTAAAAATATCTTGTGAGGTATCTTTTGAATGGGCTTTTCATAAGGATTTCAATTATTAGCCTTACAAAAGTCTGGGAGGGGGGATTAACTTTAGGCACCACTAAAAATCGTGAAAAAAAAAATTTAATAAAAAATAAAACCGACTTCAAAGGAACTAAAAAGCTTGAAATAACTTTAAAAGTTTTGGAGTCGGTTCCAAGTCATGTTCTAGCCTCTTTAACCTTCTCATTAAGAACTTGACTTGGAACCGACTCCGAAACTTTTTAAGTTATTTCAAGCTTTTTAGTTCCTTTGAAGTCGGTTTTATTTTTTATTAAATTTTTTTTTTCAAAAATCTACTGTAAAAGTTACTCAGTAGTTCTTTTTTACCCGACTGTGAGAAGCTAAGAGGTATTGACTCAGTTTAGCAGAAGTTTGTATGTGAATAAAAATCGGTACTTCCACTGTAGTTCTTGAACTACTCGACCGATTTATAAATGGGGTATTATGGTATCTTATATGATTTGTGGAGATCGTGCGACTGTCATGGGCTATTTGAGAGTTATAAGGGTGCGTCTGAGCGTCAGTCAAGTTATCAATATTCTGAACACTAAAAAATACTAATTTTATTATTATTACTTATTGACCATCCGCCCCCAGAAGTTCCGGTTGCAATTTAAGTAATTTATTTTTTTATTTTGTGTCCAATATTCACACCCACAATCATTCGACGAATACTGTGTACTGTCCGAGATTGTGTTAACTTTCAAATATGCCAAATGGAGGTTCTGATATCATGAATGTATTTAAACTCTCAACCCACTTCATCCGCACTATAGATAACTTGTAAAGTTGTAATTGTATTAGGTAGGTAGCGATCTTAATGTTCGGCTTGCTCCAACAATCCATTGGGATTACAAGTTTATCATCTAACTAAACTACTCGTGCCTATGTACTGTGTATTTGGCCGACTTATCTATAAGCATTTATAAATCCACTCATTCTTAAAAATTATCTAAAAAGTTGTGATGGCTCACCTTATATGTTCTATATCTATACTTTCTTAGTTAATCTAAGACACCACTGACTAACGGTAAAGGAAAAACATCGTGAGGAGACCGAGAGGAGGAGATCTAGACTTTTAATGGTCTGAAATCGCCAATACGCAGCGAGCTGGCTACACAATGGTGCTGATTCTCTTGTATATCCCGCTAAACTAATTTTAGTCTATCTATATCTCTTTCTAATAAACATCATCAAAAAAGGACAGCAAATAATTAGAGCTGTCAAATTAGTCTACGTCTTTGCAATTGACGTAAAATTAGACGAGACCTATAACATGCCGACTAAATTTTCGTTGATATCGCGCAAATAGACTAGTTTGACAGCTCTAAAAATCTGCTATCCTTTTCTAATGATCCTGTTAGAAAGAGAGATGGCGAGTCTAAATTAGTTTAGAGCACGAAGCAAATACAAAGAGGAGATGGCATAAGGGAATTTTGCAACGATAAAATGCGTGACAGTTTGCGGGGTGAGGGGGACGTTACACTCCGCTAACTCCACCCACCAACACCCACGCACCTAGCGGTATATAGCTAAACTATCTCGTATAACAAATGTCTAAACTGCATAATGTTTTTGCTATTTGCCGCTAGTGTCACTAGTGTGTCTAGCATAGGTTACGAACTCCAGGCCGTATTTAGAATTGTGCAAGCCTACGGCAAAATTATAGTAAAATAGTAATATTTACAAATAAATGTACCTGCAACATGGTAAACAGAAGTCAAATTAAACGGTAACAACGTCAACGTAATGAATGAAATCATTTATTTTTACACGCATTAGCGATAGATGTCGCTTTTACAAGTTTTTCATGTTTTTAAATACAAATTAAAACCATAATTACGATATTTTTCTTAACTAAAAAAGGTTTATATTATTACAAAATCTATTTTAATACGTTAATAGGTAAAGATTTAAATCATATTTATGTATTTTTCAGCTATTTGTCTCCATATATTAAGGCCATCTTTTGTCGGGTGGAAAAACTAAAATCAACAGGAAACTAGTGAAAAAATTCGAGAAATGTTCTAGAAGTCTATTCATAAATTACGTTTAAAAATACTTACCTATGAAATGAGACGACATTCTTTGTATCAGGACGTAGATCCGTGTAATTCTTACAGTCTAATACACAACACTTCATGTTTTTCTTTCTTTAACTTAAGAAAACGATAAATGTTTATGAGAACTTTGGTTAGTGACGCTAGTAGTACTCGTAGAACGACTGCAGTTCGATTGATAAGCCACACCCACTACCTGGGGGCGTGTTGTGCGCCAATGTAGTGTGGTTGGTATCAGTGCGCCGATGCTTATGCCATCTCCTCTTTGTATTTGCTTCGTGGTTTAGAGCGTGTGCAAGAGAATTAGCACCAATGTTTAAAATAAATAGTGCTACCCTTTAGCAGGTCAATTTACCCATGAAACGGAATATTTGTCATCATTTTGCGAAATTTGCAAAAATTTTTTTGGTCCTTCGTACAAAGAGTGTCGGCAAGTTTGAATGGGAAGTGATTTTTTTATTTTTTATTTTGTAAAAACTGGTGTTCTACTATTTGTTTCATTTTATGAGTAGGTTGACCTCCTAAGGGTCCCACACAAAATATAATATACAATATATGTTACACGTTATATAAAAAAAAACCTATGTCTATCAGCCATACTTTAACTGGATCTACATGGCTATTGGTGAATATGACACGATTACAACAGGAAATTGAATTCAATGGCTTGTTCAATATATCTGTTTAGTAATGTCAAAGCAAATACGAGGGTCGCCGAAAACCAACAGCCATAAACTTAACAATAGGTTTCTGAGAAGTACGACCACGGTTTGAATTGGAAACTTCTAAAAAAATAAGTAACTCCTTTTAGGGAGAATTCTTTGCTCTGGGGAGTGGGGAAGGATTATTCTGAGAATAGAAACCGTTTTTGCCTTTATTAAGGTACCTATGAGAAATTTTTGAATTCATGAAAAAGTGTTCATGTACTTACATAAAATTTGCGACTTTTTTTTACCTCAACGACAACGTTTTTTCTATGTGAATATTTATCGGAACAACAGAGAAAATAAACGTTCGTGAGTCTATCTTTGGGTATGTATTAGGTTAATTATACTACGATGTAATTATAAAATCTAAACAAGCGTGGGTGTGCCAGGGTGGGAGAGGCCTATCATAACTTCAACACCCTCAGAGTTGGAGATTAGGTTGGCCGGGTCGGCTTCCCTGAGATCATGTGGAGTAGGTAGGTGGTATGTCTCAGGCTGCCTTTCAAGAAATATTACTAATAAATATAAGCTGCAATGTTACTTTAACCGATTTTAAAAAGAGGAGGGTCTCAATTCGTTGCGTATTTGTTGTGTACAACAAAAAAACAAAAAATAAATAAGAAAATTAGTAATATCGCATAGTATACGTAATGTTTTCCACCACACGCCCTAGGCGTAGAAAGAGATTTGAAATTACAACTGATTCTGGTGGAATACGGTGGCTTAGCGTTGATATCGTGAGTTCGAATCCCATCCGTATCAGTTGTTTTTTCAAATTTTCTTATTAAATACTAATATTTGAATTGTTTGATTTTATGAGAATCGGCCCCTTGGTCTTGGGAATCACTTAGACAGCGAACAACGAAACTAGCTTAGATCTTGCTCATCTTTCTCTCGTTTTTATTTGTTGGGTACCGCAGAATCTTTGATGTGATTTGAATCATTAGGTAATTGTTTCCTTTGTTAAGGTTCCATACCTGAAGGGTGTAAAAGGAACCCTATTGCTAAGCTCACGCCCGGTCTATCCGTCCGTCTATCAGTAATAGGGAGCCAGTTGAATTTTTCGTAGAATACGTATAGCTATGGCCACTTGAAGACAAAAAAATACGCATTGAATTTAGAACCTTTTCCTTTTTGGAAGCCTATTAATAAATGGTGAAACCCTTAGGGCGAGACTCAAAGACCCTTTACTTTGAATGAAAGTTTACTCTCAACAGAGAATCCTAAACTCCGAAGCCATATATTCAGTTGGTAACAATAAAAGCAAAACACGTGACACTCAACATGTTTGGCAACGTTGCACAACAGGGTAAGTTGCAAGATGATCGCGCATTGCTCCTTTCGTTTGTGTAGCATTGTGAATATGGATTACAGATTGCGTTGTCACTCATCATGTTGGGTTTCATATTGAGCAATATGTTTTACGAATGGCTTGTCTTAAAAAAAACTACTATAGCAATATATTACAATACCTACCTATTTCGCAGTATGACATAAAACAAGAAGGGCTATAGGCTACCATGGCTTAAATATCCGATCACCGCTTTCAAGCACTTGTTTGCTAGTAGAGTACTTACATCAAGACATATCCACATGACCTACAATACATACTACCTGTACATACCAGCACAAATCAATATTGAGTGCCCAGTTTACAATTACGTAGCACACACATACACACTTACACAGCAACCGACCAGTCGACCTTTTTAGACCCTCCCCTATTCTAGGGGCGATCCCCCATGGGCCATACGAGGGGGGCATGAATAGGGTGGTTCAAAGGACGCTAGATTATGGACGGTTTTAGAGATCTAATTTATTTTCGGGAGGGGCGTGTTCCGGAGTTGGGGGGTTGCAGACCGGATTATTTTTAGGGTCGGCATCGACCCCTACAAATGGAGCTGACTGTTTTGCTTTGCGAGATTAATTTTGGTATTACTATTACTTTGATACAGTTTTGTATCTCTCATTTTTGGTTGTGTAACAAGATGCATTCTGTATCTCATTAATTTTTGATCTAATTAGAAGTATACCTATACCTGTCTCGTTTATACTTCGTGGGAAGGACAGAGATGTGGAAGTAGACGTTACGTCTCACTAGAACTGTTATTTTACGTGTGGTTTGCAAACTCCTTCTAGAAGTACAGACGATCATTTCTGTGTGTTGATAATTTATGATTACTCATAGACACGATATGGTGAGAATACTGAGGCTTGTTCCTATCTGGTACTAGAGATGTAATCTAATTAGGGAGATACAGCTTGCTAATCCAACCATGTTTGGATGTTTGTTATTAAATCACTTGTAAACCGTTGAACCGATTTGTATGAAACTATGGCACGTAGATAGACTATATCCAGGATGACGGATCATATGGACTTTTCATCTTATTTTACTTCTACTTGGGTTAAGCTGCGGGTAAAAGCTAGTAGTATATTACATTTAAGCCCCCTTATCGGTAGTGTTTTATTAACATGCACATATGTGTCTAACGCCTACGTATGTCCTCGTTATGTTGAACTACGGATCTGCGGGCTATTTTACGTAATAGTGGCAGACATGTAGGTATTAGGTAGTTATTGATTTTATATTCAATTTCACCGTAGTATACTGGGTTATACCCTGCTGTGCTGTGTGCTGCTGTTATTAGGGAGGTATTATCACTACATAGTATAAAACAAAGTCGCTATCCGCCGTCTGTCTGTCCCTATGTATGCTTAGATCTTTAACGGATTTTGATGCGGTTTTTTTTAAATAGATAGAGTGTTTCTTAAGGTAGGTTTATATGTATATTGCACCCGTGCGAAGCCGGGGCGGATCGCTAGTAAGCTGATGTAATTTCCAATTATATCAAAACAATCTAATAAAAAACAATCTTTTATTCGTGGCACGATATCATATATCTTTTTATTAAATCATTAGATAGTACAAATCTTATAATTTATGTATTCTTTATATCACGACCATTGTATTTCCAAAATCACAGTACAAAATTGCAAAATAGTGGTATAAAATAGTAAATACCTATTTATATAGGATTTTGAACTGCCTAAGGATATAAAAATAACGTCTATGGTTATTAAATGCCAGTGTACAACACTAATAGAGACAAGTTGTGAGATATCAAATATGTTGATTATTAGGTAAAATGGCGTGTCTACTAGACACTGCCTAGCACACAACAACTGCCACATTTTTACATGGTGTTAATTGTTTTTTTTACGAGGTATCGATTATTTTCTTTAGCAAGCCGGGCCTTTAGGCTTGTATTGTACCAATAATAACAATTATTATCTGGAGCCCTGACAGATCAGCCCTGATCAGCCTACATTAGTCCACTGCTGAACATAGGCCTCTCCCAATGCGCGCCACTTTGTGCGCTCATTGGAGGTATTTGCCCATAATCGCCACGCTGAGCAAGCGGATTGGCGATCGCTGTAGCAGAGGATTGCTGTTACATAGAAGGATGCTGCTGCCCATCCTCCAGATCTTTCCCTTTGACGTTTCTTACGACACCCGTGGGACGAGAAGGGGTGGGTCTATTCTTGTGCCGGAAACCACATGGCAACAATTAAGATAATTATGATATAATAACAATTATATTAACACGAAATTATCTTTGTCTGCAGCTTTCCACAAGGAGGATCAACTGCTCACTCATATGAACGTGCACTTGCACCCGTATCCCCACTACAGCGGGGACGAAGACTACATCACTGGAGACCCAATAGAAAATGACCCTTACGTAAGTATTTTTACTCTATTTGGTGTTAGGCACCAACGTGTCTCCCCCTGCGCGTCGTAAAAGTCGAGCAATAAAGGTCACAAACTAGTAGCAATTAACACCTAAGTTGCTTTTTTTTACCCTCGACGGGAATAAAAAGAGGGGTGTTATAAGTTTGATGTGTCTTTGAGTCTGTGTAACTGTTCGTGTCATCATAGCTCCTAAACGAATAAAACGATTTTGATTTAGTTTGTTGTTATTTGAATTTGCTGGTGGTATGACACCAGCAGGCTATCACTGCGTTCCAGCTCTAATGATATTATATTAGTAAAATATCATTGAAAGAAAATATGGATATATTCTTTCCAGGAATCTGACAGTTTGCTGGTAGCGCGGCCTATCCGTCAGAACGGAGAGAGTCGCCCTCACGAGTGCGAAATCTGTCACCGGCGCTTCAAGAGGAAACAGCACCTGAAAGTGCACATGAATGTCCACAATAAACACCAGTACAGTGTTTGGTGCTCATTTTGTGGAGAAGGTATTCAGCGTACCTATAAGCTATCCGTTTTACCAAAAAAATAAATGTAAACAATCTTGACATGTCTTTTTTTATATTTTTCCTTGAAAAATTAATTTGATGTGATTATAATGAAATTACTACGTTTAATTTCCATAAAAAAAATTAATTACATTTTATTTGTGAATTTACAATTTATAATTTGCATATTAGTAATAAAAGACGTATCAAGATTGTTTACATTTATTTTTTTGGTATTCTGGATAGCCTATAGTGATTTTATATATGCGGTGTTTTATCATCATCAGCCTGTATTAGTCCACTGCTGAACGTCATAGGCATCCTCCGGATATTTCCCTTTGTCGCTTCTTACGATACCCGCGGGACGAGTAGGGGTGGTTCTATTCTTAGGCTGGAAACCACATGGCACATACGGACAGACGCGGCGAAGGATTTTCTTTTATAATAGTATAATACAATTATATAGTGATTTAAATACAACCTTTTCCCTTTTAGCACTTTGCTCAATTTTTTTGTGTGCTAGAGTTTTTGTTTGTGCCAAATAAAACATGTTTTTTTTCTTTCCTAGGTTTCGTTACAAACCAAGACTACGATAGCCATCAGTGTCAGGCGCCACAAGAAGAAGTCAGCGAACAATATGAGGAAGTCAAGTCTCCGCAAGTGTACACGCCCCAAGAAGCTAAGAAGGAGAACAAATATCCTGAAGAATTTGTAAGTATATAATAATAATAATGTACTCCTGACCGAATTTCGGTCACAGCGGCCAATCTCAACGGAGATTAGCCATCGACGCGGGAGATATTATAGTGCACAAGTGTGTGCGAAACACAGGTGCACTCTATATTCCCTTACTCTCATAGTCCGATAGGACGGCAATCCGACACGACTGGAGAGAGATCAGGCGCAGGGCCTACGGCTTTACGTGTTTTCCGAGATGTCATGCCGGCTTTAAGAAAGAGATTCGTAATTCCAACTGAAGCGGGCAGGACCCGGTAGCTTAGTTGGTAATGCGATGGTATGGCACGCCAGGGATCGCGGGTTCAAGTCCCGCCCAAGGCCCGAGTCAGGGGCTCTACTCCAAAAATCGAACAACGATGTTTCGGATCGGAACGAAATAATAAAAACCATCAAACACAATCCTTACCACCAAATTACCACTGTTTAATTGTACTTAGTGCTTTCATCTGACGATTCGTTACAAATCCTTAAAAAAAAAAAACAATCTATTAGAAGGTAATTTAACGAACAAACATGCGATCCGACAATCGAAGATTCGTTGTTAAAATTTCAGAGTAGGCCCCCAGTTGTTTTGGGAGTTATTTATTTATAGACTCACGCCTGTATTCCCCAGAGGGGGTAGGCAGAGGTGTGCAGTACACCCACGTTTCGCCGGCTATTTTATAAGTCCCATGTAATAGGGGGCGAGCCTATTGCCATTAACCGGGCACAATTCCAGACTCCGTGCTGCTACTGAGAATTTCCTAATGGAAAAACCCAATAACTCTTTTGCCCGACCCGGGGATTGAACCCAGGACCTCGTGCTCAGCAGTCGCGCTTGCTACCACTAGACCAACGAGGCAGTCATTCTTATTCATTCTTATTTAATTCTGTAGATATCAGATAACAGTTTATTGGCAATTGTGTATACATGTACTTACTTCCAATACAAGGCGAGGGGTGTTTAAAAATAAGAAGTTAAATAACAACTCATGATTCGAGTTTCTTATTAAATTTCACTTTCTAAACCTCTTCCAGATGGACGTAGGGGAGTTAGCAATATTAGACAGCACACAATACGTAGAAGAGAGAGAGCTCCCGACCCCGCAACGAGTGTTCGTATGCAAGTACTGTTCCAAACCGTTCAAGCGAAAGGACCACTATAAGATACATCTGCACATACACACTGGAGTCAGATCGTTCTTCTGCACTGTTTGTGGTAAAGGTAAGGAATAGGGATAATAAATATATTTATTAACTAAACTTATTAAATAAACTAACTGATGCTCGCGGCTTCACCCGCTTGGATGTCGGTTATCGCGACCAAAAGTAATCTTGATATTTATCCCGTTCCCGCAACCCGGTTTCTTTTTTAGACACCTCCAACAAATATGATTACATTTTAACTAATGTATACAGAAACTTGACAAATTATATAATTACTAAAACCTTTCTCGAGAACCACTCTATCCATTGGTGAGAACAGCATGAAAGTCGATGCAGTAGCTTTTGAGCAGTAACAGCAGTAGTTTTCAGTTTATCGCGAACACAAAGACAGGACGCAGCGGAGGTTTTATAATATGTAGTTACGATGGTTATTAGCCATCTAAAAAAGAAGCTATAACTAATTATTCAGGGTGTATCCGAATTCGTGGAGTTCCCTTAAACGGTAGGTTCTATTGCTGATATAGATTGGACCTGCACAGGTTTTAGCTTGCATAAAAAAACACTGACCAAAAAATATAAACTTTACAAAAACTAACTTTAAAATTAGAACGCGGCACTTTTTTTCCTTACCAGAGAACGGCCGGCTGTAAGTTATCGCGGCAGGCCGCAAAAGAAACTGCATATCTCAACTTTTTTTTTATTTAAAGTTTTTTTTCTTAATTGTTTTTTAATTAAAATCGTACCAAATGGTAATAATAACATTGTTTGAACTTATTGCAAGACAAAAAAAGGCAATTTTTTTTTATGCAATCTATATCAGCAATAGAACCTATGGTTTACGGGAACTACACGAATTTGGATACAACCTGTATAATTTTAATATTTCCAACCATAACGTTATGTTGTTAGTTATTATGGATTGCTTTTACAGCTATATTCTTAAAATTATATAGCGTCGCGTCGTCAATCAGTAACAAGAATTTTCAGATGTATATACAAAAACTTTTATTTTTATAACTAAATAACTGATTAATAATTTCAGGTTTCTACCGCAAGGACCATATGCAAAAGCATATGCTGGTTCACAATAAGGTGAAAGCCAAAAAGATGCCGGACCTGTATCCTATCAATATGCTGCCCAAGAAGAAGCAAGCTGAGGTCAAACCTGAGATCACTATACATGTAAGTAAATAATTATTGATGATGATGATGATGATGTCCTCCTTGACGTATCCGTCAACGGCCAACCTTGTCAGCTCCGAATATGCTAAAAAAATATTATTATTATTTATAGCTTATAAATAATGATTAAATGTATAATAAAGTTACCGGAAAACACTGGTATTCAGCTGCATCCGCTAAGACTGGAAGCCGACCCCAACATAGTTGGGAAAAGGCCAGGCAGATGATGATAAATAATTATTAAATGTTATGTAAAAGATTAGACAAAAAAGACTGAGATTAAATGGACCATTGATTTCTTTCTACGTTCATATTTAAATCTCAGGTCTTTTTTTAGGTTTGTGAATTGTAAAATATAAATACATCTGCCTATGTTTTAAAAAAATATATCCATTACAGAGGTTTTGTATTAAATATTTCATAATTTTTGTTCATAATGTGTAATAAAAATACAATTAGTAAAATTTCTTTCTAGGCACCTTCGAACACGAAGCTACGCGTTCCTTTGCAAATAAAAGTGCCATACCAAATGGTGATGTCGATGGACAATGGCGAACAGCGAGCGGTCACTATCGACCCCCAGGCCTCCGCTGCCGTCTCCTAATGTAGAAAATAGTTTTTGTTAAGGTAATATTAGGATCATTCTTTATTTCCAATAATCAATATTGAAGTTTGTGTATATCATTTGGACCTTAGGACCAGACTCAAAAATGGTCTTTAATTCTTTATACCTAAGCTGCACATCTTCAAAATTATGCTCGTGCTGTTGCGATGTTAGTATATTATAATTAAATTATTCGTTGTAAAAAGAAACGAAAAATATATTGCGTGTGATGCTTATAATTTAATGAAAACCTGAGATTTTTTCTAAATGTTATTGTGTATGGTCCTACAGCAATGCTTAAACCGTAATGAAGTTTTCTTTTGATGTACTTAATAGTGTAGGTACTGAGAATTTAGCAGTATTTATATTTAAATTAAGTTAATCATGATTTTGTCTAATCTTTTAAGTAATTGTAATGTATATATTTCATTCGCATATTATGGGAAAGATGAAAGTAGGGTGACGAAAGCAGATAAAAATATTTATCTAGGAATATTCTATTAAATATTCAAATTTTACTACTTAATACGGTAACTTTTTTATTTGATAGATTACAAGATGTTTAAATAACTTAGTGTCGGTATGCCTCGGTACCTACGGGGGCGTACCAACTGCGATAGAAGTTTTAAAATATACTCTTTATTTGTTTTGTGCCACCTACTTTTTATACCTGAGCACTGGGTCCAAATACTTAGTATGTCTCGATGCAAAGATCTCATCAATAAGATTTGCATATCTCTTAAATTATAATTCTAAATAATATTTCTACGAATTCTCTTAGCATAACATTAAATGTCTTTTGGTACAATTTTTTCTATTTTAATGAAATTTATCTATCATGAATGTGTTTAGTTTAAAAGTGAATGTATGAAATTTGTTAGTTAGTAAGTGTGTCACATATCGTGCCATGTGAACCAAATAATACTTGGTGCATAGCCAGTTACAAGCTTTACAAGTACATTTGTGCGTGATTCAGTGATTACCTACATATTACTGATTCTTATATCCGGTTCAAAGGACCAAATATTTATGACTAAAGGACCAATATTTATTTTAAAACTTACAGCTAATATTTATCAATTAGATGATTTAACATAAGAAAAAATAATTGTACATTTACCTCAATATTCACATCAATATTAATCAATGTTTTTCTTTTATTGAGTTTATCATCTTAATTAATTATGATACATTTTTATATCGTTTTGATTTGTACCTATTTTTCAAAATAGAAGTCTTTCTTCATAAGTTCTTCAAACATTCTCTTGTAACTGGTTATGTAATCGATCATAGATAAGGTAAATTTCTGTAAAGTTCCTCTATTTTGTCTTTTCACAGAAAATTATGTTGTGATTCTAAAGTTATTAAATAAAGTACAAAAATAAAGTATTTTGCACTCAAAATTTTTGTTTTTCTGACAATGGTATTCCAGACATCCACAGACTTACTAGGGATGACACAGACTTACTAGGGATGACACAGACTTACTAGGGATGACACAGACTTACTAGGGATGACACAGACTTACTAGGGATGACTACATCCGTGCATCAGAAAACTGTCATTGGTCTCGGCTGTCAGGAAGATTTTTGACAGTCGATATAGGTAGTACATTCATAAACTCCCGACAGGGTTGCGATGGTCAGATAGGTGTTCATAGAAAACTGATATTCAGCTGCTGGTTATATTTAAGCAGTCGGCTTAGGAACAATTTGACTATTTTGGAATATTTGGGGATGATAAGGCTAGGAGAATAGATAAGTATTGCAATCATTAACTTACTGCCCAGTCAGCGAAATAGATTTTTTTACACACCTCTATTAATTGCGTGTCACTACTTACTCCTTTACTTTTTACCATGTTAATTATTAAACAATGTTTTATTTACCTCTACACCTTCCCATTCACCTTCATCCGTCCGTCATTATGAGATATATAGAAATTAAAACTACAATATCAAGTTGAAATGTTATATTTAAGTTAAATACGAAAGCACAAGATGGGTAATGAAGCTTGGTGTATATTCTATTCTATTGTTAAGTTTTAACGAATTATGGGAAAGGTTTCTATTATACCAGCGGTTGCCCAGGACTAGCTAACTAACCATTTACTGATTAAACTAACTATAAGATCAGGGATCACCAATTAGTTTGATTGGGTCCGTTTTACAAATATAAACTACTGATGGGGTCCGCTTTAAAATGTCAAATATTAAATACTTTCCTTCCATTAATAAAAATGTAAAAGGTATAGAGGGGCTTCGATCTTCATATAAACAAAAAAAGAATTTGAATTTATTGTTCTGTGAAGGTCCGTACAAAAAATTCGTATTTTTGGGTCCGGATCGCGGTTCGCCATTTGGTGACCCCTGCATTAGATTATGCACAGCTGCATAATGTGGTCGAGTCTTCAACGAGCTTTAAATGTAAGGCCGAGATCAGAATAAAAATACAATATCCATACAGAGTAATTTGCTCGTGAAATATATTTGCCTACAAGAAGTTTTCGTTCATTTGTCTTCATAGAAACTACTCTGTGGATTGTCTGTGCACAGCCTAACAGTATTTAATCGATATAATGATCAATGCACGAATCAATTTACTTTGTGCTAACCTGGACAAACGCTAATATGAATCACCTTATATAATCTACAGGCATAAAATGTTACATTACACAAAAATAGATACTTACTGAAAAACAAAAAATGACCATTTATTCCGATTTATTTTTAGACAGCACATGAGATCAGCACTCTCTGGATATATAAGGGTAACTACACACCTAGTCGACTCGGCACATTCGGTTCGGTATTTTAGAAGACATTTCATCGGAACTTCTTCGAAAATACCGAACCGAATGTGCCGAATCGACTATGTGTGTAACTACCCTTAGAGCTCGTAGGAACTTACAAATGGTTAAATGCAGCAAAAATTCTCAATGTAATTATCGTTTCAAAAACTACTAATGACAAAACAAGATGACTTTGATTTTTGTACTTTGAGTATTTCCAAAAATTATACTCTCTTTATACTGAGCATCGTTTTACTATAAAAATATGTTTTGTATGTACCTATGAGACCTACTGTAGGTACCTATAAATCTAATATACAAATTATAAACAAACATTCTATGGTACATAACAGCTATATTGAATAAACATTTACTTACATTAGGTACATCAAATCACACACTTTATAGAACTGAACACCGATATGGACATTTAAACGAACAACAATAATAATAGAAAACATACAATCCTTAAAGGTTTACAACATTTAAGTACAATATAACATAATTTAAAATGTATAATTTCTTTACATCACAGCAAAATATAGTTCTACAGGCTCATCTCGGGTATGAACGCGGAGTTTAGATTATTATGTTTATACCTATACATATATTTGAAATCATTTTATTGGCTCTGACAGACTGACACGAATTATTTGACTTAAACATGATAAAATAGATTAATTAACTAAACTGTCTCAATATAAGGTTTCTCAGATTTAAAAAATGTGAACTCGCGTGTTACTAACCGTACATAGCTGCCATATATTTTAGTTAACAAACATTCGATCAAATTCATTTTGAAAACAAATAAAATCACATTTAAATAACAAAAGTTATAGTTACCATTTAACCCGGGAGTTTAGGGAGTTGAGCTGCCTAAACTTCCATAAAAAACAAACAATTTCTCCGAAAAAACAAGTTCTCTTAATTTCTAGATGTCTCTATTCCACTTTTTTTTTGGTCCTAATTTAGAGGGATCCAGCTAGTTTGGCTTTAGTAAAACAGGGACATCTGTGCAATTCACATATCAAGGATGGCAGCGGCCAGCAGTGAAGCTATGACCAAGTTCTATTATGCAGCATTTTAAACTTTATCATCGCTTCGTCTATATTTACTTTTTTCTTACTTATCATAAGTGGTAAAGAATTTTAGCTCATCTTTATTACGAAATAATAGATAAATAAACAAAGCATTTTAAAAAATAAATGCTAACCAAACAGATGTTAAGCTTAAAATTGCTTTTGATATATCCCAGTTGTAATTTTAAAATGCATTTTTCGTATTAATTACAACTCAAGACGAGTAAGAAAAAGTGAGTTATATTACCGCGCGCGACGGGCTAGAAATTTTGAGGGATACAGCCGAAAGCAGCCTGGCCGCCACCCGCGATCGGTCACATCGGCCTTGCTACCATCCTCGATTTGAATAGTCTTACCCTCCTAATATTTTCAGCTGAACCATTAAATAGCTGTACAAGATTTCTATTTTATTTTTATAGTATGATACTGCTATTAAAGGAAGGTTTTCAAAGGAAGATCAAATCTTCATTTCTTTCACATCAGGTGGAAGACAAGACAACCCCACCCTTTACAGTGGCGAAATAAAAAAGTTCTATTATATTATTATTAATTTGTTAAATCCTAACTTTTCGAGAGCTTTGTATGGTAACAAAAATCTTAATCTCGTAGCCCAGTTCTGGGCTGACACAATTTAGATTGTCATCGACACGCTAAAAAGAAGAATCTTAATATCTAATAGAATTTAAATGTATTTATTTCAAATTAAATTTTTACAGGTCAAAGGTCACAGGTCAAACTTACTAAATAAAGTAGACGGTAGATCAAAAATAGTTTTATATAACTGTTCAGGCGCTTGACACCACAGTCTGCTTACGACCAAGAGAGATGCGATGCTCTATACGGTAATTTTATAAAAAAATAATAATAAATCATCTACTACGACGTAGCTTCGTTTATTAGACACAAGCGATTATAATCGTTTAATGGAGATGTCTAATATTCCTAGCTTTGTTATTTCGCGTTATTTCCCTTTTATATGCATGGTTTAAGATATAGATGTAGGTAACCCTCCCTTAATCAGGTCACTTTGAGAAGGTAAAGGTGATCGCGACACGTAAAGAATTGGTTTTCAAACTGACCAACATTTTTATTCGGACTGTACAAGGAATTATTTTCATTTGATTTAGTTTTTTTTTAAAGTCCTCGAGTCCCTCGTTCTACCATAACATTCCTCCTTCCTTTGAAATCCTTTTGAGTTATCGTAATTTGCGAATTTTACTGTTGTAATTTAGTCTTAATTGCTTTGGAATTAAGGTCACCTTATCTAAAAGGTAAATATTAGTGCGCTTAATGGTCTTTGTAATTATATAATATTTAATTTACATACGTAATATTTTCTGCTTATGACAGTATTTTTTTTCTGCAAACACGCGGGTTGATTTGAGCAATATCTATACTTTCTTTCTCTTACATTATTATATTTTAGAACGTGCTTACTTTAAACAAAGTTTTTTTAAATATTTTTATAATTGTACTCTACTTGTACCGATAAGGCCATTTATGTTCTTGGTTCTAATATACATACAACTGCTACTTTTTGTAAAAAGAAAGCACGTATTTTTACTTTAGTCATTTATTATATTAAGTTTTCAAAGTTATTTACATAGATAGATACATAAAGAAGCTCAGCAGCGCAGGACGATTTTGTTCGTGGACAGAAATGACCGGTCACTTTGACCGCAAATCGGGTTCAACGTGACCAATAGGATGGAGCGATTATTCCTGTGCGCGAACATAGCCCTTCGACTTCTGAGCCCCATAGCCGTCGCTATATCCTCTAAACTATAAGAACAATCCTTTTACTTTTTGAAAGACTATTTTTTTAAAATAATATTTTAAGCAAACTTTGAAGATAAAATAAATTTTAGAAAGAAATGTTTTACAAGCGGGATTTGAACTCTTCTGGTTAGCAGTTCAGCTAGTTCAGTTATACGTAATCCCGCTTGTGCTATTGAAATTCTTTTCTACATTCCGTCTTAGACGGTAGCGACATCTACCCTTTGTAAACACAAGCACTCAATAAAAATTTTTACTTAGTAGGTACCTCAAATCAACTCGCCTGTCCCAATCACTTACTCATGTCAGAAAGCGTCTTTAGCAGCGGCGATGAGAGTGAGGAGGTCTTTGTTATCGTCCTGATGCGGTCAGGAAGGCTCGGGCGCCGGTGCGGGCACCGCATGCGACAGAGGCGGGGAAGACGAAGAACTCTGTTGAGACAGCTCTGCCTTCACCCGTCGCGCTATGTGGGATCGTGTGTGCTTGCGTAAATGATCCTTGCGGTAGAAGCCTGGAATGAGTGGACTAATGTAAGTGAGATATTGTGTTGGTGTCGTAACCAAGCCCAAGGGTGCAGGTTGCCAAAGTTAAAAAAAAAATGTAGAAAGAAAAAATCGATTAGGAGCAGAATTTGATCTTGCTTACAGGGCAAAGTCGCTCTAGCTTTAAGTTATTCGTAACCACGCCCGTGCTATCGAAATTATCTTCAACATTCAACCATCTCAGTTGATCTCTGATGGTAAGGGGTGGCCGGACTGTGGTGTAGGACTTGCAGGTACGAAGTACTAGAGGGATAGCAATTAAAAAATAATTGGCATTTGCTTAAAACGATCAAGGTGTGAATTGTGAGGAAACCAGCATGAGACGTTCTTGATGTTCGCTCCGCATACACCTTAATTTTAAGTACTTACCTACATTATATTTGTATTATAAAAGCAACCTAATTAACTTTTAAATTCTTTATTTTTATTCCTTTATTTTTTTATTATTCTTTATTTTAAATGTTTTTGTGTAATGTGTGCTAAACCTGTGCTGAATAAACCCTTTCTTTCTTTCTTTCACTAGATTGCTCACGGATCAGTATTTACCATACGCGTTTATTTTTTAAGCTTTATTATAGTGAAGTGAACGAACCTTTCCCGCACTCGTTACACACATGCCTCTTCTCGCCCGAGTGTATGACGAAGTGCAGCGTGAGTTGTTCCTTCCTCTTGAACGCCTTCAGACAGACGGAGCAGACGTGCGGCCGCTCCGGATTGTGCGACTGTTTGTGCCGCGTCAAGTGATCCTTGCGCTTTAGTGCCGCGTTGCAAATGTCGCAGATAAATCTGCAAGTTAGGAAATGCTTTGCTATTAAAATGACCATAGGGATACCACTATACTTTTTCACAGCACAACGGAGAGATATTAGGTAGGACCGACCGACGACATGAGCGAGTGTGAGTGACCAGAAAGATCTTCCAGCCAACAACAACAAATGTAACAATACGTAAAAGTTCCTCATAAGAATTAGGTACCATCAATCGTGTCTCCTAAGTTTCGCCACAACTATCAGACAACAGCCAGAAACAATAAATACAGCATTAATTATCGCTGCATCTACAAGCTTGCCAAGCCTCGAAAAGCCTTCACAAACTCCAACGTGTGGATGTAGCATAGTATATACACACAAAATAAAAATAACTCGTAGCAAATTGAATCTTAAGCCGTGGATCACTCCTGGTCTTCTGAGGTGCATAAGACACCGGGACAAGCTTCATAAAGCCTCTAGATCGAACCCCAATGACAAGACACAAAAGCTCATTTACAATAGATACCGGAACTTTTGTAATACCCTACTTCGCAAACTTAAAATAGAATATAACAGCCACCAGTTAGAAGAGAGCAGCCAAAACCCCAAAAAACTCTGGAAAGTTTTAAAAACTATTTATCAACCTAACCATCAAAAAGACAATCCCTCTAAACTAATAGACAACACAACTGACCCGGTTCAATCTTTGAATGCATGCAACTCATATTTTGCAAATGTAGGTAAAAATCTTGCGGACATCATTCTAGCGCGTCTATCTGAAACACAGAACTCTTTAGCTAACAAACATAAAACAACGAATTCCTGTCCATTCTCTTTCTTTCTTTACCCAACCGACGAACTAGAAGTATTTAAGTTTATTCAGCAATTAAAAAACGATAGCTCTCCAGGACCTGACAAGATCGGAACACGGTTAATAAAAAGAACTGCTAACATTATCACTAAACCCTTAACCCATCTCATCAACTTAAGTTTAGAAACAGGAATATTCCCAGATCAATGGAAAGTTGCAGCTGTAAGCCCAATCCATAAAAACGGCACTACTGACAAACCAGAAAACTACAGACCAATAGCGCTTCTAAATATCTTGTCTAAACTCCTAGAAAAAACTTTCAACACACGTCTAATAAAATATCTCGATAAGAATAACTTAATATCAGACAGACAATTTGGGTTTAGAAAGGGAAGATCGACCGATGATGCAGCTAAACTATTACTAAACTCTGTATCTAGAGCTATAGAGAAAGGTGAACGATGCATGGCAGTCTTCTTAGATTTAGCCAAAGCGTTCGACACAATTTCTACCGACCTTCTCCTAAAAAAGCTAGAAGCAGTTGGGATACGTGGTAATCCACTCGATTGGCTACGCAGTTATCTGACGAACCGCAAACAGTTTGTACAGTCAGGCGAATATGTAAGTGAGGTTCTTCCGATTAGTTTTGGAGTACCTCAAGGTAGTCTGCTAGGTCCGACTCTGTTTTCAATCTACATGAATGACATATTAGAACTTACTCTGCCAAATGCAGAACTAATATCATATGCTGACGATACTGTCATAATCTTTAAAGATAACACTTGGGAACAGCTATACGTCACTACAGAAAATGGGTTATCATTAGTAGCACAAACACTTGATAAAAATTTGCTTACATTAATTACATTACATTATTTACATTATGCCAGTCAATAATCCAGTACGGCATAGGAATATGGGGAGGAGCAGGAAAAACAATTATGATAGAGCTCGAGAGAGCACAGAGAGCGATTATCAAAGTTCTTCTAAAAAAACCCTTTTATTATCCAACAGACACACTATATAATAACTTCCCAGTTCTCCGGGTACGACAACTGTTCATACTCAATGCAACATTAAACACTCACAAAAGCATAAAAAGCAGACCCGACTACGACACACTCAAATCAAAACGCATTTTTAAAATTCCAGTTCCACGAACTTTATCTCTATTGGCTAGACGTTGTCCCGCTTTTCTACACTTACATACTTACAACAAAATTAATGGATTATGCAATATCAAAGATCTCTCACTCTCCTCCTGTAAAAAAGTCGTCACAAAAAAATTGTTAAACTGCTCATACGACGAGACCGAAAACATTATAATCGTACAAACAAAACGGTTACACACTTACACCCCCTGACACACATGACCACACACACATGAACTCACCCTCTTACTCACACAAACACTAACTCCACACACACATCACCAGTCATTAATCACCTTATCACAAATCATAACCTACTTAAGACCTCTTATTTCTTTATATAATTTTAATACTTTATTTGAAAATTTATATTTTTGTATTTTTGGTGAACAATTCTGTTATCACTAGATAGTGATGTCACCGCACTAATTAGGTACTATTAATAAAATAAAACTAATGATTTAAATTACGATTTTAAAAAAAAATGTTTTTATCTGCAAGTAATTATTATCTTGAGACTTGTAATGTATCTGCCTATTTTGTCAAAATGGATAGAATATGAACTTAACCTTTTCGCAAATGATACTTCATCTAAATTGGTTCCCAAGATACAGGCTTGCCTAGTTTGGGAACCGCTGCTCAATGTAACTATAAAAAAAAAAAGAAAACTTCTAAGAAACATTTATGTATCTTTAACACTAAGTTAATATTAATTATTTTATTAAGAGCGTCTCAAATTGTCATAGTTATTAATAAGACAAACTTTTTTGAAATAAACATTATTATTATTATATGACTATATCTTGCTAAAAGGTTGTATAAGAACGTGGTGCGTCGATATTAGGCTCGCCTGCATTTACTAAACGTCAACTAAAAGAAAATAAGGGCGATATCTACCTTCGTTCCATCGTGTGTCCGACCAGATGCTGTTCTAACAGTTCCCGCTCAGGATACGCCATGTGACACTCTGGACAGCAGTAGAGCGTGCTTCCATCTACAAATTAATCATATCTTATGATGACAGAATAGCAGTAGATAGATAAGGTTTGCAGAATAGCTTCGGACATATAGCCAGCGACAATCATATGTCTATCACATTATTGCGGATGGTTATCTCCAGTCTCCCTAAGATTTGGTTCAATTGGCTAAAAAGGTACAAAAAATCAATTTGGGGAGATAGCCTGTAGAGCAAAATTTTGCAGCCATGCCTATGTAAGAAAAATATAAGAAAATATTGCTAGCTCCTCCCTTCTTTATTCTGTCACAAGATGGTTTCTGAGGAATAGCTAGCTAGGTAGGTGTACCTACTAGATATTTCGCTGGTTTACATAAACCGAAATGCTACATGCGGCATTGGCATCTTTGGATAAGTTAAAGCTTTTTCGTAACAATAAACGTCATGATCCTAATTCTCAGTTCTCTATCTCCCTAAATTTTCAGCCAGAAAAGAGGGCGCCCTGGTACTCGCCACAGACGATCTTTACAGACTTACATTGAGTTTTATAGTAGGTATATAAATTTGAGATCGGGCTTCATAAGTTTTTACTATTTGGATAATACTCACCTAAAGCAGTAGTTAGTCGTATCTCTCCCGGCTTTGGTCGCGGTTTCTTCTCCTTCATGGATTTCTTTTTCTTCTTCTTCTTGGACATGATGACGGTGTTGGTGTTCTGGTTCACCGTTTGGTTCACTATCGTGGAAGTTTGTACTAATACGCTGTTCACAGCATTCGATGGCATCTGGAGAGAAGAGAAGAAACACGGTTTTTATTTACATTTTGGGTCGCTGAGCAGAGTTAAAGCGCCTGTCTCGCTCGCACATTGAAGGTATAAAATCACTGAATAAAATTATGAAAAATCTCAAAAAAACCAAGTTAAGAATAAGAATAATTTAGGAAAATTTTATAAATAGCGGTTTAGCATAGGTGCCTGCCTTAAGTGTCATATCATCAAGGAAGTATCATTAATGTAATGATGCGAACAGAAAATCTTCTTTAAATACGCAAAAATAAAAAAAAACTTACCGTTGCAATGGTAGGCATAGCATTCAACGCATTCGCATTAACGGCAGTCACAATCGTAGGCTGTTCCTCCCTCTTGTTCTCCACGATATTGGTCGCAGGTGCTGAGTACTTCAGCAGGTGGTGCAAAGGTAGAGGCAACGCTGAGAGGTAGTCCGCCACCCCTCCGCCTAATGTCTGCCATGTGCTGCTATCCGTGACGTCACCGATGCCTGACGCACACGATACTATATGAGGATGATGCGATGGTTACTGATGATGATAAATGGTTAAGAGGTTCTCTGAACCTGTATTAAGTTGGCAGAATAAACTCTAGGTAATGTTAATAGGAACAAATTAACGCTGTAGTTAGCGACGGTCCTAAGGGCGAAGACAAGAGAATATAAAAGAAATTAAATATTTTAAGTTATGAATAGGCATCATTTTACAATCATACATAGTACATACGACAAGTCTGTAACTATAGGTTATCAATAGATTTAGGTAATTTATTAGAGATAAACCATCTTGACTTGTCTAAAAACTATCAAATGAAATGATTATTGTTTCCGAAATTGTATTCCAATTAGATTAAGTCAATGACTGGAAGCTATAAGAAGTGTTACTTACTGATGAACTCGGCGGGCGCGGTGGCGGCGGCTCGCTCTGGTCGGCCCTCCTGTTTGATGGCGCGCGCTAACGCCGCCGCTTCCTTCGGCTCATGCAGCACCACGAGTAGTTGCTGCGTGCCTTGCTGCAGCGGTGTTGCTTGGGTCACTAATGAGATAGAGGATAAATTAGGAGATGCAACATTTTACTCCAAAAATCCTGAAATATTGCTGCATCTGCGTTCAGTGATGTGGAGTTGTGGTACATTTCAATTTTCTACTTGAAGTGGAACTGAAGAGTTAACTGTCGCTTATGTTAATTCTTATTATAGTAAATAAAAACCGGCCAAGTGCGAGTCGGATTTGCGCACAAACTGTCTAGCTGGTTCATGAGATACAGCCTGGTGACAGACAGACAGTGGAGTCTTATTAATAGGGTCCCCTTTTTACCCTTTTGGCACGGAATCCTAAAAGGCATAAGTTCAACTGCCTTATGGGTTGAAAACAGTCCGAGGTACGTAAATAGGTGAATAAATTTACCATTAATGCCTTGATGCTGCTGCATCATGGTGGCCATAAGGTCATGATGTAAATCCTCGCGGTACTCCCTCTTGTCGGCTCGCTGTTCCGATTTGAGCTGTTGATGGACCGCCTCCGCCTGCAAATAGCTCGCTTGCCCGCCATACGCGATGTTACCCAAGTTCACCGACGAGGACGCTGATATCGTCTGGTACTTGACACCCGTGTTCACTGAGAAAGTAATGCAAACGAAACTAGATAAGTAGGTAGGTACCTATAGCAAGAGACTAATTAGTCTTAAGTGTGCCTCTATTGCGGCGATTCATGGGCAATTTAAACGTATTTTGGCCCCACTGGCGAACAAAATAGATGGGCCATTTACTGAACTCTGGGTGGACTGGCGTGATGGGGTTCATGTAAACAATTAACTTTTAATTTGACTTATTTATTAGTGAATAAGATCATTTTTATTATTTTTATACCTACTGTTAATAAGAGACAAAACTCTTGTCTCTTATCAATAGCATGAATCAACAAATAAATTATACCTGTCCTTGTCATTTGCATGCCAATAAATAGAGATGGCGACGTTTATGGTGACGTTTATGTCTAACTTTTAATCGTTGTTTGTAAGCAAATTTATAAGTAAGGGGATAAATGTATACAGTCCAATACACTGAGATTTATACTGACATTATCTATATCTGCTTAACTTGAGTGTTTATGAGATTTATAGGGGTGTTGTCCCAGAGCATCAAGCTCAAAATAAAATGACAAGACTCACCAGTATGTATGGGTGCAATCCCTGCTAGTGCAACCGTTCCGGGCTGCGCGTTGCTCACCACCACCACACTCTCGGCCTGCCTAAACTTCACGCCGTCCACTGAGATGGTGCCCGCGCCCGGCGCCACCGCGAACTGCACTGCGCCGCCATTGCCTGGCGCCTGGTACCGCGTCTCCTGCAGCACTCCTCCTGAAGTACTCCCAGTATTGTCATAGCCAAACTTTGCGGCGAACTGGTGGATACTAGGGATCGCCGCCGCCGTCGGGATGTGACCGGTGAACGGAGCAAAGTTCATCGTAGTTTATTGTATCTGAAAGCGCGTCAGACATCGTAGTTATGTGAATAATGTTACGTCAGCGGGGTAGCAAGGTCGCACGCGACACAAAAAATACTGCACTCGTCCTGCCTCGCAGGTGGAGTACACCGTGCGAACCACAACAAAGTGAATCAAAGGGTGCGGCCCCTAGTAGGGCGCTCACTCAACCCCCGCCATTCTGCCTCACCCCAGTCATTTCTAACGCTTTATTTTTACCGGCCCGCCGTCTCACACCATCGATCTTTTAGCGTGCACTGTGATGTCGAAACACGAGAAAACACAAAACAGCGGAAAGATAATAGAATGATTACCTGTCTTGTAGCGAGAAAGTGGGTTTTCATAGCGTTTTAATTGTTCGTCGTTGATGAAATAAGTAAGTGGTGTATGTGGATTCTGCGCGAACATGTTGCGCGAAGCAAGGCCACCGGGTGGGACCTGCGCGGCGCACGGGACTGGACTGGAGGCGGGGGCGTCGCCACGCACGCACGTGCTCACTCACAGGGGCTCCTCGACTACTCAAAGGAGTAGCCCAATGCGTTTCAAGATCGTAACAAGTTCAGGGTCGGCTAGTGTTAGCTATGGCAGTATATTAGTGGAAGCCGAACTTTTATATTATGCAGTCTGCATTAGTTTATTAAAAATTATAGTTAAAAAACCGGCCAAGTGCGAGTCGGCCTCCCGCACGAAGCTGAAGATTGCCGTACCATTATCTATACCTAAGTAGGTACATTAGACATAATATCTTCTTTTAAATCGAGCGACTTCATTGCCGTTATAAAATCGAGCAAAAAACGGCAAAAAATAACACGTTTGTCGTATGGGAGCCACCCTTAAATATCTCTTTTTTTATTTGTTATTAAGTAAGGAAAATTAAAAAAAATTGCAACAGATTTTTGTTCAATCTCTTATTATGAAATATGTTCAAAATAAATTGACAGTATGAATAGGGTAGGGTAAAAGGGTAGGAGTAGAAGTTGGATAAATACGCGTACAAAGTCGCGCCGGGCAGCTAGTTAACGCAAAAGACATATTTATAATGATACGTAGGTACCTACATATAGGTATACATAAATTCACGAACAACACACACACAACAGTACACAGAAATTACAGAACCACACCTGCTACGGTTCCTAAATACTCATGTTGTCTCGTTGACATTCATACCAAAAGAGGTAGGTACCTTCAATTATATAAATTAATTATAACAACAAAAAGTAGGTAGGTGCCTAATGAAGATAAACATGAAATATGGTAGTCAAATATCATAATCAGAGTAATTAGGTACCTATTATAATTATTATTTAATAATATAAGTAGGTAGGTCTATTCAGACAAACTGATTAGTCATTGTGTAGGTATAGCCAGACAGAAAAGTGGGATTAAAACACGTTGTGTCAATTTATTGTTCGTATCTCATTACATTACAGTAGGTACATTAACATTATCATGAGCAGTATAATTGGTGGTCCGATTTTCGTCAAAAATATTGTTTTAATCTTGTTATTATGTTGTAATAATTGTTTGATAAATACTCCACTGTTCTGCTTCTACCATAGATGGCTGTACCTTCTTAGATCTTTATTTTTATGTATGGGTCACGGGTTCAGAGCTACGGACTGAAACAAGAAATATACTTAGGTATGAAAGAGGCACTAAGTTTCTTAATAGGTTGGATTATTTGGATTCTATTTATATACAAATGGCAAACCACCAACAGTTCGCAGGCAACAGGCAGATGCCGCATTGCCTTGTCTAAAATTTTAGTATTTTTTACTATAGATTTATTATATTCATAGCATAGGAAAAAAAGTGCCGCGTTCTAATTTTTTAGTTTTTGTAAAGTTCATATTTTTTGGCCAGTGTTTTTTTATGCAAGCTAAAACCTGTGCAGGGCCAATCTATAACAGCAATAGAACCTATGGTTTACGGGAACTAAACGAAATCGGATACACCCTGTATATCTCTTGTCGAAGCTCCCTGGTTGATCCTGCCAGCATAGTGTGGATCGAAAGACGTAGAAATCAGGGGGAGAGACTTTTGCCCAGCAGTGATGAGCAAAAGCCGATGATGATATGGGCTGACAGTAACAGTAACACAGTCTAAACCCCAATCTGGCCATCTGGAAACACTACAAAAAACGCCTATAGGCGTCATTGTATTCGATCGCCTTAAAAACATAGACAGAATACTGGATTTTCGACAGGAAGTTGTTAAATGAAAAAAAATTGTTTAAAAATCAGTGATTTTATTTTTTAAACTTAATTTTTTTATGGTGTCTTAATAAATAAAATTTCATACAAAAGTTTACACTTATTTATAACTCCGGACTGAAGTTAACGGTCTATTTACTATATCTTAATCTTATAATACTTGCAACTAATTTCAATAAAAACCAAATAAAAAAATACGTGTCTTAATTGGTTAACTACTGGTGTTATCTTACGATAACAGATATAAAGTAAAGTTTTTGACCGAAGTACGTACAATATGCCTAAAAGTTATAAAATAATTAAATAAATTTGAGATTTAGAACAATTAACCGAACTAGACTACGCAACGTATATAAAATAAAGACTAACTGAACAAAATGTACAAAAATACAATTTCTTTTATTAGAGACTGAGGAATCAATGAAAAAAATATCAGCATGATACATGAAATAGATAAATATGTAGCAGACAAAAAGTTTGATAAAATATATTTATTTAAAATAGATGCAATTCATGTATTTGTATGTGTGATAAGGGTGTTGTAAACCTATACATATTAGACGCCATAGGCTAGAGCACCTTAAATCAACAGCATCGTTATAAGCTAAGACATAAAAATACATGCCACAAAGTAGTGATGCATTACAATAACTTAATTCTAAGTACAAAAATATAATTCCAAATCAATTTACACCTACATTAAAGCTGACAGTATTAATATCGTGTGGTGGTAAAGCCTAATTTTAATGTATGACTTGCGCAATGTGTGGTACAATTTCAAAGTGTTTCAATAAATAATTATACAACCAATTACCACGATTAAGGATAAAAGCAAGAATCACACACACCTGCATTGATTTTATGTCAGCTAATTAAATCCGTTTAATTGTAATGCTAGGATCATTTAATTACACCGTAATCACTAAAACACTACGTACTTACTTGAAAACATTCCTTTTATATTGTTATATGGAGAACAAAAATATATTTGAAAGAAGAACTTTTCCGAAAAAAATAATTATGATAGATTTAAATCCTAGCACACTTCAATCAACGGACCAATAAATAAAATATCACATTTCGATGGAAAAACAAAAAAGTTTGTATACAAAATAAGCACATGATAGCTAGAATGCGACAGACAGTGGGTAATGGTATAAATATCACAGTGTTCATGATATTTACAATGTCAGGTGAACTCGTACTAGTACGCGGTACGTATATTTAACATCAGATGAGAGCCCAGGTATTGTGGAAAATTGTATTACGGTAATCTACAGATCACAAATCACTTTAAATATTCGAAATAAATTATGATGTGGTGACATATAAGAGTAGTCTATATTATCACTATGTATAGACGTAGTAATCAAACAAAAAAATATTTTTTTATAATAATTACTGTACGATTCAAATAACAATGAGACAGTTTGGTCGCCATTTTGTGACGTCTTAGCCAGTAAGAACAGTCAATGTTTTAATTAATAGTATCACATTGTTATTAAATCGCATAGTAGGTACCTGGATCTACGAATTATTTTTTACAAGCATATGAAATGTTATAATTTTTTTGTGCATCAGCTTCGCCTGACGGAATGAGAAATGAATTATGTCATGGTAATTTAATATCAATACAAAATTTACAATATATTAGTTACATAACGCGTGATAAGTTTATATATCATTATGCTTGAAGCTTCATCACAATTCCTATGTACAAAACAAGATGGATCGAGTTTTGTGTCTAAACTAATGATACTTAAGTGTCTTTACACTTATAAACTAGTATCTGGAGCTCAAAAAATACCATTATATTTCTATAGACTCATACAAGGCCACGACTATGTATACCTCGTTAATTATAGCATTAGACATTAAGAAAAAAAAATCTAGACAACAAGCAGGTTTAGGACTCTATAGACGCCAATTTTATTATTATCTTTTTTTAAAAGCAGAGGAGCAAAGATTTAACATTTTTTTTTCCACAACAATGCTACTAAATCTAAAAAGTAACGTCATCTGTGGCATGTTATTAATTTCATCACCAGGCTTTCTTTCATTGACTTTTAATATTTTCAGAATATTTCGTGTTTTTGTTGATAATAATTGTGATTTTGTTACTTATTTACTGTTTTGATGGCGTTTTGCTAAAATTTAGCGTTGTTATATGAATTGGTTTGTTACCGATATTTTGGCCCCTGCTTCTACAACCTACTATTATCTAATGCTATAAAAATTGGGTAGGTATACTTAGAAAATGTGGTGGTATTTGATGACTTGCGTATAAATATAATCTTGCAAAAAAGGCCCCCCATGCAGTTGTCCCCTTTTTGTCCGTCCACAAAGCAGCGCCCCGCGTTTCTACTTCTGCCGTCGCGGTTTACAAACTGCGTGATACAAACGCCCCTGTCTGGGGGAGTGACGAGTTCACTTTTATTTCGCCATATTAGTTCGCCTAAAAGTACTTACAAAATCCCTGTTAATATTTAAACAATTTAGGTTAAAATTAAATTATTTATTAGCCTCAATAGGTTTGTTTGTAACTTGATACTTTATACTAAAAAGGTACAAGTTCCGCATCAAATACCACAGCATTTGTAAATTCATTACTATAGTGCGAGGGTCTTTTTTATCGAATTCTTATCGAAAATATATATCAATATTAAACGTCAAATTTGACACAATTTAATGAACTTTATGTCAAACTTGACGTTTAAAATGCGTTCGATAAAAAGTCGTTAAAAACATCTGTGCTCACACCCCTAATTCGGCAGAATCGGGTTTACTTCGTATTGCAGTTGTACCCTGTAATTGTTAAGTAACTGACGTGTTGGTTATGATGGCTCCATTTATATTCACAACCAGTACCAATCATAATCGCCCTTTCAAATCCCAAAATTTTATGTACAAATCATTCATACTTTATAATTTAAAGCAGAAGTCCATATAAAAAGAGGTAGATGGGTTTCGACCATCAAAAATTCTTAAAATCTAAAAAACGCAAAACTGTTCTAATTGACATAATTTTTAAGTTTAGATTTCGATTTCTTATTACTGCTCCAATTCACAACTTTTTATATAGACTAACTTTGCAAACAAAGGTCATTGCTATCGTTTTATGTCTAATTGACATGTTCTTAATAAGTAATTTGGTCTAATCAGTTTAGTATGAAGCCAGAGTCCCGCTCAAATCATCGATCAGTTTTAAGTTTAACTAAAACCACGTCTGTCATCAATTTTACAATATTTTAAGATAACGAATAAATAGAAAATCTGCTGTTTCCATATATCATAATCTTCTGTTTGTCGTTTGCAGATTGATGGGTAAAGTTTTTATTATAATTCAGCTACAGGTCGTCAACGACACGTGTCAATGTTTTTTTTTTTTTTTTAATTTAATTCGTCTATACTCAGACATGTTATAGTACGTCCAAACTGCATCAATAAACTGACCGACCAAAATGCATAATACCATCGTACATTATTATTGTAAGATGTTTTTGCAATGACCTGAGATACAAAGCTGCAACGGCACGATAGCCGCTTGTACGAAACGAATAATCATAGAAACAAGGTCAGGGTAAGCCTGTTGTATTCGAGCCAAACATACCACTTTCATGTTCAAATATGAATTTCCGTAAGAACCTCCAAGATGTACAAATCTTTATCCACGACTTATTTAATGAGACTTCTTTATTTAATCGTACAAAATATAGGTATATTCACAATTTTTAAATGTTTTTTAAAGTTTTTTCCGTGGTACACATTAGGCAAATGATCAAATACATTTAGAGAAATTCTTACGATTAGTGTACGACCCCTGATTCTATAGTCAGTCGTGGCGTGTGACGTCACGTGTGCTGCGCGAGCAGAGCGTCGAGCGCATTGTGCTCGTGCGCGTGCTCGCTGTGCGCGCCCAGCGACGACACCACGTGGCCCGGGATGTTGATCTGCACCGGTGATTGGTTGCTCGAACTTGTTGGTATCTGGAGAATGACATTCATTTTAAAACAATGTTTTTTTTCTTGTATTTAATTTTAAAACATTATTTACCCCACATATGTATTATATTTAGTTTACTTATTTCAAAATGTTCACTAAATAGTTACCTTTTACAAAATATTTGACTAAAAGAAGTTTATTTTTCCTAAAAATATTGCCCTCATTGCAATAAAGAGATGCAAATGTACTTTTCTCACACTTTTCTTTTTTGCATACATATTTATTTTTATTTATTTTTTAGGGAAAAGTATTTTGTGGCTCGACATATTATTTAAGGAGCATTATATTTGTTGTTGTTATATGAAGCATTTTATGTTAATTAGCCATGGAATTTGTCACTAATTAGAAGTGACGAATTTCATTAACAACCCAAAATGTATTTACAATACAATAAATTATTATCGCTTTCTACAATCAGTGTAAAATATAATTTCGTGATGATTTGAATAGCAATAATTAGGTATGCGAAGTGTGAGTAGGTAGTACTGACGTGTATGGTGATCTCCGGCAGCATGTTGGCGCCGGGCGCGCTGGACGCGGGGTGCACGGTGAGCGCGGGCTGCAGGCTGATGTTGGTGCTGGCGTTGGTGCTGGTGCTGGAGTTGGTGTTGGCGTCGCCGGCCGCCTCGTCGCGCGCCCGCTTGCTCTCGTGCGACCGCGTGTGCTTGCGTAGGTGGTCCTTGCGGTAGAAACCTAAAACAATACAGGGTGAAATTAAATCATGAGCATCCCTAAAAGAGGTCATTGAACAAAAACAAACAGTAGGATGTAACAAAAACATGTTTCTTTTCACAGAATCTTGGACACTAACATGATTGTCTTCCAGACATATCTAACTCTGGATTGGTGTACACGAGCGCGTTAAGCAGTATCAGCATACGAGGTATGGGTGAGGCAGATCTGGCCAGTTTTGTAAAATGGCATGGAGAACAATTGATGTCTCGGACAGCGATTGCATATCGGGTTCAAATAATCGACACAGCACAGCGTGTAGATAGTAAAAATCCACGTAAAATTTTGTATGTTTTTTTTACTGTTAGGACAGAATAGCATACCCTTCCCGCACTCGGTGCACATCTCCGTCTTGATGCCGGAGTGTATGACGGTGTGCAGGTTGAGGTGCTCGCGCCGCTTGAACCCCTTGCGGCACACGCCGCACACGTAGGGCCGGTCCGGGTTGTGGCCCAGCTTGTGCCGCTCCAGGTGCTCCTTGCGCTTCAGCCTGCAAATGTAGCTATATGTTAGTCTACATGTCCCCATGCCAACAGGACAACACTGATTCAGAAACACAGTTTATATTCTTGAAAGACTTCAGAAGAAAGCTTATGTTTGAATGAATATGAGTTTAGCTTATCATTGGAAGGGTATAGCAAATTGGACTTTACTGTCATGGGACTGTAACAGCAGGCTAGGAAAAGACTACATACAAATTAAAGTACAGGTCATACATTTCCAATGCGTATCGGTGGTGAGGGTTTGTGGCTAAATTTAAACAGACAATATCTGATGCTGACATGGCACGAGTATTTTGCTGTGCCACTCAATTTTTTTTTATATATAGAAAAATAAGGCGTACCTAACTTAAAATGGTGGGCACCGAAATGTGAAACCGAAAACGAAAACCGAAATAAGATCACACGCGCCATGTCTGCGCGTTATTCAAGTAACTTCTTGTGTAAAAAACAAAAAGCACATTCACTCAGTCTTCTAAAGCAAAGAGACTCGAAAATTAAATGGTCATCCACGAACTAAACGCAGCAATAGCTGCTTGATATGATGAATAGATGCTTGACGTGATCCTCAGAATCACCGCTGTTTTATGCTTCATGTTCCTATTTTCATAAATATTATTTTTGACATTACACATATAAAAGGAATTCCTACCCAGCGCCACAGATGCCACAAATGAACCGCCTCTCAATCTTGTGGCTTATAAGATGTATTTCTAGCTGCTCTTTCTCGGGGTATGCCATTTGACACTCTGGACAACAGAAGATGGGGGTGCCGTCCAGCGCAGTCGCGATCACCACCTGCCCGGGCTTCGGTCGAGCAGGCTTGGGTGGTTTCTTCTTGTATTTCTTCTTCTTTTTGCTCTGTATCCTGAGACTGCCGTCTGAAAACAACGAGAGTGTTAAAATAAAGAATAAAGGTATTTATTTTAGCACTTTATACGGCAGAATCAGACCAAGAAGATAAATGCAGGAGGGGGCTGATTTTTAAAGATTGGCTTCTTTAAATTATATTCTTCTTCTTATATGTTTATTAGAAATATATGTATATCAGGGAATGGAGGCCTAAACCCTTATTAGTAACAAGTCAATGCAAACTTTTTCATGTAAATGTGAAAAAGAGTTTTATATCTACATAGACAATGTGTTATGTTCCGTCCTGCAGAAGACAGTTGTACACTCTAGTGAAGGGACAAACTTCACGGACGAAATCATAGCTATGATAGGCTCGCTATTACCGTCTCCAAGACGAACAAATTGTTAAAAGAGTATATTCCTAACCTTACACTTATTAAACTAAGTCTATTGTAAAAGCAAAAAATAAAATAAAATAAAATTGATGATGATAGTTCTTTCTTTCTTTATCGTATGGGTGATGAACAACCTGGTGCCAGAATTTTAAACGCCCGTTACATACCGTTGAAAAATCTCATAATGTTTTCCTTCACCGTTTTACCTTATAATTAATTTGATAATTAATTTGCAAAACGATTTAATTTCCGAAAAGTGAGAGGTGTAGTGTAGCACGACCTCAGCCTAGATGGAATGACGATCTTCGCAAGGTGGCTGGCACGAACTGGATAAATAGCCAAAAATCGCGCTCAATGGCGTGCAATAGGAGAGACCTATGTCCAGCAGTGGACTGCTATAGATTGATGATGACATTGGGTAATAATATAAGTCATCCGATAGCCGTCGTTAGTCATTCATTCGAAGCAGACGGTCCCATACACAAGCATGAATGTTTGTAACAGTTGCTTTAAGGTCTCTTCTTTTACTGTAAGCTTTTGACTGTGGAATACAGGGGTATACCAGGGGTAGTAAATATAGAATAAAAGTTGTACATTGTATTTTTAAAACATTTAATCTCTTTGTCACAACATTGAGTAAAATATTTAATAAGTAGTAACCAATTTTTATTTATACCTAAGTATTTTCAAAAAATAGTTTTTTAAATAGATATATCTAAATTAAGATAAAAATAGTTTTTTTTAACAGGGACAATACAAAATACTTACAAACAAGTAATTGAATTTAATGAGATGGCACCTGATGTAAGGTTTAGATGTGAGACTCGCGATATAATCGCAGGAAGCATAAAAAGATGCTTCATTTCACACAAAACCAATATTAAGCGCAGTGGATTCTTTGTATACTTGTAGTTGAAGTAGTAAAGTTGTAAACTTGTTCTTTTGTATATTTGTATAAACCATAGAGTATTCAAGAAAATATAGAGTGATAACGTCAACCACATTGCCTTGTGCGGAGCGAAAGCAGGTCTCGCCATACAAATGTTAAAATGTCATTTTTTCAATTAAGTTTTCTAGACGTTTTTCAAAATATTTATCAGCAGTTAACCATGATATAAGCTAAAATGTAACTTTTTCGCTCGTGGAGCCTAGTTGAACCGCAGTCGAACGAGGTATGATCGCAAACGGAGCTCGTGTCACGGCCGCGTTGTTCATACCCGTGCTCACGGTTCATACTTCTATAGGGTTGCTCTATTTTTTTCTTATATACTCTAAGGTATAAACCAGTGCGCTGCATTTGGAGTGGAATTTTGTAACAAAAGATGCCATTCCATTGACTTTACTTAAGAACTACACAATATAAAATGTGATTTCAAAAATATACTTTTATTCTTAGGGTCAAAAAATAGGGTTATCAAAATATATTTATTTATAATAATATTATTATTTTTCAAGACACAGTGACAAATTCTTTCTTAACATTTTTTTTTTCACTTTATCACCCCAATGTAGGGCAATATGAAATCTAACTAGTAATCATAATAACTAACTACATGAAATAAACTTATAAAGTAGTTAAACATTTTTTAATAATTAATAATTGAATATAAATATTTAATAAGAAATTTGAAAAAACAACTGATACGGATGGGATGGGAGTTGTTTTTTCAAATTTCTTATTAAATATTTATATTTAATAAGCTAACATGTGCTAAAACATGTAAAAATTTCACAAAAATATTAATAATTGAAGTTGCAATCACGATTACAGATTTCTTTTTAAACTACACACTTAATAAAATGTAATACTGATTACTAGCTACGATTGCAATATTTTATAGTATAGTTAATAATCATAATAACTAACTACATGAAATAATCTTATAAAGTAGTAAAACATTTTTGATTACTAATTAATAATTGAAGTTGCAATCACGATTACAGATTACTTTTTATAACTACACACTTAATAAAATGTTGCTTATTCCAAAAAAAAGCAAAAGCGCACGTGAGTCGTTCATGCACTGATTTATCGTTTTCTCAGGCTGTCGGATGAAATCTGCAGGCGAATATTAGCACTTTGACAGGTCGTAATCAGTTACTAGGCACCAAGGGCGTGCAGTTCATATAGGCAAAAGCGCATACCCTGACAGATACGACGCAGACGTAAAATTAGTGAAACTAAGTAGGATTTGTATGTACTGCCTACAGGCCTACCCTGTCGAAAATGTCTGTGCACGCCTCTGCTAGGCATCTGATAGGTTTCGAGAGGCACATCGACATTAGGCTGATTCAAGTATGGTTTAGTTTTTTCCAAAAAATATTTTCTCCAAATATTTTTTTCTGCCTCATATGTAAGGCCCTAGGTGGTGTACACTGTTTCACCGCCCTACACTGTTTCACCTTTACCCGTCGAAATTTTTTTGTACCTAATATATTTTAAAAAACCATAATATTGTATTTTCAACAACCCTCGCGTCGGGCTCACCTCGGAGGGGTGGAGACTTTTAGTATGTTCATCTTCTAACTAGTCTAAACAAAGTTCTGAAGTCAACATTTCTGCTTTTGACTTTTCCATCCATAATCATTCGTTGTCTGGACTATACTTTTTAAATGCATCCACAATAGATGCATGTGGATAAAGTCTGTCATTATTGTACAATTTTTAATTTCACAATTAGAATATTACGATATGAGCGTAAATAAATATCTATTGTTGCTAACAATATAGGAAAAGGTTCTCTTGATTTAATTCATCATTATTTGTAAACATTTATATTATTTATTTATTCTACAATGAAGGTATTGTTTATTACTAGAACTACAACTGGAATTTATGTGTATTCTGTGTAGCCTAGCTGATATTTTTCTCATTATCTCTCCGTCCATCCAAAGGTTGTTTGGAAGACATCACCTATAGGTACTTCTGACAAATACAAAACTGTAAAAAGAGATTGCCCAAGCGACTAAGAGATTAGTGTCTTTGGCAATCTTAATGTGACATAAATAATGCTAAATAAATCTAAAGTATGATTTAAGTTCTTTACTATTTTATGACGACTTCCCCGGTTATAAAGGTTTTTATAAATCACTAAAATTCGAATTTTCTGCTAAACACTTACCTCGTTAGATTTGAGACGGACGTGCGTAGTTACTGCTGCGCATGTTGACCAGTTGCTATGGTAACTTCGGTAAATTATAATGTGGCATGCGCTCACTGCTGCACATTATGTTTGCCTCTGTGACTTTGATAATTTCATGTGAAAGTAAACCTACCTACTTAATTTTTTTAATATTTTAGAATAAGATTCGTTATTTCGTAATAAAATTATTAATTTAAAAATCAGGAAGGAAATTAATATTATTAACTTGTGACACAACTCATTATTATAGGGATTCTGGGCATGGGCATTCACTTTTACATCTCTGCCTTACTTCTTAATTATTCATGTAAAAACTAAAATGCTATTAAACCTTTTGATTTCCTTTTGCGTCTCATTTCTCTATGTTTGACGGATTAATTGATAAAAATCCTATTATAATATCATATGGCGCCCTAACCGCGTGAGTAGATGATCGATATTATTTGAACGCTTTGCTTTTCTACTGCTTTGTCTTGTTTTTCTTTGTTGAGCTTTATTTCTTTTATTTATTAGACATAGACATTCTAGACGCTTACAATATTTACATTTACCTTTCTTAGTTGCCTTGGGTGGTACCGCTTTTCCTCTCAGATCATCACAAGTCATACCTGTTAAGCGTGGTTTTTTTCGGTAACGTCTTAATTCTTCAGTTACTTCTTTTTTCGTCTTAGGTTTTGTCAGATCAATTGTTTTTATTTGCTCTGATGAGCTGACTGCAGCTTTAATATTAATACACGAATTTTGCTTTGGAGGTAATTTTTCGACATGTTTATAGACTTTCCTACAGGGATTTGGTGCAGGATCTATATTTGATTCAAGTGTCAGTCCCGTACATCTTCCAAAACTTTCTAGTGGATTTGTCATAAAAATTTCTTTAGTAATTGATTCAATTATTTTAGGATCACTTTTTTCAATATGCGTTTTGTTCTTTTGTTTAGAATGGAAGGCCAAATTTACACTCATATTTATAACTGAAGATAACTTGCATTCTATATTTGTTAAATAGGGAGTTTCTGAGAATAATTCAGTTATTACACTCGTTGAATTTTTCGTTGGGGACGCTTCTGAATTTACAATGGAAGTTTCTAAAGGACTATTTGATCTAGGAACTTCCAAAACGGTTTCATCCCATTCATATGCAGGATAAAATAGTTCGGTGTTTTCACATATTGGATTTGTGTCATCTTCAGTAAATGATTCATGGTTTTTATATTTATTATTATTGTTAGGTGGTTGTTCTGCAACTTGTTCAGTATTTTTATATAGTGTATTTTTGTTGAAAGCAGCTTCTGCAAATGGTTCAGTTGTTTCATATGCAACATTGTTTGCAGTAGGGTTTACGGTAGAAAGATCAGTGAGCTCAAATGCAACACTGTTTACAGTAGGGTTTACGGCAGAAGGATCAGTAGTGTCATATGCAACATTGTTTACAGTAGGGATTACTTCAGAAAGATCAGGAAGTTCATATGCAACATTGTTTACAGTAGGGTTTACGGGAGAAGGATCAGTAGTGTCATATGCAACATTGTTTACAGAAGGGATTAAGGTAAAATTTTCATAGCTTGGATTTGTCATAGGGAAAACTTCTGTAAATTGTACTACTGTCGCATATGTAGGAATTTCTGGAACTTGTTCGACACTTTCGTTAGAATAATAAAGTGTCATACAATTCGTAGAAGAATCTGGTTTATTGACTTCATATACTGGATTTGAGTCATTTGCTTGGAGAACTTTGATATTTTTTTCGGAAGTTCCACAAATAGGTTTTGTCATAGGAGAAGTTTTTGTAAAAGGCTTTACTACCTCACTTAAATTATTTTTTGCAAGTTTAGTATGACTATCCACATTTTTCATTGACATATTGTTCGATTGTAATGTCTTATAATCAATATCGATCAAAGGAATATTGATTATCGGTGTATCAATAGACTGACATTCTATATTTGACACTAGGATATCATTTTTTGATTGTTCACTCTTATTTGGCGAATCGACCTTCACTACATCTTCTCGTAGTTCAATGGTTTGATCTGCTGGTTTTGTATTGAACGATGTTTCTTCCGGATATTCAAAGGGGTCATCCACATGCCATAATCGTATGTAATCTCGCAAATTAATCTCATTGGATGATTTTTCTGATCTTGAGCGTGCAACCATTCCTGTAAACACCAAATTATATAGTTACCTTTTAAATTTAATCAACGTAATAACAAGAAAATAAAATCAAATAAAAATAAATACACTTACTTACAGCGCCATTTTTCCTTTTTTTTCTTTTTTTCTTAGGTATTCAACAAGTAGTTCCAATAAAAAAAACAAAACTTTTATTCTTTAAAGAAGAAACGAAATCATTTATAAGGTTAACGAATTTTAGAGGATAATAATGCGTTTTTTTTTTGTTTTATAGTTATTTATATGTATATAAATATATAGATAAGCGCGCACAAGCTAATACAACAAAGTGTCATTGAAATAACGCAAAAGCTTAATTATAAATAAGCTACAAATATCATAAATATATTTACAAAACTAAATTGAAACTAATGAAAATATATTTCAAAATTTACCTTTTGTTTTGTTCTGTAGGTTAAAAATAAGATAAAAACCATTGTTTTCGATATTCAAATTTTTTTGACAGACTTTGCGTTACTTTAGTGACCGAGCCTAAACCAAGTATAAAAAAAATACACAGTAATCCACACAGTTATTCATTACAGCATGGAGATCGTAATGATGCTTTCCAAAACTGTCAATGATCAAGACAATGAATCACTGTATGGAGACACATCAACACAACACAGACGTTTTTTTTTTTTCATTCAAGCCATTTCAAATATAGAATTATTATTTCGCCAATTAAAGTCAGTCATATTATATTGATATTATAAACGTTAATATAAAAAAGTGATAGTAATTCCTTACGATTCCACGATAAGATAAAAATAATTAATATAAAAATATAATAAAATAATATAAAAAGCAATTTTAACGAAAAATACTCGCGTTTTTATAGTTTTTTTTTTTGTTTTCGTTATCTTCGTCGTGCAGCGTCCGAGTCCATCTCACGACCACGGAAGCTTCAGTCCCAAACGTCGAAAAACCAATTTTTTTTTTCACTTATTTTTTTTAAAATAAGAAACTATATCTTCAATGCGACGAATAGCAACTAATTCGTACTACTATTATAGTGTTAGATATGGATAATCTGGAATCTATGTTGTAATGGCTCGAGAAGTAAGTCCATACAGTCGATCATAGCAAGTCCTAAAATGGTATGACTTACAAAATTCTTCGAGCTTCTGTTAGTATATTTTTTTTCAATACTGAATTTGAACATGGTACTGTACCTTCTTTTTGCAGCCAATGAATTTTAAGTTTTTTATAACAGCACAATGTCAATTTAATATCTATTTTCAATGAACTACTGTATGGACTAGAAAGTTATAAGCCGAGCCTAATGCAAAAGTTTTAGAAACCTTGTCTCACTAAATTGACTTACATAGACCGTCTTATTACAGAACATAGCTTACCGTTGATTTTTTGATTTTGATTTTGAATGTGACGCGATGTTCGTTACATGACGTTCGTTGCACGACGCGGTAACATGTGATCACGACGCGGTGAACTGCGACCACGACGTAGTAAACTGCGACCACGACGCGGTAAACGGCGACAACGGCGCGGTAAACTGCGATCACGATGCGGTAAACTGCTATCACGATGCGGTAAGTCATACGAAAGATGTCATACGAAAAACTAATGGTGCGCAAGAAGATATTTAAAGGTGCTGTAATATACACACACATCCGGTTGCAGGTGCTGTACCGCGTCTGCTGTAGCGTGGCCTTCGCGCGCATGCCGCTCCGCAGCAATCGACACAGTACTGTGTGGAAACAACTCACAAGTTCTGACAATCCAACATCTAGTTTTGTAATAAGACGGGATATGATAAGTTTCCTTAACTTTTTCAGTCAAGGTTCTCACGTAGCAAGTGGTCCGGCTTACACACGATATTTACCTTCGCAAAGGACGGCTTCAGCTACTGGTTCTTCTTTCTTCTCCTCGACGACTTCATCCATTTCGATCTCAATCTCGACCTGTTCCGTCTTCTTCATGTCAGTGGGGTTTAGCCTTAAGAACTGTTGCAGCGATAAGGGAAGAGCTTGCGTTTGCTGTAAAAATAATAAAGGTAAGTTTAAGGGGGTGTTTTTCCACCAGAGATGTGCTATTCTACGTTGCTATTGATGCGTGTGATATACCAATCATATTAATTAGTGAACTAGCTTAGCACTGGTGGAAATGGATTCAACTAAAATATGTTTTTTTATATGGAAGTGGTGTAATTATGTGCAGAGCAGAGTACCTACAGTAGGCCCGCGTTTGTCGCGCAGCTACTTTGCGGCGGCGCATCTTCAAAGCACATCTTACTCGTACCGCTACATAGCTTAGTATCAGTGGACACGGTTACAGCTTATATCAGTTTCACAGCTTAGCTATTACATCTGAAACCTGACAGCTAAAAACAATAACAAACCTGTGGCGGCAGAGTGCTGAGATACTTGACAAGGTCCTGCTGGGGGGTGCTGGCGAGAGGCCACTGCATCCTATCTCCACCATCTGTGCCTTGCGAGCTGTCCTGAATATTGGTCAACACATATTTCAATCAGACAAACTTACATTAAGTACTCATATTTCATCTCACCTGCAAAAAAAGTTTTGCACAAGAAATCTAAAAAAGTCAATAATTTTAATTTATTTATATTTTAAGTTAGCGTATAAATTAATACTTTGACTGCTACGCCGCAGACACAATGCAATTTTTATTGTTCGTGGTCACCGGTGACCGCGGTGGTGTGCAAAGGCCTAAATAAAATTTAAGCCAATACATCTTATAAAGTAAAATATTTTTTTATAAATTATTAATGCATACTATGCGAATACCAAAGTTAAAAATTTTGTAGAAAGAAAAAAAGACGTTACGAGCGGCCTTTACAGTAGGTCACTGGTTCAAATCCCGCTCGTAACGATATTTTTTTTTACAAAATTTCGAACTTAAATTTAACTTGAACTAATCTTAAACTTAAGCCAATTTTATAAACGGCTTGCATTATATTATTGTAATTCCGTTAGCACAACAACTTATACAAACATTCATACTTCATTTATATTTGTATAATATACAGGATTGCATTGTCAGCTAACTCTATACTGGGAACTCTATATGCAAGGTCATGGACAAAAAGTATAAATATAGAACTGACCGGCGAGCTTTACGATATGTGTGACGTCACAGTACTCACGTCATCATTATCCTCGCACTCCTCCTTGATGATGATGTCCATTTCATTTGCGTTGTTGTTGTCAGACGTGGTGTTGTTGTTCAACGTCTTGTTGTCAGGCCCGTTGATTATTATCTGCTGATTCGGCGTTATGAAAACCTGGAAAAAATACGTTTATCAGCTTTGTTAATTTTCCTTGAGTTGTACAAGCTTAATCATCATTGGCTGTATCAGTCCACTGCTGAACATAGGCCTCTCCTCTCCCAATGTGCGCCACTTTTGTGCGCTCATTAAAGGTATTTGCTCATAATTGCCACACTGGGCAAGCGGGTTGGCGATCGCAGTAGCAGATGATTGCTGTTACACAGAAGAATGCTGCTGCCCACCATCTGGGTCTTTCCCTTTGTCGCTTCTTACGACACTCGCGGGACGAGTAGGGTTGGTTCGCAGGTGGTGGTGAGCAGCGAATCTATTATTTATTTTTAAAAATTACTATTACCCAAATAGAGGTCTTATAATGTATAAACAGCAATTTTAATGCACTTTTGTTAAAAAATGCGCCAAAATTGTTAACTTCACAACTTAAGACAGGTTTAAAAAAATATGAATTAATAGATGTTGCCCCTACAACTGGGAGCTTGAGTATAAATTTCAAATGCATACCTGATGCATATTTTGATGCATATCCTTGTCTTGCGTCTGCGTCGGCTGCACCAATTGCATCTCTTGTGGCAATGCGGCTAATACTTGCAACCCTGTGGGTAAATACCTGTTTAGTGATAATGACCAAATCATTACATTTAGGTCCAATTTACACCGCCGCGAAATGGAACGCAAGCGACTTTTTGCAACGAAATTGTATATAGCATATGATAAATACAAGCCAAAAAATTGGACGCGTGTCTTCCGTGGAATCCTCGCGCAATCTCGAGACTTCTCCGGTGCCGATTTATTTTTCTATTTTGTTTCGTAGCTGAATTGACTTAAAGTTCATTATGCTTTGGCCAATTCTGTTCACTTCCATTCCGTTCCGCGACTATGTAAATTGAGCCTTAGGCTATGCTATCTCAGTTGATTTTAACTCGTGGTAAGTCAGAGATCACAGGTTCGTAACCCAAGGCCCGCACCGCTGACTTTTCGTAAAGTTATGTGTTGTTAATATATAATTATCACTTACTCCGTGCCTCGGAGAGCAAGTAAAGCTGTTGGCCCTGCGCGTGATATCTCTACGGTCATGTCGGATTGCCGTCCCATCGGACTATGAGAATGAGAGAATAAAGAATGTACCTGTGTTTGCGTACACAGTTACACACTTTTGCACTTTATCCTGCGTAGTTGGCTAATCTTCGTAGAGATTGGCTGTGACCGAAATTCTTAGTAAGTCTGAGGTGCGAGTCTATGGGTTCGAACCAGATGCAGAGGTCTTATATGTGCCTGTCAACGGTCAATTGCTTAGATTAAAATACTATAAAAATAAAATCTAGCACAAAAATATTGGTACAAGTTGTGAAAAAATCTGTGCAATTAGAATAATATAAAGCTATTTGCGACCACAAAACGTGTGAATTAATTGTAGTACTGTCGAGTGCACTAGTGATGGTTAGTGAACATTTAAATACAATGTTATGCAACGAACGTCACCTGATCTCATCCTGAATGTACCTGGACATGCGGAAAATTATACTTTTAATTTATTTTGCTTGAATGCTAGAAACCCTACGTAATGTTGGCACTACCAATTTATAGGCACTCTTAATTTTTCGACAAAAATAAAATTACCAGTATCCATAAATATTTTGGTATAAATTAAACAGCAGCTATATTGATACATACCTACACATTTTTCTATAAAGTATTTATGCATACTATGCGAAAAAAAAAGTTCTTTTGAGCGGGATTTGAACCCGCGCCCAATTGCTCTACCGCTGTTCGTAACCCTGTTCGTATTTTCGAAATTCTCTTTTACATTCAACCATGTCAGATGGTAATTACACCCACCCCTTGTACGAACTTAGAGGTCTAGCAGCGAGCAGTTTTATTTTTACAAAATATAATAGTGAATGGGGCGGGACCAAGACACGATTTAAACCGTCAAATACCGAAAAATGAAACAGAAAAGGAAATCAATTATTGCCCATCGTGGTCGTCGACGTCCTTGCGGTAGGTAAGCCCTGAGAGTGATTTAATAAATCAAAAGTTAACAAATTAATTCTATCGTAGGTTCTATTCCCGCACAGGACAAATATTTGTTCACACAGATATTCTAGCCTAGGTGTCACAAACACCATTGTGAAAATAATCCGTAACTGCACGCACGATATCAGGAAATGTGTGTGGAGTTACTTTTTTATAAATTAAATAATATATTTAATAAATATAAAGTTCATGTAGTGAGAGCTTACCTTCTCCCAAACCGCCTTGCCCAACTAACTGAATGCCGCCTGCTTCGTTCGCCTCCGGAGAGTAAGCTACGGTTAGCACAGCACCACCTTGAATGAAAAAAAAAAACACATTCACATTTATGGAAAGACCACAACGTTGAAGGTTAGTGAATGCGGCATGAAATAGTGAATATTATTGAGATAATCAAGCTTGAAATGCCAAAGAATAAGACCTATATATTTGTAAAAAAAATATGATTTCGTAATGTATAATATCTTATACAGTACAATTTGGTGTTGCAAATAATCAAACGTACAAAATTGCCAATTTTTTGGATAGATTATGAATAATTCCTAAAATAAATTCCTATTCCTAATTCCTAGAATTGATTATACTTATAAGAGCCACAAATGTTTAGCCTTTAGTGGCATACCTACAAATTTTAAATGTTTGGGTGTATCAGTTGACAATTAGGTTATAAAACCATGCATATAAGTAATTAATTATAATTTAAAATAAATAATACGAAACATAAATTAATTGAATCGAAGTCACATTGTTATCGAGATTTCAAATTAATAATTTATATTATTATACAGCAAAGTCTGAAGAATTATTTATAATGCCAAAAAGGTGCAGACAATAAAGGTTTGTAGAAGTAAATAAAAAAATCGATATTATTTTCATACATAGTGTACCTTGTTGAAATCCTTGAATTGGTATCTGCATCTGGTATTTTGGTTGCTGCTGGGCTTGCAACATATTTGGATTCAGCACCTGTATTTGCACCGTTGGTTGCGGATCACCTGGTAAAATCACAGATAAAATCGTTTTTAGTAAGAAATACCACAGAGATACCACAGTTAATAAATCTAGGCATGTCAGACTTCTAATTTAAAATTTAAATGTGCTTTGAAATTATATTGTTACTTATTTCTCTTTATTATCGTATGGTTGGTGAACAACCTAGTATCAGAGTTTAAACCACCTGTAGGCCTCTGACATGGTTTTATACACCGTTGAAAAATTTCTCAGATATTATGCTGTTTTTTTCACGGTGTTTCCTTCACCGGTTTAGCAAGTGATTATTAATTTCTGATGTGCTCATGAATTTGAAAAGTCAGAGATGAGGGCCTTGGTATCGAACCTAGAACCTTTGACTTGGCAGTCCAACGGTCATAACACTAGGCTATCACTATCGAATCTATTATAGCGATATTAGTCCCGGACTTAGATTTTTTTTTGAGGCGGGAAAAAAACTGAAAAATGCCGCCCCCACCCGCCAATATTTTTACTATCATCATTATTATCATTTCAGCTATAAGACAACCATTGATGGACATGGCCTCCCAAAAAGAACACCACAACGACTGGTCTAACGCTGTATAATCTGAGTAGTGTGTAAGTTCTTGTTTGTCAAGCTTGAATTTACCGCCTTCTATAAGTGCCGCCTGGGGTATGGGTTCCGGCTAGCCGACTGACGAAATTATGCATTGCGTATGCAGTGCAGGCTTAGCTAATAAATAGTCAGTAATCATCATCTTACCGGGCTTAGCTCCCGGCAGTGCAATAGGCACGGTGATGAGTTGCGGCGTGGCCTGCAGCGTGGCCCCGCCGTCGATAGTGCGCATGTACTGCATACCACCGTCGCCCATCGCCACACACACCTGCGAAACAATAAAATTCAACAACTATTATTATAAATTATTGACACATAAGTACTATGTGGGCCTACTACGTGCAGACTAATCGTAAACAAACTATGGCCCTACCACAATAGCTAGACAGGTCGTAGATCGATCAGTTAGAGTTTATAATGGGAGAGGAATGTATTACAAAAAGTTGTCATTACGTACTTTTTTAAGACTCATAATATTGTACTGGCCACAAACAGTCAATTATAATTTATTTTTTTATCTGACTACCCTATAATACCTAAGAACTTTGAATTTAATAAAGTCTTTATCGCCAATGACTAACTTGACCTATCATTGTAAACCAGTTACATTCCAGATAAAAGGTTCCATTTATAATCATGAACTCTATCCGTGTACTGACTATCTATTATTATTATATTTTTCTAAGAAATTGACCATCAACGCGCGCTAGATCCGTAGAATAAATTAACGGCGAGAATTTTCTGACATCATTCGGACGTCCTCCGCGTCAATGAGTTCTGAACTAAAACAGTTACAAGTAATTATTTGTTCGTAAACATAACACACAAAGTAAAAGGCTAACATCGTTGTTGGAATATTCTTTGTTCTAAGTTTATGCAACGAATGAATGAATGTGTAGTTTCTAAATAATGTCTGTTTTGCTCGGGCGGCTTTCTCTAGTTGCGTAATAATATGATTTATTATGAATTTTGAACAGTTTAAAACACTAAATTGTTTTGATTAGCGATTTGCTAAGAGGAGACTCAGACCTGCTGTGACGAAGGCTCCACACAACTCGAATCCAAGTCATTAGGGGCTACTATTGCCTAATAATTATTTTCTTCGGTTTGATTCTTACTAAAATTGACACTTCGACATTGGTCATTTACAAAATTGGACATTTTACAAAATGAAATGATGATATTTCGCTGCGGTCTTAGAAAATAATTATAAACGCATTATAATTCTTACTGAACACAAGCGAAAGTGTTTGATATCATTCATATTATAAGTGTTGTATGGCCTCAGAACATGTGTACTATGTATAATTAAGTAATTCTAAAATATTACTCAATAAATAAATTGTTTAGATTTATATTGTAATCAAAATACATAAGGCGTAATCTTTTTTGGTGGAAAAATGTCGATCACGAACAGGATTTGAACCTGCGACCAACGGGCTAATTCTAATTTTGCAGTTAACTTATTGCTTACAAATATTGTAACATTTTTTATAAATCAACAACACTTGGCCAATTCATTTAGGACAGTCTATAACAGGAAATCTAAGTAGGTAATCTTTGTGTATAAAAATATCACATATATTATGAATCATCTTTGGTCTTGGAATTTAATATTTAGTATAAAAGATATATCATAGTTTAATATCCCTAATAGAATAACATTGGTATTTTACCTGTTGCATACCAGTTCCATTGTTGGACACATTCTGTTGAATCTTAGTGACTGGCAGCTGGCCACCAGTGGTCACAAAATGTGTACCAGCAGAGCCCACTGCTGAGAATGTAGCAAAATTCATGTCCGAGTCTTCTTCGCTGAAAAGTATTATAGACTTGTTCAATCATTTTTCTTGAGGAAAGTATTTATGTTTATTTGCAGGTTGTAGGTATCTATACTACACTTTTTCTAACTTTTCCAAGGTATAAACAATCTTGGCATAAGGAAAAAGTTGTTGAAAAAATGAAACAGGTTTTTAAAAAAAAATAACCAAATAAAGTTGTTTTCTATTTACCTAACTTAAATACATTTTTTCAACACACTTTACGCGTCAAAGATGTGCCAATATTGTTTACAACTTAGGACAAGGAGGAAAAAATGCAGGATATTATAGAGGAAAATGATAATTGTAAAAAATAATAAACTAAATTGAACCAAGATGAATGATCAGTCTTTAGATGTTTATCATTTAGTTTCAATAAATTGAAGCAAGCTGCAGTTAAAGATAGATTAACTTTAATAATAATGTCCTCCTGACCAAATTTTGATCACAGTAGCCAATCTCAATGGAGATTAGACAACTACGCAGGAGATATTATAGTGTACAAGTGTGTGCACAAATACAGGTGCAATCTCTATTCCACGGCCATCCGAAACGACCGGAAAGAGATCATGCGCAGGGCCAACCAAATTTTGATTTTTGAAAAAGTCTTGGGTTCGAACCTGCAACCTCTGACTTGTGGGTATAACTGTTGATTGGCAAGCCTAGTGGTTATCATGACTCACAAGATGAACCTTACCGAAAACTAAAAAAATTAAAAAGAAATAACTATGAACTTTCTATCCTATCTTATTGGTCCCGACTTGATTTAATGTAAGTAAAAACCTAAGTGTTTGAGTGTAGTAGATAGTATTACCATAGTATCTTCTGAATACAAGTACTTATATTTTCTTAAGTTATCAATAAAAATATATGCTAATATTTTGGGTACATTGAAAATTATTTAATTTAAAAAATTACATGGCATTTATTGGTCAATTAATGCATGGTATAAACAATGCATTGTTTATTGTGTGATACTTAAATTAAAGCATATTTAAATATTATCATTCATATGAAATTTAAACACAGCAATATTTTATGAAAAAGTCTAAAGACAAAAGAGTATAAAACTAAACAATATTACAAGCAAAGATAATTTTAGCCAGCCTGTGAAGTGAACGGTTTTATAAGCGTAGATAATTTTCAAACAACCTGTATACTGTTACACCTCACAGTTATGTAGAGCATGAGAATACAGATGACCTTATTTTGGATATTGTTTTCTTTACTATTAAACACTTGTGAAATAAAAAGGTTTACCAATTGAACACATAGGTAACTCGGATAATATTAAGTACCAGAATTTATGATTTCATAGTTTTCTATGTATTGATAGATGTAGTAGATTGATAATGTTTAAAATTAGTTGTTTGTTTCTTTTGGTGTCCTCATAAAACTAAAAAATTGAAAAACTACTAAACAGTTATTGAAGAAAGTAGTTTGACTCCATATTTGTGGAATTAATTGCACAATTTGTAGTGAAAGTAGGTAGGTGCAAGTATCTCATATTCAATATTTTATCATTTCTTCACAATTCAGTTTATCCATTGATTTTAAATTCAATTAGACTAATTTGGAAGACATTATTTGCAAAATATAATTTAGTTGCTATTTTAAAATTGCAGCATTATGTTAATATAACTGTTACGTTTGAAAATAATCATAATAATGATGAGTCTATCCCCATACCAAGAAGTATCCTCTCTCGAGGGCATCTTCTGCATGTCGCACATTCTTGTAATGTTAACCCTCCGCGCTTCGCCGCCGAAGCGGGAAAAAAATAAAAATAAAATTCACTGTCCCACTTGAGTCACTATAACATCGCGTATCCCCACGTCCCAATGTCCCACCACCACGGCGCCTCTGCGCAGTTGCGCACGGGACTACACTGGGACCACGATGGTAGGGCACATACCTCTACCGACCACCAAACACGGCACTACACTAAAATTAATTCAGCGACGGTGAGAGGCGAAAGATGATCGCCAACTACTACTAATAAGAAAGTGGGTTGAAGAAAGTTTTTTATGCAGGCTCTATAGTCGCCCGACGAGTTTGTTATACATACTGACAGACAATTGGTGTGTATGTATGCACATGTAGCTCTAGCGTGATCCTCACTTTCTCTTTGCTGTACTTTCACAAGACTGAGGTGTGGTGTGGTTCACTAGTTGTGGGAAACAAGCTTGTTGGGTAATCTTGTTATACCTACCTACCTCAGCAGACCTGCATGATTTTCTGTGTCGTATTTTTAAGACTTACGAATTAAAAATATTCGCGAGTGCCATAACGTATAAAGTATTTAGTTCCTTGTTATTAAACCTTGAAATTAATCCTAATAGTTCACGCGGCCGTTTCGGCGGTAGAAAGTTAAAATAAGGCCAAATAGTGTCATTGACCTTAAACGTCGGAAGGATGATTAGATTTTGAGCTACCAAGTGGCTAGATAGGTAATAATAAAAAATAGAGTGCATTATAATATTGACTCTAACTACTGAAACTTGAAAACGTTACCTATTTTAATTCATCAAAACTATTATTCATATGCAGTTAGTTAGTTATGGAGTAAACTTTATAAATAAGCGATGTAAGGGTTTCCAACTTTCAATGTTCATATTTTCAGACAAAGGAATCGCAACAACAAAAATGGCCGATAACTTCTCAGTTACGCAATTGCAATAGTAAAATAAAGCAAATTTGATTCATAGCATTTAAGAGGGAACCCCGCGTGCTCGTGGGCGGAACCAGACAGAAATCGAAGGTTGTTCACCCTACCAGTCCTTTAGACCGGCTGGCTGTGCGTCCATCAGGCGGACGCGTCGCATCCCCACCATGATGCGGGATCCCCTCCATGTGCCGTCACCAAATCACTACGCTCCCGGCTCCTTCCTCCACCGCCAGGGAAATCGCGAGAGGAGGGGTTGAACGCGGCCCTCGCGGCACTCCGGCACTCTCTCGGCAGCATTCAGGTGGCCACGCGCCCAGACTAACGGTACAACGGAGTACCGCTTCCAAAATAAGGTCATGGATATTCGCACGTTGTAAACAAAACCATGTATCACAACTTACCTTTGACATAAAAAATATATTTTCTTCTCAATAATTAATTTCTCACTTTATCAACTCTCCAAATGAATTCCATAATTAATTACAAACAAGTAAACAACGACGCCCCTTCTCTTTTAACATTTACGACAAATGAAATCCGCCATACTGTTTCGTTAGTGCAGGCAATTGATCACCAGATGGCGCATTATTTCTTTAGCGTGATTGGTCAGAAATTCGGTAATGAATTGACATTACAGTGTAAATGCCATAAATAAAAATAAAAAATTGTTACCATGTTTCAACAATTTTAATTAAAAAGTTTCAATTTAAATATTCTAATTAATATTAGGCGTAACAAATAATACACAAAACTTAATCAGGTATCGTTAAAACTAACATTAATATGGATATTGTTGCCCACATCTTTGTATTCTTTCTAAATGTAGTTCGAATAATAACTTATTGTCATAGTAATAACTACTCTGAGAAGAGCTCATTCCAGGTTCATAACTTGGTCTTCTTTCGGAACCTGACGAAGAACTTGGTGATGAGATTCCATTATCTGTATTTATTCCATTGATTTGACTAGAATCTTGAGATTGTGATACATTCGAGTTGACAAGATTGTTGTTTATATGCAAGTTATTTATCCTCTTTGACAATGGCATAAATTCACATGTATCGTCCTCCCGGGACCTTTTTCTGTGGAAAATAATAAAACTATTTATTAACAATCACAAACAAGATATTATGTATTTACCTTTAGATATACCATACCCATAGTAAACATAAACAGTACCTACCTATTCTCTGTCATAGTACAAAATATGTGATTCCCATTACTGCCAATACAAGTATTCCAATTCAGGTTGGCGTTTTTGCCAAAAGTCATTGGTTCACAAGGTACGATATTTACAATGTAAAATAGTTCTATATCAAAGTCAAATGTATATCACAAGGATTCGAACAAGGATTATGAATAGGTACGAGATGGACATCAATTCTGATTTCAGTCTGACAGACTCACAAAACGACAAAACTTCAAAATCCCAAGCACAAGCATGCTCTTTTGATGAACATATTGAAATCACCAATGTAAGAAAGAGAGAGAAATAAAATAAATGTTTCGATTCGAAATCCGAATAAACAGCGCATGGCATGCAGCTGTTTCTTCTTTTTTCAGATGTGTCACAAGAAATGTACGTTTTGTTATTATACTTTTGGAAATAGTTTTGACATAAACGTTTTAACTTAAATAAATTAAAGTTGAAATCAATAAAAAAATCTACATTTTTAATGAATTTTCCTTCAATGAGTGGTTAAAAGAACGGAAAATTGTAACTATTCGTGTTTTGAATATATTCTAAGAAAGGAAATGTTTCTTTAAGATCCAAGTAAAACTGTACCTGATTTGAAGGAAAAGTTATGATAATTCTTCCAAGATAACTGACAATGATAGATATCTGACAAATGAAAAATCTGGTTCTATGAATGTTTTTCAATTGCTTTGTGTAACAGTAGTGTAACAAAACGCTAGTTTCTTTTTTATTTGCAACAAAAGATGGCGCTGAGCGTCGCGGCGATGGGCGAATTAACCCCGGGTGACTTTGAAAGTTTGATGAGAAATGCTGTCTTGGATTTCATAGTTGCAGCCGTTGCAGGTATACACATAATCTATAGGTTGTAGTTTTAGTCGTTATGCATCCAAGGACCGATGGACCTAGGTCGCAGTGGCGACCTTGCGCTTGCAGTCTTAGATTTATTAGAGTAAAACCTAGTAAAACATAAGTAATGCTGCACAGAGTTCACAAATCGCCCCTAAAACGACACTGACCAAATGTTACTCATGTTACAGTCTAATGGAAGAAAAGTTTTGGACGGCAACAAACAAAAAAAACTAGTAAATTTTTCAAAAGTTGCGGGGTTTTGTAACTTGAGTACTGTAGCGACATCTAGTCTGCAAGTTACACAAGAACTTTACTCTTTAACCATTGCTTGTGGTTCGTGCCTCCAGCTTCGTGGTGTCCGCGTGTGACTAAGAAGATGAACAAATAAATTACGTAAATAATGTATAGATGGCACTGCAAGTTACGATTTGGATAACAATTGCAATTATCACACCTAGAGATAATAGAGACTCTAGAGGTAATAGTTATTATTCTTCGTCTAATTGGCATAGCTCCTTTAGAATATCGAATGCTTGATTGAATGTGCCAATAATAGGTCAATGGTTTAACATTAGGTCGAATGGTTATAAGGTCATATTGCCGACATTCGCCTACGACTTCTTTACTTGTGAATTTCTCACCCTTATTTAAAAATATACATAGGTCTTTTATGTTTGTACTTTGTAGGCTCAGCAGTTTAGTAGGCTGTGCGTTGAGTTAATTTGATATGTCAGTAAACCAGTCAGTCAGTTTTTCAGTCATTCAGCTTCTCCTTTCATACGTTATACTAGTTATGTATAGGTATATTTAGTGCGTATTTGCAAAAAATATTTTTACTATAACATATGATGCTTATAAGCTGCTGACTGCCTTATTCGCTAAAGGTCGTAAGCGCGACTGCTAAGCAAGAGGGCCGATACCTCGGGTTCGTTTTCCGGGTTGGGCAAAGTGTAGTAAGTTTTTCATTTGGATATTCTATATGGAAGGTACTAATATAATGGCAATAGCAAACAGTATATTATTTACGAGACTTGTAAAAATGAGCAAATGTGAGTATAAATGGGTTCTGTTTAATCCTTCAAGTCCAGGGATAGTGGGATACAGCCATACAGGATATTATACCTACATAATATGAATCATAATAGGTATTACGATGTAGTGTTAGGCATACTACCTCGTCGTCCGGTTGAATTTTGACACATAAGTTGTGTAAGATAAGCTTACATACGATTACTGTGGCTTTTATGGTCAAAATTGCAACGAATCGATTTCTGACCAAACATGGTGCGAAAAAGAAGTGTTATGTTCCCGCCTTTTTATGGCTAAGGAGAACAACGCGAGGCTGTCGTTTGTTTCACCAGATGTTTGAGTTACTTAACTACTTTAGAATAATTAGAATTGTTTTAAAAGGCTGGGTTAGAGAAACTTCTAATGATTGGTGTCACTTATATGCACAGTTTATGGATTTTATAGAGCGCGGAGCGAGACCTTAATGTTGCTACTGCTAGGACTGGATTGTGTGACTGTTTTATGTAACTAATTGAAAAGTAATTTAAATTCGGCACGGAACGCCGAAGATCGTGGGTTCGAATCCCATCCGTATCAGTTGTTTTTTCAAATTTCTTATTAAATATTTATAAGTAATTTAAAAGTTTAGCCAACTAGCTATTATTAAGAATATCTTTGGTCAGATTTCTTTGGATCAGATTTTATGGGCTGCAAACTTCTGAAGGGGGGGGGAGGGGCACTGTTTGCCTGATAGGGAACTGTCTTACTAGGCACTGTCTTATAACACAGCATTTAAAAAGGCGTTAAAGGGATTGCTGTCAAATTTAAATGCTTTCGATAACCAAAGACATTGGAACTATTGGAAGGGAGTAGTAATTCTTGTTTCATATAGAGATTATATTGACATAGAAATGTTGATAACAAATTTTTCTCTAAAATAAGTATTACGTGGACTTCCATTTAAATTGCAAATTTTATGTCAAAATATTGACAACGATTACGTTCACCTTTCGGAATGCGTTTTAATTAAGTGTTTCAGAAAGTGTAGAGGTGTGCGCACACGCAGACGAAAAGGCGAAATGCAACGCACACGGATACAAACTTGTCTTAAATTAAAACGAGAGAGAGCGCTCGGTAAAATTATCAAATTAATACAGTACCGTAAGCAGGTGCGGTATAATCCGTATAATAATCACATTTTGGTGTGATGTCGTTCAGAAATCAGCAAGTAGCGTGCTCAACGAGTGCATCAGCGCGTGAACACCGCGCTTTATCCGCTCTGCTGCATGTCGCGTGGAATTCGCCTTATACGGTAGCGTATGTGCTATCTGCACCACGCCTAAAAAATGTGTATTGTTGTCATAGGAAAAAAGGGCGTGGGAAATTGTGGAGCGTAACCTATATTTTAGACTAATGGGTATCAAGGCTCACAAGTCACAACACGTGACAAATTACCCATTCTACCCAGTTCTGTCGAGTTTGGCTGATCGATAGGATGCCAATGTCGTTAGTGGATGATAAAGTACTTTAATACGTTTAAATGTGTGGTTTTTTAGGTTAATCGTAACAGAAGTCTGGGGTAAGGAAGGTAGACAGATCGAGCCGGGGCGGGACTTTCGGCTCTACAGAACGATTACTTACTCTTAAATATCTTAAATATCACACCTGTGTGCCTAACATTCAAAGTATTAAAGTTCAATCATGAAATAGACAAGAAACTGATGAGCCTATACTCAAGCACACCTGCAGACAAATTGTAGAGCTAACTGTAGTCGTTACGGGATACAAAATTGTATTCCCATTACGCAGATTCTCTAAGCAATAATAAATAGTAATGATAGTTCAATTCACTAGGATTTACTATCTGTTACTGTATCTACAAATAAAGTTGGTAATGATTTTTCCACTTTATGTTGTCAGGGAAGAATAGGACTGACTCTTCCACTACGTGGCGTAGTCTAGTAAAGATGGGACAAAGTTCACAAAACAACAGCAATACTAGGTAACACCCGAGCTGCTACTGGTGGGAGGGAGCCTCGGCTTCTGTGGTGGCTGGTTGCCACGCTGACCCAGCGGACAAAGCCTTGCTGCCAAATAATAAAGTCAAGTAAATCGCCAAGTATCTGGGAGACGGGTTTGGACCGTCCCACTTCCATCCTCCTGTTTGTGCTCCATCGTGGAGTACCACACCTTACTTGGTGGGTTTGTGGTCCAACACACACCGTTTTAACCGACTTCAAAAAAGGAGGAGGTTCTCAATTCGATTGTATGTTTTTCATAACACACACAACAAACAGAATAAAAAATTAAGTACGAGAAGGATTGATAAATTGATGTTCTGCTCTGTAGTTGTAGCTTTGAAATGGTTGTTAACTAGCAATATTTTTATTCATATCAAAAATTCATACATAAAGGTACACTCAAAACTAATTTTCTTAAGTGGCCAATAATAAAGTTATTATAGCTTCCGCAGAATGGAGATGATACTTTCTTAAAGATCCGCTCACAGTTGTTCACATCGGGTGTCTACTATACTTTCTCTATTCATACACAGACTTCTCACTTTCACGAAACGAGTATTCATTAATGAGAAATGAGATTGTTCGCGAACTTTGATAATCAGATTTGACTTCCCACCCGTGTTACAAAGGATTGTGTAAAACGTCGGAAATAAATGTAATTTTTTGTCACACGCATTGTTGAAACGTGTGTTCTAACAATTATCATTACTGTGTCTAATGTTATAATATGATATCTCTAGATCTTCACATTCACAGGCCTACTTCTAATGTTATAAACTTAGAAAGAAATAAACATTTAACAACTAGGTAATACTATTTATTATGGAACGGAATAAGGAATAAGGCTTATAGGATATAGGAATTATAAGTCAACGTGTTTTTATGGCAAAGGGCCAATCCTTGCGCTATTGCTACCATTTTTCAAGATTTACCATTTATCCAGGGCTTAGCTAAAGCAAATCGCATCCCACAATCTCATAAATTCAGCTGGGCTTAACTGACTGATCATTCACTAGATAGATTCAATCGAGTCAACAATCTGCGCAAATATAAGAATTGAGGAAAGCGCGTTTCACATTTTCATTCAACAAATAATGTAGGTTAATTGGTTAATACACGAACACTGGCCTAAACTAGTTGCACGGATGCTCGGTTATAATTGCGTGCACCCGAGACATTGATTGGTGATAAAAGTAAATAAAGTATCGTGTTTGGAGAAACGACGCAAGCTGTCTGCCACTCCATTCCTCAAATACTACTAGATTATTTGTAAGTAGAAAAGACATTAGTGACTCAATTAACGAAGTTTGTAGTTTGTAGCATGAACTTAAGCGCATACACACACAAGTTTTGTATTCCACCGATATGATTTGTGAGTTGTGTTTTTGTGTTTTTAATTTTGGGTTTGTAATTAAAAATAAATAAACAAAAAGAAAATGATGGGGCTCGCTAGATAGGCACTCTTCAAGATTCACTGGATTCACCTAATATCTCTCTCTTCCGGTAAAAGCGTAGCCAACGTGTAGGCATTGCTACGGCGTAGCTCTTGTGTTCTCCCCTCGCAGAGCGGGAACTTAAGAACATTCGATCGCGCGTGCGCGTTTGCAGATTCTTGCACCAATGCGGGGTCCGTTCCGTACCACCAAACACCACACTGTTTTTATAACAGAACAAAAAATTTACGACTACTTAAATAAATAAAAATTGTTAGGCAATAACGCTGTAGTACTTACCTAAAGAATGACTGGTTAGAGGCTGCCAAGGAAAGATAAAAATGGAAAGATTTGGGGGAGACCTTTGCCCCACAATGGGACAGTACAAGTTAAAAAAAAGTACTTATGTAAAAATTTCACCCAGTAAAGTTAAATAAATTATTTATTACGGTTCAATTACATTCAACATACAAACAGACGGCAGTCAGCGCGGCGGAGTAGAGTAATCATATAGTAAGTCACAGCCTTACAAAGGACGAGCAATGCGTCCGTCGATGACATGGATAGGCTAAACCCCCTATTACACCTAGTCATGGAACAGCTACTAAACTGCTCCGTGCACCTAGTCATGGAGCAGATAGGTATTTAGTATCAGCTCCATGCACCTAGTACACCTAAGCATTCCAGAAAATATCTAAATTTTTAGCATCAAAATGGTAGCGGCGCGGGCGGCTATTACTTTCGAAGAATGTATAATTTATTTTAATGACGTCTTTGACTCTATTTTTAAGTATCTATTCGTAACTATTCAGAGAAATAATAATATTATTCACTGTTATGTCGATAAGTAAAAAAATAAGCTTATTAAAGTCAGTGTCAGGAAGATTAATTATTCTGTTAAACTTCCTTATTTAGCGGAAATTAGGTATAGTGACATCAATATTTCGAGTAACATGTTTTTAATCTATCTAGAATAGATAGATAAGTACTTATAGGAAGTTTTTTGTCAGCAGTTAACGCGCGGTATTGTGGGGTGATGTAATTGTTGACGTGTGATTTGATAATATGTTCATAACGTATAGATATTTATACTGCCTGTCCTGGTATTAATCAAGGTCACAGCTACTCGAACAGAATACTAAGTGAAATGGCACAACCTTATTTTCGTACCGATAAAATAAAATTTCAAATTGTAATAATTATAATAAGTGTATTATAATAAGTGTATATAGGTATAGGATCAGCCTGTAAAACTGTCCCACTGAACAGTTCTCATGAGAAAAAGATCAAGAATTAATCTCCAAGCTCTCATTGCGTGATGATAATCACCATCTAGCGATTTCAGACCAGGTTTTCTCGTAACATTTTCCTTCACCCAGTGTTTCCGCTATAGCTATTGTCGAAGATCACTGAAATTGACATCAACCGATATGTGTAGGTATAAAACCCCAAATTCGGCTCCTTAAAATGCGGATATCTCCTTTTACCTAGGTAGGATAGCCTAGTAAAAGACTGATACCGAATATTTACTTTTGATATCGATTACCAAGGATGGTCACGCCATACAAAACATAGGTACACTACAAAAACCTCTGTTTTTGAGGAGATCAGGGGCCCCATTAAATTTTGCCATCCCGGATTCCTGTCAAGCTTAGGCGGCCACCACACAACTAGAGAAGATAAAAACTAAACAATAAAAATATATACCTCAGAACTTCAGAATAGAAAAATTTATCCTTGTTATTTTATTAGGGCAAAAATATGTTTATATCCATAAAAACAACAATAGGTTACGGTTATTTAAAACGAAAATGGTGTGAATATAAAATTCTATTTTAAAATAGTTATGATTCACTTAGATATAAAAACTACCAACTACATTTATTTATTTTACGTTTTTTATTTTAAGTTAGGTACCACCTAAGTGTTACATTGTGGAATGCAATAAATGTTTGAATATTGAGTATTCTTATCCTCCATCCTAGCCTTAATACTTCCAAACTTTGTTGGGGTCGGTATGTAATTACTTATTTCTCTACCTATTTATTTATTATGTAATAAAGTAAATACCTATCAATTACAATAATTAAAATTTATCACGCGACACTTATAAACTAAAGGAATTCAACTAATCAGACACGCGATATCTATGATAAATTTCCTGCCATATTTTTATCACATTTAGATATACATAAATGAAGCAAATTACAATTCAATTGTTCCAGCTAAAACATAGATAACAATAATGGTAAATTGTTTTGCTCTGAATCCTGCAGTCGATGACGTAATCCATTTGATTTTGTCTCCAACTAACAAAACATCACTAACAAACATTAGGCTAAGTCCAAAACTGTGACAATAATGTGAGAATTTTCCGTAGGAGTTACAATACAATCGAATGGTTGATAAAGAAACAATAGCAGTTCCACCACTAAACTTGCCCAGCCACGCATCGGTCAGGCATCCGTTAACCAAATCCATTCCGTTGGCGCTTTGAATTTAAATCGTAACGGACATGGTGAGGCCAAAGACATTGCATGACGCGTTTCGGAAGTCCCGGCTCTGTCTTGTCTAATTTTAGTGTATTATTCACTGTTGTCTGGGCCAGTATTTTTTGCTAACTTTTTTAGGCGCGGTTAGCCCAAACTACCGAAACAGACGACTGTTAAACTTGGCGGGAGAATAAATTACGTTTCGTTAATGTTATTATGTTGGCGGTTATAAATTCGATTTCGATAGATACTTATAATGTTAGCGCGTGGTTACCGCGATGATTGCATGATGCCATCCAATACCTTCCAGTATAATCCCTGATTCTCCCTGAATCCCCATTTTAGGAAGGTGCCTACTTCAACACAGATCACTAACACCATTTAGGTAATAATTAGATTCTATCGTTTCATGGTCACCGTTGGCTTTTTCATTATTTTTTTTACAAAATAAATCAGCTTCTTGTAAGTAAATAACTAAATGGTTTAAGTAGGTATTACTTTATTAACCGTTCGAATTACTTGGAATATTATTTTTTTGCTCGATAATGATCATATTTTATGATGCTGAGCCTGTACTAGCAATCTTGGCAGTAACCAACTCATTCCATTTAAAAAAAGAATTTTCAGTTAATATTTACTAAATCTCTGACAGTACCTACCACCCCTGTCTCAATTTTGATACTTCTTACCTACCTAGAAAGAGCATACATACATACTTATATTACTATACATATACAGTACTACCTAAATATAGATCACATAAGGATATTGAGCCCACGTTTCATCTTATTTGGACTACAATTACTTACAAATGTTTCAAGGTAAAACGAGTACTTACCTAATACGCGTATGTTGACGTTAGTAGATAATTTGTTTTGTCACTGAGTTGTGAAGCACGTATCTACATAATAGGCGAAATCGTCTTGACAAACTGTAGTAAATATAGAGTGCTACCATTTCACTATCATCATCATCATCATTCATCAGCCTGTATTAGTCCACTACTGAACATAGGCTTTTCCCAATGAGCGCCACTATTGTGCGCTCATTGGAGGTACCTATTGCCCTTAATCGCCACGCCAGAAGTAGATGATTTACACTGTTACACAGAAGGATGCTGCTGCCTATCCTCCGGATCTTTCCCTTTGTCGCTTCTTACGACACCCGCGGGACGAGTAGGGGTGGTTCTATTCTAAGGCCGGAAACCACAAGGCACACTATCATCGCACTATACAACAGTGTAAAATAAATAGTGTTAAACCCTTTATGAGGTAAATCTACCCATAAATAAAATCGCAAAAAAAATTTTTGGTTCTTCATACAAAGAGCGCCAATTGATTGGCAAGTTTGTATGGGAAATGAAATTTATTTATCGTGTATTCGTGTGTAAATAATGTGTGTTCTACAAGTTGTTGAATTTCATGAGCAAATTGACCTTCTAAGGGTGTCCCCCACACTATTTTTGTAGTTTCAGCGAAGTAGGTAAATATGTAGATATTATAATTTTATTTTTAAATAGTTGCTTACTCATTCTCTTTTGTCAGGAATTTACTGGTATATCCATATCTGTGGTTAGAGGAGTTCATTAAATATAGAGCAGCTAGTTATTTTAGTATTTTCCTCTTTATTGTTAGAATTGTATTAGGTAGGTTACCTAATACCTACTTAATTTGTTACATTTAAATAATCCCTTTAAACACATGATTATTATTATTATAAGTAGGTACTTTATGTACTAGGTAAATTCACTTCACTCGATAACACAAGTAACATGTTTTTTTCCACATAATTTTTAAAATACTATTTAATTTAAATTACCTACTATTATTATAAAGCTACTAATTAAAAGAGATTAGATTAAAGAAAAGTGGAATAGAGATAAAAAATAGAAGAAAGAAAGCCTGTAACACGAGACATCCATTTTTTATACATATATTCGCGAATTCATTATTTACTTCTTATTTATCTCTCTCCCTCTAAACTATTTATTATTTATTTAAATAAGCAAATGCACACGCCGCGCCGTCTCTTCTTACATCGGACACCTACTTGCATAAATTACTAATTTAAAAATATTGGAATAGCTAGTCAGTGTTTAGGTACATAATCTGCGAAACGTAATCGTTTAATCTTTCGCGTCTGAATATTCATCGTAGAAAATCTTGAGCATAATTTAAATAACTTTTGATTACTTATATAAATCTCTTTTAGATAGCCAGGTCAATGCTCCCGTAAATATTTATGTAAGCTCAAACACTCGTATAGTACCTACTATTTATATAAAAACGGGTTTTTTATATAATTATTTATGGTAAATAAGTATGTACTTTATTAATTTTAAATAAGGCAAAATTACGAAAACATCAAGTGAATAATTAGATACCTACTAGCAATAAGCATGCCTGTGTCCGTGGAATTAGTCAAAGGAAAAATTAAGGAAAATATTTTTTTTGATAAAATGTCTACTTCAACAGACTTATTTATGTATGCGACATAAAATTTGTACCTAGTTTAAAATTAGTAAAAAAAAACATTAATAGGAATGACAACATATTTTATAATAACAATAACATTTTTTCGGTCGTCTTTATTTTTTAATACTGAACTTAACGTACCTACCCTACCTAACATGCTAAATATTTACGTTTGGCCTTTTTGGTATGATTGAGAACAATACAAGAAAACATTGGCAACGAATGTGTTTACATTACTAAAAAAAAATCAAACTGGAGTTGTCAGGCAGATTCTTATCTTCTTATGTCTAGAATATTATTATTAGCCTACGTATGATGCAAAACATTTGTCCCTAGCTAAATGAAACTCATGATGTGGTTTTAACTGTTATTTCTTATATTTTATTGAAGAAAAGACGATTGATACTTTTACATCATACAATTATTTAATTTTGATAATTTTGACATTTTAAATCTCCGCAAAACCTAACTCTGAAGCTGTCATTGTAAGCAGCCTTCACTTAATCATAGAGAGCCAACCAAGCAGGTCTTAAGGTCTTACAGTACCATATTTAAGTATAGTGTTATCAAATTAAAGTGAAAACATCTACAAGGACTCTCTATACATAAATATGCATGTTTCGAATGGTCGCGTTCACCTTGACACAGATGTTTCAACGGCTTCCTTCCTTCCCTTGATGTTCTTGTTTTTGCACACCTGCTCCTAATTTCCGTAGCAATGTTTACACATGGCTCTTAGATCTTGAGCATATAGGCGATACAAAATTATTATAACGCGGATACTAATATAAGTTGTTCTTTTTTTTAATCATTCATTCTTCGCTTATTTCAACTAAAATTTTTTACTTAGGTAGTAGTTAAATCTGGATCGAACAAGCGTGTCATCTATGGTAGGCGCCCTCAACACTAGAAGCATTGCACTCTGGCTTACATAGTAACTATTTAGTAATCTGTGCTCTGGCTCTCTTTACCGACCGTATGAAACACAACAGTACGAATACTGTTAATCCACGTCGATATTCTGTGCTGTATTCATTCTCTATGTACCTACTTATTTACACTATACTACAAGGTAAATACGCTGTTCGAGCTGGGCCGTACGTGCTGAAACCCAGCATGGCTCTATGAACTACTTATTTAATTCAGCCTCTAATGACCTTAAGGTTACTATTATCGTCTTGACTTAGAAAGAGCTTAAATTAAAAAAAACTGTTCTAAAACGCAAACTTTAACACCAAAGAAACCTTTAGCCGACAAGGTTTCCATAAAAAGTTTAGAACAAACTTAGCTACCTATATAGGCTATGAAGCTCTATTTAAGGAATCTGCCATCTGGATAATATGGCCTCAAACGCCAAGGTTTAATGCTCGCTTCGTCCAAAAATGGTCTGCGGTCGATTCTTGCGTTTGCGCACTCGCTAGGCCTTTTAAGGCTTCCCAGTAACCTTATACACTTGATGTGGCGAAGGCAATCACTAAATGGGACGTTTATTATCTTAGAAACGTACGTTTTATTAAATTATTGCAAAGTTTGCCAAATGATTTATATTCTAACCACAGTTTCTATGAGCAAAGATGAATAAATTATGTTGGTAGTTAGTGTCTGTAATGTTATTTCCTGTATTTTATTATGATAGCAAAAGGTTATTGTAATGACTATAAATTATGCTTGAAATATTTTAAAGGACAAAAATCCATGTCCTAAATTGGTTGAAGTGTGACTAATCCATTTTCGAGAGCTCAGTTAGGTAAGTAAGTCAGTTACTGCCTATATTATAGTTTATGAGCCATGCCATTATTGTAGCGGTAGGATAAATAGGCTATAAAGTAAAATATTTCGCAGACAAAATGCTAATCTATCTTTCATTAAGAGAGAGTAACGGCGATATCTCTCGAGATTATAAATACTAATGAAACGGAGGGGAACGACATTTTACGATCGCCTGACTATTTAATAACAGCAAATATTAATATATTATATTTGAATAACTTTTAGCATTTTTACGCGGAGAAAGCATTTTTTTCTACACAGCGTAGACACGTAGAGTAGTTGCTACTGTTAGCGAATCTAGCCAATAATCGAATTGTTATTGACGATATCTGTTCCTTTCTTCAACAAATCTCTTTTACCTGATGCTGCTACGCTAACCTCTTCACAGTAATAGAAGAGAAGAGTTCTTTAGACTGTGATAATACCGAAGAATATAATACACTTCAAAGTTTTTTTTTTTAAATTGAGCTACACTCTGGACTATGCAGTTTTTCAAACTCTCACTATCAAGAATTAATAAACCTCCAATTAAATAATATAAAAAATATAAATTAATTGTAATAAGCCCTTCATGAAAGACTGCGTTGACGGATATAAATAGGTTGCATTTGCATCGCAGTCGGCGTCATAGAGCTGCTCGGCTGCTCTACATTCAAAGGCATTCAAAGGCACGTTCTACGTTCAAAGGCACGTTCAACATTCAAGGGCAAAAGGCTTTACATTCACACATAGGTACATACGGGAATGCGAATCCAGGAATAGACATTACCCAGTAGGTATCTAGCTTTACTTTTTACAGAGTACTTTTTACAATCATAAAATATTTTGGTTGTTAACCGCTACTGAGTTTTTGCGGGTTCGCGACCCAAATGTAGAGCGGTTGAAAAGATAAATTTTGAGCTCTACGATGACAGATGGCGATTATATTTTAAACAGGTCTGTCCAAAATGAATCGACATAATTTCCAAAAGGCCACGGACGTCTACAACAACATCGCATTTTTTAAATACAATATCTGAACTTTTAAACGTAGATCTTAATCATTGTTTCGGTGTCTCAAGGATAGTAACTAGGAAACGGCAGAGATAACCTAGTGGACCGTTGGACTGCTAAGTCAATTAAATTCGAATATTACAATATATTACAAATTAATTATCACTTTTCTTAAAACGGTGAAAGGAAACATCGTGACAAAATTAGCACACCTAAGAGGTTTTTCAACGGTGTGTTGTTTTACACACCGTTGACAAACCTATTAGGTGTTAGAGGCCTACGGGCACGTTTATCACCCTCTTTTACTTGTAGACAACCCTGTTTTGGGTGCCCCATTAGTCATCATCAAGGGCTATTGATGTCCGACTCGCACGAACTAAACTACAGTTCTCCGCCACGAACCTTAGGGCGGAAGTATGGATTTCACTTTCGCATTTGCCGTAGCACGGTGAATATCACCCTGACTCATGATAAGATTGCTAGGAAATGCCTGCTTCATCTAGTCTAAAAGAAGTAATATGTATTTGTACAAGTGTTTGTAATGAAATTGCAGGAATAATTTATAAGAATATTATTTGTTACTGCCATCAAGCCTATCGACGTGCCTCCCTTTCTATAACATGCAAATAACTAGTCAGACGTGAAGAAATTGCATTTTAATAAACACAAAGTAATGTTCTATTTATGTGATGTTTAACATAATTCAAGGTGCTCAAGTATTGCTGAGCATGTGAGCATTGAACTTGCGCGCGCGTCTTGTTCGCCTCGACCTTGCGCTCGCGTCGGTAATAATTACTACACAGTATCGCGTGATCGCTTACAAAACAACAAACTGAAACGGATCGGGTATAAATAGTCAGTAGACTGAAACTATTGTGTCAGTCGTTAGTAATACTATTATCCCAGTTGCAGTTTTACTAGCGCATATACCTAGGTACCTACATTTTGTATACTTCGTAAGCTACATTCATTGTTACACCGAGGACCTTTTGCAAAAATATTACCAACCAAAGAATTATTAGTTGATTCATAATCGACATAAAACAGATCTTCACAGAACAAAAGTTATAAAACATTTAATGAAATTGCAGTTATAATTTTGCAATGCGAAGAAAACTAAAGTCATAAATTTTACAGTCAAAAAATCGATTGCGAATTTAGGAGCAGGATTTGGACCTGCAGCTGTTCTACTAACTGAGCTATAATCCGGCTTGTGCTGTCGTAAATCTTTTCTATTAGGTATGTCGCAGGTGCCAGGTGCAAATCCTGTAGCACTCGTAGTAAAATTTTTCTTTTTACAATTTTTGTAACCGATACGATCCGACCCGAGTACCTATCCTGAAATTTTGCATAAACTAAGTAGGTATACGTTGGTGTACAGAAACGGTCATACTTCATCCCGAAAAAAGTAAAAACAATAAAAACGTTCTTATGATAATAATAGATGGCGCCACGTGTCATACAATGCTGTCATATAAAAAAAAATGTTTATGTGCTATCACGGACACGAACGGTGCACCACTTTGCGATCAACATGCTTTGAACGATGCTACGTGCGTAGGGCCGCGGCTAGCGCTACGTTGGACGCTCTGGGTGCAAGCGATTCTGACCTTAAGAGTGGTGCACCGGCTTTGTACGCGATAGTACTTATCTAGGTTCTTCATAAAGTAGGTAACTGTTAGGTATCTATTGTTTAGTCAAGTGTTCTGTTTGTCAGTATTCAACATTGATAATGTTAATGATACGCACAAACTTAACTTCATAAGAGTGATTAATGTTTAAGATCCGGCTGCTGAAGTACTACCTACCAGTTAGTCTTTGTCTATGATTCAGTCAGAGCTTAGCAGTTGCTATTGTAGCGGTAGAAGTAGATATAAAGGAATGATTAGGTACTTTATATTTTTTAAGAATCTGTTCTCTAAAGATTTGCGCATTTCCTCAGTAACTAGGGGCTTAACCCAGTAGATCGCGAGTTCAAATTCCGCTTGTAATAATTTCTTTCTTTCTACGAAAAATTTCGAACTGAACCTACACACAGCAGGTTGGCAGGGGCGCTAGATATGGTGGTGATTTTTTCAAGATGTCGTCAATACAATTTCATTTCACCATATTTTGTGAAAAGGTATAACTGAAACTTATACAAAACTAAATGATTTTTCACAATCACATGCAAGCTTTACAAAAAACTTTATCCTTAACTAGCGGCCCTGCCAACCTAATACCTAAAGCTTATAACGTAAATTGGTAACTCCTGACCGAAAGAACAAAAGCCATTGTACTTAGGTACATACTTTGTACCTTTTAAAATACTTGCGACTTGACGTAATACTAGGCTAAAAAGTTAATTTTTTTTACTATAAATACCTACTTACGTTCAAGAATCCGCAATAATCTCGACAATAATACCTGACGTCATCGCCCAGTCAGCTGATACTGTATTTTGTTAAGATTAACACGAACTGGCTATATGTACCTGCTTTCGATAAAATACATACCTAATCAGGAAGGAAAAATTATGTTTTATATGTATAAATATCTACTAATTTACCGCAGTATAACTGACTAATGATGTCTGACTTGTTGGAATTGTGTGACTAAATCGATAAATTTAAAGACTAAACTTGTTTATTGTAAGTATTATATACCTACTACTTAAATATTATACATATTTATTTATTTATTATTAACCCGGGATGTCCCATTTCTGAGCTGTTGTCTGTGCTGTTGACCGCTGAAGATTTCCTTTATTTGAAGCTAATAATCCTGGTTTCCATTCAGGTCATGCTTACCATAAAAATTGACATCGGAACTGAACTAACGTGCAAAAGTCAACTCCATAGGATAAGAGTTCTAATTTAGCTTGCAAGATTCCACCCGGACAAACATGCATATACAGGGTTACGTGTGTATGTTCACATGACTCAACAAAATGTATAGAACAGCTTATTTTTTTTTTGCGATTTCAGGGTTGATTCCATAGTAAAAGTTTTTCATAATGATGAGTTTAATGACCCCTTTTAAGGATGCTGGTGTTTTACAAATAACCCTGTATACATTAGGCTTGTAATATAAATATAATAGCTACGCCCAGTGATTCTATTTTAACCAGATTGCTGCACCACCTACGAGGTCCAATTGTATGTGTAAACCTTCCTCTTGAATCACTCGATCTATACGAAAGAGAGGGCCGGACGGCGAAAAGCGCTAATAGATATTATAAAGAGGTAAAATTTTTATGTATATAACTACCCATCCGATCCTAAAAATTATTTCACCAATAGGAAGCTACTTTATCCCTGACTGCTATACGCTATTATTTTCTAAAAAAGTTGAGTTTTTAGTGAAAAGTAACAATATCTGTCATTCAAGTCAAAAAAAATCAGGCAATCTTAAGCAGGCAGGCTTTATCAACAAAGTTGTGGGGAACACCTAGTACCTCTATGTAAGAAAACTGGGATTTGGATTGGGATCGTGATTCGCCCTGACTTTGTGACACACCCGTTTTAATTGATAATAAACAGTGTCATCGACCTGCAATATTAAATATAAAATTAATAAATTCACATTTTGAAATATTGTATCCATATATGTACATTACAAGGATAATAATTTACAAAGTATAAAAACTATTTTCCTGTATTGAACAGGATCATTAGGGTCATCATCACCTACTCTTTATAAATTAAAATGGTACTCTATTTTAAGGAATATATTATTTTCATTGTTATTGAACTCTGTAATAAAATAAATGTTTCCTGTTTGTTCAGAAACCTCGTTTACACTAATTGCGTTCATCGTAATTAAAATACATAAGAATTATTAACTATATTAATTAATTTATCAGCGTCCTAAAGGAACCCTCTATGTCATGAGTAGTGGCTATTAGATAAGGTTTAATTTTACTTAAGATAAATATCTTGCACGTAATAAATTATCTACACTGTAATCTTGCATAGAAACTTGAATAAAATGGTAATTAATGTTGCAGATAAGCAGCATTCTCTCCAAATGAATGGCTTAATTTTATGATATGTTATGTGAGCTTCTGAGGAGATAGAAGTTAAACTCTTTTGAAAGTGAAAGTCGTATTTAAATTGGTCCAGTAGTTTTGGTGTAGGGTGTAGGCTATAGAATAAGTACCTACTTTCATACTATATTATAGTAATTAGGTACTAGGTATGGGGTACCACACTCTCCTCACAGAAATTCAGAGCTGAATATCGGGTTGAAGTGCGAAAAGTCTGAATTTTGTCTAATTGAACTCTTTATTGTTGACAAAATAAATTAAATATAGGTATTCTGAAATACTGTCTAAGCTTGGGATACAGACAGTGTTTGATATTTAGTTGTCTAATCGAATAGGCTAGGATTGGGAATGCGGACGATGCGGCAGTAATAATGAACACAATGTATGTAGGTAAAAGAACATGAAAGTACCTAATCACATAATTGCTACTTAATCAAACCGCACCTAGATTGACAATCAGGATTGACGTCATTTAAAATTGATGATCAATATGTGATCGAGACAAATCGTCACCTGATTTAGGTTACATCACTGAGATGTGACTCATGCTGTCAAGCTTGTGAGAGCGCTTATCCGTGACTCATCAGAGGGCCACAAGGTTCATAGTTTATCAAGCGCACACGACACTTGATTTTAAAGTATATTTTGATTTAAATCTGGCATTGATGTATTTAAAAGGAAATATATCCGAGGCGAGTACTGTTGTTTGTTTTCCTCGATGATCTCATTAGAACAATTGTTAACTCCAAAACACCATAAATAGCATTGTTATGGTAAGTATGTTAAATGCTATTGCTATAATAGTACACAAGATGTCCGTCAATGGTAAATGGTAAAGGTATATAGATCGTGGAATCATTTTATAAGTCTAACATTGGCTATTGTCCGCAGCCCAGTGTCTGCATATCCTAATAAGTACCTCGCTTTATTGGAAAAAGCAATACGTCGTTCATGGAACCTTGCTTGGTTAATAAATAGTGAACTGAGACACATCAAGGTAATTCCAAAAGCGTTCCGGAGAGCCAATTAGAGTACCTAATGCTTAAAAGGCAAAGAACGAAATATTTATGTTTATAATTACCTATCCCAATTTAATTTGTCTGCAGTCTAATTTAAATTGAATAAAATCTGTTATGATCTGCGAAATCAGTGAGGAATCGTTTAAGTAAAAAAAAATGACTCACTCACTAAATAACTCAATATTAAGAATGATAGAAATAATTCTAAAATATTTTCGAAAGATGTCTAGACTAAAATATGTACATTTGAATCTGCCAAATACGAATAGCATCAGAATACAGTAAATTAATATGATTCAAGAGAGACGAGGGTGCATTGGATGAGTCACCCAACCCCATGGCGCACCCTAACGACGGTGCACCGGCGGGGGTGAGCAAAATCAATACACGCAGACGACTGCACAATATTATTCAACTTATACGTATAACAGGAAACATTTAACTGAGGGTGTCTCGCAGCTATCGATTCACCTGCGTCTGCAGACCAACTCTGTGGACTAGACAGATGTGTTTTAATCGCTAATCAATGTTTACAAAATCGTAATTAATGACACGTTTTGGTTTCCACGTGCGTGTCTATTCAATGTGTCATAGTGTCATCGTAGATCTGGTTTGGCTAAAGTTATGCCGCCTACGCATTTAAACAAATAGTTTTTGTCAACATTCCACAAATAATACTCCGATCGACTAGTCAACACCTTCAGACGGATTAATAGATTTTTTGCACCACCTCAGTGCAGCCACTGTATCTTACTAACCACTAGATTATGATATCTCTCATCTTTTACGTCAGTTAGTAATGCTTTCTGATCTTTTCATACTTGCAATTATAATGAGTATATTTTCAACGGTAGAGTTCTAAACTAATTAAATATTTGTAGGTTAATGTTAGGCGTTGGTGGCAATTAGCGCAAAACAGCTGAATCATAGAGAAAGTACGTAGACTGAAGAGAAATTTCAGTATTTTAAAGAAATATAATTTGACCCGAAGTGAGTGTTGTGCAGTAGGTACGTGAGTGTCTGCGAGTACAGTAATAGCGGGTGGTAGATAACGTATAGTGTTTAGTATTCGTTATCAAGGCACATCGTTATCACCAGATTGTAGATAGAGCCGAGTGCGTTACCATATATGGTGACAAAAATTGTGGCAGCATCAGGCAGCTCGTGATTGGCGGAAAATAAATTGTTGCCGATAGTATGTGAACTCTGATAAGGCGCGTTTTATATAGTTTATCCTCAAGAGCCGGTTCTCATTTAGTGTGGAGTGCTTGACCCAAGCAACACGAGTCGTACCTAGTCATTAAATTTATTTAAAAGTAAGTTTTGTTTGCCATTATTAAATTAAATTACGGATTTGTAGTTTTTAAAGTTTCAATATAGAATAACATCGTCTAGTATTTTTTTTAACATCGTTTAGAATCAGTGTTTAGTTTTTTGTTAAACACCTGTGGAAACTACATACTTATTGCATAACATATTACGTAATATAAAAGTGAAGTGAATTTTTCTTTTGGATTCGGTGAATTTTTAACGTATCATCTTGTGGTAAATCCGTATTGCTACGTCAATTGGGGTTCTGGGTTCGATCCCCAAAGCGGGCAAGGCAAGGAAGAAGTGAGATAGAAATACGTGTTTAATGAATTCACTATAACTTTTTTAATACTTAAGTATTTTTTGTTCAATTTTGTGAAAATAATATTGGCTTCAAATCTTTTAATTCCTTTTAAAAATGTTCATAATAATCTGCTAATATTATATTACACTGAACTTAAATTAGTTAAATTTTCTGTCGACAACTGACAGATAGTGAGCGTGATATTATGGTGTACTGACGTGGTTATCAGTATAACGCGTGGCTGTTATACATATAAAATTAATATTCTCTTTAGGCCATATATAATTAATTTTATAAATGAAAGCAGTTTCCAATATAAGTAGTTAGCTACTTACATAATTTTAATATATATTTTTTTTTTTGATTTCAGAATAATTCACAATGTGCGACGAGGAAGTTGCTGCGTTGGTAGTAGACAATGGCTCCGGTATGTGCAAGGCCGGCTTCGCGGGCGACGACGCGCCACGCGCCGTGTTCCCCTCGATCGTGGGCAGGCCGCGCCACCAGGGTGTCATGGTGGGCATGGGACAGAAGGACTCGTACGTAGGTGACGAGGCCCAGAGCAAGAGAGGTATCCTCACGCTCAAGTACCCCATCGAGCACGGCATCGTCACCAACTGGGACGATATGGAGAAGATCTGGCACCACACCTTCTACAACGAGCTGCGTGTCGCGCCCGAGGAGCACCCCGTGCTGCTCACGGAGGCCCCCCTCAACCCTAAGGCGAACAGGTAGGTGTCAACTCTCCCTGTCTTATCATCTCAAGTCACGTGATGACGTCACTGACGTTACCTGTCTCCCGTCACCCGCGCTCTCGCGACCCGTCTGACCTTGTTGTTTGTTGTTGCAGAGAGAAGATGACACAGATCATGTTCGAGACCTTCAACACGCCCGCCATGTACGTCGCCATCCAGGCCGTCCTGTCCCTGTACGCGTCCGGTCGTACCACCGGTATCGTGCTCGACTCCGGCGACGGTGTCTCGCACACGGTGCCCATCTACGAGGGCTACGCGCTGCCGCACGCCATCCTGCGTCTGGACTTGGCCGGCCGCGACCTCACAGACTACCTGATGAAGATCCTCACTGAGCGCGGCTACTCATTCACCACCACGGCCGAGCGTGAAATCGTGCGTGACATCAAGGAGAAGCTCTGCTACGTCGCGCTCGACTTCGAGCAGGAGATGGCCACCGCTGCCTCCAGCAGCTCGTTGGAGAAGTCCTACGAACTTCCCGACGGACAAGTCATCACCATCGGAAACGAACGATTCCGTTGCCCTGAGGCTCTCTTCCAACCCTCATTCTTGGGTATGGAAGCCAACGGCATCCACGAGACCACTTACAACTCGATCATGAAGTGTGACGTTGACATCCGTAAGGACCTGTACGCCAACACAGTCCTATCCGGTGGTACCACCATGTACCCTGGTATTGCCGACCGTATGCAGAAGGAAATCACAGCCCTGGCTCCATCCACCATGAAAATCAAGATCATCGCGCCCCCAGAAAGGAAATACTCCGTATGGATCGGTGGATCTATCCTTGCTTCCCTCTCGACCTTCCAGCAGATGTGGATCTCGAAACAGGAGTACGATGAATCTGGCCCCTCCATCGTGCACAGGAAGTGCTTCTAAGTGGCAAGTAAGACTATTCCTAATTTATGACGCCCCGACACCAGGCCCCTGAATGGGCGGCTCAAACTACGCTTGTGATCTTTTATTTAAGTTCAGTATTTTAAAAAATAGGATATAAGGTATCGTAATATGCATATTACGTAATTGACGCGGAACATTGTGGATTCCGTATTTTTGACAAAGATTTTTATTTATTTATAAATCGTTACTAACCTGAACATTTTTAATAAAAGATAATTTATGTACCGGTATAAATATGCATTTTTCTTGCTTTCTTTCCTTTCATCTCATTACTACGTATTTAGCTTCATAAGTGAAAGACTGAATACCGTTTATGACAGTCGTAATGACACGAATCTGCAACTCGTCCATCTACCATCTACAGCTTTAACGAGGGTTCTAACTGCAACTGCTAGTCATTGACCGTTCTATTTTACATATTTTAGTTCATATGCGGTAACGGAACTCTACGTCCGCACTTAAACATGGCTGCTTTATTACATAACAGTCATTATGTTTTAATTAATCGTAAACGGTCGATCAAGTAACGTAGAGCGTTGTAAAGCAGATAACAAAAATTATCGTTGATTCGAATTCCTATAAGCAGATACACGCCAACTATACCATGATAATAAAGATAAGCATATTATAAACGGTATTGTACTAGATACTGCAGATAAGCAAAGGATCCATCAACTAATACTACATCAAGTAACTTTTGTGAATTGGCAATTTCAAGTTTGATAGAGCATGAACCTGCAATGCATGTAGGATGGTAACCTTGTAGTAAAAAAAAGTATTGTTTTCGTTTTTGGTTGAATTGTTTTAAGTATAATTAAAAAGGCTTTACGAACCATTTATTTATTTAAGTACCTATTCAGAAATGTCCAGCCAAATCACAATCATGCATTAGGTACACACATTCTTGAAAAAGTCTGACTCATAGATATAACAATCCAGGCGCACCTACCTACATAACATTAACTAGGTATATATCTTATTGATATTTAAGTAAAGCTTACCTACAAAACTCCTTTTTTTTAAGACAGTTAATAATGATAATAATCCACCACAGCCCCTTAGAGCATTAGATGCTCTAAGCACAGCCCTCATGTGAAATATCACTAAAGAGTTTGTTATACAAACATACTAATCATAAATAATCGTTTGACGTTCTTAAATTTCTTTTTTAATTTTATGGATTGGAACCTTTTTACATAACTACGTCCTTTTCTTGGAACAAAACAATAGTCGCGGTGTTTTAATATCTCTAATAGAATTGTAACGGGAACATGGGCGAGGGAAGTACCTAACTGCTCATAATTCTATTGAAATAGGGAAAACCGCACCTATTTATAGCTTAATAGGTTACTAACAGGCAGGATAATACAACTATAACTTCGTAGTATTCATATTAAACCATTATTATTAAATATTAATAATAAATAGGTATAGAAATAGCTGTTGGATCATGCCACTTGAATTTCCATTTTGAAATTATTTTATTGGTTTAATCTCCTCATACTCATCAATATCACAAATTTACAATGCATGAATTTTTTAACTTTCGCGAATTGGAATCATGCTATTTTGGGTCTTTTTGCTCACAGATAATTCAAAATAATCACTATTATTATTGAATTAACCTCAACGTTTCGGTCAAGATGCATTTACCATGGTCAGTTGGGTCACATCACATTATGCCCGAGTCCCTGCACTGCTGACGATCTAATGCAGTGCACGAACAACGCTGAAAAATCTATAAATATTTACTTAAGTATATTTTTTTGTAACTATAATAATTACGTAGGTATGTACTTTTAATAGCTCTTAAAATCATATTATTCTTGGCAGCTATTAGGTATGCTCCTTCGCTACTCAATCTCATGCAGCAATATGGCACCCAACTTCTGGCACTATTGATAATTTCTAAAATTTCAATTTCTAACTATTACTTAGGTAATCATGTCCGTAATATGTTTATATTATTCAGTTTTCCCATAGATTTCTCCAGGTAGGTGATGTATGAATTTATTTCCATACCAATTAAGTTCCAATCGTACCGTGGATTTGGTTTCTAATCTGACGCGAGTCCATTTGCATTAAATTTGCTATTTTGAGTGAATTTTAAACCATCTCTCATCTCATCCGTTCAATGGGTACACACTACCTACACACAGCTCGTCTATAGCTTGTCAAGCGGCAAATAAGGTTGACTGTGCTTAGATGTGGGAACTGGACCCTCTAAGAATGGTGGTCGACACGTGAGCGGTGGCACCCACGAAAACTTGCCATAATTATGTCTTATCTGACTTATTTATTTATAAAGAAGATCGGTTGATAAACAATAGTCACGCAGGCCTCTAACATGGTTAAACTTAAACAGACCGTTGAAAAATTACTGGTGTAGCTTATGCTGATGGTTTGGTTTCCTCACGACGTTTATCTTCACCGATTATTACTTGCTTAAAGCTAGTAATAATTAATTTATAATACGCACATAATTTTCGAAAAGTCGGTGGTGCGTGACTAGGATCAACCTTTTTTTGTATAGGAGAAAGGCCTTGTATACCCCGTGCTCTCCAGTTTAAAGATGGTAGGTGGCCGGCATACCAACTAAACCTTACTTACTGCTTACTGCTTCCGCAAAACTGCCGCAGACGTCTCTTGCCGGACCCACCTAGGGGGTGCACGGGTGGGGTGATACACACCCACCCTCCGTTACGACCAGCCAGGACCATGTGCGCCATAGACTCCAGACGATCCCGTGTATGACACTCAAGGTCTTTTTGCGATGGTGCAGCTGAGTGGTCCAGTCGGCGAACACACCTCGACCGCAGAGGATAGGAGGAGTTGCGTGTTGTATTACCGACCGACCTGTCCATCTTATAACGCCTACATTGAGGTCGCAAAATGACAAGTTCGCAAAACGACAAGGTCGTAAAATGACAAGGTCGCAAAATGACAGGGTCGTGACATACTGATCCTCTTCGCGCCTTTTGACTTGGCAAACTACAACACACAACAACAAAATTCACTATAGCTATCGATAGAGAAATCCCAATAGAGTAAAGAATCTATTTCGATAGCTAAGAAATGTTGTATTGTAATTTGTAGTAAACAAACGTCGCAAACGACGAGAGCGATGCGCGATACGTAACATCCCTACGTGGGATAGTATAGTTTATTATAGCTGACCTAGAGCAATGTTTAGACGAAATCCTAAAATACACGGATATAATTAGATCGACACACCCACCGAGTTCGTTTCGTCTGATGCGTGTGGTGTGACGTCACTGGCTCGGGTGCATGTTCGAAAACTGCGTGTCTCTTGGCAGACGGCGAGGTTTCCTTGGCCAATACTGGCTTTATTGTCACTCAATAAAATTATGTTATAAACGTTTAATGATTCGTACTACGTGATAAATATGTCTAGCGTAGACCAGAGCAATTTATTTGATTCACGATATTAGCGCAGTTGTAAAACTATTCGCTTTCCGCGCTACTGTCATGGATTCAATTTCGTACTCTTGCTGATGTTTGTTTTGGTTCTAATTTTCTATAACCATCAGTTATCTGTCTGTTCATCTTTTTTTATTAAATTCTTTGTTTAAAGAATAAATAGGCGTATTCAAGACAGCTTTTGTAATAACTAATGTGTTTTAATATCTTCATGACGCTTGTAACTGCACTTGAAATTTCATGAAGCTTTTGATTTTGTGGATGCTGTAAAACATTTTGTTTGAATTTAACACTCTCAAATAAATTCCAATTTTAATAGCCCTAAAAAAAGGTCTAAATTTCATACATCTGGTATAAATTGTAAATAATATAATTTGTGAAGTGTATGCTAGACAACCTTTCAAGTTTATATTAAAACTGAGGGTCGTTATAGGGCGTTTTCCATAGGGACCGCAGATGGACATGCAATTTGATGTAACTGTGTGCGTGGGGTGAATTAAAGGGCGTGTCGTCCATAAATACAGTTATTCCGCCTTAACTTTGCTCTTCTAAAGGTACTTCTCTTTTAGTCTACCAGTCGTGGGCGTTTGGCTATGTTGATTTGGTATACGATTGATACGTATTACGTGTTGATCGATTTGCGTCGATCGATGCTATTCGTGGTTATTCAACAACTCGATCAGCCTTGAACGTTGAAACAACTCATCATCTTATCGATACTTTGCCTGCCTCAAGTTTGGTAGAGATATCGATCGATATTGACGGAATGGTATCAAAAAACACTTGAAATCGTGCTAGACCACAGAATAAATAATTTTACACAGGTTTACAAGTAGCCAAACTAGCAGCGCAGCAGGATGCACGATATCCCTTATCGATTGGATAAAATCATGGAGGTCGATCGACTAGGTGGAGAAAAATTTAGGCCACTGACAGAATTAAGCATGACTGAAAATAAGCAAAAGAGAGCGATACACACTTCAGAAATGCAAAGATATAACTAATAATTTATTGATTTGCCTTCTGTCTGCCTCAAGTCTATATAAGACAGGCTTTTCTTAATTATGCTTGTTAGATTTTCTCCATGGAAAATGTTGTCAGTAGGTGGATTTCCATAGCAACTACTAGCGACTCGCGCTGAGGTGGGTCCAGTGTAACCTTTGTGGCACAGTTACTCTCCGCTATTTTGATTTATTTTAAGTAGGGGCACAGGATGGGACAAGTATATGAAGGTATATGGATAATTATTACATTAAACAAACAAAAAATGTTAGCAACATGTTCTAAAGCGTCTCGTTTTCGAGATATTTGAAGTTAAAGATCACTTAAAGAAAACAGTGGTAATAATTCAAAATGGCGACTGTAGCTATGCTATTTTTAGCTTCCATTACAAAAATGTTCTAACCCGTTTGAAGTGTAGATGTTAAATTTGACAATCGCCGTCGCCGTATGACAGGCTAATTATCACTTCCACGCCATCGCCAGCGAATCGCCGTCGAACGGGTAACGCTGCTGATATTATATCCAGGTTTATCGACTTGTACGCGAGTGACCTTTTCAACCCCGTGACACTTGAGCTTGAGGTAACAAGGGTTAGACCAAAGATATTGGAAAGGAGGAGATATGCCCGTCTGGTATAAAATGTACAGGAACCTAGTGTCTCCAGTTTGTCCCTACCACTCGCCACAACTACACACGCAATTCAATAAACGCAATGTCTCGGACCAATCTCAGACATTCTCGCATACAACAACTCCGTGCATGCTGCACAAACAAATATGCACTTTATTACTTTATACACAGCGATCATGCAACATGCACTGCCCTTACTCAGTCTTACTCACACATGGATCTACAGCGAGTACTTTCGCGACCGATACCTGCGGAGCTACCACGACATAAATTCTAATGTTGAAAATATCGTTATGTTATTTTTACATTGCTTCGTTTATTAACACAGTATCGAACTGAGATAGTACTTAAGAAGCAATGTATTTCGTACAAAAATAATAAAGTCGTTGAGCTCCATGAAAACCAAAATAACATAATAAAGACAGCAAATATTTTTAGATTTGTTGATTTTAATGAATTTAAAGATAAATCTAATATAATTAATATGGTAAATGATTGTTTTACTAATTAAGTTTATTGTTTTATATCGATTTTTATAAGATTCCAGTAAACAACGCGTCATTTCGTTAAAATTACTCGGTCGCGGTCAAAAGTGTACTGGCTGCCGGTAACGGCTATTTAGCCACGTACGCCTCGAGGAGTCGTACGGCGTAGACGTGGGAACGCCCCCTTGCCACTTCTCCTTATTTAATATTTCTATGGGTTAGACAGTCTGCAAACGCCTGTAACATTGTGTCGACCCACAAATTACTTTTAGATAAGGGCAATGAATCTTGTCTCAATAACAGTCCTTAGGCTGTGCGCAAACTATACGAGCTAGGTATTTTTGCTTAATATTTTTATGAGCTCATCATCAATTCATCATCATCATCATAATTTCAGCCGGAACATAAGTCGAAATCTGAAAATCGAAAATTGACTGTGTGACAAGTGTCACGTGACTCGCTTTTGTATGAGAAGTTAAATTTTCGTTTTCAGATTTCCTATATGTTCCTCGTGGAAAGTTGTTCAGTTTGATGGACCTTCCTCCTAAAATTTAACGTTTTCCTTTATTCCATGAGAAAAGTCATTCCGCAGTTAACTTTACAGACAGAGATCCGTGGCGCTGTGTCCAATGTAAATTCAGACAGGCATCCTTACAAAATCCAAGTTTACCTATTCCATTCTCGTACGTACCACAATATGGTCGTACATTTCGCGTCAAATATTCACCGCATGGGATCCGCCGACACCCCGCACTCACACATGCTCGGCGCCCACCCTGATGCAGGCGAGGGTCAAGGGCGAGAGCGGGCGGACGATCGATCCCATCACCTCCCCGCTTCGCTTCACACCCCCGAGCCCCTTAAACGTCTACCCGACTAGACTGGTATGCGGTTTAAGACCAACCACGGAAAAAACCTATTCCTCCGTACTGTGAGTCCAAAAACGATCGTAACGACTGTACAGCTTCAATAAACCTACCATTAGAGTCACTCTTATAATAATTTAGATTATGACTAGGTATTCATAATTGCCTGAAATGGTTTTCATTACATGAATAAAAATTACGCGGTTTGGCTCGTTGACTTTTGGTAGGTACCTATAAATACAATCACCGGCTCGCCACTTACCTCCAATCACCTGCTTAAATTTTTGGGAGTACTTAGGTAGGTAATCTAATCAGGTAGGTACACCGTTCAGCTAGGTAGGTACTTTTCTATTTCAAGCTTTATAATTTGTGTTTTGAAGTTGCGTGAGTTACATTTTTATTAATAGTTTGTTTATAAAGTACCTATAAAACATGTAATCCACTACATTCTCCACATAATTTACAATTAATTACTATTTTATTTATCTATAAAATATGTATGAGCTAAAACTACAAATATTAGTCATTAATATTCAGTGAATTATTCGTGTAAGAGATAAATATTAAGTAAATTATTATGTAATTATGCACAAAAGTGAAAGTCTAGATTTAATTTACACCTCGATCAACTAAAAATAAATGTCCTTAATGTCTCTAATAAAACTTATTTTCTCCATATCTGATTCTACTAGAAATATAATCAATTTTTTAACAAATCTTAGCATGAAGAATACACCAGACTTTTGGTCTACGACTTATAAGCACATACCTATAAATTATGAAATTGCTACCAAATTATAATAACAACGAAACATTGTCATGCAAAAAGTAAAATGTGACCTATTAGCTATAGCTTTATCTAACACAACAAACTCATAAATCATAAAAGCAATAAAAAAAGTTCCTACTTTTATTCAGAAACTCAAATGCGATTCATTTCATGCCGGCTGACAGTTTGATAAAAAATGGCAACAAAAGAACAACCTGTCCTGATTGTCCTTCGTCAACCGACCCTTTATCACGTGGATATCATAACGAACCAATTACAAATAATAATATGTCTTATGATATTGTAATAGAATTTACAATAGCTTTAGGGCCCACGTTCATATATGGCCAGGTTTTCTAAATGTAGAAGTGGGTCAGTTTGCATCAGAACTCAGTCCAGTGACGCGATCACATGTGAAATGTGATCATGGACAATTAAGTTCTGGCCTACTTACAGCTGAATTGCAACTATTATGAGTCTGTGAGAAATCTACTCAGTATAATTAAGTGTTAATCGGAGAAATTGGTATTTCAAATAGAAATTGGGCTAACAAGATGAGGAATGCATTTGATTGGTAGCGAGCCAAATGTTCATTACATTAGACGGAACTGTCATACCAAAAGCAGCGAAGCTGCTGTTCGGATATCCTTTTCGATAGCAATAGGATCCTCTCCTAGTCATAAGTCTTGTCTTTAGTTGGTATGTTAGCATTCATCCGAACCTGTTTGCACATTAAGATGTGAGCCATACGTATAGTAAACGCTTATTTAGAACAAGAAAGAAAACGAATAAGTAACAAACTATTATATTTTATCATAACCGCAAAAAAACAATTTCTATTAGGTATATCAGTCAATCTATTATAACAATATTTTGCAAAGCGAAAAGTGTACATAGCGTGAGCAGACCATTAGCCATGGAGAGGCTAACGATATGCAATCTTCACAACAAATCGACACGCATGACTCCAATTGGAAATCAGTTCAACTTCATAATAAGTTACATAATAATTGTATAGCTGGTAAACAAGTCGCCAAAACAGATCCTGTAGTACCTACCTACGTAATACGACCAAAAGAAACGCCCCGAATACAAAATTATACATAAAGCACTTTCAACTCCGTGATCGGCATTTTTCCAATATTCGCGATCAGAGAAAGGTGGTTCTGATTATTCTGAATCATTAAAAAACTTTCCTACATACCGAAATAAGTACAAATCACTGCCAATAAATCTTTGTCATGTTAATCTTTCAAGGGGTTCTATCTATCATTAGGTAGCCCGAAACGGTTTGCAATGAATCATTATAGAAATACCTACATTTTAATTCTTTTATGTAATGTACCTAAAGCAGACCTTATAAAACGAATGTTTAGCATTATTGTCGTGAAGGTTCCTAAAACATTGCACACATGCTAATGACTCACGCCATCCTAGAATACTACAATTTAATATTCCAATATCGAAACACAAAACAATGGTCCATCGTGTTTATATTCTACGCGAAGCTCAAGTTTCCTTCATTCAGTTGAGTCATTTCTCATGATCTTTGATCCTGAGGAAGTACTAAACCTTTCTCATACTCATGATGTGCATTATTGTGTTTAACACTTATTGTATTAAATTCGATATTAATGTCTCCGGTTATAGCTCCTTTTTCTATTGTCATTAGTTCATCTACCATTTTCTCCTTTCTAGATAACCATAAGGTTGACTGGCAGAAATTGCCTGCGAAGTCCTCTTTTGTACTAATTTTGTTATTAAAGTTTAAATGAATACTACATTAGTGAAACATCCAAAATACTATTAGGTGGTTGTCGATTTAAAAAATATGAGTAATCTAAATGTTCATTTAATATCCGTCCGTCGTGAGTCACGAATGATAATACGATAAATAAACAAAGTTATAACATGACGTGTCACACACACTCATACATAAATCCATACAAAAGTTGTTTGACCAAATGTTTACAATAGGTAGGTACCCACTACAGAAGGTACTCTATGACATGTTGTCGATAAATGTTCATAATAATAAGGAATGTATAATTAATCTGTTCCAATATTTTACAGCAAATAGATTATTCAAAGAAATATCTTTTTGTCGCTTACATTCAAATTAATTATCACCTGCTCTGTGCCTCGTTAGCCGTTGGCCCCGGCTGTCATGAGAATCTTTGACAGTCATTAAAGGGAGTTAGTACCCTCATAAAATCCTGAAAACTAATCGAACTTCAGAATATCCTATTCTTTTGGGTAAAAACTGATATTGAGCTGCATCCAGTTAGTTTAGAAGTCGACCCTAACAAAGTTTGGAAATAATAAGGATGATGACGACCAATGAATCTATACTATACTTTACTGTAATTGGTACAAGCTGAGTAAAAATTAAACCAATTTGTTAGTAGGTGATGGGTACTGAAAAACAGTTTTTGAAAGTAGTTATCCCATTATTCACCGTATCCACTAATTATATTCGTAGACAATAACTGGAGTATGAAATATTTTTTTTTATTTCAGAAACAAACCTAAACAGTTATTTTTCTCTCGAGTCTCATGATACAATAATTAAAATTGGAGTAAAGCAAATAGGAAATGATAATAAAACTGCCGTGGTAAGTCCCTGGTGGATGCCCCATCACATTTTTAATAAAATTTCAAATTACATTGTGCGTTCGATACAGGACAGTAATGATGAGTAATAGTTATTTTTCTTAGGCAAGTTCTATAAAAGAAGAAAATTACGTATAAAATATATAGGCAGGTATCATGTTTTACAGAAATAATAATAATAAACTATCCTGTAACTGTTCCACTGCAGGTCAAAGGCCTTCTCGTACAAAAAAGGATTAAGCATTAATCACCACGCTAGCTTACTGCGTGTGGCTTTCAGACTATTAAGTCTAGGTTTCCTCATGATATTTTTGTTCACCGTTAGCCGGCGGTGCTTAAGGTTAACTAAGAAAGTACTGAAAATTTTGAAATAAAGGAGAATACCCTGCACAGGGACCTGTGAGGGTATGACTAACGATTCTACAGCCACACCCTACAATTTCTTTTAAAGACTACCTTACAATTTTTGTTACTTATCCCAAATTCTAATGGATTATTCGTATATACCTAATATATTCGAAATTTTCTGTGTCAGTGACAGCAGTACAAAGTACAAACACCTTGTTCTGGAAACATTCCCTGAAGATTATTTGTAAACTGTCCGTTTTATTTGTAGATGGTAGACGATGTCACGGTCGATGCAGATGGACTATCAGAGCAAAGATTATGAAACATACTGTTTATTAGTCATAAAACTTACAAGGAACTGATTTAGAGGTTTCCCTTGCTCGAGTCAACCAGTATTACTCGCCAGTATTGACTCATCGTCGTAGTACGCATGCGCTAGTCGGCCATGACTCACAGCTGCCTTACACCGAAACACCGGAACAGATTAAACGCGGTTCAATCAAACCTCTCGAAACAACTGGCGTGTAATGCCAGGGGTTGAGACATCTCATCGCGATCATTGCAATACCATTTCTATGAAACTTTCATCGAATCTTTTACAATTTAAAATTAATCAGAAAGTGTTGGCAGAATCGTTCTCACATTTTTTGCATTATCAGTATCGCAGTTGCAGTAATGCAACAAATTTCTTTCTAGACTTTCCCAGAATCACAGCTGATAGATTGAGATCACATAATTACTACAATGAGTAGATATAAATACCTATTGTAAATGTTGCTGAATTATTAAAATTAGGTCTATTCACTAGTATTATTAACGCATCGGAAATGCATCTAAATGGTCCTTTGTGTGAATCCAAAGACGGAATAAATAACAGTTAATGACAACCCTTGTGGTGCGTCACATTATGTTCAGTGGAATCCAGTCAATGACTCATTGTAGAGTTATTCGTGTCTGCTCCCTCTTGGCGCATTAAGTTATCGAGTTATTGACAAAAACATTATGTTAGAGACGATGTATATAGACCGTTTTCTTTAATTTCTAACACTAGTAAAATAGAAAGTTATGTTTAGAATTTATGAAGTATCTTCACGATTCAGTATTTAATCATTATGATAAACGAAAAGCCTTAAATTAAGAGGCTCTCGTTGGATGGTAGAATCAATAGTAGATAGAAGCAATAAGGCGGTACTTTCTTCTTAGCTACATATTCAGGTTCCTGGAGCCCTAACTGCCTTGGACCACTTGATGTTTTGGATCGAAAAGACCATCAAACGCAAATCTTGGCAAACAAGGTACAACCTGTGTTTTTAGACAAAAATATAGGCTGAGAAAGAACAACGCTAGACCGGTAGTTGCGGTGTTCTTTGCGAGAGGCCTATATCCATCAGTGGGCGACTTATGGCTGAAATGATGATGATGATGAAGACAAGAATATTGGCGAGCGGGGGCGGCATTTTTCAGTTTTTGTCCCGTCTCGAAAAAATTTAAATCCGGAGCTGATCTTGACCAAACCAAATTACTAATTACTGTTTGATTTTACTCAGTGCTTTAATTGTTTCGTTTCAAATCCTTAAAAAAACAATCGAACTAATAGGTATTACAAATGTAAAAGTTTGTGAGGATGGATGTTTGATAATTTTTCACGCAAAAATTACTATAATACTAATAGGTTACAATTTATCAACATACCAAGAGGACGAGGCCGCGGGCGGAAGCTAGCCGATTATAAAGTCAGACAAAAAGAACAAATGTGCCATCCGTCAGTTGGAAGTTTCATCGCTCGAATTTTGGAGTCGGGCGGCGGGCACCTATTCATGATAAAATTGGAATTGGATTGGAGTGGGCTACTATTTTATAATACTCATATATAGGAGTGTGAAACTTAGCATCCATATAATAATGTTATCCATATATATGGATAACATTATAATTCATTATCTAATGAGTATTAAGATAATTTTTCAAGGTGGTAAGGATGTGTGCGACACGATCTGATGAGCACAGCGCAGTGCCGTGATGGTCAATATATTATGCCCAGTGCCAGCTTCTGTAACTGTGACCCTTTAGGGTCTGCGCCCTGTGCCTTGGCACCACTGGTACCGCCCTAGTTACGGCACTGTTAATGCAATAATGAAATTCAACGGCAGATATTGATCCAAACAACTCCTCAGAACCATTCCCTAAGATAGGTACCTAAATGAAAATAGACGATGGCACATCTCCAGGGCCTAAATCAAGATGATCAGAAATCACTCGCAGACTATTCAAACCAGTGACTGATGACTTTTGACTTTTGACCCTAAGGGCCCTTGTTAACGAGACGGTTTTGCCGCCGGAGCTAAGCACGGTTTAATAACCGTCGACAGTTATGTATGGGACACTATGGGGGTTTATTAACTACGCCGGCCAGTGAATGTTAAAACCGTGCATAGTTCCGGCAAAAAGCCGTCTCGTTAACAAGGGCCCTAAGTCCCCTAGATGAGGCAGTGGGCGTCCATAGTGACTTTCCATTTCAATTGTTCTTGAGCATCGCATTTAACCTCGCTCCAGAACTTCCCAATCTTCTTAGCTTCATCTAGCACCATACTTGGCCAGGTTTGTTTCGGGCGACCACGCTTACGCTTTCCTTGATGATTCCTATGCCTATCCATTACCCACGTAGAGACATGGTTTCGATTGCTTCGGCATCCAATTCCGCTTGCGTCTCTCGATTTTCACGAGCCAGCAGATACCGAGAATTCGTGGAAGGCAGTGGTTGAGAGATGGCTGAAAGAGGAATTATTTTTCCGTTTTCGATAGTGGTTACGAAACCTTGGTGACCATAGAATATCTTTGTTGGTGACGAATACGGCCGAAGCGTCTGCTTACTCTAATGTTGTTATTTTTGGCTCGACGCTCTTCTTCTTCATCGTATGGTTGATGAACAACCTGGTGTCAAAGTTTAAACCGCCCGTAGGCCTCTGACATGGCTTTACACCTGTTGAAAAATCTCTCAAGTGTGCTGGTTTCCTCACGATGTTTTCCCCATGGAGCAGATAGTATCTGTCCCATGGTTTTCCACACGGATAATTATATTAATCTGTGGTTTTCCCGCACCGTTTTACCAAGTGATACCTAATTAATTTCTAATAAGCACATGAATTCGAAAAGTCAGAGGAGCGTGCCTGGGTTTTGAAGCTAAGACTTTTGACTTGGCAGTCCATGGTCATACCACTAGTCTAGCTCTGCTTTGACGCTCGACGCTATAAGCAGCCAAAAGAAAAGGTCTAGTATTGGACGCTCAGCCTAAAGGCACACGTGTGACGGTGTGACACTATTCTTACAAACGAACCGACTTCATTGTCAAGCACTAGCCTAGTGGTATGACCGTCGATTGATAAGTCAGTGGTCTCGAGTTCGATCACAAGGCGCGCACCTCTGACTTTTGAGTTATGTGCGTATTACAAATTTTATCACTCTCCGTGCCTCGGATAGCACGTTAAGCTGTTGGCCCCGGCTGTCAATTGTAGATCTTTGACAGGTCGTTACGTGTAGTCAGATGCCCGAAAGTCTGACTACCAGTCTTACCAAGGGGTATCGTGTAACCCAGTATTTTTACCTAGGTAGGTAGGTAGGCGTACCTAGGTAGGTCTATCGATGGTCAGTCAACGCCTGAGCTAAGTGAGATAACATCAAGCTACCTACTGTCACTTTACAAATAGGTATAGTGTAGGTCAAATATTTGCAAATTAAAATGTAAACATGAAAGGTCATTGCTCTGTCTCATATTGATATTGGAAGGTTATGGGGGGTTTACACGGGTGACTAAAGCCGCACGATTTTTGCCGCGCGGCGTAAATCGACCATCTAAATGGCAATTCGGCTAAGTTGCAAGTGACTAAAGCCGCAAGCCCCAAAGTTGGGTAGCATCCGACTTTGGCCGCGCGGCAACCGGCCGCATGCGACTGGTGACTAAAATCGACCGTGTAAACGATCAGTTGCAGGCGATCGCCCGCCGCATGAAGGTGTTTCGCGCACGCACGTGTATTTATTTACTACAGCGTTTCTGTGTACATGTATCGTAACAACCATGAATAAAAATAACACCATACAGTTTTTGGAATGCTATGAAATGCATCCATGCTTATGGAACCCAAGAGAACAAGATTACAGGAACAATAATGTACGTTTAGCTGCTCTTAAATCTATTATTCAAGAAATGCGTTTGTCCATAACAGTTGAAGAGCTTAAATTGAAGATAAAAAATATACGAACCACGTATAATAGAGAGGCCAGTAAGGTAGCAAAGTCAAAGAAGAGTGGCGCGGGAAAGGATGATGTATACAGACCTCAATTAATTTGGTTTTCTGTACCTGACCGCTTTTTAAAGCCAGTGATAGAAGGAAGAAACAGTAAAGATAACATGGTAAGTCTTTTATTATTATTTATTAAATAGTTATTCTTGTTCGCATATTATAAATTATAATAGGTAAATTATTTTTGGGTGTTGTTTTTAAAATACACAAAAACACAATCAAAACAAGACAAGTCCCACGTTTGACAAAAATAAACACTTAAATAAACCCCACAAAAAAACACCTTCAAATCACAAAACTTAAATAAACATACAATATTTACGCAATCATTCTATCTTGCCATGAAACTTTTCCTGGTCCGACAAAATAGTCAGCATATCTATCGCGCAGATCTTTTGCATTTCGTGAATAGTTGTTAGAAGATAGCGGTGTCATTAATTCGTCTACTCCTGCCGTAGGAATGCTTCTCCAACTTCCGTTTCTGATTGTTCCTGAACTGAAGTCTTCTCCGTCTACTAATTCGGGAGTATTCATGTATATGAGATTAGTCCGAAGCCAGTTATGCAGCGCACAGGTCGCTTTAATAATAGAATCAGTTTTATCCAATGAAACAGATATAGGTTTTCTGTATACTCTGAATCGTGAAGCCATTATGCCAAAGGCATTCTCTACGATTCGGCGTGCTCTTGATAGTCTGTAATTAAAGATTTTTTGTTTGTGTTCCAAACCTTCATGTCTTGAATACGGTTTCATTAAATAGGTTGCCAAAGGGAAAGCATCATCACCAACGAAAACTGCCTTATTAGGTAGTTCTAAATTATTTCTTTCAAGAGCACTATAGAACTTTGTTTTTTTCCAAATATGTGAATCATTCATGCGTCCATTAGTCCCGAAATCTATATATATGAAACGGTAATGTGCATCCACTATAGCAAACAACACCACACTATAAGTGCCTTTGTAATTATAATAGTCTGATGCTCCGTGTGGTGGATTTTCGATTAATACGTGTTTCCCGTCAATAGCCCCACAGCAAAAAGGAAATTGCCAGCGATCTAAAAAATCCTTTTGTATTTTCTTCCATTGATCTGTGGTGGATGGCACCTAAAAGAAATAAACTTATATTAGTGTATGGTTACAGGGAAAAGATTCAGCGGTGAACACAAACAGCGACGCGTCTTCATATTTTGATGAATTGGAACAAGAATCTAATATTGCGCCCTTACAAAAGAAAAAAAAATTGTCTCCAAAGAAAAAGGCGGAGAGTGCTCTAAGGGACGCACCTAAAATGGACCCACCTGTTTTACAAGCAGTCAATAGATTAGAAACTTTGGCTCAAACTATCCGTCAAGATGAATTTGATACATTCGGAGTACATGTGGCAAGCCAATTACGTAGTTTGCCATTAAGAAATGCTATTGTTTGTCAAAATTTCATCAATAATTATTTGTCACAAGAAAGACTGAAAACCTTAAATACACAACATTTTCCAATTGCTAGACCTACGAGTTCACTCTCAGAGTATACACGCTATACTTCGACTCCAGAAGCCGAAGCTACTACTTCCCGAAACCAAGCTTTTCACCAGCGTGAAACTTCGACTCCCGAAGCTTCCACTTCTAGAAGGCACCTCGATTATGAAGAAGACTATTTTGCCAGCTGTTTAACACAAGAAAATACTGGGCAACAATACGCAGTGAACGACGATATTCTATCTCAAGCTGTTAGGTCATGCTTAGATGAAAACACAATGGAAATTTTTTAAATAAATCGTTTATAATTAATTACTAGTTTCACTTACCATAATGAACTCCTGTAAAACATTGTATATAGCATCCAAAACATCCTTCAAAAACAAGGAAATTGTGCATTCTGGAACTCTAAATGACTCTGCAAGACTTGAATAGTTATCACCGGTAGCCAAGAACTTCAGGGTTATTTCTAATTTAATTTTCGGAGAAAGTGCTACTCGCATATTGGTATCGCATTTTTGTATAAGCGGAGTAACCTTATGTAGTAAAGTATTAAACTGATCAGTAGTAATTCTTAATCGTTTTTTAAAATAATCAGGATCTTCTAAACTCCACTCAACCAATAAAGTATCCGAAGCACCCAAGTCCTTACGTCGAGAAATCCATCCACGTACCCAAACATTACGTTTTCTTCTTTCCTTTTGTTTTTTCTTCTCTCTTTGTTCTTTAAGCAATTGTTGAATAATTGAATAATTAATTATTTCAATTCCGGCACAAACGGCTATTCTGCTCAACATTTTCGATGGAAATGACAGAAACGCATGCGATTTTAGTAACCTGTGTAAATGGGCTAGCGATGCGGTTTGGTAGGCAATCAGTGAAGCGACTCGCCGCACGGCGAAAATCGACCCGTGTAAACACCCCATTAGGCAACAATAAACAATTTATTTCAGAAGAAAATATTTTAATTTTTATTTATTTTTTGAACTTAGGCTTACATGGGTAGGTACAATAATATTTAATTTAATTGGATTTAAAAAAATCTACTTAGGTAGGTACTTAGGTACCTAGGTATACATGATTATGTAAGTATACCTACTGAAACAGTGCTTCAAATCGGAACCTAAAACCTACCCCTTAGTAGGGGGTAATCTTTGCTCAAACCTCAAAGATGCTATACAAAAGGTACCTACCACCTACCAATTACCTACCTATTATATTAACTGCCTACCTCCTTAGAGATACTGTTGTCTGCATAGCTTATGCTTTTAAATTTATTTTACAGTAGGGGTACCTACCTAAACAGGAAAATACAAACTAAAAGGGCGACCCACTTATTACAAAAATATATCTAGGTAGGTACCCTACCTACTAAGCATTTTCTAATACCTACTTATTAAACAAACATGCAATTAGTCTAAGGAATAGGCATTTAACTAGGTAGGTACAATTAGGTAGGTATACTCGTAGACCATAGTGTTAAGGTAAGTACATACTTACCTACCCTTTTTGTAACTCGATGTAGTTAGGTAGGTAGGTATACCTAAATACCTAATTTAATTAGCATAGGTAGGTAGGTAATCATTTAATGAGATTACTATCAGATTGATCATGATTATATTAAGACACGCGACAACAGACATTTCATAAATTAAACGGCTAGCTCAAATATACGTAACAGTTAATCCAATGTAATTGTGTATACAACCTTCATAACTTGGTTAAGTTATTTGCCTCATGCAGACGATATTGAATGGAATCGTTTTGCTACTAGACACAAACACTAGTACAAAAATTTGTTAGTGTTAGTTTACGCCATGTACGTATAACGACCGTTGCCACCGTGCACCAATCAGAGCTCAGGATTTTACCGATGCCCATATATGGTAAGGCCATCGGTTGCGGCAGCGGGGAAGTTGGGCGAGTCCATTTCTGTGGAAAAAATAATTACATTCCTTTTTCGAATAGTAACAATTGCTTGACATCTGTCAATCAGTTCTGTCAGTGGGTGCATTTTGTAGGTCGTTTTGATAGATATCGCGGCGTAATTAATAGGAAAATTTTATATTATTTGGCACCTACAGAGGTCTGTTGGGCGAGTCGATTGAATCGCGGGGCGCCGGCGTACGGCGTATTCTAGTGAAGCAGATCGACCGACCTCCACGAGCGAGCGAGCAACAGAAAGAAACCGGCCGGCATTCATTTCTCACGGTTCGCAAACGCTGCGGTTATTGTCTTTTCTGCGATTATTACTGGTGAGTAAATACTATGTATTATAATATTTATTTTCTAATTTACATAGGTACTTAATCTTTGTATACTAATATGGCATTCTTCCAACTAGGCATCGCACAAAATCTCCAAAATCTATACCTAGCTTGTGTATTTAGACGTTTGTGTTAGATGTCTATCGATCTGTCAATTTGAAGTTAATGGTGATAGATATTTAATTAGGTACCTACACAGGTACCTAATTCTATCTATAACTTAATTATCAATTTAAATGTACCTATCTCGTTCACGTCGACAGTGCGCATCAGTCAGTGTCGATACTATCGATACAGATGACGATGACGCCATTCGCTATCTATCGGCATCTGCAGAGTGCAGACCTGCAGACCGTTCGCTGGAGTACAGCTGTCTTTTTGGAAGTGTGCCAATATGCGTTGAACTTTCGTTATCATCTATTTCGTAATGTATGTAGGTTCGTGTAGAGTAAATACAGTGCGTTACTGTCTATAAAGCGTCTGTCTGATCGCTAAGTATTCAATGTGAGCGCAATTCGAGATCTTGTCGTTATCAAGTGGCGCGCTATCAGCCGCGGGTGTGCGCGGGGTGCGGGGGCCGCGCGCAAGCTCCCTGCAGCGGAATACCATATATGGCCACGAAAACTCATGTATTGTGCCGTACTTGTGCGATTGGTGGAGAAGTCGCCGCGGCGGGGTAGGGGCGCCCCGATAACCAGCCTCATTTATATACTCTGCCTGCCGCGCTCGCCGACATTCCACGAAGTGAGCTCGAGCAGTGGTGTTGTGCAGCATTACCGAGGCTGTGCAATAGCGATTAATTTATTTATTTATTAGGACTATTTAATTAAAAGTAAGTTGATACAGATGTGCAATAAACATTTTGTGTTAGTGAATTAGTGGCGTGAGGAAATAGTGCAATCTTATTAGTGTGTGCGGGTCAGTGACACGTCGTTAGGGTTGGGCCGCGTGACGCCGCCGGCCGGGAGTCCGGGATAGCCGGTTGCGGTAGGGCGTGGTCGGGGTCCAACTGACACTTAGCAATATTTGAACTTGAACGGTTCTCAATCCAATTAGAAAGTAACTCTTCTCGTGAACGACTTTCTCGGTTGGTAAGAGCAACCCGTCTCTGTGAATGTGGTCATGCCGCGTCATGTGCCACGTTTTTTCCGCCGCACCGCGCATTCATACCTCGCCTTATTTGGTTTCTATTTGCGACACCGACGCCCACTTAGCATTGTCCCGTGATGGTGGCGTGTGGGTCTTCTACCCACTCTCTACTTCTACGACTTTATATGGATATGATCTGAAGCTTGAACTACCTACTTACTAACTTCATGACTTTACAAAGCGTAAGTAAATTTAACAATTATTGTTTTGCTCATTTCAGACTAATTCACAATGTGTGACGAGGAAGTTGCTGCGTTGGTAGTAGACAATGGCTCCGGTATGTGCAAGGCCGGCTTCGCGGGCGACGACGCGCCACGCGCCGTGTTCCCCTCGATCGTGGGCAGGCCGCGCCACCAGGGTGTCATGGTGGGCATGGGACAGAAGGACTCGTACGTAGGTGACGAGGCCCAGAGCAAGAGAGGTATCCTCACGCTCAAGTACCCCATCGAGCACGGCATCGTCACCAACTGGGACGATATGGAGAAGATCTGGCACCACACCTTCTACAACGAGCTGCGTGTCGCGCCCGAGGAGCACCCCGTGCTGCTCACGGAGGCCCCCCTCAACCCTAAGGCGAACAGGTAGGTGTCAACTCTCCCTGTCTTATCATCTCAAGTCACGTCATGACGTCACTGACGTTACCTGTCTCCCGTCACCCGCGCTCTCGCGACCCGTCTGACCTTGTTGTTTGTTGTTGCAGAGAGAAGATGACACAGATCATGTTCGAGACCTTCAACACGCCCGCCATGTACGTCGCCATCCAGGCCGTCCTGTCCCTGTACGCGTCCGGTCGTACCACCGGTATCGTGCTCGACTCCGGCGACGGTGTCTCGCACACGGTGCCCATCTACGAGGGCTACGCGCTGCCGCACGCCATCCTGCGTCTGGACTTGGCCGGCCGCGACCTCACAGACTACCTGATGAAGATCCTCACTGAGCGCGGCTACTCGTTCACCACCACGGCCGAGCGTGAGATCGTGCGTGACATCAAGGAGAAGCTCTGCTACGTCGCGCTCGACTTCGAGCAGGAGATGGCCACCGCTGCCTCCAGCAGCTCGTTGGAGAAGTCCTACGAACTTCCCGACGGACAAGTCATCACCATCGGAAACGAACGATTCCGTTGCCCTGAGGCTCTCTTCCAACCCTCATTCCTGGGTATGGAAGCTTGTGGTATCCACGAGACTACTTACAATTCAATCATGAAATGCGATGTTGACATCCGTAAGGACCTGTACGCGAACACAGTGCTGTCCGGTGGTACCACAATGTACCCTGGTATTGCCGACCGTATGCAGAAGGAAATCACAGCCCTGGCACCGTCCACAATGAAGATCAAAATCATCGCGCCCCCAGAGAGGAAGTACTCTGTATGGATCGGTGGATCGATCCTCGCGTCCCTCTCGACCTTCCAGCAGATGTGGATCTCGAAACAGGAGTACGACGAGTCTGGCCCCTCCATCGTGCACAGGAAGTGCTTCTAAGCTCGCCGCGACTCGCTGCCGACCAGCAGCCCGCGGCCCGGCCGGTCCCGCGGCCGGCTGCTCTACTCAGGCTTGTAATCTCCGTTAATTTAATTGTACGTAAGATATTATTGTAATTAAATCGTAATAGTGACGGCAGGACGGAGCGCGGCGCCGCGGGCGCGCCTCGACCGCCGGCCTCGGTACTGCACTCGCCAAAGGATCTTTTGTAATCTCATGAATGATGATTGTATGTGCTGAAACGGATAAGACTACTTTCTTACTAGGTCATTTATAAATTATAAAAAATGATGAAAATACAAAAAAAATCTGAAAAATTCACTTGCCTTTTCTTTTAATAACCTTGTGTGTAAACACGATTCAATTGAATGGCTCTTATCTGAGCGCAATGACCGACATTGACCCAAGTACAAAAATATAACAAACTTGGAGCAACAGTCCAGAAATAGCTGCACACCAGACGGCTACTAATATTGACGTCGGTTGTAGGGAAGCCCCAACACAAATTCTATTTTACCCGTTCAATATCATAGTAGGCAACTAATTTCTATTATAAACCTGGTGGATAATGGTATGGGTTGCTGCGTACGCTTCTTTCATGTATTTACCTCATTGGTGTACTTACAAAAACCCTTGAACCTAAATTGCGTACAATCAATATATGGTTGCCATACGCTATAAGCAAACTATACCGGGTAGGTACGCACGTACGTCATCAGTTGCATATTGTTCAAAAACGCATGCCGTGCGTGATTGCGTCGATTTATGAATAAAGGGAATACAAGGATTTGAAACTTCAGTTACAATTTAATTATCGCAGGTAGGTACCTAAAACTTATTTGGTCTACGTGTGTTAGCACACATTGGGGGCTTTAGGGGGAGAGGGGGTAGAGCCGAATCTCACCCAATCTCACGTCAGGAGTAAGAGGAGGACAAATATATCCAGCAAATATCACTTTTTTTTTGCATAAGATCGTTCTGCGTCTCAAATAAATAAAAATACATAAGCAAATTTTTCAAATCCTACGCAATCAAGCTCAAAGATTATTGGTTTTACTTGATGAGTTTCCAGAGTTAATCTATTATTACAAAGGTCACGCACCCTCCAGCAAAGGCATTTTACAATCCTAAAGTTAAAAGTGAAAATGTCTCTGATTAATATATAGTTTCATTTTTTCTTTGAAGTTCCAATTCATTAATTGGTTTCGTGTCTGTTGATAGTTTTCCATCAGTTTATAATTTAGCAAATTTTATTCCGTTTAAATTATAAATTACCAAGTTTTTAGTACTTTCTGGTGACATGCACAGATGTACCTAAATAAAACTTCCAGTTTTTTTACGACTTTTATTTCGAACATCACAAATATTTTCACATAATTAGCAGTATATTGGTTAGTTAAAAACGCATTAAAGAGTAACAAGATAAAACCAGTGTCAAAATTCGTAAAATATCGGATCTAGCTTTCAGTGTTAACGGCACATACATTATTCGCTCAAGTTTATTGTCACAGATTACAGAAACTTTTATTTTCAACGATATACCTATCTACCATATGAAATTAGTTGTAGGTTTACTCAATTAGATTAGTAGGTATTTAGGTGACGCCATTAATTTAATGGGTGACTCGCATCTTAAAAGACATCGGAACTATGAAATTTAATATAACTCCGACTAATTGACATGATTCAGAAGTTCATACAAAAATATTTTTGGTACATTCGCTTCAAATTCCCGTGTAGTGTACAATGCATGTTATTAATTTTAGTGGTAACTTTAAACTACATTATCATAATTTATCAATAAAACAGAGACAGACGTATGGGGAATACTAATATTACTATTTTCAAATCATTCGTAATAAAATGAACCCCAGAGAGATAAGAACATGATTTTTGACCCTATATTAACTAGGAAGTGCACGCTTTATATAAATAGTAGAAGACAGATATAGACTGACAGACTGACTGATAGATATATAGAATAAATGAAAAAAAAAGTAAGAAAGTGAAGAATTACGTTTAAAGCGATTCTAAGGAAAAGAAATGAATGCATAGACTTAATTTAATGTTTGGCAACTAACAGCTATTAAACATAAGTACTTTTGGCGGTTTTAAAAAGTGGGTAGACTTTGCCGTGGCATTATTGCTTGACCACAACAGGCGAGCCGGAAAGAACAAGCTGTATAATGAGAAAAATAGGTCACTACGCCGCCCTGCCCGAAGTCTGCTCGAGAGGATTATTTTGTTCAGATGATTTAGTATCGATGATAAGGTCCTGTCCTCATATTGTTGCCGTTGGCTATCAATGTATAATAGGGCCAATAAAATCGTTAACAAGCAAGTATTTACACACTAACCTAATTATTCAATAAGATTCTCAAAACGTTAGTAGGGACTCATATTCCCCAACTGACTATAATAAATTTTGAGACAAACCGTAAATACTTAAATTTATATTGGCATAAAATTTATTAATATCTAAGTGGACTAGCTCCTTCACTAAACCTATTACTTAATAAAATAATGTCGATTTAGAAACGAGATTTAAAAGAGTTGATCAAATAATACTAATAGCTACCAAATACGCGTTTTCTACGCTACTACTAATATCAAGTTCAACCATTTTTATTATTATTATTATGTTTTCTATTACATGTTAGACGATTTAATGATGCTACAATAGCAGCAATGAATAAAAATAATATTATTAGTTCGTAAATATTAGTCCCGGAATAAATTATTACGAGGTAGGCATCAAGCTTTGTCTAGGAAACATAATTTTATTTGTAGACTTGTATAAATGGTTTTTCAAACAGTAAACTGTTAGAAATAAATACTTATTAATTTACATCTCGTTCATAAATCAACACTCAAAATTATAAATCTAATTATGAAATAAAAACCTTAATTTATAAAAAAAATCTTAGAATACATTAAAAATCTACATATAAATTACAGTTAAAAAGTATTCAGAACAACTAAGCGTATTGCGGGCATTGTGCGGTATATGAGATATTTCAACGTTTCACTGGTTGCACACAAGAGTTCAATAACTTATTTATAATCCTTAAAAAATTCACCAACAGTTTTTGTACTATAATTTTAAGAATTTTATAGATAAGGCCACTTGACACTACACTGAATATGCTGGGAATGATTGCTATCCTTAATATTGAACACAATTTTATTTGATTGGGTGAGTTCTCACTGCATTTCACACAGTTCAATTCCGTGACATCTCAATTCCTTAAGAAATAGTTTTATCGTATGCTACGTCTCGCTGTCTTTTATGCTATCTTCAGTGGCCCTGCGGATGTCTGAGAGTGGGTTGCCGTGTACCCTGAATCTGTAGACGCAGGTGTAAGTTGGGTTACCATGGTTACTCTCCACCCTGAGCTCGATAGTGTCGTAGGCGACTGGGTACTCGACTCCGCCGATGTTGGTCGTCTTAGGGTGTTGGACTGGGAAGTACTGTATGGCCGTTCCATTAGCGTCGTACTGATAGTCGCCGAATAGATGCGGTTCGGGATCCATTTCGCCGTGAAGACCCTGAAAGTATTTTATTTAGAAAAGTTGCCATTTATTACTGTTAAGTGGTAAATAAATATGCTGATTAGAGTAACTGTTAGTTACATTTATTTAACGGTCTGCTTCACAAAGATATTAAATGGAAGAAAAGAAAGCACTTTTTACAAAATTGTAAGTTGAAATAGTTTCTGAAAATCATGCATTTTGAAATAGTTTACGAATAGAAAGTTAATAGTAGTATGACTTTATGTAATGTAAGATTGATATGAATGCATTATTTGCATACTAGATTACCATCTAGTATAATTTGGAATGTCCAGGATTCTCCAAAGTGCATTAATATTCATGAAATATACTAACCTGATGACTGTCAGTGAATAAAAGATACATGCACACAAACATAAACGCAAACCATACAATTTTTTTTTTAAAGCATTGAAGATGAAGATCCAAGGTCTGACAGGTTGTAAGTACCCACATCGCGAACCCAATGCACTATATTACATGCCAGTTTGTGAGAATCTGCTGTTAGAATATTTCAGCCTTTTAGACCTCTAGTTTAACTTAAGGAGTATAAGTTCATGCTGAGTGTATAGTTCCAATACATGCTGATTAGTTTATGCTGAGCGAATCTACATTTTATTAGGAAAATTAAGTGCATTATGTCGTATAATAATGTTAAACCGTATTGTGGTAACCATACTGGTTTCCAATGGGCCGGTTCGACCCTGTACTCTCTGACAGAATACCAACGTGATTAACATGTTCGTCCTATCGTGTTTCGTACGGCTAGTGAGCGAGTAAGTCCCAATCCCTTGCTATAATGCCGTACAGGGTCGACAACGCACAAGTGATTAGCATCGCAAGCGTCTACAGCTTACGGTGACCGCATTAGGGTGGTATAAAAAAAAATTTTTGAAAACAAATATACATATAGTTATTTTAGGTTTTAGTTTTTTTTAATGTTGTTATTCGTGCGGTTTGCAGACTCTTACTATAGTCCGCGCGCAAGTGCTAGTCGTAGTCACCGCCTGAGGCATGTGAGCGTTGAGATGGAGGAGGGCACAATTGACAACGACAGCAGACGTTCGTAAACGTATTCATAAGTGCCTAATTGTCTACATGAATAAAAATATTTTGATTTGATTTAAACTTTGTTGTCAATCGAAAGCGATGACTATCAATTGCGCGCGGTCTGTATTGCTATGAATGAATGTTACGTACGTATACGGAGAAGTTCTTGGGTGCCGACTCGATCTTGCCTTCCACAGCGAGGAGTCGGGACATGTGCTCCATCGAGAATCCCGTCACTTCTATAATAGCGTATGTGCGTACAACTGTAATAAAATAATAAATTTCATTTTGCCATCAATATGCAAACTGCCATATAACACCTCATAGATAAATCATTTAGTTCAATCATGAAAATATAACTGAAATAAGTACTTATAGATTTTCTTGGAAAAAAAAAACTGAAAATGAAATCTAGATGCACTTTATGCAGTTTTTTTTATATCGATCCGGACGAACATCGAGTGATCGATGTCCACCAGCAGATATTTCAATCGCCTAAAATCAATCTCTGGTAAAAGAATCGACCATCGATCGATATGATTGATCAATGTTGACTACAACAGAGGACGTCGATCGTTCCGAACCTAGATGCCATGCTCTACATTAGATCGGTAACATCGACGTTATTACGACGATTATCAACTGCAATTAAATTGGCAGTTATATCTTTGAAAGGACATTATAATACGTACTTAGATATAAAAATATAGTACCTAGATATCCCGGGAAGCCCTGGAAGGCCCAGCACTCGGCCGGCATGGCGCCCGGCGTGAGCGCGTACCGCGGCGACGTGTACACCCACCACACCGGCAGGCCCAGGATGCTGTACTGCTTCGTCTTTATCTGATACAACTCCGTGCATTTCGTCGATATTACTTGACCACCTGAAATTCCAAGGTAGGGTTTTCCTATTTATCAATACGAAAAGAGTCAGCAGTGATATCCTAGTGATATTTATCACATCTCCTCCGTGGACTGTCAAGTCAATGGTAGTAGTTTTGAAGACCAGGCACGCACCTCTGACTTTTCGAATTCATGTGGGTATTAGAAATAAATTATCAATTGCTAAAACTTGAGGGAAAACATTGTGAGGAAGCCAGCACACGTAAGAGATTTTTCGAGTGTAAAGCCATGTTACAAGCCTATGGGCGGATTAAAATCTGACACCAGGTTGTTCATCAACTATAAGATAAAGAAAGAAGACGAAAAGAAACTCTTGAATACAGAAATTCATTGTAGCATATAGTGTATGGTTCATCGCTTTGAAGTGATGCAGAAACTAACATTAATTTTTATTCAAAAAACAACTATTATACTAGTATTTTAGAATTTACCTGCAGACTCCAACGCATAATCGACTAATCCGGTTTTATCAGCGTCGTACACA